>OY730188.1:27093198-29496867 GCA_963422495.1 Polyommatus iphigenia | reverse complement strand
TTGAGACATGGATTTTACAAATGAAAGACAGCCACATTCCTGTAACCAAAGATGATTTATTAGACAGCGTTCAAAGAATAATTACCGAAAAAAATATTGAGACCCCATTTGTTCACAATAGGCCTGGTAAAAAATGGTACAATCTTTTCTTAAAAAGACACCCATTGATTTCTGAGAGGACTGCACAAAATTTGACAGCTGCAAGAGACAATGTTACCGAAGAAGATATAATAAAATGGTTTAGTGAAATCGAAAGCTATTTAAGAGAGAAAAATCTTTTGACGGTTCTTGAACATCCTGAACGAGTGTTTAACACTGATGAAAGCGCATTTTATTTAAATCCTAAAGCAGTAACGGGAAATGCTGCTGGTCAATTAGCGCCTACAATGGTTGTTTATAGTTATGAAAGAGTACCAAGCGCGATTGCTGCAAATTTCCCAACTGACTGGGCAATTGGATTGTCTAATTCGGGATGGATGTGCAGAAGTACTTTTTATGAATATATAGCCAACTTTTTCAACCCCTGGTTAGATGAAAATAGCATTGAAAGACCTGTCTTGTTCTTTTTAGATGGCCACAAATCCCATTTAACGCTTCATTTGTCTGACTTTTGCGTGGCAAATGGGATTGAGATTATTGCTCTGAACCCAAACAGCATCCATATAATGCAACCCATGGACCTAGCAGTTTTTCGTCCTTTAAAGGCTTCATGGCGAAAAGCTGTCACTAAATGGAAATATCAAAACCTAGGACAAACATTTAAAAAAGAACATTTGCACCCGTTCTAGAGGGTGCTTTAAAATCTCTCAGTTGTGACTCCATAAAGAATGGTTTCCGTGCAGGAGGATTATGCCCATTTGGACCGGATTATATAGACATGACTAAGATCAAACGCTCGCAACGGCAAGAAACTGAAGATGACATCGCAAAAAAAGATTTTTTTTCTTATTTGGAATCAGAAATCTCAACAGTGTTTACGCCACAAAAATTGCATGAATTCACACAACATTATTTCACAGGCAGAGACAATCTTGAAGTTCCTGAACAAGATTTATCACTTTATGTCATATGGGCAAAAAATTTTGAAGCATCATCTAACCCTCAGCAAAGCGAAATACACACACAGTCGACAGTGCTTATGACTCCACAGAACAAAGAAAAATGGAAGCCATAGTTCAAAATGAATTTCACCCTGACGTACACGATTTCTCAGACATGACTATAAACCCAGAGCCATCTCAACCCAAACCAAGTACGTCTAAAGCTTCTTCGGACCCTGTAATAAACTCAGAACTAACGATCATCGATCCCAAATCAGGCGTATCTCAAGATCCAAATGCAGAACCTATCATATCACATATCTCTGAAACGATAGCTCGAAAAGAGAGTACATTAGACACGGTGTCTTCAGATACTTCTGGTATGAATGTAGGCCCAACATCAACTGCTCAAATTGAGTCTAAATCAAAATCATCAGAAGTTACCACTCATTCTGAAGAGACTACTGGCACATCTGAAGATAATTCACATGTCACTGGCCCCATAGCTCTAAATCAACTTAAAACGACTGCTCCTAACGATAATAATTTTAAAGCAGCTAGTCGAGAAGACACCAACCCTGGATTATCGAGAGATCTCCTCAATGTGACTGCAGGCCCTTCAACCCAAACTGAAAAGATTTCTCGAATGGATCTTGAACCGAGCACGTCCAAAAGTAATTTAGATGTGATCGCTGTTTGTCCTGTAACATCAAAAAAGACTCCGAAGAAAACGGTTATTAAAGGTGGACTAATAATCCCCTCCCCTTTCAAAAGAAACCTTTTTTGGCCCGGTGAAAATGAATCCAATAAAAAGAAAAGAAAATTAAAAGAAAAGATTCCTTGCGCAATCGGAAGTACTGCATGGAGAACTTATTACCAGAATAAAGAAAACGAAAAAAAACTAAAACTATTAGAAAAGGAAAGAAGAGCTGAAGCAAGACAAGAGAAAAAAAGGAAAATGGAAGAATTGAAAAAAAAACGCACACATATTAAAAAGTCCAAGAAACAAATAAACTTACCAATTTCATCTGATGATACTGATACGGAAGTTAAATATGCGGAAAGTGATGAAAGTGATGAAAGTATCTTGTCTGAAGGATTGGATGACGTACCGTTGAGTACTTTAGTTCCTTCTCCACAGAAACTATCGAAGGGAAGTTACGTTATAGTTTTATATGAAGGGCAGCATTTTCCTGGAATCATTGAAAATTCAAATGAAAATGAGTTTGAAGTCAGCACGATGACATTTTCAACAGGAAACACCTATAAATGGCCAGAGAAAGAAGACAAAATGTGGTACCGAAGGAAAGACATTGTGGAATATATACGTCCTCCAATACTTATTAACAAAAGAGGATTTTACAGTGTAAAAGAGATGCAGAAATACTCAAATTTTACTTTTTGAAATTAAAATTGAAGTATTTCTGCTTCAAATTTTAGTTTAAGATATTTGTTTTGTTTATTTTAAGAGTTTATGATTTCAACCAAGTAAATCTTTGTACTTACCTACTGTTGAATCTGACATGACGTATTTTATAAGTGCACGGTAAACTCACAGAAATATATTTTTGTTGTTAAAAAAGGTAGCAGAAGACGTTTATAAAGTTGCTTAGTTATATCTAGATTAAGAAAAAGTATACGTTATTTAATTAATGAAGAAGAAGTCTGAATAACAAAGGCTGATTAAGTTTATGATTAAGTACTTATTATTAATGTGAATTCTTTAATGTTTAACACCAAATTGACAATGTTTTTTTAATATAAAAACATTGTCAATTTGGAAAAGTTTACAAATAAAAATATTTTATTCTTTTTCATTTTATTTTCATTTTAATAATAAAAACATTTAAACGTGAGTGAAGTTATTCAAACGAATGAATTACTTATAAATGTTTATTGAACTAAATATTAACTCTATTTTACAATATTAGATTACTTTTAAATGGCGCACAGAGTTACAGTGAGCGGGCAAGAGATGGCTGTCAACTGGCTGGTGTGGGCCTAACTATTGCTTATTAACTATGGAAGGGTATGGGGTGCGGGCGCCGGGACCGGCGTCTGCGACGGCTCGAGCGGCGGCGGGCGGCCGGACGCTGTGTTTACTTTAGGCGTCTCGGGTTTCAAGTCCTCGGGTTGCTCGAACAGCGGACGTCTAATGGTATCGGCGATAATAATTAAGCCACGGATGTTTATAGGTGGTGTTGGGTTCATTCTATGAAGAGAGCTATGTGGGCCTCTTTGTAACGGTAACATAACTCGTGACATTCATCATTATTGGATGCCCACGACTAGGTTTATATTATGTTCGTTACTGGGTGTCCACTAATAGGTGATGTTCGTTACTGGGTGTCCATCATTAGGTTATTGTCCATTATTGGATGTCCAAAACTGGTTTTTTGCTGTCCATAACTGGTTGAAAAATTTGAATTTTTATTCGTTAAATAAGTCGACACCAGCTTTGCAATAGGTCACGAGTAAAACAGTATAAAATATATTGTATAAGAACCGGACTTTACACTTTAAGCAAGTTCAGTACTATAACTTTCACTTAGGTGGTAAAATTTCACAAATACTAAATTTTTTTTCTTAAACTGTCCAGTACTGGGGCGTTTCCCTTATTAAGCTAAAATTATTAATATTTTATTCAAATTACGTATTCGAACTTTTGCTAGTTTTTGGAATCTTATAAAGCCATTAATTTGAAAAATATACCTATTATCTTTTTTCTTCATATATTTATTATGTAACAATGACCATTAAGTATTTTAACCTCTCAATCCCCGGCCGAGCACCGGTGCTCGGGGTCACGTGACACATCGTAATGTATAATAAAATCAGTATTTTTGCATGTAGTCAAATACCGTATTCTGTTTAGATTTATGGGTTAAACATGTTGTTAAGTACACACGACCACTCATTTAAATTCCTTTATTATTTTCAGGTCGCGAAAGCGTTATACGGCTTCAGCTTGAAGACGCCGAAGCCCAGGAGCTAGAAATGTCGTCTTCGTCATCGTCTTCTGATTCAGAGTCAGATGAAGAAACTAATACTATGGGGAATTTTCTTATTTTTTTAATTTGATTGTCAAACAGCTTCCATTTTAGTAACTAGATGGCGTATGGGTAGACAACTATCGGTAATACCAGGTAATACCATCAATAATTGCTACAAAACTGGGCAAAAGAATGTAAAACTTGATACATTTCAATTTGAAAAAGACAAAATGATATTCCAATGAATAGGATAATAAAGTTATTATAACGATGTTTTAGTTAAAACTCACGGAAGAAATAGCCCTTATTATCGTTATTCACACCAAATGTCACAGGAATTATAAATTTTGGTTTTGACAACGTCTTTCCTGCAATTGTGCGCGATAACGGATATTTAATGGCCAATATTTTACCAATAATGAACATCAAAAACCCAAATAACACAATTTGGGAAAAAATAAAAACCACAACAATAATAAAAAGTAGAAGAAGTTTCAAAGTAACATGGCCGCCACAAGGCCGTTAAGTTGTCAGTTTTCAGTTTGACAAGTTTTTATTTTAACAGTTTGTTCCTAAACTATTACCAGTATAATGGCCTAATCGCTTAGGCCAATGATCGCTTAGGCGTATGCTTTTCGTGACTTGACAGTACACTGATATTTTTTGGAAACACAGGCAGTGATGCCAACCTGCAGACAATTTCAGATCGGTGGGGAACCAATAGAAAATCTAGAAGTGTCTATCGTCGCGCCGTCTGTTGGAGATTAAAAATAAGAAAACATCCCATTGTTCCAACTCCGCCTTCTATGGAATTTAGTCAATCAATAGTGACAGTGACGTCTGGTGGTATAAATGTTGACTGGCTAATGAAAATAGATATCACCATTGATAATTACAAAGACATAAAGTACAAGCCACGACTACATATCGATCTAAACAGTGTGAATATCCGAGAAATTGATGTCTGGCTATTATTCTTCCCGTTGGACAGAATTGACGATATATTACGCTATACTAATGCAAGATTAGGACGAAACTTTATAAAAGGACAAGAACTTTTTAAATTTTTTGGGGTATTATACGCCATGTGTATTAATATTTTACCAGAAATGCGAGACTATTGGTCTACCGATGAAACCAGAGTTTTTCCACCACCTGCATTTGGAACGAGATTTGGTATGAGCAAGCACCGTTTTGAAGAAATTTTAATGAATTTGTCATTTACGCACCAACATGTAGATGATGATCGATGGTTTTTGGTACGACCTCTCATTGATATAGTCAATAAACGGTGGCTTAGTGCATTGACTCCTTCGTACAAACTTACCGTCGACGAATCTATGCTCGCTTGGTATGGTCGGGGTAATTATTTTGAAAAGGGGATGCCAAGTGTCATTAAAATTAAACGTAAGCCTAAAGGAGTTGGTTGTGAGGCTAAAACTTTGGCCGACAGTAGCACTAGGATAATGTTACGTCTAGAAATCAATGAAGGCAAGGCCAGCATGGCAGAAAAAAAATGGCAAAGACAGCTAGGTGCTGGCACAGCAACTACTCTGAGACTGACGGATCCCTGGCACGGTACTGGTCGTATAGTTCTTGGTGATTCATGGTTTGCGTCTGTAAAAACAGCAACCGAATTGCGTAAAAAAGGGTTGTTCTTCATTGGAATTGTTAAAACTGCCCATGCGAAATTTCCGCTTAAACAACTTCAGGAAAATTGTCCACCAGGAAAAGGATCTAACCATTACTGCGAAAACAGAATTGGAGGATATTGAAGTATTTGCCACAGCCTGGAGAGATCGAAAGATTCATAATTTTGTTTCTACATGTGGTACTACATTGCCGGGAGCACCAGCGTGCAAAACACGATATGATGGATTTGGAGCCAGTACTGTTGAAGAAATACCTAGAACTCAAATCGTGGAACAGTATTTTGACGGTGCTCCTGCCATCGACATTAACAATCATGTTCGTCAAGGTGGTTTATCCATAGAGGAAGTGTGGCGAACGCAGAATTGGGTGCATCGCATATATGCTTCGATTTTTGGTATTATAGAAACTAATGCCTTCTTAGCATTTAACTATTTCTTAAAAAATAAACACGAGCAAGTAACACATAAGCAGTTCAGGGAACAGTTGAGCTTGCAGCTCCTAAATAATAATTACATATGTGATGCCAATGAACAAAAAGAGAACCAGCCTTCAAATCATCAACCACCTTTAGGAGGTGAGCATATATTGCAGGCTTTGTCTAAAGACGACAGTCGACAAAGAGTCCAAAGAAAGTGCTCAAGAATTTACAAAAGGCAGCAAAAGGCTAGTTTTTATTGCATTGCATGTGGAAAAAAGTGTGTACTTTGTTCACCACAAACTGGTAGAAACTGTTTTGCATATCATATTCAACATGGCATTCCAGCATAATTAAAATTTCTGCATTTTTTGTTTGTTACAAATATACGTATTTAAATTATTAAAAACATAGACTTTTATTCTATTGAAAACTGGCCAAAGGTTTCTGACTTCTGATTAGTACACTCATAATGTTCAAGGTCACAGTGCTGCTGGAAGGACCAATCGTAATTTCATACAAATTACGTACTGCTAGCAGGATTCATTACTATCTTCCGGCAGGACATAAACTCGTCCTTCCAGAAGAGGTTCCAGTAGAACAAATCGTCGGGCGATCTATCATTAATGTGTAAGAGAAGATAACTAATGTAAGAATAGATATTTTAAAGTATTTTAAATCGAATGTAAGAATAGATATTCTAAAGTATTTTAAATATGTAAGGATAGATAATTTAAGAATGTAAGGATATATATTTTAAAGACAATTATTATATTTTAAATATGTAAGGATAGATATTTTCAAGACAGTAATTTTATGGATATTTTATATTGTCAATACTAACTTGAAGTTGGCAATACTGAGAGTGGTGTTGAGAAGGGAAAGGGAGGTCCGCGCGGGGAAAATCGTGGCCCGGCACTTTTTATTCAACGAGCTTGGTGGCAACACGCTCAGCATTGGCGCCTTCAGGTTGGAGTTCGGTCTATGGTGGGAAGCGAATAAAGAAGATAACATTGGTCTGTTTGGTTTTATTATACTTCAGGAGTGGGATGTGCCATCGCCTTTTAAATCATATTTATTACGTAATTGAAACTAAGATATTTTAGTCAATAATAGTATAATTATTACAAAATTTGTATGTATGGCCGTACAAAAAAAAAAGTTACATTTCTTGCATAGCGAATTATTACAGTTGGTATATTATACTTTACTTTTGAGAATACCAATTCCTTATAACAGTATATGGCTGTACGGCTACTAATTAATTTCTCTACGGCTAATTAAATTTTTTTTATCATTTCGAATATTAATTACATTTTTGCATTAGTATGTTTATAAACTATAAAGAATGGTAAGTATGACATAACCGTCATTCTTCATCAATGGCTATTATTATTGCAATATCTAGCCTTTCGTCTATCAAGACGCCCAAAAATATGGGTATCGTAATACGTTATAATACAAATATGTAAACAATAATGTAAGCCAGCTTATGTTGTATCTCTCCTTGATACACTTCCGGCAACGTAGACAGTGGGAAAGAGATGCAAATAGTGACGCCGAGACATTAGTGTGAACCGTGAGCCGATATTTTAAGTGTGAACATAAACCATTTTTTGTGATGACTTCAAGAGTGGACCACTTGGCGCGCATTTCTGACCTGCTGCGTGGGAGTGTATAAAGGAGTATTGTTTTCTCGGTGTGTTTTATTAAAGGGGTCACAGACCAGTGCCAAATACGACAACAATAGAATACAATAGCATTTCCGAGAATCTCCGATCGTAGGATTGAAGTATTCTGACCACCGATTTGGTATTTGGTTTCAAATATAATACTATAATAATTATGTATTTACGTCATCTAATGGTTTACTTGTTAACATGGAGATTTCTGTGAATATATTCAGTTTAATAAGAGTAACGTAGTAAAAGTTAATTTTTATTTATGTATTGAATTATTAGTTTTAATCACAGCTTTGCTAATTGATGCATATTATACTTGGGACAACAACTTCTTTACAACATAATGTTACTTTAGATAGCTAGACAGAGGTACATATGTTTCCGGTTTCGAGTTTCAGAAAACATGCAGCGAGATAAGTCGCATTCGCGTCGCCTCGTGACTCCAGAGCGACCAGAGCATCGCGCATCCGGCGCCAGCGACGGGCCCCGTCACAACCGCAGCCGCACGCGCTGCGACGGCGACTTCGAGGGGTGACGGAGCAGGGTGCGCGACCGCAGCCGACTTCGCGGGGACGACGGCGACTTCGCGGGCCGACGGAGCAGGGCGCGCGACCGCAGCCGACTTCGCGAGGACGACGGCGACTTCGCGGGCCGACGGAGCAGGGTGCGCGACCGCAGCCGTCATCGCGGAGACGACAGACTCTGCGAGATGGAGAGGGACCACATGCAGCTGCGCGACCTCAGCCGCGACATGGGTCGCGAGCTAAGCCGCATGCGGGTAAACGTGAATTGTCAGCGAGACTCAGGGAAATGTAAAACATTTTCTGAACACACCTCTAGACATCGCGAGAGCACTTCTAGGTGTAGGCGCGAGCGTAGTTCACATACCACTAATATTATTTCAACCAAGGAGAACAAAACTAGGACAGAAAGATTAGATCAGCCCTTAAATAGGTCCTCATCTCCAACTTTTTCTGTTAAAGATGTAGTAAATATTTTAAATTCCATTAAAAATCTGCCGTCTCAGCAGTCAACGTCGTTTCCCACTCAATCTTCAAACCATAAAAATATTTTGTCTGATTTTGACCCTACTTCTAAAAACCAACGTGTTGATGTTTGGATTAAGAAAGTAAATGAGTGTGCTACCGTCTATGGATGGGACGATAAAACAACAGTCCATTTTGCTATGCAAAAGCTTCAGGGTTTGGCCAAAGTTTGGTATGAGAGCCTGCCGACAATATTGTTTAGCTGGGTTGAGTGGCAAAATAAATTGTTGAACGCGTTTCCTTCCGAACAAAACTATGGCCAAGCCCTGGAAGACATGTTAAAAAGAAAAAGTAGATTTGGCGAACCTATAGAAGTATATTTTTATGAAAAACAAGCGTTATTGAATCAGTGCAACATTCTAGGTCGTAATGCGGTAGATTGTTTTATACACGGGTTAACTGATAGGACCATGAAGTCGAGCGCTTTAACTCTTCGTTGTACACAACCCGAACAATTGTTACAATTTTTAATGAGCAACAAAGAATCCGCTTTGACGTTTGATAAACAAAATTACAAATTTAGGCTAAAAGGAAATGTCGGTAGTGTCGTAAACAATACTGTTAACAAGCAAGCGGGAAAGCCGTATTCGGGTTCAAGCAGCGAAATCCTATGCTATAATTGTCATCAAAAGGGGCACCCGTTCTTAAAATGCCCTCAGCCTATTGTAAAATGCGGAAAATGTGATAAAATGGGGCATAAGACTGAAAATTGCTTTGTAAATGTTAATAAAGATAATAACAAAAATGTCGTTCGTAAGACTATGTGTATATCTAACGCGGATCCGAATTCAAAATTCTTTAAAATAGTTACTTTAAATACTGTGCCGACCAAATGCTATATAGACTTTGGCAGCGAAGTCTCGCTGATCAAACAATCGCAAGCTTTAAAATTGGGGTTGCAAATTGATAAATGTTCAACCGTTCTTAAGGGATTTGGGAATGAATTAGTTCATACTGTAGGTACCGTCTTAGTACATTTGATTATTGATGGGGTTAGTGCAAATGTAACTTGCCATGTAGTGGAGGATAAATATTTAGAATTGCCCTTGCTCATTGGGCAAACATTCACAGAGCAATCGCATGTCATTGTGTACAAAACCGCGGATAGTTTAAACTTTATAAACGTTTGTGAAGAAATGCCTTTCATAGACTCGGAAATACAAAGCGAAGCCCCTATAGAAGTAGTATCAGTTGCATTCGTGAATATCTACGGTCTGACATGTGTGAACGCTAAAGTAAATTTACCCAATCCTTGCGAAATTTTAATAGAGAGTAAAGTTATCGGTAAACCTTTGCATCAATTATTAGTTTTAGGGGCCCTATATCCTGTAAAGCATGGTTTTGTAAAACTATTTGTGACTCCTGTTGTGTCTCGCGCAATAATAACAGATGGAATGATTCTTAGTCGGGGTTTGAATGTTAAAGTTGTGAACCAGGTCAATGCCTCATTTCAAAATCTAGTGGACAATAGAAAATTTAATGAAAACGATGTCCGTGTAGGCGAATCTATCAAAGATTATTGTAGGCAACAACTTTTAGGTATATTAAATAAATTTAGTCACTGTTTTGCTACTTCACTAAAAGAACTTGGTTGTACTAACGCCACTGAAATGACAATAGAATTAAATAAAAGTACTCCTGTTGTCTATCGGCCCTACCGGTTGTCTTTTAAAGAACGTGAGGACGTAAGAGAGATGGTGAACGAAATGTTAGATTCAAATATAGTAAGGGAGAGTGTGTCAGAATATGCGAGTCCAATTATACTAGTAAGAAAGAAGAATGGAAAGATGAGAATGTGTGTGGATTACAGAATGTTAAATGCTATTACAGTTAAAGAACGTTATCCCATGCCAAATATAGAAGACGAAATTTCACGGCTTTGTGGACAAGCATATTTTATTACTCTCGACTTAACCTCAGGTTATTACCAAGTCCCTATATCTGAACAGTCTCGGGTCTTTACTTCCTTTGTGACACCAGACGGCCAATACGAATTCAATCGTATGCCGTTTGGCCTAGCTAATGCTCCCGCTGTCTTTCAGCGGATGATGCATCGTGTATTAGGTTCAGTGCGATATAATGGTGCAACATCATACATAGATGATGTTTTGATCTATGGAAAGGACGTTTCAGAATGTTTGACAAGACTAGAGAAAGTACCAAAATTGTTAGAGGATGCTAATCTTACTTTGAATATGTCAAAATGCGAATTTCTTATGGATAAAATTGATTATTTGGGCTATGAGATAAGTTTCGCGGGTATTAGGCCAGGCAATAAAAAAATCCAATGTGTAGTTGATTTTCCTTGTCCCACGGACCAACACACAGTGCGGCAATTCTTAGGCCTCGTCGGCTACTTTAGAAAGTTTATAAGGAACTTTGCTACTCATGCTTATCCTTTAACAAAGTTATTATCGAAAAACGCAGCTTGGTCTTGGTCTGAGGAACAAGATAAGGCATTTCGAGTTCTTAAAGACAAGCTGGTGAATAGGCCCGTACTTGCTATTTATGATCCCGCGGCGGACACTGAACTACACACCGACGCTAGCAAGCTAGGGATTGGGGGCGTACTACTGCAGAGGTCTCATGATAATGTTTTTAAGCCCGTAGCATATTACAGTCGAAAGACTTCTCCCGAAGAAATGAACTTTCATGCCTATGAGCTGGAGACCTTGGCAGTAGTATGCTCTTTAAAAAAATTCAGAGTTTATTTACTAGTGCAACAATTTAAAGTCGTAACGGACTGTAGTGCTCTTAGGTCAACGTTTTCAAAGAGAGATATTCTTCCACGGATTGCGCGTTGGTGGTTTCTGATGCAGGAATATCAATGTTCAATTGAATATCGCCCAGGCACTAAAATGACTCATGTAGATGCGTTGTCCCGCAATGCGATAGCCGACGACGGAACGTTCACAGAATTCGATGGTTATCCTTCAGTCATGAATATAACAAGCGAAGATTGGTTGCATACGTTACAGTTAGGAGACGAAGAGTTAAATAGGATTCGTAACATATTAAAGATAATTTTCTTATAAAAGACAATCGCTTATATCGATATTTGGATGGTGATCGAAATAATATTCGTTGGGTAGTTCCAAAGGGTGCAAGGTGGCAACTCTGTCGGTTAAATCACGATGAAATAGGACATTTCGGGGTAGAGAAAACATTAGAAAGAATAAAGAAAGCTTACTGGTTTCCTAAGATGTCAAAGTTTGTAAAGAAATACGTGAGTGCGTGCATTGAATGTGCTTATAGCAAAAATAATGGCTCTACCACGGAAGGTCACTTACATCCGATTGAGAAACAAGGAATTCCCTTTCATACCTTACATGTAGATCACCTTGGACCCTTTGTCAGATCAAAGCGCGGAAATTCTTACCTGTTTGTAATCGTCGACAGTTTTACTAAATTTGTATTTACTAAGGCAGTCCGAAATACTAAAAGTCAGAGTGCGATTCGCGTTCTAGAAGATATTTTTTATACTTTTCGTGTTCCGGATCGGTTAATTAGTGACAGAGGATCATGTTTCACTTCGCACACATTTAAAAGATTTTGCCTCGATAAGGGTGTTAAACATGTTCTCAATGCTGTAGCCAGCCCACGATCTAATGGTCAAGTAGAGAGGTATAATCGTACCATATTACAATCGCTAACGGCTCAGAATTTAAATATGGATGAGAGGGACTGGGATGAATCGGTAGGTAAAGTTCAGTGGGGCTTAAATAATACTTTGCAGAAGACAACTGGTAAGACGCCCTCCGAGCTAATGTTTGGAATAAAAATTAGTAGTGAAATAAACCCCATGCTAATGATATCATACATGAGACTCGCGAGGAGAGGGATTTAATCTCTGCCAGAGAACAAGCAAAAATAGCTATAGATACAGAGCAGGAAAAACAAAAACAAAGGTATGATAAAAATAGAAAACCGGCTAAAATGTACTCTGAAGGAGAATTAGTTAAGATAACCAAAACTGCGTTTTCTAATGATGGAAAAAGTAAGAAGCTTTTACCAGCTTTTATAGGGCCGTACCGTGTCGTTTCAGTTTTAGGCAATGATAGATATAGAGTCGCGGCTATACCAGGTCTAACCGGGACCAAGAATAAACGGCAGACAACCGTTGCGGCCGATCGAATGTTGCCTTGGGTCAATGTCGCTGCACTCGAAGTAAATGAATCCGATGCAACTGATAGTCAAATATCAGATATCGATGAATGATAGTACGTATGTAGGATAGTAGTATATAATAGATAAGTCGATTAGGATAGGATAGTAGAATATAGTAGGGCTATGATAATAGATTAGTCGGTTGTTTTGATTTAACTTATCAGCTCTAACATATAATTTTTACTGAAGTTGTTTTATTAGGCAAGGCGCCTCGTTTGTAAGAATGGATGGGCTTACAAACAATATATTCAAGGCAAGTATGTAGAGCATAGACTTTTCGTGAGAATGGATGGGTTCACGGGGAGTCGTCTTGGTTCCCAGGTTGCGAGAATGGATGGGTTCGTTCCCTGGCTACCAAAATGCTTTGCATGTTGTTTAATGGGTGACTCGGTTGTAAGAATGGATGGGTTTACATCTGAATTTCCGATCAAATAATTTATAGGAGGTCATGCAGTGCATGGGGACATGCACTTTTGTCAGGATGGTTGAATGTAAGAATAGATATTTTAAAGTATTTTAAATCGAATGTAAGAATAGATATTCTAAAGTATTTTAAATATGTAAGGATAGATAATTTAAGAATGTAAGGATATATATTTTAAAGACAATTATTATATTTTAAATATGTAAGGATAGATATTTTCAAGACAGTAATTTTATGGATATTTTATATTGTCAATACTAACTTGAAGTTGGCAATACTGAGAGTGGTGTTGAGAAGGGAAAGGGAGGTCCGCGCGGGGAAAATCGTGGCCCGGCACTTTTTATTCAACGAGCTTGGTGGCAACACGCTCAGCATTGGCGCCTTCAGGTTGGAGTTCGGTCTATGGTGGGAAGCGAATAAAGAAGATAACATTGGTCTGTTTGGTTTTATTATACTAATAAGGCGAAATGGCACACAAGAAAGGAGCTAAATACGGTATTTTTGAAGAGAGGGGGATAAACGACCAATAGAAGTTCGCCCAATAACATTTAAGTATGTGTCGGAAATGGCACAAGCTTTGATGACTAAATCTCTTGGGAATGTTGACCCTATGTCAATTGGTAGGCCGTCATTCACTGGCTTCAGGAAAAGGCATTTCACTCAAGAGTTATTAACCTACATAACTACAGGAAAGAGTGGCGACCGTGAACAAATAGGAAGAACCTGCAAAATCGAGAATTCAAAAGAGGCGTGGGTCGGAATTTGGAAGTACAAACGAAGAAATTCAGGCTTACTCAGGATCATAACGAGAATTCTTTCAAGAAAGACAACCAAGCCACGGTGACTGAGTTGTGAGCAGTATTTTTGAGAAGATTCTACGCAAGTTAAGTGCCCAGTATTTTTGAGAAGATTCTACGCAAGTTAAGTGCCCTTCCTATTTCCCTAATCATAGCCTTATAAAACTAAGAAAGACAAAAAATCCTTAATTTATAAATTTATCCAACTAAATATTCACTTGCCAATGCCTAGCCAATGACTAACCGCTACACTCTCACGCCGGGGTTCCCGGACAGCCACACTATAATATATAGCAGAGGGGCCTTTTGCTTGACAGTATCTTCCCGTGTGCGCGCCTACGGTCAAAGGTCGTAACGTGACCCACTTTTCGGTAATTTGTGTAAATAAAATAGTGATACCTAATAATAGAAAGAACAATCATGTTGGCCGTAAAAATAGACAATAATTGTGGTACCTAACTGTGTAATTAACTGTGTGCTAAATAAAACTTTATAGTTGGTGAATTTATGTGTGAACTCATTTTAAAGCTGATCGCACATTTGTCAGCACCGTACGCGCCGCACGCGCCGAACGCGCCGCATTTTAGAATTCGTTGTATGTAATGATATGAAACTTCGCATATTTATCCGCACCGTACGCGCCGCATTTTGTAAAATACGGTAGGCATCCGAACTCCGAAGGAAGGATGCTGATGACGTCATAAAACGCGGCGCGTACGGCGCGTGCGGCGCGTGCTGCTACTCAGTGTTGCCTCATTTGGATCCAAAGAGCTGAACGATTTGCACGTACTGAACGTACCTACACGCCCGAAATGGACGAATTGGCTTTAATATCGTTTGTACAACAATATGAAGAGTTGTATAATTTACGACATCCGCACTATATGAACCAGCAAAGACGAGACAACATATGGGAAGAAATTGGAGAACAAATGAATGAAACTGGTAAGAAATTATAATTTTTATTTCAAAAGAATTTTAAGACCTACAGTCATCGATTTGTAACATACAACTAAAAACGCACTCGACATTGGCACTTGACCGGTTTATATTATGTTTAAAAAATCACTATTGCCGTCTTCCAGCACGTACTCTTTGTCTTTGCCACGGAACTGCTCCCCTTTCGGAATTAAAATATTCCTTAAAGGCATTTCTTACTGCCAGAGCATCAGAAGTTGACTGTCCTCCAATACCTGTGAAATTTTCCAATGCATGCATGTCTCTCAACGTTATCATTTGATCTCTTTCTGACCAATAACATGTATCATCGCGTAAAATATTATGTAGGCAACATATTGCCGTAACGACTGTGACAGTATGATCGAGACTCATAAGTAGTCTCCTTTCAAATAGTCTAAATTTTTTCACTAATATACCAAACGTATCTTCAACTGTATTTCGTGCTCGGCTCAGGCGGTAGTTAAATATTTTTTTTCCTTCATCTCCTCTGGCGTCGTCACGTGAATAAGGTCTCATTAAATACGTACTTAATCCGAAAGCTTCGTCTGCAATTATTACATGTGGCAAGACTGTGTTTCCTCCTGGAAGTGCTTTTGGTGATGGCATATTTAAACTTCCGTCGCTTAAACGCTTTCCCAAATTAGAATTTTTGAATATGTTGGCATCTGAATTCTTACCACAAGCGCCAACATCTATGGCAATAAATTTGTAATTTGCGTCTACCAATGCCAGTAACACTGTACTAAAATGTTTTTTGTAGCAATAATACATAGAGCCACTGTACGCCGGAGCTTGAAATAATATATGTTTACCGTCAAGAGCTGCAACAGCATTTGGAAAATTCCACTTTTCGCGAAACATTTTTTCTGACGACATCCACAAAAATTCATCTGGCGTAGGCATTACAATCGGTTGTAGTATTTGATATATTACTTTACATGTTGAATAAATTATTGTACGAATTGTGCTCTCGCCCATACGGAAATTATCCGACAGCGATGTGAAAGAATTTCCGGTTGCTAAAAACCTGAAAAGAAACATATTACATTAAGGGGCTAAAAGACGGAAGTCACTAGCGCACGAGGTTTTAAATTTATTTTTACGAAACTATGGAAGATACAAAGTCTTTCTTTTGTTTGCGGATATTACACAACAGGGTGGTATTTTAGCAACAACAATTTCTTTTAAATTCCTTTACTAATAGTTATGTGCTGTTAATCTGCCAAAAGTGGCCACTTTTAGCACTTTTACAATACATAACTAAACGAAGATATTTTCACTGCTTGTAATATTAGGTAAAATACCACCCTGTTGTGTAATATCCGCAAACAAAAGCAAATCTTTGTGTCTTCTGTAGTTTGGTAGAAATAAATTTAAAACCTCGTGCGCTAGTGACTTCCGTCTTTTATCCCCTTAAGTATTTTATATTCTGTTTTCTTGATTTATTAAAAAATTGTTCCCAGGATGTATGTAGAGAAAGATGGACAAGAATCCGAGAAAACTATAGAAAGGCGTTGAGTTTAAGAAAGACAAAAAGTGGTCAAGCCGCAACCAAAATAAAACCGCCTAAATATAACAAAGAGCTAAGCTTCCTCTTTCCCTATATAAACGATGAAGAAAATAGAGTTTCAAATATATCAGTACCAGCACGAGAAGTGCCTTCTTCAGTTAATTCCCCACATTCCGAGTCCGGAGAAGATTTCCAACAAGCGGAAACGCCACTACCGAGATACACTCCAAATCGCTCTTGTAGTCGTTCGTCATCGCACAGATCCACAGAAAATCCTACCACTAGTGTAGCAACAGTACTAAAAGATTATTTGGCCGAACAAAACCGGTCACGTGATTCTGCGCAAAATAATATTAATGTAAACCAAGATCCTATAATAGATTTTTTTATGAGTATGGCTAGAACTGTACAAGGACTTGATAAAAAGAAACAACTGTACATCAAAGGTCAATTGTTTCAATTAGTGCATAATGCAGAAATGGAAACGCTAAATGAAAAGGAGGCTACTTCTGTATCTATTACACGCACGATACCTCAACAAGAAATGGCATCAATACACCCTACACAACAAATAACGATAATGAGTGACGAGATTATTAATGCATCCTATGATCATGAGAGCTCTGAGTTGAATGAAGAACTAAGGAAATACGTAGTATTTAAGAAATACTAATTGTTGATTTTATGTTCTTTTCTAAACAATACCTGATTACTACCTCTAAATTCTTAATAAAACTTATCAATAAATAATACCTCAAACATACAACGAGTCTTTTCTCTGGTCCGATTGCCCTTCTAAATCTTGAATTTTCCATAGTAAGATGTGGTTTTAGAATATGTAGCAATTCTTGAAATTTCCTGTATGTCATGTGTAGATATCTGAAAAATCGTTCATCATCATCTATTAAATCTGGAAATAACGTATGATATTCTCCATGATATAAGTTCCTTTTTAAATTAATGTTGTGAATCCAGAGTCTTTTTTTTTTTCTTCGAATTTCATTTTCTTCTTCCTCTGCCAATAAGCTGGCTATTACAACAATTTCTTCCATAGCAAAATGTCAAAGCAAGAAAAAACTGCAAAAATTGTTGGCAGCACACAGAAATGCGGCGCGTTCGGCGCGTACGGTGCTGACAAATATGCGACCCAATTTTAAAATGCGGCGCGTTCGGCGCGTGCGGCGCGTACGGTGCTGACAAATGTGCGTTCAGCTTAATATTCATTTCGTTATTTCAGATGCCTCTGACTCTGTGACAGAGTCTCTGTCGGAAAAATCAAGAAGAATAGGGAAAAACTGAAAACAACGGATCCTGAAAAATATTTAGAAATGAAAAAGAAAAATGAGTTAAGAGCAATTAAAGCTTACCAAAATAAAATAAAAAATTTACTGATGCACAAAAAGATCATAGGTTAAAATTACGACAGAAAAAAAACAGCAATCAACAGAGTGTCCACACATTCCAGTCCACATCGAGCGAGCAATATTCCAATACGCAGCACCAGGATGATACAGAAAATAATCTTTATCATTCAAATAGTTCATGTGAAAATAATCTGGAATTTCAAAATATTGTGTCATCACAAACTTTAGAGCAATTTAACAAAACTGAGACAGAAAGTAAAAGCAATACGTATTTGAATAGGACCGCGATAAGGAATATTCAGAGAAATATTGAAAAAAAAAAGACGTAAATACGTCGAAAATAATCAACTTCGTGAACAAACAAAAAGTTATAAGTGCTGAGTAATTATCAAGAGAAGAAACCGTTTAGTGTAGAAGAAGGACGAGAGTTGGCGCCATTGCAGAATCCAGAAATCCAGGCATCGTGCGCCTCTTTTTCCTCTTTTTTTAAATATCGCTTATATAACTGGCGACTACCAGTTATCATTAAGAATACAGTCCACAGAAACATAAAACTAATAAATTTTTCGCAAATCGCTTTTCGCAAATGATGCGGATGAACCAATCAACGATTGGAGCTTTGGAAATCCATCAATTATACCATAACAAAAGATGTTTATGGGATCCAACTGTAACGATTTTATTGTTCCTACAAAATATAATATTACAAATGAGGTTGTATATGTGATTTTTTCTATACTGGCCGGTACGCCTAAACTGTTTTTGTTTTTTCTCACTTTGACATTTTGCTTCTGATTTTCATCTGCTACGACTAGGCGAATTTGGGAGAACTAAATAATTTCTCTATTCTTAAATAATTTAATATTATAACTATCCCCACTTGGGTAAGTGTTGCATAATTATTTTAAGTTTACTTTATAAACCAGACCACTTATATTTTCACTCAATTTCATAAATATGACCATTCTTGGTCATTTCTTGGTAATGTAACTAAATCGGTATTGTAAGTTCTTGTAAATATTTATTTCGTTGTGAATCAGAAATGTCTTTTTTTACATTAAGTAATTAATAACTTGTAAGATACCATAATTTTCATCTTTATAATAATTATTCATCCTCAATTTTGTATGATGATTATTATTTATTTTTCTGTACTTGCTGTTTCTTTTGAGTTCTTTAACTGCCTCACCAATGATTACTAGCATGCATTAAGTGTACTTTACAATCTTGTTTGGCTGGTAGTTTTAAGGATTTGATGTCGCAGTCAAAGTAAGAATCTGGGCAATTATGAAAATGTCTGGATGCTGATTCAAGGGTTCACCGTTACGGGCTTCACCGCTACGGGCTTCACCACGACGGGCTTCTCCGTGACGGGCTTCACGACGAGGATCACCGAGACGGGTATCACCGCTACGGGTGAATTTGTACCTGCTCATTTCTCCGGGCCCTGCTCTGTCGTCGTCGAGAGCTACCTACCTGCCAGCATCCTTCCTACATCCTACCCGAATTCTTCCTGCCTGCGTCCTGCCCTTCTGCAACCTAACCACCTACAACCTACGCTTCCGAGACTCTTCCACCTGCACTCCAGCCTCCAGGAAAGTAAAGTACCATTGGTACAAGGTACATTTTTTTCTGAAAGACCGAACCACGACCCATGCTCTCTAAATTCTAATTTTAATTATCTTTATTGTAATATATTTTTAAATATTATTGAAGATTATAAAAACAAATTAAAAAAGGAAGATGCCTGGATGGAAATTGCAATGGATGGAATGCAGCCCCGATGATGCCCAAAAAATCCACGGTACCATACCATCGATATAACAAAGTTTGAATACCCGAGGCCAACCTTGGATGTTAATATTCCGCTGATTGAGCGAGGAACTTTACTACCGTCTTCAAAAGGGTTCTCATTTAAATTGGAAAAACCCTCAGTATCATTTAAGACTTATAGAGCTTTGTGCGAGCACGGACTCAAGGGTGAGGCTGACAGAGTTCTCATGAATTACAAGAGATCTTTCCTAACCCCAGACTACATTTGGTCGGGTGTGATGAAATTTGGAGAAAAGACTGCCAGGAAGACTAATTTCCCTGGTTATGCTAAGGCGTTACAGGCATTAGCCTTAGAACTGAATGTTCGTGACAAGATAGCCCCTATACCAATAGAAGAAGGGGTAAAACACTTACCACAATCTACTTCACCTGGACTACCATTTATAATAACACATCCAGGAAAGAAGAAAGGTGACATACTGAATAGTCATTTACATAAAATTAGTAATTATTGGGAGCGTGTTGGAGATAGAAAACCAGTAATTCCGCTTCCTGATTGCGCTGCTTTTGCAAGATCACACATCACAACTAGCAGTGAGAATAAGGTTCGGCCAGTTTGGGCATATCCATTATATGCTATAGCTGAGGAAACTAGATTCGCCGTTCCATTGCTTGATAAGATAAAGAAACAAGAGTGCCTTCAACATACTGCTTATGGTATGGAAATGCTTAAAGGAGGTATGACTTGGTTAAATCACCAGTTACAGAGAGCTAGAAAACGCGGAGCTTATAAATTTCTTTGTTTGGACTTCTCCGCATTCGATTCCTAAATACCGGCTTGGCTCATTCGTGACGTCTTTACTATTTTAAAAAGTAAGTACGTATTAGACACCGCCGATGAAGAGAGATTTAAGAAGTTAGTTAATTATTTTATTGAAACGCCGATTCGCAATATGGACGGACGTCGGTTTAAGAAAGACCATGGTATACCATCTGGTTCCATGTTTACTAATATCATAGGCAGCTGCGTTAATTACGTTATGATACACACGATTTTATCTGCCATGATGAAGATTGAATTCTTAAATGTATTTGGAGATGACTCCGTGGTTGCCGTTACGGGGCTAGTGAATTAAGAAGATATAGCCGCTAATTTTTTAAATGTATATACATTATGTATGTATTATATACATACATAATGACTCTAAAATAAATTCACAATAAAATTTTAATTGTATGTTTTTAAGTTTATGCTTTAATCTTTACTACATTTTTTTCAAAATTTTTCTAACCCTTCCACACCCACCGCCCACGGCCTGCCAGCACGCAGCTTATCAGAAAGGGTTGTTCAGGGAAGTAGCTAACGGAGTTTTAATACAGCTGAACCTACTTTTTTTCTTTTTTTTCCCACCCCACTTCTCCCACACCCACCGGCCACGGCCTGCCAGCATGCAGATTATCAGAAAGGGTTGTTCAGGGAAGTAGCTAACGGAGTTTTAATACAGCTGAAGCTACATGACGAATTTGGTAGTCAGCTCTTAGTCCAGTATGGTGGCATTTTAGGTTTTGTTTCTTATACCTAATGTACTGTAGTGTAAATAAAATACAATTTGAGAATCATATATTGTTAACCAGTGCCTAATACATTCCATTCTTATCGAACAGGTCTTTTATTTCTGGCGGAGACCACCAGCACCCCTGGAGCTTCGCCCAAACAATCAGTTTGTATTGTTGTTCACGTGTTGTTTTGTATACTTACTTAGGTTGTTGTACAAACTCGTGCAGGTGTTCTGTTAGTAGAGTGATTGACAAATAATAATTATGAGTGATATAAAAAGTGGCCCCCGTAATCGCGCTCCAAATTTTACTAAAAAAGAGCAGCTACTTTTACGCAAAGTTGCAGAAGCTTACTCAAGAATCATAGAAATCAAAAAGACGGATGGCGTAAAACAGGCACAGAAGCAAGCTTGGCACAAAATCCAAGAAATTTATAACTCAAACACAAAAGGTGTGCTCTACGCACTGTTGAAAATTTACTGTCCTGTTACAGGAATATGAAAAATAAGATAACAAAACAACATTCAGGTGCCAAAATGGTGTAGAAGGTATGTAATCTTAGGTACAGCCTGGGTATGGACAGACAGAACGACGGACAGGCTGAAATATATTTGTGATCGGGTCCCGTTTTTACCCTTTGGGTAAGAAACCACAAAAGAGGAAAATTATCCATCCTTATTTTTGTACTATGCTGACACGGACGAAGTCGCGGGCAACAGCTAGTAGAAAATAAATTGTTTTTGTTCGGTAAAGTTTGTGCAAGAAAGTGGCAATTGCCTTAATTATGTTTGTTTACGTTACAGGCACCAAGACTTATCCAGGCCTCAGGCGGGTGCTAAAGGGCGTTTAAGAGGCGATCAACTGTGGTCTCATCACTCTTAGCTATCAACATTGTTAAATGTAAGCGGTGGTGTTGAAAAAAAAAATATGTAGAGACTAGTGTACAAATTCTATTGGAGATTATAATTAATCTATGGTTTTTATGATTGAAAATTTGATGTAGTGACTAGTGTACATACCAAACTTCTTTTATAAAACCTATTTCATATTACATATTTTGTACTAGTTTATGATATTTTTTTCTTGTTTACTTTTTGATAAATTTTGTCATTAGATTAAAAGGAATTCAAGTTGATCGTCGAGTACGTTATTATAATATAATTTTTGTCCTTTGCACCTTCATAACTAAAAGTTGGGCAAGCAATCACCCTTGCAATCCCGCGAGGACCCTTCCCACTTCAAAGATAATTGGAAATAAGTTATTTTAAATAAAAACAAAATAAATAAAACAATGTTAGGAATTGCGAAGTGTCGTGAGCAAAACGTCAAATACAAAAGTCTATAGTAATCTGTCATTCTCTATGCTATATTCCTTTTGCCGCCATTGTGGTTAATAATTTTCTTGCTATGTTGTCGTGCACATTTTTTAAGTGTTTATTCTATCCACGTTGTTATTAATTGCCCACATCTCATCAGGTTAAGGGCCCAGAGTGTAAAAAAAGAACAGTTCAATGGACAATATAAAGTACTTGCACTGATAAGTGCCGCGAACAAAACTCGACGCGGTAACCTTAACCGGGCACGTTCTTTTGTTTCTTGTATGAACTTTTTACGAAACTCTTATTGTGAGAATAACGTATTGTGTCAAGTGAAAACAAAACTATATCGATATTGCTGCTTCTATAAAAATTGATCAGCTAACAGTTAATGTTAACTCTGAAAGGAGATGCAATACCAAAAATGATCCTCAAGG
Source organism: Polyommatus iphigenia (assembly GCA_963422495.1). Taxonomy (NCBI): domain Eukaryota; kingdom Metazoa; phylum Arthropoda; class Insecta; order Lepidoptera; family Lycaenidae; genus Polyommatus; species Polyommatus iphigenia. Next base: position 29,473,733 of record OY730188.1, on the reverse strand, counting down.
GAGTAACCTAGGACCCCTACTAAAATATATAAAAATAGATACTGATGCATTTTTTAATTTGCGTATTCTAACGGTTATTATAATTAATTTTACAGAACAATTTTGAATAAATTACTTACAAAGCCTTCTACTTCACATATAGTGAAATAACCGAATTAGCTTGCTTTGCTATTTACCAACTTGTGAATAAACTTGGCCTAAAAAAATGCAGTGGCATGTTATTTTTTCACGCATTTACAGGATGTGATACAGTATCTAAATTTTGTGGAAAAGGAAACAAGTCCTTTTGGAAAACTTAGTTTTGGAAAAGTTACCAGAGTATTTTGAAACTTTGTCACGACCTCAAAATGAAATAGAAACCCATCAATTGGATGCTTTGGCAAGATATTATGTCCTTCTGACTTACGACAAAACTAGCGATGTAGAAGACATTAACCAAGTTAGAAAAGCTATTCATCTAGGGACGGGCAACGGACAAGCTGCCACCAACAAAACGAGCTTATTTGCAAGCAGGATTGATCTGGGGTCAAAGTCTGATATCAAATCCTGAATATCTGAACTTAGAAACCGGGGGGTTGGATAAAAGAAGACGGTATTTGGATTCCATTTTGGAGTATAACCAAAGAAACGTCCGCATCTGTAAAGGAATTGACGAAGTGTTCATGCATCGTTCGTCAGTTTCACGGGTGCAAAAAAGAATGTAAGCAAAGCATTCGTCTTTACCAATTCAGACCATGAACAGAATTCCTCACGTTTAATAAAACTTAGGTAAAGATTTGAAGAAAATATCAAAGACCCCCCCAAATGAACATTGGAATAATACCGAAACCAGAGTCAAATTGTCTTCTAAAACAAGCAAAAACTTTGAAGTTTGAACCTATTAAGAGACTAATTTTTGATTTAACAAAAGAGATTTGTACAAATGAAAATTGCAAAAATATAATTGTAACAAAAATTAACTTACTCTATTCTTCTATTTTTATATTTTGTTATTTAGTTTTAAGTGGTCATTAGCTAAAAAGGGGTGTTTGGTGTATTTTTACCGGTGTTTTCCTACAAATACACTATAAATTGTATAAATCTCATCAATTGGACTAAGATATTTTAAAGGATAAGATCTGACTATTTTACTGTTCTGAAGGAAAAAATTCGGGATCTGTTACCGGCTGATCATCAAAAAAGCATGCTTGCGATGTGCGAAACACGATGGGTTCACAAGCATGAAGCCATTATAAGATTCAAGGAAAATTCAGCGATTGTGCATGCTCTCGAATAACTCCAATCTAGCCACAATAAAGAAACATCGCAACAAGCCGTCCAAATGTGTAAAACACTTCGATCTTCGAATTTCGTTATGTGCCTAGTGATTCTTCAAAAATTCATGAGCTATACTTTGTCGCTATCAAAGCAACTGCAGGCAATTAACACAGACCTCATAACAGCATTCAGCCACGTGGATAATGTTATTAATGCTTTGCAACTTTTGAGACATAAAGTTGACGAAGAGTACCTCCATCTCTATGAAGAAGTAAAGGTGTTGCTCGAAGCAAATGGTTGGTATACTGCTTATGCCACGTATCGTCGGGAGTCAGACAAATCGCTCTAACATTCCTGCGTCGGACATATCCACGTATTACAAAATCAATAGCTAATCAGATACAAATGACCGTATAGAAAAATATTGTTCAGAGGTTGTCTCAATATGTTAGGACCATTGAGTTAAAAAAGAACATTAAAGAGCTTAAAGCAGCATCATGTTGTTGCTAAAGAAATGCTGCTAAAGAAAAAGGTTCATTCATCCCATTTCTCAACCATACAATTCAACAATAATCGATTGAGAGGTTTACAAAACACCGTGAAGTAGTATCGGCACTATCTGGTGTGTTACCGTCAAATTTTGCGGCCGGTTGTGAAATTGAAGAGGCATTTTGTATGTTTTCAGTAGTGCTGCCTGAAAAAAGTACATCTGTCGTTAAAGCAGAACTTGAAGTGTGGAAAGCAGCTATGACTCTCACCTCCCCTACTCCAAAATCAGCTTTAGAATGCTTAGATACTCGTAAGTGCGACCAAAAAATATATCCAAATATTTACACATTGTTGCAAATATTGGTTGCCTTACTACCTGTTTCCAGTGCTACCGCAGAAAGTACTTTTCAAGCCTAAGAAGACTTAAAAACTACTTGCGGAACACAACGAGTGAAAACAGACTGAACGGCTTGGCTCTCATGAACATTCACCATGGGATAGAAATTGATGCGAATGAAGTAGTGGATATATTCAAAAAGAAAAACAGAAGATTAATTCTGTAATGCGTACCTAGATATAACAGAACATATATTATAGTGTAAAAAAACCAAGCCATTATATCAGCATTTCTAAAGCTCGCTTCAAAACCAAATCGCATCAAATCTGCAGATGCAAAAAATCTGACTGCTGTTCTTGTGAATTCCTTGAAAGATCTTAAAATCCCAATAGCGAATATGATAGGAGTTGGTACAGATAATGCTTCTGAGATGGTGGGAGAAAATAATGGTCTCGTCGAAATACTCAAGAAAGAACATGGCTTAAAACATTTTACAATCATCATAAACAATCCAAACAAACATAATATAAAATCGTTAAACCAAAACATGCTGCCCCTCTATGTGAAAACAAAGCTTTTGACGAAATTAAAACAGAATAATCAATTGCAAAAACATTGGTATATTAGTATACAACAGTAATTGGTCAAAGACTTGAACGAGTGAAAGCTCTCACGTTTGAATAATTACAAATAAATCTTCAGAAAAATAAAAGCGTTTGCCTAAGTTATTTCTTTTCTTTTTAAGAATGCTTTTTGTCTCTCCTGATAATTTACATAATGTGCAGCAGGTTTACGCTCTTAAGCCGATGATATACAGTGCCACAACCACAAATTCAATGCCATTTCCAGCTTTCATCCAAGAGATTTGAAGGACTAAGCAGGACCCAAACCATTAAGAAATCTTAAGTATTTATAATTGAGGGGTGTAGATTCAAAACCGACTCTATAAAAAAAATGTTTTTCTATTCTTACAACACTTTGACTCATTCCTTAAAGATTTTTATTTAGAGCTAGTACCAAAACTGCCTCTATCCTATAGAAAATAACAAACAAAATGTTAAGTGAGGTTCAAAATCGACACTATCCACTTTGTCAAGTACAAAACCGCCATAATTGTATCGTCTCGACCAATCACGACACAATAGCCAATTGTGTCAGTTGAAGGTGTTTTTCTGTTACGAGTGCTGATAAAATTTAATTCATTTTGAGTGGTTTTTGCTTCAATTATGGAAGTAAATATATCCCCCGTGACGGGAAATAATGCAAGGAAAAGAATGTGCAATGAAAATCCATGGAAGCGCAACCTGGAAAAGCAGAAAAGGTAGGTTTTATACGGTGCAAGTTTAATAGAAAAGTGGATAGTTTTATGCCATAAGGCGTAGTAAATCAGTAATTAATTATAATACCTACTGAGGTGTGCTTGATAATTTTACTCTAATGTTTATTTATGACAAGCTTATGGGTAAAACCCAATAACTTACTTGGTTATATTTTTGTTCTAGATATTAGCCTAAAAGTTTACCAGATTTTAAAAAATGGGGTTCCCAACTGCCAATTTCTCACTACAGAGGGCGCATCGTCGACACGACTATTGAAATCTATTACTTACATAAGTATTTTATCTTTTCTTGCAAATTATTGATTTTATTATTCGACATGCCTGTATGTGCTGTTCCTGGATGTAATAAAAGTGGCGTACATTTGAATAAATGTACGCTCTCAGACACCAAAGAAGATCAAGACGTCTTGATTTTACAGTTCATGATGAACCAAGTACATCGAGTGCCCCGGACCCAGCTCTTGGTATGAGTGAAGAAATAGATGTGGCTATGCCAGAGATCGAAGTGACTACAGTGGACTCATTGATTGGCAACCAGCAACATAGTACTATATCCATTTCAACTCAGACTGCCAGTAGCATCGGGTTATTGTCACTTGAGGCCATGAGAATGAATAAAGATGCCATACATTTTTACACAGGCCTTGAAAGCTATGATAAGTTTATGCTTGTTTTAGACACATTAAGTCCTATGTGTAATAATCTCATTTATCGAGGAAGCATTGTATTAAATGTGAGTGTATGTGATCAATTGTTAATCACCATGATTAAGTTGCGGCGATACCTACCAGATTTCGAACTGGCCTTCTTGTTTGGCATATCTGAAACCACTGTATCGAATATTTTTATAACATGGATAAATTTTATATATGAAATCTGGTCAATCATTGATATCTGGCATTCTAAGGAATTGGTACAATTCTACATGCCAGAAGAATTTCGACAAGATTTCAAGACCACTAGAGTGATTGTAGATACAACAAAGTTTCCTATCAGTAAGCCTGGAAATCCAGTGACACAACAAGCTACTTTTAGTAGCTAAAAACACAAAAATACTTTAAAAGCTATGGTAGGCGCTACACCTGGTGGTTTAGTATCATTTGTGTCAGAGTGTTATGGTGGATCTGTAAGTGACAGACAAATTATAGAAAGAAGTGGTCCTCTCAAGGAACTTAGAGTCAAACTGGAAGCCAAACTTCGAATAACAAGCTGAAGATGATATTTTTGACCCCGAATAACCTTTTACGTTTGACGTTTACCTTCCGTCCCTTTCTAAATCTTCTCACTAATATACCAGAGTAATTATACAAAACTGCACTTATAACACATCCGCAATCTTGACCGCGACGAATTTGATCTTATAATATTGTTTAATTAATATTGTATACTATGAAATATTTTTTAATAGTAAGTGGATAAGTAGAGTTATTAAAAATATTATATATTATTAGTTAGATAGTTATAACTAAACTACAGTTCGATTATATTTACCTACTTATTTTTCCATAAAATAAAGGTAAACACGTGAATCTTAAATTGCAACACTGTCAAATCATTGACACACAGTGACAAGCTAAGATGGCGGATGTTTGTGACGTTTCGCATCACTTCGCAATTTTCTTATGATTTATTTTGGATAATATATAATAAAAACAACGAAATGGGTGTAAAATGTATAGTTCGTGGGTGTGGAAGTGAGTGGTATCCTGCATGTGATGTGATTTTTCACAAGTAAGTACACAATTTTAATGTAAAATTGTTAGTACGTCGTACACCTTTGTTCGTGATTATTTTCGTTATTTTATGGCCTTTACTTGAAAATTGTTTTTGACAACCATTGGGCTTCGGTTGTTTGTTAATTATGTCTGTAATAATGCGTTTATAGTTCATAATTGTCCTATAATAACTGTTTTAAATTCGTCAACTGAATTGTAATAGGGTGACCACGTTGTGAGCCATTGTACTATAATGGCTGGTTTACACGTATTAAGTTGATAAGTAGTTAACTAAATTTCAACTTAATTTTAAGTTATTAATTGCATGTACTCACACAATTTAGTATCAACACAACATTTAGTATCAAGTAGCAAGTTAAAATTTAGTTAAGTACTAAACAAGATAATTAGAATTTTGTCTATTTTCTTTGTAGGCAGGCAGGGCTTGTCACTTGACACATTTGGGCAGACACTTCAAATCAAGTTAAAATTTAGTTGACTACTTATCAACTTAATAGGTAATTGTGCCATGTATGCTACCTAGATGTTAGATAAATATTTGTATAAATATTTGTTTTATTGTCTTTTTTAGGTTTCCCTCTGATTTAGCGGAACGGAATAAATGGTTGGCGATTGTGCCACTGAGAAGACCTCTTACAGAAAGCTCTAAAATATGCAGTCTCCATTTTAAACAATCGGATTATGACAGTACTGGAAAAAAACTTTTAATCGGTATAACCCCTATCTATCAAGAAAGTAATGTAAGTTTATTATGTGACCATATGATATTTTTGCCTAATTACATATATAAATTCAATTTCAATAGATTATTAAACATTAATCAAAAATAATTTATTGTAGGAATCAGAGAATACTGATACAAAACTACCTTCCATTTTAATTGATGAAGCAATGAATATGCCTTCATCATCACGTCATGTAAGTATGAATATAATATAAAAGTATTAAATATATTTCCATTGTCTGGTACCTATAACACAAGTTCTTCAAATACTTAGTATGAGGCCAGATTGACATGGTGTGAAATGTCCATAGATATTATTATTAGTTAAATCAATAACATTCACCGTAACTAATTTAATAGAAATAGTTTGTCCCTGGAACTATTTTCGTGGGAACTGCAAAGCCACAGGTAGAAGCTAGTTGATAATGACTTGCTTCTACCTGTGGCTTTGCACCATTTTTTTTAAACATGATAATATTAAAAACATATACCATGGGATACATGGGTGTCTGATGACTTAATGCGCCTATATATTTACTGATGCGATATTTTCTCGTCCAGATGCTGTTGCCTCTTCAGGACACAACATCAAAAAGGGAAAATACATCCAATGTGCAAGAAGATAATATACCACCCTGCAAAAAATCTCGCTTATTTAAAACATTGTTATTACCACAAGTGGACAATGAAAACAAAGTACAGGTAAAATAAATTAATTTAACACATACATTCTTAATATCTTCTTACTTATTTATGAACTGGCTTAATATTTATGCATAAAAATCTGGTGCCATAGTATTTGTGTTTGGACTTCTTTAAAACGGCCTCAGTTACATTTGTGAATAGTTTGTAATATATATTTCATATTACTTGGTACTTGGATTAAGATCAGCACAACTCTGTTCTGAGCTATTTTTGAAAGTTTCTAGCTGTTGGGATAATGGTAATTAATAATTATGTATGTTTTTAGGTCACCAACCAAAGTACCTCACCTATCAAGATCAGTATGGACAAAAGCATACAAGCACGAATTAAAACACCACGAGAAGACGCTCTTGAGAGGAGAAACAAAGTATTAGCTCAAAGAGTTATCAGGTTGAACAAGTCGGTAAATAGCATAAAGTCCTTAATGAATATAGTTAAATCATATGCAAGTAACAGTGAAATAGAAAATATAATTAGTGGAAATTTTGCGAATATTTGCGAACATTTCAAAAAACCGACGCAACAATCCCCGCAAGGTATGAGGTATACTGAAGAAGTAAAATCATTTGCATTAACTCTCCATTTTTATTCCGCAAAAGCATATGAGTTTTTAAGAAAATATGTAGCGTTGCCCCATGTAGAGACCTTACGGCGTTCTATTTCAACATTCAATTGTAATGTGGGGTTTCTAACGGAGGTTATTGAGTATTTAAAATGTCAATTAGAAAGCCAAGAAAAACCATTCCTGAAAAACGTGGCATTAATATTTGACGGAATGGCCTTAAAACAAGATTTGACCTATGACCAAAAATTGGATAAAGTATTCGGATATGTTGACTTAGGCCAAATTTCTGTTAAAGATAAAGAAGAATTAGCTACAGAAGCGTTAGTCTTTCAAATTGTGTCTTACACAACATATTTCAAGTGCCCAATTGCATATTTTTTAATTAAAAGTTCATTATCAGCCGACTTCTTGGCAGAACTGCTTAAAACAGCAGTTATTTTGCTGGACGAAATTGGAATAACTGTTCGCTCAATGACGTGTGATGGCGCTCCATCAAATATTAAAGCATACCAAACCTTGGGTTGTTCCCTAGAGCAAAATAATTTCAAGCCTTACTTTCAACATCCAAATGGACGAGATCAGATTTATTGTTTTTTGGACGCTGCACACATGCTCAAACTGGCTCGTAACGTTTTCGCAGAATTTAATATCCAGACACCTACTGGAATGACTTCTTTTCATTATGTACGCGAGCTTCACGACGTTCAAAAAGAAGAGGGTCTCAAATTTGGTAACAAATTAACGGCAACTCACATACAATATGCTAACAAAAAAATGAACGTGAAGCTCGCTGCAGAAGTGTTAAGTTCATCTGTTGCTGATGCTGTTGATTTTTTGAGACAGAGTGGAAACATACGTTTCCTAGGGAGTGAAGCAACAGTAGAATTTCTAAAAATGATTGATCGGCTTTTTGATATAATGAACTCGAAATCTCCTTTCGGCCGTGGTTTTAAAAGTCATTTATCGGAAAAAATGAAACTTTTTGGAAACCTATTTTACAAGAAAGTAAAGTTTTTTTAAATTCACTATCTATCCAAGGCAAAGGCATTTTAAACCATCCCCGCAAAACTTTTGCTTTAGGGTTTTTGATGGGAATTGAAAATTTTCCGCTTCTTCTTAACAACCTATGTAAAGATCCTACTCATGTAGTCAAATATCTTTTAACATTTAAATGTTCTCAGGACAATTTAGAAATTTTTTTTTCATGTATTCGAGCACGTGGTCGAACAAACATGCCCAAGCCCTATGGAATTCAGATACAGATTGAGAAAATTGCTCTTTAGAAATTCTATTCAGCCATCAATCAATGCAAATAGCGTTGACCACACATATGAGGCATCTCATGTTTTTGATTATAGTACCAAAAAACCATCACTTTTGGACTCCATCGACGATATTGATAACGATTTAGATTACACCAAAGAAATGGAAGATCAACTATATTCTTTGGAACTAGAGCTAACAACAACAAGCTCCGAATACCAAAAAAATATTCTTTATTACATAACAGTATATATTGTCAAACAAATTATAAAGCGTGAAAAATGTGATGAATGTAAAAAAATACTGATTGAACCTGAACATTTACAATCTGATCATTTTTATAATGTGGACGTTAACAGACACCAGTCTTTTACTGTGTTTGTAAATAGAGGGAAATTGCATTTCCCTTCTACTGAAGCGTATTCAGTAATTGAATATGCTGATAAAGTTTTCAAAAATTTATCAAACATGGATAAATTAAATTCTTTCAACGTTAAAAATAAGATGATAAATTTGGTCTGTCAACATTTTACGCCGAAATTAAGAAAAATGTTTTGTCATACCACAAATGACTGTAGAACTTGCACTGAATTGCACGAATCAAAACTTGTTAAATTAATTGCAAATTCATTTTTAACTATGCGTCTCCGAAGACATTTAAAAAATGTCATGGATTCCAGGTTAAGCGTTATTCGGACTAGGCGTCAGAAACTTCACAAAGCTATAATATTTAATCATGTATAATTTATTATTAAATAGGTATCATAATTTGTGGGCGTCCAAGAAAAAATAATATTTATGTAAGGGGCTAAAACATTTTCAGAAATTTCCTTAGGTAAAATTGAAGATTAGGTACTATAGTATGTATATGTATAGCTATCAACTGTATGTATTTTATTATAGTTTTCTGTAGTTGCAGATACAAACATTGCATAATATGTCCACTTTTGATAAATCTGCTATTTGTAACTTCAGAAAAATATAGTAAATGGAGTTAGTGCATAAGTTTTATGTGTAAAATTTAGAATATGTATGCTGTACCAATCTATAGGTAATAAACAAATGTAAAGTGTATAATCTAAAATCAATATGATTGTGAGGCATCAATAACTCCACAAAACTATTATCTAATCACGTGTTATAGTTATAAATCTTAGACGTGTAAATCGTTCTTAAATAAATGTGTTTGAACTTTAAATGGTTTACTTTATTTTATTGATTATTATTATTTGCTTCCTTGAAAAGATTAAGGTTGGGTTGCACCAACTAACTTTAACTATAACTGTAACTTTAACTACAATGCAAAATGTCAAATCTTTGGTTAAAGTTAAAAATGGACGCCATCAAGCAGGGCTTCAAATAACGTTATTTTTTCATAACGTTACTGCTTCAAGGGCATAGATAACGTTATGAAAATTTACCCGATATTAAAAATAACGTTAAAAATTGATATTAATAACGGTTAATGTTATAACGTTATATAGGATTTATAACGGTAAATATATGTTCTTTGATAACGTTATAGTCCGTCAAGAAAGTCATGATAGGCGGAAAAATTTTCTAAACGTAATCACGCTTATAAGGTGTATTTTTTCTTTGTATTTTCACACAAATCTCGCAAAAAAGTAGACTGCGAGTGAGATTTAGTGGGTGCACTAAATCTCACTCGCAGTCTACTTTTGTACTCACTCGTGCACAAAAAGTCAAAAATACGCAACAAGTCAGAAATAATCACCCACTTTTATGTTAAGATAGTCCTTTACTTCATAAAAACATTTATCCAGAAGCCATTCATTAAGTTTTCTTTTGAAAGTAACTAAGTTATGTTTTTCAAAATCTTTTGGCAAATTATTATATATCTTAATAGCCATAATATAGGGACTTTTAAGAAATGTTGTGCTGTTGCATTTAGGCATGGCTAATTTATTAGGATAACGTAGTGATCTGTTGGCCGTGTTATTATCCTTGTTTTGTACGAAGTATTTGGGATGTTTTTTAACAAAAATGCACATGTCTCTTATATACATAAATGGCAGCGTGAGTATGTTCAGTTATTTGAATAGAGGTTTACAACTTTCAAGCGGCCCTACGCCGCAAATGGCCCTAACACACTTCTTTTGTAACTTAAAAACTAAATTAAATTCAACAGAGTTGCCCCAGATCACAAGACCGTATGATAAAATTCAGGAAACATAGCCATGGTATGCACAAAGAGCTGCTGATATTGACACAGTCTTTGCCAAACGTCGCAATGCATATACAAATTTATCAAGCTTACTACATATATAGTCCACATGGGCTTTCCAGTTGGAGTGTTGGTCAAATATTAGTCCTAGAAATTTTAATGAATCTACTTCTTCTATATTAATGTCATCATAAGTAATTTTTTTGGGTATCTGTGTTGAATCGTAATATTTAAATTGCATTATTTTGGTCTTACTAAGATTTACCTGCAAGTCATTTTTATCTAACCATGATATTATGTCCTTGAGAGCATTAATTAATTCTTGTTCGTAAAGTAATATATTTAGGCATTTCACCAATATTGTGGTATCGTCTGCAAATAACACTTTAAGATGCCTCGTTGCAGTTGTGACATCATTAATATAAATTAAAAAAAGAAATGGGCCAATCAAGCTTCCCTGTGGAACTCCTATATCCAAAATGGCATATTGAGATTTATATGTTTTTTTTTTGTTTTACCTATCGTTTTTGTAATCATTGTACATACTTTACGATTACTTAAATAAGATTTTAACCAGTCATGTGCCTTTCCTCTTATTCCGTATTTCTCTAATTTATATAGTAATATTTTATGGTTTATTAGGTCAAAAGCCTTCGTCATATCTAAAAATATACCAGTGATAGGTGTTTTGTTATTTAAGCTTTCATGCACTATTTTACTCAAATAAAAACATGCATCTGTAGTAGAACTATTGTCATGGAAACCAAACTGTTCATTAACTAGCAGATTCTGAGCATTAAAAAAGCTTTTTAAACGTTTTAGCATGATTTTTTCAAATACCTTGGCAAAAATAGGAATTAAGGTTATTGGGCGGTAGTTTTTTAATTCAGTTTTATCATCTTTTTTAAATAATGGCTTTATAATTGAAATTTTTAGGCGGCTCGGGAAAACCCCTTGTTCTAGTGACTGGTTTATAATTTTGGCAAGGGGATAACATAATTGTCCTGCACATTTCTTAATAATGTCAGTTCGTATCTCATCATAGCCTACTGCATTAGTTTTCTTCAATGATAATATTGTATTATAAATGCCACGAGGATCTGTCGGGGATAAAAAAATTGTGTTTTTATTTATGTTGAGTGAGAAAGTGTTTCTCTTGTCTTTGTTTTTTTCATTCTTTAGTCACATTTCCTATACTAGTAAAATATTCATTAAAAATTTTGCATATATCATTAGCTTCAGTGTGTTTTTTCTTGTCTTTTTTTATATACGGAATGTCATTATTAACGTCATTGTTATCTCCTATGTTGTCATTTATTATTTTCCATCCTGCCCTGCATTTGTTTTTTTGATTATTTATATATTTAGTGTTTTGTATTTGCCTTGATTTAAAGATACATTTTTTTAATAAATAATTATATTTTAGAAGTCGCTGTTTTGTAATTTTATTATTTATTTTTGAAACTCTGTTTTTTAAGTGCATTTTTCTTTTTACTAAACATGATTTTCTAATACCTCTAGTCAGCCATTGAGTTTGTTGTTTATTCTTGTTTATACGTATTTTTATAAGTGGAAAACACAATGTATAAAAGAGGACTATTTGATCATGGAATGTGTTAAATGAATTTTCTACATTATCTTCATCTCTTAAATCTGAAAATGACAGGGCTGAAATGCATTCCTTAAATTTACGAATATTATCACCACTATAATCCCTTATATATTCCCAAATGATGTTTGATGTTTGAACCTTCTTTACTTTAATAGTTAATGTTTGAGCAGTATCATGGTCTGACAGTGCCAGATGATGAATATTTGACTTTGTCATTTTGAGATTGCTAACAATAAGATCTATACAGGTTGATAGTCTAGTGGGGCATGATATGTGTGAAGTTAAATTATAATTTTTAAGTAAACTCAGTAATTCACGTGTATTTTTATTGTTTTTAAGAGTGTCTAAATTCCAATCACCACATAAGACTATACTTTTTTCTTTTCTTTTGTTATTTATGTCATGAAGTAGTTTATCTAAATTTTTAAAGAAAGAATAAATATCACTTTTAGGTGTTCGGTAACTACAGACAACATATAATTTATAATCTTGTAGCTCTATTCCACAGCACTCAAATTCATTTACTATTCCCATATTTTTTATCCATTTTATTTCTCTACAGCTTAGAAAATTTTCTGTCAGTATGCATGAGCCCCCTCTCTTGGAATTTCTACAGAAGGCAGATGCTATTTTATCTCCATGCAATTGAAATAAGTTTTCAGAACCTTTCTTTATGAATGTCTCTGTGAAACATATAACTTGTAAGTTAGGTAATACTTGTTTTAAGTCTAATATGGAACAGTAGCCGAAACGTCGGGATTAATAAAAGTGCTCCGCGACAAAATCCGTGAGTGTTTAAACTTATAATATCATGAGTCCTATATATATCTAGACCAAAACCATACTAAAAAACTTTATTCCAGTACCGACAGATCATTTCGAACAGGGCCATAAAATTTTTATTTATAATCCATCTCACGGCACAAATAGTTGAAGTCATGGGTGGTTGCCAAATCATCGCGGATTCCGGCAATACTATTCAGAGAGAACATAAAGTTGGTTGACATATTCACACGTAGGAGGTTCTTATGCTTTCGCAGACATTTTTATTACTTACGATTCATGTGTTTTTCTACTGCAGCGGCGGAGATCTCATGTTCTTCCTCTATAAAATACAAATACGACCGAGATTACCCGCCAGTTTGTATTGAACCACTCAAGATGCTCGACCTAATAGGACCCCTCCGTGGTCTTGTCAAACCGCGATCGAAATACCTTCACAACATCTTTTTCTGCCTCAATTATAAATTAACAGTGACGTTTCTGCTTGCCTTTTCCATATTAGTTGCATCGCGGCAATACTTCGGGGAGCCTATCCATTGCGAGTTCGATGAATATAAAAATGGTGAAAGGAATAATTGTTTCGTTCAACCAACGTTCACTCGTGAAGGAAATACGGAGCATACGGGAGTCGGCGAAGAACACACAAAAAACACCCGAGTGAGGTACTACAATTTATTGGCAATGGTTACGCATTCTATGGAATTCGTGTTATATATATGAACCGTAAAGACATGGAGAAACGATTTGGTGAACTATTCCCAATAACAACTATATGTACGTTTGTGAAACATGGCCTGACAGGCAGCAAGGAGCAACTTCAAGGTATTTGCGTCCTCTCGCATAGCATGCGCAATGAAAAAATCTACGCTTTCCTGTGGTATTGGCTTCACTTTATAGTTGTTGAGTACAATTGCCGTCATATATCGGATAGCAACATTGCTTATCCCTCCTTACCGATTGTATGTGTTCCGAGTCTTCAGCCACATTAAAAAGACTGATGCGATTAATGCAGTCTACAAGAAACTCCATATTGGAGGTTGGTTCCTGCTGCTACTGCTTCAAAAAAATGTGAATCCATACGTTTATGAAGAGCTCTTATTACGTTTGGCAGAGTTTCCTAAGCCTGATGTTTCCAATTTCTAACAGTTTTCACGCCTGGCATTGGAAGTATTATTTGTCATCAACATGTCGAGTGATTATTATTAATGTGAAGCGCTTCACATTAACACTTTATTGCTATGTACTTTATGCGAATAAATCTATACCCATGGCTGTTGTTTATTTCTTTAAATGCCCACCCTTTCATGCGCCCACACGAGAAAAATATATATGCGACAAGTTAAACGGCAAAATAAAAATATGTTAGATCTATGTTCTATAAATGAGACACCTATAAATTTTTTGCCTGCATTATTTTTTTCGTACGGGCAGCAATCACAAAATATTCTCATTGTCACGCGTCTAACGACATACTGATAACAGAATGCAATCAAGTACATGGTGCAACAGCACACTCGCGCACAGGGAACTGCTCTGAGCCGCGTAGTGCCGCAGCTGAAACACTCGCAATGCTGTAGTGCAGTGCCGTGATAGCCAAGAACTGCAGTGTAACGTACAATATAGTATAATATATAGTATATATATAATAGGTTTGTGGGTGATTGGGTTTGATCCACCGATGCTCAATGGTAGTCAAGCTCTGTCCTGCCAACGGCTTGCTCCATAACTTACACGACGCAAGGTGCAACAGCCAGTCTGCCGTATGAGGCTATTTACACAGATCCGTAGATTCTGCTGCTTAATTTCTGCCGACGTCCAACTTTACCTTCTGATGCATGCATTGTTGCAGCAATATTCCCTACACTTTTATACTCTAAGCTCTCATTCCCACACTTGGAATTTACAAGTGTGCAATAAGCAACAAGCGCGAAGAACATTAGCTGTATTATCATGTCGCAATCGCATAAATGGCAGATTGTTTTTGGACTCAGCTTTTGACAACGCCCGCATGTTATCGAGGATGATTCTCGGCCTTATGAGATTTGGTTGTCTAAGATGAGCTCACTCATCGGCAGAGAATGCATAACCGAACGGGGACCAGACAGCGAGCCGTCGGCAAGCAATTTGCTATCATTCCCGAAGTGGGTTGTGCGTTACTTCAGGTCTCCACGTCGTCGTGGCTGTACTATAACTTGCGCAGGGAAAGAAATAAGGAACGGGTGCTGCACGGCGATGCCGCGAACGAAGGACGAGTGGAGTTCTGAAAGTATCATCATTACCGCCTTGACTTATTCGTGAAGTCATAATGACTTCACGAATAAGTCAAGTCGGAAAACGTTGTTCAAAATATTTTCAGACGATAGCGTGTGATAGTAGTGATAGATTCATGTCGCACTGTTACATCCCTAGTTAGTACATTCCGTTTAATAAGCATTTCTATTATTCCTCGATATTTTTCCGTTTGCGTTGCAGTTTTCGTTTAGTGTTCATTTTATTTCAATTTCTCGTGCAGTTAGAATCTGGAAGCCGGGCTAGTAAGTCGTAACTAGTAGCAAAGTGTAACTAATTTTAATTTTGGGAAAATAAATTAGTTTAGGGCATGGATCTAAACAAACTAGCGGAAGATAGGTAACTCGCCTCTAGCGCGTGGACCGCTTAAATTAGGTCCCCGTCGCCTAATTGCTCTCAGTCGCGATCAGCGGGTGACGTCAGTTGCGCGTGTGACGTGAAGAAACTGTTTTATTAGTTTAAGCGGGATAAACGTTACCAAAATGCCTTCATGTGCTTTTATGCGCTGCACAAATCATTCAAAAAGAAAGAACAAATCTCATGGAATCACTTTTCACTCGTAAGTACACGAAAACTTGAAAATTGTTATGATATTTTTAAATGAGCATGTTGTTTTGATCGCCATTTTGCAGAGCGAGATAGAAAGATACGATAGTTTTATGTGCGACAAGCTAAGTATGATCACGCACGTGCTGCCGTCGCTGCACGTTGTTTTCGCAGTAGGGTCAGCACAAGAATATGAAAACATGTTTTTTAATTATAAAAATTAAAAAATATATTTCATTTTTTCATTCTTAACTTTAATGTAGACAAATAAAATATTTGTCACGTTATTATGTAAAAAAGAAAGTAAGTTATGTACTAGTGTTTGTTATAACATTTGATTTTATAATATTATAGCGTTCCGTGGTTTGTTTTCTAGGTTTCCTGGGGATGAACTTGTGAGACATAAATGGCTTCTTGTGGTTCGTAATCAAAGGCAAGAGCCAGACTGGACACCTAATAAATATTGTCGTGTATGTTCGATGCACTTCAAACCGGAAGACATGTATACTACTAACAAAGGTTATAGAAGATTGTCAAAGACCGCAGTGCCATTTTTTCGGGTATGTTATAATTAAATCTTATATTATGTACTGTATTTGAATTCTGGTAGTCTATTTGTATTGGTCTATTTAAGTAGTAAACAGAAATAGTTGGCGTCTCAGATACTATACATACCATTACTTATTACATATTTAAGGCCCTGTGTTTCCAGAAACGGACGATTTTCAAGATTTAAAAGTGATCTAACGCAGTGGAGTTCATATTCCATTACACAATATCATGAACTTCACTCGATAGAAAAAAATCCCAAAGTTACCCCTTCTTTTCACGAAATTGCATTACTATGTCCAAATTATTTGGAATTTTCAGAAAATTTTTGCACTGAACGAAAGACAAAGAATATATCTAGGGAATTGTGTTTTTTTCCCTCGATTGAATTATGTACATAATAACGACGATCAAAAAACTATAAAATTGCATGAGCGTCTGAGCGCGACTGAAAACCTTTGCGCCTGCAATTTTATAGTGTTTTGATCCTCGTTATTTTTTTGTGTGTGTTATTTATATTACTATATTTGTATGTCTCCTGTCACTTTTAAATCTTGAAAATCGTCCGTTACTGGAAAACAGGGCCTTAATACACATACAACACTACCACAAATTATTTTTTATTTCAGGCCGCGATGTTATCCTACACTTGTTCAAGACCGACGACACCGAATTCTTTGAATAGTGTCAATATTTCCGACTTAGAATCTGTTTTTGAGACACCGAGAAAATCATTTTTGAAGGGAAAGTTGCGTTTGATGCAAATGAAGAAGAGGAAACTAATACAAAGTAATAAAAATTTGAAGAAAAAAGTTAAAAGACTCACAGAAAAATGTAAAAGCCTTAAGGAAACAATGATTCAATTGAAAAAGAAATTAAATGTTACAGAGGATCAGTTCGCAGAGATGTGCCTCAAGGCAGAATCTGTTGACTTATTTAAAAGAATGATTAGACACAAAAAGGGAAATAAAAATTCAAGAATGAGTTTTTCACCAAGCCTCCGAAAACTTGCATTGACCTTGAACTATTATAGTCCAGCAGGATACAAATATGTACGACAAGTATTTGAAGATGCTCTGCCTCATCCACGCACTTTAGCTAAGTGGTATGAAAAGACAAATGCGTCACCTGGGTTTACTGCGGAAGCTTTCGAGGTTTAAAAAAAAAAAGTATATAGCAACCAAAACCAATATAATATGTACACTTGTTGTTGACGAGATGGCCATACGACAACAATCCATTTGGAATGGCAAAAAAACCGAGGGGTTGGTTGATTACGGCATCGGATCTGCAGAAAATGATAAAATCGCGGCACAAGCTTTTGTTATGATGGTAGTTAGTTTAAAAGAGAATTGGAAGCTTCCGGTGGCGTACTTTCTTGTGAATGGAATAACAGCAGAATGCAAAGCAAATTTAATTCGGACATGCTTAATAAAGTGCCACGATGTAGGAGTTACTGTAGTGGCATTAACTTTTGACGGTTGTAAGACAAATTTCAATGCAGCAAACTTATTAGGCTGTAAGCTAAATGATATTACTAATTTGAAAACCACTTTTAAACACCCATCATGTGACGTGGAGGTAGCAGTTTTCCCTGATCCATGTCACATGGTGAAATTAGTACGCAACACGTTCGAGTCAAAGAAAATATTTTTCGACGATAATGGACGAGAGGTAAAGTGGCAATTTTTAGTCAACTTAGTTGACTTGCAAAAAAGTGAAACGTTAACGTTTGCTAATAAGTTGACGCCGAGGCATTTAGAGTTCAGAAATCAAATTATGAAGGTTAAATTAGCGACGCAGCTGCTGAGTATGAGCGTCGCCAAATCTCTAACATTGTGCGAACAAATTCTTAAACCAGGAAGATTCACTAATACTGGTGCTACTGTGAAATTTATAAAAAACTTTAATAATATCTTTGATGTGATGAATTCACGAAAACGGAATAAATTTGGGTTCCAAAAGCCTATATGTCCTGATAATAAAAACCAAATTTTTAGATTCCTCGATGAAATTAAAAGATATATTTCCGGATTACAGTACCTAGTAAAAACTCGAAGGATGACAAAGAAAAAAGTGGTTATGAAAATAAGTAAAAGGAAAGTTGTGGATACTATTTGTAAGACGGGGTTCGTTGGATTCATTATATGCGCGGAAAGCTTAAAACATCTGTATAATACTCTTGTGGAAACTAAAGTGTTACAATACATTGCTACCTATCGACTATCCCAAGATCATATAGAGCTGTTTTTTGGTATTATTCGCAGGCAGGGTGGATATAATAATAATCCTAATGCTAAACAGTTTCGAGGTATCTATAAAAAGGCATTAAGACATTTAGAATTACGTTCTTCTTTTTCAGGAAACTGTATACCTCTAGACAATTTTCCTTTACTTACATGTACTTCGGCTGTAGAGTGTATAAATCAAACTGTAAAAAGGAATTTAGACGATGACAGAACAGTATCTATTTCAGATTTAAGCCAAAAATCACAAGCGTTTAACAAATATCAAGTAACAAAATTTAAATCAAGGGTGCGTGTACAACTTATAAAAAATAACAAGGTTTTACTAAGCGATTCAACTGTGGAAACGAATGTTAATATACTGAGTAATCTATTAAATGATAAATATAAACATAATCTGTCTACTTGTGCTGAACAAATTGTTGGTTACATAGCTGGTTGGGTAGCACGTGCACTAATTACGACCATCAAATGTGAAACTTGTGTTTCTGAACTCATAACCACACAAAAATTGAATTTTCACAAGCTTGTATCCATAAAAGATATGGGTGGACTATGCTTTCCTTCATATGATACGTTCTTGGTATGTGCAAGAACTGAAAATATTCTTAAAACATATGTTAGCCAAGGAAAGCATATTACTTGTGAGAAAGATTTTTTGCAGCTAAAATTGATTGTATTAAAAGATTTTCTTTATTCAAATGTTTTCTCAAAATTACTTGTTCATGCTAAAGATCAACCAGTAACATTAAATCACCGCACACACCTTATAAGAGCAATTATTGACAAGTTCTGTAACGTAAGATTACATTACGCACATAAAACTGACCCGGCTTTATCGACAGAAACAAAACGACAAAAGAGGAACAAACTGTCGCTATTTGAAGGAAAATAAATTTAATGTACAATGGAGCACCTCTAGCGTAACATGAGCGAAACACGAAATACATAGGAGATTTTGTAGTGCACTTGTAACGCTTTAACTGTGCAAACATTGATTAATATTTATCGTCGCTTGAGAGTGAAAAACTCGTACTCGTGAAAACATACGAGAATTAATGTTCTATATTTTTTTGTACAGAAAATCTTTGATAATACGTCATGTTTCACTTCCAAATAATCAACATAGTATCAAAAGATTTTTAAAATTAAATTAAGTAGGTGATTGTTAAGGCGATCTTATCTATTATAAAAAATATATAAAATTAAATTAACGAATGGTACGGGAGCTCTAGAACAAATTTTTCTGTGATTACTAACAAGCAAATTTTTTGTGAGTAGCTACATTTTGATAAGACGAACAACATTTTTATTTTCGAAAAATCTCGAAAGTGGTAGCTAACAGAGATAGAAAGGATTTCATACTTTGACTTGATGGTCCTAAAATATGGATTGTTTTATTTGTAGGACAAGGTTACTCTTAAATTATATAACTATTAACCTACCAATATACAAAAAATCAGCTGGTTAGGGTTCCGTTTTAGGGTTCTGTAATCAACAAAACTTGGTTGACTACTGTACCCTAAAACGGAACCCTAACCAGCTGATTTTTTGTATATTGGTAGGTTAATAGTTATATGATTTAAGAGTAACCTTGTCCTACAAATAAAACAATCCATATTTTAGGACCATCAAGTCAAAGTATGAAATCCTTTCTATCTCTGTTAGCTACCACTTTCGAGATTTTTTGAAAATAAAAATGTTGTTCGTCTTATTAAAATGTAGCTGCTCACAAAAAATTAGCTTGTTAGTAATCACAAAAAAATTTGTTCTAGGGCTCCCTCACTAATAAAATGCTCTTATGAGGTTTTCATTCTCAAGTGACGTTATGTGTTGAATTGTGTTGTATGTCCTACATTGTGTTGTAGGTCCTACATATTTTTAGGTTGGCTTAAGATTTAATTGCGATTGAGATTGCTGTAAAAATAATAATAATAAAAATATTTTTACTACCTATGTTTTTTTGTTGACCGTACTAACGCCAAAACATTGCTTCACATTTCGCTAGTTAGATATATTTTTTTTAATGCTATTTTATTTTGTTCTACATAAGTATTTAATTATATTTTTCTGCTGACGCTCCTTGGTTTGGTAGTGACTGTCAGGGACAGGGATACGAATCGACCCGAAGTATTCCGGTGACACACGAAAGTTGTCTCGCTCGCGCTACTGTCAATACAAATCGGTTTGACTCTGTCGTTCAGTAGTGTTTAACGTAAAAATAGAATTACAGCTGTGGGAGTGTTCGTGCATGTGATTGTGCTGATCAATTCATTTATAGTGACACGTTCAAAATAGAACAAAAATTGGCATGACCTTCATACCGGTGTATGCAAAAATGCGAAATGGCTAATTAGACTCAGCCCGAAGCCGCCGACGCATATCTTGATTTGTTTCGTCAATATATTAAATATATCGTTGGGAATATTATTTTGAAGTCTATTTTTTAGTTTTATTCACTTTTAAAAAATGTTTTCCTCTTGGAGCGCGTCAATTTAATAAGAACCATTGGATAGAATTCTTCACTGTTCAAACAGTATCTCAACATGCTTGACCTCATTGAACGGCTCCGGAACCTGGTGAAACTGCAGTCGGTGCACATCGACAACATAGTTTTTCATCTGCATTATAAACCAACGGTGACGTTTCTAATCGCATTTTCTGTGCCAGTGGCTTCGCGACAGTACTTTGGCGACCCGATTGATTGTGAATTTCCTGACTATGCCTATGGCAAACTCAACAATTATTGCTACGTACAGGCAACCTTTGTTAGAGAGCAAACTATCACGCATCGCGATTCCGGACATGCAGAGGAAGAGCGCGTAAAGTACTACAGCTACTATTCGTGGGTGTTCGTCACACTGCTTGCGAAGGCAGTGTTTTTCTACATTCCTCGTTACATGTGGAAAGCCTGGGAAGGTGGAAGAGTTAAACTTTTGGCCGTCGGAGATGATTGCTCGATCTTAAGCGAGGATTGAATTGAGAAGCAGACGGAACGTTTGTCAAAATATTTTTCTAAGCATCTCCATACACACAACTGCTACTCATACAAATATTTCTTCTGTGAGCTGTTGAATCTGATTAACATACAATGTCAGATAAATTTCCTGAAACGCTTCATAGGCGAAGGCTTCCAATCATACGGAATTGATGTTATATTTCCGAAAGACGAGAACAAGAGCAGTGGTGTCGGAGAGTTGAGCTACAGCGGCCTCACTTCATTTCAGACCGTCACCGCCAACAGTCGGCCCATACAAGGCGGCAACATTGCATACGACCATATACCGTAGCAATAATGAATTCTGAAGAAACCAGTGTGCCCCTGCCATCGCCGTCTACTTCGAAGGTACGGCAAGTCTTAAAACCACTCAACCAAATTCGCTGCCGGTGCAATTTTCTGAAGTCCAAGGGGTTGAGAAATTTTATGCAGTTACTGCGGACCCGTCATCAGAAGACCATCATCGGGGAATTCTGTGCAACTTGCCTATTCATAATCAAGATGTAATATTCCTGGACGGAACCCCTATGAAGATTAAAAACGTTTTCGATCCCACAAGGCAAAATCGGGACTACATTTTTGCAAAGTTAGACTGCTTATTACCTGCATTTGGTGGGGCCAAGCCATCGACGACAAAAGGATTCGCAAGTATTATAGAACTGTGCTTTTTTGTTAAAAAGAATGTTAATTTGGATAAGTGACAAAATTTTCATCACGCCTCCTGCCCGTGTTACCTGATGCGCGAGGATCAGGTAACACGGGCAGGAGGCTTAGCGATTTCGTTGTCAAGCGTTCAGTGGACATATGCGAGCATCAAAACCTCCACCATTTCTGTTGGAAACATGTTTTTTCCTAGTTGTACAATTACGTGACTCTTGTGATCCTGCTGCAAGAATCGAAACAACATTTTGACGAGGAAATCGCATACCTATACTCAGAGTTTCCCGAAGATATTGTTTACTTTCAAACAGGCAAACGCATAACTCCGGAATTCTTATTCAAGACTGCTCTGGATATTGATGCGGCCATATACGAAAGCGATGGTGAATAAGTGCCATCATCGCTTTCGTATATAAACCTTATGATTTTCAATACGTATACACCAGAGATGAACAAGCATGTATCCTCAGTAGATGATCACCTATACGCCTATAAGACTGAAATGTATACTGCTTCGTAAGCTAGAAGTACTTCGAATGTATGTTATATTGCCTTATTATGTGATAATAATAATAAATTTATTTACACACCTATGGCCGTTTCTTTCTAATGTTATCTACACACACAGAGAATACACAAGGCTTGTCGTTAGACATTGAGATAATTAAGATGCAGTGGGTGCGCTATCGCTCAAGAAAAATACGTAACTTGTAACTGAGAGTGTTAAAGTTCTTGTCGCTTCGTGACATTCGTCCAAACACGATGTAACGCAGCATCAACGGCTGAGCACGTCCGCTCAACGCGTTGGTTTATATCACAACCCGTTGCGGAGATCGTCAGTAGCTCGCCACGTTCGTCACGTACTGACATTTATCACGTAGTGACGAATGTCTCGAAGCATCGTGCTATTGAAAACGGTTGCTGTACCAAAAACCCTTTTAAACACCACGTTAGGCTCTAAAGATCTACCATGCACGGGTCTTCAAAGTGTAAACCCGTAAGATCTTCGAGACCCATGAAATCAGTAACTAATTTTCGAACCTATTGACACTGTATTGTCACTGTCGACATCATGATGCTGAACCACCAATAAATTTTACATCGCCATGTACTTGTCGACCAAAATAATCACCGAAGGTTACACAGTTACCGAAATTTCATTTTAGCGAGAGTGTTATTCAATTATCGTTCAAACCAAGCTGTTGACGTCACATATACACATCGCAAGACGGAGACGGCTAAGTAATTGGCATCACTTTGGATGATTGGTATGTTTGTACTACACATTCATAGCATTGACCTTCGACATTGAATGTTTTCTAGCTACGAGTGAACAAAAGGCCGTGTGTGAGCAGATATTATAACTTCGAATAAACCTTAGAGAACACGGCTCAGTTCAGACTACACAGCGAACGTGAACAGTCGTCTCAGACTAGTCGGCAACATATCTTACCGTAGAAATAATGAATTCTAAAGAATCCAGTGTGTCGCTGTTATCACTGTCCACTTTTAAGGTACGGAAAATCTTAAAACCACTAAAACGAATTCGCTGCTGGGGCAATTTTCTGAAGTCTACGGGGTGGACAATCTTCATGCAGTCAATGCGGGCTGGTCACCAGAGGACCCACATCCGACGGGATATACTGTGCAACTTGCCTATTCATAATCTAGGTGCAATATTCCTGGACGGAACCCCTATGAAGATTGAATACGTTTTCGATGCCACAAGGCAAAACCGGGACTACGTTCTTGTAAGGTCAGAGTGTTTATTACCTGTATTTGGTGGGGCCATACCACCAACGACAGGAGAATTCTCAAGTATTATAGAGATATGCTTTTTCGTCAAAAAGAACGTTAATTTGAATTTACGTCAGAATTTTCGTCACGCTTCTTGCTGGTGTCACCTGACGCGCGAAGATCAGGAGCGTCCCGATTTCGTTTTCAAGCCTTCAGTGGACATATGCGACTTGCGAGCATCAACATTTCTGTTGGAAACATGTGGTTTCGTGGTTGTACAATTACGTGACTCTTGTGATCCTGCTGCAAGAATCGAAACAACATTTTGACGAGGAGATCGCATACCTATACTCAGAGTTTCCCAAAGATATTGTTTACTTTCAAACAGGCGAACGCATAACTCCAGAATTCTTATTCAAGACTTCTCTAGATATTGATGGGGCTATATACGAAAGAATCAAGGATTTTCCTACATACCTCGTAGATCCCATGATCAAATTGCCAACTTGGTAACCGCAACACCAAGTTTAAATCATTTACTTTGTAACAACATTCATATAATTTTCAAAATCACTCGAAAAACTCGAGTCTCAATCGAAAATACTATGAAAAGTGCCAATAATAGGGTCATAACTCATAACGATGCATTATGTGATGGTAGTGATGATTATGATGATGATGATGATGATGAATGTAATTTGCAAAGAAGCATATGCTTTCAGTTCCTAAAACATCGCCGAAAGTCCCAAACTTGTATCTATAAGGAATCAGGAGTTCTCTTAGTATCTTCGGAACCATAGCATGCCTTGGTGTAAAATCTTACTTTTTGGTAGCATATGCCTAGAATCCTTCACATTAAACCAAAATCACTATAATATGTTTCCATATTTTTGAGGATTTCCCTCGATTACTCATGGACCCCATCATCAGGTCACCACTTTTGTGAACATGGTACCAAATTGGAGTTGAACCCTATACAACAAAAGAAACATTTTGAAAATCGGTTTACAAACGGCGGAGTAATCGTTGAACATACACAAATAAAAATAAAATATCCACAGCCGAACATATAACCTCCTCCTTTTTGGAAGTCGGTTAAAAATCGAAAACGGAAGGATAAGAAAGAAGATATTATTAAAAATAAGAAGGCTAGAGGTCTGGAGCATATAAATCATATGAACAAACTTGTTCCAGCATGAAAAAATGGTCCTGATTGCCGGTATGTTTATTTAGTATTTTTGGTTTTGTTTTGGAGAAATTTTATTATTATTCTTTAGTTTTTGTTCATAAAAATCGTTTTTTCTTCTTTACAGTTGCAAGAGATTTAAGTGTTATACGAAAATTGACGCTAGACAAAGAGAAATTATATTGATGAACTTTAATGATATTGGCAATAAAAATGAACAGGGTGCATATTTAATGGGATTGATGTCAGCCTCTCCGACAGCAAGACACACAGTGGACAATCCACAACGGTTTAGATTGTCTTCTTTTAGTAACAAAATCCGCATAGGACTTGATGAGACTGTAGTGTGCCTGACAGCATTCTGTAATATACATGGTGTAACAATTGGGCGTATACGACGATTGCAAGATCTTATGGCAACAAACATCCCATCTCCAAGAGATCAGCGAGGTAAGCACACAGAAAATCGAGCAAAAAAGACTCCAGAATATATTTTAAATCTGATACGTTATCATATTTCTTCATTCCCTGCTCGACAATCTCGTTATTCACTCCGTGATAATCCTAACTGTTATTATTTGGATGAGGAATTATTTGATGAATGAGGCATTTTTAAATGAATGTATAATTATTATACATTCATTTAAAAATGCTCAACTTAAAGGTTCAAAATTTCATAAAATTATAAGTGGGTAAAAGCATAGTTGATCAAGACTCGTGAACCAATAACTTACTGTTGCTGGTCGCCCCGCACCTCCCCCGCGGTCGAAAACAAAAAGGGAGAATGAGAGCCGCAAGGCTCCGGAGAGTCGCAAGACTAAGGAGAGCCGCAAGGCCACGAAGAGCCCCAAGTTGGAGTCTTCTCGGCCTGGCAAGGACGAGAGCAAGAGGTGCGATGAGGAGGGCTTCATACTGGTGGAGAAGAGGAAGAAGAAGCCCGCCGCCCGCAACCATCGCGGCACCGCACCCTATGCGGAGCGAGGTCCCCGCGATGTCCCTGTACATATCCCGCGTGCACTGGTCCATGTAGGTCGAGGACGTCGTGGACTACATCCAGAAGAAGACGACACTGCGCCTGCAGTCTCGCCACAAAGTTAACTTTAGCTCCTTTGTGGTGAGAGTACCGACGAATCTTCTATCGACTTTCGAGGCGCCGTTTAAGTATAAATAATATGTATGTTAGTTTTAAGGTATTTATTATATATGTATCGTTTCTATACCTATTCAAATTTCATATTTGCCGCGCGTCAACTTGTTACCCATTAGCGTACAGCGATGGTAGCCAATGACATGCGAGACACGATCCACGTGACGCTGTCTGACGCGCGGGAGTCGCCATTCGCCCTCCGCCCAGATCGATTCGAAACTTAATAACGAGTGCGTCTAATTGATTGCACATTACCGCGATCGCGATTTCTATCAAAAACACTTGTGAATTGTGTGTGGACATTAGAATCCAAACTCCTAACGTTTAAGCCGGCCGGCTGGAAGGAAATTATCCAGATATCCGCTGAACCAAGGACATTTGGAGGGGCTACTGATCCTGCTCACCGGCGGCTCCAGCAGATCTGGTGAGTGCTCCATGCTTTAGTCGTAATCGTTGTATCGTCGAGGAATCATATTTCCTCGTCCCCTATGTGGCAGTTGACGTAATTACCTATTAACTTTCTTTTCAAACCGCGTCAATATCGCCACAATATAAATAATATGTATGTTATATTTAAGGTATTTGTTATATTATGGGCCTCTGATGCCCGAAAGAAATGAGCAATAGTGATCACAAGGATAAAAAAAGTAGCCGACGTATGGAGTCGCCTTAGTAAGTTATTGAATAAATCAGTAAAGGAACTGAAAACTAAGAAATTGTGAGGGTCACCTTCAGAAAACATTTAAAAAAGAAACAAGAATCCAGCCGTTTTGGTGCAGGTAACTTGTTTCTCTATTTTAGTTTACATTTTGAAGACTTTGTATACGAAGTATAACCTAGATTAAGGTTTCACCCGGTTTCTGAAAGGCTGATCAACACTAAAATTAACTAATCGCCTGTTAAATCTCTTGTCAAGTACCAATCGGGTTGCTAGAAGCATGATTACACCCGGTTTCTGAAAGGCTGATCAACACTAAAATTAACTAATCGCCTGTTAAATCTCTTGTCAAGTACCAATTGGGTTGCTAGAAGCATGATTAGTTAGTTTAATTTGATCAGCGCGTCAGTTGACACGGCTGTTCAATTTGACTCGAGAATCATATGTCAACCGCCATTTTGGGTTTCCGAAACGCTTGTCAAGCCGTGATCATAGATTAAACGTTTGTTAATTAAAAGCGGTGTTAACTAATCGGTAATTGTGGGTGAATTAACTTATGAATTCAATTGATTTTTATGTAAATCTACATTTTCTCTTTGAACCTGCGTTACTATAAGGTTTGTAAACACATTTATTATGAAGTTTTAATAAAACTTCGTAATAAATACGTCGATAATGCAAATAAACTGTTTTATTTGAATACTCGTTTTATTTTCAAAAAATGTATATTATAATCAATTTCATTTCTATAATGAAGAAGAATTTAGGAATCGATAACGTCTGAAAAATTGAAAATCAAAATTCTGACATATGAACGAAAATAAACAAATCGCATGTCAAATCAAAATGATCACAGATTAGTTAATTTTCGCCTGATCAATGTTTCAGAAAACATCAGATTTGAAATTCCCAGAACATTTTTGATAGCAATGACAGTCTGCAATTCCTTCTTTTGACATTTCATTGGCATTTTTGATAGTTATTAGTGAAGTAATGAACGAAAAATAACAATTCGCTTGTCAAATTAAAAATGATCATAGATTAGTTAATTTTAGGCTGATCAATATATCAGAAACTCAAATTGATTTGACATCCATGCTAAATTAACAGCAGTGTTAGTTGATCAGTGATTTGACAGACCTTTCAGAAACCGGGTGTTTATCTGCAAAATGCAAAAAGGTGCCAGCTAGTGTTAGTTTTTATTATTCGTCGCAGGTAGCATAAAAATACGTACGTAAAATATTATCGATCTGTTATGTCATTAATTGTCTCCAGATTACAATTGAAAAAAAACCAGGAAAATACATTTTTTGTCATTTTAACGGTCGAAAGTTATGTATTGCATTTGTGTTTTTTTATATTATTATTACTTACTTTAAGTTTACTAGAAAGCAAATATGGCGTATTTATTTAAATAAACCAATAGAAGCGTTTGATTCATTAGGTTTAGGTGTGAGGTGAGGGCGGAAGGTGTCACTTGCACGTCTTGTCACGACAATTTCGCGCGCTAATTTCGCGACGACTTGTCAGGTGGGAGGACGTTTTAAAAATGGAACGCACGCGAAATATGACGCGATATCCTTTGTTTGGGGAAGTGTGTGATCTTTAATGGAAATATGTTACCAACTTAAATACAGAAGTTATGAGTGGACGAGACGACATTAAAATCTTAAATTTTAATTGATTTTTACTCAAAAAAAAAGTCTCGAAATGTTAATTGGTAATGTCGACATCTCCCATACCAAACAAGCCACCAAAAGTCTAAAAAGGAAACTTCGAAACAAAAATACGTATTAAAACACCATGAAGCATGCGTACTTCAAACACTGCCGCTCAGCTTGATATCTCCACCTCTACCGATTCCAGTGACCCTGATTGTGACGACAAAACACTTCAATTAAAAGAAAATATTGTAATAGACAACTTATTATGGCGGAGCACATATCATTAATTAAAGAATCTGACTCTTAAGTATTTGGGACATATCACTCCAAGTTCCGGCTCTGCCAAAATAATTGCAAAAGCAATTACTCATTATTTTTTTCTCTTAAAAACGGTACGAACGTTAATGTCGGTAAATATAGAGGAATCATACGTATATTAGAAAAACAATTATTAGGTTGTAAAAAGTTTCTTCGCATTTTATATAAAAATTCAAAAGGTTTTTTTATAAAGTTTATTTACAATTGACAAAAGTATATAGGTGCCATTTTGTTCGATAACATTTTGCCATCTTGTTGGGACATTATCCCATTGCTATAAAAATTTTGGGGCTTCTGATGAAAAAACTGCGACAAGTGGTTTTTGCAGTCCTCTTGTGATGTCAACCTGACACTGCCTAAGGAATTCTGCAGCGACCGAAACAGGTCGAAATCTGAAGGTGCAAGGTCAGGACTATACAGCGGATTCATTAACAACTACCAGCCAAACTCGCGTAATTTTTGCTGAGTTCTATTGTTGCAGATTTTTTAATCTCAGTTCAGTCTATATTGTAGTACTCAACTTATGTAGAAATATGGATTCTCCTCCAAAAAATACTAAGCGTCTTCACGGTACTTGTGTCTTTAAGCAAGAATTGTTTAGTGATGCAAGATTCTCTAGCTGGATCAGTCAATCAGATGATAAATTCCAGGTCAAATGTAAGATTTGTTTGTCTACATTTAATGTGAGGAATTATGGAGTAAAAGCTCTTACTCAACACAGCAATGGCAAAAATACATAAATTATTGGTGCAATCCAAAAACACACCGAACAACATCCAGTAACTTTCTTATACCTCCAACTCAAAACTTTAAAGAGAAAGTGGCCGCTGTCGAACTTGCTAAAACTTATCACGCAGTCAAACATGGACAATGGACATAGTAACAATTCTTCCGACTGTGTCAATAAATAAGATTCTTTAATATACTATGACTCTGAGTTGGCTTCTAAAGTGCAATTAGGCAGACCGCAGAACTAAAATGGAAGCTATCATAAAAAACGTACTGGCTCCATATTCTACAGAAACAGTTTTGAAGAAAATTAAAGATCAAAACGGCAAGTTTTCCATTTCTATTGATGCATCCAACAAAGGTAACAGAAAAATTTTTCCCCTCGTTGTAACCTTTTTTGATGACGAAGACAGTGTAGTCAATTAGCTATTCGATTTTTATGAAGAACCTGACGAGACACAACAGTCTATAATGAACTCCTTGATCAAAGCGCTAGAAAAGCTGAAACTGGAGGTAACTGATATGGTTTTTTATAGTGCTGACAATGCATCAGCTAATTATGGCCGCATTTGTTCGTTTTCCAAAAACTACAACAGTTGAATCCAAAAATCGTCAAAGCAAACTGCAATTGCCATGTTCTCCATAATGCTGTGAAACATTATACGAAATTGTTATCCTACGACGTTGAAAGCCTTGTTCTTAAGGGCTTTGCCAGTGAATTTTCAATAAGTGCCAAAAGGGTGGAGGTGCTAAAAGAATGCTTTGCTTTTATTAACCAAGAATATCATGCTGTGCTTCGCCATATAACAGTTCGATGGGCATCTTTATTTCCAGCTGTGGAAATAAAGATGCCTGAAAAGCTATTGCTTGATTGGAATACTATCAAAAGATACATATTTCCGTGAAGAGGGTGAGAATGAGTGCAATAAGATAATTTGGTCCTTTGTTGCTAATATGGATGAGGGTGCGGTAAATTTAACGTATTACCATTAATTTTATCCCACAGCATACTGTTTCTTAGGACTCCGCCATCACTCATTCTGCCTTGGCAATGGCAACCAGTATCAGCGAAAATGAAACAAAAATTAGCGTCTACTAAAGCTAGGAGAACGTGGGGTGCAAGATTTGTTGGTTGTAAAGAAACAGTTGGACGAAGCTTCTACCATTATTAAAAATAGATCCAATCGTAAAGAAAATGAAAAACAGTCGAATGAATGTGATTTGTATGGCCACCTGAAATTAGAAAAATTGAAACACTTACATGAACATGACAGACTAGGTCTAATGATTTCAATAACATAACAGATCTAGAACAACAATTTTGCTATCTACCCAGTTTGCAGTCAAGCCAGCGATCACCAACCATTGAAGTGGCTGCTGACGCTGAAGTCGCCAACTGGTAGGTTGGTTAGGTGGGCGATTAAGCTCCAGGCTTTTGATTTAGATGTAGAGTATACACCAGGTGTCGTAGCCGACACTTTAAGTCAACCTGCAGCAGCAGGTTTACACTCTTAAGCCGATGATATACAGTGCCACAACTACAAATTCAATGCCATTTCCAGCTTTCATCCAAGAGATATGAAGGACTAAGCAGGACCCAAACCATTAAAAAATCTTATTTATAATTATTATAGTCTAGCCAATGTGATGTGGACGAATATAGGCTGATATTATGATGATGATGATGATGAATGTGATTTTAACCCAGCATTTGTTTTGCATTTATATGCCAAATAGCTTTTTTTTTATTGGCTTTAAATAAAAATACAAATTATGATTTAATAGACTTTTTTTAAATTAGTTGTTATGTTATATTAGGTATTTTGAACAACATGAGTAAATGTAAAAAAAATGAATTCTCTCTTTGAATACTCTGCGCATTAACCATCAAATATTATATTTAAATATTATTTCTGAGCTTTAACTTAATAAACATTAAGGAAGATTAGTGTTTTTCTTCTACCAAAGTCCAAAGGCTACCAAGGTGCTGTCACCTTTGACCTTACCAAGTACCAACATTTGATTACCATAATGAAATTGTCACCAACAATTTTGTAGTGGCTGAATGAAAAATTGTTGCCCAACTTGCCACCAAACCGCATTGTAATTCATAATGTACCATACCATTCTATGCAATCTGAATAAGGGGATCTTCGATACATATATCTATAACAGTAGTAGAATGGAAAAAAGAAGTCAACCATGTTCAAAGATTAGTAGAAGAATATTAGAAAAAAGTCTATAAGACTCAACAAGAGGAGCATGTTAGACAAATTATTTTATCTCTTGGAGGAAACGAAGGAAGGTAAAATGACGAAAGCGAGATGTCTGGCATAGAAGAATCTTTATATCTTTATTTGAATTAAAAATCATTTTCCTAAAGCTACGTACTCATATACTCAGTACCCAGCACAAAGTAGCCAAGCTGTTTTTTCATCAAATCAAGTACAAAGCTGTTTTTTCTGGACATTTAGTTTTCAATTATGCAATATGTACCCTAAGTAGAGACTGGCTAAAATAATGTTCATGTACCTAAATTAACCAGTGATTGGAATGTCTATTGTCTACTGTATTGTTGTTCCTAGGGAATGCAATACCGGGATACCGGGATCCCGAAATACCGGGATCCCGCGTGCATTATGCGGGACTAATCCCGCTCGAAAATTTTGCGGGATCCCGCGGGACTGGCGGGATTACAAAGAAATGTGATTCATATGCGTAACTTTGCGCGCGGGGGTGCGTGAACTGGCTACAGGCAGCCCGCTTAACAATTTAGCTTCAATTCACCTATAATTCACTTTAAATGACAATTGAACTAACCAGCGTGGATGCTGAGCGAGCATTTCCAGCTGCTAGGTACCTTGTGTCGAATATCAGGAACCGTTTCGGAATCTTTGGGCCCAATTTTTACCTATATTTCGAAAAAAATTCGATAAAAGATGGACGTAAATAAGCGATTTTTTTTTTGTTTTTTTTTTTACTATTATTATTACGAAGCCATTTCCAAAAAAATGATTAGTTTTTCTTTCATTTTTTTATAAAGTCTGAAGTATGGAGGTGTTAATAATTAAACCCTTGAAAAAAGTGTCCGACAAAGTTTGTTTTATTTGAGATTCTAAG
This sequence comes from Polyommatus iphigenia, assembly GCA_963422495.1. Classification (NCBI taxonomy): domain Eukaryota; kingdom Metazoa; phylum Arthropoda; class Insecta; order Lepidoptera; family Lycaenidae; genus Polyommatus; species Polyommatus iphigenia. Next base: position 29,440,891 of record OY730188.1, on the reverse strand, counting down.
AATAAAACGGGGTCTATCAAGTAAAGTAATTATAACGATTTATTTTAAAAGTTTAAATCCACCCAGCGGGATCCCGCAAATACCGGGACCCAGCGGGATTGTGATGGTTCAATCCCGCAAATACCGGGATTGAAATTCTCTTGCGGGATTGCATTTCCTAGTTGTTCCTAAAATTCCTAATCACATGAAAAAATTAATCAATCCGATAAGATGAGACGTGACATTGGTGCATCCATGAAAGGAAAAAATGTATTAGGCGTTATGCCAAATTTAGCGAACACAGCAGTGAATCTAATCACCAGAGAACCACATTCTACTGGGAATGAAAAAGATGCGAAAAAGCAAGAAGTGAAGATTAGATTACCAGATCAGCCCCCTAGACAAGTGACAAAACGCTAACGCTTGGTTAGCGTTTTGCCACTTGTCTAGGGACGCAAACGCAAAATGTATGGATTTGACATTAGTATTAGATGACTTAGGTATGTCAAATCGCATACATTTTGTAACGTTAGCGTTAGCATTTTGCCACTTGTCTACAGGGCCAGGTGCGCGAGTTCTGTGAGGGTGATACTCATATGGAGCAGAAGTTACTTACGCATACCGCAGCAAACAGAAGAGCATGTTATAAAAGAGATCTAGTGTCATTGTGAAACATTGGATTCGTTTTCATTTCATATTAAAGTTAATATAATCTACAACATAGGTCAACGAAGTCTGGGGAACTGAATCCTCATGGTTTGTTTACGTGAGATATTCTGCTTTCATACAATTGGTAATAATTATTTTCTTATATTAGACCACAGCGAAGTTAGGAGGTAAAGATGAATAGAGCTAGACTAAATCAACATATCGAATTAGAAGACAATCTGATGGCTATAAGGAAGATACACGGTGCACACACACATTCTCTTGCGGGATTGCATTCCCTAGTTGTTCCTAAAATTCCTAATCACATGAAAAAATTAATCAATCCGATAAGATGAGACGTGACATTGGTGCATCCATGAAAGGAAAAAATGTATTAGGCGTTATGCCAAATTTAGCGAACACAGCAGTGAATCTAATCACCAGAGAACCACATTCTACTGGGAATGAAAAAGATGCGAAAAAGCAAGAAGTGAAGATTAGATTACCAGATCAGCCCCCCTAGACAAGTGACAAAACGCTAACGCTTGGTTAGCGTTTTGCCACTTGTCTAGGGACGCAAACGCAAAATGTATGGATTTGACATTAGTATTAGATGACTTAGGTATGTCAAATCGCATACATTTTGTAACGTTAGCGTTAGCATTTTGCCACTTGTCTACAGGGCCAGGTGCGCGAGTTCTGTGAGGGTGATACTCATATGGAGCAGAAGTTACTTACGCATACCGCAGCAAACAGAAGAGCATGGTATAAAAGAGATCTAGTGTCATTGTGAAACATTGGATTCGTTTTCATTTCATATTAAAGTTAATATAATCTACAACATAGGTCAACGAAGTCTGGGGAACTGAATCCTCATGGTTTGTTTACGTGAGATATTCTGCTTTCATACAATTGGTAATAATTATTTTCTTATATTAGACCACAGCGAAGTTAGGAGGTAAAGATGAATAGAGCTAGACTAAATCAACATATCGAATTAGAAGACAATCTGATGGCTATAAGGAAGATACACGGTGCACACACACATTCTCTTGCGGGATTGCATTCCCTAGTTGTTCCTAAAATTCCTAATCACATGAAAAAATTAATCAATCCGATAAGATGAGACGTGACATTGGTGCATCCATGAAAGGAAAAAATGTATTAGGCGTTATGCCAAATTTAGCGAACACAGCAGTGAATCTAATCACCAGAGAACCACATTCTACTGGGAATGAAAAAGATGCGAAAAAGCAAGAAGTGAAGATTAGATTACCAGATCAGCCCCCCTAGACAAGTGACAAAACGCTAACGCTTGGTTAGCGTTTTGCCACTTGTCTAGGGACGCAAACGCAAAATGTATGGATTTGACATTAGTATTAGATGACTTAGGTATGTCAAATCGCATACATTTTGTAACGTTAGCGTTAGCATTTTGCCACTTGTCTACAGGGCCAGGTGCGCGAGTTCTGTGAGGGTGATACTCATATGGAGCAGAAGTTACTTACGCATACCGCAGCAAACAGAAGAGCATGTTATAAAATAGATCTAGTGTCATTGTGAAACATTGGATTCGTTTTCATTTCATATTAAAGTTAATACAAGGTGTCTCAAAAGTAAGTTCACATTTGCTTATCTTATTACGCGAAAGCAACTATTCTGAGGGGCGCGGGGGGTATGTCAGTCGGTAGTCTGGCTCTTGGGAATTTAGTCGCTATGGAGCGTTTCTCTGGTGCGGACCGTGCGTTGTGCGTACGTGAGTTTTACAAAAACGGTAATTCGGCGACTGTAGCGCGTAGAAAATTCTGCAGTATTCGACATATTCGTCACTTAAATGATGCGCCTAGCACTCGACTCATTGCAAAATGGGTTGAGAAGTTTGAAGAGACTGGGTCAACTCTGGAGAAACCAAAATCTGGGCGGCCAAGAACATCAAGAACAGCCGAAAACGTGGACTATTCGAGATGATCCAAACCTCTCGATTCGGAAGCGTGCTGTTGCTTTAAATGTGCACAGATCTTCATTATGCCGCATTTTACACAAAGATTTAAAGCTGCACCCGTACAAAATTCAGTTAGTGCAAGAACTGAAGCCTCAAGATGCTGGTCAGAGGCTTGCCTTTGTAAATCAGATGATTGAGCGCTTTCCAACGTTCACCAACATCTTGTTTTCCGATGAAGCCCATTTTCACCTGAATGGGCATGTAAACAAGCAAAATTGTCGTTACTGGAGTGCAACCAACCCAAAACAAAAACATCAGAAACCGCTACATTCACCCAAAGTCACCGTATGGGCAGCGATGTCGGCGCGAGGAATTATCGGCCCTTACTTTTTTGAAGATGGAAGGGGACGCACACTCACAGTGAATTCAGAGCGTTATGTGGAGATGTTAGACGAGTTTTTCGTACCCCAACTGCAAAACTTTCCTGGTTACAACCAAAGAACATGGTTCCAGCAGGATGGAGCAACTTCACACACGTCCAACAGATCTCTGCCTCGAGTTCGAGAAATTTTTCCGAACAAATTAATCTCCAGGCGAGGTGACATAAATTGGCCTCCACGGAGTCCCGATTTAACGCCTATGGATTTTTTCCTGTGGGGTTATGTCAAATCAAAAGTTTACGCTAATAAACCAACTTCCCTGTTTCTTCCCGACTTCCCTTCCCTGGCACAGTTAAAAGAAAATATCCGTCATGAAATGGCAGCCATCACGGAGACTACCTGCCGAGCTGTCATAGGCAATTTTAGTGCCCGACTAAATGAATGCCGAGAGCGCAACGGTTTACAACCCGGTCACATTATCTCGAGACCTCGCAGGAATGCGAACCCCCCGCCCCGTTCTCCTTTCACCTCCCCGCGCTCGCCACGGCGCGTCAGTACAGTTAGCACTTTCATTGCCGATACGCGTTTACTTGTTGTCGTGGTATATTTTTAAACATTTCGTTGTTACGTTTAGACTTTTATTGTTATTTTGTTATTGCTGTTACGTTAAAATATTGTTTTTGTTGCAACGTGGGACATTTGAAGTGGGACAGTGAAAGTTTTTTCAAATATGGGAAAAACTATTCACAGTGAAGCAAGAAATTTAATACTGAAAGTTCTCGCTTTCTTTGAATCAGAGAAAGCTAACAAGCAATTCGTAATACCTGTAGATCAAGTTGTTAAACGAACCTGTGCTGCAACAGGAATATCAAAATGTACTTTGATGAGAATAAAAAAGGAGGCCAAAGAATTGCGGCATGCGTACGAGTACTAGTCAAGGTTCTAGCAACGATACACGTGAAGAAAAATTGTCAACACCAGGTAAAAAGCGCAAGAAGTACAAAAAAAAATCGAAATTGATGAATTTGACATCTGTGCCATACGTAATATTATTAACAGTTTTTATACTGTAAGGAAAGAAATTCCAACATTAAAGAAAATCTTGGCAGTCGCTAAAAGGGATATAAATTTTAAAGGTGAAAGAAGTTACCTTAGAAAAATTTTAATTGACCATTTGGGATATAAATTCAAAAAATGTAAAAATGCCCGTACAATCTTAATACAAAAGCCAAATATTGCCGCGTGGAGGGCTCGCTACCTGCGCCGGATGAAAGAAAACAATGACCTTGGCGCAGGTAAAAAACCAGTTACGTTCCTAGACGAAACATGGATTCACTCACATTACACTGTTAATAAATGTTGGCAAAATAGTACCGACAGTAGCGTAAAAAATTTTTTAACCCCGGCCAGAGATGGATTCTTGTGCATGCTGGGGGAGAAAACGGTTTCATACCAGGCGCAGAATTACTATATAAATGCAAACAGACAACAGGTGACTATCATCATGAGATGGACACGAATAATTTCTTGAAATGGCTCAAAGAAAAGTTGCTACCTAACTTACCACCGAATGGTATAGTCGTCATTGACAATGCACCTTATCATTCGACTCAATCAATAAAGGGACCCACGAGTGGATCTCTCAAAGGTGAGATGCAAAACTGGTTGCGTGATAATAACATTCCGTTTGACGAGAATATGACGAAAAAGGAATTGTACCCGATAATTTTAAGGACAAAGCCTCCAAAAAAATACGTCGTCGACGATTTAATGAACGAGCATGGTCAGGAAATAGTACGTCTGCCACCCTATCACTGTGACTTAAATCCGATTGAATATATCTGGAATCTAGTGAAGCAAAGGGTGGCAGACAAAAATGTTAGCCAGTCAGAAAAAGATATCGAAAAATTAACAAGAGATGCGATTAATTCCATCACACCTTCCGACTGGAAAAAAGAAGTGAATCACATTGAAAGATTACAACAGGAGTCTCCCAATGGGAGAAAGACCAGCTTGAAGAAGAAAATGTTCGGGAAATGATTATATCCCTAGGCGAGGAGAGTTCGGACAGTGACATCAGCGATAGCGATGATGAGACAATGACTGGCATCGAGCCAATCACATATTCCGAAGAAGATTTTTAGTACTTATATTATGTAGTTTTTTTGTAATAAACACTTCTTGTTTTTAACCAAGATTGTTTCATTTATTTTTTATCATTTAATCATATCATTATAATAATATTACCTACATTAAATTAATTAACACAATATTTGTTTTGTTAGAAATCTTATTGTATAAAATAATATCCTACTAGCGGATGCTTGTTTTGCGCACCATATCAGAGCGCCGATGCGACGTGACGTCATCAACGCCAGGTCTCGAGATAATGTGACCGGGTTGTACATTTGGACGATGTTATTTTTAAAAAATAAATTCCCAAACAGTGTACTTCAATATAAAATAAACATTTTTTCAATAAAGCTAAGACTTTTCTTTTAAAAAAAGATTTAAATGTGAACTTTCTTTTGAGACACCTTGTATAATCTACAACATAGGTCAACGAAGTCTGGGGAACTGAATCCTCATGGTTTGTTTACGTGAGATATTCTGCTTTCATACAATTGGTAATAATTATTTTCTTATATTAGACCACAGCGAAGTTAGGAGGTAAAGATGAATAGAGCTAGACTAAATCAACATATCGAATTAGAAGACAATCTGATGGCTATAAGGAAGATACACGGTGCACACACACATTCTCTTGCGGGATTGCATTCCCTAGTTGTTCCTAAAATTCCTAATCACATGAAAAAATTAATCAATCCGATAAGATGAGACGTGACATTGGTGCATCCATGAAAGGAAAAAATGTATTAGGCGTTATGCCAAATTTAGCGAACACAGCAGTGAATCTTATCACCAGAGAACCACATTCTACTGGGAAGGAAAAAGATGCGAAAAAGCAAGAAGTGAAGATTAGATTACCAGATCAGCCCCCCTAGACAAGTGACAAAACGCTAACGCTTGGTTAGCGTTTTGCCACTTGTCTAGGGACGCAAACGCAAAATGTATGGATTTGACATTAGTATTAGATGACTTAGGTATGTCAAATCGCATACATTTTGTAACGTTAGCGTTAGCATTTTGCCACTTGTCTACAGGGCCAGGTGCGCGAGTTCTGTGAGGGTGATACTCATATGGAGCAGAAGTTACTTACGCATACCGCAGCAAACAGAAGAGCATGTTATAAAAGAGATCTAGTGTCATTGTGAAACATTGGATTCGTTTTCATTTCATATTAAAGTTAATATAATCTACAACATAGGTCAACGAAGTCTGGGGAACTGAATCCTCATGGTTTGTTTACGTGAGATATTCTGCTTTCATACAATTGGTAATAATTATTTTCTTATATTAGACCACAGCGAAGTTAGGAGGTAAAGATGAATAGAGCTAGACTAAATCAACATATCGAATTAGAAGACAATCTGATGGCTATAAGGAAGATACACGGTGCAAATGGCTTATTAGATATGTGTCGTCTAGTATCAAAACCCGCCAGATCCATTATAACCACAAAAGTAAAAAATATGCTCTATGGTTACATTTTCTTGAACTGTATTGATTTCATTGATAAATTCGTATCAATTCCAGCTAGATCCCTTATAAATTGAGGTTGAAAACTGCATTTAGTATCAATTCCCGCCAGATCCTTGCCTTATTAGTTTCGTTCGCCGCCAGATCCCAATAGACCAATCAGAGCATAGGATTTTGGCGGGCAACTGTCATGTCGTCGTTGGCGTCTGTAATGGCCGCCCGTACATTTTTATGTGAATTTCGTGCTGTGTTTTTTGGGAATAATATTAGAAATAATGGCTGATTTATCGAAAAAAATAGAAAAAGTTCCGCCCAATCAGGCAAGGAAGCGAGGTGTAGATAAAGAAAACTGGAAAAGAGAAAGAAAACGTCGAGAAACTTAAGTTAAAATTTCATTGAAATAGCTATCACAGGTTGCTACAGTTTTGAGTCAAGACTTTGGACCTTGGTACATAAGAACATTTTCCCAAAAAAGTTGATGACATTAAAAAATTTTTATTAGATTAAGTACCGTATCACTATTAGTGTCTAAACACACCAAGCCGAAAATACGCATCTGAAGTTCGACATGATTACGTCGGCAATGCGCTACGCATACAATATTATTATTATACGCAATTTCGGCATGGTGTGTCATCAGTAATTTAAAATACATTGCAGGCGTAATCATACCGAACTTCGGCCGCGTATTTTCGGCCTAGTGTGTTTAGACTAGGGTTTGCTCCCGGGAATTCCCGGTACTCATTTTTCCCGGGAATTCCCGATAGGAGAATTCCCGAAGGAGTAGAATCCTTTAACTAGTACCGGTACTGACGATGCAGTTCCCGAGACTTTCGGTACTTTCGGGACTTCAATAATTATTTACATAATATATAAGTTATAACAATTTTTTGATATTCGCGCCATTTTCGCGGCAGTCGACAGTACTCAGCTTGACTTCGCCATTCGCACGCCGGCCGCCAGTCGTCTCGCCAATCGCCGTCGCCGATAGATGTATCGGCGACGGCGATTGGCGCAGGCGTTACGGTCACGACTCACGTCATCATCATTCAACGTTGTGTTGCCGTGGTGTTCATATGCCGCTCGACATCGTCGGTTCACTTGTTCCCTTCATTTAACCGCTTAGTGATTTAAAGGTTTTAAGATAAGCGTACCTAGGTATATTTGGAATTACGAAAAAGTAATTCGAAGAGGAGTTAGTTATATTACGCAAAAGTGAGTACGAAATTATAATTATTTGAACCTTTTTAGTTGATAAGTGCCTAAATAAGTATGTTAGTGAGCGTGATGTAATCAATTTCGATTCTCAATGTATTTAAGAATAATATGAGAACAATGTTGCTTTTGTTTAGTAAGGCAAACCGACTTTTTTCGTTACAATGAAGGTACCGCCACTGATTGGGTTGTGTGTGTAATTGTTATCTATATTATAATCCTGCTTCCTATTAATATTTTATACGCGAAAGCGTGGATGTTTGCTGGATTGCTTTATACTTTTTGGCACTGTTGGTAGTTTTTAGAAAATACTTTTATCTTAATATTTTGTTTAAATTACTGTTTGTTGCCATAAAATAAATAATTCGATAAAAATGAATTGCTTATTTGGATGTTTGTTGACAACAACATGAAAACAGCAGAATCGATTTTGATGAAATTTGGTACGTGGTTAGATTATCATAGAATTTAATAATATAGCTATTGCAATCCTGCTTCTTACTAATTTTAAGCCCTAGAAGTAACCAGATGATTTTTTTGTATATTTGTAGGTTAATAGTTATATAATTTCAGAGTAACCTTGTCCTACAAATAAAACAATCCATGTTTTAGGACCATCAAGTCAAAGTATGAAATCCTTTCTATCTCTGTTAGCTACCACTTTCAAGATTTTTCGAAAATAAAAATGTTGTTCGTCTTATCGAAATGTAGCTACTCACAAAAAATTAACTTGTTAGTAGTGACAAAAAATTAGTTCTAGGTCTCCCGTACCAAAAGTTACACAACTTCACAAAAAGACGTCCAGTCTTTTTGTTTATTTGTTGTTTGTTACTCAATGTCGTGAAAACAGCTGAACCGATTTCCTAGTAGTTATTTACACATTTAAAATTATTTTATTTTCTTTCAGCAATGGATTTTGAGGAAGTTCCATTTAAGAGTGAGAACACTTTATCAGTCTGGCATAATTTTTTGAGAAGCAAATGTAAAAATCACGCGCGGTGCAAAATATGCCTCAAAGTATTAAAATGTGATGGAGGTTGCACTACTGGCTTGCAAAAGCACTTAAAAGGTGTTCATAAAAACATTTCATCCAATAACAGTGGTTCATCTACTCAGAATAATTGTCCTACTAGTGCATGTACATCAAGGGCGGAAGAGGGTACTATTCTAATACCAAAGAAAAAGACTAAGCTGACTGATTTCTTCGACTCAACATCTAGACCTACGACAGAAGATACTGTCTCTCGCATGATATCTTTAGATGGCATACCTTTCAGGACATTCTGTACATCGGAAGATCTAAGACGACTTTTTAAAAACGAGGGGCATCATTTACCAAAGTCTCCTAATTCTATAAGGAACATGGTTTTGGAGGTAACTGCAAAAGGTAAAAAAGGTTTAGTAGAAGAAATAAAGAAAATTTTATCGGATGGTGAGAAATTCTCCATAAGCTTTGATGAGTGGACATCGAACCGAAACAGGAGATACCTCAGTCTAAATCTTCATTCAGAGCGGCTCCATGGAGATTTTAAATTCCGAAATTTAGGATTTTTGCGCATCCACGGCTCAATGACTGCCGAGAAAGCAATTGAAGAACTCAGGAATAAATTGCAGAGCTATGGACTGTTGCTCGAGAAAGATATCGTAGCTATTACCACAGATGGATGCAGTTTGATGTCGAAAATTGGAAGACTTCTCGACTCGCATCATCAGAAATGTCTTGCGCATGCAGTTCAGCTGGCAGTAGTCGACGTCTTTTATAAGAGAATACCGATTGCAGTTGACATTAATGTAATACAAGGGCAGGAAAGCGAAGATGAAGACATGACCTTAGCTGATTTAGCTCGTCTTTTAAATGAAAACGTAGGTGAGAGTATTGAAAACTCTGACAGAGAAGACGATGATTACGGAGTGGCATTTGTAACAGAGGCGGCATTGCAACAAATTGAACAGTCTGAGTTTAGATATCATGATATTTTGTCAAAAGTTAGAAAAACTGTTAAAATTTTTAAAAATTCTCCGAAAAAGAATGAAGAATACCTTCAATTGATTTTAGATGTTCAAACTAGATGGAGCAGCGTCGCCAATATGTTAAGCCGATTTTTAATGCTGCGTGATTGTATCACAAAAGCTCTCATTGACTTGAAGGTCGATGCGGAGTTCACGCAAGAGGAATGGGTACTATTGAGCGAACTCCTTGAAGTATTGGATACTATGAAAACCATAGTTGAATCACTGTGTCAAAGAGATGCGACGCTATTGACTGCAGACGTAGCTATGAAATTTGCCCTTGAAACTTTAGATAACTTGAAGTCTAACTTGAGTATAGAGATGTCCACAGCCTTGAAAAAGAGATACCAAGAAAGACGTCTACTTGAATCATCTATTATGCAATATTTAGCAAATCCAAATACATATTTTTTTAACATTGACAACATGAGCGATGAATATTTGAGTATCTTTCGGCGACCTGATGGTAATGAAATGCATGACAGAATTGTAAAACTGTTACATCGCACATCTAGCGACTGTTCTGCTGATGAGGAAATTCATGATTGTGAAGTTCTTACTCAACCAGCACCTGTTGAAGCACAGGGGTCTCAAGGCCAGCAATTGAGTAAGAAAGATGTGCTTAATTTGGCAATTAAAAAGGCGTTGTCTGAACCCGGGTCTTCTAATACGACTGCGAGTAAAAGAGATCATCATGATCTATCAACAGTTGTAAGAGTTGAAATATCATTGTGGGAAAATGGAGGTGAACGAGGTCGATATTTGTCTCTGGCTTATAAACACTTATCAACTATTCCTCCCACTAGTGTGGAACCAGAGAGAATATTCTCCTCTGCTGGTCATATTTGCAACCGTTTAAGAACTAGACTGAGCGACCAAAGTCTAGATGCCATCATCTTTTTGCGCACGTATTACCAACAAATGAAGAAATAATAATGTTCCTTATTAATAATTACGTTCCTATTTTATTTTAAGACTGATTTTATGTGGGTTTTTTTAACTCAAAGACTTATTTTTAGGTAAGTAAATATCTTCTTTTGACAATACCTTACAAGCACAAAATATCGTAAAAGGTTTAGCCAAAGATATTGTTTAATTTTATTACGATTCAACTTTTTATTACACAATCTTTTGTAAGTCGAATTCATAACTTATTTTGTGGAGTTGTTATTGTTTTGGTTGATTTATTATTAAGAAAGAACAATTGAAATAAAGAGAAAACGTTTATTTTTTGTTAACCTATTCACATTTTTTCTTTTGTCGTGTTGTTATTGTTTTGGTTGATTTATTAATAAGAAAGAACAATTGAAATAAAGAGAAAAAGTTTATTTTTTGTTAACCTATTCACATTTTTATTAAAACTGTGCACAAATAAGGTAATGTTTTTCTTTTTTTAATAACCTTTCAACTTGGGTACCGAAATTCCCGAATTTCCCGGTTTTCCCGGTACTGGCTTAGATCGGTACCGGGAATTCAGTAACACTCCTGAGTACCGGGAATTGCAAAGCCTAGTTTAGACACTTAAATTACCGATGACACACCATGCTGAAATTACGTCGCGCTATATTGTATGCGTAGCGCATATTGCAGGCGTAATCATTCCGAACTTCGGCCGCGTTTTTTCGGCCTAGTGTGTTTAGACACGTCTTATATTGTTACCCGGGGTTATTGGGACTACGGGGTTATTGTAGTTTATTTATTTATCTTCCTTGTCATTCTGTTTCGTGCAAAGTGACATCTATGAGCGTATAAAGGATCTAAAACTTACCAAAATAAATCATAGAGGGCGCTCGTATCGCACCTGGTGTTTTACCGACGGCGTCATGTGTTATGGTCGGCCATTTTGAACTGTGTTGCGGTAGAAAGCTCTGGTGTTTTATATTCATAATATCTGTTTTTACGGGCTTTTTTCGTCAAAACTTTGCAGTAAGTACAGTTTAAACATACAATTCATCGTTTTTGCTTATAATTTAGTTCCTGTGACGTTGTTTTCCAGAGTTATTCACACAGTTACATTAGCCTCGCAAAAAAAATTAAATGGGGTAAATGTAACTAGAGTAAAAAGACACAATAGCCCCGGAAATATTAGTATGAGATTACGATGACTAGTGATGTCAACGCCAATTTTGTGTCGATAAAATAAATAATAGAAAACTTTGAAAAAAATATATAGAACTAATTATTATGTCTTTAAATGTATGTAGGTATGTTTGTATTTAAATTGCTAAGAAACTGAGAAAGACTTAATTGTTATTTTTTATTAGATCTATCGTCTTTGAACTTTTGGAATATTGCAATTTAATATTTTTCTTTTTAAGATGTGGACTAATAATCACCTGAAAATCATGACAATTCGTAAATGCTCCTGAACTATTTATCCGATCGCCATGAGTGCGCCTTCGATGAATTGTCGTTTTTGTAAGCTGGCGAAATAAAATACGGGCCAAGTAGGTATCGTACTATGCACGATGCAAAGGTGAAACAAGACATTGATGTGGGAATTGTGGGATATTTTTTTAAGGCACCGTATTACGCCGTTATTAGGCGGTTTAAAAACTGACGCCAGCGTATACAGTAGATATAGGATAACCTTTGCAGAAATACGCAAAGCAGGCAAGCATGTTTTTTTATTGAGGCGATTGATGAATATGATCTTTTTTTCTATTTTTAGATGGTTCGTAAATACAAGAGAAAGCGAGATAAAGAATACTCTAAAGATGATTTGCAGAAGGCTGTAGAGGCGGTAAAAACTAAAAAAATTAACAGTTATAAAGCATCAGAAGTGTTTGGTGTTCCGAGGTCTACCATAGTAGCGCATATAACTGGTACTCGAGGTCAAAAGCAGCCAACACCTGGCAAACCTACGGTGCTATCCAGGCAACAAGAGGAACGGCTTTCTTATTTGCTACATGTCATGGAAAAAGCCGGCCATCCTTTAACAAGGAAAGAACTCAAAACTTTAATTGGTGAATATATACGCAGAAATGGAATAGTCACCCCTTTTAAAAATGATATTCCTGGGGATGACTGGTGCCAAGGTTTCATGAAAAGAAACAATTTGTCAACGAAGAAGCTCCAAAGCGTCGAGGTGGCCAGGAAAAACGCTTGTAACCCATTTACAATATATCATTATTATGACTTATTGGAATCAGTTGTGCGGGATTTAAATCTGACGGACAAACCAGAAAGGATATTTAACGTCGATGAAACGAGTTTTTGTAATGACCCCTCATCAAGCAAAATAATTGGTCAAAAAGGTTACCCCTCAACAAGGACAACAAGCGGCCCTGGGCGAGATAACACAACAGTGCTTCTGGGAGCCAACGCACGTGGTGATAAAATACCCCCGCTGATCGTCTTTAAGGGTAAAAGTCTTTGGAACGAATGGTTTTATAAAAATGAACATGTGCAAACGGCATATTCCGTCAGTACAAATGGATGGATGGAGACGACAATTTTTGAAAAATATATTAGAGACGTATTTATACCAGCCATAGGAAGTGAACGGCCAGTGCTTCTTGTATATGATGGCCACAAAACACATGTTGACCTGGGAGTTGTGGAATTGGCCGTTGATAACAATATCACAATTTTGAAGTTACCGCCTCATTCCTCACATGTGCTACAGCCGTTAGATGTAAGCACGATGAAGTCAATGAAAGTGCACTGGGAGGACACCCTCGTGAAGTGGCAGCGGCTCCACTCTGGTACAAAAATGCCAAAAAGTGAATTTTCAAGATTACTTACTGAAGTTTGGGACAATCTTAATCCAGCAATCATACAAAATGGTTTCAGAAAGTCAGGAATTTACCCTGTAGACAGATATGTGATTCCTAAAGATAAGTTTGATATGGTGGCGTTGTCAAAATGGGAAAAAATTCTTAAAGGTGGATTAAAACTAGATGAAAACAATAAGGAAGATCCAAATAGTGAGGAAAGACAATGTACAGGAGAATTGGAAGAAAACAATAATGAAGATCTAAATAGTGAGAAAAGACAATGTATAGGAGAATTGGAAGAAAACAATAAGGAAGATCTAAATAGTGAGAAAAGACAATGTACAGGAGAATTGGAAGAAAACAATAAGGAAGATCTAAATAGTGAGAAAAGACAATGTACAGGAATGGATCGAAAGCAAGTATCGCAGACCCCAGCCATTTTGAACGACAATCCCAATTCATATGCTGAAGACGTGCCTTCACTCTTGACCCTGGTTTTGAATCATATCAATGATCAACAGAACATGAATAATTTAAAACAAATTCAATTTAGAAAGGCCGAAAAATGTAAAAGGACAGGTAAATGTGATAATGTGACCACATCAAAAAATAAAATAGTGAAACCCCCTGAGACTATTACGCTTGATACTCCACATAATAATTCTGCAAATAAAGATATGAATGCAGGCACCTCTTCAATTTCCATTCTAAATAATAAAATTTTAAACAAAGGGGATCCCGAATTCGTAAACATATCATTTGAAGAGTTGTTGCTAAAAACCATCTCTCGAAACAATCCATCGACAAATCCACGAAAAAAGGTACCGGGAGGTGCAGAAATACTCACTTATAAAGATTTTATTAATTCTATGAAGAAAGAAAAAGAAAAGAAAGAATTAGAAGCAAAAGGAAAAAAATTAGAAAAGGAAAGAAAGAAAGAAGAAAAAAAATTAGAAAAGGAAAGAAAGAAAGAAATGAAAGAGATACTAAAAAGGATAAAAATTGAAAATAAAGGTGAAACTAATAAGAAAAGTAATAAGAACAGGAAAGCGAATAATAGGAAAAGTAAAAATATTCGGATTCAGAAAAACAAGAAAATTATATATGAAAGTAACTCTGACACTGAAGACGATTCTTTATACAGTTTGAAAGATTCGTCAGATGAAGAAGATTCTACTGATTTTTTTCAGACCTTACTAAAGGAAAAAAATGAAGAGGAAGATAATATGTTTATAAATGGAAAAAATCTGAACTTATCACAGGGATCATCTAAATTGGTTGAAACCATTACAACCACTGAAAAGAATAGAGTATATCAGATAGAGGACATGTCGAAAAGCAATAATGAAAGAAATACTATAAAGAAATATAAAAGAAAATATACCCAAAAACAGAAAGACTTGAACGGAAAGCCAAGTATAGTATCTAGCAAGAGGACAAAAACTGCCGAAAAAGTGGAGGATAGCAACAATCTTTACAAGGATAACAATTTCCCCAGTACTTCAAAAGAAGAATCGAAACCGGTTTTATGCCAAAGTCCCAAAGAAGGTCAATTTGTCTTGGTCAAGTTTTCTACAGCCAAAGGTAAAAAGGATTACAAATACGTTTGTGTCATAGAAGGAATCAACGACGAAAGAATTGTTGTCAAAGGCTTAAAGTCCTTTAAAAAGAATAAAAAGATATTTCGCGTTGTAGAAAATGACATATCAATTATTGATCTGACCCAAATTGTTGCGTATCTTCCCACACCAGTGTGTGACGATAGTGAAAAAGTGTTTGTTTTTCCTTTCGATGTTGCAATTGCTGAATTGTAAACAAGTAAGTGAGGACTATTTAGTGTTATGATGCGGATACGAAAAAAATTATAACTTTTTTGTTTTAAGTAAGCATTGAAAGAAGTAAGATTTTTTTTATTTTCACAATTGATTTAACATTATTGTATTTTTAATTAAGAAAACCTGTTTTTGTTTTTCCTTTCGATGTTGTAATTGCTGAATTGTTAACAAGTACGTGAGGACTATTTTTGTTTTATGTAAGCATTGAAAGAACTTAGAGTTTTTATTTTCACAATTGATTTATTATTAAGACAACCTGAGAATTGTTTAAATGTTAGGTAGGTAGGTAGGTAAAATACACCTAAGATTATTGTCAATTTTAAAGTCTGAAATACTATTAAATACCCCACGCCATAATTAGAGAGAATGATATGTTACCAAAAGGAATGTGATATAGATATAATTAAAGATTTTTAATCTAAGTGAACTTACGAGGTTATTTTTTATACAAAAAGGACGCTCTCTTACAAACTGGCTAAAAAAGATAGCATTTTCTTCATAATTTAACCAATTTCTTAGAGACCGTCCTCATCCACAACATTATCGATTTATCGACATATAATATTAGGCTAATCCCAACACTATCATAATGGTAAAAAGCTACAATAGCCCCGTTTTTTTTAAAAAACTATTTTGAAAGGAAAGTATGCCCTCTTACGTTGTATTAGAGTTCAAATCATTTTGTAGTTTCCCTTGGTACTTCAAATTCTGTCGGGTATATATTTATATCTCCTCCATATAAATATGGGAAGATGATAGTTACAATAGCCCCGTTTACGGGGCTAATGTAACTTTTACCGGATTTTAGGATAAAAGTGAACTTTTGGATGAATGTTTTCGTTATTTGCTACTATATTTAGTTAAAAATAAATAACGGACACTTATCAAATTAGGCCACCTAAATAATTTTCTTGTAAATTATTCACTGACTAGTGGAAGACAATTCAAAGTTGCCAGTTGTATTTTTTTAGTTACAATAGCCCCGGGTAACAATACAACAAATTTAATGAAGTTACGTCATGACGTTTATATGACGTTAAACGATCCCGGCAAAAACTCCTTGTCATACGTAACTTATGTATAAAATATTTACATTTTTGTTTCAGATATGCTCCTAAATCCTTTCCGCAAACTCCACAGTGCAATCATAAAAAAAAACAAAAGTTTTCATTGCTCGACATTAAAAACGCAAGACATTGCTCGGATGCACCGCAATTTTTATAAATTGCGAAATAAACTTGATCAAGACAATTTTATTCTACAACACTGCCGTATAGCGAAATGTTCTAGAATTCGACAAAAAAATGAATCTAGAGGGCCAAAAAATTTAAGTGCGCAATACTACGTACCGGCAATAAATGCGCAAAAACAGATTAGAGTCTGCAAATCTGCCTTTCTTAACATATTAAAGGTGGGTAAAGATAGAATAACGGGGATTTTACAAAGGTCTTATAAAGATGGTGGAACTATAGCAAAGGAAAATCGCGGAGGTAATCATAAAATAGCACGATATGCTGAAAAACGAACCAGAGCGGAGGAATTTATAGAAAGTTTAGAAGCTGCAGAACCGCACTATTGTAGAGCCAAATCATCTATCAGACTGTATTTGCCTCCAGAACTCAATACTGTAAAGCTCTGGAAAATGTACCAAGAGCAAGTTAAAGACATACCACGGCTTAAAGTAAAACAATCATTTTTCCGTGACATTTTTAACAAGAAGTATAACGTTGGATTTGGATCGCCATTAAAGGATACTTGCTCTCGATGTTTTGAGTTAAGTAGAAAAATAGAAACTGCCTCCACAAGCCAAGAGAAGGTAACTTTTATGACACAAAAACGCATTCATTCCTTAAAAGCTAAAGCCTTTTATGATTTATTAAAGGTTGAGCCAGAACATACAATTACATACAATTTCACTGTCCTTCGATTGCCAGAAAAACAATCCGCTTCCCAAATTACCCGATCAAGCGGCATACTTCAGCAGGCAATTCAATAATTATGTATAACTTCACAGTTGTTATTGGTAGCTCAAAATCACCATTAGATAATGTACGTACATACTATTGGTGTGAAAATGAACATTCAAAATCATCAAACGAAATCGCAAGTGCAGTCTTCCATACACTAACCAATCTGGAAATTCCTGAAAATATTCACAAAATTAGACTATTCGCTGACGGCTGTGTTGGCCAAAATAAAAATACAACTCTTCTGGGTATGTGTTCCAGTTGGTTGTTTTCTCATGCACCATCACATGTTAATCTACTTGAAATTATATTTCCCATGGTAGGCCATTCTTTTTTGCCACCGGACCGCATATTTGCAAAGATTGAAAAAGAAACCAAGAAAAAATCTATCATATGCGATCCACAAATTTATGTGAATTTATTCAAGGAACATGCGACTACTTATCATTTAGGTGATGACAATATCAAAGTGCGTGACTGGAAGGCAGAAGTCAATAAAATACTAAAAATTCCAGGATCTTGGCATTTCAAATTCAACCCCTCAAAACGTTTTATGCTGCACAAGGGTCGACAGAACGTTAGTGTGCAAGGAGAAGAAAATTATCGGAATGAAATTGGGCAACCTAAATATGTAACGAA
This sequence comes from Polyommatus iphigenia, assembly GCA_963422495.1. Lineage (NCBI taxonomy): Eukaryota > Metazoa > Arthropoda > Insecta > Lepidoptera > Lycaenidae > Polyommatus > Polyommatus iphigenia. The sequence continues at coordinate 29,422,957 of OY730188.1, read as the reverse complement.
ACGAGGCAAGAAAATCTCTGAAATGGCACCTGCAATTTTAAGAAGAGGCAATAAAGTAAACCCTAAAAAAATACTTGATGTTGCTAACCTTTTGAAAAAGCACTTTGGTGAAGATTGGAGAACAATCAACAGTTTAAAATATTTTAAAGAAATAGAAGAAAATAATGACAATTTTGTAGAACATGAGGATCTTCAGTGTGTCGCTCTGGAAGAAAGCGAAAATTTTATATAATATTTTTTTCTTTCTCCTTTGTCAATCTGGGCAATATATTTTAAATGTTTTGTTCATTAATATAATAAAAAAATATTAATATGTAAACATTTTTATTACTGCTTTATAATTTTCTAAGATAGCTAATTCATTATTTTCATTTATGAGTTTATTACATCCTGTATATTGAGAAAGTGAGTATCAACATCCGCTAAATCCAATGAGCTGAGTAACAAAATCTGCCAGATCCATAATTCAATATCAAAATCCGCCAGGTCCATTTATTTACCTTTATTTTAGTTGTTTTATTTAAAAGTTGTAAATAATTTCTTTTAGAATATGCAATAATTTGAATAAAGTAATTTTACTTCAAATGTATAAAATGATTCGTTATTCGTAACTATAATAGGGACAAAAAGTCATTTATTGTAAAATTGACCTTTTTGGATCTGACAGATTTTGATTCTAGACGCCACATATGATTTCCAACTGGAGAGAATAACGTCATGGGTATCTTTCTCCATGACCGAATGATCAGTGCCCACTTATCACCTACGCACGGGTTACCGATTTGTTGAATAATCATACAATCATAACGATTACAGAAATTAATTTGCACTTTCTCACTTGTAAGTAGGAAGATTATTGAGAAGAAGACACTTAAAAGGATTTAGAAATTCTCTTAGTAATTTTCTGCGGTTTTCTTGCATGGTAACAAGCACAGAAAGATGAAGTGGTAAAGATAAAATTAGACACCAATTCATATTAGGTAGGTATATACCTATGAATAAAAATGAGATTACCTTGGTCAGGACTAGAAAGTATTCTAGTCCTGACCGAAGCCACCTCATCTTTATTGTATACTATAAAGCAATTAATGTTACCTACTAGACACAAAATTTGACCCATGAGTCACAAGTTTTAACCTTGGACCATATTTTTTTCTCATTTTAGAGTGAATTATGATTTCTGGTAACGACTAACGTGTCACATATTAAGTACCTAGGTACTTTTCTCATCGAACGCATCGAACGTGTCTTGACAAAGATATTGGATCAATAAAGATCCAAGTACAGAATTATTACTCGTGCATTTCGAACGAAATTCACACACTTCAGAAATAAAATCAGCGTACAGTGATGATTAACCACAAGACAAATCACAAATCAAAATTTAACAAAAAAACCAACAAAATAAATTATGCAATATCAACCAAACGTGCAAATTGAAATTTTAAACGAGTGTTTTTTTAGTTCTTACTTCTTCTACAGAATGGCCGCATAGACGAAAATCACAGATTAATAACCTCATTGAGGAAAATTATAGGTACGGGAATGGCCGATTTTTTTTTTCTTCTTTTTTGGCAACTTGACACAAAGGATGTGTATGTTGTGCCACAGACAAGGAAAAAAGGTAAGGAATATGGCGGGAAAACCATATTCCTCCTATTATAATTTTCATCATCGTTTTCATGTATCGTCAGGTCTAAAGTCTAGTCAAAGTCTAAGTAAAAGTCAATACAGTCACAGGAGTCAAGTCGGTCGATTCAGTAAAGTGGTAGATGCTTTACTGAAACTTTCGATGGAGTTTTGGAGGGTACACAAAATAGCACGTTTCTGGATATTACATCACTTACCTACACTTGTGCATGAACACGAATATCTAATGGGTAATATTCTACCAATATTACACATTAAAAACCCAGCTAACACAATTTTAGGAAAATAATACAAAAGCACAACAGCACTCTTTCACATGCCCGCCAAAACTCCTCAATGGCCGATTGGCCGATATGAAAAATGAAAATTGAAATGTCAAAACTCAAATGAGTAATGGCTTTTACACACTTGACGGACTTGGCGCGAAGATACGGAGTGAAGTTCGAGCAGACAGCAGTATGCTTGACAGTTGACAGCGACAGCACACTCTATGCTCATTTATTGCTTCAGGCCACAGATTAAAGATATAGGTAGATGGCTTCTTAGCTCGCCAGCGCGTGGCCATTTTATGCTTGTGTGCAATTGCCGTAGTGTGCGTGTAGGGATGGGCAATCTGCTTGTATATATCGATAAAAATATAAAATTAAACTACAGCTATCGACCAATAGTCGACCATAATTTTATGTTATAGATTTTTATTAAACGACATCACAAAAAGGAAGTTATCAATTCGACCTGCAAGTTCAATTTAGGATACAATATTATGATCATTATAATATAAAACTACTTATATAAATAAAATATTTAAGTATATAACTGCACAAATAGTTAAAAATAATATACATAATATGTATACTCCATAAGTCACGAAGGCTTGACCGGAGTGTAATATCAATAAAATCAACAGTTTTTATAAAAAACAACAGAAGATCAAATATACTTTATTATACTTAACTATTAAACAACAATGTTGTAAAATAACAGTTGTTATGTATTGTCGAAGAAATAAAGACGTTAAAGCATTGGATACTTCATACTGGTGACGGGACACATAATAATATAATGTGTCCACTGTCCCTACTCAGTGGCCGATCTTTCAGTCAGTAAAATATGCCATACATCATAACATAATTATAAGGATTGGACACCGGTGTTAGGACACATTGTATAATATTACAAACATATTAAAAATTAGAAATTAAGGGGCCGGGTGCCATCATAATTCTCATACATACGTTATACCAAAATCATTTCCTCATACGAAAATATTTAACATGTTTGAGCTATTTTTCAGCTTTAAAATAGTAATTACCTAGGTTCCTGCACAAAAATTTACTACAAAATATTTAAACACTAAAAATATAGTATAACACTAAAAATATATATAAATAAATAGTAAATTTACTACAAAATATTTAAATAGTAAAAAAAAAAATTAGTTTAAATATTTTGTAGTAAATTTACTATTTATTTATATATTTTTTTGTATTTTACTATATTTTTCAGTGTTTAAATTTACTACAAAATAGTAGTAAATTTACTACAAAATATTTAAACAAAAAAAATATTTTTCAGTATATAAATTTTTGTTCAGGAACCTAGGTAATTACTATTTTAAGCTGAAAAAAAGCTCAAACATGTTAAATATTTTCATATGAGAAAATGATTTTGGTATTACATATGTATGAGAATTTCGATGTCACCCGGCCTCTTAAATGAAAAATATTCAAACAATGAAAACAGTTGACAACAGTCTTCTTAACGGGGGGAGGGGGGGGTCTCATGAAGGTGGTAGTGATATGGGAGGATTTTCCTCACTTAAACCATCCCTCCTCACTCCATCTCACCACCAGAATACTCGGTTATGATCTAAGCTTAAAAATAATATTATCTTCATTATAGGTCTCTCCGTCATCACCATCATATTGAACTCTTGTTTAGAAGCATTCCAAAAATCTAAAAAAATAGTTAGTTTAGTGTCATTAAATGTACTTAATACTATAAAATATATACATACATAATATTGTATACGGGGCAATATGCTTTATGTAAGTTTTCCATACCTAACCCATCAAGCCCCAAGCGGAACTCAAGTGCCGCATAACAACTGAATATCTATTGTCGTCTGGTATCCGACGATCGAGGTATTAAATTTATTTTATTAAATGATTATGACTTTAGCCTTATTAAAATTTTACATTTTATTTAAAAAAGAGAAATGCCAGGATAAAATTTCAAAAAGTATATCCAAGTAACGATTTGAGTACTTACAGGGGGGAGGTGTGAGAGCTGTTGATCATTTTACTCTCCGTTAGAACTTTTTTTATTTCAATAAAATCATTATTGTGATGCCATCATGAGGGAGTAAGGATTTAAAACTTGCATGAAACTTGCGTCTAAATATTTCTGTTCGTCGTCTATTTTGAAGCATTTTCAAATCCTGAAAAAAAAATCATTTAGTCCATGACAATATTTTTATCGATAAACTATACTTCAAGTAAAGTGCATCCCTAAAATACACGTAAAAAGTTATGCAATATTTGGAGCCAAATTATTACTTGATGTGACATTTTTATCACTAATGCCTTATATAGCATGATTGAGGGATTATTCAACTTATAAATTTTCTTTTTAGCTTACAAAAATACCGATTGATAAGCCCAAAACACGTTGTTGAAAACTTACGTATGCTATGTTAAATCCACGTGTTTGAGGCATTCCTTGGCCGTTTTTATGGTTTATTATATAGCGCAACCACAAAATCCAACAAGATATTGCATTTAACGTTCACTAAACACTTTTATTAGCACTTTTTAAACCATGAAATATGCAGACCGACTCCTTTGCTATGTCCCATTAGGTAGGACATAACATTACAAACTTTTGACGTTTATACACCGATATTAGCTTTCTCTTTCACTCAACTTACTGCATTGTTAGTTAGAAAGAGTAACATGATCAACTGTCAAAATAAAAGGCGCCCTCCAATAGTGTACCTCCATGCTTCAGGCTCTAATTTAAATTTAAGCGCTTATTCCACTTATCCTAGCTAGGTTCCTAAGTAGGATCCTAGTTAGGATCCTAGCTTTCTAAATGTTATTCCACTTGACTAAATCGGAAACGATTTAGGATCCTAGCTAGGATCCTAAATCGTTTCCTCCTTCCCAGATGCCCTTAAGAAGGCTGTAGTTCATCCAATCTACAAGTCGGGTGACAGAAGCAGTGTCAACAATTATAGACCAATTGCAATCTTAACTACAATATCAAAATTATTTGAACGTCTTATAAATACTAGGCTGGTTAAATATTTAGAAGAAAACAATCAACTATCAAACTCACAATATGGTTTCCGACTGGGCCGTTCAAAAAACAATGCAGTACTAGATCTTGTTAATTTTATAGTTCACAAATTGGATAATAAAAAGAAATGCGTCACTATATTTTTGGACCTTGCAAAGGCATTTGACACTGTTTCTGTCCCCTGCCTTGTGGATAAACTAGAAGCTCACGGTATCAGAGGAACTCCATTGGCACTGTTATCTGATTACCTGCAAAACAGAACTCAATCTGTAAAAATTGGCGACAATATTAGTGAAGAACTGCCGGTCACTTACGGGGTACCGCAAGGAAGCATATTGAGTCCCACTCTTTTTCTTTGCTATGAGAACCAGCTCTGTGCACTTAATCTCCAAAACTGCCGTATCTCTGCATACGCAGACGACACGGCTCTTACCTTTTACGGAGACTCATTTGAAGATGTTTTAAATCTGCTCAAATAGGATTTAATAAAGTGTACCATTGGTTATCGTCCCACTCCCTTACTTTAAATGATGATAAAACAAAATACGTTGTGTTTTCAATCCAAAACCGCAAAGAAGTCATTAATCTCAAGAACCAAATTTATGTACTCTTTTCTCAACCTTCAAATTGTAACTGTTCCAAAATTTCCCGTGTTAATATTATAAAATATCTGGGTATTGAGATTGACTGTAATCTAACCTTTGAGAACCACATCAATTCCTTGAGTAACAAAATTCGGAAACTGTCTTACATTTTTAAAACACTACGGGAAGTGGCAGATAGACAGATTATAAAGTCAGTATATGAGGCATTAGTACAGTCCATCATATCATATTGTACATATATCACTACGTGGGGCGGAGCTTCCAAATCTAAATTATTAACCCTCGAGAGAGCCCAAAGAATGTTACTTAAAGTTAGCCTTGCAAAACCTCGCTTATATCCTACAACTAAATTATACGAAGACGCCCAAGTCCTTTCTGTTCGTCAACTTTATATATACTATACTCTGCTACATACACATACTAAAATACCCACAGAAGGCCGTAGGACACTAATTGCCCACACGAGGCGTAGCTATGCTACCTGTGAGCCTACAGCCGTCCACACATCTTTTGCTCAGAGATTGATTAAATATTTGGGCAGCTCAATCTATAACAAATGTAATAAACATCTTTGTATGTCAAACTGTACCAAAACTGAATGCAAAAATATAATTTATAAGTGGTTACTCGGTCTTAATTACGAAGAAACTGAAAAGTTATTATTAGCTAAAATGTAAAATTTATTTATTTATATATTTTTAAAAGATATAAGTTATATATAACATTGTAATTTAATAATCATATTATACACACACAACCAACTCACAACACACAAAAACTTACACACACAGCATTCACACACCTAAATAATTAAGATTATCTTATTACTTTAAATTAAGAAACTAAAAATATTCTCTTGTCAACGGATATATATAATATATTATAATTTATATTATAATGAGTGTAACTTACTGGTGTTCACAAACTGTACACTGATAATATAATAATTTTGTTTTGGGGGGGCCTGGAGATCTATATTACAGGCTTGGCCTAGTCACAGAGTACTATAATACTGGCGTAAGCCTAGTTTAGACTCCAGATCTCCCACAAGTTACAACAATAACATGTGTACGTAAACAATTATTAGTTTTTAAGTACTTTATAACTTATAATTTGTGGAGATAAATAATAAACGATTTATTATTATTTATTATTGTTTTATTGTAACAATACATTAGGTTATTAACTATACTTAATAATTTATGTAGACTGTATGGAAATGTAGTAAATGAAAAATGTTTCATTAATTTCACATTTTTAGGTCCCTATACAGCTAGTTTGCAACATTTTAGTCTGCAAGCAATAGCTGTTACCTCGATCGCGGATTGTAGGAAATCTTTTGTTCTCGCGGTCGCATGCGACCGCTTGGGAACAAATCTTGTGGATTAAATCTGTTTTATTGGTTAATTTACCTTATTACCCTATTTATTAAGTTATGTACAATATTTTTTATTGAAATAAAACATTTATTTGAGCTCATTTTTTTTTTTTAAATTTCGGTAAGTTTAGAGTGAAAGGTTTTGCACTTAAAAATTTTAACTTCAGTTTCAAATTAAAAATATAACGGATGTTTATTTTTTTTCTTCTAAGTCCGACCTCTTGTTACGTAGTATACGGTTTACATCCTCTTTGGATTGATGAAAAATTGACCGTGTAGCCGGTGACTAAGACAAAATAAACTATTTTTTACCATGGCAACATGTGGGCAACGTGGCAACACCTATGTATTGACAGATCACAGAAACCAGGGGGGGGGGGACAGATCGTGTATTATGAGGTTCCACCAATAGCGTATCCCCCCAATGAGGTCAGACACTCTTGGCACTCTCAAGGCACTCTACTAGCACAGAATATGTCATAGTGTGGTCATAGTAAGAAAAGCCACAGAATAAAAATTCATTCTGTTTTTTCGTATACATATCCATAAAGCGAAATAAAAATATAAATAGTGAGATTTTGTATTGTTCGTATTAACATATTATGATTTTAAAATAATTTCCACCATTAACACTTTGTTTAGCAATTGGGAGTAATGTTTCTAATGTATATTGCCATTTTATAATGGCAACCCTGGTCTCCGCCCTCCGGCCTCACAAAATGGCGTTCGTTTTGTTTTGAGATTTACGAACAAGGTGCTATTGATGTATTCGGTGATTAAAACGTTGAGTTGAGCTTCAATTTCTCCGTTGTATTATTCTATTTATATTAGAAATTGACTCGGTGTTGTTGTAAAGTGAGATAATAGCTGGTATAGACTCCTGACTCAGTGTTTCTTTGTGAAAACATCTTACAAAGAAAACAGAAGAAGGTGCTTTGAATGCTGCTCTTCAGCTGCTGAAGACGGCGTTAAATTGTTTCGTTTTCCTAGTCCTGAAATAAAAAACCTGTTTTGGTACGTAAATATGAATCTAATGATAGTTATAATAACCCTCACATTTGAAACACTTACTCCTCTTTCTCATGTTAATTTAGAGCTGTAATAAACTTTTTTAACTTTAGTTATAAGTAATAAAAATTTTGTTCTTAGGGCTTAGATATAAAAAGAATGGCTAAAGTTTAGAATCATGCCCCACGATTTTGGTGTTAAGATGGGTTGATTAGGGATGGGTTGGATGAGGAAAACCCCTCCGTACCACTCCCAACCTCAGGAGGGGTCTCCTGAGGTTGGGAGTGGTACGGGGGTCCTCCGTTTATAAATTAATAAAAAAATATATAATACCTAAATATAGGTACGTATTTAGCATAACATAACAATAATTATTGTTTTGTTATATAATTATTATTTATGTATTCATCTTTTATTTTCAGTTGTGGGTCATGGACAAGATATGTTTTTGAAGTTGGAAACTATACATTGGAAGTCCGAAAAAACTGTACTCTGTGTACATTAGCATAGGATGCTATGTGAGAGACATATTTTCAAAGAGACAGACTTCACTGATGGTAACAAAGAGCCTTATCAAGGACAGCAGCTATACCGTGTGATGTAAGTGATATATTTGATTGTGTCTGTTTTATACTTAATTTGAGACAAAGATTTTTGGTATGTGGTGGCTTTTGGCACTTTGGCACCATTATGTAAAGTGTAGTGTCACGTCTTGATACAATTTATTTTTTAATTACAAATACTTACACAGTCAATGATTATTTAATGTATTGTATATTTCAATTAACCTCCAAGCGGTAACGGGCTATCGCCCCTTGCAATAGCAATTAAATAAGTCTTCAGCCAATCATGTTTTTTTTTCTTTAAAATTTGTGTGTCGTGTCCTTTGCTTGTCAACTTATCCATTGAAAATAAGTATTGGTCAATTATAGTGTATGCGCCATTCATATGTTTTATTATAGTATTTAATTTTTCTCTTGCAGTCTCAGCATAAGTTGCCTGTGTTTTGGCCAACCTGGACCTTCTCAACCTCGAGACAACAATATTTAAAAGTAAAACACGTTTGAGATTAAATAGTGTTATGTGGCAGGGACTTTATATTGACCAAGAAAAATAAATAATCATATTCGTCAAAATTTTGTTTTTATTTGTTTTATAGTGTCGGATTTTTATGTTTCAAAGACTTTGTTTTTGTGAAAATTGTGTATTGTTATGTGAACTAAACTTAACAAACTCAGTTTTTACAAATTCAAGTTTATTGAAACATAAAAATCTGACACGGATATCCTATCCCCATAATATCCTAATACACACATACAAACATAAACGCACACATACACACCTATAGAGTTTAAATCGAACCAATTTCAGATGGCGATAGCTGTCGCATCAAATGTCAATTCGTGAGCCGTCAAACTCTTCTAAGACGCATATCTGTCTACAATATTATACTAGAGTTTTGGCGGGCATGTGAAAGAGTGCTGTTGTGTTTTTATATTATTTTCCTAAAATTGTGTTAGCTGGGTTTTTAATGTGTAATATTGGTAGAATATTAACCATTAGATATTCGTGTTTATGCACAAGTATAGGAAAGTGATGTAATATCCAGAAACGTGCTATTTTGTGTTCCCTCCAAAACTCCATCGAAAGTTTCAGTAAAGCGTCTACCACTTTACTGAATTGACCGACTTGACTCCTGTGACTGTATTGACTTTTACTTAGACTTTGACTAGACTTTAGACCTGACGATACATGAAAACGATGATGAAAATTATAATAGGAGGAATATGGTTTTCCCGCCATATTCCTTACCTTTTTACCTTGTCTGTGGCACAACATACACATCCTTTGTGTCAAGTTGCCAAAAAAGAAGAAAAGGAAAAAAGAAAGAATATTATACTACATATCTGTGACAGAAACCGTTGTCGAAAATTTTCACATAAAAGTTTTCGCGTGCGTTTGTTGTGTTTTGTTGTTGTGGTTTTTGGATGTATGTGCATTCTTTTTGACTTCGGCTTGTTTACTGGTATCTGATAGTTCCTGCTTATTGATTTCGACCCTTGGCTATTTCTTACGGACTCCGATTCCCAATCTATACCGATCGACACTGGCTTCGTTTTATGGACTTGGACGTGCACGTTTTTTTCTGAAGACTTGGCTTGTTTTTGTGGTCAAAACTATGGCGAAGATACCGGAATACCCGAGATTTCACTGTTACTTTGGATGTGACGAAGGAGGTAAGTGAAATAAACCTTTATATCCTTAAAATATATACATATATCCATAATAGATATTCTTTAGACGTAGGTACAGTGTAAACTCCATGTAACGTCAATCAATCATTTGACTTTGGTTGGTTTAGCTTGTCTATCATACAATGATACCCTTTACATAGCATTACACTTTACAGCCACTCACAATAGCGACAAAATCACAATGATTGAGTAATAAAAAGTACCATTTAATTTACTAATATTAGTAAAAACTGCGCAGCTGTTCGTTTTTTGTGGCTTCACTGAGTTCACTATCCTAGCCCGCCATGAACTTGACTTTTGGCATCACACTTTACATAGCATTACAGCCACTCACAATAGCGACAAAATCACAACGATTGAGTAATAAAAAGTACCTTTTAATTTACTAATATTAGTAAAAACTGTGCAGCTGTGTACGTTTTTTGTGGCTTCACTGAGTTCACTATCCTAGCCCGCCATGAACTTGACTTTTGGCATCACACTTTACATAGCATTACAGCCACTATCAATAGCTACAAAATCACAAAGATTTGAGTAATAAAAAGTATCTTTTATAATGATTTCTTAAGTTTTCGCGAGTATCACTCATGATATTATAAGTTTAAACACTTACGGACTTATTAATAAAAGTGCTCCGCGACAAAATCCGTAAGTGTTTAAACTTATAATATCATAAGTACCTTTTAATTTACTAATATTAGTAAAAACTGCGCAGCTGTGTATGTTTTTTGTGGCTTCACTATCCTAGCTAATAAACTTAACTTTCGTCATCATGCACAGCGAACTTTCTAAGAAATTCGTTCTTTTGTTTACAAATTGAGATTGCTTGCATGTGTATACTGTGTTTGACCATGAAAAAGTATTTAAAAGTTATCATATCAGGTGCTCATAAACTTCCTACCTAAATTACAGTTAGTAAAAGAAAATCACTGTATAATGACAAGAAAGCTTTGATTTTTCTTCTGCCCATTCAACAACAACTCTAACGCCATAAAATGCAAAGTCCCTTCCAGTGATTTTATAGACTATGCACTGTACATATTTCCCTACATTCCGTTCTGATTCAATCTGATAAAAGTGTAAACAAATTATTATAAAATTCGACCAAACTAATTTGCTTTTGTGATTCTTTAATGTGCTGAATAAGTAAAACTGGTAGCATTACATACACCTATTATACTGAGCCTTGTTTATATTTGGATCGCATTTAATCTGAACGGAGTTGATGTCTGTTCTGTCTTCTGTGAGAACTATTTTTGGAACTGTCCATCCATACTTAATAATATAAATGTGAAAGTGTGTCTGTCTGTTACCTCTTCACGCTCAAACCGCTGAACCGATTTTGCTGAAATTGAGCATTTAGACATGAGTCCTGGGACTAGTGTAGTGTCTAGTGTGTTTGTGTACAATACACAAACACTAACTTCTTAATTATTTATCCTTTGATTGTGGATTCTTGGAAATCTATTGTTATTCTATTGTTTTCCCGGTCGCTGGTATCTTAATGGGGGTCGATAGGTTAAATTATTAGTTAAGAAGATTACTAATAAATATAAGATTATTCATGCTTCGATTGGGGATTCTTGGAAATGCTATTGTATTCTATTATTGTAGCGAGCACCGGTGCTCGTATGGGGCTAGAAGGATTAATGAAGATTATTAATAAATTAAATGATAATAATAATATATTAATATATTATTAAGAACATTTTAGTATTAAGAAGTTACGTACGTTAAGTACCACACACAGAACACGTCCTGACGGGAACATACGCTGAGGACACCGCAATATTAGCAACCGACGAAACAGCTGCTGGAGCTTCCAACAAACTTCAAAAAAGTCTAGATAATTTATCTCGATGGTTAAAAGACTGGAAAATAAAGGCTAACGAAACAAAATCCGTCCATGTTACATTCAGCTTATGACACGAATCATGTCCTGAAGTCGAGCTGAATGGAATCAAAATCCCACAATCTGATGACGTACGATATCTGGGCGTATACTTGGACCGAAGACTGACGTGGAAAAAGCACATACAGACAAAAAGAAAGGCACTCGATCTCCAACTCCTGAAACTGCAATGGTTAATAGGCAAAAAGTCACAACTAAATCTTGAAAATAAACTTGAAAGTATACTAAAGCCTATCTGGACCTACGGGATCCAGCTGTGGGGAACAGCCTCTCCATCAAACATAAACATCCTGCAGAGGTTCCAGTCAAAAACCCTGCGAATGATAACTGGTGCCCCCTGGTACATCTCAAACACACAACTCCACAGAGACCTAAAACTAGAATCTGTAAAGGAGGAAATAAAAACCTCCCTACAAAAATACTCTAAAAGAATAGAAAACCATCCCAACCACCTGGCTAAGAATCTAATGAGCGAAGAACCAAATGCAACCTTCAAAAGGCTCAAAAGACGAGCCCCTCAAGACATGCTTTAACAGAGCTCTACTAACAAAATGGTCATATCACTGGATATGTTCCATACACGCCAAGAACAAAATGACATAAAATCCAGCTTAATGTCTTAAAGACAGATCGCAGGAATAAAGGAGTTAAAAAAAAAAAAATTAAGAAGTTAGAGTTTGTTTATCTTATCTTATATTTTATTAGTCTAGTTTTGGTCTAGTCGAGTAAAACAAAGACTGATTGATTGGTCTAATATTGTTATTTGTGAAATAATAAAGATTTTTATTCATTTACAAATAATCTATATCTATATTCTATACTAATATTATAAATGCGAAAGTATATCTGTCTGTCTGTGGCTCGCTTTCACCCCAAAACTACTGAACCGATTGTAATGAAATTTTGTACACAGATAGTCCAAAGCCTGAGAAAGGACATAGGCTACTTTTTAACTGGACAAAGGGGTTGTAAGGGGGTGAAAATGCGTAAATTTGTTCAAATTAAGTTGGTTCCAAAAATTCATAAATCGGGCAACAGCTAGTTAATAAATAAATCACAAAATCACAAACCATCTCTAAATTATATTATATTTAATGAGACAGTCAATACCTATAGAGGTAAACCTTCAATGTTGAAGTTTTGAAATAATTTTAATATTAATTTTAGCTTGTAGACAATAATTATGTATTGAACAAAATTAATTACTGAGAGTCGAGAGATTAAGATTATAAACCTTCGGCTTCGGCCAAAAATAGACCTTCGGTCGGACACTACCTGGGACATAGCGACTGCCCCTAAGTATACTGAGTCAACTAACAAATTGCAAACTTTACAGGAGAGCGTTTGCAAGAACGAAACGTTATATTTTTAACGTCGTTAAAGTTACGGAAAAATAAATGATCATAGATAATTACCTATAAAAAGGCCATTCAATAGGGCAAAATAAAAAATACATTATTTTATTATTTACTGAGATAATGTAGATATACTAGTATACGTCGATTATCTGTAAGTTGAAATTGGATCAACTACCACTTATATTTTTATACGTCGTATCATTAAATCTACGTATTTCGACAGTTCTAAACCTAAAATATGGTAAAACTATTTTTCATTTAGAGTTTTCTTTCCTTCGGTATCGTCATTTTGTTCTCATAATTCGTTTTTGTATAAATATTGGCAGTTGACTCACTGTACATGGATATAAAGTTAAAAGCATGTTATTTTTGTTGGTGAGTCAACTGTCACAATGTAAGTAAAATAATAAAAACATCTTTTATTCCTTAAAGTTTTTATTATAATAATCGTTTCCATTCATAAATTACATATTTTATTAAGTATAGAAATTTCTTTATTATTATAAAATTAACTAAGCTCTGTAGCTAAGACTTAGGTTTCAAGTAACAAAACATAAAATATTTAATAATGTCTATTGCGTATTTCTTATTTATTATTAAAATTTGATTAATTACTTAATAGCAATCATTTTAGAACTCTCAGTCTTTAAAATTGACAAAGGCGTGGTAATTTATACTTATTCTGGGCATTGGCACATTGAAACCGAACAAAAAGGGGAAAAAATTATGTTTGCTGTATGGGAGACTTCCTTAAATATTTATTTTGTTTTTAATATTTGTTGTTGCAGCGGAAAGTAGCAACAGAAATATGTACATCATTTGTGAAAATTTCAACTGTCTAGCTACAGCGATCCTCGAGATACAGCTTGGTCACAGACAAATGATCAGATTGACCGACACTGAAATCTTTGTAATAGAGTCCCGTTTTTACCCTTTGGGTACGGTTCCCTTAGTAGGGGAGCCCAAAAGGGGATTTTGAGCCATGCCCGATATGTCAGGTTAAGCTTGTATAAGCTTCCCAAATGTCTCTAGTTAGCATGGTACAAAAATCTGATTTCCCAGTTGGCGGATTAAAAAAGTTTTTTTTCCAAGTGTTGAAATGTCAAACATTTGTAAGATTAAGATAGGAAATGTTAAGTATACTCCAAAGTATCTACCACGTAAAGAACTGGTGATTTAAAGGTAAAGTAAGCCTGTAGGGACATTTTAAAATAATATAAAAAAATAACTTTATTTTTAAGAAAATAAGCTTTACAGATGATTTATGTTGCACTCTATTAAATTGTATAGTCCTTGTTGTCTAAAATCTTATGAAGTATTACCAAATATAATAATTATTTTAAATATTTTCATAGCTGTAAATTGGCTGTAGCCTCTCAACTCAACGCTAAAATAAAAACGCTCATATATATTTTTTTATCCGTTTTACCTAGTCTACAAAACCTACTAGGCTTCACAATACTCTACTAACTACATAGAAAGCACTTTGGGCTTCCCAACTACGTTAAATTAGTGGTTTTTTGGTCTTTTCACTCCGCGCTGACCATATGAATACTGAGTCAACTTTCAATTTGAACCAAAATGCCCGCGATCGCGTCCCGCGTATACTGGTAGAATTTAACGTGACTCAGTATTCAATGCGCAAATTTAAATAAGTCAGTAGATGACTCTGTATACGCCATTTTATTTCCGGTATTAATAAAGATACACACATTTTTTTAAAGCCAGCAGGTAGAATATGATCTAATTAGTGTAAATATACCAAAAAGTGCAATTTGGAAAATTTGTTAGTTGACTCAGTATACTTAGGGGCAGTCGACAGGACACCTGTTATCCCGGAAAAATGTATGGTTCCTCCGAAATAAACAAGTTTTGGCACAATGGAGCTGCGGGCGTCATCTAGGAACTAATAACAATAACAGTATTTAAACATTAAATCAATAAAATACTGTTCATTTTCCAGATATTTTAAATAAAAAAATTAAAAATATAATTTTATAAATAAAACTTAACAAGTTATTCTCTGAAGTGTTCTTAGCTTTAATTCTTTATCATCTTTAGCTCGGCAATTTGGGGATTAAGTACTAAAATAAGTAATTTTGTTTACTGAATTTATAATACAAATACTTAACAATTTCAGGGCCGCTGCATCACTTCCCTAAGCCTCATAATAACCCAGAAGATTTACTGCTTGGAAGTCTGTGTTATGTGAGGAAATTAGAGAAAAAGGGGATAAGTACATCTATAACACATTCAAGTCATGCAATAAACATTTTGAAAAATATTACGTTTTAGAAAGCAAACAGCTAACTAGGAATTCAGTTCCAACATTACATTTACAATGTAAGTATTTTGTGTATTAACCCTTATTTTAGTTTTCCACTATCAAGAATCAAGATCATTTATTCACAGATATGTAGTCAAAAGGGTAACAAAGGTTATAATAGTTCTTACATATCCTACCATAACAATGGTGTGTGATTTTTTTCATATATTATTACAGAATAAAATTGGCAATAATAATTTAAAATCTTTTAATATCCTAGACATTAGTAGGTGTTACTAATTTGCATTTTTATACAGTACCCATAAACATAAAATCTGCACAGTTTTACTGTGTTACATGCTAACATAGTATTTTGTTTTTCTTGCAGTTAAAAAAGAAGCAAACAGTGAAGAAAATCTTTTGCAAGCTACTGTGAAAGCAAATATCACAACACCTCATCATGAACTGCAACAACCACTACCATTCAACAGACTACTTCTATATTAGCACAGGAAAAGAAATCTATGCCAGGTTTGTTAATAAATCACTAGATGAGTTGATATTGAACCTTTAGTGTAAAATAGCAAATTAATCTGATTACTTTTTGGGGGTTCTGTACCCAAAGGGCAACCCTATTACTAAGACTTCAATGTCTGTCCGTCTGTCTCCAGGCTGTATGCAAGAACCACTATAGCTAGACTTGAAATTTGCACAGATAGATTGTGTACTTCTATTGCTGCTATAACAATAAATACTAAAAACAAAATTAAATTTATATTTAAGAGTGGTCCCCATATAACCAACAGCAATACATCATAAAATTGGCAATAATAATTTAAAACTAATTTTCATTTTTACACAGTACCCAAACATAAAATCTACACAGTTTTACTGGGTAAACTAATCAAGTTTTCGTTTTTGTTACAGTTAAAAGAGTAGCAAACCCTAAAGCTACTGTGGCAGCGAACAACACAACAATTCACCCTGGACCTGCAACATCCGTTACCATTCGACAGACTACTTCTAGGATATCGCAGAAAAAGAAATCTATGCAAGGTTTGTTATAAATCACTAGATGAGTTGATATTAAACCTTTGGTGTAAAATTATGTATAGCAAATTAATCTGATCACTTTTTGGGGCTTCTGTACCCAAAGGGTAAGAAAACGGGACCCTATAACTGAGATTTCGATGTCTGTCCGTCTGTCTTCAGGCTGTTATCCACCATAGCTAAACTTCTGAAATTTGCACAGATTGTGTACTTCTAATTATTACAACAAATAGGTACTAAAAACGAAGTAAAATTTATATTTAAGGGTAGCTCCCATACAATGATACAACTTAATATCCTAAGATCCGACCGTAAAATCCTGCATGAATCGTTTTTTTCGATCAAATATATTTTATAATAATCTTTAGAACGTACAGAATGGATTAATGTTGGGTTGCCTTGTTAAAAGTAGCCGCAGGTACCTCTAATTGAGCAAAATGAAAGCCCGTAATACAAACTTGCGTGTATTCAATATAGAAAAGTAAGAACTAAGAAGGAATGACATTGAGGAATGACAGGACACTACGCATAAAAATAAAAACGCCTGTTAAATAAAAATAGCAATCTTGCGGGTTCTCGACGTCCCCAAATCCTGCCAGGCATAATAATTGTAGGCCTGAACATTTGTCATATACAAAAGTGATGGCAACCCCAGTTTGCGGCTATCGTGCAACTGGCAACCATGAATATTCATGTACAAAATGCATAAAACTTTAATTTTGTATCAAAATTATTAAAAAAATCGATGCTTCAATTTTGATAAAGAACTATGTCTGTTTACGGGCTGGCAACCCTAGGTTGCGGCCGACTTAGAGCTGGCAATCATTTATACCTTATTTTGTCTCGTCATTTTCTTTCAAATGATGTAAAATTTATTGAAAAAAAGATACATGCAAATTTATGCATTTATCTCATGAACATTGAACTTAATTAGAGGTACTTGCGGCTACTTTTGAAAAGGCAACCCTACATAAATCCATTCTATACGTTCTAAAGATTATTTTAAAATATATTTGATCGAAAAAAACGATTCATGCAGGATTTTACGGTCGGATCCAATAGTATAAGTACTTGATTTTCTGGCCTTTTTTGCTTGTTATCAATAATGGCAACTTTAGTAAAAGTTAAGAAAAATTATTTAAATAGTTTTTCCTAATTCATTTGTGACTTTCTTGAGGGATATTACTAGGTATAATAATATATTAAAATTTGTGATTTTTTTCAGGTGTCACCAACGAAAGCCACAATTTAAAAATGATTGAAAAGTTAAATAAGAAAATTATGAAATTGACTCAAAAGTCAAAATGTGTATCAAAAAGAATCTTAGCTGCCAAAAAACTTTCAGAGCAAAATTCATTTTTAAAAACTATTGATTCTATGCCTGATACCATTCAAACATTTATTAAAATGCAGATAAAAAGTAAAAAAAAAGTAAACAAAAAGGGAGAAAAATTACATTAGAAGAAAAAATTATGGCAACAGCAATATGGAAGCAAAGTCAGAAGGGCTACAATTATTTGAGTACATTAATTGTTCTTCCATGAAAGCGCACTCTGCAAAGATTTATTAGTACCTTTCGCCTAAAACCAGGCATAAATGAAAAAATAATGCGCCATTTAAAACAGGCTATGAAAAAATCTCATTGAAAAAAGATTATACACCCTTTTATTTGATGAAGTGGCCTTGGCTACTGGTCTTTACTTCAATGAAAATGAAATAATAGGATTCGAAGACCTCGGAAATATAAGAAATAAAAATATAGCTGACCATGCACTCGTTATAATGATTAAAGGGATAAAAACAAAAACGAAGCAGCCAATATTGTTCCATTTTTGCAAAAGCTCAACGAAAAAATTTGATTTAAAGACGATAACCACAATGACAATAGAAAAGTTAAGCGAGGCTGGAGTAATTATAATTTTGACTATATGTGACCAGGCCACTTCAAATGTGAGCGCAATAAAACTGTTACAAAAGGAAACAAAGGAAAAATACCTAAAAAGAAACGAAGAATTCAATTCAAATGCATTTGAGATAAAAAATAATAAAATATTTCCTTTGTTTGACACGCCACATTTATTAAAGGGTGTAAGAAATAATTTTATGACTAAAAATATTAAGTACTTACATACAAGACAATAAACAAAAAATTGCTAAGTGGGAACATTTAAGAAAATTATTAGAAATAGATACAGGAGAAGACGAAATTAGAAAGGATTTTAACGAAGTTAACTGAGTACCATGTAGATCCTGCAAAGGTGCCTAAAATGAAGGTCAAATACGCTGCACAGGTATTCAGTCAACGAGTTTCTGCAGTTATAAGATTTTTGTCAAGTAAGTGTTACAACATTTGCCTTAAAATAACAAATAACTATGGAAATGTTTCTACATTTAGGTGGTAAATACCCAATTGAGAAACTTTAAATGTATGATTTATGCTATAACTTATGAATATAATTTATGAATAGCATATCCAATTTATTCAAATAAATACAATTTTTCTTATTATTGGCTGTGATAAAAATATATGGACTTTAAAATTCACTTCAGACTAAATGTTGTCACTAATTAATACGTATTACCAATATATATTTTTATGTCACAAGTTTTATTTTGGTAGGTTTTGGTAGGCTAACGATAAAGATAAATGAGGAGGTGAAAATCAAAAGGTGACATGTCCCGCGTTCATTTTTTTACAGAAATTGAAAAAAACCTTACCATTTTGTAGTCTTTCTAGATTTTTGCTTTAAATTAATGTATGTGATGAAAAAGATCTTTTGCTAGTAATATGAGTAATTAACAAGAAAAAATCGTTGAAAAACAATGAGAAAATAAATAAAAACAAATGGACATGACACCTTTTGTGCCGCACCGATGGACATGTCACCTTTTGATTTAAAGATGTACTGGACATGACACCTTTTGACATGGAGCTACCTGGGAAATGGACATGTTACCTTTCGGTGGCCATGACTTAGGTGATGATAAAATAATAAAATAAACAGGACAATTTATACTAATAGGTACTTTATTATCAAAATATTTACTGTAATGAAATATTAATTTTACAATAAAATTAAATATGCAGCCCTACGTCTGGTTCTAAGCAGTCACACTGACAATCATTTTCTAAGCTTTCCTCAACTTCACCATTATCACTACCATTCCCATAAATCAGATCCCTATACCACTTGAAATCATTGTTCTCCTTCCAATCTAACCCAAATTGTTTCTCCATAAGCTTGATCACATCATTTTTTTTTTCAGCAGACAAAGACCTGTTCAATGGTCTGTTCAATGTCTTCAAAGTATTCAAACATCTCCGACCACGTTTTAACAGATTAATCCATTCTTCAGGACCTTCAAAAACAAAATTTTCAAATAATTGAATCACACTTCCAGCTCTCGTTTTTTTAAAATGAATCCTTTTTAAATTTTGAATACCAACCACCTTTTTATAAACTTTATCCAATTCTTTGACATCTAACAGTTTAAATTTGCCATCACCGAGTTTCATAACATCTCCATGTGCTGAATAAATTTGGTGATATTCCTCTTTGGAGGTAATAACTGGTTTTAATCTCAAACTTTTCTCCACTCTTCCGAATACCCTATCACAGGGTAGAAATGAATGACCTCGGACTGGAAAAGTTAATTTTATTTGTTGAAGATGTGGTGGGGACTTTTTCGTAAGCCAGAATAGTAAAGTTTGAACTATGAATGAATTTTTGTTTTGGCCACCACACCCATCACAAAAAAGTCTTATTGTTTCTATTGATTCAGGAATTTCCAGAGAGCTAAGAAATTCTAGCAATGCAGAACCTACTTCACTAGCTCCTCGGCCGGCTTGGTCTTCTGTCCATGTGTAAAATGTTGGATTCTTCGAATCAGCCTTAACAATACACAAGGCATAAAAACTGATTTGCCTTGAGTAGAATACTTCACCTATTGGTGTCTTGGGCAATGGTTGAACTTGTTGCATGTCAAATGCAAAAGTAATGCTATTAGGTTCATCTTTTTTTAATAATTTATAAAATGCATTGCTTCTCAATTTGTGGACTCTTAACTCTGTTATCTGCTTCTGTTTTTCTCGTGGATTATTTTCTGAATGTATCTTGTTTTTTAATAAAGTACAAAGTTGACATACATCAGATGCTGGAGACCTAAACCCAATGTTAAATTTCGTTAAAAAAACATGCCTAAAGAAACCCTTTGTCACTTTCAATTCCTCGGACACAGAGTCATTGTACATTTTGTGCATCCTTGATATATTTAATTCACATGACAGGTATACTCTTTTCGATTTCATGCGATTGTAATGGCTCTCTTGAGCTGGAAATTTACCAACAAAATCCATCACAGATCTTCGCTTTGGAGCATAAGCTGCTTCCTTTCTATCCCCTCCTCGATTTTCTTTGGGAACATTGCCATTAAATAAAGTTTTAGTTAAAGTATCTAATCGCTTCCTTCCCATATTTAATGCAGCCATAAAAAATTTTTTGCACACCTGCACTCTAATTTTCTTTTTTTCAACTAATAAAAAATAAGTCACACTCAGTGTTTTAGGTTTTTGCGTCGGTTTACAATCTGAATTTGTATCAAAAGATGTTAATAATTTGACATATTTTTGTCGTATAATTTCCCTGAAGGGGAATTTGTATAAAGATGGTATATAATTCTACATATTTTTATCTAATAATATTCCCTGAAGGGGTTGGTACTGTATTTCCATTTCATTGTCGGCGGACCCGACATTTCCCGCTACCCTCAGGTTTATGATGCTCCACCCTTTGCCTTTTGATGTTGTGGCATTGGCTCGGGTGTTTAGGGGTCACCAAAGCTGGGTGGAGTTCCTGGGATGGCAAAAGGTACCGTTCAATGTCGTGTCCACCGACAGGCAGTCGGTGGAATCGCTTGGCTATAACTGGGCTTTCCGATTCCACCGGCTGGTCTGGGCACACAGTTGTCTTTTCTGTTGGCCACTGATTGTGGCTGAGGTCATCAATCGGATGCCATCTGCTTGACGGGGCTGTCATCGATGGCTTGATCTTGCCTCATGGTGTCATCTGCTTCTGTCCATCGTGGGGCTGTTGCCGGCCAGGTGTAAGGGGCCCGGTTCTTGATAGCCTAGTGTATTTCCACGATGGACTGTTTGGTAAGTGCAGCCCTGGGAGAGGACGGGAGCTGGCAGAGGCACTGTGTTGCTGCGCCTTCGCCGCTCGACCGTCTGGGCCAGGGCTGCGGTTGTCATATCCGGTATTTGTCGTCGTTATCAGTGTTATCAGTCTTTTATTAGTTTTATTGCCATCATGGGGCTTTCACCGAGACCAGTTTTTTGATGGTGGTATGGTCCCGGTTCTTGATTGCCATCTTGGCGTTGTGGTCCATGATGGCCTTTGCAGGTGTTTCCATCACTCCCTTTATAAGTTTGCCCAGCGCGTCATCTGTGTCGTCGGTGTAGTAGACAAGATGTTCCGTGTGACGCGTCAGGGCGACCACCGCGTGTGATGCACTGTGATGTAGCTGTAACTTCCTCTTCTGGTGTTTGATGACGTATACTCTCTTGTAGCACAATCCCTGGGCCTCGTGAATGGTTAGTACTTTTGAGGCCTCTCCGGTTCCGTAGCCTGACTTTCTCAGCGTTGATTTCTCCAGCTGTGTGTAAGTCAGGTACAAGGTGTTGTTATCGGTTTTAGGGATCTCCGTCCCGGTCATGGGTGCTATTGCCAGGGACTTGACGATGTTGCTTGAGGAGTAGATGCCCTTGTGTATTTGCTTGAGCGCCATGGCGACATCTTGCGGGCACCTATGTGTACAGAGAAGATCTTCAGTGACGTCTGCGAGGTGATGCGGGCGATAGTAGTACAGCTCGAAGAGATTATCTCGGTCTATGTAGGGGAGCTGGTTTACGTCCCCAATTAATAGCAGGCTCTCGGCTTTGGTGATTTGTGCCATCAGTATTATGGATCCGAAGTGACTCATGATTGCTTCATCTACAAGCAGCCTCTTGCGTTTCAGGTCTTCGAGTCCCTTCGGTCCATTTACTAGGAGAGATGCTATTGTGCGCACCCTCTTCGTAGCTTCGTGGCCTGCCTTTTCCCGGATTCTCTCCACGAGGTCTTTCTTTGCCTCTATCGTTGTCGTTACAACTACATCTTCGTCAGGATTAAAGTTTTGGACTATCCACGTCGTTTTCCCGCAACCCGGGACTCCATTTATCCAAGTTATTGCTGGGATCGTCCATTCGTCGGGGGGCTCTACCTCGGACAGGATCTGGGATGTTTGGAGGATCCTGTCCTCCAGCCATATTTCTGTCCCCCTGGTGGTGACGACGATGGGGTCGCGAGACGGGATGTTATAGACGGGTTGTCCTCTCCTTTTGGTCCGGTCTTCGTCCAGGAGGACTATTCCTGAGGTGGCGCTATACGCCGCCATATGGGTAGTCATGTCCTGTCCCCTAAGGACGGTCGCCGTGTTGCTATTATAGACCGTGGCTTGGGCCTCCTCTAGTTGGATTTGTAGGAGGCCATCTTTGCCTTTTTGGTACGACTTCATGATGTCTTCGCATTCCTTGATCCTGATGGTCTTGTTGGCCTCTAGTACTGCTATGTATTCCAGGAATGCGTTGATCATATGGTCTTCCTGTCGTACCACTTTCCTTAGGGTTGGACTCTTGACCAGACCTATCTGTGCCTTTGTTGGTTGTTGGTTTATTGGTGTTCTCTGCGGTGGTTTTGGGGCTTTGGTGAATCTGCTGAGCGCATTCGCTTGAGTATCTGGGCTTCGGAATGTGTCCGGTCTTAGGGGCAGTTGTTCCTCGAGACCTACTTGAGGCTCTCTCCTGAAGTGTTGGCTCTCCTTGGTGACCAGCCGATGGATTTGCTGGTCAACTTTGGCGGCGGATGTTTGTTGTTTGGCCGCCGTGACAGTCTCTTTTTGTTTTGCAGCCGCCCTTAGTTTCCTTAGTTCCTTTTCCTTTTCAGCCCAGATTTCTGCGCTTGATTTCGGCGTCTCAGTAGATGGCCCTGGGAGTGATGATTCGTTTAACTCTGGAGACTTGGTTGTTGGGGATCTTCTCCAATTTGTGAGCTGAGAAATCTTATTTTTTATTTTGTTGATGACATTTTTTCTTGACTTTGGGTTGAGAGTCTGTTCTACTGCCAGATTTGTGTCGGGTGACTCTTCTGTCTGGGGAGTTACGTGGCTTATTTGTGCGGCTGTGATCTGTGATGTTTTCTCGGGTGGTTTGTTGGGCACGAGGAAGCTAAGGTCTTGGGTTCTTCCCTCGTACACAACGATTTCATGTTTTTCCGCTGCTTTAACGCACCCGAGATAGTCCGCCACTTCTCCTCTGTATAAGTCAGCTGTCATCACATCAACGCTGATGGTTTTTGGTCCGATGAAAGTATCTTCTGATTCTGCAATTTTTAACAAGAGCGAGCATGCCCGGGCGAATTGGGATTTTTCAGGTGTTTTGTCGAATAGCAGCACTGTCTTGTTTTTGGCGCGTACTACTCGACAATTTTGTCCGTCTATGGCCTCTTCGCCCAGCTCCTCGAATTTCTTTCTTTTCATCGTCGCTCTTGTTGTACTGCCTTTGAGAATGAGTGCCAGCCCTGGTGAAATGGCGACACTCTTTTTACCGAATGTGGAGCAGAAACATATGCCTAGTCTTTCATAATTGTTGTTCATAAACAGAACCACTTTCCTCGTTCTGATAGATGGTGTTCCACTTTCTCCCTCGCTCAGCCACCGAGGAATGCTGAATAGGGGAGTAGCTGTTGGTTGAAGTGGGGCGACGAGGGCAGTAGGTTCTGTTCTTTCTATGTTGGTTGTTGCGCTGTCCGCTTCTTGTTGTTCTTTGAATCGTTGTTTAGCGATGGTGAATATTCTTTCTATGTAAGTCAGGAACGTGTTTTTGGTTTGCTTGTCCTCCAGGTATTTATGTAGGTCCGCTTCCTGTAAGTTGACATTTAGTTGGTGTTCTACGTCATGTCTCTGGAGCTGGAAGCGGGGACAGTCGAAAATTATGTGCCATACCGTTTCTTCTACTTCTTGGTCACACTCACATCCTGGGCTGTTTATTAGCTTGAATCGGTGCAAATATTGTGCGAAGGCACCGTGGCCTGTCATGGCTTGGATGTGAGTGGGGGTGAGGGTTGTTGTTCTTATAAAACGGTATGACCTCTCGATGTTGGGCAGGAATTTCTTGGTGGTGCTTCCGGTGTCCGCGCTCGTGTATCTGTCCTGCCATCTTAGGATTGATTCTCTTCTGATTTTCCTTTTGACGTAGGACAGTGGGGCTTGGTCGTAATCCGGGACTTCTTTTGGGGCAAGTGCTGCTTGTTTTGCCAGTTCGTCGGCCCTTTCATTCCCGGATGTCCCTACGTGTGCGCGGAGCCAGAAGAATCGTAGCTTCCTGCCTTGGTCTTCGATGTCCTTGGCACCTCTTTTGATGTCCGCTACTAGTTGAGTTCTTGGTTTTGGGTTCCGAATTAGCTCTAGCGAAGATCTGGAGTCGCTAAGGATGTTGACTTCTTTATGTTCGGTTCCCTTTACCATCTCTATTGCTTTATAGAGGGCGAACATCTCTGACTGAAACACTGTGCAGTTTTGATCGAGCGACAGTCTAGTGTACGTTATTTCTTGCCCGTTCTCCCACCATGATATTGCTGCCCCCGTTTTGCCCTCTATCTTGCTGCCGTCTGTGTAGATCTGAGGGCCTTGGATGTTATACTTTTCTATTGTCGAGGGCTCCATATCTTCCAACTTTTCGAAGGTGGTAACGATGTAGTCGGAAGGGTGGGGTAATATGGGGTAATATATCCACAGCCGAACGTCTAACCTCCTCCTTTTTGGAAGTCGGTTAAAAATAATTGTAATAAAAAGTATTATGATATTTTATGATATGTATTTAATTTAAGAATAAAATATACTCGTAATATACCATGTGTGTTGTTTAATTTCCTGATTTACCAGATAGATTTTACCTGAGTAATAAATAAGTAACTTTATAATGTGTTATGTGTATATTATTTACCCCTATAAGAACCTCATGTCATAACATATCCGGCGATTGAAAAATCATTCCAAACGAAAATGTGTATCTACTTTTCAATCGTCACCTTTTTTTTGCCAATTAAAATTCATGATACCTAATTTGAAATACAAAATCTGTCAAAGTTGCATATTATTTATTTCTTATAGAAACTCAGGTAAAATAACTCGAACGGACTATACTATCGATAGCAAAATACTATACTATCGATAGTAAAATATACATCACTAGCACACGCACACATTGACAGATCGAAAATGGTCACACATTTTCGGGTTGTCAGGTGGTCTATACGACAGTATATTATAAGTTTATGGTCTAAACACACTAGGCCGAAGTTACGCGGCGTAAATTATGTCAAAGGCATACAAAATACGGACGGAACGCGACGGAATAGTGTGTCGTCGGCAATTTAAAATACATTGCGGGCGTAATCATGCTGAATTTACGCCGGCGTAACTTTGGCCTAGTGTGTTTAGAGTTTAGACACTTAGACTTAGGACTTTGATGACTCCCTTAGAAATAAGTAGCAGGAACAGCGAAAAAGTAAAGCAAGAAGTTATATTATGGTAGATGAAGGAATGTTTACTATAATTATTATTAATCTAGATTCTAGGTACCTATATGGGTCCGAGCGGGTCGCGATGCGCAACATATTTCCGCGCATCGCGACACAAGTAGAGGAACGGACTATGCATGTGGGGCCTCTGTTCGGTCTGAGGGGCCTTAAAGCCCCCCTAATGTAAGGGCCTGCGCTGTACAGCAGGTGTCGCCGGCCGAGTCCCGGACGCCATGTCGCAGTTACCGGTCGCACTCGGTCCAGCGTGTCGAGGGAACATCGCAGTGTTTTAGTGGGTAGGGCCGCGGCACCTACCATCTTCGCCGCGGCGAGCCCCACATATCCGCAGCGGAAGCCCCCATCCCCTGCGTCGAATGTGTCACAGCATTTCACTGCGTCAAAAAAAAAAAGGTACCTATATGGGTCGAATAATGATTTAAGTTGATAAAATAAATAAAAATACTTTTTTCTTTCCTCTTTTAATACCTATGTAGTTCTTAGTTTTGAAACTTAATATAATTATTAATACTCGGCGATTATACAATAAGATTCACATAATATCATAATTAGTGGCATTTGTATACATAATACATCGGAAAAATCCATTACGTACACATCTTAATAGTAATCTTATATTACAGACGGATGACAGACAGTATGTTGAGCACTTTTATAATAATAAAGTACACTTCGTTTTTAATTCATATCACATTTATTATTCAGACACATTTTTGAACACAATAAAATCTGATTTTAAACGTTATATTAAATATTACGTAGATTGCATTATATAAGTACAATTACTTGTTTTAGTATTTTTTCTATGACTTTCAAGCCTTCGCTCGTTCTTCGTTCAAAATCATTAATACTATAAAACAACATTCACTTTACAGCGCTTGCGCTTAGAAATATCAAATAACACTACTAGTATTATAATTTTCCAGCCTCTATGAGCTCCTTTATTTTGTACTTCTGTATCTTTCCTGACGCGGTTTTGGGGAAGTCGACTGTCGATTTCACTATCCTGGGTATCTTGAACTTAGCGAGGCGTCCTTCACAGAATTTTATCACGTCTACAGAAGCCAGGGAGGCCCCTTCTCTGAGTTTTAGAATTGCGCAGAGTTCCTCGCCTAGCCTCTCGTCTGCCACTCCTACTACCTGTGGAATATAAAGTTAACATTACAATATAATTATGTATTATTGCTATGCAAATCACATTACGTAGCACATACGGAAATTAAATAGCAATATATTGTTGCGAGTGAAAGAGAAAACTTTGTCAAGTGAAAATTTTGTCAAGACGCGTGCTTTCAATTGTTATTCAATTCAATTAAATTCCATTTATTTATTTCTATACAGATTTTAATCTATAGTGAATTAAATTTTTGTTTCTATTTTTAGGGTTCCGTACCCAAAGGGTAAAAACGGGACTCTAGACTTCGTTGTCTGTCCGTCTGTCTGTCTCCAGGCTGTATCTCAAGAACCGCTTTAATTAGACTTCTGAAATTTTCACAGATTGTGTATATCTGCTACCGCTATAACAACAAATACTGAAAACAAAATAAAATTAAAATGTAAGGGGGGCTACCATACAACAAACATGATTTTTTCGCTCTATATCCATAATGGCAAGAGGTAGGCACTTGAATTTTTCACACATTCTTCTGTTATATTATGTGTAAGTACTTTAATATTTAATAATAATATTAAAATAAAATAAAATTTAAGGGGGGCTCCCATACAAAAAAACACAATTTTTAGCCTATTTTTGCTCTGTATCGGTACGGAACCCTTCGTGCGCGAGTCCGACTCGCACTTGGCCGATTTTTTTCATTCCGCTATGAGCTATGACATCAAAGTTAGAAATAATAAAAAGGCATTGCTAGGAGTCATGGCGCTTGCCATGACATGCCATGCCCCGTACCCGCAAAAAGTTCTGCTCGTGTAGTACTTAACTATTTAGTAATCTGTGGTTCTGCTATAACTTCACTATGAAAATTGTCAAATGCATGTATTTTAATACTCTGCTCCTCCCTATGTTACCTGGCTCTCGAGTACATCAGGGTGTGTGTTGAGCAGGTCCTCAATCTCCTTAGGCGCGATGTTCTCCCCGCCCCGCACTATGATATCCTTGATCCGCCCCACTATCCGCCCGTAACCGTCCTGCGATATCGTGAATGTGTCGCTGAAATTATAAAATCGGAGGTAAATAATCTGCAGTTTATCAAAAATATATTTGATGAGAGTCACTTATCTGCAAGCACTTAATTAAAAAACGGATCCCACGTTTATGATAATTCGGCTTTGCTTTGATACGCTTATAACCAGACAGTGATAACCGTAATGAATGATTGCCGTAACTTAGACTGGCCATAGACGGACCGCAAGTTGCAGTCGGGACCGACTGCTCTAGAGCGGTCTCGTTGAAATTTGTACCGACTGATCGTGAACTGTTCGAGCGGTCCGAGTATTGCGGATACAAATTTAGTATGAAAACTGCAGATTGCCGTGCTGCGACTGCATTTTGCAGTCGGTTTCGACTGCAAAATGCGGTCCGTCTATGGCCGGCCTTACTCTAACGAAAAGGGGATAGGGTTATCCTCCAAAGGTGTAGAGTGAATATTGTTATTAATAAAGGAGAATTTATCGTTAATGCTAGTTCGATAGAATTCTTTCAAAACAATAATTACCCAGTAGCCACCCATCCCTCCTCATCAATGGTCTGTCTAGTCTTCTCTGGTTCCCCCCAGTAGCCGATCATGTTGAGGTACCCTCGCACTAGCAGCTCGCCAGGGCTACCCCACGGCACCATATTCTTTTTATCGTCTACTACCTGGAAAAATGTAGAAATGCTTTGATCTACCATAATATAACTTGGAATATCTACCGCTACCTTTAAGTTATTTCCGATATTTTTGTATAGACCGTACAGCATTATTTGTTTTTTTTTTTAGAAAATTATGTACTTATCTATTTGTCCTACACAAGGCCATACAATCGGGTAGTAGGAATATTAAAACGACTCTTTCCAATGCACTGCGGCCTTTCTAGGTTTGCCCATGATGGACAAAATATACAGATTACAGGTTATAATAAAACTAAGTAATAATACTTTAGGGTGTGTACGTGATCCACGTATAGAGAGTTCACTGTGAAAGTACTCAGCGCCGAAAGGCCAATATTTTTTTTAATTTTGTATTTGGAAACTCGTGACGCTGGGGCGCTTGCCCATACAAAACTAAAAAAAAAATGTCTTTCAGTGCAGCTTCTTTCACAGTGAACTTTCTACAAGGAACATATATTATTATACACTCTTAAGTCTAAAGTATTATTATTTAGTTTTGTTACCCTGTATATGCGATTACAAACGTCTAGCATCAATATTGTCGTAAATTCCCAAGAAGGGTGCTACTTGATTGTGCATAGCTCTTAAATATTCCAAGTCCATGCTAAAGACAGCTTCGCTATCGTCCTTCATTAACCATTGTTTGTATATTTTAATGTGAACAACAAAATGTTCATCTATCTTAGGCTTCTTACAGACGAACGGTACTAGTCGTCGGCAAGTGCCATTCGTCTGTATGAACGCTAAGCGCGACGAAATTGGGGTTAGCATTAAATATAATAGACGGAAACCTTGGAAAAAGTAATATAATCTGTACCTTAACTTCAACATGATCCTGTATGTACCCCACAGTCTCGGCGACCACGTTCACGCTGTCGCCCGGCACCGACTGGAAAACGCTCGCCGTCGTCTCCGTCAGGCCGTATAGAGCCTGAAAGTATCAAAATTTATCTATTGAGACTTGGGCAGTGCTGGATTTATATTTTTATAAGTGTAGGCCACTTTATTTCCGCTGCCTCATGTATGAAACCTGCCGCGCCTAGGACGCATGCCGCCCCTAGGACGCGGCCTATACAGCCGATTCCAAGACTTAAGAAAAATGAGTTTCCAATTAGTAACATAGTCCCTCGATCGCGGATTCTTGGAAATCTATTGTTATCGCGGTCGAATTCGACCGCTTGGGGCTTGACGGGATACAATATAACTGCGATAAAAGTCAATAAACCAAGCCTTCGCTGCATTATTATAAAAAGGGTAAGGACTTTTCAGGAAAACTTTAAATCGACGGCATCAAGCGCAACTTTGCGCTTTGCGGCAACGAAATTATATATGCGGTTCTGAAATTACTAATGCAGGCTTAGCATGATCACAGTAGAAAAGTGAAAGAATATAAATAAGTACTATTCTATTCTTCCCTAGAAGGAAACTTCCTATAGTAGACATGGTATTTGTGTAGAACTGTGGAACCTTAACTATGTCTTTGTGGTTAAATTACAAATTTCTAGTAAGCAGTAGATTATAAGTGATATAAGAGAATACGATAATAAATACATGGAATATACCTTACCTTAACCTCCTTCGCCTTTAGAGTTTTCTTCATCGTCTGTATAAGTTCGGGGCTGCAGGGGGCGCCCCCAGACAGGGCCGTATTCAGTTTGAGGGGGAGGTCGGCGCCGTTGATGTGAGAGAGCAGGTCCACGTACATCGTAGGCGTTCCTGACACATACGTGCATCTGTAATGCGTCCAACACTATGAGCAGGTAACTTCTGTAAAGTAATTTAACCCTTAATTCACTTCCTGAGTCCAAGGGACTCACATCAAAATTTTAAACGGCCAAAATTCAGAAGTCTTAGCAGCTAGTTCCCCCCACGTCTCAGTACCTTCATGTAGTGACGCGGGCGACATGGTGCCGAGAGGATGAGTGCGTGCATACCATATTTGGCGAGTTATTACGCCGAGTGAGTCCCAGGGACTCATACTAGTGAATTACGTTAGAAATAATTTTATATATATTTAAAGTTTTGAAATGTTGATTTTTCACCGTTATTATAATTTTTAAATTATGTATGCTTTATTTTTCTGTTGTACAATTGTAAAATGGCTCTAAAAACATGACTTTATCAATCTAAGAGAAGACTGAGCAGATTCCATTCTGGTAGCCTGACTTCAAGAAGATTTGGACGAAAAAATGTCATTCCTGAAGATGTGAGCCACCCTGAAACTAGTTAGCTAGGAGGGAAAGTATTACTGTTATGCCACTACAAAAAGAGAATAAAAACTGCTCATCTGTTCACAAAATGTCTGAAGCCGATATCAGATATGTTTTACTTGCTCAAAAAAGATACATTAATGTTGATTTTATTTTATTTTGTGTACCTTTATTGGTTCAAAAACGTTAAGTTCTTTTTAATTTTAACAATATTTGTTAGTTTAGAGAAACCTTAAAAATATCATGGTTTTCAAAGACTGACGAGTGCATTTTCTTTAATTTCCAAGAGGATCTCAGAAGTTTGGTTGGTTTTATTATTAATTCTAATAATTTACTAAGTACTTAACAAGATTGTTAAACAAAATGTTGATAAAATTTGTTACATTTCATAAAACCATACATTTAAAATATGTGAGTCCCAGGGACTCATAGAAGGTATTTACGTGAGTAAATTTCACCTAGTGAATTGAGGGTTACGTAACCCCGATGCTTAAATTACATTACAGAAAGATAAATAGGGGAAATTGATTTCCATGTGAAAAATATACCATCCCCATCACCTTGATCCACCGTGCGTTTTTTGGCGTAACTTTCTGCCGCAGTGGTAAACTCTGGAACGAACTATCACCAGCAGTATTTCCGGACCTATGCGACCTGCAAACCTTCAAGAAGAGAGCGCATTCCTTCTTAAAAAGCCCGGCAACGCACCTGCAGCTCTTCTAATGTTGCGAGTGTCTATGGGCGATGCAACGGTAGAACTTGCTTTCCACCAGGTGACCCGTTTGCTCGTTTGCCCCCTTATTTTGTAAAACATGATTTACAGGTAGATGGCGAATTAATAACATGTAATAACGTTATCTGGTCGAGTTATCTATGTCAATTAAATGTTATTAGCTTTGTCCACACTGTGCCTTTTTCTGTTCGTCAAGGGCATGCGTTATAGCGCAGTCAACAGCGAACGTGAGGCATGCCCGCGACGCATGCCCTCTGACAGTCCAAAACTTTCGCTTTGTTATTAAAAATGACAGTTGGCATTGCGTTCTTTGACGCATTCAATTATTGAATGCGCCAAAATGAAAGTTGAATGAAAGAAGATGACGAAAATTGAAGACGAAAGCGCATAATGTGGACATAGCTATTGGGAATTGGGATTAACTTTCAGATTGGCTAAACCTAGCCGGACCAAATTACATACATCCGCTACTTCAGACTAATAAGAATGCTGAGATGGAGGAACTAATACTTAAAATGGAAATAACAATTAAGTACCATAAGATAATACATAATAATTAACACAACACAATAAACAAGTTCCTTTAGGGTCAATTCAGACCACAACGCGACGCGAAGATGGATTTCTGAAGTATTAAATTGACAGGCTTGCATGACGTTTCACGCAATTGAAGTCTGTCAAATTCATACAATAGAAATGCATCTACGCGTCGCGTTGCGGCCTGGATTGACCCTTAGATCTCACTCACTTTTGTGAAAGCAGCGCGTTCAAGTTGTTGGGAACGTTGTAAGTGGGACTAGCCAGGACTATGGTCGCCCCAAACTGTATCGGGGACAGCAACGTGATGATAGAACCCAGCGCGTGGAACATTGGAGCCTGAAACATTTAAAAAAACGTGAGAGCTGTGTCAACTGTCAAGGGACACCCGGATGGAAGGAAATTATTTCGTACTATCAGAGAAGTTGATTCCTAGGCAGATGGGGGACCTACGTAGTTTGGTCGCGTTACGTCAAACCCAGCCGACTGATCACAATTGACATTAAATTGACTTGATCCGACTAAATGACATTGGTCTGTCAACTGCCTAGGAATCAATTTCCTCGATGGTACCTGTAAAAAACCTGTATACACTTAACAAAAAAAAATCGTCGCTACACCACACTGTTCAATGCGAGAGAGAGAGAGAGAGAGAGAAAAACACGCGACACTTTTGTGCCATTACAACTTTTTGTCTAGCCCCTATTCGCAACGCGCGACAAGGAACTTCGTTCTAATATATTTTTAAATTTAAAGTTTGACTATTCTTTAGTCGTACCTGCAGGCTTATCGAAACGGTTTATACGGAAGAATAGACAAAGTGACGGATAACGGATTAACAAATGTTGTCCGCCATTTTGTCACTAAAATCTGTCAATTTGTCTATTCTTTCCCGTTTCTCATGTTGTTATGCTAAGCCTGCTGGAATATATTATTATCATTAAAATTGTTTTAAAAATCGAAAAAAATCTTAAGTCGTACAACACCATCTAGCTAAAAGGTATGGTACTAATTTACGTGTTGGGTCTCATGACAAACAAAATATTATTATGTAAGTACTTGATGGAATAACAAAAGAACGACGTAGGTACATTTTTATTTTACAGCATAGCTATAGGTGGCGTTATGCAAATAATTATTTCTTTACTCTTTAGTTTTTTCTATGATCATGATCACTTAATTATAATTATATTTTTAATAGTAAAACTAGAAGTGAGGGAGCCCTAGAACATATTTTTTTTTTTGATTACTAACAAGCTGATTTTTTGTGAGTCAACCAAGTTTTGTTGATTACAGAACCCTAAAACGGAACCCTAACCAGCTGATTTTTTGTATATTTGTAGGCTAATAGTTATATAATTTAAGAGTAACATTGTCCTAAAAATAGAACAATCCATATTTCAGGACCATCAAATCAAAAATTGAAATCCTTTCTATCTCTGTTAGCTACCACTTTCGAGATTTTTCGCAAATTAAAAAGTTTGTTTTATCAATAAAAAAAATGTTTTAGGGCTCCCTCGCTATAGGCTACAGTCTCGAATAAAAAAATAGGAAAGTTGCAACTTGCAATATTTTTATTATGACTCGAATGTAACAATAAAAATCGGCCAAGTGCGATGATTCCGTACCGCTATAGAGCAAAAATTAGCCAAAATTTGTGTTTTTTGTATGGGAGCCCCCCTTTAATTTTTATTTTATTTAAATATTATTATTAAAGTACACATATATTTAAGTACTCTGTGAACATTTCAAGTGCCTATTTGTTGCCATTATTTATATCGAGCAAAAATGCCAAAAAAATCTAGTTTGTTGTATGGGAGGGGCTCCTTAAATATTAATTTTATTTTGTTTTTAGTATTTGTTGTTATAGCGGCAATAGATATACACAATCTGTGAAAATTTCAGAAGTCTAGCTATAGCTGTTATTGAGTTACAGCCTGGAGACAGACAGACAGACGGACAGACAGACGGACAGACAGACGGACAGACAGACGGACAGACAGACGGACAGACAGACGGACAGACAGACGGACAGACAGACGGACAGACAGACGGACAGACATCGAAGTCTCAGTAATAGGGTCCCGTTTTTAACCTTTGGGTACGGAACCCTAAAAAAGAAGTTTCTTTGAAAAAATTAATCAGGTACCAAATTATTGTGAAAAACCATGCTTGCAAACTAACTTTTTAAATTTCAAAATAAGTACGAAAATGGGAAGTGACCGTATAATATATACTTAGTTATAAAAATAAAAAAAAAGAATGCACTTAATCTTTGTAACAATATGGTAACAATGTTCTGCTAAAACTGGACTTGACATCTAATTTTTTATCAAAAATTTATATGTATTGAGGTGATAACATTACAATACGCCTTTCAATTGTAACTGTAAGGAAATTTTATTTTTACTCGCATAGTTATTAGGAGGTGTCCACAAATTACGTGAGGTGTTTAGGGGGGAGGGGGTCGAGTCAAATCTCATCTAATCTCACGTTGGGGAGAGGGGGGGTGCCAGCAAATCTCATGTAATTTTTTTTCTCTACAAAATAATACTATTTTGGTCCATTTCATCCAGATTCTACATATGCTTAAGATTTAATCGTAATCGTAATCGTTATGTACAATTAAGATCGTTCACAAATTCGTTCGAAAGAAAATCTACTGACTGTCAAACCAAACCCAAATTTTTCAAAAAAAGGGTTTACGTAAGAAACCCACATTTTGAAAAATCTCACGTGAGATTTGAGGGGGGGAGGAGGGGGAGGGGGGGGGGGGGGGTCAAAAAATTAAAAAAAACACCAAACGTAATTTGTGGACGCCCCCTTATTTATTAAAACAATAACTACTTATCGTCAAACAAACAATGACGTAAAAAGCGGTTTTTAAATACTTTTACAATGTCAATAATCATAAATTAAGTAGCGTAATTTATGTTAATTGTAATTCAGCATATAAAAACTTTATAATTTAATTAATTTTAAGGTTTGTTGTTGTTATTTATTATTTGACTGAATCTTATATAAATGAACGTTTATTATGCAAGGACAATAATAATAACATGTCATTTTTATACGTGGATAATTTTTCTTAACAAAATAATTATTAATTACTAAGTTAATTATTTTGTCCTACCTCTATAGCAGTGGTCCTCAACATTTTTTAAACGGGCCACAAACACGTTTTGGTCGTAGCGGGCTGCAGTCAAAATTTTTTAGGGTTCAAATATGAACGTTTTAAAATATTATTAGCGATTCAAAAGTGGCAAAACTTTCACGACTTTCACGACCACTTTGCACTATTTTGCCGGTGGGGGTGAAATCCGAAATGGTTTAACTACACGCGGGCCACTGAAAAAGTTCCGGCGTGCCGCAGGTTGGGGATAGCTGCTCTATAGAGATTATAGAGACCCGACCACTCACAGCAGCAACAGCAGCTGACGACATGTCGCAGCGACACGGTTTCTATAAATTTGGGTCGAGACTTGAGTCGCAGCGATACTATAAATTTATATGAGTACTTTATATCGTTTACTACGGAGGGAATTTCATAAAAAAACTCAGTCGCTGCGACATGTCGTCTGCTGTTGCTTGATGTCGTCCGCTTCCAGCCTTAGTACTATCAGGAAAGTTGATAGACAGATGGCGGACCTACGTATTCTTGTAGAGTTATGTCAAACCCAGCCGCGAATCACGACTTGTATTGAATTGACATAATCCGACCAAATGACGTAGGAGTTAAGACCGTCAACTGCCTATGAATCAATTTCTTTGATGGTAGTACCTATGTAAACTTCATGTCGCAATTTTCGGAGGGAATCCATACTTCCATATTTTTTTATTTTTTTTATGAGCCTATACTATCCCACTGCTGGGATCCCATATTAATTATTTAAATACGAAAGTGTAAATTAAAGTAGTTTTCCAGCTGCGATGCGTTTTTTGCTGAAGCTTCAAGTTCGCAAAAATAAATCCTAATTCATTTTACTCACTTGCATACAGACTATAGGGTGACCTTCATTTAGGGAGTTCCTCTGGCCCACGTAGTAACAGTTGTTGACGACACCCAAGTGGGAGTCCAACGCTGCTTTTGGTTTGCCTAAACAGAAAAATATTCTTTAGTTTAGGCGCCAGTTTTTATATTTCTTAGCAGTGAAAAGCAGTATAGTCTATGCCGAAGTAGACACATTATGTTACTTGTTAGTTATGTCTATGTCTGCGTAAAAAGCTTTTTTCTGCGCGTTATCATATTCATTTTTCTGCGGAAAATACCTACAAACATATGAAAAACAACGTTATTTGCTAGCATCGGTCCTATCTTGTTAAATCTATATGGGTAATGATACCATTACCTACAGACAAAATAGCTATTTGAATGATGATTTGCACATAAACAAGATGACTTTAGGACTTTCCCGATCACCTTTGATAA
Organism: Polyommatus iphigenia; assembly: GCA_963422495.1. Taxonomy (NCBI): domain Eukaryota; kingdom Metazoa; phylum Arthropoda; class Insecta; order Lepidoptera; family Lycaenidae; genus Polyommatus; species Polyommatus iphigenia. Next base: position 29,385,804 of record OY730188.1, on the reverse strand, counting down.
CGATATGATATAAGGTAAATGACTAGTAGATTGGACAGAACAAGTCATTGGAAAAAGCACAAAAACACCATATTTATTAATGTTGCTTTAAAAATTTCCTGTTTTTAAAGTAAAAGAACGCCTGTTTTTAAAGAAAAACAGTCAGTTTTTAAAGCAACAATAATAAATATGGTGTTTTTGTGCTTTTTCCAATGACTAGTACTGTCCAATCTACTAGTCATTTACCCTATTATTTAACTGTTTGTGGATGTCCCACTTGACTCCTTCACGAAACACTCTAGACATTGTAATCTAATCATATTAGATATAGGTACATAAAACAATGTAAGTCACAAACAGGAAAAATATTCATTATTGGTTTCTGTCGCAAATTTTAAATAAAATTATTGTATATTCAGGTAAACTATACCTATTATTATTGGTAAGTTAGCTCAGTAAATTATAATGTAGATCCAAGGAGAATGGGTGATGCAGTTCTGACGCAGTCGAGTAAGAAAGTATGCTTCACTTTCGAAACCCTTGCTAATAAAACAGATGCACCGGCCGAGTACATTTACTACATAGTCGTTATAGTTACATTCAAGCGTCTTTAAACGTATTGGGCACAACTTTGTACCTATAATAATTATAATATTATCTGGACAGTGTTAATACTGAATATACATTATACAATGATGTAATGTAGGTACATAGTCGCTAGTGAGTTTTTTTAACACGCTTATACTCGTATTAGCTCAACTTGTAACTATGTATGTAAGAAAATAATGGAATCTTAATTTGACCACTTCCCGGTCCTCGATTAGGATGAAACTTTGCCCACAAGTTTGCTCTGAGTACAATGGTCAATGACAATACATGACTAGCTAAGAAACATTATTACAAATCCAATATGGCAGCAGGTATCAAATGTCAGGAATACGAAAAAAATAATCACCAGCTGACTTAAATCCTGCATGGCGGACATCCAAGATGGCGGATTGGCTTAGCGCGTGCTAAAAGCGTGTTTTTTAGTTTTTTTAATTATTAATTACGCATTAATTGTTCGATTGTGATTATGATTTATGATACAATTAAAAGTTATTAAGCAATAAAACAACTCACTAGTAGTTCCGGATGTAAAATGTATGATGCTGCCGTCGTCTGGTTTGACTTCCTTCCCATACTGCGACGCATTATGGTCGGAGCCGCGTGCTAGCGTGCTAATTGTATGTACACCCCTGTAACAAATAAACTTAATTTTATTTGAGATTTTTAAAGTTATATAATAATGGCAGACAGACAGGCTGTCTACCAAGTACCAACTTAAAACACACACAAGATAATCGCTGAAAAGGGCGTTTCTAGATTTTAGACGTTTACACAGAACGAAACTTAAACTAGGTATAGCTCGACTTTCGCAGACCCGTCGCAGAAAATAGAGCCAACCCCAAGTATCATTCACCCGTGAACGTCGTTTTTAAAACCAAATATTTGGAGTCCAAATAATAATTTTCTAAGTAATTGTGTATCATGCCACAAAAAATACGTATTGAGTTATAAAAGCAGGTACGTTCTTTAGATCATTTCGAACAAGACTACATTCATAACTCAACAAAAAAAAAGTTGTGGGTTAATACAAAAATTCTTAACAGCGACCAATTAGACAATCAACTTACTCAAACTTCTCCTTTCCACAAGCCAGAACAGTTGTCAGACTAGGATACTCGGCACTTTTCAGCTCCCCTTCCTTCGCTTTGCTGATATCTGGTATCATCTGCTTGATCATGTCATAATACCGCTTCGTGTTAATGTTCTCACCGATAACTAGACCTCGTAGTTCCGCCTTCTTGATACAGTAACTTAGTTCTGAGGCTTCGTATAGCGGGTTTATAAGAACCTAATGAAATATAAAATGTATTCTTTTTAGTGGGTATTAAGGTTGAGGATTGTTTGAATGTACTGTGGTCAAAGCATGCGGTTATTATTATCGAGAGAAGAATTCTAGAAGTTGTTGTAATGTAGAGCGGAGCCTAAGTATGTACAAGACTGTGCACTTGGACATTAGAATATATTAGCAACATTGTCTTGATGTTGTTCTAAGTACCTACTCTTACAGCCAAGAAATTAATTGTCAAGATTACAAAGCGCCAATGGTATGTAGGTACACGCACAAACTCCGAGGAATCGGGGGCTGAAAATCAAGCAGGTGTGTGCTCTACTATTGCGAAATTACCTCACACTCTCTGCTGCATTTTACATTCCATACTAATATTATAAATGCGAAAGTGTGTCTGTCTGTCTGTTACCTCTTCACGACCAAACCGCTGAACCAATTTTGTTGAAATTTGTTATGGAGAGACTTTGGTTCCCGGGAAAAGACATCGGATACTTTTATCCCGGAAATATGTACGGTTCCCACGCAATAAACGAATTTTGAGCAACGGAGTTGCGGGCGTCATGTAGTTTCTCTGCAACATTTTACATTCGTCATAATTCCTTAATATACTCACAGAGATCAAGCCCACTCTGGCAGCGGCGACCAGCGCTATGATCCAGTCCATGTTGTTGTGTGACCAGATGCCCAGGCGGTCGCCTTTGGAAAACCCATTCTGGCGTAGAGCACATCCCAGGGAATCGGCCTGTAAAATTCGTTTCATTTTTTATATGAGTAGTCCCACTGGAAGGACCATGGGACGTAAGACTTAATTACTCTTTCTACTCGCACCTAAATTCTGTTTTAATGCATTCAAATCTAAGGTCTACCTAATCAAAGGTAATTTTGCTACCAATTCAAATAATTTACTTATTTCACGGCCCATTTTTTACCAAATTACTAATAATCAATTTTTCTATTGAACAAATGGGAAAATCGTATAATATTGACTATTACATAATAAAACAGATTTATAGATCGAATAATTAAAAGTTACTCAATCATTATTAACCTATCGTACATAAACTATTTAATTTATAATACAATATAATGCTAATTATGGCTAATGGTCTGAGAATCGGCTACTGGGTACTTTATATATTGATAAGTGCATTTATTGAATAAATAATAGTAAATTATTACAACCTGAGACTGACGGCGACCATTGTTTGTGCAACGAGATAAAGATCGACGTTGCCATGGCGACATACTTATTTAGTCACTTCAATAAAATAATATGGGCAAAATACTTTATATTATGGCAAAGCAACGTTTGCCGGGACAGCTAGTAAAGATATAAAATATAATATAGATTACTATAATTAATAATAGATAAAAATACAAAAGACATTGAAATCCTTTAGTCTACTAACCCCTTTTTTAACTGAATTCCAAAAAACGAGGAGGTTATATGTTCGGCTGTGGATATTTTTTTTAATTTTTTTTTTTATTTTTGTATGTTCAACGATTACTCCGCCGTTTGTGAACCGATTTTCGAAATTTTTATTTTGTTGTATTAGGTTTCACTCCAATTTGGTACCATGTTCACAAAAGTGGTGACCTGATGATGGGATCCATGAGTAATCGAGGGAACTCCTCGAAATTTATATGGAAACATATGGTGATTTTGATTTTATGTGAAGTGTACTAAGCATATGCTACCAAAAAGTCAAATATTGGGTCAAGGTATACCATGCTTTCGAAGATGCTGAGAGAACTCCTGACTCCTTATAGATACACGTTTGGGAGTTTCGGCGTTGTTATAAGAGCAGAAAGCATATGCTACTATGCAATTCATATTCATCATCATCATCATCGTCATCATCATCATTATCATTACCACGTCGTGTTAAGGTCACCAATGTCTCATGGCACAGAATAGAAATAGTACCTACAAGGCATAGGTTTGGATACAATAATAATAATGATGTACTGTATAACGACACCTATTAGGCTGTTTATAATACACGGCGGTCGGCGCCGCAGAGGCGACGGCGCGGCGCCGCCGCCGCGCACCGCGCGGCGCGTGCGTTGTTATCGCAGTCGCCGGTGACCGCTTGGGGCTTGTCGAAGCATTAAAATCGTTAAATTACCTAGCACATGTTCAGTTGTGACTCTTAACAAATTGTAATAAGATACGTAAAATATACGCGATGGTTTACTTACTAGGTAACTAAAAAGAGTGAAATTATTATTTTTAACAAAAAAATTAAAACCGACTTCCAAGGTAAAAACAATAATAACATTAATATTAACTAAAAAGTATTAAATAATTTTTCCTATCTAATAATGCCTTTTTCCGAATTCGGCTAAACCTCAACTATTTCTTCTATGTACTCAATCTTCATAATTTTGAAGTCGGTGCCAGTTCCAAAAGTTTCAAATATTCTGTCAGAGAACTGAAGATTCAGCTATCTGGTACCGGCTTCAAAATAATGAAGATTGAGTAAGTACAGAAATAGTTGAGGTTTAGCCGAATTCGGAAAAAGGCACTATTAGATAGGAAAAATTATTTAATACTTTTTAGTTCATATTAATGTTATTATTGTTTTTACCTTGGAAGTCGGTTTTAATTTTTTTGTTAAAAATAATTTATTGGGGAAATGCGTTTACGCATCCCCGGCTATTTGGGGAGGGCCACCGGGGTATGGTGGAGGCTGTACCCGGGCATACCTACTAAGCCCCAATGGTGTTTCTGTTCTTCCGCTTAAGGCAGAGTCACGGGATACGCGGAATACACAACCGCGACAGTCTACTAACCCTGTTGAGGAGTTCCTCATAGGTAATATCCCGTTCCTCATGGAGTGACCTGACGGCGAGCCGGCCAGGGTACTTGTGGACGGTGTCCTCTATCACCTGGCCCAGGGTCCTGTACGACAGGGGCTCCACGCCGGGGTGACGCAGGTAGCTCTGAGCACCCTGCTGGAGGTTGCGTGATAACCTGAAATATTGTATATTATGAGACCAGAAAATGACCTCACCCTTTCTTTATAGCTTCTTTAAGGCTCGTCCACATTTGTATCATTTGCGCGATCAGATCTCCGATCAGATCTTCGTCGCGATTCTGCCGATCATGCGCGTATTTGACACGACACGTATCAGATACGCGGTTAATAGCGATCGGGGCGTATGATACGCGTATTATTTTGATACGCTTCGATGATACGCGACGGAGATCTGATCGGAGATACAAATGTGGACGAAGCCTTATAGAATCGACGATCAAAATGTATGGAATTGACATAAGCGCTCGTTGATATGAATTTGACGTTCGAGTTTCGATTCGTCTAATGTCAATTCCATACATTTTGATCGTCGATTCTATAAAAAAGTAATAAAATAAAAGAAAACGTCTTGGCTACAGGCTCAGATCGGGCGTCGAGAGCCCAATCTATATTATAATACGTACTACGTCCTACGTCTACTACGTCCGCACGTTTGGCGTTTGCTACAAACTCCAAATCGCCACAAATGGACACAAACGTTTGGCTTGATTTCGAAATCCATCCACACGCTTGCCAGTGAGTTAGTTTGTTCTAACGCGGCAAGCATGACGGACGTCGAAGTTGCTGTATCTGCTAGAAACATTTGGCAGTTATTTTTATCTATACATATAAATAAAATTAGAGTGTCTGTTTGTAATATTGAAAGAATATATTATATACTCTACAGTCTACATACACCAAAACAACATTTTTTAAAAATTTTATCTGTATGTCTGTCTGTCTGTCTGTCTGTTTGTTCCGGCTAATCTCTGAAACAGCTGGAGCTATTTTGACGGGACTTTTTTTGGTAGATAGCTTATGTAGTAAGGAGTAACTTAGGCTACTTTTCAACCGACTTCCAAAAAGAACAGCGCGGGCAACAGCTAGTTATAAATCTAAGAAAACTATTAATTATTATTATTAGCCTTTATTCAGAAGAACAATATTACATATTTTATTTTACATACATGCAAAATATTCAAACTAATTATTATTATTCGGTAGCGAGGTCTCTGTTTCTGTGTGCCTCTTGGCAAAGGCCTCTCCCAACAGCTTCCACTCACTTCTCTGACATGCCACTCTAGTCCACATTTTGCCAGCCATTTGTATTATTTCATCTTCCCATCTTTTTAGAGGTCTGCTCTTTTTCCTTTTAGCCCCTCTGGGATACCAAGATGTAATTATTATTGTCCATTTGTCTGGCCCTCTCAAAACATGTCCGGCCCACTTCCATTTCAATTTTTTAGTTTTATATGTTACATCCGTTACACCTGTCATTTTTCTCAACTCCTTGTTTTCTATTTTGTCTATCCTTTTCTTTCCAATCATACTCCTCTCCATAGCCCTCTGCCCAACTTCCAGCATACTTGTATGAGCTTTTGTTAGTGCCCAAGTTTGGCATCCATATGTTAGAATGGGCAGGATGCATGTATTAAATAGTTTTCTTTTGGTGCCTATGTTTATACTTTTGCATTTTACTATTTCTTTAAAGGACCAGAATATTTTCCAGGCATTGCCAATTCTTTTTTGTATTTCTTTGGTTGTTGTATCATATATTGAGATGAGTTGTCCTAGGTATACATATTCAGTAACATATTCGATCACATTGTTATCTATAGTAATTATGTTAGTTGTATTTCCATTGGTCATAACTTTTGTTTTTAGGAAGTTCATTGACAGTCCGACTTCTTTACTTACTGTGTTGAGTTCTTCAAGCATGCGTTGCATTTGACTATGAGATGTGGCAAAGATTACAATGTCATCTGCAGACCTTAGATGAGTCAGTTTTTCGCCGTTAATATTGAGGCCCTGGTCATTCCTGTCAAGTTTTCTGAACGCTTCTTCGAGCACAGCCGAAAATAATTGAGGCGATAGTGGGTCTCCTTGCCTCACTCCTCTCTGTATTTTTATTTCTTCTCCTTCTTTTTCTAGTTTTATTTTTGCAGTAGTTCCTGTGTATATATTTTTAATCAGTCTAATATATTTATGCTCTACACCATGGTTTTTCAATGCCTCCCAGATTTTTGTATAATCTATAGAGTCAAACGCTTTGCAATAATCCACGAAGCAGAAGTAGTAGGTCATGTTGTATTCCTTGCATCTTTCTGCTACCTGATTGACCACATGTATGTGATCTATCGTTGAAAACGTACTTCTGAAGCTTGCCTGTTCTCTAGGCTGGTTTTCGTCTTAAGTTCTGGTGATTCTTCCTAATATAATTCTTGAGAATAATTTATATATGCTGGACATCAAACTGATGGGCCTGTAGTTCCCAATATCATCTCTATTGCCTTTTTTGTATAGCAGTGTTATTGTTGAAACTTTCCATTGGAGTGGTATTTCTTCTGACCTTACTATTTCGTTAAAGACTTTGGTTAATACTGGTACAACAAGATCTTTATTTTCGTTTAATACTTCGTTGCGTATAGAGTCTGGACCAGGGGCTTTGTCTTTTTTTTGGGTGATTATTGCTTTCTCAACTTCCCGTTGGATGATGCAGGGTACCTCACTTGTGTCCAGTAGTTCGACGTCCACATGTGGTGTTTGTTTGGAGTACAGGCTCCTGTAGTATCCAGTGGCTATGTGGATTATGTCCGGTCTTTTTGTTTTTGTTTGTCCTCTCCTATCTGTGAGCTTGGGTATCCACTCTTCTTTTTCCTGCAATAGTTTTATTGCCTTTTTGGTACCTCCTGTTTTCTCAATGAGAGTTTCTAGGGTTTTCAGTCTGTGATGTTGTCTATCTTTTCTGATACTTGTCCTTACTGATTTACTTAGTTCGGCTGTTTCCTTTCTTAGTTGTTTTGTTTTCGGTTTAATTTTTATTTTTAGTCCTCTCCTGTTAATTATCTCTTTAGTTTCTTCAGATATTATCCTCTTATCAGTTGTTGTTCTATTTTGACCTCTTTGGCATTTATTTATTACCTTTTTTTTATCGCAGGGGAAGCCCATCATGGGTGCCCCGGGTTGGGTACCCCATATTTATTTATTACCTATGTTAGTCTATCGTAGCTGTCTTGTAGGCGCTTGTTAGCTTGGTGTTCCATGAAGTTCTTTAATTCATTTTGCAGTTGGTCTTTGGTTATTTGCTCTTTATTTTTGCCTGACTCTCTTTCCTGACCTCTATAGAAATTTCTCCTAGGTTTTGTTCCGTTTGTTTTTAGTTTGGCTCTAACCATACGATGGTTTGTGTTAAAATTTAGTCCTGAAATCACCCCGCAGTCTTCGAATTGTTTGTTTTTGTTGGTTACTATGTAATCGATTTCGTTTTTATGGATTCCATTTGGAGAGACCCAGGTCCATCGGTTTTTTTCCTTCTTTTTGAATTTGGTATTTAAATTTATTAATTGATGATAGCTACGATAGACTAACAGATGTAATAAATAAATGCCAAAGAAGTCAAAATAGACCAAAAACTGATAAGAAAATAATATCCGAAGAAACAAAAGAGATAATTAGCAGGAGAGGGCTAAAAACTAAAATCAAACCAAAAACAACACAACTAAGAAAGGAAATAGCTGAACTAAGTAAATTAATAAGGACAAATATCAGAAAAGATAGACAATATCACAGACTGAAAACCCTAGAAACTCTCATTGAGAAAACAGGAGGTACTAAAAAGGCAATAAAACTATTACAGGAAAAAGAAGAATGGATACCCAAGCTCACAGATAGGAGAGGACAAACAAAAACAAAAAGACCGGACATAATCCACATAGCCACAGAATACTACAGGAGCCTGTACTCCAAACAAACACCACATGTGGACGTCGAACTACAGGACACAAGTGAGGTACCCTGCATCATCCAACGGGAAGTTGAGAAAGCAATAACCACTCAGAAAAAAGACAAAGCACCTGGTCCAGACTCTATACGCAATGAAGTACTAAATGAAAATAAAGATCTTGTCGTACCAATATTAACCAAAGTTTTCAACGAAATAGTAAGATCAGAAGAAATACCACTCCAATGGAAAGTTTCAACAATAACACTACTATACAAAAAAGGCAATAGAGATGATATTGGGAACTACAGGCCCAGCAGTTTGATGTCCAGCATATATAAATTATTTTCAAGAATTATATTAGGAAGAATCACCAGAACTTTAGATGAAAATCAGCCTAGGGAACAGGCAGGCTTCAGAAGTACGTTTTCAACGATAGATCACATACATGTGGTCAATCAGGTAGCAGAAAGATGCAAGGAATACAATACGACCTACTACTTCTGCTTTGTGGATTATTGCAAAGCGTTCGACTCTATAGATCATACAAAAATCTGGGAGGCATTGAAAAACCAAGGTGTAGAGCATAAATATATTAGACTTATTAAAAATATATACACAGGAACTACTGCAAAAATAAAACTAGAAAAAGAAGGAGAAGAAATAAAAATACAGAGAGGAGTGAGGCAAGGAGACCCACTATCGCCTAAATTGTTTTCGGCTGTGCTCGAAGAAGCGTTCCGAAAACTCGACTGGAATGACTTGGGCCTCAATATTAACGGCGAAAAACTGACACATCTAAGGTTTGCAGATGACATCATAATCTTTGCCACATCTCATAGTCAAATGCAACGCATGCTTGAAGAACTCAACACAGTAAGTAAAGAAGTCGGACTGACAATGAACCTCCTAAAAACAAAAGTTATGACCAATGGAAGTACAACTAACACAATTACTATAGATAACAATGTGATCGAATATGTTACTGAATATGTATACCTAGGACAACTCGTCTCAATATATGATACAACAACCAAAGAAATACAAAAAAGAATTGGCAATGCCTGGAAAAGATTCTGGTCCTTTAAAGAAATAGTAAAATGCAAAAGTATAAACATGGGCACTAAAAGAAAACTATTTAATACATGCATTCTACCCATTCTAACATATGGGTGCCAAACTTGGGCACTAACAAAAGCTCATACAAGTATGCTGGAAGTCGGGCAGAGGGCTATGGAGAGGAGTATGGTTAGAAAGAAAAGGATAGACAAAATAGAAAACAAGGAGTTGAGAAAAATGACAGGTGTAACTGATGTAACATATAAAACTAAAAAATTGAAATGGAAGTGGGCCGGACATGTTTTGAGAGGGCCAGACAAATGGACAAAAATAATAACGTCTTGGTATCCCAGAGGGGCAAAAAGAAAAAAGGGCAGACCTCTAAAAAGATGGGAAGATGAACTAGTACAAATGGCTGGCAAAATGTGGACTAGAGTGGCATGTCAGAGAAGTGAGTGAAAGCTGTTGGGGGAGGCCTTTGCCAAGAGGCACACAGAAACAGAGACAGCGCTACCGAATAATAATTAATTTGAATATTTTGCAATACTTATATGTAAAATAAGTATATTTTTTCTGAATAAAGGCTAATAATAATAATAAATTGATGTTCTAGAGCTAGGTTGACAAAGAAAACTATATAATTAATATAATATAATTTAATACGTTTTCATTTGACCACCAGTCATTCATTTTTCGAAAGCACACACAGACATACCACGTACGTACAGCACGTCTGTTCGCTTACAGAGCATCGACAAGAATGAATGCGCACAAACGTGTGTACGAGTGGCAAACGCTTGCGGCAAATTCCCTTTGATTTGTGTTCAAAAGGCTACAAGACTTGGTCTTTACAAACCTAAACAAATCAAGCCAAACACTATATCCACACGTTTGTTTTTGTGACCGTTTGTGACGATTACTTGAGGTTTGGCAAACGTGCGGACGGGCCTTTATATATCAATATGATCGCTTGTACGTGATAGCAGTCCCGTTTCCAACGCGACGCCAGGGGCAATGTCAAGCTACAAAATATAATAATTCGAAATTTCAAATTATTTGTATGTTTTAACACCTCCATCGTAGGTATCGCAGACACAATAGACTTTCAATTGTAATGCGGCTGCCGGCTGCCGCTTGGGGATTGATGGGTTAACCTCTTAAGATCGCATTATTCCCGAGGTTTCGACTGTTCATGTAACGCTGCGATCAACGCAGAACGTATAGCGTCTACTTGTCTACATGGAGTGTAATTAAGCAATTACTCTCTCATTCATTAACTCCATGTAGCTCCATGTAACTATAATTATTTTAGTTATCTGTCCCTAAGCGTTATAATATTTTTGCGGTCGTAATGTTGCATTATCGTATATTCAATACTTATCATTAAGGTGACGCCGCGTTAGACTAAAAACCGTTTTGGCGCGTTTGTTTTCTATGAGAGCCGGGCCCCGGCCTCTTAGAAAACAAGCGCGAAATGGAAAGGGTGTAAGCGACAAAATGGTTTTTGTCATGTAATTTAAAAACCATAATTAATATATTTCATATTATGGGTCATTTATAGTGTATGCTTGAACTAATCTATGCACAAATTTTGGAAGCTTAAATCACTCTCCTCTGTAGGCAAAATTAGAATTCCTGTGTTTATAGAGGTCTTTTTGATTAATTATTCTGTGCTATAAAAGTTGACTAATCGTGTTATTCAATGGTTACCTCAAAGACAAAGACACGATGAATACTGACAATGAACTTTAATTTCTTAGCTTTAGTTATTTTTGAGAAAAATCGATATCGCTGCAGCCAAAACTATCAATGCGTCATCACCCATAGTTGATAGTGCATAGTGATTACTGATTAGTCATTAGTGCATACTTCATGTACCTACGTCAAATTTCGTTAATTAACCCATCAGTCGTGGCAAAACGAGACACAATAGCTTTTTCGTTGTTATCGCGGCCGTATGTGGCCGCTTGGGGCTTCATGAATTAAATCGAGTTTATCGAATAAAAAACATTTGAATAATACATAGATTTTTGATTAATAAGATAATATTATAATAATAAAGATGTCTCGTAAAATTTAATATATTATTTAATTTACATTTTAAGATACTGGGTAGATAGCGATAAAACTATTTGCATTGTTATAGAAGTTGCACAAATACCAATTTATATTTCTAAAATTACTACTTTTAATAATATTTTCAGACCTTTTAGGGAAATGAAGAATTAATCATAGTACCTACAATATCATATTTTAGAATTTATTATTAAGGTTATTATATTTTAAAACAATAACAATTTTTCAGTTTGAATGCGATGGGGCCGGGAAAAGACATAAGCTATTTTTTTTTTGGAGGAAATAACCCTCGTTGGGGATAGTGGATGTCCATGAATGGCAGGAGAAACAGTATACCTGGCATTAATATGGACTATGGAGTTCGCTACTTTACCGTTAGTCTGCCGAACACTCTCTCTTATCTATAATATTTTATAACAACTGCCTCACTAGTAACAGTTTAACAGTATGGTTCTCTATCGCTCACGTGCCAAAATAGCTCTGTAAGGATTGTTGCTGCACATAGACTACGTTCAGGACACATACCATTAAGGCGACGCCTTGATAATTTGGCTGTAGCGATGCCGATTTTTCTCAGCAATGACTAAAGCTAAGAAATTGAAGTTCATTGTCAGTATTCATCATGTCTCTGTCTTTGAATTGCCCATAGCATAACACGATTGGACAACTTTTATAGCACAGAATAATCAATCGAAAAGACCTCTGTAAAAAAAGGGATTCCTATTTTTCCAACAGAGGAGAGTGATTTAAGGTTCCGAAATTTGTACATAAATTGGTTCAAGCATGCACTTTAATTTGTGCATAGCTTATATGAAATGTATTTATGGTTTTTAAATTATGCGACAAAAACCATTTTGTCGCTTACGCCCTTTCCATTTTTTGCTGTTCCATTGCTTGTTTTCTATGAGAGGTCGGGCCGGCCTCTCATAGAAAACAAGCAATCTAAAACATATCCAACACGGTTTCTTACTTTAACGCTGCGTCACCTTAAATAAAGCACATCTAATTCGTAAAGCTGATTCTCCTGATTGGGATATGTGTGGAAGGCCAGATGTGCAACACGTTTTGATGGAATGTGTCCGATATACTCATAAAAGAAATGAGTTATTCAACTTAATTAAAGTGCCTCTAATGAATATGGGTATCTTTAATGTTATATTGGCTGAACCGGATTCTGGTTATGCAAAATTATTGTACTCCTGTCTCCTTTATCATAAGAAGTTAGTTTTAAGTTGATAAGATGGTATTGACATAGTCACTATGTGTGCTAAAATCCCAAAATAAAAAGAGATAAAAAAAAGTCTCACTTCACATAATATCATCGATCGATATCGATAGTATCAACACATCGATAACCTCAGACAATGCGGATTACATAACACGAGTGTTGCTTACTTGTCAACTACTTTGATAACAATTAGTAACATTGACCTTGATTATAGGTACTATTGTTTATAATAATGATTCCTCTCTCTCCCCTGTATCTTTTATTCATTTAATTGTATATGTCTGGTCTCTGCCGTATCATGGAGTAAATACAATTGTATCAATTATACTTATAGTTATTTTTCTGACGGAAACGAATGATAATATTAAGGTCGGTCGTATTTAGCAATTCCGGTTAATCGTGTTTTGCATTATATTAATATCATTATATTACACTTTGTTACTGAATTCAAAGGAATATTTATTTTTAAACTAGATGACGCCCGCAACTCCGTTGCGCCAAAACTCGTTTATCGCGCGGGAACCGTACATTTTTCCGGGACAAAAAGTTCCTATGTCCTTTCCCGGGACTCAAAGTATCTTCATGGCAAATTTCAGCAAAATCGGTTGAGCGGTTTGAGCGTGAAGAGGTAACAGACAGACAGACAGACAGACACACTTTCGCATTTAGGGGGCGTCCACAAATTACGTGAGGTATTTTGGGGGGGGGGGGGGGGGGGGGGGGGAGGGGGTCGAGTCAAATCTCATCTAATCTCGCGTTGGGGAGAGGGGGGGTCTCGGCAAATCTCACGTAATTTTTTTCTCAACAAAATAATACTATTTTGGTCCATTTCATATTGTAAGCGTAATCGTTATACGATCAAGATCATCCACAAATTCGTTCGAAAGAAAATGTACTGACTGTGAAACCAAACGTTTATGTAATAGTGGCATTTCACATGGCTATTGGTATTTGCTATTGGGATTTGCTATTGGCTATTTGTTGCATTTGGCAAAATTATTGACGTATACACAGACAAGCAATTAAAGGCAAATACGACCTTCCACACATGGACGTCAAATACCAAACTTTTACTTGATTTTGTTTACTTGCCTATTTGAATCTTTTGATGTGCGTCAAAAACCGATAAAGGTACGGATACGCGTATTTGGTATTGATCATATTTGTCAAATAGGCAAATAAGGCCAATACTTTGTCAAACATACCGTCTACACATGGTGATTGTTTGGCGAATACATCAAATACGCAAATACAAATAGCCATGTGAAGTGCCACCATAAGAAATCCACATTTTGAAAAATTTCACGAAATCTCACCAGGGGGGGAGGGGGGGTCAAAAAATTCGAAAAAACACCTCACGTAATTTGTGGACGCCCCCTTATAATATATTGCTGCAAGTTACAACTTAGAGGTTTATGCTGCTATGGCTGTTTTAGTAAACTGTGACAGGGACATTAAAGACGCTTATAATTTCAAGCATTTTTTGGGTCTCTATCAAAGTTTACTAAAACGGTAAATAAGATAATATTATTATAATTATACAATAACAATACAATACAATTTTATGTAGGGCCTAAAATATAAGTGATAATTTAAATAGGTAGTGTTGGAAAATCAAACACCTGTTATGATTTTTTTTTTCTAAAAGATCACGATATCTTTATACCCGTCCCTGAGTCACACAGCAGTCAGCACACTACACACTACACACTACACACTACACAGTGTTGGACAATGCGGATGCGGAAACTTACTTAATATTATGTTTAGTTTTACAACAACGAGATATAGGTAAAGTTCACTCTATATGCTAGGACTGGAATTTTGTTACTGCTTTATTCCGTTCCTATTATTATTAAAACCATATCAAAAACTATGCTAATAGTAGTCTTTAAAAGTTAGTTAGTCTTTAAAAGCAGATTTTTTGGTCTTTAAAAGCATAGTTTACTTTTTAAAGTTTTTTTTTTTATTAAAAAGATTACTTACATTGTCATGATGTGATTGAGTGAGTGAAAGGTCTTGCGGGGGCACTTGCTCATACAAATCACAAAAAAAATGTATTTTCAGCTCTGCTACTTTCACAATGAACTTTATTTTAGCGACACATACACACCCTAAACTTTAGGACCTAAGTTTTATCACTTTTTTTGTTACACCTTGTACAATACACAATCAAAACAGGTAAAAATAAGATAGGAAAAATAAAAATCAATACCAAGAAATTATTTCTGAAACTCACCTATTTAGTAAGATATTAAATCATTGGTAGGTTTGTTTTAAGAAAATTAAATTTTTCAGCTTTATTTATAATATAAATAATATAAATCTTACCTCAAATGATATTTAGCTATAGCTTTAAACAGCTTAATTTCGGTAAACATGGTGGGTGGCGACTAGCGCGTCGCGTCACTCGCGGCGCGTGGACTGCTACTGATAACGCGCGCTATCAACTGTATTATTTACTGTTTATGATCAGGGCCGCATCTAGATCCTCTCACGGAGGGGCAACCATGGGGCAACTGAGAAGACATCAAGAAAGAATTTGGGTAGCTTTAGAATGTAGGACGGAAAATTTTTAGCGTAGAAGCCACAGCCAAATTAGTTTTATTACACTTAAAATTAGTAAATTCATAACCAATAGGATTAGTCTAGACTCTAGAGGCAAAAAAATACCGAGAGTTAAATAATTAATAATATGATCCTTCATCCTAGAGATAATAATAAATTATTTGTTTGCACATTAAATGACATACAGTAAAAATTGCAAAAAAATGCAAAAATCACTTTCAAAGAAATATTGTTGCTTTGACTGGTTTGGCCGCTCCCTTTTTTGATAAGGGGAAATGATAATAATTATATCCGGCCCTGCATGATCAAGGACAAGCATTGGATCTTCAGGCAGACAGTGATAAAGATATTACCAATGGGCATTGTCCAAAAAAATCACATGTACTTTTTTTTTTTTCGTTGAAATAGGGTATTTTAAGAATATAAATTAAATATTTTTTAAATTCATTTGCTAGTTTTTTTTTAATAATTTTTTAAAGTTTTCGGACCTATGACGTCATCATCGGCGGCCGGCAGCATTGAATACATAAAAATTAAAAAAAAAAAGCATTGTCAAGTATCAACAAGGTGTTAAATGAATGCAAGTTCTCTTAATTATGTGAAAACTGATTCGAGAAGCATACCAAAAGTTCAAAACGTAATGTTGGTCGAGTTTATTGCTAATTTAACGTATGGCTTCCAGTGATGACGTCATTGAAGGTCAAACTAAGGTTAAACAGATTTGTTTAAAAATGTAAGTAACTAATGGATATTTTTTGAATTTATATACAGAATAACGATCACTGACCTTACTCCTCGAAATGTTTTTGTAATGGGCAAAATTAAAAAAAAATGTACAATCCCCATTCAAAACAAATCGACCGCACGCAATGTGCGATTGTACATTATAATATGGTATGTCTGGAGCCTAGACCCTAGTATATTCATTCGTTCGCTTTGTATACTTATTAAGGTGAACCAAATTTTTTAACCGACTTCCAAAAACGAGGAGGTTATGCGTTCGGCTGTGGATATGTTTTTTTTATGTATGTTCAACGATTACTCCGCCGTTTGCGAACCGATTTTCAAAATTTTTGTTTTGTTGTATAGGGTATTACTCCAATTTGGTACCATAATCAGAAAAGTGGTGACCTGATGATGGGATCCATGAGTAATCGAGGGAACTCCTCAATATTCAAATGGAAACATATGTTTTTTTGGGTTTCATATGAAGTATTCCAGGCATATGTTACCAAAAAGTAAGATATTGCACCAGGATATACCATGGTTCGAAGGTGGTGAACAGAACTCCTTACTCCTTATAGATACGTGTTTGGGGGTTTCGGCGTTGTCTTAAGAACTGAAAGCATATACTACTATGCAAATTTCATTTATCGTCATCATCATCCACTCCATTCCATTCCATTCCATTCCACCATACATCCATGAGTAATCGAGGGAACTCGTCAAAATTTATATGGACATATTATAGTGATTTCGATTTTATGAGAAGTATCCTAGAAACATGTTATGCTACCAAAAAGCAAGATTTTGCAATTAGATATACCATGGTTCCGAAGGTGCTAAGAGAACTCCGGATTCCTTATAAATACAAGTTTGGGGGTTTCGGAGTTGGTTTAACACATTGAGTGCTAAATATATTTTCAGGTCATTATTGGTTCCCACCATACAAATGGTCATCTACGTAACAATACGTACTCGGCACCCTGTTTAAAAATGGCATGTGAGGTGCCACAATCTACGTAATATTGCGTACCGTATTCGCATCATTTTACGTACAAAACGCGCATAGGTCGCTACGTTTGTAAGACCGGACATCCGAAATACGGTTCTTGAAGTTTTGGAAAGATTTTGTGAAATATCTACTGGGACTGAGAAGTTTTGGGAAGATTTTGTGAAATATCTACTGGGACTGAACTGTGGCGGTGTTACTACCACAGGTGCAGAAGCACCTGGACCACAAATACCGCCAGTACAGCCTGAAGAAGTTCAAGCAAACAGCAACGGCGATGGGTCTGCTGCAGACCCATCGTCGTTGCTGCCTGAGCCCTCTGTACCACGGCCCGGCCGTTGAGAGATTTTCATTACTTAGAAAAGCTCCCAGCTACTAAGAAGGCTGTGCCAGCGCAGCCTTGTCGTGTCTGCACCAAAAATAAAAAACGAAAGAAGTCATCTTTCGTATGTGCCACTTGTCCGGAAAAGCCTGCCTTGTGTGTTGTAAATCTACCACACTGATCCTCGTTTTGCATAATTTTGCATAATTTTATATAAAATTCTATTGATGTTCTTAGATGTTCCTTTTTATATAAATTATAATTATAGTTATCGATGTGTTTACATAGTTATAAAACTAATTTTTGATCTCATTATAAAACTGTACTTTGGGCCTTCGAAGTGCCTTATAAGTTTTGTGATTAGGATAGCTTAAAAATAATAAAGTTACTTTTTTTCCATGTCATGTCCTATTTGAGATGCCAACGAACCTAAAAACGTCCTTTCCAGGAGGCCTAATAATGCAAATACCCATTTAAATTGTATGAAAGTTCTACGTTGTATTACGTATTTGGCCCCTAGCATTACTAGTGCCTACGCAATATTGCGTAGCTGGCATTCAATGTGTTAAGAACTGAAAGCATATGCTACTAAGTTACATTCATCATCATCATCATCATCACTACCACCAGTCACCATACCATGAATTATCTAATAATTATAACCCTGTTATTGGTACTTTTAATCGTCTTTAAGAACGAAACCCTAATTTGTCGAACAATTTAATTTTTTTAAATGTTATTTCAATGCAAATGATTCGAACTTGGTGTTTAGGTTACCAAGTTAGCAATTTGATCATAAGATCTATGAGGTATGTTATACTCCTTAAAATTTATAAGGACGATTATAGTTATATTTGAGCATAATATTATATTATGTTGAGCTGATGAGTTTCCGTGAGTGTAATGGTAGAAAGAAAGTCACTGAACAGAACTTTAGAGCCTCAAAGGCTCTTAAGACAGGCTTATGGACATTAATTTTATCATTGCTTGATTAACGCCAAGCATATACACTATACAGTATATGCTTGGAGTTGCTTAAGCAATTTTGAAGTAGCGATATCAGACAATGAGTTCTCATATTATCATGCAAGTGTATCCTGGATCCTAAGTCACTAAGCATAACACATTACTCTGTACAGAAAACCAGCTTATAAATGACTAAAAAGAGTGATTTTATTATTTTTAACAAAAAATTAAAGCCGACTTCCAGGGTAAAAACAATAATAATTTATAATGAACAAAAAAGTGTTAAATAATTCTTACTCTTTAAAGTGCCTTATATGCATAATTCTCCTAAACTTCAACTATTTCTGTACACAATCTTCATTATTTTGAAGTCGGTGCCAGTTCTAGATCTTATTTCTGTGGTACCAGTCTTAAATATTAAAAATATTTTGTCATAGAACTCAGCATTCATAGCTGGTACCGTCTTCAAAATAATGAAGATTGTGTACAGAAATAGTTGAGGTTTAGGAGAATTATGCATATAAGGCACTTTAAAGAGTAAGAATTATTTAACACTTTTTGTTCATTATTATTGTTTTTGCCCTGGAAGTCGGTTTTAATTTTTTGTTAGTTGTGTAAATTTTCTCAGGATTTTATTAATTTGTTTTTTTTTAAATAAAGATCACCACCGAAGAATCATGGCCAAATTTGTATAGGAGCTGGACTCGACTTTTATTTTTGATGTCCCAAAATAAACTATAGTTAGATTTGGTTGTTCTTATGCTCTAAACATAATTCCGTTTGAGAATTATGTCTAAATAGCCACGATTTTTTATAATAATTAATAACGTTTACAATTATTTTGAGGTTAGACTTAAGAACTACCTTTTTTCCGACTGCGGTGTAGCCTACAAGTGTATATTCGGCGATCTCGTTTCTAATTATTTAAATTTTTCCTAGAGTATTACTCAAAAAATAGAACGAATGCGAATGATCGCCGGCTGTCAGAACATAACGAAACTTAAATATATTGATCTTTTTTTTGTGGCTATTTATAGACACATTTCTAATGATTTTCGATGCCTTAAAATATTAGGGAATTTTTGCTACTAATGGCATATCGGGACGCCACCGCCCACCTGGTACGATTTGGCCATTGTTCTTTGTCTCACTCACAGTGTCCCACAGTGTGTGAGGGACTTTTCACAGCCCTATTCTTCATGTAATAACTGGTATGTCTTCTTTTCAGCTTATCGCACATTAATTGTCAGCACCGTACGCGCCGAACGTACTCATAAGCTTTGTCCACATTGTGCCTTTTTCTGTTCATCAAGGGCATGCCTTATAGCGCTGTCAACGTCAAACGTGAGGCATGCCCGTAACGCGCGTTGAAATCGTAGCGCGCGCTATGAGGCTGGTTTTATCGTTAAGCGTTTCGCAGCGTCGTTGGAGCGCGCGCGTTCAGAGATGTAACAAACGTACGGACGAACGGCGCTGCTCAAGCGCGCGACTCTGCAACGCAACTACTACCCCCATACATCTTCGAACGCGCGGCGCTCCAACGGCAGTAGCATTATGACTGCTTTTGAGCTTCCCTTGCACGTAGTTGAAACTATATCGAAACAGATAGACAGGTAAACTAAGTATTAAAAATTCAGCAGCTGCTATGGAAAGTGTTCCTCTGCATACGTCGGTCGCGTGCATCGGCGTTTACTTTAGCTAAGGGTCAAACAAGATGCAGTGTAACAATAATTAACAATATTATTTAAAACCTGATTTACTTGCAAATTATCTTTAAATACATTCACAAAATGTAAATTAAGCTTCATTGTGTAACGTAATATTAATTCAGACGTGATTGAAATATTTAATCTACTTTAGAATATAATATAACCCTGGAGAAGAATATGACATAGTTAATTTTACTCCAGAAAAAATTACAGTTTCAGAGCGATAAACAGGTCTTGGGCAATGAAATTGAAAAAAATCTTTGTAATTTTAGTGTTATAAAATTACAAAGATTTATTACAATTATTACAAGTTGTATTCATTAATGATTATAGGTAAAAAGTTTACTTACGTAGTCAAGACGATACCACCTTAATTTTTTTTATTTTTCATTTAAACAGTTTGCTTAGTATTCAACGTAAATATTTATTAACTTAAATTTAGACTAGGTAATTGGAGCTAGAAAAACATTAATATCTAGTTAAAGTTAATAAATTAAAGAATAGTGGATTTAAACACCTTTACGAGTATATAGTATGTAGACGATTCTATAAATAACTTTGATTTCAACGTTTATTTCCAAAAAAAATATTCAAATAAGCCGCGAATCAATAGGGTCCCGTTTTTACCCCACCCAAAAAACAATGGCAGATTAATTTGGTCGTCTTTATTTTTTGTTTAGATTTATATTAAAATTAATTAAATCGGTGTATTATAGTCCTGAAGCTGAACATAAAGTCAGAGATCAAGGCCGGGGGCGGCTAATTACAAACGTGAAAAATGCACTTTTAACAGCCCATTAACGTCATGCATTTTTACGCTCCACGTAATTTAAAGCTCATATCTGATTTTGAATTTCAAATTCTTTATATTTATTACTTAAGTCTTTTTTTCTGTTTAAACTGACTTCCTTTACGTAATGCTGCTTTTCACATTGGCATGTGTGGAATACGAGCGAAGCGGGCATATTCGTCTATGATTGGACACAATCGAGCCTATGCTTCGTTGTCTTGATGTAAATTAGGGCCTGATCACACCTACCTAGTAGAGTGGCGTACAGTGTCCTCGGCCTAGTACATCCATATTAAACACGCTGAGTGCTCGGCCGAGAGCACTGTCTTGCTACTCTACTCAGAAGGTGTGATCAGGGCATTACAGCTATACATCGTTGCCCGTGAAGAAGAAGTGTTCAGTGCAACGTGGAAAGTCTTCAAACAACAAACATCTTTGGCCAAAAATATTTTTAAAAATGCATTTTTCAAATTCGTTATTTTATCCAGCCCCACCTTATAATATCTCAGATTTTAGTAAAATATCTTGTGTGCAAAAGTTAAAAAGGCTATCGACCTTAATACGGGGGTGTATCTGATCTTGGTGGTAGAATCGAGGCCGCCCCCCCTCCGCCGGAAGCGAGGGCGCACGCGACCTCCCCTCTGTGACGAACACATGCAAATTCGCTTGACCTCCTGAGGCCGATACAATCGACTTTCCGAGACCCCATTCTAACGCCTTAATATCCAAGTTTCAGAATTTGATGTCCACTTTGGGGTCTTGAATGTTGAGCTTCTATAGATTACCTAGCTATAGTCATAATATTCATACACCATAATTTCATACTATTGATTGAAGATTTCCACATTTCCATATTGGCGCGCTTTACCACACTCACCATAAAATAGCCAGCTATGCGCTCTTCAGAAAAATGTTTTGCGGTTCACAGTAAGCATTATGCTTAGCAACGCTAATAAGGTCGATTTGATGTTGCCATAAAACTTTCACAGTGTTACGCTATTTGAAGTTAAAACTGTTTATAATGTAGATATTACCAGATATTACTATAATTTTCCAAATCAAAAAATGGAGCCCCAATTCATTTACTTTGTACACAAAAGCCTTACTTTCTAAGAAATAAACTTTCTAATCATCCAATAATTCTAATTGCTTTATAAGCTGATAAACCTATTATTTCCTGAGGATAATCCTGGATTTTAAGCACTATGTTTAGAAAACTCAGTCTCTTGTAAGGGAAATTAGGTTTTCAACTAAAATTTGGGAATATATTAATATACACTTTTTATATAATATTTTAATTATAACAGTTATTAAAAGAGATTTCTTCTGTAATGTAATTCTGTCACTCTTGGGATTGCTCTTCAAAAACAAATTTTCTTTTGCGCACGCCAAGTTGCAATTTCTTTAGCGATTAGAAGAAAGAAAAATCAATGCGAGTAATCATAGTATTACTAATATCCAACGAATCCACTATAGTGATTAGTGATTCATAAAAAAAGGTAGTAGCTTAAAAATGTCATTGAACCATGACAAAACAAAAAATTGCCTTAAATTCTATTCACGCTTTTGTAGACTTGCAAATTGCAATTAATTAGAAACACAATAAAATCTGTGGAACAGAGTTTTTTTTTACACTTACAGTTCTTCAGTAAACCACCATCCACCTAACATTGTAAAATTGTAATAACTACCAATACTTAAAGGCTAGAGCCCAGAAATGTAACTGGCACAGCTATCCGAATTTAAAAACTTCAATTAATAATAATTGAGCGCTAGCTCGCAATTGCTACCATTTCAACAAAAGGAGTGTGAAAATATTTTAATGCTTCCGATACTCAACCCCCTGCCGGCAAAATTGGGTCAGTGCATGAGACATTCTGAGACATCGCCTTTCTACGTTTGTTTGTAAATTCGAGTTGCGTTGCCGCCGACTTTATTTACTGGAATCATGCAAGAGGCGAGGCGAGGCTCGGCGCTACGCAACTGCCGCAGTCGTGGCCCGCCCGCCCTGCCGGTCGCACCGGCGCCCATCATGATCGCGCTCTCGTGCTGTGACTCAGGGTAGACTGGCATGCGAGAATGTCTCAAGCCGGCGGCAAAAAGGGCAAGGGCCCGCCGAAGAAGATCCCCCCGCCCCCGGAGGAGGACAAGACGACGCAGAAGCAGCCCTCGAAGCCGGACGAGAAGGACGAGACCGCGTCCAACAATGGGGACAAGAAGGAGACCAAGGACGGCAACGGCGCCGTCGAGGCGCCCAAGCCGCCCAGCGCCGGGGTCAACATGCGGGATGCTGCGGCCAAGATCCTGGGGCTCGCGCAAAAGGGGGAGTGGTCGGCGGTGGAGCAGACCCTTAAAGTGCTGGAGAAGCTGGTGGCGGCGGGGGGAGAGGACGCAGTGTCAGTGCCCATGGCTGGGATCATAGACCCGGTACGTCGCTTTTTCCTTATGTATTTATTCGAGCGCCTGCGGTAACCAAAAACTCAAAACTCAAACTCAAACTCAAATTTTTTTATTCAGAATAAATTGTTGCAAATATTTTCTGAAAGTCTACATGATGCCTACCACCATGATGCCTAACCCCTAATTAAGTCCTTAACCGTAATTGTGGCGGGGAATATTAATGTAGGCGTTTAATAAAGCAATAATTAGATACCGCAAGGAGGTTAACGATGCTAAATTCGTGCGCAGGGGCACAATACCCTTGTTCCTGAACGAGATATGTTAAAATATAGTGTTTCTCTGCAGTTGAAATGGAATATTACTTACAAAATATAATATCTTTGCTAAGCACATTAGGATCACATTAATTACATTATAATCTAATATCCTTATCAGAGTCAAATTTTAAAATAAACGAACTCTGAAGCCAGTTTATAATGAGTACCTAATAACTCCTACTTCTGCTGAAAGAAACCTTGCGATTATATTGTGAAATTCCCTCCCAATCTCATATTACCTGTCAGTTATATTTAATGATATTTCAGCTAGACAGCTAGAACATATAATTTACGTTAGGCGCTTGATTGAAGTAATATACTGCCGCGTTCGTACAAGGTTCTAGCTTAGCCGCTTTATTATTTGTAAAACATAATCAAGATGTAGCGAGCGGGAATGCAAGAACACGCAACTTACTATGAATATTTCCTATAATTATAATTGAGTTAGTTTTTAATATTTTCATTAAACTCTAGGACCTAGACTTTAGTAAAAGTTCCGAAGAAGAAACGTACTAACTACAGCCTAGGTTAGGAAATAGTATTACTAAAAGCTCTCAACTCGCATTTCACATTATTTTTCTTGTGCAGTACCTAATCAGTATGAGTTTTTCATCAATCGCTGAAGGAAAAACAAATCACATTTAAAACATTATAGAAGTCTCTCAAAATAATATTTACATCAAGTAGGTAACTACAAAATTTAGCGAAATATCCGAGTTTATAACATGAATAGTATTAAATGAGCCTTACTCACTTATTGTTATATGCACATAGAAAATATTTTTTTTACTTTGATTAGGCTCTGAAATTACTGAGCTGATTTTGATAAATTTGTGTTGACATCAAACTATTATGAAGCTTTGTGATTACCCTTAGACCTTAGTGGTGATCCCCATTTAAGCGAAGAAAGTTCCAAGATAATTTAGTCTTTGAAACTCCACGTGACGCCACAACAAACATTTGTTTTTTTTTACATTTAGATAAACAGACTAAGATTATTATGTTTATAAGTATGTTATGTAATTATAATGTTATATAATGTGTCAATGTATTGACTACTAAACTATAGTCAAAACATCGATACGAAATTTTATCAGTCAGTATTAAAAAGTTTAGCAACTCATGTCACGGTTCAGACTTACCTCTATATTTTTACTAGGTTACGCCCGCAACTCCGTTGCGCCAAAATTCGTTTATCGCGCAGGAACCGTACATTTTCTGGGATAAAAAATATCCCGAGTCCTTTCCCGGAACTCACAGTATCTCCATAGTTTTTAGCAAAATCGGTTTTCGCATTTGTAATATTAGCATATTATGGATTTATTTCATGCAATTATCGCAATCTGATACGGACTTTTGGACAAAATGAGGCACTTCACATAATTACCTCGTGGAGAGTGGAAAAATTACAACACACGCTGTCATCAATCCGGCCGACAAACTGACACGATAAGCTAAAAGCTGATAAACCACATCAGAGATAACATTAGTTATATTAGTTTATTTCAGTTTCAATTCATTTCATCTAATATGGAATACTACGCAAAAGTCGGAGCGCTAAGTACTACTACATACAGTAAACTACACTACATACAGTAAATAATCCGTATTATTTATTACATACAGTAAATTCATGTATATAAAAGTCGGATTATTTACTACATACAGTAAATAATCCGACCAAAATCCGACATACTGCACATAACAGTATATCATCCGACATAATATGTTCATGGGCGACGGTCGTTGCTTTCCATTAGGTGACCCGTTTGCTCGTTTGCCCCCTTATTTTATAAAAATAACTGTATTTTTTTTTAATATATAAAACCGACTTCAAAATTGTACGTACTGAGAATTAAAACTCCCTATCTCCAAAACTACCGAACCGATTTTGATGAAACTTGCACTGTTCTCTAAGTTGAACAATACCAAGTAGGTACAACAAAAAAATTTACTGAAATCGGACTTGTAGTTCCGGAGACATGCAAACACAAACATAAAAACATACATACATACAGATATACATACATACATACATACACTTTTGAAATTTGGCACATTTGTTCAGACGCTGGTATAGACTAACATATACAAAAACTGGGCAGTTCTGGAAATATTACATACATACGCGTCGAATTGACAACCTCCTTTTTTTGAAGTCGGTTAAAAAACAGAAACGTTGTCAAACGTTGAAGAAAACTTTTTGTTTATTGTCTATGTTGGTGCATGCCTCTGTACTTGAGCCTACGAATAATAAAAACTAAGGAAACGTAACTCCCATACTTCAATCGTTTTGAATTCGGTTCTCAAGGTTCTTTTCGCACACTAAAATAATATGGAAATAGTAACAAAACACTACGTTACTTGATCCCAATGATATCATTTCAGACTTCAGTCGTTGTTATGAAGATTCCATGTTTTATATCATGTCGATCTCAGATACTTCTATGGTTACGATTGGACTGTGCTCTGTTTGGTATGCTACAACGTTATTTTGAGGATAAGAAATGATAGGCATTGACTGATTCTCGGACACACAGAATAAGCTCACAACATTTCGAACACAATCGGCCCAGCAGCGGAGTTTGTCACCGCGAAACGCGAATTTTATCTATGTAGGTATAAGATGTTTCCACTCTCTACGTCTAGCGAATAATAATAATAGCTCCCACACCGGTTTCGGTGACGGTGGCCGGTTTTATTGAAACCAGGCCAGCTACGCAGGAGTAATTTTTATAGTGCCCAAGTGTGTGCGCAGTAGGTACACAAGAGCACTCTCTATTCCTATACTCTCATAACCCAGTGGGACGGCAGACCGACACGACCGGCGAGAGATCAGGCGCAGGACCGACTTTTTACATGCCCATCCGACGCATGGATCATCTTACTTGTCAGACAATCAGGTAATCTGCCTGCATTGTACTAACCAACGACCCCACGACCCACGACCACGACACGACCTCCGAGTCAAGAGCCGCGCTCTATACCACTAGACCACGGAGGCGTCCAACGTCTAGCGAATGCACATGTAAAACAATGTTAAATTATTATTCTAATGGATATGACATTGAAACGTCTAAAAACAATATAATATATTTGTTTACAATTATTATTATTCAAAAGTACAGTGTTTCTGATTTCTGTCAATATGGAATGGAGTTAACATGTTGCAGGTATAAAAACGATATAACACCAAAATATTAAAAAAATCAAAAAGAAAGATATCAGAAAGATAATCAGAAAATTTTAGGCTAAAAGCGGATCCAATTTTAAAAAGATAAAATTTATGTTCGCCGCAAATGACTGTCGGAACAGCTCGTATGCAAAGTTTGGGTTATGGTTTTAGTGTATCCAGCTACAGCTGGCTTAAAATATTCAGCTTGAACATGCAATCACTGTCAGACATCATAGCTTTTGTTATGACTAGTGCGTTACTTAGTACCTTACCTAATGATATAACAATCCAAACCAGATGTCTAGTCATTAAATTCATAAAAATTTTTACTTCCTTTGATTTTGATAACAGCTAGACAGCTATAATAAAGTTTGGTAGACTTGTACAAATTGGTATTCTATATTTTATCTCCTAGTTTAAAACACGAAGGAGGTGACCGGAGGCCTAAGGGAGGCAACCCCTTTACTCTTTAAGCATCCATATAATACACATCACTTGACGAGTTGCTCGTGTAGGTACTTCAACTCCCACAAAAAAAAATCGTTCAGCACCTGATTTGAAATTATCTACGTCTTCTTTTAAATATTTGCTGATATTATATAAAAAAATAATATCCACAGCCGAACATAATATTATAAACTCCTCCTTTTTGGAAGTCGGTTAATTAAAGGTGAACAATTAGTGATGATGATTTATGGGAAGAAACGGTAACGGTTGGTATGTCAAAAATCTCATGAACCGTATGAAAACATTTTATGAAAAAAAAAGACGGGTTGCACTCCGGGAGTGCCGGCAGAAGTGAAAACTTGATTATTAACGTTGTGCATTTTTTTAACCCATTTTTTATGAAAATCGATTATTAAAAAAACGATTTTTTTAATTAATCGAAACCCTACAATCGATTAAATTTTTAACCCATTTTTTATGAAAATCGATTTATAAAAAATCATTTTTTTTTAATTAATCGAAACCCTTACAATTCGAGTTTGAGTTCCAGTTTTCGAGTTCGAGTTTTCGAGTTTTCGAGTTTTCGAGTTCGAGTTCGAGTTCAACACAAAACACTACTCTCCAACCGTCTTACGGTTTTTCTATGGTTTTTCGATCAACACGAAAATCTGACGCGAGTTTCACAGTTTTTACCCATCCCACAAAAGTGCTCAATGCCGCTAAAGAAGTTCTCACTTCAAAAATCCGTAATCTAAATTTTTATAGGTTTAAATAAACCTTATTTACAGACAACAGAGCAACGTTATTGATATAAAGTATCGAAAGGTTCGTACTAAATGGGTGTATGATGTATATGATTGAGGTGGGCGTTCTGTATACATTGTGTGGGCCATCGGTGACGAACTGCCAGCCAATGGGCGTCGAGTGGCATCGTTAGACAACACGCGTATGTGTGCGTCAGACAGGGGGCTATTCTGTAAATCTTCGTTCGAAATTTTGCTGAATAAACTTGTTATGCTACATGACGAGTTCAATATTTTATACTCTACATAGAGTCTCTTAGCCGGCCCCTAGACGATCAATTGTATTTTGCAATATCACGATTCAGTTTTGTTGGACAGTTTATTTGACAATTAGATTGAAGGCGCGCGATGTTAATTTATATCAACCCGAGACGGTCAATAATATCACACAATACGTGCTGCTCAATAAAATTGGTGGTCTGGGGGTCCACTAAATCTCCGTTCGAAATTGTGCTAAGTAAACTTGTTATGCTACATGACAAGTTGAATATTAGTTTATTCTCTACATGAGTATTTTACACAAAGTAATTAATATGAGAGAAACAATGTGTATTTATTTTGATTGCTTTTTAAAGTAAAAGCGGATTTGTATATTTTTTTCTGACAAAAGGTGTTTAGGGTATGCGATAAAATTATTTACGTAGCGAATTCTATGCGAAAGTCTATAAAGACAATATTAATATGAGATGCAATAATGTAATGATAAGATTGTGCATTATATTATTGTAGCAGTACTAGCAAGTCAGCAAGCAGAATAAAATTTTTATTTGTTGCAATAGATCAAAATATCTTAAACGTTAGTAAGTGCGTACGTAACTTAGTAGACGATTTAAAATTAATTCTAACATTTTACTCCCGCAAGATATCGAATAACCATTACCCATTAACATCATAAATTTTAAATCGGTTAAAAAGTTTTTATTGATCTTGTAGTAAATATTGGGTTCTTGATGATTCCATTATATTACCACAATTAGAGAATAGTTTAATAATTAAGATTTGCAGTTATCACTAATGACTATACATGAATTTTTTGTTGCAAGCAGTCATAAGTTTACAATTATGCAGAATCGTTTACAAGTTAGTAAATTCTTAATTAGTAAAAATATCATTTGTTGTTGTTACAGTACATATACATAGTTCCATGACAAAAACAATATTATGTTTCTTGGAACCGAAAAACTCAAAATCGTATCGGAAACATTCAAAACAAATCATACATGATGGCAGTTTACACGACAGCAGAACCCCCCGCAATAAAAGTTGGTGCACGAACGCGCCGCACGCCACCGTTGCCTAGACATCGCCTAACAGGGGTATCTTAGAGCTACATCCAGCTTATACTGGTAAACAAAATCCCTATCTACGGGTAAACAAAATATGTACCATCAATAAGGCATTCCAAACAAAAATCTGTTTAAGTGATTTAGGGCCTGTTTCACCACTTACTGATAAGTGCCGGATAGCCTATCCATCACTTAACTTGATAGATAGAGAATGGAGAATTTTTAAAAAAAGTTGTGGATAGCCTATCCGGCACTTTATCAGGAAGTGGTGAAACAGGCCCTATCTAATTGTAGGCGTCTTAGGCCGTGTTTCCATCTGCAAGCAAACTCGCGGAAGTCTTGCGTGAGTTTCTTGCAATATTGTTTACATTTCATACTAATTCCTGCAATTTATTGCTACGATAAATGTCGTGCGAGAAGCTCGCGGATAAATGCTATACGAAACTAGACCGCATATTATATAATAGGCCCGAAGTAGGAATTCCCTGATAGAAATTGGCATATACATTGGTATATGCCAATTTCTACCAGGGAAGCTATGAAGCTATGAAAGCTTGTTTATTGTTTAAGCCACCTCGACTTTCTTCGTGTGTGTGTGTGTGTGTGTGTGTGTGTGTGTGTGTGTGTGTGTGTGTGTGTGTGTGTGTGTGTGTGTGTGTATGTATTTCTTTTAGGGAAGACATAATGTGATATTTTACACGATGATAAATTACGACGACGACGACGTGATTTAAACTATTACATTCAGCCGTTTTATTATGGTTAACTTACTGCTTATTGTTCGACCGGTTTGTTATGGCTCCATTAGTTACTGTAACAGGCACGTACATTACTAGGGCAAACAAAAAATGTACGACCCGAATATTACAACCAACTAAAAGTACGAATGTGCCCCTAAATGCACAGTTAGTTGCATTTATTTAAACCGGTTTTTTAGTCAATTACTTTGCCAAACTATTATCCGTTGACATTTTGACAAACGATCAACACTTGCAGTATTTGGTGAAATTGGAACCAAAAATACTTATTAATAGTGTTATTACGACAGTTTGTTACAATTAAATAACACTGTGAGCTAAAACGGGGTCAGTTCTCGCCCAAGAGAAAAAAGTGAGCATTATGTAAGTTCGGCCGCAATCATTTCTCAGAAACGATCGGCGGCGCGATAAGCCGCGACTCGCGAGTATAAATAAACTTGGAAAAGAAGTCTATTAATGGTCGAGTTTGTGAATTTGTCTAGATCCACGGGGGTCGTAAGAGGAGAAAATTGGCGGGAATCATACAATCAGTTTCCCTTTCTCATATATACATATTATAAAACAAAGTCGCTTTTTTCCTCTCATGTCCCTTTGTTCCCTTTAATATTTAAAACTACGCAACGGATTTTGATGATTATTTCAGTGTTAGATAGCCCATTTATCGAGGAAGGCTATGGGCTATATTTTATTACGCTAAGACTAATAGGAGCGAAGAAATGGAGGAAAATGTGGAAAAAACGGGGAAAAATTATTTGAAAGGGCTAACTTGAACACGCTAATCTCAGAAACTATTGGTTCGATTTGAAAAATTATTTCATTATTAGATAGCCCATTTATTGAAGAAGGCTATAAGCTATATTTTATCACGCTAAGACTAATAGGAGACTGTGGAAAAAAACAGGGGAAATTATATTTTGAAAGGCTTATCTTGCGAACTACTGGAGCAATTTTTATGTTATTTGGCACAGATAAGAAGTAGACCACGTGACAGATCATAGGCTATAGATTTTAATCATTTTTTCAGTGGCTATATAAATATTTTATACCCGTGCGCCGCCGGGTACGGGTCGCTAGTGGTAGAATAACGTAAACTTACAATTTTAAATTAAATCAGCCCAGTATTTTCATAGCCATTTGCAAATAAGTAATCGAATCTTTCGTATAAAGTAAGCACAATATTTGGATTTATCAATCCTTCGATCGCGGATTCTTGGAAATGCTATTGTATTCTATTGTTGTCGCGATTACCGGTGCTCATGGGGCTTGATAGGTTAAAATACTTGCATATTACACTTTTATCTAGGTTGTATGTGTGTATGGTTTTTATTTTTAATGCGTTTGACAGTGCGCTGCGACCAATATTACCCATCAATCCCCAAGCGGCACCCGGCTGTTGCAAAACAATTGAAAATCTATAATGACTGCGATTCCCACGATCGAGGTATTAAAGTATTTGCTAAAAAAAAGAAAAAAAAATACTGCAGAGCTTTTTGGACTATTGTCATGAAATCTCGTCTCGAACGACTATCAAAAGAAAAACGCTCATTTATCAAACAAGTATTTGCATCACTATTAATAACAAAATATTTAATATTCCTTCGATCGGAGGTTCTAGGAATTCCCATTGATATTCCTTCGATCGGAGGTTCTAGGAATTCCCATTGTATTCTTTTGTTCTCGCGATCGCCGGTGCTCGCGCGGGGCCTGAAGGAATATTGTTCAGGTCATATAATGTATACCTTATTTTTAAAATCACGTAGATAGCTGTATTATCCTATTTTCTTAAAACGTCATTGATCAACCTGATCATTAAAATCGGGTACATTACATCCAGAGCTTTCTCTTCTCTCACTTGCATAAGTTTATAATATTAAGCTTAATCATAGTAAGACATACTACAAAGTAATGGCGCGCGTGCCGTGCCGTAATATCCACGCGCGGCGGAAAGTGTGTCAGACGGTATCGAGTGAGCAGTGACCACTCGATACTACCTTCACTTATACAGGGTGTAACAAAACTAAGGAATAAAAACTTGAGAGGTGTCAATCGACACCCGAATGGAACGAAGTTATTTATTATGTTCAAAAAACCTGTATACATATACACCATTAAAAAAGATTAGTAAAAAATGCCATCTATTGACGCTTAGGAATACTTACAACGCGTTGCTGCTTATTCTCAAAAAACGCCATCTAGTTGACGCACAGGAATACTATCAACGCCATCTGCCCCTACCATGCAGGTACTAATAAAAAAGTGTCGAGGTCAAATATCGTTCTGTCTAGCCTGTCTAGTTCGCCGAACGCGCGATAAGGAACTTCGTTCCAATACTTCAGGGTTTGTGTGTCCCATATATATAATCCACTGTGAAAGTAGTAGGGTGAAAGAGCAATTTTTTTTGTGATTTGTATGAGCAATCCCTCAAACGTTATGAATTTTCCCATGCTTAAAACAAGAAGCAATTTCAGCGATGTAGGGTACCTCTACACACCCTAAAGTAATATCACTTAGTTTTGTTATTCTCTATATACCTACAAATACTCGATAACTGGGGCCATACCAAATGAACAACGAAAACCCTCGAGAACTTACTAAATCAAGTATAAAAACCGGTGTGTTTCACTGAATAAAAACCGGTGTGTTTCACTGAATAAAAACCGGTGTGTTTCACTGAATAAAAACCGGTGTGTTTCGGAGGGCATTATAAAAATAAAAATGTTTTTTTGCAAAGCGATGCTATCATAAATCATAATATAGAATCTTACTTACATTCCACCATCGGTAAAAGTTGTTAAGAGTTTTTATTTTCAAAAGAGATACCAATACAAGCATAAACTTTTCTAGTAAACAAACTTGCCTTCTTAATTCATTAGTAGGCATTTTAAAAATATTTTATTATTATAGTGTATTTTAGTTTATTAATTTATTTAAAAAGGACACCTGCGGTCCATGTATTAAACAATCACTGCTACAAATTATAATAACACTATCCTGATACATGCACTTTTATAGGTGACACAACACTGGCAAGGATACAAGATAATCATAATATTAATTAACCCTAGATTGCTAACCTTCGTCGATTCGACGACGCGGTTTTAAAAAAATCGTTCTATCTTTTGCGCGCGCGATCGCACTTCTTCCATATTTCAGCTAATTAATCTCTATCGACCCGTTTCCCTCGCGACGGACGGTAGTATTTTGTACGTGGCTGTAAGCGCCATATCAGCAACCACGTTTCGTCGAAATGACGAGGGTTAGTACTAACGCGACATTCTGTGTTGTAAGGTTTATTTTATTGATATTGTTTATTAATATTATAACTACAATACTTTGGATGTTATTACAAGATGAAAGCGCTAAACAAAATTCAACAGGGAGTGAGAAGACTATATCGAAATTGATCCAGCTTACATAACGGATGGTCGTATAAAATATTTGCAAAGTAGTAATACTTCGATTTTCACGATAGAAACTGGACAAAATAGTACAACTTATATACCTCTTGCACAAAAAGGAGGAAAACATGTGGCATATGTCCTAAAAGTACTTGCAACAAGTGCAAAAATCGTTGTGCGGAGAGCACAAACTTGACATATGCCACAAACATATAAATAACTACTTTTTAAAAAAAAATCATTTTATTAGTCTTTCGCATCCATTATTTTATTAATTTTAAAGTTTTTTTATTCTCAATATCGTCATAAATAGTAGTAGTAAAGATTTAAATTGTTGACTTGTCATACAAACTATGATCTCAATTATAAGGCTGTTTATCGTCGTTGCCAAAACAAGACCTCTTATGTGCAAAGATGCAAGTTTTGTAAAAACTAAAAAAAACTTCCTCGTGAAAAAAATTGCATGCCAGTTTATTTTTTTTAATTATGTATCTATATTTCAGACATTTTTTAAACTTATTACGATATCGATACCTAGTCAACATACCTCTTTTTTTTTCTTTTTTTATCACTTATGCTGCACATGAGAGGTTTCGATTGCTAAATTTAGCAACATAAGAGGTAACAGCGGGTAAAAGTTGCGTACATGAGATATTTTGATTGTGAAATCGCCTCCTTTTCACATGTATCTCTGCGAATATATTAGATATGGACATGTGAGTTTTTGTACAAGGTGGAGAATTTAATTCTCTACAATATGGTGTAAAAAAGTCATTTTCGTCCAGACCGTCACATAAGAGGTCTTGTTTTGGCAACGACGTTATGTAATAAATATGCCAAATCACTTTATTGGAGTAGTATAAATAATTTAAATACAACATTTCCATTAAATAAAAAAACAAAACTGTAAACATTTCATTTCATTAACACCTTTTAATCGCCTTTCTAAAATGTCGTAGTCGAAACGACGAAGGTTAGTAACAAGAGTCGGAAAATAAGGTTAGTGTTCTAGGGTTAAGCTTAGAAAGTACATAATAAAATTAATAAAATAATCAAATTAGTATAGCAACTGAAACAATAATAATATAAAATAACATTTCATTGATTATACATTAAATACAATAGTTCACATAGAAATAAAAATAATAGTTTTATAGTTGTTGAAATAAACCAATCAAAGTGGAAAAAGATAAAAATATATAGGTTGCTACTTGCTACGATTTCGTAGGTCCTCGTAGCACAGGCGTAGGCCGTAGAGCCGCGTAGCGCGTAGCCCTTAGCGGGAATGTAGAATAGGGTTGTAACTTGTAGTATTTTCTAGATTATTACCAGCTATCCCGGCAAACGTTATTTTGCCATATAAAGTATTTCGCCAATATTATTTTATTGAAGTGACTAAATAAAGTATGGCACCATGGCAACGTCCATCGCTATCGCGTCGCACAAACAATGGTCGCCGTCAGTCTCGAGTTGTAATAATTTAATATTATGTATATATTGATTGTTGAATTCAACAAATGCACTAATCAATATAAAAAGCAGCCAGTAGCCGATTCTGAGATCTACTGAATATGCATATAAAATTTGGTAAAAAACAGTAAAGCCGTTTCGGAGGAGTACGATAACTAAAACTGTGACACAAGAATTTAATATATAAGATTCTTCTATCTAGATCATTATTATATTTTGACCTTAAGCATTAATTAAATATGCATACAACAAAACAATTTTAGCAAAAAGTTTCATCAGTTTCACCAAAATAGCATCAGCTGAAGTCTCTTTCGTTTGTGTTGTTTTCGTCTATCAGGGTTAGTTACATTGAAACTCGGGGACAGTCTACATTGAAACGTGACTATAGTCGTGCATCTAAAAACAAAATGTTATGTACTACTCAAGAAGATACACATTTAATTGATATACTTTACAATTTGTCGCCCGCAGTGTTTTGATGCTTGTTCTAAATTCGAATGGCTAATTTAAAAACGCATGGCGCCACCGCGTGATGTTGACATGCATTTTTAATGCAATGTGAACTGATCTAAGAGTATATCGATGTCAAAGATAAAGGGCATATTATTTGACATTTCGATAATTAATATCAGTCAATCACACTAATTGTCCCTAGCATTATTCTTTATCTTTTCGTATAATATAACGTGATACATCATAACACACATATATTTATCATAATATCCTTTATATACCTACCGGAAGTAACGCCGTGTCCACAGCATGCGTGCGGATGTCGACACTTCCGGTACTGTCTTCCGCGCTGCAGTTGGTTTTAAAATAGACAACCTGCAACCTGCCGCAGCGTACTGCTCCTGATAGTATGATTCTACATTTACTTTTTGATTTTCTACTATTCCTATACAATCTTCTTTTCTCTAATTTTAATTAAAATACTTAATCTAATTATTCAACTTTGAATTAACTTAGGGTCAATTCAGACCGCAACGCGACGCGTAGATGCATTTCTAAATTTGTATGAATTTGACAGATTTACAAGAAATCAATACAAACAAAAGAAAAAAACCAATACAATTATTTTACTAATGCAAAGTCTTATTCCTAATTCTCAATTTTATTTTTGTAAAACGGAAGTGATAATATTTATGATAGTTTCGGCACAACTCTCAGGAGTGATAAGAAAATCAGACATTTTTGTACATTTTTGCTTACTCTAATTCTAAGTTACGCATCTAAATATTTCATGAATTAAAATGTGTCAAAGTTTTTGTGATTAAGGAATCTTTTATCTGTAATAGGCGTATAAAGTCGTGTAAAGGCGTTTAGTGTTTACACAGCAGTTCGATATTTAATAAATTTAAGGTGATCGCACATTTATCAGCACGTACGCGCCAGAATTCGTTGTATGAAATGATGTGAAACCTCGCACATTCGTCCGCACCGGACGCGCCGCATTTCGTGTTCTATACGGTGCGTTCGGCGCGTACGGTGCTGACAAATGTGCGATCAGTTTGCAATTGCAAAACGCAAAATTTTAAAAAATATGTAAAAATCGATGAAGTAAGAATTATTACTCATAACAACGATTGCTAATGAATTAACGTTAATGTGAAGTTTAATATCCTGGTAGCGCGGAAGGCGTACAATGGCTTGTAATATCCGATAGCTTTTAGCGCGATTGCACGATGACCGGAGACTACGCCTAGTCATGCCCCGCGATTCACGATTACTATAAAAAAAGTAGACCAACCTAACATCGGAAGTTCCTTTTTTTCTTTAATTATGAATAAAAATAATAAATTTTAAACCTTAGCTTCAAATTAGGTGACATGATGACTACTCCGTTTTACTTGAGTTTAATTTTTTGTGTAAAACCCAAAACCCGAATCAACGAAACTAAATCATAACCTAATATTAATATTATTGACTTTTACTTACTATTGTTTTTTGTCATGAACTTGTAACTTGTCTCTATATTTAAGTTCTTGATGAGTTACAGTACCTTATTGAATCGATATAAAACTTAAAGAAAATAAAAATATCTAAATATTGTATCTTAATATCTTAATATTATATTATATTATTATTGACATAAATCCTAATAATTGTAAAGTGCAAATTGTGGACTATTATATCTGAATTTTACATTTATGATGTTGGTACTCGTATGCAGACAAGACGCAAAAATAAGTGTAGACTCATGGTGTCGAGAAATAGATCCACTGGATAGTTCGAAGTGAAACATTTCCTGTTTCTTAGTTTAATTTAACAACTTAAAAAACTCTTGAAAACACACCTCCAAAAGTACGCTATACCCGTTAAGCAATAAGTAAAAACATTAAGACGTGGCCTTGTCAGACAGCCAATTCCCAAGGATGTTGAGGCAAGGTCGGAAATCCCCATCGATTGTGGAGCTCACGCAAAACTCCTGGCCGCTGCCCTTGGCCCACAAGTCCGAATTATGTGGGCCAGCGTGGGCCAACGCCGGGGGCCAGTGGCGGAAACAACGCACGGACATTGATCCTCGTTTCGGCGATATGCAAATCACACACATAATTGTATGTTGCGGTCTAATAAAATGTTTATGAATTCTTAAGTTTGTACGAGTAGGTTGTATTTGTTGAAGGTTTTGGCGGGTTTATTGCCTGAGTAAGGCGGCGTGGCCTTAAAATTATTAATTAAAAGAACTTTTACATTTACCTCTTCCTATAAGTAACGTTAGGAAGCTTAAAATTATTTAGAAATAGTAGTACAATTGCTTAGATGATGAAGTTATATAGGCTACGAGTACACGTCGAATCTCGAATCTCACAAAATTAAAAAATTAAAGGCCTGTTCCACAAATGCAGATCAAGCAATAACGTGACGAAATAAAGCTTCTCTTGATCTTTCCACTTACACCTTCGTCGAGTGACAAAACTTCCGTGTAAGCTATTCGTCTCTTATTAGGGTCAATCCAGACCCGACGCGACGCGCGAATTGATAGATTTTAATTGAGTGAGACGTCTTGCGAATCTGTCAAATACATACTTTACAAATGCCTCTACGCGTTGCGTTGCGTTCTTAGTAGGTAGTTTGTGAACAGACCTTATTTATGATGCATATCAGGTTACTTTGAAAGCTGAAAGTTTCGCATGTAATATTAAAATCTAAATTACATTTTGTTCCGGTTGCGCCAAATACGGTCCGCGGCTGGTGTTTTACGTACATTATACGTACGAATACGGTGGCTACGGTAGAAATATTACACCTGCAATCATCGTGAATTATACGGAGGGAACGAACACGTTATTACTAGGTACTATAATATACGTATGAAGTAGCTGACTCCGTAATTCATTCTCATATTATGAATTATAAAGTGTGTCTGTCTATTACGTCTTTACGCCCAAATCTCTGAACTTAAGTCCAGGGAAAGAACATAGGATACTTTTAATCCCAAAAAAAATGTACGGCTTCCTCGCGATAAACGAATTTTTGCGCAACGGAGTTCCGGGCACCTGCTGGTATCTTATAATACATATTATATCTAAAAAATATATCTTTACTAGCTGTCCCGACAAACGTTGCTTTGCCATAATATAAAGTATTTCACCCATATTATTTTATTGAAGCGACTAAATAATTATGTCGCCATGGCAACGTCGATCGCTATCCCGTCGCACAAACAATGGTCGCCGTCAGTCTCAGGTTGTAATAATTTACTATTATTTATTCAACAAATGCACTTATCAATATATTATAAAGTACCAAGTAGCCGATTCTCAGACCTACTGAATATGCATATAAAATTTGGTAAAAATCAGCAAAGCCGTTTCGGAGGAGTTCGTGGACTAACATTGTGACACGAGAATTTTATATATAAGAGAAGAATAAACACAGCAACTGCGATAGACTTATTTTTTATGAAACAAACAAACATCTTTTTAAAGCTGATCGCACATTTGTCAGCACCGTACGCGCCGCATTTTAGAATTCGTTGACGGTATGACGTGACTCCACGAAATACGGCGCGTACGGTGCGGACACATTTCCGCGTCATCACCTTTAAACTTATTTAACCCATCAGTCGTGGCAAAACGAGACACAATAGCTTTTTCATTGTTATCGCGGCCGGATGTGGCCGCTTGGGGCTTCATGAATTAATAATAAATTCATATTCAAAACGTAGGTGCTCCTAGGTTATAGATTTGATAGTTAAAAGATTTAGGTAGACCGAGACGAACTTGAGCCAAGGGCTGATTTTGTAATTTGTTTCCGGCTTTGTATGTATAGACATTTTTAAACCTAGGGTTAACCATAACATAATAAAGGTTTGGCTACTTACCAATATAATAACATAGTAGGTAGGTACCTAAAATATTTTAAATATGCAGACAGCACTTGTTTTACATTTTCCTGCTTAGTTGAAGGTTACTAGCACAGGCAATATCTAATATTAGTTTTATAGCGAGTTTAGTTCGCAGGGACTAGAAAATGAGGTTTAATTAGCAATTAAATCCCACCAATCACAGGCGAGTGAGTGATTAGGGGGGTCGCCATTATTCCGCCATTATGGTGTCACGGTGCACACGCAACTATATGAAAACACCGTGCCTTCCAAGAATGTTTGCTTAGCGTATGTTACCCGACTGCGGCAAAAAGGGTAATGATATCGGCACTATATAACATGCCAAAAGGAAGCTACAATTAATGATTTAAATGTATTGTGTTTGTATGTTTGTTTCGCGCGCCGTCGCTCTTTACAATATCCTAAATAGCCCAAGTAACTAAGATATGGTAAAATAAACATGCATTAGTTACTGGAAAATAACCATTTGTATTGTTTTTCTTGTTTGTGTTTGGTCTTATCGAAGTCGGGAAACAAAACACTATAGACCCTACGCCGTAGACTACAAGACAACAGTCGACGCTTTACGTGGCTGAATATCGAAAATATTTAAAAGTACAGCCACTTTATTCACACTATTATATTATAATTATTACTATATTATAGTCAATTATCTCACATACTTTAACAGATACACATAAAGTTATCTGTTAAATACTTTTTAACTCTTAGTTAGGACAAGATACAAAAAAGATAAGATAATTGTATATTAGCAGTGTTTTAAGACTTTATTTGATTTTTAACACTCTAAATGTGCCATTTTGAAGAAATAACAATCTGTGCAACAAAAGACTTGTTATTGCACAAATTGCTAATTTCTTCAAAATGGCGTGTCATATCGATGTTGCCAGTTTTTGGGTTTAGTTAATTTCAAAGGTTCATTTAAACACCTGCCGTTAAATACTTGGCAAATTATCAACACGGAATATTTACCGCAACGTATGTTAAGTAGGCAATTCAAAAAACAAGCGAATTCGATGCGGATTCTTAAAATGCTTTATTTTATTCATTCTGTGTAATTGGCGAACGTCTAATTTTTTTTTGTTTATTAAGTACCTGGATTATACTTTGCGCATTTTAAAAACTCACCGCGAATGTTGGCTATATTTAAGACATTTATAAAATTACGTGCAATACTTTGTCTTTATTACAATAAATCAAGTTTAAGATGCAACAGCTACTGATGAAAGCTCGAATCCTAGATATCCACTGAGTAGCTTTCGGGTAGACACTATAAAAATAATGAGGCTTGTATTTTGAGGGGTCAATAATGTAACAAAAGTTTTATTTGCTCAATATATATTTACTAACCTTATATAAATCTCTGTCGGTAATGTTATTTTTTGCAAACACATTTTACCCTTAGGTAAATGGTTTAGACCAGCGGTCGGCAACACGCGGCCAGTTTTTCTTGCGGCCCGTGAATGTTTCGAGAATAAGTTAATAAGTATCAAAAAGTAAAAACAATGTTTTCTAATATTGCCATCGTTAAAGCGTAGCTATTTGTGTCATTTTGTAATAAAAACTTTGTTTATTGTCTGAATCCCCTTATTATTACCTACTTACTCTATCTTACAAATTTTGACATTTTAAATTGTGGCCTAGAAAAGCCCACATTATGCGTAGGTATTGGGCTTTTAGGGTTAATACGAGTAATATGCCTGCGGCCCGCCTTTAGTTTGTTTTGCCACCTTGTGGCCCTTGCCTGCCAAAAGGTTGCCAACCGCTGGTTTAGACAACTACTATTCTAAGGACACCGACATTTTATTTTTTTCGTCAGCAACCTGTACGATTCCTGCTTTTGCCAGATAACAAATTCATATAATATCTAGTAATTTATAGTAACAATGTGTGTTTGTTTCAGCAAACCGGCATGACCCCTCTGATGTACGCGGTGAAGGACAACCGCACCACCTTCGTCGAGAGACTGATCGAGCTGGGCTCTGACGTCGGAGCCAGAAACAACGTGAGTACATTGTACTATCAGAGAAGTTGATTCCTAGGCAGATGGCGGACCTAAGTAGACCTAGTAATTTGGTCGCGTTAAGTCAAACCCATCCGACCGATCACAGCTAACATTGAATTGACATAAGCCGACCAAATGACGTAGGTCCGTCAACTGCATAGGAATCAATTTCCTCGATGGTACTTTAATCTTTATACATGCTTCAGTTTTTTTTTGACCCTAAGAGCCCCCGCAGACTACAGACTTTTAGTCGGCCAATAGTTTGACCAAGTTGGGGTTTCAGTACATCATTATCGGCCGATACAAATCGTTTAGTGTGCGCACCTCTATACATGATACATCTTCGTACTGATTAAGCTTTCGATCAAACTATCGGCTGACTAAAATTCTGCAGTCTGCGGGGGCTCTAAGGGTTAAATCAGGCCGCAACGCGACGCGTAGAACATTTTTAAAGTATGTATTTGACAGATTTGCAAGACGTCTCACACAATTGAGATCAATCAAGTCAGTACTTTAGAAAATATGTAACTACGCGTCACGTTACGGTCTGAATTGACCCTTATATAACGTGTAATAAAACAAAGTGATAACTTAGATAACTAATACGAGTAATACTTGAGGGCGTGTATGTATCTCTTAATACAAGGTTTACCAAAACTAAGTGATAATATTTTAGGGTTTGTTACATGCGTCCCTTGTATCCAGCGCTAAAAGCGCATTTTTTATGATTTGTATGCAAGCGCCTCAGCGTCAGGACTCAGGAGTTTGCCCACACAAAAGTGAAAAAAAATTACTCTGTTGGTGCCGCTACTTTCACAGTGGACTCAATACAGGGGACTTATACCTACTCTAAAGCAATTATCACTTAGTTTTGTTACACGTTGTACAGCTGTAAAAAAAACTGAAGCCTCCTTCACGGGGACGTCATTCAACTTCGATGACTTTCGAGTGCGACAGCCAATATTAGTGAAGTTTTTCAGTCCGAGACGAACGGAAATAATAATAATTAATTGTTAATTATAATTTTATCTTCGAATGAAGCGACTCATATAATAATGATCGAACTTCACTTGGTAAGTTCGTTTGATCATTTATAATTATAGACACAGGAAAAAGTCAAAATATTATGGTATCGTAGCACTTATTCTCAACAGTTGTAAGGACAAACGACTTGCATATTATACGTTGGTAGTAACAATATAAATAAAACGACAGTTTTATGCGGAGGCAGTTTCTAATAACGAAGATATACACTGTTAATACCTAGGAAATAATTAAGTGTATCATTCAAAATGAGATAAAACAAGCATTCACACGCAACATCTATGATTCGAAGAAGATTCGAATTTTCGAATCGAAAAAGATTCGATTCGAAATTTTGCGTATTTGGCGACGACGTTGCGCGTTCTTTGAGGCGTCGAAAATATGATACTCTGCAGTCTACTACAAGAATTAATGTAGACTCGTAACGCACTAAAGCGCTAAAGAACTTGCCTTTCAACATGCACTAAAATACTCTTCTAAACAGTAAGATAATGTAAATCAGACCTGGTGATGATAGTAGATTCTCAATGACTTTCCGGAGGGTGGAGCCATTAATGTCAAAGCAAGCCATCAAAATGTTATCTAGGGTTTGATCTTGAATTCCCCTAAAAATAGGCCTATAATCTTCGTAGGTTATAGTTTTGAACTGATTATATCTGTATTCAGTCACTAAACTACATCAGGGCTCACGTGCGTGATCTTAATTTGAGCCGTTTATTCACAACACAGCCGTATTTTTACAATCATAGCCGCTCGTAAAACCAATTTTTATATTTAGTGCTCTACGCGGTTACTTATATACGTACAGAACTTACAATGTATATAGTATATATTCAAAGAAGTTTAAGTAAGTAGGTACGTATAAAAAATAAAAACAAACATTTTGAGTTTAGAAAAATAATTAATAATATACTTACTTATAAGAAACATTGGAATAATATGATAATAATTTTGATTCGTAGATAATATTATTATAATTTATCCAATATCGTTGTCTTAGATTGATATGCATTTAAACATACTTACTTGGAAGATTTGCGTACAAGGAATTATGCATATCTTCTATGTACTATCAGAGAAGTTGATTCCTATGCAGATCGGGGACCTACGTAGTTTGGTTGCGTTACGTCAAACCCAGCCGACAGATCACAATTAACATTGAATTGACATATTCGACCAAATAACGTTGGTCTATCAACTGCATAGGAATCAATTTCCTCGATGGTACATAACATGGCAAAATATATAATATTATGTGTACATAAAATCTTTCTCTTTTGCTTACTATTAGATTTTATGTACACAAATTAAGGTAACGATGATATTAAATATTTCTTTGATGCTTTACAAATGAAACAAACCACTAAATATTTCATTTATGTTATATTATGTTTTGTTAGTTTAGCAGTTATAAACGTATTTTGACATGTTGCTACAAATGTATGGTTTTTATTTTAATTTTTTTAATTATACTATTTAATTTTTTTAAATGATATTAATAGACTAGCTGTCCCGGCAAACGTTGTTTTGCCATTTAAAGTATTTCTACTTCATCAGTTGATACAACATCTTATCCCCTCTTTTGTCCTCTAAGAGTGGTGGGGGGAAAAA
Organism: Polyommatus iphigenia; assembly: GCA_963422495.1. Taxonomy (NCBI): domain Eukaryota; kingdom Metazoa; phylum Arthropoda; class Insecta; order Lepidoptera; family Lycaenidae; genus Polyommatus; species Polyommatus iphigenia. The sequence continues at coordinate 29,341,672 of OY730188.1, read as the reverse complement.
TTTTATACACCAGATGTTAAGTTGGAAAAAACAGTTAATAATAATATGAAGTACTTAAGTCCATTAAAGAAAAAAGTTCGATACAAAATCTGACCCCTCTTTTGTCCCGTTAGAAGGGTGGGGGTGGGGGGGGGTGATGATGACACTAGATGTTGAGTTGGAAGAAGACAAATCTATCTGCGAAAACCGCATTCAAATCGGAACAGTAGTTTTCGTGTGATAGTGGAACAAACATACAGACAGACAGACAGACAGACAGACAAAAAACTAACTACATTTTTGGCTTCTATAGCGATGTAGTGACACCCCCGCTTACTATTTTTTGAATGTCTTTAATGTACAGAATTTTCATTTCTACAGTTTTATTATATTAATAGATAAATAATTATACTTTGATAGCATTTCAGGAACGGGAAATGAAATTATTTGCGTATGTGTAAGATTGTTAAGAAGTTCAAATATCAACGGCACGTACTGACGCATACTGAAAGTAATAATTATTGTTAGTTGGAAAATAAAATGAGTAGGATAAATTTAAACCATAAACATTTTTAACCCTTCGCCGGCGATAAAAAGTGATTCATGTTGGCCAGAAGTAATAAGTCATAACGATGGTAAGGTAGCAAAATGCATAAAAACCTCCCAAGGTTAGGGTAAATTATTTCTGCCCTGACATAAATACACGTTAACTAGGTCTTAGCTCAGATTCGAATGCGTAATGCATTTCTTTGCGTGAAAAAAAAAAAAGGGTCTTAGCTCAGATAACACCCTGTTTAATTACTGTATATCGAGCTTATCGACGACTTCGTCCGACTGTTATGTCTAGCTAGCGATTATTATGATTAAAATTATGATTATCAGTAAAATTTAATTTATTTTTTCAGATGAACGTCATACAGTACTAAGGGTACGAAACATTATGTTGTTGATTCTTAGTTTGAGTTTTTGTTGGTTAATGAGATACACCAACATAAGCAAAAAATATGTTTACTGGAGATATGATACACACATGATAATATGACATAGTATGACACAAATAAGTGAAATACAGTAAGACTTAAGAGTCTCTGTGTTTTGGAATATTCTCAGTTCACAGTTACAAGTAGGTAGTCAGTTATCAGCTTGTTCAACAAATTTCGTCGTAGCAGGACGAGAAAATCTCGTCCCAAGTAATTAATTATGTAGTTAGGTATTTTGACTTTTAAGTTGGAGTTAATCTCTACAGTCTAGTATTTTAAGAACGAAAATAATTGTCGACCCAGTATTATAGTTTTTCAATAATATAAGTATGATACAGTAAACAACTTTTTAGTAGCGACTTTTGTTTCACGACTTTATTCTCCTGTGTGAATTGTACGCAAAGGCTGCTCCACTGTAACATAATGTTACTTTAGCATATTTTGAGCATAAAGAAAACTGTTCTATACATATAAATTATAATAAATCTGTAGAAATGAAAATTCAGTACATTAAAGATATTCAAAAAATAATAAGCGGAGGGTGTCATAACATCGCTATAGAAGCCGAAAAATTACTTAGTTTTTTTTGTCTGTCTGTCTCCCTCGCCTCCTGGAAATGTTGCGTATAACAAAATGGTGTCGCGTCGTAAGTGTTTAGTTTTAATTCTCCTTTTTTAGGAACAAACCAAGTAATTAATTAAAAGTGAATTTATGCTAACCTAAACTAAACATACAGTTTTCGAGTGTCATTGGAATAATGTACGGGGGTAATAAATAATAAATAATAACTTTGCCTCTTGCCACTACTTGATGGGGGGGCAGCGCAGGCAGGGCATTTCCGTTATCAGTATAATAAGTTATTATACTATGCTAACGCGAACGAAGTCGCGGGCAACAGCTATTCATACTAATATTAGAAATGCGAAAGTGTGTTTGTTTATTTGTCCTTTCTTCGCGGCATAACAAAGCAAACAATCGACTTGATTTTTGGCATTAACTTAGTTGAAGGGGTGGAAAGTAACATAGGCTACTTTTGGTCTTGGAAAAACATCATATTTCCAAAGGAGGTTTACAAGAATGTTCGTATTTTACGCGATTTTCGAATTCCACGCGAGTGAAGCCGCGGGCAAAAGCTATTTACAATAAAAATAAAAATAAACCGGCCAAGTGCGAGTTTTTATTTTTATGAAATTAAAAGGTTTTTGATTTATTTTTATATTTCAGTTGATTACATGAAAGTTAAATTAAGGTTTACCATTTATGACGTATAAAAAGAACTACTTGCTAGATCTCGTTCAAACCAATTTTCGTTGGTAGTTTTTATAGTAATGTACATCGTATATTTTTTTTAGACTTATCATACCCCTACTTTAGAAGTTGGAGGGGGGGAGGAGGGGGCACACATTTTACCACTTTAGAAGAGTCTCTCTCGCAAACTTTTCAGGTTAGAAAAAAATTTAATTAGAAACCTCAATATGATTTTTGAAGACCTATCCATAGATACCCCACACGCATAGGTTAGATGAAAAAAAAAATTTTGTTTCAGTTGTACCTATGGGGACCCCTAAAATTTTTAATAATTTTTCTATTTTTGTATCAAAATCTTAATGCGGTTAACAGATTACATCTACTTACCAAGTTTCAATAGTATAGCTCTTATAGTTTCGGAGAAAAGTGGTTGTGACATACGGACGGACAGACAGACAGACATGACGAATCTATCGGAACCCCGTTTTTTGGCATTTGGCTACAGAACCCTAAAAAGTAGGTATGGTACTATCAGAGATGTTGATTGATTGATTGATTTTCATACTTATTCTGATGTTTTAGGGTTCCGAACCCAAAGGTTCAGTGAAACAGCGATGTTTCAGTAAAAGGTTTCCGTTAAACCTTTTACTGAAACTTCGCTGTTTGTTCGTCTGTCTGTCGTCAATTTGCAAAGTTTTCTCAGGTATTGTATTTCTATTTATGTTATAACAACAAATACTGTACATAAAATTAAAAGTATGAACTCCCACGCACAAAAAATATGAAAGTGGTGCGGAACCCTTCGTGCGCGATTTCTACTCGCACTTGGCCGGATGTTATCATCTGCGACAGCAAAATTTTCCAATATTAATCATACCAGGACACTACAAAAAATAAATCGATGATATTATAATAATTATACTAGCTTACATCATAAACTAAAAAAATGCTGGACACACTGACGCAGTTCCCCTTTTTATTCAGATTCCATTTGTCTCTCGGCATACCTAATCGTTATTCTATCTGTTTTAAAAATACTTGAAAATTGTGAATATCATATTTTACGACTCATTATAATATAATGTTCAGTGCTTCACTCAAATATGCCTCAAACTCTATCTAAACGGCAAGGTGTACGAAAATATAAAGCGAAAAACAGATTGGAAGGAAAAACTGTTAAGGTTTTCTTTTTATTACCGCGTGGGCGAAGTAGCGGTCAAAATCTTGTAAGTGTTATTTGGTGTATCCTACTTTAATACACGTTAGTGTAGACATTTCAAGATTGTATATTTTTTTCGTCGGTAGTTCTGACTCAGGTAGATTTTACAAAATTGTATCATTTATTTTAATTTTTTTTTTTCATTTATTTTGGCATCAAACAGTCATATGATATACAAAGAAAATACAATATGTTATAGTATTTTTTTACAATAGACCTATAGTGCCGAAACATAATATTTAGTCAATTTTGGAGAGACGCGTATAGGATTAAGATTGACTTAAAAGTTAAAACTATAGCTTACACTAGACCAAAGATGCTATTTTTTTAGAATACACGCATGAGTATAGCTAGTCATTGCACCTTGTATGTACTGGAATATTTGCTAAACGTACAACCGTACAAGGTACCATGAATAACTGAAAAATACAAAAAATATATAAGTGATATATTATAATTAATAATACAAGTTGTATAAAAATATGTAGTCGATCGAGTTACATATATTTTATCTATAAATCAAAATATTACAGAAGTACAAAATTCAAACTGTGTTCTGTGTTCAGTTTACGTTTAAGTTCTAATTTTAGGCTATTAAGAGAATTATTAAAAATATCAATATCGGTGAAGTTGTTGCATCAGCAGTTGGTCTGTCATTCTGTTATTTTTGTGTCAGAAGTCCTGACTCAGAGCAGAGTAGACAGAATTACTCAGAGTTAACCCCTGACTCAACAGGAAAAGTCATTATGTGTGGTGACTTCATTGGTGATGAAAAAAATGTATAGGGATGTAGAAAGCCTAAACGTCAAAATCTAAGGGGCCAAAACTACTGAAGGTATTTTATGAATCACCATCTTGAATCACACGAAACATGATCAAGAGCGTAACCGCAAAATAATCAGGTCTGAGCACGCAACGCATAAACTACAGGGCAAAGTTAAATAATAATTCCGAATCAACAGAACTTACTCGATCAACGATATCAATCGCACGCGATTCTTTCACGATGGACAGGAAATCCTACCTACATATCCTCACATTCTGTATCCTGAAATCTCATAATAATCAAAACTTGAAACATATTATCCGAATACGCAAATTATTCCTTTATTAAAATCGAGAGTTACGGTTGGAAGTAGGTATGTACTGTTTCCAACCAGCCAAACGTGATGGTTGAAACTATGTGTAACCATAACATACATCCGGGATTTATACATGATTAGAGAAGAGACTGCCAAAATGAATTTTGCCTAAAAGTAGGTTTTCCGATTACCGTTTGATTATATCGGTTTCACCATAGACTAACTATGGTTTCACTAAGATAATATTATGATTAGATCACTTAAACGACTTTAACTTGACTGCGCCAGAAATAGGACGTCTTATTTTAAAATTTGCCACTGGAAGCTAGCCAATTTACAAAGAACTGAAAACTTTAACACTTACGTAAAAGTGATTATTAAGTAATTAAACTGCTGTGTGCTTCTTAGCCACGTTCTGATTTTCCCTTCAGTTTAAACCGAACAACACTGGAAGTGAGCCACTACATTGTTCACCAGAATCTGACCACGTTTTGATATGATTTAAAATATGTATAGTAAAATCTAACGCTTAGATTATTTTATTACAAACAAAGATTGTTATGATTGGAATTCAAGTGGGAAAAATAAGGTTCTTTCAAAATCAATAAAGGTTATTGTTACTTGCAGGACAACTACAATGTGCTTCACCTCTCTGCCATGTACTCGAGGGAGGACGTTGTCAAACTGCTGCTGTCGAAGAGAGGAGTCGACCCTTTCGCGACCGGTGGCGTGAGTAAAATATTACGAAAATCTATGTATATGTTGGAAGGTCTAGAGGACACCCAGCAAGTATAGTCTTCTATAGAGGCAACCTACAGGCAAGCCGCAAGAGTCCTGTTTATTAGAAACGATTAACTTGATCATCACTAGTAAACAAACTTATAACTTAAATTTTAGTTGACGCAAAAGAATTATTATATACATATTCACTAGTCAAAGAGATAATTTACCTAAATTGCCTAAAGGCAATTTTTGCTCTATTGAGTTAACCCTTAAGTCTTGGGCATAAAGGTTGTGAAGTAATGTAACACAATTTGCAGAGTCGACAGCAGACCGCAGTGCACCTGGTGGCCAGCAGACAAACAGGCACCGCCACGAGCATACTGCGGGCGCTGCTGGCTGCCGCCGGCAAGGACATACGACTGAAGACTGATGGTGTAAGTAATCAAATATTTGTGCAGTAGGATCTCTAGAAATAATCGGTATCCGTGTTTTATTTGGAGATAGTGTCGATGATTTTATTAATGATACTTCAAAAGCAATTGTAAATAAAAATGTCAAAGGCAGTGTCTCATAGATTTAGATTTGTTTAGGATCACAAATAAATTATTATCATAGGAAAAACATGTCGTATCCTGCAGCAACTATCAAAGATCGTTTGCTTAAAATAAAAAGGATGAATTTTGTAGAATGATCCGATTTATCATTAAGAAATTGCAAACGAATAACAATAAGTAGGTATACGAAATCCAATCAATACCATTGTTATTGTATATAGACAAGTTATGTGATAGTATATGATTCACTGCAGCAGTGGTCACAAGGCTCGCGTGCAGCCCTCGCCTGGCACCGACGTCCCCGACAATCACCTCTTAAAACTTAGACGTAAACAAACTTCCATCGATAAAAATTCCTCAAACTACAAGATCGATCATCCCCCAAACCGATGCATCATCACGCACCCGAATTTAATATACGGCTAACTGTTACAAGGCTTTCGTTTTAACGACATTCCGACACAGCAGAAATGAATAGACACTAGCTAATTATCCGTCGAGCTTTAGCTAGCTAAACCCCACCGCGAAATTTACAATGCAAATCACTAGCGGAATATTAGTTAGCGTTGACGTTGAATTTCGAAATTACCGATTTTAATACAATGAGACTCAGTCCTTTCCACGACACGACTAGGGCTAGTTTGCTCTACGATGTCGGACGTAATGGAGGATCAAGTACGTATATCGAATCGAGGTGCAAAATTTTCCCTGTTGCATGCTAAAAACAATTTTCAATCGATCAAATAAGTGAAACTACAGAATTTGCAATAAGTTCGAAACATCGTTTGTAATGTGACGGCTGTAGTGCCAGTGCGATCGCATACCGCACTAGCGTGAGTAGTTCGTACATAGACACTGCATCGCATGCATCTTTTCGAATTGGCAAAGCGGAAACAGATAGAATGTCGGAAAACGAGAAAGACTCTCCTTCGAGCGCTAATCCAAATTATCGGTCAAACGTCCGCAGTCCACCTGCAAACTTGCTGCCTAGAGATTTGCAAAGGCTTGAACTAAGTTTCCTCGAGTTAAATAAGGAGCGGGCGAGGCAAAAGGAATGGAAAAAGCTAATACACGATATGGTGTTCCAGAGGGGCAAGATCCCGCTGCTGCTAGCGGTAGAGGCGGGGAACCAGAGCATGGTCCGGGAGTTACTTAGCGCGCAGACGGCGGATCAACTCAAGGTAACTATTTGAAATTGAAACTTAATGTCAGATTAATAATCTAAACGGAACCAATTAATATTAAATTATTAGAGCTCTGCAAATAATAATTTCTCGAGTTTTAAGTTGCGTAAAAAGTGCTTTTTTTCGAGTTGTATTAAAATAATTTCGTTTCTTCTAATTTTAATTATAATTTAAAAGTTATGAGAAGTTACAATAAAATATTATTTTGTTACGACTACCGTATTTATTATTAAATGGCACAAACACGAATTGGAAAATATCCAGTTTTTTAAATAAACATTTGCTACTCAGGCATCAACACCTCTCGGCGACACGGCGTTACATCTGGCAGCGAGAAGAAAAGACGTGGATATGACGAGGATACTTGTAGACTACGGTGCAGCAATAGATGCAGTGAACGGCGCAGGGCAGACTCCACTACATATAGCAGCCGCGGAAGGAGATGAACCTCTAGTTAAATACTTCTATGGAGTGAGAGCGAATGCTGCGATTGCTGATAATGAAGGTCAGTGTAATTGCCTCAAAGTTATTCTTCACTTATAAAATATTATATATTAGTAATATGATCACAACTGCTTAAATATTCAAACAGTTTGGAGTTAAATAGGTCTACAAGAGACTTATTAAGAAGGTAAATGCACATGTAGCCAGCAACAAAAGAAACTCATTAAACGATGTTGTTGTTTCCACAGATCGAACACCAATGCACTTAGCGGCTGAGAACGGACACGCCACAATCATAGAACTACTAGCTGACAAATTCAAAGCATCAATCTTTGAAAGGACGAAAGATGGAAGCACACTCATGCACATCGCCTCTCTGAACGGCCACGCGGATTGCGCCATGATGCTGTTCAAAAAAGGCGTTTATCTCCATATGCCTAATAAGGTAAAGTATTTAGTTAAATTATTAAAAACATATTTCGATAATTTTGTCGGACAGGTTTGTTTCTCAAGCCTTTTTAGGTTAACATTTTAATGTTTAAATTAATTACGAAAAAAATACTTTCAGGATGGTGCCCGAAGTATCCACACTGCTGCGAGGTACGGCCACGTCGGTATCATCAACACATTACTGCAGAAAGGCGAAAGTGTAGATGTTACCACGAATGTAAGTTTCTAGACATTATATTCCGAAAAAGTATGTAATTTGGCCAAATTGTTTTATCCCAACTCTATCATGATACTTTGGTAGCTAATGATAATTATTCACAAGATACATTGTTTTAATTAATAATTTATTATGTTTTTGATCTTGCACTAAAATATATTTATGTACAGGACAATTACACAGCTCTCCACATAGCTGTAGAATCCTGCAAGCCAGCTGTTGTTGAAACACTTTTAGGATATGGAGCAGACGTCCACATACGTGGAGGGAAACAACGGGAAACACCACTACATATTGCTGCGAGAATACCTGATGGTGAGAATCTTTTGTTTAACTATCTCATCATGCAAATATAGAAACATTTAATAACGTCTCCTATTTTTTTATAATATAGGCGATAAATGTGCCCTTATGCTTCTTAAATCTGGCGCTGGACCAAATAAGGCTACCGAAGATGGACAAACACCAGTTCATGTTGCTGCTAAATATGGGAACCTAGCTACACTAATACTGCTCTTAGAAGATGGTGGTGATCCACTTAGGAAAACAAAAGTAAGTTTCCGATTTTACAATGTCTGTACTATTATTCGCTGTCAAAAATCCAGTTAAATATTAAAAATATTTAAAAAATTTATGCTTACAGAATGGTCAAACACCTTTACAAATGGCAAGTCGGAGTTGCAAACCAGATGTAGTGAGGTATTTGCTAGAATTTATTAAAGAACGTAAAGGCGAAAAAGTTTCTTCGACTTACATAGACGCTGTTGATGAGCATGGAGCTAGTGCCCTACATTTTGCTGCACAAATAACCAAAGACGAAGTTAAAGTTCCTTCTGCGGACAAAGAAGTTGTAAAATGTTTAATGGAACATGGCGCTGATGTCACTTTGGTGACTAAAGAAAATCATGAAACGGCGTTTCACTTTTGTGCGATAGCGGGAAATAATGATGTTCTTACAGAAATGATATCTGACATGTCTGCAGCAGACGTTGGTAGAGCTTTAAATAGGCAAAATTCAATTGGATGGACGCCTTTACTAATAGCGTGTAATAGAGGTCACATGGAGCTAGTTAATAATTTACTTTCGAATCATGCTAGGGTTGATGTATTTGATACTGAAGGCAGATCTGCGTTACATCTAGCGGCAGAGCATGGTTATCTACAAGTATGTGATGCTTTACTTACTAACAAAGCTTTCATAAATTCTAAATCAAGAAACGGTCGGACAGCGCTTCATTTAGCAGCCATGCATGGATATACACATTTAGTAAAATTTCTTATCCGAGATCATAACGCAATGGTTGATGTGTTAACCCTGAAGAAACAAACGCCATTACATTTAGCAGCAGCTAGTGGTCAACTCGATGTTTGCAAATTATTATTAGAACTTGGTGCCAATATTGATGCAACAGATGAGTTGGGACAGAAGCCTATACACGTTGCAGCGCAAAACAATCATTCAGAAGTCGTACAGTTATTTTTACAACAGCATCCTAATTTAGTGATGGCGACAACTAAAGATGGAAACACTTGTGCGCATATAGCAGCTATACAAGGATCGGTGAAAGTAATTGAAGAGCTTATGAAATTTGACAGAACAGGAGTAATATCTGCGAGAAATAGACTAAATGACTCCACACCACTGCAATTGGCTGCAGAAGGTGGACACGCAGATGTTGTAAAAATTCTCGTTAGAGCCGGTGCTTCATGTACAGATGAAAATAAAGAAGGCTTTACGGCAGTACATTTAGCAGCACAACATGGTCATACAAATGTACTTGATGTAATGCGATCGACAAACACTCTGAGGATATCTAGCAAAAAGTTAGGGTTAACACCATTGCATATTGCAGCCTACTACGGACAAGCAGGTACTTTTAAGTTTTAAGCAGGTTTACTATAAATAATGAGTACTACGTAATTTTTACGTATTTTCACTGTCGTATTCAAATAACATTATACTTTTTTTTTGCAGAAACTGTACGAGAACTCTTATCTTATGTGCCCGGTACCGTTAAGTCTGAAGCACCGACCGGAATTTCGTTAGTACCTATTTTGGGATCAGAATCAGGTCTAACACCGTTACATTTAGCAGCTTACAATGGTAACGAAAATGTTGTACGGTTACTATTGAATTCAGCTGGTGTTCAAGTTGATGCGGCTACAAATGAAAATGTAATTACATAATAATATATATTTTTTAAAGCATGGTAAAGATTTGTGCACATTGTTATAAATAAATTATGTTTGCAGGGATACAATCCGCTTCATTTGGCTTGTTTTGGTGGTCACATGTCGATCGTCGGATTACTACTTAGTAGATCAGCGGAGTTGCTGCAAAGTACTGACCGTCATGGAAAAACTGGTTTGCACATAGCATCGACTCATGGCCACTACCAAATGGTTGAAGTCTTGCTAGGTCAAGGAGCTGAAATAAATGCCACGGATAAAAATGGATGGACCCCACTTCATTGCGCAGCTAAAGCTGGGCACCTTAATGTTGTAAAACTTTTATGCGAATCCGGAGCCTCACCTAAAAGCGAAACAAACCTTAATTGCGCTCCAATTTGGTTCGCAGCATCTGAGAATCATAATGATGTACTAGAATATTTATTACATAAAGAACATGACACTCAATCATTAATGGAAGACAAAAGGTTTATTTACAATCTCATGGTTTGTTCAAAAAACCATAACAATATACCGATAGAAGAATTTGTACTTGTTTCACCAGCCCCTGTAGACACAGCTGCAAAATTGTCAAATCTGTATATAACTTTATCAACCAAGGTATGTTATTTTTAATTTAATATCATAAGACTGGAATATTCTAATACCTACACAGTACGCTAAAATGTCTTTATGATTTTTTTCAGGAAAAGGAGCGTGCCAAAGACCTTATAGCAGCCGGTAAACAGTGCGAAGCGATGGCAACGGAGTTGTTAGCTTTAGCTGCTGGTGCCGATTCTGCTGGTCATATTTTAACTGCAACGGACAATCGTAGCATTGAGTTTCTAGACGTCCTAATAGAAAATGAACAAAAAGAAGTCATTGCCCACACCGTCGTCCAGAGATATCTGCAGGTAAAAAATAGGTAACTTGAGCAACTTCAGTAATTAATCCAGTGCTAAGCTATTCATGAAATATATGACTTTCTTCATTACAGGAACTCTGGCGGGGAAGCCTCAAATGGAGCGGCATCAAAATTATGTTCCTTTTTTTCATGTTTATAGTATGTCCACCCGTTTGGATGGTGTTCTCTCTTCCACTTGGTCATAAATATAATAAGGTTCCCATTATCAAATTCATGTCATATTTGACGTCACACATATATCTTATGATTTTATTAGCATTAGTAGGAATAACTCCAATATACAATTCTATATTTAGGGAAAGTTTAGTGCCCAGATGGTACGAGTGGATGTTGTTAATAGCATTGAGCGGGCTTTTGCTATTCGAACTGACAAATCCAAGTGACAAATCTGGGTTGGGTTGGATAAAAATTGCAGTATTACTTATGGGAATGGTGGGAGTTGCAGTCCATGTCGTTGGATGGATTTTTGTTATGCCAAAGTATTGGCCTACTTTAATGTACTGTAGAAATCAATGTTTCGCCTTATCTTTTTTACTAGCATGTGTACAAATCATGGACTTTTTGTCTTTCCACCATCTCTTCGGCCCTTGGGCGATCATCATCGGGGATTTAATGAAAGACTTAGGCAGATTTTTAGCTGTGCTAGCTATCTTTGTATTCGGTTTCTCGATGCACATTGTAGCTCTGAATCAGCCGTTCAGAAACTTGAACAAACCAGAAGACAATAAGTACGCCAGACAAGTTCGGAAAAAGCTATTTTCAGACGGTAAGTTTTTATCTGCCTTATAGCAAAATAGAAATTAGACTACGATAACGATAATAGAATATTAAAATTTTTACAATATTCGACGTCAGATAAGGTATTAGTGAGGGAGCCCTAAAACAATTTTTTTTGTGATTACTAACAAGCTAATTTTTTGTGAGTACCTACATTTTGATAAGACGAAAAACATTTTTAGTGTCGAAAAATCTCGAAAGTGGTAGCTAACAGAGATAGAAAGGGTTTCATATTTTAACTTGATGGTTGTAAAATATGGATTGTTTTATTTGTAGGACAAGGTTACTCTTAAATTATATAATAACTATTAACCTACAAATATGAAAAAGAACAGCTGGTTAGGGTTCCGTTTTAGGGTACAGTAGTCAACCAAGTTTTGTTGATTACAGAACCCTAAAACGGCTGATTTTTCGTATTTTGGTAGGTTAATAGTTATATAATTTAAGAGTAACCTTGTCCTACAAATAAAACAATCCATATTTTAGGAATTAGGACCATCAAGTTTTGCCTTGATGGTCCTAATTTCTAAAATATTTACATACAGTAATACATATTTATTAAGTAATACAGAGATAGAAAGGATTTCATACTTTGGTATGAAATCCTTTTGCCTTGCTAACAGAGATCTGTTAGCTACCACTTTCGAGATTTTTCGAAACTAAAAATGTTGTTCGTCTTATCAAAATGTAGCTACTCACAAAAAAATAGCTTGATAGTAATCACAAAAAAAATTGTTCTAGGGCTCCTGTACTATATTTATTACTTGCATAAAAAATACAATAATAATATTTGTGGACACAAAATTAAACTTGTACATTGACAAGTAATTAACAATTTAGATTGCTATACAACATTTTCAACGTTATTTTTATATTAATTTTATATTTCTAAAACTAGATATAAGCCTTCGTTCAAAACGTCAGGCCTACGGTTCTCAGTTGGTCCCTACTGGAGAATCTTATCGCAGAAAACAGGGACCAGCCGGTCGTAAGTTACAAAAAAACCGAAGAGTCAGATTATATTTTGTAGACTGTGTGGCATAATCCTAATAATTATTTTTTATATAACATTGATGTGCTTAAATCATCCTACTTTGTGTAAAAACCATTCACTTGCAAGCTTCAGAGTTACAAAACGTAATAGGAGGGCAATGTACAAAGGAATACAGAGAACGATTTATTTTATGCAAGCATCATCATCAAAGTAATCGAGAACTTGTAAGATACAACATTGAGAATTTTTCATGTTTAATATAAGAATGTTTGATAAAGATAACTTATAATTAACATAGATCTAGATCCGTGCTTTGCAAGTTCTGTTATAAATCTTATTTTGTTACGCATACATTGATGATGAATTAAATAAATTTTTGTGCATAGCAGAACATGCATGGTGCGTCACAAGTCTAGTTTTAGTGGAATGAGTGGCCGACCTCACCGCATTTGATGGAGCAAGTTTGATTTGCGCATGCAGTGGCTGCATTTCCCGCGTTTGTTCACCGGTGTCTTGAGGTATTTTATGTTTGACAACCTGGCTGTATGTCTTCAATGTGTCACCGTCGTTGTGACCACGCTATCTATGTGGCGACACAGTTAGAGGGAGAGGGGTAGATTGATGCAGGATCACCAAATTTAACAGAGCTAACAGAATGCAGACATCTGAAGCACACGGAACGACTGCTAACCACATTCGATACATGACATTCACACCAATCTACCCCCTAATTTGCACACACGAATATGCTTGAAACAAACGACAACGCTAGATGTGATTTTAATTTGCTTTGTATCATCTTCGATGACCTCAAGCACTCGCTTGAGATATAATAAACAAATACTCGTAAAAGAGAAATGATATGAAGCAAATTAAAATGTATATGATTTTAGATTCAGGGTAAATTGATGCATACAATTGAAAATCCTGCATTAATCTACCCGGTGGTATCGTAGAGCAAAGGAATACTCCACATCTTCCGATTGTCTTCTAGCGACTTTGACGCCGATCGAAGCTTTGGAGAAATCGTTCTTCGCCCTTTTTGGCCAGATCACCTTGTCAGACCTGAACTACATATCTAGCGCTCGGCCCTGGTGGACACAGTACCTCTTCAAATTCGTCTTCGGCGGATACCTCTTGATATCCGTCGTGGTGCTCATAACGCTCCTCATTGCCATGATGTCGGACACTTACCAACGAATCCAGGTAACTTTACTGTCAACTTGCGTTACTTTGTCCACAGTAAGCATGAATCCAATCTTATCGTTCGAGCTGCTGTTCTTCGCGGTGTTCGGTCAGACGACGACGGAGCAGACGAAGGTGCACCGGAGCGACAGCAACAACCAGCCGCCCTGGACCAATTACTTGTTTAAAATTGTGTTCGGAATCTACATGCTGGTGTCGGTCGTAGTACTTATAAATCTGCTTATCGCTATGATGTCGGACACTTACCAGAGAATTCAGGTTTGAAAGATATAAGTAATAGCAATACTATGTAACTAACTATTCTTCGTACAACAACTATTAAAAAGGAAAACCTATTGCGAACCTTCTCTATTCGTTAATCTAAAAGGCGAACATTTTATTTACAAACATTAACACACTATTTGATAATAAAATTAGTGTGAGATAATTTTTAATACCGGAATAGATCTTGACCTACTAAAGGCAGGAAATTTTACGTCACAAGTTTATCTTTAATTGTGTTTGCATTGTACAGGTATAATAAAGTTGTTTTCAGTAATTTAGATAAAAAAATTACACGTGTTTAGTTAAGATGTATTTATCTTGAGATGAGAGATGAAGATAAGCCTACAAAATATGAATTTATAAACCGTATCATGTCTGGAGTCGAATATGAAGTTTTTCAGAGTCATCAATATCATTATATTTTGTACTGTACTAAAGAATTACGTGTGACATTTTAGGCACAATCCGATATAGAGTGGAAGTATGGTCTATCGAAGTTGATTCGCAATATGCACCGCACCAACACCGCCCCATCCCCTCTGAACCTCGTGACGACGTGGCTCATGTGGCTGATTCATCGGTGCAAGGTAAATAAAATAGGTTTAATGAGAGGAATTAGTTATAACTTGTAAAAAAGTAAAAAGAGACGGCTAAGCAATTATCGATGGCACAAGGACACATACAACTAATTATATGTATGTACCAAAGCTACAAGCACTCATACCTACAAATGATGACGTAGAGAACAGAAGAGTTTGAACATAAAATATTTATAAAATAAATCAAATTCCAAGGAATATGTTAAACAAAATGTATTATTTACAGGAGAAAATGACAAAGAAGAGTAGACCGAGTCTGATCCACATGGTGGGCATGCATCGTGAGGATCAGCTCAGCGCTCGGTCTAAGGCAGGAGCGAAATGGCTGTCTAAAGTTAAGAGGGCACAGGTGGTACCTAAAGGTAAGCGCTTTCTAAGATCACAAAATAACTGAGGGACTTAAATAAGATGAAGACGATAAGAATATGCATTCAATAAAAGCACATGGCGGACAATTGCCCACTTTTTACCTTCAAGAGTGTTTCCAACTTGAGACAGTTCATAAAAATAATCTTTCTGAGACTAAACTTACTCGGTAAAGCTAAAATAGACAGTTCCTATATTGTATTATCCTAACATTTTCACTAGACACATATCGACTAAATTTTACTAAATTGCAGACTCTACGCGTCTATCCGTCGTCCACCTTAGTCCTTTGGGCTCTCAAATGAGCTTCAGCAACATGACGAGGATAGAGAACGTGGTTGACTGGGAGCTCATAGCCAAGAAGTACCGCGCTCTCACGAGGGACGAGCCAGAGGAATCATCCAACAAAGAGGACACGGACAGTGGAGAAGACTCCTCTGAAATAGTCCCCAATAACATAGCTTCCGTTCCGCCTTGAAATATAAATAGTAGTAAGAGAAGATAATAAACAGAAAGGAAGTTGGGAGACGCTTCCTAAAATTCAACTGATGTTGTTTTTGAATGAAATGTTAACTGTGAATAAAATGTAAATAATATTTTTGATAACTAACAAGTTTAATTTGTAAACAAACTCAATAAGCAATAAGATGAGTGAGTTTACAACTATGAATTTAGTGTATTGCCCACAAGATGTGGCCGCTAATGATAAAACAAAAAAAAAAATATATAAATCATAAAACCATTTACAACTACAAATTAAAGATGAATACTCGATGTGTTTAACAGACCTTGCTTCTTTTCCAGTTAAAACAAAAATAAAGTATTTATTAAACCAAATAACTGAACTTTAGAAAATTCTAATTTAACTTGTGTTATCTTTGTGGGCAAGAAGTTAAAGTCGTAGTTATTACAATCAGGTATTTAGAATATTTGGGGCCAGTACTTAGTATGACCTACCAAGTTCGTCCTATTGTTTCACTATAACTTTCAAATAAATGAAGAAAAAATTTGATGAAATTATTTTGGAAAAATTCAAGATGAATGTACTTAATTAATATTTTGGTCCCTTGGAAACTTTGATGCCTTTGTGAAACGTGAGATTTATAACATAAGTTGGTGTTAGTGTATATTAATAAAGTGTTAGTGAAAATATTATAATTAATGTTATTTAATAATATTTTGAAAGCAATAATATTGTAAATAAATAGTATTAAGCAGTAAGTATTATTATAATACTAACGTAATCATTAGTATTATTGCAAGATATTTTGTAAATAAATATTGTTTTACGTACAGATGGGTGTTTTTGATTTCCTTACATCTATAATAATTATTAACCCTTAAAGGCTACAATGATTTCGTGTATTATTATGACTACAACGGGTGTAAAAACACCCGGTTCTTAAAATTGGAAAATAATGACTTAATTAAAATCTTCATATTGTAAAAATGGGCTCAAAATGTTATTTGGACTTTTAACCCTTAAACAAATGTATAAAAACCTCATATTTATTATAAAAATACCTTCCACCATGATAATTAAACAGAATCCTGAAAACTTAAGAAATATTACTACCTGTATGAAAAATCGACTTTATTTTATACAAAAGTGTTTTAATTTATTGATAAGTCTTATTATTTTTATAATCATAGAACAGACAATAATAAGGTACACAAAATATTTATGAACTTATAAAATATATATCTTCTTTTTGTGATTGAAATTTCCATAAAATTTGTATAGTAAAGAGATTTTATGTCACGAAATAAATTATCCATAACGCAAAAAAATACAATTTTATATCATAATAACGTAAACAAAATCGAAATGAGCTTAGAAAGTTCAGCTTGACAGCCTTTTTTGGCGACAATACTTTATGCTACACTTAGTGAATGCCTTTTGCCTGTAGTCCAATTTATCAGACTTGTCGATGTCCAAAGTAGTTTTTTAGACAGCCTATGATCTTAAATGAAACATAGCAACGAATTTTTAAATAATGAGTTAATAATAAAACTAGGCATCAAAATAAACATTTTACTTTCAACAAATTTTAATACCCCACTATGACTACGAGTACAACGGGTGTAAAAACACCCGGTCATTACATTTAAAATCCGGATACATTTAAAACGTTAGAGAGGGCGCCACAGCGGCGACAGTGTCATGTCGTTCTCGCATTTCATTAAAGCTGAGGCTTAACCTACGCGACCAAAGCAACTGCGAAGCGGTAGCGTCTACCGCGCGGCGGACGCTGTCCATGTAATCTTATGGCGCTGTGCACACCTTCACGACCGCGACGCGGAATGTTCGCGTCGGCAAGCGGAACGTGCGCGTCAAGTTGTCAGACGCGTGTTTTGAAGTGTACATAACAAGACTTCTTTTTTTTCAAAACTTTTTTTTATGATTTTTTTATTTGTTTACGTTTTGATAGATTGTGTCATGAATCATGATTGCCCGGTGTATTATTTTTCTCTATGATCATGATATTAGTAGTCGCGCAGGTGTGCACGCCCAGTTTCGCGTTGCAGACGCTCCCGATTCGCGTACCGCGTCCCCTGTCACTGACGCGTAGGTTTGTTCTAAGCTTAAGTTTTAAAAATAAATAAGTGGATAAAATTGTATAAAAAGTGCATTAAAGTAAAGACAGTGTATAAAAACAAAAGAAACATATAAAGGACTCAGTGAAAATACTGTAAAAAACTACGAAAATAGTTTAAAAATACGTGAACTGAAAAGTGCATTTAAAAACTGCTAAAAGACAATTAATAAGTTTTACCCAGTGGAAAAACCTATTATTATAAATGAATACTGCTGTTACATCGAGATCAATACAAGAAAGTGTCCATAATTAAACTTTCAGAAAGTATAACCTCAAAAGTGCCAAATAATGACTCAGTAATGACCTGTAAAAAGTCTATCTAAATACCGACGACGCCATCTATTATCATATACCTGAACTTCTGTGACAAGGAGGTGGTGAATATCTGAACAACGTCAGTGGCAATATACAGAGGTCACTAAGTGTTATCGAATCATGGACGAAATAAAGCAAATGTTATTAAAAATGCAACAAGATATGGCACAACAAAAACAAGACATTCTAAACATGAAGGAGAATATTAAAAACACTATAAACAACAACATAAACGAAAAATTTAATATTTTAGATAAGAAAAATGCTATTTTGGAGAATAAATTGAAGAACAAAACGCGAAAATTAGTAGTCTAGAAAGACACATCAGAAATAAGAATTTGGTCATGTTTGGAGTGCAAGAAAATGAAAAATCATACCACAAATTAGAGAGTACTATAATCAACATAATAAATACTTACTTTAATCTCTCATACGACAGATTCCACTTCGCAGTAATCAGGAGACTCGATAAAAAAGGCGAAAAAATTAGGCCGGTTGTAATTACATTCTCTACTGTAGGCCTAAAGCTGAAAGTTCTGAAAAATAAATCTTGCTTGCAAAATACATACGTTTTGAACAAGCGCAAAGAACTTCAAGCTCAATTACAAAAGGAAAAAGAAGCTGGCAATACAGCTTTTATAAAATATGACAAGCTCATAGTACTAAATAAAAAGAAGGAAAACCATCGCCAACAATTAAATAAAAGAAACCTGTCAGAATCACCAGAGACAAGACCACCTCAATATGTGAACCAGACAACTCATCAAGACAATAGACAACCAACAAAGAAAAATAAATCTTCAAATATGAGAGATTATATAGTTCAAAATCCTAAACTAATCTGCACTCAAACTGAGACCCCTCAAGCAAGCACATCACAAACTAACATAGCATAGCAGCCACCGCTGGACCCTCTACAGCCATAGAGGAAAATAATATACGGGGCATAGAGAGCCCCCTCGCAGAATTTTGTCAAAATTATAATGAGAATTGATGGCTACATTGCGCCATCTGATATTAGCTTCCGCAAACTTTTGGCATGTATATATATATATATATATATATATATATATATATATATATATATATATATATATATATATATATATATATATATAACTTGAACACAATTGTAAATTAATAGTAAGGGAGCATGAAGTCAGAAAGTTTTTTAATAAAACATACATAAATTAAAACAAATTTTAGTTTACAGTTTATATTTTATTCATAAATAATTAAACGGTACATAATATATAATATGCTTACTTACATATTACATGAACACAGAATGTTGACAAATATTGTATGGAATTATAGAAAACACCGAAATCCTAATGATATATTAGAATATACATATCTTCGAAAAATTCATACACTGCACTCAACTCAAGTGGATCAGCGGATTAATTTCACAAATACCATTACAAAATCCGTTTTTAGAAACAAAACTACAATTAACAAGCACAAACGTAAAGGATATTTGCCATATTTCTGACAAAACATTGATTTAAATATTCTTAATAAATACTCTTTGGACATGACCAAAGAGGATGTATTATACAAACCCTTTAAGACCCATAGTACACGGCGTATTTTAAACGCGCAGAAGACGCGCAGATTACGCGAGTATACGCGAATCGCAATTTAAACGAGATTCGATCGCAACTTTGTAACTTAAGGCCGTCCCCCGAGCAAACGACCTTGGCCATACATTTGCCGTGTTGCCGAGATCGCACCAAAACCCTATTTTTTTACTTATCTTAGTTCAAAATTGTCCTAAAAAAAATTTAAACGGGGAATATGTAGTTTATTGTATTGTCGATCTATTGGCGTGTGTTTCAAATAAAAGTAATTTGTAAATCCTAAGGAGATGCTGAATCTATGCTTGAATTTTAATAAATTGGTTTTACTTTGGAAGCTGATATCATGAGTATAATAAACAAAAATAAAAAAATTAAAACGGGGAAAAGAATGTTGACATACTGAAGATTTTTGCTGTATTTTTATTATAACTTTGTAGCTTTCAAATTATGAGTTTATAAGGCTTGAAAAACGGTAAATTACGGTATCTCCGTAAGGAACGCCCTTAAGCACTCGGGGCTATCGTGAAACGCGCCTCTACTGCGCGTATACGTGCAGCTACAGCGATACAGTGCGTTGTAGTCGCTCATCTCTTTCGGTTTGATCATAGACTCCTCTTGTTCAGTTGTACAATGGGTCGGTTGAGACAACACTGCTTACGTTGGCTTTAGTATTTCTTAAAGAAAACGTACAAAAAAGCGAATCTGTTGGATATAAGTACCCATTTACGAGTGAAAATTGATTGAGTGGCCATTATCATACAAAGTCTAAAAATTGGTAATACATAATATTAGAAGATCGAAGAAATTTACTTCTATGATACAAGCGCACGCATCTGTTTTCATTGTTCTATGGTAAGCATAAATTCATACGCGCGCTTGTATCATCAATGCAAACGCAACAATCAGTAATATCACAGTGTAAATAACTACAGTGGTCCAACGCCTTTGAAGTCGCGCGAAATGCCGCTTTTGTGTAGGTATTCGTCATTGCTTCAGGGTTGTCACAATAATGTGTTTTATTATAATCTGTTTATGTATTCGTAGTATTTGTATGTAGAGTACTAGGAATAACAAAAAATAGATATAGAAGTATTATGAGTAAGGAGTTTTATTATAAAAAATACAAATGCGTATACAAAAGCTCAGGGTTCGCATGATATACCTATATTATATCAATTGATATATAAATCAGATATATCAATTGATATTTATGCTTGATATAATATATCAAAATTGATATTTATATTTAAAAATATAAAATAAAGTTTTAAATGTAAAAAATCAATTACATCAAGTCGTAGTCTAAATACACAGGTCTTATTTTCCGAGAGTTTCACAAGCCTATACTGTACTCGGCGAAACATGGCGGTAGCGGTCATTGACTCCCTGTCAAAAACTTGTCATTCTCTATACAAATCCGCGATTGACAACATCTGACACTTCAGTGTCAATCGCGGTTTTTATAGAAAATGACAAGTTTTTGACAGGGAGTCAATGACCGCTGCCGCCATGTTTCGCCGAGTACAGTATAGTTCATCAAAAACTTGCTATTTGACACGACATTAACAGCTAATCATAGCCGTCGACGCGGTTTGTAACTTAGGCTTATGACACCCACGTGACCCCCTGTTTTTCGGAAGAAAATTCCTTGTTTGTTATTATACTATTTTTATACCATTTATATACCATATGTTAAGTTAATTCGACTGATAAAAATATTACACTTTTTTCTTCTGATTAAAAAAGCTGTGTTTCGCCGAGTGAGTGAGTTTACCGGAGGCCCAATCCCCTAGCCTTTTCCCTGTTTCCTTCCCTACCCTCCCCTATTACCCTATTCCATCTTAAAAGGCCGGCAACGCACCTGCAGCTCTTCTGATGCTGCGAGTGTCCATGGGCGACGGAAGTTGCTTTCCATTTCGTTTGCTCGTTTGCCCCCTTATTTCATTAAAAAAATTGATACTCAAAAGTATCAATCGTTGATTTTTACTTTATTTGAAAACTTTGAATATCAATAATAAATAAACGAGTTTAATTTTACTTCCCTTTCTTCAAATTATCAGACATACAAATTATTTCGAATCAGAGTATGAATTTTGAAAATGTCAAAAATTAAAAAAAAAAACAAAAATATCGGATATAATATGTATATTATGTATTTAAATGAGTACATACATACAACTCAAACGAAACACTGTCGGTCGCAAACCACTTAAAACAATTAAATTAAAAAGCGTCAACCCCGGCTGACATGTACCGAACGAGTGTATGGCAGTTCGGTATCGCTACCGCGCCTCTCTCACCCCGCACGCCCCGCACGATTGCCCTGTCTAGACGTGTTCGTTGGACCACTGCAGTTATTTACACTGTGGTAATACAATATTATTGTGTAAATGCTCTATCTGTGAAAACTTTTAATTGGCCTTCTTGTATTGTTTAAATTTTAGATTCTATGTGTATGTTAGCTGTAAGTTTTCCAAAAATTAATAAAATAAAATAAAATGCGGTATAAAAAAGACATAAAGTTAATATACCGCTAGGTATATTAACTTTATGCATAAAGGTCTTGTTACTAGGAATACTAGGCCATAAAATCTTATTTGAAAAAAGAGGATATTGTATAGTCTACGACCATACTTAATCTGTGGTCTACGATGTTACGATGCCATCTGTGATACCACAAAGGAACTAACTAGTTGCAAACTAATTTCGGCATAGGATCACAGATGTCGATCAAAAACTACAGATTAAAACCTAGATTGACAGATTATGCTACCTAAATTTGCCATTGTATGGAAATGTCCTACCCCTGTCTACAGCTCTACACACATCTCCCACCACGGCTGGTCACCGCGGGAGAGAGAGACCACAACCCTCCAAAAAATCATAGTTCCAAGGAAAAAACATTAATTAATATTTGTACCCTGAACGTGAGATCATTATCAACCCCAGAAAAACTGATAGAATTAACAACAGCACTACGTAATATAAAATATGATATCCTCGGACTGTGCGAGGTGCGCCGGTTTGGGGAGAATATAATAGAAGATGAAAATTATATTATGTATTACATAGGACAAACAAAGGGCCAATATAGCGTAGGTTTCCTAATAAAGAAACACTACAAAGAATATATTATAAAATTCTCTGGCATATCAGAAAGAGTTTGCTTGTTAGAAATATACCTAGGAAACTTGCACTTTGCAATTATACAAGCATACGCACCGACAGAATGCTCTACACAAGAGGACTTAGACACATTCTACAAAGACTTGGAAAAAGCACATGGTATGATATCTACACAATTTATAATATCAATGGGCGATTTTAATGCTCAAATAGGCAAACCTAAAAGCTATGAGAAGAAAGTAGCGAGCACATATGGATTCGGAAACAGAAGTAAGAGAGGAGAAAGACTAATTCAGTATGCGCACGAACATAATCTGAAAATAATCAATACAATGTTTAAATCAAGTTTCAATCAAAGATGGACATGGATATCACCTGACAAAACCACTAGAAATGAAATTGATTTCATAACGACAACAAACCCTAAAATGTTTACAAAATTTGAAGTATTGGACTCTCTTTCTTTTGGAACGGACCATAGACTTCTAAGAGCAACGCTTTGCCTAGATATTAAAAAAATCGGTTGTCTGTAAAGTCGTTTTACTGACGATAGTTGAACGTGACAAAGTATGACGTTGTCACGTTCAACTATCCTTACTTAACCCCTTAACCCTCGCTTCCGAATCTCTATAAATAGAAACAAACTTTTTCGACTGTAACCTAAAGTTATTTCGATGTATTTCTTTCAAATGATTGTCTAAAAATATTTATAATGAGTAAAATAAACTATCCGCAATACAAAGCGCTACATACATTCGAACAAAGACGAAATCCAGTAAAATCTTCGAACAAAGCACAAGTCATACCTTGACACGTAGGAAATAGAGCACAATTTTAAATAGCCGAAATAATACTAATAGCTCACAGATTGTTTATTTATTTTTCATTCAGAGTGTGGTCAATGTATCAAAGGTCATAACTAACCAAACTTCTTCATACAAAAGTATTCTCTAAGTCATCGAAATACGTAATATAATCGAAACAAAGAGCGCGGCCCAGGTGGGTTGAGTACGGTTGCTGAGAGGATAAATGGAACACCTCAGAGCAGCTGTCAGCGAGGCAACGCCGCATGAACTGTCATGTTTTTCGGGCGCGCACCCCATATCGAATTATAAGACGTTATTACGTCAAAAAGAGTAGAAAAAACTTTACCAGTTACAGAAACCCTCTAAAAACTCTATAAGAAAGGGACATGTATACAGAAAACTTAGATTTAAGCACTCTTTATTAGCAAGCCTAAAACACAAGAAGGTTTTAAGTAAAAAGACTATCCTATCAGAAAAAGCAATTCAGTTAATGGAGGCGAGAAGAGCCCTACAAAACAAAAGTAAACTAACTAAAAAAGATAAAGACGATCTAAAAAAACTATACAAAGAAACCAACAAAGAAATTAGAAAATGTTACGAAAATAATAGATTACAAATATTAGAAAAATACATAGAAAATACAAGATCTGCAAAAAAGGCGTACAAAGAATTAGATAGGGCGAAAAAATGGATCCCATCACTTAAGAAGGGCTCTACAATTTGTAAATCATGACTAGATATTATTAACATAGCCAGAAACTTCTATGAAAACCTTTACAGCTCAATACCGGATCCATCAGAAAATAAAGGACAAGAACAACCAAGAAATACACTGCACGTACAAAATTTTACTGAAACCGAAATCTTACAGCAAATAAATAAACTAAAACCAGACAAAAGCCCAGGACCAGACTGTATAACCAATGAATGCATCAAACACGGTAAGAAACTTTTATTGACACCTCTTACATTGCTATTTAACAAAATATTAGAGGAAGAAACTGTGCCACAGCAGTGGACAGAATCTGAAATAATTTTGTTGTATAAAAAGGGAGATCCCAAGGACATAGGAAATTACCGCCCAATTAGCCTCATGTCTAGCCTATATAAACTTTTCTCATCCTGTTTACTAAACAGAATATCCTCGCAAATAGACTCATGCCAACCCATGGAACAAGCTGGATTCAGAAGTGGATTCAGCACTATAGATCATATTCATACAGTAGAGCAAGTCATTGAAAAACATATATGACTAAATTATAATTTACACAGAGCCAGTACTGGCTGCCAATAAGACTGGCAGCCAGTATTGGCTTGGTATATGCCGCGTGTGAACGTTTTTCAAGCCAGGCCAAACTGTTCACACGCGGCATATGCCAAGCCAATACTGGCTGCCAGTCTTATTGGCAGCCAGTACTGGCTCTGTGTAAATTAAGTATACTTAACAGCGAGTTGACATCAGTACGGGTCAGCAAGGTACCTCTCGAATACGTAGAGAACTATACGTACTTGGGAAAACAAATTTAATTTAGAAAAGATCGAAATTTAGAGGAAATACATATTATATATAAATCGAAACTTTCATTAAAATTAAAAAGCATTATCTTAGATACGACACTACTACCCTGTCTAACGTATGGATGCCAAACGTGGACTTACGACCAGAAGGCAAGACAAAAAATCCAGACCACACAAAGAGCAATGGAAAGAAGTTGTTTAAACATAGAATTAAAAGATAGAGTAAGGAACACAGAAATACGTAAAAGAACAAAAATAAAAGATGCTCTGCAGTTCGCTCAAAGACTCAAATGGAAGTGGGCTGGTCATCTCGCCAGATACGATGATAATCGATGGACTGTCAATACCACAAAATGGAAGGGACCGCTTGGCGTGAGAAAGAGAGGCCGCCCGTGCGCCCGGTGGCAGGACAAGATTGTGGCCAGCGTAGGAAGAAATTGGCTTATCACTGCAAAAGATAGAGAACAATGGAACAATTTGGAGGAGTCTTTTACCCTGAGGGGGTCCACATCTAGCTAAAAATTACAAAACTGTTTCGTAGTACTAATTTACACTGTGGAATTAATAAAGCTATTTTATTATTATTATTATTTATTATAATAATTATTAATAACGAAAATAAGTATTTTTAAGCTGTTTTTTGGGTTGCTCTACTTTTTCATAAGTAAAACTGGTATAGGAGTACTTACTACTCTTGAGCTCTTTGGCTTTCTGGGTTTATTTGTGTGCAACTGTAATAATATTAGATCATTGGCTCTTTAATATAATAACAACCAAGGGCCTAAAATTTGGCGATTTTTAACGTTTTTCTCAGTAGGCCAACTCGCGGTATCAGTTACAAACTCTACTGATACATTTAAAACGTGATGCTAATTTCGGTAGGTAATTAAATTTTGCAACTAATTTGCCTTATAAATAGCGCGATTAAATTAGTTAGGCGCAATGAAACGTCTATCGATGTATAGCGACAGTGTAACAAAGTACAATGAAACTCTTTTATTGTCTGTGTCATATTACTTGTGTATGTAAGTATCAATGCCCCTTTTCACGTTGGGTCATACATGGACAGTAATAATATGTACTATCAGCGAAATTGATTCATAAGCATGGTGATTGGTGAGCCTCCGTTTGTTTCGGGTTAAATAAACAATACCGGCCAAGTGTGAGTTGGACTCGCCCATGAAGGCTTCCGCAGCAATAATAAGGTTTATTTTTATGAAATTAAAAGATTTTTGATTTATTTTTATATTTTACTAGCTGTCCCGGCAAACGTTGCTTTGCCTTATAAAGTACGAGCTTTTGCCACGGCTTTGCTCGCGTTAAAAAGTATTATTAATATTATTATATACAAACTTTGATCCCGTATAAAACCCCTTGGAGGTAGAATTGATCTAAATCCTTTCTTAGCGGATGTCTACGTCATAACATCTAACTGCATGCCAAATTTCAGCCCGATCCGTCCAGTGGTTTGGGCTGTGCGTTGATAGATCACCATGTCAGTCAGTCAGCTTTGAGTTTTATATATAATTTCGCCCATATTATTTTCATTATTTTATTGAAGTGACTAAATAAGTATTAGTGCAGTCGCCAGAGGTTTTAGCTTCCGAAAATTGTAATAGTGAATGGATTTTTGTTTTTGAGGTGTCATTTTCTTTTTTACACTATAACTTGCAAAGTTTACCAAAAAATTTTTTGTGCTTTTGATTTTTTAGTTACTTAATTAAAAATTAATATTTCACCATATAAAACCGGTCCAGAAAAAAAATTCTTGTTCCTGTTATTTAATGACTCTTATCCGGTTGTTTACGTTGAAAATTAACCAAATACACAATTTTTAAAACAAAGAAAGTTTGCTTTGCTAAGCTAAATACAACTATAAGGTTTTTGCAAAGTTTTTAGAGATTAACGCTCGTCGTAACCAAGATAAAAAGGTTTGGGTGGATTTAAGGGTTGTAACGAAAAGTGTGTTAAATTTACTTGTTGTGCGTATTTAATTTTTAGAGAAATGATAACTTTTAAGTACTTAAAAACGTTGAAATATCTCCAAAAATGTGTAAAATAGACCGAAAATATTCTTCTGTATTTGTTGAGAGTTTATTTAAGTGATAGCTTAAACATTAAATGCATCGACAAATGAAAGACTCTTTCTAGTCTTTGAAATATATTTAAACTTCCTACTTAAAGCCAGAAAAAAAAATTGGGTGCTACAAATCTCACGTACATACTAAGACGCATGCTGCGACCTATGTTTGGAAAATGCTTACCTGAATACAAAAAATATCAGTTCTTAACCTAATTTGTATTTTTTTCCTTTAAGTATGTTTTAGCAAATATAACTAATGAAAAAAAAAATCAATTTTATTCTGTAAAAAACTAACCAAAAGAAATAAAATACAGATTTTCTTCGAAATATCCGTGAAAAGTTTGTGCTACATTTTCAGAAAATTTAATAAAGTAAGAGCTAAAAAGTGATACACATTAAGAAATAGAAGGCTTTGTTAAGCCTAAAAAATAATTTTAAACTTCCTATTTAAAACCAAAGAAAAATAGGAACGCCAATTACCTGGCGAGGCACACAACAAGCACATTTGGAGGTATGCTCATCTACATACTAAAATTTTAATTTTAAATCTAAATTATATATTTTTTCAACTTATTTTCTTTCTTTGGAATATGAGCAACGATACAAATAAAAAAAATAATAATATATTTTATTATTTTGCCATATATTTAAAAGAAAGAAATATGCAAATTTTCTTTAAAATTTTACAGTTTATGAGTTTACTTGAAGTGGAAGAGAATAATTTAAAAATCAAAAGCACAACTTTTCAATAGGTAAACTTTATTATTTATGTTATCAGCTACACATTCCTTTTTTTTCTTTTCAATTTTCATCCACTATTGCAAAAATCGGAGGTTTGCACGATTTTTACGCTCTGGGAACTCCACTATATGTCACCATGGCAACGTCCATCGCTATCCCGTCGCACAAACGATGGTCGCCGCTCGAGTTGTAATAATTTACTATTATTTATTTAACAAATGCAACTATCAATATAAAAAGTACCCAGTAGCCGATTCTCAGACCTACTAAATATGCATATAAATTTTGGTTAAAATCAGTAAAGCCGTTTCGGAGGAGTACGGGTACTAACAATGTGACACGAGAATTTTATATATAAGATTTCAGTTGATTTAATGAAAGTTAAATTAATTTAGATCCAGCAAGTAGTTAATTTATGACGTATAAAAATAACTAAGTACTTGCTGGATCTCGTTCAAACCAATTTTCGTTGGTAGTTTTTATAGTTTAATGTACATCATATTATATATTTTTTAGACTTATCTATGTACTTTAGAAGTTAGAGGGGGGGGGGGGGGGGGGGGCACACATTTTACCACTTTGGAAGAGTCTCTCTCACAAACTTTTCAGGTTAGAAAAAAATTATATGAGAAACCCCAACATGATTTTTGAAGATCTATCTCTAAATACCCCACACGCATAGGTTAGATGAAAAAAATATATTTTTTGTTTCAGTTGTACCTATGGGCCCATGCCCCTACAATTTTTAATATTTTTTCCATTTTTATATCAAAATCTTAATGCGGTTCACAGATTACATCTACTTACCAAGTTTCATTAGTATAGCTCAGTTTCGGAGAAAAGTGGCTGTGACATACGAACGGACAGACAGACATGACGAATCTATAAGGATTCCATTTTTTTTTTGCCATTTGGCTACGGAACCCTAAAAAGTGAATGTCAATCATCATATTTTATCCGCGGCTGGGCTTGACATAACCCAACCAAATATCGTAGGTCCGCATCTGCCTATGAATCAATTTTCTTTATAATATTATAACTATTGACGAATTATATGCCCACGAAGTATGCCCTCGATATTTTAGTCAACGCCTATTTTCTAACATGGGCCAACGTGAAGAGGTCGTTTTATAATGAGTACATTCAAATTTCTAAGTAATCAATATTGAAACAGGTGTTTCTAATTTTGGACCACATGTATATTACAACAAAATACTTCTATTAGTGTCGAAACACACTAGACCGAATTACGCTGGCGTTAATTCCGACGCGTTTACGCCGCGTTTCAAACTCATACAAAATACGGGCGGAACCCAAGAGACGACACACAATTCAGTCGCGTTCCGTCCGAATTTTGTATGCGTTAATTTGACATTTGCGGCGGAATTTACGCCGGCGTAATTCAGCCTAGTGTGTATAGACACTTAGACTAATTATCAAATGCTTCATACCTCCCCTATAATAATATAATAATAATAATAATAACTCTCCTCAACATTAGGTTGTTTATATACTTATTATAATCTTTTATATTTTCTACAGTGCTGCTCCATACAAATGTTGCAAATTCAGCATATTTAAGGCTGTACTGTGGGTATGTTCAACTTTTTTACTTGACACATAATATAAAACAAATGGTATTAAAACTTCAAAAATCTAGCTTTAAAAATGTACTTTTTCTGTTAAAGAGCCATCGAGAAATTTAGATTCGTTCCACTGAATGCTTCTACATCCTTGTTGAAGTCAGAATGTTTTGATACAAGTCGAAATTCTGTTTTTTATGCCTTTGGTTTCGGCTCAAACCCAGACACGAATGCTTCTGTGTTAATGATTCAAACTTACTTGACTATGAAGAAATATAATATCTTTATAATCGATTGGAGGGAAGAAGTATCGTCGCTGTTTGATTTGGACCCAATAAGATACAAGCAGGTAGCGGTACCGAACGCCAAAAAGGTAGGTGCAAGGACTAAGACTATAGTTAATCAGGGTAAGTCCGGATAATTCAAGTTAATGCAAAATAAACTAAAGTTACGGTACGGTACTACAGTTTGCAGTTGTAATGCAGTCATGGCTACTATACTAATTATGCATACCTATTACCTATGCAGTATAATTTTGATAAGGTTACACTTTAATTGGCTGTAGGTAGGAAAGATTTGTGGCCGGTCATTTCACGTAATGTCTAAAAATGGTCTGGACTTAGGCACTACCCATGTGATAGGCTTATCGCTGGGAGCTCAAATGGTTGGCTACTGTGGACGAGAACTTCAAAAGTTTAACAAAACCATACCAAGGTAAATAATTATTCTGAAATCAACATTTTAACGAGGTGTAAGATGCAGGAGAGATGCTTCTATTTATTTACACTATTTCTATCTATTAATGTTACGTATGTTAATATGTATGTAGTAGGTACGTAGAAATTCGTTCGTCGAACCATCCCTGCTTGTCACTAACAATGAAATATTGCAGTAGACGTATATAAATTATAATAATTAAAGCACATATTTTCAGGATAACAGGTTTAGATCCAGCGGGCCCTATATTCGATGATATAGGGACAGGCCTTCTGCCATCCAGCGCGGATTTTGTGGACGTCATCCACACAGACCCATGGTTCTTGGGCACCAAGAAGCAGCTCGGTCACGTGGACATTTGGTTCAACTGTAATGCGCGAGCGCAGCCGAACTGTGCCGATCCATCCGTATTGAAAGTTATTGATGGTAAAGACGAAAAAGTTAGCAATAAAATGAAAAAATAAAAAATATATATCATAGAAATTGATTCGTAGGCATTTGGCAAACTTTTTCATTTAATAAGGTAATTTGGAGTTAATGTTAGTCTTTGCCTGTGGGCTGGGCATGACGTAACCGGATCGAGTCACGTAGGTCCATCATATTTTGCTTGAATCAATTTTTTGATGCAATATCAGTTCACACACAAATGAAGCTTGTAATGAATGTACCAAGCAGCTTAAATCCTTGAATATAAAGTTACTTTTTCACGGCAAAATAGTTCATATAAAAATATTATACTTCTATTATCTTACAAAAATAAAGCTGTATATTTTTAGTTTCGTCATGTAACCACGAAGACGCAGTAAGGTACTATACTGCTGCGCTGTTGTACGCCAGTGGCTTCCCAGCAGTAGCCGGACGGTCCTGCCAGGAATGGCAGGCAAGTGATGGCACCGAAGATACACTTATCTACGTCGGAGACAATACTGACAGAAGGTAGGTTCAAGGTTGTTGTTACAACAAATTGGCACAATAGATATTTTAGAGGATTTATTTATTAATGTCAATTGCCGAAAAAGTTACTATTAGAACAAAATGGGAATGACAAGAAAAATGTGTGAGAAAAGACGTGTCTGAATGTAATATTGGTTTTGAACCTGAAATAAATAAGAATAATTAATATATATTGTGTTTATTCTCAACAGTTGTGTTTAAAAAAATACTCTTCATTTGTATGTAGCCTGCCTGCTATTACTTCGATTGTCCACACCAGACAGGCTGATGTCCCTTTGGAACGAAGTTCCTTATCGCGCGTTCGGCGTTGCGAAAGGAGGCTAGACGGAACGACACTTGACACTCCTCTCAAGTTTTTAATACCAAAATTGTTTTTGTAGCTTATATTTTGTAATTCTTGATTAAGGTTATCATTTTGCAGAGCTCGTGGCAACTTTTTCTTAAGAACTGACGCAAAATATCCGTTCGGTAAAGGAACGTCTGGAAGCTATTATCACGAAGTCAGATGATGCTAAATCACAGATAACAAAACAAAATTGTTACAATTCAAAATATTATCACACTGGACAGCGGACTAGATTTAAAATGTATAACCCATAATTTTTTTAATAAACAAATAACAAGAAAGCATAGCTTATTTTATGTCCTTTTTGAAAAGTAGATAGTAATTTTCCCATAGGCTAAGGATTCTAAGCAGGCGGAGCCGCGAACAAAAACTGATAAACTAATAAGATACTTGGATGCATAAATATCATAACGTGTTTGAAGAGATACTATCTACCTACTAAATGTTGATGTATCTACATAATACATCCGGGCCATTGCCTAATACCCAATAAACGAGTGAAATAGAGAACCAATTGATTAAACATACTATTTAACCAATAAACATTCCTTATGTTTAACTATTATTTCTTAGTACGATCTACCTGACTCTACATTCTTAATTTAAAGTGGACATAGCGTTGTCATTAAAGGTATTTTAATATTTTACTCTAGTGGTTTTAAAAATAGATATATAGATACTTTATAGCTTACATCCATACAAATATTTTAAATGCGTAAGTGTGTCTGTCTGCCTGTAAGTCTGTCTGTCTGTTACTTCTTCACGCCCAAACCGCTGAACCGATTTTACTGAAATTTGGTATGGAGATAATTTGAGTCCCGGGAAAGGACATAGAATACTTTTTATCCTGGAAAAATGTATGGTTCCCGCGCGATAAACGGAACGGAGTTGAGTCATCTATAACGAAAAGGTATAATGATTATTCATGACAGACATCCAGCCATATCTTTTTGTTTAAGTGTTATGATGAGCAGTAAAGAAAGTAAACAGACAAGCCCATATATAGACGACATATTATATACCTGCAGTAGCTATTGCCTACTTGTAGCCAAAAGTGTATGTTAATTAACGTTTAGACAACGTTTGGGTTTCTTCTAAAATGAAGCAATTTTTATTAACCCACGTTTGTTTATGTAAGTACAACATATTACCTGCAACTGATTAACCTGCGATTGCAATCGTTCTTTTGATAGGCAGTACTTAAATCATGGGCTTAAAGATCTTGATAATTAAAATAATTGATTTTATCTATTTTTCAGTGTTATTATTAAAATTCCACCATGCGTACACAGCGAATTTAAGACTATATTGTGGGTAAGTTTTTGTTGTAATTAACAACCTAGACTACCATTACAAAATATTTATTTACTTTATCTATATAAAATTAGGATATTGATATAGTTTTAGAAAAAACTACAAGTAGAATATTTTTGATATGCCCCAGATTTACTAATTACTTATTATTAAAAATGTTGAGGTTCTGGTTCATGTTACATTTTGACCCAATTTTTATCATATTCTTTATGATGCATTATTTAGTGATAGATGCAAAGGTATAAAGTGGAAAACCGTCGTACATATTATATTAATTTAGTTTAGGTTTGTAACCACCGTACCAATGATTACAGGAATGTTAGCAACTATACGTCAACGCTACTGGAAAACCCTCTACCACTGCTTAGCAATACGTGTTTTAACAAAAATCTAAAGAGTATGATTTATGGTTTTGGCTACACTGCGGGCCCGGACAGTAACTTCACCCTAGCCATACTTAGGAGCTATCTAAAGATAAATTTTAACGTGTTTCTGGTGGACTGGCAAAAGGAGTCGGCGTCATATCCTTCTTACTTACCAGAGCCAATCACATACACATTTTATGCTGTGCCAAATGCGATGAAGGTAGGTTGAAAGTAGGTTATTTAATATAAAAAGTATGTTGAAATCATAAAACGGCCTTGCCATTTTAACTATTCAATTTGCGCAATTCAATACTTCGAATGTAATTTCCACATTAGATAGGCGAGCAACGTTTTCACGGGAATCGAGTGGGGTCGATTCCCGTGAAAACGTTCTATGCTCTGAGTCAAGAGCACCACCAACATATTTTTTTGGATTTATATCACAAATAATTCTGATCAATGAAATTACTATAGGTACTATCAGAATAAATTCTTAGGCAGATAGCGTAGGTTAACATTTGATGGTACATTTACAGGTGGGAAAAACATGTGGCCAAGCGTTAAACACCTTGGCAGATAGTGAGCTAGACCTGACTACGACCCATGTGATCGGCCACTCCCTCGGCGCCCACATGATGGGGTTCTGTGGCCAGGAGTTGCAGAAGTACAAGAAGATTATGACCAGGTTAGTTTTGTAGCATAGGTAACTAAAGGTGGCGTATTAGACGCCAGTAGGAAAACTAAGAAAAGATCGGTCAAAATTCCACTCCATAAGATGTTTAATAATGGATCAAAGTTTGTATCCCAGTGATGCCAGTTCACGCGAGTGAAGCCTCAGGCAAAAGCTAGTTACAGTGTTAATTTAAGCAAAAAATAGAACCACCGTTGGTGCTTATACAGCAATGTCTTTTATAACGGTAACCAAAATGTAGAGTCTTAACAATTAACACTTGTATACCAACTACACATTCTCAAAGAAACACAATATTCATAGGCATTTGGACGAGGGCTGACCTATATAATATACGTCATGACCAGCCAACAGATCACTCAAGTCTATAACCTGACTAAATGACATAGGTGTTTACTATAGCACGTATAATATCCATTACAGACTGACGGGTTTAGACCCGGCGGGGCCCATATACGACTACAGTTTGACGAGTGGGATAGGTCCCTCCAGCGCCAAGTTCGTGGACGTCATCCACACTAACCCCGGTGGTGAGGGGACTGTACGGAACCTGGGCACAGTGGATATACGGTTCAACTGCGACAAGCCTTACCAGCCGCAGTGCGCCAACGAGACGTCGGTAGCGAATAAAGGTGAGTGCGATACAACTTTGGCCTGACATTTACTTCGACTATCATCCTTACTTCCTTACTAATGTTATAAAAGCAAACGTCTCTCTATCTATCACCTCTTCACGCTTAAACGGACGAACCGATTTAGATGAAGTTTGGCATGGAGATTCTTTGAGCGACAGAATAAAATAAAGGCCAGTTTTTGTTGCGGAAAAATGTTTCCGTGCGATTAACGAATTTTGGCGCAACTCCGTTTTATAACCGACTTCTATAATATATAATATATATATTAATACATACAATCTTAATTGGCAGTTATCTACATAAAGACTAAGGGCCTGTTTCCCAACTTCCTGATAAGTGCCGAATAGGCTATCCACCACTTAACTTGACAGATGTAGTATGGAGAATCTGTCAAAAAAGTTGTGTATAGCCTATTCGGCACTTTATCAGAAAGTGGTGAAACAGGCTCTTAGTAAATATATTATTTCGCAAAAATTTAATAAATATGTTTGCGATTTTTACAGCATCCTGCAGCCATCTATCAGCGTGCTTCTACTTCGCAGAGGCTGTTCTAAACGGGACTGCCTTCGCGGCGGAGCGCAGCAGATCATGCCTGGAGTGGCAGCGGTTGACTTCTACTCCAGAAATCAGCAACATCATCTATGTCGGAGAGACTACTGACACGAGGTAAGTGATCAGGGGTTCCTAGCCTTTTTCAGCCAATAACGCACTTTCATGTTTAGTATTAGCTTGATATTAAAAATGGAAAAGCTAATGCTAAAAGCTAAAACAGACGAACATAATAATATAACCTCCTCCTTTTTTGTAGTCGGTTAAAAATGTTTGCTATCTTGGAAATGTCACGCCTCCTTTTAGTAAATGTGAAGAACGGGAGGCTTAACATGATATTTAACCTATCAAGCCCCATAGGAGCACAGGTGATCGCGACAACAATAGAATAACAATAGATTTCCAAGAATCCGCGATCGGAGGATTAATCTACGTTTATTTTGAAATGATGCAAGTTAGCCTAACGTTAAAAGAGGGTGTCATTTATATTTTTCTTTTTAGTGCTCGTGGAACATACTATTTAAGAACCAGAGAGCGACCAACTTACGGCTTAGGAGTTGAAGGTATCCGCTCCACCTGAACTCCACTCCGCTCCACTCGCTCAAACGTCAACGTCCACTGTCCAGCATCTGAATGAATGTTTAACGACGGTTTATGGCTTCAATAAGTTAAATATTTAATACATTGTAGAAACTAGTACGTAGTTTCATTTTAAAGTATGCATCGCAAACCATATTAAATTATTTTATTTCACATTTATTTATACGCAAGTATGCTCGTTTTTGGTGATGCTGTGTGTATATGTCGCAGCCTACTGGTTAAAATAGCCGTTCAATCAAACCGCTAGCCCTTTGACTGAACAACGACATTCGATCACACGTCTAGCTTTTTAATTGAAAATTCGAATCACACAAAACGTTCAACACTATAACTGATGCAAAAGCCGCCGTCTAATTGAATTAGTTCAGCGCTCACCACTGCGGCGCTAGGTGCGTTTTGTTAACAATTAATATGGCGTCAATTAGCTTGTGTTTGTGGTTGTTTTAAGATATTTTTCGGAAAGAAAGTAGTAAATATATTAAACGTTACAAGCTTTATTAAAGAGACAGAAAATTTGGGGGCGTTACGAGTTATACGAGTGAATAAGAATTTTTACAAATATTCGAGGAGAAATTATGAGATTATGAAATGCTGATATTAAGGTGTTTATTGCAATTCTATAAATTAAACTTAATCCATGAATAATTTTCCAAGAAATAACAAAAAGTTTTCCTATTCTCTCAAATTACATACTAAACTAATAGTCACCGTAATAATTAGTTTACCATTTAACCAGTTGGATAAGCGTCGTCTAGCTGTAGTGTTGAACGTTGCAGTCAACAAGTCGGCTAAACGACGTATAGCTGTGTGATTGAATGGCGTTGTTCAGTCAAAGGGCTAGCTGTTTGATTGAACGTCTATTTTAACCAGTAGGCTGCGACATATACACAGCATCACCAAAAACGAGCATACTTCCAAGAGCGTCGCAGCTTTGTTTGCTTGGAAAACATTCAATTGTAACATAATATTATGTATGGAAAACTGCGTATTTTTCTATGTAAGTACCTATATCAACATTAGGTTGGTATACATAGAAAAATACATCACGCATTGCTCTACACAGTACAACCACAGGTGGGCGGAGCAACCCAAAACTTTTCGTACGAAAGCTGGTATCAAATGGACGTTTTTAATCAGACCAGACCGGTATATCCGTCACACACATCCATGTCACCTCACTGATGATCCCACCAAGACTGGTATGCGAGGATCTTTGGGCAGATTGCGTCATCATGCATTTGTACATTTCTTATTACGTTAACGTATCGCCATTTTTTGCGTTGATTTACAAAATTTCCAGGTACGAGTTACATGGGGTTAAGCATGTATTCGCTTTGTTCATAACAGGAAAACACTCTCGCTTCTTCTATATATATACATATTATAAAACAAAGTCACTTTTTCCCTCATGTAGCTTAGTTCCCTTTAATCTTTAAAACTACGCAACGGATTTTGATGATTCTTTCAGTGTTAGATAGCCCATTTATCGAGGAAGGCTATAGGCTATATTTTATCACGCTAAGACTAATAGGAGCGAAGAAATAGAGGAAAATGTGGAAAAAACGGGGAAAATTATTTGAAAGGGCTAATCTCAGGAACTGCTGGTACGATTTAAAAAATTATTTCAGTGTTAGATAGCCCTTTTATTGAGGAAGGCTATAGGCTATATTTTATCACGCTGAGACTAATAGGAGAATGTGGAAAAAACGGTGGAAATTATTTGAATGGGCTTATCTCGCGAACTACTGGAGCAATTTTTATGTTATTTGGCACAGATAAGAAGTAGACCACGTGAAGGATCATAGGCTATCGATTTTAATATTTTTTTCAGTGGCTGTTTAAGTATTTTATACCCGTGCGACGCCGGGGCGGGTCGCTATCTATACTAATATTATAAATGCAAAAGTATCTCTGTCTGTCTGTCTCGCTTTCACGCCAAAAGTACTGAACCGATTGTAATGAAATTTTGTACACAGATAGTTTAAAGCCTGAGAAAGGACATAGGCTACTTTTTAACTGAACAAAGGGGTTGTAAGAGGGTGAAAATGCGTAAATTTGTTCAAATTCAGTTAGTTCCAAAAATTCATAATAGATGTCGCCGTGCGTCTCCTACATCGCGCTGACGCTTGCTCAACGTCTTTCTATAAGAGGTGGTCTTACATTCGTAATCTTACATTCGTAATCTTACATTCGTAATCTTACATTCGTAATCTTACATTCGTAATCTTACATTCGTAATCTTACATTCGTAATCTTACATTCGTAATCTTACATTCGTAATCTTACATTCGTAATCTTACATTCTATTTTTTCGATTGTTATTACTTTTTTACGTTTTTAAATAACTCAGTACTTTATCTATGCAGTGACGTAACCTTAAACCTATCAATGATAAATAGTTTATGGGTAAAGTTGTGTAATTGGAGGCTAAATAAGCTTTAAAATTTGGCATAAAAAAAGTCTAATTAAAAAAAATGAAATATTATGTGCACAGTGCACAGCTGTTTTTGGGTGTTTTGATTTAAGGGATACCAGGGTTATAAAAGCTTTTGACACCAATTTTGTTGACATCGCGCGCTATAAACTGAAGTCCACGCGGACGAAGTCGCGGGCAACAGCTAGTTATATTATAACTGCTTTAGCCTGAAATTATACATCATCTTATTTATGGCATAAAAATTCTTCAATAACGTGATTTATTAATGGCTTACAATCCGTAATTCACCATATTACGAGTTATTTGACTGGCAGAGTATTAGTGCGTATGCCATTTATTTTAGTCGTAATTATAATATCAGATCGTATACGTACGTCGTTTACATTAGTTGTTTACAGGTGAGTGGAACTAGGGAACATTTTGATTCAAGATAATATGTGTCTTACGCAATACATCTTATCTAGTTTTACTTGAAAAATATGAAATAACTAGGCAATTATTGTTAAAGGAAGACCATTATTACGAGGAAATATACATAATATGCCTATGTAAATATTTTGAGACTTGTGACGCTAAGCAACTAGAAACTTATCTCAAAAACAACATATAAATAGAATTAACAAGTGTTTATATTCAGTGTCTATGAAATGCTGTAATATCTATGAAATAATTTCGTTTTAAAATGCATTTCGTTTCGAACATTTTGTTTTTTATAAGTAAGTGATTTTGTGCTAACTTACTTTACTCGGCGAAACATGGCGGTAGCGGTCATTGACTCCCTGTCAAAAAACTAGTCATTTTCTATATGAACCGCGATTGACAATGGACTAGGAACATCTGACACTTTATTGTCAATCGCCGTTTATATAGGAAATGACAAGTTTTTGACAGGGAGTCAATGACCGCTACCGCCATGTTTCACCGATGACCGAGTGCAGTATAGTTACTAAGAAAAGTGTTTTATGACAATAGAGACATCATTGTGATGCCATTTTGGGTAATTTTAAATGGATTTTGCATCAACTTTTGTTACAGCGTTGTTGGAGTTAAAAAACTCGTATGCAGCATATTTAAGGCTGTATTGTGGGTAAGTTTGAAAGAAACATCTCCTTAGAGTTTAGTTAAAATTCTACTATAAATTCTTCTATAATCTAACTATGTTGTTGATGTGCATCATACTAGTAACATTACCTACTTTCATTCTAGAAGCAGCTACTAGGTAAGTCGTAGCACAGCTGTTTCAGTAAGCAAGATTTTTTGTTATGTATTATTTAAACACGATTGTTTAAATAATACATTTTTTGTTATTGTTTATATAATATATTCTTGTATCATTATTCATTACGCATGTTGCTATTTTGGTATAAGGTAGTAATCGACTAATAATAATCAGTGATTTATCATCGCGTGAGCAGATATCAATTGAATTATCACGGAATTAAATTTCCAACAGTCAATATAACTAACCTAACATAACCCAACTCCCATATTATTTTCAGGAATATCGACGATTACATCAGCACAGATCTAGAGGAGCCTCTACCTTTGCTGGAATCGAAATGCTTTAACAAGGACCTAAAGACGTTGGTCTATGCTTTTGGCTTCACGTCCAGCCCCAAGGCCGATACAACGGAGTCCGTTGTGGAGGCTTACATGAAGATCGGTGGTTATAACGTGTTTGTTGTTGACTGAGAGAAGGAGGCCGCGTCGCCTTCCTTGATAATGGATGTTGTGAAGTACCCGGCGTCGGCTGTACCGAATACAATAAGGGTTGGTACTTATCTTTCGTGAGTATTATGTTTTTGGGTGTGTTGTAGGTAAGTCAATCTATTATTATTTTTATTTGAATTTGCTGTGCTTTTAAGAGGAAGCCGGTGGGGAAAGATGGGGTTGTCAAGAGGTGATTATAATATTATCACCTCTAGACAACCCCAAGTTAATAGAGTGAGGCAGTAAGGTCCAGAGCATATTATCTGCCACACTCAGAGTGGAACATTAACTACTGTAATTAATTTAAAATAATGACATAAGCCTCGTACGTTATCTGTCAAACTCTTCATTAAATTGAAGGTTAATCATAATTAAATGTCTGTGAGTACGGCAGTTAGTTACTCAATTTTACCACACCATCACAGTTCTGCACGTTTCGACGTTCCTTATCAGCATGATACTGATATGAATCTACCATACCGCGCCTACCATATTAAAATATCAATTTTAAGCTCGTATAATAGCTACCTGCAAAACCTTATCAGTCATCTTACTTTCAGATTGGTAAGCAGTGTGGTCAAACCCTGGACCAAATGTCAGCCAGCACTCTCAACTTGAGCACTACTCATCTGATGGGACACTCGCTGGGTGCCCATTTGGTGGGATATTGCGGTAAAGAACTACAGACCCTCAACAAAAATGTATCGAGGTAAGTTGGTCCTAATGTTGATGGCTGAAGTGTAATGAAGGAAAACTTCAGTGTTTCTCTCATAATCTTCATTGTATGTTTATAACCTTGGCTGGACACCTTGCAACATGTCTAGATAATAGGTATCTTCTCTTTATTTTTCATTAGTATGTAAGTAACATTTTAATAAATTACTTAGTAATAATTTTAGATTTTATAGGTGTAGCGATAAAGATAGGAAAATGGCCGGGCGTTTTAGGCATTCATTAGGTCTCAAACATCAATAGCTGTTCTTTATACCTTGTAAGGACACAAATAACAATATAAACTTTAGTCTTACTACACTATTATAACATTTTGATTACAGAATAACCGGGCTGGACCCGGCCGGTCCACTATTCGACGGACCGCTCTCGCTGGACGGACTCAACCCGTCGCGGGCCGAGTTCGTGGACGTCCTGCACACGGACCCAGGGGTCTACGGGACCAAGGAGCAGCTGGGACAGGTCGACATATGGTTCAACTGCGCCTGCAAAATCCAGCCCCAGTGCGCCATCGAGTCAATTATTGTTAAAGGTGGTTAAAGGCGTAAGAGGTGTAAAATTATTGTCAAAGGTGGTTAAAGGCGTAAGAGGTGTGAAATTATTGTCAAAGGCGACAGCGATTTGTCACTTGCTCACGCAAGCGACAAATCACTGTCGCCAACAAGTGAAATTCAGATTGATACAGCATTACATAGAAAAACTGCATTTTATTTACGTCTGTAGGAACGTTGTGGTAACTTTGTCAAACTGGATCCACAAAATGCACACTTAAGACGTACTTAACTAATAGTTGGTTGTTGACACTCGGGTCGGTCATACAATTTTCGTTGCTCTAGCCAGGTGCTTAGTACAGTAACGGGAGCCGTATTGGAGTAGTCCAATATATCAGCGGGGCTAAAATGGTCGCTTTGGAGAATGATCACTCTGCTTGCAATAATTCATGTCTAGTAAATCGTACAGCCTACTTATTTGATATTCGTCAGTTTGACAGTTATGACAATTCATTTGCTGAATTGATTGAGAGGAATTGCTAAATTTGACCATTTTAGCCCCGCAGAGTATCGTTCTATACTGTATTCTGACGATGCTTACGCTAAGAAGTCTCTCCTATCATCATTTTAGCGGCGGGTTTTGAAATCAGGATAAATGTTTGTTAGATTTACCTGCACCTTAATAAAACTCAGCTTGCTCAATTAATAAAACATGTTTTGACCACTCCAGACGCATGCAACCACCAGGACGTCTGCTACTATTTGGCTGAGGCTCTGCTCAACTCCACCGCGTTCGCGGCGCAACAGTGCGACTCCTGCCACGACTGGGTCACCTTGGACGCCACTCCAGACACTGATTTTATCATCTACATAGGAGAAGACACCGACAGATCGTGAGAACTCTACAAATATTAAGAGTGATATAGGGTGTCAGTCTAGGTACACACTCCCCTTTTCACGCTTAAACGTTGATCAGTTGGGGCAACTAGTATGGAGATCATTTTACTCCCAAGAACCTAAATTGATTTAGAGTGCAGCCTGCGAATTTCTTCACGACTATAGTAACGGATTATCTAGGTAGGTTATCGATTCCACACTTGCTTCTGATAGTAGGATTGTCAGCATAAACCATCGAACTCAAAATCCCATATGCTCGTTTATTGACGTCGAGTCCCCAGATATTTTTTTCTCTCACACGAGAGTCCTTATTTTAACATAAGACGTTTGAAATAATATTCCATATTTTCCAGAGCTCGAGGCAACTTCTATCTCAAGACAAGCAGCGAACCTCCCTACGGCATGGGGGCGGAAGGCCTGATGTATATCTACGAACAAAGGGACGAATAAGCTGCATCTACTACAGAAATATTTATTAACTATACCCTTATTTTGACACTTAGGTTTTTTTCTAATAAAATATAATAAGTAAATAGTTTAGTTTGTTGTTACTTTTACTTTCTACGCACATATCGAAATCTTAAAAAACTAGTCAAATATTTATAATTCGTCCGAGTAAGGAGTATTATCTCAAGAGTCGCTTCTTCATAACATAATAATAACTAGCTACATGCCCGAGCTTTGCTCGGTATTCAAAACATTAAAAAAACACACATAAAATGACATTTTATGAAAATGATCGATCGATTCATCGCCCCCGAAAACCCCTATATACTCAATTTCATGAAAATCGTTGTAGCCGATTCCGAGATTCCAATTGTATATATATACTAGCTGACCCGGCAAACGTTGTTTTGCTATAAAAATAATTTTTGTATGAAAAATAGATGTTGGCCGATTCTCAGACCTACTCAATATGCTCACAAAATTTCATGAGAATCGGTCAAGCCGTTTCGGAGGAGTACGGAAACGAACATTGTGACACGAGAATTTTATATATAAGATATATCGATCTAGCTAGGAATCATTTTCATAAAATGTCATTTTATGTGTGTTTTCGGGCATATAGCTAGTTATTATTATGTTATGAAGAAGCGACTCTTGAGATAATACTCCTTACTCAGACGAATTATAAATATTTGACTAGTTTTTTAAGATTGCGATATGTGCGTAGAAAGTAAAAGTAACAACACACTAAACTATTTACTTATTATATTTTATTAGAAAAAACCTAAGTGTCAAAATAAGGGTATAGTTAATAAATATTTCTGTAGTAGATGCAGCTTATTCGTCCCTTTGTTCGTAGATATACATCAGGCCTTCCGCCCCCATGCCGTAGGGAGGTTCGCTGCTTGTCTTGAGATAGAAGTTGCCTCGAGCTCTGGAAAATATGGAATGTTATTTCAAACGTCTTAGGTTAAAATAAGGACTCTCGTGTAAGAGAAAAAAATATCTGGGGACTCGACGTCAATAAACGAGCATATGGGATTTTGAGTTCGATGGTTTATGCTGACAATCCTACTATCAGAAGCAAGTGTGGAATCGATAACCTACCTAGATAATCCGTTACTATAGTCGTTAAGAAATTCGCAGGCTGCACTCTAAATCAATTTAGGTTCTTGGGAGTAAAATGATCTCCATACTAGTTGCCCCAACTGATCAACGTTTAAGCGTGAAAAGGGGAGTGTGTACCCAGACTGACACCCTATATCACTCTTAATATTTGTAGAGTTCTCACGATCTGTCGGTGTCTTCTCCTATGTAGATGATAAAATCAGTGTCTGGAGTGGCGTCCAAGGTGACCCAGTCGTGGCAGGAGTCGCACTGCTGCGCCGCGAACGCGGTGGAGTTGAGCAGAGCCTCAGCCATATAGTAGCACACGTCCTGGTGGTTGCATGCGTCTGGAGTGGTCAAAACATGTTTTATTAATTGAGCAAGCTGAGTTTTATTAAGGTGCAGGTAAATCTAACAAACGTTTATCCTGATTTCAAAACCCGCCGCTAAAATGATGATAGGGGAGACTTCTTAGCGTAAGCATCGTCAGAATACAGTATAGAACGATACTCTGCGGGGCTAAAATGGTCAAATTTAGCAATTCCTCTCAATCAATTCAGCAAATGAATTGTCATAACTGTCAAACTGACGAATATCAAATAAGTAGGCTATACGATTTACTAGACATGAATTATTGCAAGCAGAGTGACCATTCTCCAAAGCGACCATTTTAGCCCC
Source organism: Polyommatus iphigenia (assembly GCA_963422495.1). Taxonomy (NCBI): domain Eukaryota; kingdom Metazoa; phylum Arthropoda; class Insecta; order Lepidoptera; family Lycaenidae; genus Polyommatus; species Polyommatus iphigenia. The sequence goes on along the minus strand of OY730188.1, from coordinate 29,297,267 downwards.
GCTGATATATTGGACTACTCCAATACGGCTCCCGTTACTGTACTAAGCACCTGGCTAGAGCAACGAAAATTGTATGACCGACCCGAGTGTCAACATCCAACTATTAGTTAAGTACGCCTTAAGTGTGCATTTTGTGGATCCAGTTTGACAAAGTTACCACAATGTTCCTACAGACGTAAATAAAATGCAGTATCTTTCTATGTAATGCTGTATCAATCTGAATTTAACTTGTTGGCGACAGTGATTTGTCGCTTGCGTGAGCAAGTGACAAATCGCTGTCGCCTTTGACAATAATTTCACACCTCTTACGCCTTTAACCACCTTTGACAATAATTTTACACCTCTTACGCCTTTAACCACCTTTAACAATAATTGACTCGATGGCGCACTGGGGCTGGATTTTGCAGGCGCAGTTGAACCATATGTCGACCTGTCCCAGCTGCTCCTTGGTCCCGTAGACCCCTGGGTCCGTGTGCAGGACGTCCACGAACTCGGCCCGCGACGGGTTGAGTCCGTCCAGCGAGAGCGGTCCGTCGAATAGTGGACCGGCCGGGTCCAGCCCGGTTATTCTGTAATCAAAATGTTATAATAGTGTAGTAAGACTAAAGTTTATATTGTTATTTGTGTCCTTACAAGGTATAAAGAACAGCTATTGATGTTTGAGACCTAATGAATGCCTAAAACGCCCGGCCATTTTCCTATCTTTATCGCTACACCTATAAAATCTAAAATTATTACTAAGTAATTTATTAAAATGTTACTTACATACTAATGAAAAATAAACAGAAGATACCTATTATCTAGACATGTTGCAAGGTGTCCAGCCAAGGTTATAAACATACAATGAAGATTATGAGAGAAACACTGAAGTTTTCCTTCATTACACTTCAGCCATCAACATTAGGACCAACTTACCTCGATACATTTTTGTTGAGGGTCTGTAGTTCTTTACCGCAATATCCCACCAAATGGGCACCCAGCGAGTGTCCCATCAGATGAGTAGTGCTCAAGTTGAGAGTGCTGGCTGACATTTGGTCCAGGGCTTGACCACACTGCTTACCAATCTGAAAGTAAGATGACTGATAAGGTTTTGCAGGTAGCTATTATACAAGCTTAAAATTGATATTTTAATATGGTAGGCGCGGTATGGTAGATTCATATCAGTATCATGCTGATAAGGAACGTCGAAACGTGCAGAACTGTGATGGTGTGGTAAAATTGAGTAACTAACTGCCGTACTCACAGACATTTAATTATGATTAACCTTCAATTTAATGAAGAGTTTGACAGATAACGTACGAGGCTTATGTCATTATTTTAAATTAATTACAGTAGTTAATGTGCCACTCTGAGTGTGGCAGATAATATGCTCTGGACCTTACTGCCTCACTCTATTAACTTGGGGTTGTCTAGAGGTGATAATATTATAATCACCTCTTGACAACCCCATCTTTCCCCACCGGCTTCCTCTTAAAAGCACAGCAAATTCAAATAAAAATAATAATAGATTGACTTACCTACAACATACCCAAAAACATAATACTCACGAAAGATAAGTACCAACCCTTATTGTATTCGGTACAGCCGACGCCGGGTACTTGACAACATCCATTATCAAGGAAGGCGACGCGGCCTCCTTCTCCCAGTCAACAACAAACACGTTATAACCACCGATCTTCATGTAAGCCTCCACAACGGACTCCGTTGTATCGGCCTTGGGGCTGGACGCGAAGCCAAAAGCATAGACCAACGTCTTTAGGTCCTTGTTAAAGCATTTCGATTCCAGCAAAGGTAGAGGCTCCTCTAGATCTGTGCTGATGTAATCGTCGATATTCCTGAAAATAATATGGGAGTTGGGTTATGTTAGGTTAGTTATATTGACTGTTGGAAATTTAATTCCGTGATAATTCAATTGATATCTGCTCACGCGATGATAAGTCACTGATTATTATTAGTCGATTACTACCTTATACCAAAATAGCAACATGCGTAATGAATAATGATACAAGAATATATTATACGACTAGCTGTCCCGGCAAACGTTGTTTTGCCATTTAAAGTACTTCTACTTCATCAGTTGATACAAAATCTCAACCCCTCTTTTGTCCCCTGAGAGGTTGGGGGAAATTTTTTGTACACCAGATGTTAAGTTGGAAAAACAGTTAATATGAAGTAAGTCCATTAAAGAAAAAAGTTTGATACAAAATCTAACCCCCTCTTTGGTCCCCATAGATTTGTGTGTGGGGGGGGGTGATTTTTATACACCAAATGTTGAGTTGGAAGAAAGCAAATATATCTGCGAAAACCGTATGCAAATCGGATCAGTAGTTTTCGTGTTAAAGCAAAAGTCTTATACAAAATCTGACCGCCTCTTTTGTCCCTTTAGAGGGGTGGGGGGAAAATTTTTATACACCAGATGTTAAGTTGGAAGAAGACAAATATATCTGCGAAAACCGCATTCAAATCGGATCAGTAGTTTTCGTGTTAAACCAAAAGTCTTATACAAAGTCTTACCTCCTCTTTCGTCCCTTTAGAGGGGTGGGGGGATTTTTTTTTTACATCAGATGTTAAGTTGGAAGAAGACAAATACATCTGCGAAAACCGCATTCATATCGGATCAGTAGTTTTCGTGTGATAGTGGAACAAACATACAGACAGACAGACAGACAGACAGACAGACAGACAGACAGACAGACAGACAGACAAAAAAACTGACCACAGATTTGGCTTCTATAGCGATGTAGTGACACCCTCCGCTTATTATTTTTTGAATATCTTTAATGTACAGAATCTTCATTTCTACAGTTTTATTATATGTATAGATTGTTTAAATAATACATAACAAAAAATCTTGCTTACTGAAACAGCTGTGCTACGACTTACCTAGTAGCTGCTTCTAGAATGAAAGTAGGTAATGTTACTAGTATGATGCACATCAACAACATAGTTAGATTATAGAAGAATTTATAGTAGAATTTTAACTAAACTCTAAGGAGATGTTTCTTTCAAACTTACCCACAATACAGCCTTAAATATGCTGCATACGAGTTTTTTAACTCCAACAACACTGTAACAAAAGTTGATGCAAAATCCATTTAAAATTACCCAAAATGGCATCACAATGATGTCACTATTGTCATAAAACACTTTTCTTAGTAACTATACTGCACTCGGTCATCGGTGAAACATGGCGGTAAGATGCATCTACTACAGAAATATTTATTAACTATTAACCCTTATTTTGACACTTAGGTTTTTTGTAATAAAATGTAATAAGTAAATAGTTTAGTTTGTTGTTACTTTTACTTTCTACGCACATATCGCAATCTTAAAAAACTAGTCAAATATTTATAATTCGTCTGAGTAAGGAGTATTATCTCAAGAGTCGCTTCTTCATAACATAATAATAACTAGCTATATGCCCGAGCTTTGCTCGGTATTCAAAACATTAAAAAAAACACATAAAATGACATTTTATGAAAATGATTCCTAGCTAGATCGATTCATCGCCCCCGAAAACCCATATATACTAAATTTCATGAAAATCGTTGGAGCCGATTCCGAGATTCCTATATATATATATATAAATCTATCTTTGAAATAATTTCCTTAAATATAAAATTATATCTAAGTTAAATGGAGGTCAATAAAACCTTTGGCTACATAAAATAACATTGCAGAGGTACCTGTTAAGCCTTATGGCATTAACAGCACCTCTGCAACGTATATTATGTAATAATCTGTAGTAAAGTAAGTGTGACTTGGTTTGGTTGCTATGGTCCAAACCTGTACGGTGTACCCACTATTCCTTATCCTTATCCGTTTCAGTCGTTTTCTCTCAATCTACCAAATGGTATTATCATCGTCAATCAACTACGATGTCCAAAGTATGAAACGTGATTCGAGCCATCACTGTGTATCATAATATGCGCACAGTGGGTGTACCACTTATAACTTACTAGATGACGCCCGCAACTCCGTTGCGCCTAAATTAGTTAATCATGCGGAAACCGTACATTTTTCCGGGATAAAAAGTATCCTATGTCCTTTCCCGGGACGCAAAGTATCTCCATGTCAAATTTTAGCAAAATCGGTTCAGCGGTTTGGGCGTGAAGCGGTAACAGACAGACAGACACACTTTCGCGGATTAGTATGGAAGTATGGATAAAAGAATATCGTATGTTACCTAACAAAGGTTACCTGTCTATATTAGCTGTTTTGAGACTCAACTCAATCGAACGAATCGGAATGCCGCGTCCTCTAACAAACGTGAAATGGCGTTGTTAGAGCACGTGGCATTCTGATCTCCTGTAGGAGTATTAGTGTTCTGTAATTCTGATTCGACTGAGTATCAAAACGATTTCGTCGTAGGCCTCCTGGATGCAGCTGGATTTAAACATCCACATCCACTGGGTTCTGGACAAGGTTATGAATCTTGAATCCCATTGCGCCTGCTGCTGTGTGGATGTAATCGGCTAAATAATCCTCTTACAGTCGCACCAGCTATTTGCATCGGAGATAAAAAATAACAAAACTGTAATATGTAAGAATGTACGCACGAAATTATTTGCAAGTTACACTTGTGTAAATAAACTGATATCTTAAAATTTTGCACCACACGCTTGGTAAATAAATAAAACCGGTATTTTTTAATATAAGCAGGGAGGAATAATGCATATAATTTAATTATACCCAAACATTGCTGCGAGCTGCATCTCTGTAAAATGAAGTTGCTTTCATATTATTTGTACAAACCAATGAGTAAGTAAAATACGTAAGCAATGGCCGTTTTCACCAATCCTTAGAGCTCACGTTTTCTTAAGAAGCGACAGTTTTAAGACAGGGCAATTCAAAATATTATGTGTGTGCGTATCTTGATGTGTTTTGTATGGCTAAAGTCTGTCTTAAATCTATCGTGTCTCTAGCGAGTACCAGCCCTATATTAGCGGTTTTCATCAAAGAAATCAATTTCGAGGGTGTTGGTGAAAACCGGCATTACTTAGTGTATTTTTTACCTCTTTCATTTGTTTTAAGATCTTATAATTTTTTTCCTGGCAGTATTCCTATTAAATGCCAGTCTGGGGAACTCGGCAGATTTGCGGATTTACTGTGGGTAAGTTGTCCATCAATTGCTAAATTATACTGTGTATTTCTTACCAGCCTCTCTACATAAGCTTATGATGAACAAACATAGGCGATTGCAAACCTGTCGGTTATATTTACTATCTTGAAAATAATTCTTATGGTAGAATCATTACATCGCGTCAGTAAGAGCCACTGATATAATATAGTCATAATGAAATAAGAACTTGTGTGTTAAAAGTAAAACCTACTTAAAACATACTAACGGTAATGCACAGATTATACTTATTATATTATTTCTGCTTCAGATCCCTCACAAACTATACTTCAACTAAGCTTGAGTATCCTCTGCCGTTGCTTACCAACACGTGTTTTGACGAAAATCGCAAGTCCGTAGTGTATGCGCATGGCTTAAACCAGTCACCTGAGGATCCAACCGCCCAAGAAATACTAGCAAGTTTTATTACATTATTATACAACGTATTCGCAATAGATTGGTCAGAGGAAGCGTCTACTGGGATCGTTTTACTTACTCCATTACTGTATCCAGGGAAAGCTATACCTAATGCTATAAAGGTACGTATTAGAGATGTGCCGATCATGACTTTGACCGACTAGCCGACTAGCCGATTAGTCGGTTGCAAAGAAGCCGACTAATCGGCCGACTAGTCGGCCAAGCCGATCATGGTTTCGGAAGTTTCTGTAACGCTTTTTCTACTGCTGATTCGGGGGTAAGTCGCACACGCCGCCTGCAAATGTATCGGAACTCAGATCGAGTTATGTTTACTTCTCGTACCTACGTTACTTTTTAACCGACTTCCAAAAACGAGGAGGTTATACGTTCGGCTGTGGATATATATTTTTTTATGTATGTTCAACGATTACTCCGCCGTTTGTGAACCGATTTTCAAAATTTTTGTTTTGTTGTATTAGGTTTCACTCCAATTTGGTACCATGTTCACAAAAGTGGTGACCTGATGATGTGATCCATGAGTAATCGAGGGAACTCCTCAAAATTCAAATGGAAACATATGTTTTTTTTGGTCTCATATGAAGTATTCCAGGCATATGTTACCAAAAAGAAAGATTTTGCACCAGGATATACCATGGTTCGAAGGTGGTGAACAGAACTCCTTACTCCTTATAGATACATGTTTGGGGGTTTCGGCGTTGTTTTAAGAACTGAAAGCATATACTACTAAGCCAATTACATTAATCATCATCATCATCATCATCACCATTCATACCATGGTTCGAAGGTGGTGAACAGAACTCCTTACCCCTTATAGATACATGTTTGAGGGTTTCGGCGTTGTTTTAAGAACTGAAAGCATATACTACTAAGCTAATTACATTAATAATCATCATCATCATCATCATTCATCACCATTCCACCTTCACATTATGACCCTATTATAATTGGTAGGTATTTTGCATAGTATTTTTAGATCAAAGCGGATTACGGATGTCTTTAAACATTGTTCTGTAGAAAGTTAAGCTATTTTGAAATTTATTTTATTATTTCGACCTGATGATATTAAGGTCCATGAGTGATCGAGGGAACTCCTCATTTACATGGAAACATAATATGGTGATTTCGATTTTATGAGAAGTATCCTAAGCATATGCTACCAAAAAGCAAAATTTTGCACTAAGATATACCTTGGTTCCGAAGGTGCTAAGAGAACTCCGGATTCCTTATAGATACAAGTTTGGGGGTTTCGGCTTTGGTTACATCCTAATAAACCTTATAAATTACTAAAAAGAGTGAAATTATTATTTTTAACAAAAAATTAAAACCGACTTCCAGAGTAAAAACAATAATAATTATTATAATGAACAAAAAAGTATGAAATATTTCTTACTCTTAAAAGTGCCTTATGCAGAATATTCCTAAACCTCTACTATTTCTGTACAAAATCTTCATAATTTTGAAGTCGATACCTTTTGAAGTCGAGTGTGATATGAATACCTTATAAATAGTCAAGGTTTTTCTTTAAATATGTAATTCCAATAAAAGCAAAAAATTAAAAAGCCGGATAGTCGGCGCTTTTTGCCGACTATTTGCCGACTACGAAAGTGGCCGGATAGTCGGCTTTACCGACTAGTCGGCACATCTCTAGTATGTATATTTACAATTTTGTTTTAGGGTTAACAGTTTCATCACCCTCACTTTCTATTTTTATAGTCTGCAACATTGGTCAGTCTATACTGTAGAGACAAAAATAGAAGACTTAGTTTACTTCTTTCCTGTTGTTTCATAGTAATATATGTAACGTAAGTACAATGGCTACGACGTCTCTAGACCAGACACTTTCAAAGTGAGCCCTGGGCTCCACAAAGATCTTGTAGGGGCTTCGCGAATGATACATAAATTGTTTTTCGAAATGTCATCAAACTCCAGCATGGAGACAATTCATTCAAAGATAAAACATTCTTTTTTGGGGTCTCCGTCATAAAATATGTCCCTTCTTAAAAGGGTTCCACCACCTAACAAGTTTGAGAACCGCTGCTCTAGCCTATACAGTATACACGTGTTGAAGCCACATCCAAATTAATAGAGATAGAACACAAGCTCCCTCAATATCTATCTAATTCCTTTATAGGTGTACAACGAAGGCGACACAAAATGATAACCCAATTTTAGAGGCTAACGGAAAAATAATTGTATGCACCTTGAACGCGTTCAACAGAAGATTAGGGTTCTTAATTCAATCTAAGTCAAGTTACGATACCAAAATATATAAAAATTATACTAGATGACGCCCGCAACTTCGTTGCGACTTGCGCCAAAATTCGTATATCGTGCAGGTAGCCGTATATTAAAGTATCCTATGTCATTTCCTGGCACTCAAAGTATCTCAAAGTACTCAAGTTGTGACAGTAAATATCTTGCGCCAGAGCGCGTTGAGAGCTGTAACTAAGATCCATCGCAAACAGGGCGACTTGTTTCCGGACGCCGCGTCTAGTCTCCGCGACTAGACGCCGAGCTGTCGCTTGCGTCGGCGACTAGGTAGTCGTTGAGACAGACGCCGTGCAAGAAGCCATCATTAGTAGTAAAGTATTCGAGAGAGACGGCCGTGTTGTTCATCTTGTAAGTGAATATGGAGCTTCTATAGTTGCACTTGCCTAGCTCGAACATCGGACGTATCCATTTTGAGATTCTCAATAACAAAGACGTGCACCTTCCTAGCGCTCACATCGAGACTGACGATGCGCTGTCACGCGACTGTCGTCGTGTGTGCGCGTGTACAACGCTACCAGACGCAGCGACTAGTAGCGAGCGCGTGCGACTCCCCTAGCTTGTCGTTGCGACTCCGCGACTCTGTCGCCAAGTGTGCGGAGCTTCGAACAAAATATATGAAAATTGTCGGCCGTAGCCTGTCGTCGCGACTAGTCGCCGAGTGTCGCTGTCGCGTGTCGCCTAGTGTGCGCCTACACTTAAAGTTTGTGGCAACATTACAGTACCTATTTGCCTTATTTTCTTCTTTTCCCGTGGTGATTCCCCCTATATTCGGACATTTGGTCACGCGGCTATTTTCCGCTTTGCTTGGGGATGGAAATTGCATTTCTCCTACTCCTACCTTTCTTCTAATTAATTTCGTTGCGTGTCCCAAGACAGATTGAGTTTGTCCCACGGGGATCCCTGATGATCTCAGGGTTTTTGTGGTTGGTTACCACGGTTGATCCTGGCGACACAGGAGTTTCAGTGGTAGGAATGTGTGGAGGGCCATTTGCCCGTTTAAAGTAAGTACCTACTTGCCAACACAACACTATTTTGTGTCAAAACTAGTCAAAAGTGCGTTCAAATTAGTAGCGTAGGGTTGCCTTCAATAAAATAAAAATTATAATCATTAATTTAAAACGTGCTCTTTTTGCCAAGCTGAGTTATATTCATGAGTAACTAATTCTATACTACCTTGGCATGATTTTTAAAACTCTTTTTTTATAGGTGGGTAAGATATGCAGTCAAGCTCTAAATAAAATGTCGAACTACAAGTTAAACATTGAGAGCACATATGGCGTCGGCCACTCCCTGGGAGGCCAAGTGATTGGGTACTGCGGTAAAGAACTTCAAAGTACATTCAAGAAATGTCTACCAAGGTGATGATGGTTTTTTACGAGGAAACTTACGTACTATCAGAGATGTTGAATTATAGGCAGACGGCGGACCTACGTAGTTTGGTCGAGTTATGTCAATCCCAGCAGACCGATACCAGATACACAGCTAACATTGAATTAACATATTAGCCAACCAACTGACGTAGGCCCGTCAACGGCTTATGAATAAATTTCTTCAGTGGTACATAGGTACTAGGGTCTAGGCCATATACTCTGGTTAACAAGTGCCATTTTCGTCAAAACCTGATCTCATGCACCGAAAATTATGATTTTGGTCTCATTTGATTCGGAATACCATCAAGAACATTCTATCAAAATTCCAAGAGGGGCTGAAAAAAAATGCAAAAGTTATAAACAATTAAGTAAACATAAAAAGAAGGGTTTGGTTTTTTTTAATATTTCGAAAACTATTTGAGATAATCAAAATTTGAAAATAAATTCTTAAAGAGCAGGAAATTTCCTAAAAATAATCTTAGATCCTGGAACCTTACCAATAATTCTTATACCTTTAATTGAGCGGCGAAAGTAACGGTAAAACCGCGTGGTTCGGATTTCGCGTGATTTGCCGCAATCTGCTACGTGAACTAAAAAAATATTTTAAGTGATTAAATTTCAATATTAGGGAATGAAAAAATTCGGGTAGACATCAATAAACAATAATCCGTTAACAAAAATAAATTATCCCAATTTGTTTAATTATTATGCTTTTCTTAATTTGTTAATAGTCACCATTTTAATGTTAACATAAAAACGCTAATTATTTCAAAACAAGAAATCCAGATTTTTTTATTATTCTTTTGAGCTAATCTTATAAGACCTTGTAAGAGATCCTCTTTGAAAAAATTCAATTTTTTTTATTTTTCACTTTTTTATTAACATTCAAAGGCATTCCAAAATTATTCATGTAAATAAAGCAATTACGGTACTTTTATAGCCAATTATTGTTATTATTTTGTTTTGTTATTGTTAGAAGCCAGATAACAATATATATATATATTTTTATTTGTAACTAATAAAATTTAAATAATCATTTTTATTGATGAAAAAACCCTAATTGCTTTATTTACATCAAATTTCATGAATGCCTTTGATTGTTCATAAAAAAGTGAAAAATCAAAATTATTGAATTTTTCCAAAGGATATCTCTTCTAAACCCTTTTAAGATGAGCTCAAAAGAATAATAAAAAATTCTATATTTCTTGTTTTGAAATAATCAGCATTTTTATGTTAACATTAAAATGGTGACTAATAACAAATTAAGAAAAGCATAATAATTATACAAATTGTGATAATTTATTTTTGTTAACGGATTATTGTTTATTGATATGTCTACTTAGTGCCCAAATTTTTTAATTCCTTAATATTAATATTTAATCACTTAAAATATTTTTTTAGTTCACGTAGCAGATTGCGGCAAATCACGCGAAATCCGAACCACGCGGTTTTACCGATACTTTCGCCGCTTAATTAAAGCTATAAGGATTATTGGTAAGGTTACAGGATCTAAAATTTTTTTTAGGGAATTTTCTGCTCTTTAAGGACCTGTTTTCAAATTTTGATTATCTTAAATAGTTTTCGAAATATTAAAAAAAAACCAAACCCTTCTTTTATGTTTATTTAATTGTTTATAACTTTTGCATTTTTTTTTCAGCCCCTCTTGGAATTTTGATAGAATGTTCTAGATGGTATTCCAAATCGAATGAGACCAAAATCATAATTTTCGGTGTATGAGATCAGGTTTTGACGAAAATGGCACTTGTTAACCAGAGTAATAGATTAGGTATTATATTATTTTATTAGCTGTATGTCGCGTTGTGAACAAACGATACAAAGGTCACATTATTGTTTTTAGGCAAAATAAAATTGTAAGTTTAAATCTAGTGGGTACTCAACAAAAAAAACTTTATTTCCGGGGAACGCTGGAGCATGGATTTAAATTTTAAAATAAAAAAAAGACGGGTTGTACTCCGGGAGTGCCGGCAGAAGTGAAAACTTGATTATTAACGTTGTGCATTATTTTTTAACCCATTTTTTATGAAAATCGATTTTTAAAAAATCGTTTTTTTTTATTAATCGAAACCCTGACAATCGATTGAATTATTAACCCATTTTTTATGAAAACCGATTTTTAAAAAATCGATTTTTTTAATTAATCGAAAACCCTTAAGTACAAATTTTTTTAACCCATTTTTATGAAAATCGATTTAAAAAAAAATCTTTTTTTTTAATTAATCGAAACCCTTACAATCGATTAAATTTTTAACCCATTTTTTTATGAAAATCGAGTTTTACAAAATCGATTTTTTTAATTAATCGAAACCCTTACAATCGATTAAAAAATATCGACAATCGAAAAAAAACAATCGATTGTTCGATTAATCGCTTTCGATGTTACAACACTACTCTCCAACCGTCTTACGGTTTTTCGATCAGCACGAGAATCTGACGCGAGTTTCACAGTTTTTACCCATCCCACAAAAGTGCTCAACGCCACTAAAGAAGTTTTCACTTCAAAAAATCGGTTGTCTGTAAAGTCGGTTTACTGACGATAGTTGAACGTGACAACGTATGACGTTGTCACGTTCAACTATCCTTAACCCCTTAACCCTCGCTTCCGAATCTCTATAAATAGAAACAAACTTTTTCGACTGTAACCTAAAGTTATTTCGATGTATTTCTTTCAAATGATTGTCTAAAAATATTTATAATGAGTAAAATAAACTATTCGCAATACAAAACGCTACATACATTCGAACAAAGACGAAATCCAGTAAAATCTTCGAACAAAGCACAAGTCATACCTTGACACGTAGGAAATAGAGCACAATTTTAAATAGCCGAAATAATACTAATAGCTCACAGATTGTTTATTTATTTTTCATTCAGAGTGTGGTCAATGTATCAAAGGTCATAACTATCCAAACTTCTTCATACAAAAGTATTCTCTAAGTCATCGAAATACGTAATATAATCGAAACAAAGAGCGCGGCCCAGGTGGGTTGAGTACGGTTGCTGAGAGGATAAATGGAACGCCTCAGAGCAGCTGTCAGCGAGGCAACACCGCATGAACTGTCATGTTTTTCGGGCGCGCACCCCATATCGAATTATAAGACGTTATCACGTCAAAAAACTTTAAAATCTTTATTGTGCTTTAGGATTGATGGACTAGACCCGGCTGGCCCAGGATTCGAAGGCCTTATTGCCCTTGATGGCCTGGACAAGACTAGTGGTAAATGCGTGATCGTGCACCATACAAACCCAGGAGTATTCGGCACATTCGAGCAAGTTGGCCATAAGGATATCTGGTACAACTGCAACAAGAAATACCAGCCAAAGTGTGAAGGCGAGCCTTTAAATACAAGAGGTATTGCTTACTTATGTATTGTATTATTTTTTAGGATGGACATAATAGTATTTCCATCATAATTCGCATTATGACACAAGCATAGCCTATTTAATATATTATAATTATCACCTAAATACAGACACTATGCCTAGACACTAAAAATTGCTTTGTTAATTGAAACCACTTTGGTTTATGCTTTGGCTCTTAAAAAATCTCGCTCACTCCGCTCTGCAAAGTCTATCCATGGCAAAGTATTTTCTCGCATATAGGATGAATACATTTTGAACTTTTTGTTTAAAAGCCAACACGAACGAGAATCAAGAATATTCTTAGACTTCTTAATGGCTTATCAACTCAGTGAGCTCAGCTCACTTCAGGAGTTGCTCTTTTTTTTTTAGACAAATGCAGCCACTTGGCATCGTGCGACTATTACGCTGAGGCGATCGTCAACCCTACCAACTTCGCTGCGGTTCCCAGCAGCTCCTGCAGCGATTGGCAGTCGATGGACGCTGCCACAGCGCCCTACATCTACATCAATGACGATACCGACTGTACGGGGTAGGGCGTGCTTTCAGAGTTGGTTTATCTCTCACAGGAAGTTTGTGCTAATGAGCTCTGGATTTATGTATAGGCAGTATAGGCCATGGCCTATGGGCGGCAGCGTCCTAGGATGGCGGCAGAGTTCGTACATTGGGACGACAAAATTAAAGTGTCCTATAATCATAAAAAATATAAATCCGGCCCTTCTAACGATGATGTTAGAAAATCATAGAAAGTCAAAGGTAACTATGATTTCGCTGACTACTGCAGAACAATAGAAGGCTACCAAAACGGACGAGAAACAACTTCGAAATGTATTTCTAAGATTGCTCAAACAATATGTACCTACCTAAATCGAAATTAGAACAAAATCAACATTTGGAAAATTCCGGCGTAGGTAGACCGTTTTCGTTTAAACTTTAATATATACGTATACGTATATACCTATACGTTTTTAGGGTTCCGCACCCGAAGGGTAATTACTAAAACTTCGATGTCTGTCCGTCTGTCCGTCCGTCCGTCTGTCTGTCTCCAGGCTGTAACTCAAGAACCGGTATAGCTAAACTTCTGAAATTTTCACAGATTGTGTATTTCGGTTGCCGCTATAACAACAAATACTAAAAACAAAATAAAATCAATATTTAAGGGTGGCTCCCATACAACAAACGTGATTTTTTCGGCCTTTTTTGCTCTATATCAGTAATGGCAACAGGTAGGCACATGATCTTTTCACGAAGGCCTTTACTGTATGTCTACGTCAATAATTAATAATAACATTTAAAAAAAAAAATTTAGGGGGCTCCCACACAAAAACCACAATTTTGGCCTATTTTTGCTCTCTAACGGTACGGAACCCTTCGTGCGCGAGTCCAACTCGCACTTGGCCGATTATTTGAGCATTTTCAACACCCTCAAAGATTATTGCAATCTTTTGTAATACATATAGTACCCTACACTGGAGCTAATAAAAGGCATTACCAATGTCAAAACGGAAAACCTCAGGTTCAACATTGGCTCCACCACCTTCGCTCATCAATAGAGGCAATCATTTATCACTCAACACTCAAACTATTTCTTTTTTTTTCTCAGGGACAACGGTAACTACTTCTTGAGCACCAACGGGCAGTCACCGTACGGCAGATCCCTCGCCGGCATCTACGCTGAAAATGATCCATCCGCTAGTCTAGACAACGTTTTAAACTTGTAAAGTGTAAACATTTTATCTAAGTCTTTTTTTTTTTATTTGTAATGTTGTAATCTTATTTCAAATGAAATATTTATTGTATATTATTATAATATACTATAAATTAATGTGGTCTAGTGATTTTTTTTTGTTTTCACCCCTTTTAACCCGCATCTTGTGTATAAGGATTGTGTTCTTAAAATGTCTGGAGATCGAGTTGTTACCAGAGTGAGCAATGAAAAGTAAAACTTTCTATCGAACACTATTCTGGCTAAAAACTTCTTTAGTAGAAAATAAGGGGACAAACGAGCAAACGGGTCACCTGATGATGGTAATGTAACTTCCGTCGACCATAGACACTCGAATCATCAGAAGAGCTGCAGTTGCGTTGCCAGCATTTTAAGAGGGAATACGGTAATAAGGGAGAAGGGGAGGGTAGGCAAGGGAATAGGGTAGGGTATTGGGCCTCCGGTAAACTCACTCACTCGGCGAAACACAGCGCAAGCGTTGTTTGATGTCTCACGCCAGTTTTCAATTCCGTGGCATAATGGCTTAGTCAGATATTATTAATTCTTAACTAATTAATAATAATAATTACGACATACAGACCTTCACAAAGGGGGCGTATTCCCTTCTTAAAAGCCGCCAAAAAACTTTTCTGATGTTGCGGGTGTCTATCGACCACAAAAGTCTCTTACTATCTGATGATGCGTTTGGACGTACTAAAGTTAGTCTT
The DNA here is from genome assembly GCA_963422495.1 of Polyommatus iphigenia. Taxonomy (NCBI): domain Eukaryota; kingdom Metazoa; phylum Arthropoda; class Insecta; order Lepidoptera; family Lycaenidae; genus Polyommatus; species Polyommatus iphigenia. Next base: position 29,282,258 of record OY730188.1, on the reverse strand, counting down.
AAAAAAAATTGCATAAACCTTGAGACGAGTTACGCATATTATGTTAATAAGTATAAAAGTTTTAGATTCGTCTTGCGTTTAAGACCATAGAAAATCAGTCGCAAATTAGATACTGTATTGGGTGTTTCTAAAATGTATCTATTTCACTAGATGTCCCGCGCGGCTTTACCCGCGTCATTTAGAAAATTTACTAAAATCTGACATTTTCCCGCAAAAACATTGCTTATGTCCCTTCGCGTGGTCTACTGTATATCTGTGCCAAATAACATAAAAATTCGTGAGATAAACCCTTTCTAATAATTTTCCTCGTTTTTCCACATTTTCATCTGTTTTTTCGGTCCTATTAGTTTTAGCGTGGTAATTTATAGCCTATAGCCTTCCTTGATAAATGAGCTATTTAACACTGAAAGATTTTATTAAATCGGACCAATAGTTCCAGAAATTAGCGCGTTCAAGCAAACAAAGAAACAAACTGATGACGATGATGATGATTATAACTTGCGTAGTAGCGTTTGCTTTCTGTTCTTAAAACAACGCCGAAACTTCCAAACTTGTATATATAAAGAATCAGGAGTTCTCTCAGCACCTTCCAAACCATGGTATACTTTGGTGCAAATTTCTTACTTGTTGGTAGCATAATATTATGCTTAGAATACTTCACACGAAACCGAAGTCACCATATTATGTTTCTCGATTACTTATGGATCCCTTCAACAGGTCAATTTTGTGACCTGTTGAAGGGATCCATTTGTGACATTTGGACCCTTTTGTGAATATAGTACCAAATTGGAACGATACCCTATATACCAAAAGAAAAATTTTGAAAATCGGTTAACAAACGGCGAAGTAATCGCTGAACATAAAAAAAACGAACATAACACCTCCCCCATTTTGAAAGTCGGTTAAAATTGTAGCATATATTGTGTTACTAGCTGTCCCAGTGAACTTCGTATCACTTTAAAACCATTCCTGGACTTCTACGAATATTTTAAGACTAAAATCAGCCCAATCCGTTTTCAGCCGTTTTCGAGTTTTAGCGCGACTAACACGTTTGAAAATCCATTTTTATTTATAAGATTCTGATGTATAAGCTTTCTTGTTTCACTAAAATCCATCCAGTAGTTTTTGCGTGAAAGAGTAACAACCATCCATACATACATCCAAACTTTCGCCTTTATAATATTAGTAGGATTGTTTGTAATACTTGACTGAAACTCAAAACAGAAGACGATATCATCCTATGGGTAAAGAATAGAGAATATAATATTATATTGTGAAGACTATGTCCAAGTTACATTTTAATAATTATATATTATAATATAGACTATTATAACAGCTGGTGTATTACATTTAATGTTTTCATCTGTTTGTAAGTTTTGTAAGTATTTAAAATCATCAGTTCTAAGCATAAATATTTTAGTGTTAATTTAAGAATAATACGGAGTAGGTTAATCCTTCAAGCCCCATAAGAGCACCGGTGATCGCGATAACAATAGAATACAATAGCATTTCCAAGAATCCGCGATCGAAGGATTAATAATAGTGACTCAAATTTCTAAAATTGGTTTTATAAACTAGAGCTACTGCCTACTAGATGTTGCGCTCATCTGCGTTCGCGCAAAAAATTTTGTTTATAGCGCGGAAAATTATTTTAACCTAAAAGGATTTAACCTATTTAAGGGCGTTCATTACGGGGATTCCGTAATTTACCGTATTTAATCCTTCGATCGGAATTTCTAGGAATTCCCATTGTATTCTTTTGTTCTCGCGATCACCGGTGCTCGCGCGGGGCCTGAAAGATTAAAGCCTTATAAACTCATAATTTGAAAGCTACAAAGTTATAATAAAAATACAGCAATAATCTTCAGTATATCAACATTCCTTTCCCCGTTTTAAATTTTCTATTTTAGTTTATTATATTCATGATAATATCAGCTTCCAAAGTAAAACCAATTTATTAAAATTCAAGCATACATTCAGCATCTTCTTAGGATTTACAAATCACTTTTATTTGAAACACACGCCAATAGATCGACAATATCATAAACTACAATATATTCCCCGTTTTAATATTTTTTTGGGACAATTTTGAACTAAGATAATTAAAAAAAAGTCGGGTTGCACTCCGGGAGTGCCGGCAGAAGTGAAAACTTGATTATTAACATTGTGCATTATTTTTTTAACCCATTTTTTGTGAAAATCGATTTTTAAAAAATCGATTTTTTTAATTAATCGAAACCCTTACAATCGATTAAATTTTTAACCCATTTTTTATGAAAATCGATTTTTAAAAAATCGATTTTTTTGCAATTGCAAACCCTTGCAATCGATTAAAAAATATCGACAATCGAAAAAAAACAATCGACTGTTCGATTAATCGATTTCGATGTTACAACACTACTCTCCAACCGTCTTACGGTTTTTCGATCAGCACGAGACTCTGACGCGAGTTTCACAGTTTTTACCCATCCTACAAAAGTGCTCAACGCCGCTAAAGAAGTTTTCACTTCAAAAAATAGGGTTTTGGTGCGATCTCGGCAACGCGGCAAATGTATGGCCAAGGTCGTTTGCTCGGGGGACGGCCTTAACCTAACGCATTTGTACGGTTGATCATAGAGGTTACGTTTCTTGGAAAAGGACCATCCTGTAAAGTGTAGACTCTATAGAACGGTATTTTTCCAAGAAACGTTATAACATCGTACAATTTTCTTCTTAGTCTACAGTGTTGGAAGAAAATTGATCGAAGATATAAATAAATGAACCAAATGTAGCTATCAACAATTAAATAAATTAGCCCAAGACCGGAAGAAATTCAACCAACTGACTGCCGAACTTTTTATATGGCACTAGATGTTGATTTTATTTTGACCTTTAATTTGGGCCATCTTTATGACTTTCTTTAGGTAGTAACGACGTAGAACTAAGTAACTTTTAAACAGGATAAATATTGTTTCAGACAACAACAGAAGTCGGGCACACAGGCTATGCTTGCCTAGTCGCCTACATTGAATCGTCTCCATCCAAACTTGTCAACAGTTTTGTCTAAACATTATAATGATGATTTGTTAAAAATTTGTTACAGATATACCAGCTTAGTCAATAGACAAATTCTATTATTAGGCTTTTCAACATGAGTAGTATAAAGGAGCCGAAATTTCAATCACTTCACAGTCGCAATTTGTGATCTTCAAAATGAAGCTATCTAATTTTCTTGGGTTCCATTCTTTGAGTAAGTGAATTTAACGTTATTTTCTAATTTGTCTGAGGTCTCAATCGATACATCGATAAACGGGGTGTAACGAAACTAAGTGATGATAAGTACTTTAGTTAGGGTGTGTATGAGTTATCTATATAGAGTTCGCTGTGAAAGCAACATCGCTGAAAAATAAACTTTTTTTTACTTTTGTATGGGAAATCTCATGACGCTAGGGCGCTTGCTCATACAAATCACAAAACATTTGCTCTCTCAGCGCTGCTACTTTTACAGTGAACTCTAATAATAATAATAATAATAGCTCCCACACCGGTTTCGGTGACGGTGGCCGGTTTCATTGAAACCAGGCCAGCTACGCAGGAGTAATTTTATAGTGCCCAAGTGTGTGCGCAGTACACAAGAGCACTCTCTATTCCTTTACTCTCATAACCCAGTGGGACGGAAGACCGACACGACCGGCGAGAGATCAGGCGCAGGACCGACTTTTTACATGCCCATCCGACGCATGGATCATCTTACTTGTCAGACAATCAGGTGATCAGCCTGCATTGTCCTAACCAAACTTGGAAATAACATGTTTCCAACGCGGGAATCGAACCCACGACCTCCGAGTCAAGAGCCGCGCTCTCTACCACTATACACTATTTTTGCTCTATAATGGTACGGAACCCTTCGTGCGCGAGTCCAACTCGCACTTGTACCTTATTTTATTTTGTGTTTCAGTTATTTTGCTATCGGCAAGATTAGCTTCCTCGGCGGAGCTATGGTTATTCTGTGGGTGAGTTCAAATTCCCTAAAATAATATCTACATGCCCTTTATATGTTGATTTTCATGGAATGTTTTAAACGTTTTGAATTATATAAAAAAAAATCTCGTTTTATGTAGATTTAAATTAACATTAATTGATAATTCTGCGGTAAAACCCCAACTATTTTAAAGGTCTTACGATAACTACACGTCAACCGAGTTGGATAACCCTCTACCTCTACTGACAAACACGTGTTTCAACAACGCTCTGAAATCAGTGATCTACGCGTTTGGGTACAACACATCACCTGATGATGACATTACCAAGATAGTGATCGGTGCATATCTGCAAGCTGGAGAAGTGAACACTTTCTTGTTGAATTGGGAGATAGAAGCCGATGCAGGGGATTCGGTTATCGGATATGTACTGAGGTATCCGGCAAAGGCTGTCCCGAATGTGATTAAGGTATCTAATCTGAAATGGTTAAAATCTCAAGATGTGCATTGCTTACAAAGATTTCTGGTTTGCTAAAGGTACGGAGGATAGTACCTTAATATATGTGACTGTAAACGTTTTGAGCAACAAACAAAAAAAAAATCGGCCAAGTGCGAGTCAAACTTGCGCACGAAAATAGGCAAAAAATTGGGTTTTTTGTGGGTGGGCCCCCCTTAATATTATTTTTTTTAAATTTTATTAATAATTATTAAAGTACAAATATAATTGATGGTTTTGTAAAAGTTTCAAGTGCCTAGCTGGTGTCATTATTGATTACGAGTAAATAAGGCCAAAATAATTACGTTTCTTGTATGGGAGCCCCCCTTAAATATTAACTTTATTTTGTTTTTAGTATTTGTTCTTTTAGCGGCAACAGATGATATACACAATCTGTGAAAATTTCAGAAGTCTAGCTATATGGTTCTTGAGATACAGCCTGGAGACATACAGACAGACAGACGGACAGATGTCGAAGTCTTAGTAATAGGGTCCCGTTATTACCCTTTGGGTACGGAACCCTAAAAATTGAAGACAACATGACAACAAATAAATTTTATACAATATACCTAATGGTCTGATGATAAGTGCGATGAACAGAAGTAGGTTCTTGAGTTTTACAGTTTTTGACGACTGGACCCCGGTCATAGATAAAAACCCAAATCTGTATATCAAAAGCTGGGGGGTGAGCCAAGACCTTTTCTTTATCGCTTCGTTATAGAGTCGCCGATCAAAATGTATGGAATTGACATATGGATGAACGTCAACGTCATGTTAACGAACGCTTATGTCAATTCCATACATTTTGATCGGCGATTCTATAACGAAGCGATAACTAAAAAGTCTTGGCTAAATGGTTTGATCCATCCGTATAAGAAATTGGTTAAAACCTCAGATTGATACTTCGAGGGCGTTTATGCCTTTTTTCCAGGTCGGTAAAACATGCGGCAAAGCACTAGACATTATGTCTAACTCCACGTTAAACCTAGAAACGACGCATCTTCTTGGCCATTCCCTGGGAGCGCATTTAGTGGGATACTGCGGTACGGAACTGCAAAATCACGACAAGATTGTAGGAAGGTAAGGAAGTTTTGAAAAGTCTCATTAATGGAGATTATATTTTTTCAATGGGCAATATTAACTTGGCACCTACCTACATAGAGTGTCCTTAGAACGAGGTGCCTCCTTGTCTTTTCCGTATTATACAATTTATAAATATTTGTCACGTATAAAGCAATAGATAACGTTACACACACAAGTCATGTCTAAAGTTTCAAAGTGACGATATAATATTTTAACATGAAGTTTGGTGGGAGAGTTTTGCCGGGAATGTGAAAGAGTGTTGTGACGATAAAGTAAAACTGAACTGATCAGTCAGTGATCGTTTTTCTGTATATAAACGAAAAAAATACCCATTAGTTACTTATATTTTTGAACAAATATGTTTAATCTTAGTTTGACCTTCAATGGCGTAAAATTAGCAATAAATTCGACCAACATTACGTTTCGAACTTTTGGTAAGCTTCTCGTATCAGCTTTCACATAATGAGAACTTGCATTTGACTATAAGATTGAAAGAAATTTAAAACATACTGCAGAGGTCAATAATTGGCCGCCAATGATGACGTCAGAGCGAAACTTTAAAAATTTATTGAGAAAAAACTAGCCAATGAATTTCAAAATTATTTAATTTATATTCATAAAATACCTTATTTTAACGAAAAAAAAATATAAAAAGTACATGTGATTTTTTTTGGACAATGCCCATTTGCATGATAAGAAAAGCCTGTCGCGTGATTTGAAAATAAACTAGTACCAATTTAATTGAGTAAATTGATATTATATTAATTTTTATTTTAATAAATTTATTAAATACTGACAGATTGTTAAGTGTCGCGACAAGCTTTTATTATCATGCAAATTGTATAATAATATATTGATGTTATAACTTAATAGTTAACATTTTTAGGGAGAAATTTCTTTTTTTCTTTTTAGAGTATTCACGTCGCTATAACTATTCCTTTAAATACAAAATTAAAAAAAAATAACTATTCCCGTATCTTTGGATGAGACGCCATATTGGATGTAGAATGACATTACATTCGTTTTCGAGTTACTCTCGATGAGCCCTTTCATTTGATACCCATATTGCAGAAGTGCATTAAAAATAACTAGTCCCTTATCTTGGATGAGCCGCCATATTGGATGTAGAAGATATTACATTCGTTTTCGAGTTACTCTCAACATGCCCTTTCATTTAATATCCATATTGTAGAACTGATAGAAAATAACTATTTCACCATCTTGGATGGTCGGCCATATTGGGTTTAGAGTGATATCTCATATCAAATACCATATCGTGCATTGTCATCCAAACTAAACGTGTATGCAAAATTTAAGCTCAATCGGTTAAATGTATCTGCTTCAAAATTGAGTTCCTTTCACCCGAACATACATACACACATACAGAGCAAGTTAAATAAAAGCTTTTTAAAAAAAAGAAGTTTGGTGACTAACTTCATAGTTTATCCTACTAGCAAAAGTTAACAAAACAAAAAAAATGCATGGAGTAAATAGGCGAAGAGATGTTAAATTTTCAGACACAATCTAAAATCAGCATTTCATGTGCAAAAAACTTCAGAGTTACAGGAATGGACCCAGCTGGCCCGGGATTCGGAGGGCTAATCTCCTTGAACGGCCTAACGAAAACCTGCGGCACATTCGTGGACGCCTACCACACCGACCCAGGTGTGTTCGGTATCGACGAGTCAGTCGCCCAACTGGACGTCTGGTTCAACTGCGACGACAACCACCAGCCGAAATGTGAAAATGAGACATTGCTAGAAAAAGGTAAGGTATATTTACTACACTTTGAGTTAAGCTGGAATAAACTGTCGCCAGCAGTATTTTCGGACCAATACGACCTGCAAAACTTCAAGAAGAGAGCGTATTCTCTCTTAAAAGGCCGGCAACGCACCTGCACCTCTTCTAATGTTGCGAGTGCGGAGTGTCCTTAGTTGATTTCCATCAGGTGAACCGTACGCTCGTTGCCCCCTTATCTTTAGAAAAAAAAGCTGATATCAGATGGATGTTTTGTTTATTTTCCTCTTTCATTCGGCATCTTTCACTATTAGTTCCGTGAACAACATTTGAAACATTAATATCGAATGTATTCTTTCTCTTTATTTAACTTTGCTTTCCCCGTCTCTAGTTGATTATATTATGTTACATGTAACACTGTTTCAATTCATTATGATCTTTTTAACAAAAAAAAAACCGAAACTGGACCAAATTAATGCGCCATTAATTTTGTTTCTTATTATACCCGGTTAACACATGACATTATAATATTTTTTAGTGACATAAGCATTGTATGAAGAATCTCTGTATTAGCTCCATGTGAAGAATATAATAAAATTCACTTAGCAGCACAATAACTTTATTCAGACTTGGCAAAGCTTCTGCCTTACAAAATCGTTCAGTCACCACCGTGTCGGTTTACAAAAGTACCGTCATTTTTTTATATCACTGAAAACAATAACCAACCGTCACTTTCAAATATTACAATCACATCTGGAATTACAAACAAATACAAATCAGCAGTATACATTCAAATTAAGTACTTATAAACAATTAAAAATATTATATGAATATTAAATTATCATGACGTATTTAATTATATCAACTAAATTAAATTCTCAATGTAATAATTTATAATATGAGTACGGATATGTATGTGACGTAATTGGTAATTTACTCACTAGCGTTTACAAATAACTACAATAGCACAGAATACATATTAGTTTTAACAAACAATAGTATTTAAGAAAGTACATTAATATCTTTTTAAAAATATTGTCTTAATTTGACAAATTTAAGTAACATAAATTCTATTTTTACTACTCAGTTTATGTATGTTCCTAATAATAGGGATGATGACAAGGTCAAAGATTAGCGAATTTTGGTAATAAAATAAAGAAATCACGTTAAAAAATAAGTGTTTCCAAAATTTCAGCTTGATAGCATTTGTATTTTTTTTGTTATGCGCCTTCAAAGTTGGATAATCAAGTCGATTTTTTTTTCAATTAAATTTCTTAATATTTGTATACCATTCGATAACTTATGCAATTAAAAGCAACTTTTGTTATGAAACCACTGTTTGTTTAATCAATGTATCACCAAAGCAATGTTTAATATACCTACCGAACAAAGTTCTCTACCGATGCGTACAAACTACGAAAGATTGACGTCATTCTTTCGTAGCACTTTGTATGGAGCGTTTCGGGCAGGTCTATTTTATGAGATGTTTGAATTGTCATATCTTGGTGAATTTTTAAGCTATCAGAGTCATTCTTTCAGCGATGTTTCTATTTTTTAAGGGTCTTTCAATTTCTGGTAAGAAAAAAAAATAGTCATCATGCCTATTGTTTAGATTCAGATCAAAATAAAATTATTTCAATTTAGAACCAATTCAAATAAGGTGAAAAGAAAATTAAGTAGTAATCTTTTATCCGACTGGCACACACTTCATAGTTTAACAAACACCACTAGCGCCATCTATCGAAAATATTGCTTATATCGGACGTGGCACAAAAAGAAAAAATAAGCATGATATTTACTTGAAAAAAAAGTAATGAAATCCCACCAAAAACATACCTGTTAAAATATGGCCAAGTTCCTATCGGCCAATTTTTGGCCTAAAAAAAGAGTTGAAATTCAATCCAATGTCAAGTTTAGACTTAGATACACTTCATCGATCGTAATATGATCGTAATCATCTTCTCTCTTTCAACTCTTTTTTTTGAGGCCCAAAATTTGCAGATAGGAACTTGGCTCTATTTTAACAGGTATGTCTTTGTGGGTTCTTGTTTAATGTAAGAGTGACGGTACAAACTGCAGTTTCGCTTTTTGGTTTTTAAATTGCCGTTTTCTTGTTTCAGATACTTGCAGTCACCTTGCTATTAACTACTACGTCGCCGAGGCGATTGTCAATCCCACGGCTTTCGTCGCATCCACAGCTGACTCCTGCAGCAAGTGGAAGTCTCAAAATACCACGGATGATTTGATCTACATCGGCGAATATACCGATCCTCTGTAAGTTTCTAGCCATATTCTGTTTCCCGCTGCCCAATTAAATACTTATGCGTGCATTTTTCGCGTAACTTTCTGTCAAGCATTAAAACTGTGAAAGGAACTGTTGTCAGCAGTACTTCCGGAGTCCGGACCAATACGATCTTCAAGAGAAAAGAGCGTATTCCGTCTTGAAAGACTAGCAACGCACCTGCAACTCCCTGATCACTGATGTTACGAATGTCCATAGGCGACGATAGTTGCTACCCATGGGTGACCCGTTTGCTCGTTTCCCCTAATTTCATGAAAAAAAAATTGGAGATTACGCACCCTTATGCAGTTATGCACTCCCAATGCAGCTTCGTTCCTTGTTTGCTTTAGTCCAGGGGTTCCCAAACTGTGCGCCGCGGCGCCCTGGTACGCCGTGGAAAGACAAGAGGGGCGCCGCGCAGTGAGGCGATGATTAATTTAATTTATACTTGTTATAATAAACAAGTATAAATTAAATTAATCAATAATAATTTATACTTGTTTATTATTTGCCTGCTTAACCTAACTGTAATCATTAAAAGTGTTTATTTATGGTATATTTTTTTAATAGCTAGGTAGAGTAGGGCGCCGTGACAAAATATTACGACGTGTAACTGCGCCGCAGAAGTAAAAAGATTGGGAATCCTGTTTTTTTTTGCTTTAGTCCGTATGAATTTAAACAGTTCATTTCCTATCAAACTACAAAATTATTCTCATGAAACTGCAAAGCGACACTTGCATTTCATGAATCGTGATAATACCATTTTGTAGGTTGATGGAAGGGGACTGGTCACTGGATAAAACATGACCGAACCTAATGGTTCGGTCATGTTTTATCCAGTGACCAGTCCCCTTTATACTCGTACCAAGTTAATACTTGGTACGAGTATAAAGATAGAAAAAAAAATACCACCGGGTTTTAATTTTACCAAAACTCGGATGTTTCGTCGCATGATGGATCAAAACAAAAAACCTAATGACATCTTTATTTTTCGTCTTTTTCAGAGCTCGAGGTAACGCTTACTTGAGGACCAACGCGCTATCCACATACGCCATGGGGCTCGATGGAGCCGTTGCTTCCACCTAGACATTTTTATTTCTCACTTACAACCTGGCTGCATAATAACCGAGTAAAATGCAATAAATAAAATGTGAAGTAATTTTGTCGTTTTAATGGGTATTAACTACAAAGTACAATCCCTTAATGGTTACAAAGTGCACGAAATGTGTTCATGAATAAAATCTCAATTTTTCAGGTCATAGTCCCATATTTACCCGAACACTCTGAAAATAGTTTCTAAGCCACAATAAGGCCGCGTTTCCACGGAGCGGAGCGGAGCTTAGGGTCTAAACAGACGGACTGCATTTCAACTGCAATCGAACTGCAAATTGCAGTTCAAGTGCAGTTTGATTGCAGTTTACACGACTGCAATACGACTGCAATAGAACTGCAAACCAAACAGTTCACACGACTGCACGCCAACTGCAACTGAACTTCAATCCGACTGCGCGTTTGGTTTGCAGTTCTATTGCAGTCGCATTGCAGTCGTGTCAACTGCATTCAAACTGCACTTGAACTGCAATTTGCAGTTGGATTGCAGTTGAAATGCAGTCCGTCTGTGTAGACCCTTAGCGGTGCCGAATTGACCAATCACCATGCGAAATCTTCGCTCCACTTCGCTGGAATAGCACGATTGGTCAATTCGGGCACCGCTAAGCTCCACTCCGCGTCAGTGGAAACCCACCCTAAGCAAGAACTTAAATAGCATTTTATAACATAACGGCAATTACCCATTTTTTCCTTATAATTTGAAAAAAAAAACATTTTAACTTATCTTACTTCATTATCTAGCTAATATATCTGGCTATACATAAATCCACATTTTTCATTTCAAGACCTTTTTTTAAGCCACTATTTACACCAAAATGTACGAGGGCTGTTTGAAAAGTTCTCGGCCTAACATACTTCTGCGTGTCTTACGGTGCGTCCACATTTGTATCATTTGCGCGATCAGATCTCCGATCAGATCTCCGTCGCGATCATCGCGCCGTATCAAGTATGCGTATCATAGTGTGAACGCCTATTAGATCATTCTGCCGATCATGCGCGTATTTGATACCACACGTATCAGATAAGCGGTTAGTAGCGGTCGGGGCGTATCATGATACGCGTATCATTTTGATACGCTTCGATGATACGCGACCGAGATCTGATCGGAGATCTGATCGCCCAAATGATACAAATGTGGACGAACCCTTACAAGCGTATAACTTATACCACGTATAGGGCCATTATTAACTAGATTAAAACCCACGCCTTTTGTGAATTGCTTCATTAGAAAAAAAAATTTAACAACCATCTGCGCCAAGTCAGCAGAAATTTGAAGGCGCGCGTATTCAAACAGTTGCGCTATTATTGCAAAGTCTAATAAAATTGAATTGTGAACACGGAATCAGTCTTTATCATTTTTAACAAGTTTTGTATGTCTTTACAGCCATATGCAATGATTTTTCAAAAAGACTCAACAGATAAAATAGAAAATATAGGTCTTTAAAGACGCCAGTCTATGCCAGTTCCTAAAAATCGTTTATTTTCAAGGAAAACACCTTTTATTAAAAAAGCATATTCTAACCTCGGATAAATAAATTGATAAAAGAAAGAAAGATAAACAAGATTTAAAAAAATAGCATTACTTTTGTTTTATAATATCGTAAAGATAAAATAAATGTCTTTGAAAAACCGGTGCCGCGTTTTCCGACAAAATTCGAAGTATCAGGCAGCTCGAAAGATAAATAGATTTTTTGAAAATATTTGGTACTTACTAAAGAGTTTAAAATTATATTTATTTTATAATGTTTACTTATTCATTAATTTAATTTTATAAACATCACGCCAAACGATAGCCTAATCTTTTAATGAGGGTGGAAAATTGAGCTATAAAGAAATCTTCTTAAAAAAGTGGGTGTTGCAGATTAAGGCCACAATTTTTTTTGTTAAGGAATAAACTCTACTAAATTACTCTTATATTCTAAAATAACAGTACATTCTAAAAGGGAAATACTAATTTATTAGGTCTTTACCATAAAAAAAATGTGCAGTAGAGACGAACTACGAACACGATGATCGGATTGTTGTTAATTGGGACAACACAGATGCTCTCGCACCCGCCTTGCAAGGCTTTCAATGAAATTATATAAACACGTAAAATAAATTCCACTATCGTAAAATTTTGGCTTGGTTTTCAGTATTACATTATATTTTTCAAATCTAAATTAGAGTTACCAAATACCAAGGACGGAGATATTCACATTACAACGAGACGTAGTCGATCTCGGTGATCATTTTGTACCTAAGCCTTTTTTTTAATCAACTTTTTTAGTCATTAAAATTTATTGTAATTTGAATTTTTAAAGCCATATCTTCTAGTTAAATACTGAATTTTAAATAGAAAAAATCATCTTAAATCATTTATTTGAATAAATTCTCAAAGCCGAGAACTTATCAAACAGCCCTAGTAAATGTAAGATACCCACGTCTTTATCCACTTACGTCTTCATTTGTGTGTGCTTTATGTCTAACGTTCTAGACATAGACAAACACAGACTAACACCTAGATTCAGCAGGTAAAGTATTTAAGCCGCTTTACTATCATATAAGTACCTATTCGATGCGGGTCAATAAAACGCGAAACGATAACCCAATTTTTGGAGGACAAACGAAAAATTAATTAAAATACTGTGAAAATGATCGCAATTAACACGAGATTAACGTTTACGGCGTGATCAAAGTCAAGGTGAGACATCATCGCCGACGTCCATCCATCTATTTGACAATGCATAACAAAATAAAAAATACCGACGAACAAAATATAACCTCCTCCTTTTTGGAAGTCGGCTAATAAAATAAACAAGTCGAAGTTACTTACATACAATGCAACAACTCCTTACCTACAACAGAAGAAAGTGAAGTAAGTGTAAGTACCACGACTACGTAGCAAAGAAGACTTTTGTTAGGCTATAACTTATAATATATAGATTATAGACATTTCAAGAGTGACTCAAAAATCTAAGCCTGAGCAAGGGCGTCGCCAAGGGGGGGCAGGGAGGGGCAGCTGCCCCCCCCCCCCCCCCTAGAGATTCTAAAAAAGTTGCCAAATATAATGCAACCAAAGTCCTAAGTCTTTGAGTTGATTTGCTTGAATTTCAAGCCTTGAACAATCATTCCCGTACGTCGAAACTCGAATGAATTGACCAAAAAGTATGAATTGTAGTAGGTAAAGTCAACTTCCCCCTCCCCCCCCCCCCCCCCCCCTGCGCCATCGGCTGGCGACGCCCTTGAGCCTAAGCATGCCGGCTCAATTTATACCGGTGGGGAACGGAATGGAGGCAACTTTTTGCAACATAATGGTCGATTTACACGGGTGACTAAAGCCGCACGATTTGCGCCGCACGGCGAAAAGCGACCCGTCTAAAATCTAAATGGCAATTCCAAAGCCGCAAGCCCCAAAGTCGTGCGGCCAATGGCCGCATGCGGCTGGTGACTAAAATCGACCGTGCAAACGCTCAGTCGCATGCGATCGCTTGCTGCAAATTGATAGTTTGTCGGCACTAGTCACAGGTGATTTTTGTAGAATGTGTAAATGGGATGGCGATTCGACTTGGACAGGCGATTCGACTGGTGACTTGCCGGGCGACTAAAATCGACCCGTTAGTCACCCGTGTAAATCGACCATAAGTGTACAATGTACATAGCACAATGAACTTTATGTCAACAGTATAACACACAAATTAAACACGAGCCAAAAAATTGGACGCACGTATCGCATCGTATTTAATTTGTGTTATATTGTTGACATAAAGTTCATTGTGCTATGTACAGCTTCGTTGCAAAACGTCGCCTCCATTCCGTTCCGTGCCGATGTAAATTGAGCCTAAAATGAGTAAGGGCACCTTCACCTCCCTTTAGTACGCTACCCTCTAACTCTACCAAAGAACAGAGTTACAAATAAAGACTGATCCTCTTTCTTAGGGACAATCCGAACTTCTAGTAGCTCTGTATAGAAGTTATAATGATAAAGTAATATTCAACGTGAGGAGCATCACCAATATTCTTCATTTCAGTAGAATGATAATGCCAATCACGTAGGCCTAAAGGCTCTAAGAAAGTCTCGGTCCTGGCCTTCGTGGACTGACTTAAAGAAGGACACGTCATTGCTATATATTTCTTTGTGTTAAAAATATTAAAAATATTGGCATTTCAAAGGCGTCTAGATTGCAAGGTTGTGGGTTGAATTTATTTCAACTTGATTTCAACACAGTTTAAAAACTGTGTTGTTGGAATAGCATAATATATATATGCAGCTGATTAAATAAAGATATTTTGTTGACGCATGTTATTTCTCCAAACATACATTGAAAAGTGAAAACCATAGTTCCTAATTCTTCTAAATGTCAACTATTATTTCCGCTAATTTCTCTACAAAACCAGCCCCAAGTGCGTGTCGGGCCACGCGCAATATAGGGTTCCGTAGAACCGCTAGTTTTTTAAAATGTTTGTATGGTCAATGAATGTACATTTATAACATGTTTTACACTACTAACAACATCATCTCAGTTACTTTCAAAGGAATTTGAACGAAAAGTTCCTTTATACTTCGCCGAATATATTTTTATAGTTCGACTATTCTCAGTAACTTATGAAGTCTTCTTAGCCGTGATAGTTTTCCTTTTAAATTCAGTATATTTCCTACTCCCGTGAATTTTTTCACATTTCCAGAAGCAACCGTTTAGCTACCAGCTAAACGGTTGCTTCTGGAAATGTGAAAGTGTGAAAGTGTGTGATAAAGGGGGGGGGACACTGGACTCTAACGATTATTTCCACTTTAAAACTTAATATTTTACAAACAGATCCCTAAATCGGAAAATGATCTATGAATGCTCATAATATTTTTAAAAAACCTATCCAATGACACCCCACACGATGGGGTGGACGCGAAAAAAAAAACATCCTTGCTTGATGTGTAGGGAAGGTACCATATTTTTTTTAAAGATTTCATGTACTTACCATTTTGTCTGAATAATTAGTATGTGCATTCATGCCAAATTACAGCTTTTTGGGTCCTATAGTCTCTGAGCAAAACCGCGGACAGACAGACGGACAGACAGACGGACAGACAGACGGACAGACAGACGGACAGACAGACGGACAGACGGACGGACAGACCGAAACTATAAGGGTTCCTTGTTGAATACGGAACCCTAAAAATCGCTATTATAGTTGATATTTTTTTAATAAAAAAAATTATAGAAAAAGTATAAACCAAAGAACCCCTAAAATCCATTTCATTACCTTCCTCGGTCCACATAAAAAGGAAAACCTCGATCCTCGGCGATCGTGCCATTGACACCTGCAGCGTGCGCGCACAGTGATTAGTGATACCGCGCCGCGCGTACGCACCCTCCCAAAAAAAATTGTGTCACTGTCCCAAAAAAAAGTGTCACTGTACCGAAAAAAGTGTTACGTTCCCGAAAAAAAACTGACACACTAATTAAGCGCCACTGACTCGAAAAATTGGTGGTACTGTTCAAAACACAAACAAAATTGTTAAATTACAGAAATCGTATCTTTGTGCAAAATGCCGAACATAATCTGGATTGCGACTTTGATTTTTTATGGTTTGTATTTTTATGATCTATGGTTTATGGTTCTAGGTAATTGGGCGTTACATTAAAAAAATATTAATTTACCAGCGTAATGTTGTCTAAAACAATTAATATTTGGAACTAAATTGACTGAATAAATATTAACAAACCCAGAAAATAATATTTCAATAGAAAAATTAATTATTGATGAATTTTTACTACTTAAGTAAATGCAACAAAATGTATCTACCTTCTACCTATAATATTATGCTACCAGTCTACCACCAAAGATTTATTTGTTTGCACATAAATTACTAATTAGTGGGCGTCCACAAATTACGTGAGGTGTTTAGGGGGGGGAGGGGGTCGAGTCAAATCTCATCTAATCTCACGTTGGGGAGAGAAGGGGGTCTCGGCAAATCTCACGTAATTTCAAAAATACGATTTTTCTCAACAAAATGATACTATTTTAGTCCATTTCATCCAGATTGTACGTATGCTTAAGATTTAATCGTAAGCATAATTATTAATTGTTATACGATTAAGATCATTCACAAATTCGTTCGCAAGAAAATCTGACTGTCAAACCAAACGTTTACGTAAGAAACCCACATTTTGAAAATCTCACGTGAGATTTGTGGGGGGGTTGAATAAAATCTCACGAAATCTCACCAAGGGGGAGGGGGGGTCAAAAAATTAAGAAAAACACCTCACGTAATTTGTGGACCTTAGGTAAACCCCATAAAGTTAACATACCTAGCGGAATAGAGCAACAATCTCGAGCTCTCAAACGAAACCGAAATTGATTTACATCTGTGTGTATAAGATTATGTGTACGTATACACTTACACAAGCATCTTTCTATGAGATTAAATTGTCAACGTGCCGATAAGTGCCGACTGGACGTCAAAAAATGGTTCTGATGTCTTGTATCATACGTCTCTTTTTACCACGCAGTGTTACTGATAGTGACATCTCGCTTGCTCAGTTTCTCTATTCCGCTAGGTATATTAACTTTATGGTAAACCCCGATTTTGATGACATTTGTTACGGTTAGATAAAACAGTCCTCGAGAAAGGACCTTTTTGTCACGATATTTTTATTGTTTCTATGACAGCAAAATGTATGATTCCGTACGAAGTCGCGAGAAATATTTAGATTAAAAATATAGTTAAATAGTTGTTTCAAAATATTTACATGTCTGCAGTGGAATTTCACCAGACTAGATAGATTAGTCAACAATTAATTGTTTTAGCACATGTACAAATCTTAATGTTTAGTATTGCGAATTTTATTATTATTATCAAAACTGGCCAATGCAATGGTGAAGGTCATTCGAATGCACTTGGATATTTAGAGAGTTAAAAAATAGTCCTTAGAAACACAAAAATTCTTTAGGGGGTTAAAATGTTTATCAGATAAATTCACGCTAATGTTAAAAATGCGAAAGTCTCTGTCTGTCTGTTACGTCTTCATGCCCAAACCGCTGAACCGATTATGCTGAAACTTGCCATGGAGATACTTTGAGTCCCAGGAAAAGACATAGGATACTTTTTATCCTGGAAAATGTCATCTAAGTTACAAATAAAATCTAGAGGATTAAAACCCTAAATAAGCGCTGCTCTACATAACTCATAGAGTCATCGAGTAGGGAATAAGTAATAATATATTATGGCTATAAAATATATCCTGTAGCCAGAATTTAGAATTATAGCCTCAAGCGGAGAAATCAAATTATTACTTAACTTTCATTTAATTAAGATTTTGACAATAAGCTCCATTCATTTTCTGTCAAACTCTTCAATCTTCATTAACAAAATTAAACTAATATTGTAATCACTAATCACTAAATGTCTCGAAGTGCAGTTATAGGCTACAGAATAACAGAATACACTAATTATATTTAAAAAACTTAATAATTATGTATTATTAAATATTTCATGCGAACTATATTCTACCGCACAAGATTGCAAAACTGGATAAAGCCCATGTAAAAGAATGTAACATAAAAAATTAGTTCACCGATTACCATAATTATCTCGCTAATATGCCTCATTAGTTATCTAGTGTGTTACAGTAATTATAGTTGTGTTGAGTTAATTAGCATGACAGTTTGGTTGGCTCGTGACGGGGAAAGGTTACTGCATAGATAAAGGGCCATCTTGCTCTACATTGTCTATGGCCTAAATGATGTTGAGTGTTTTCTTTTAGGGCACTTAAAAATTTAATTTGTACCTTACTACTTCACTGGAACTGCGGTAATTGGATGTATATTTATCGCAATAAAAAGTAACTTATATTTTGCCCCATGGTCTACTCTATGCCTATGCCAAATTTTATCAAAATCGGCCAAGTAGTTTCGGAGCTTATTTTTAATATGTTAATAAAATCTAACAAATAGACTTTTCCTCTTTATAATATTATTAGAATACATGAAATAAGGGTATTATTACGCATAATTTCTAAGTTAAAGTATCTTGGTCCGATTCTAATTGTTAAATATACAGTATACTTAGCAATAATAATTTCGGTGTAGTCACGATATGTTGAAACAGTAAAAATTTTACTGTTGAAACGTGTTTACGTGAGCACCATTTATTTGTATTTTCAAAACGACTTTAGATGAATTTTGATTGTTCTAAACTCGATAATTCCATCTACACGTAATATCAAGACGATCCAGATTCCAGATTAAGGTCTAACTCTAAAATAGCGAGATTTGTGGTTTAGGTAAAATTTTAAAGTAATAATTAATAGCATTAATATGAATTTTCCAATTTGACAATGATAGCACTTCATTCGGCAGCGTAGACTCTACCTTCTGTAAAAGAGGCTGTAGCCTGTAGCCTATAATTCTATGGAAGGGTCACCCCTTTCATAGAATTGACGAAATTAATAGCAACTCTCAATTCCAAAAACAAATAAAAGCTTGCAATATAAATACAGGCTCGTTAAGTAAACGAGTTCAAGAATAAGTAGCTCCAGATAAAACAAACGAAGGTTAAAAAGTTCACAGACTCTTCACTGTGTTTGACTATCGCTAGTGTTTACAGATGACACTTGCCTACCGGCTAAATGTCTAAACACACTAGGCCGAAGTTACGCGGCGTAAATTACGTTCGCAATGTCAAACGCATATAATATACGGACGGAACGCGACGGAATAGTCAATAGTGTGTCGTCGGCAATTTAATAATAATTGCGGGCAATTATGCGGAATTTACGCCGGCGAAACTTCGGCCTAGTGTGTTTACTTGTTTAGACACTCAAGACTCCTTGCATCCCATTCGAGCGTATAAGGGTCAATTCAGATCGCATCGCGACGCGTAGACGCATTTCTTTTGTACTGAATTGACAGATTTTGTGAGCGTGCAACTTCCATACGAAGAAAAAGCATCTACGCGCCGCGTTGCGGTCTGAATTGACCTTTAAACGTTATTTTCAATCATCTGTTGCATTTTTGCGTCATTTTAAAAGAGACAACATTAATAAAAGATGTTGTTATCGTCTTTGCCAAAAAATAGTGTCTGGACCAAAATGTCTTTGCAATAATTATTACTGTGCGTAAATAGCTGTGCCTAAAAATGTCGCCAGCGTTAGTTTTCATTTTTTCTTTTCTTTTTACTTGGATGATATTGACTGGAGACTGTGAAATATAATAATAGGTAACTGAAGCTGTCTCTCGAGTTTTAATCCCGGTTTTGTGCACACGCCATAACAGTCTGTACCATTCCATTCAAATAGATACAATATCAAACAGCCATAGACCGATTAGACCGGTCTTTGACCGTGTACAGAACACCTAACACTTGTGCACAAGCTTAACTTTTTATATGAGAAGAAAAAATAAAATCTCGTCCCAACCACGGCACCTGGTGCCGCGCGACGCTTAACGGGGGAGTTTTTTGCGGCACCAGCGGGCCGATTCTGTATCGTACATTTGTGAGTTAATCACTGAGTGAGTAACGAAACGGAGGAGTGAGCAACCGAAAGTCTCACTTTTGTATGCAAGTGAATACAAAACGTGGCACTTTCCGTTACTCACTCCTCGGTTTCGTTACTAACTCAGTTATTAACTCACAAATGTACGATACAGAATCGGCCCGCAGGTGCCGCGCGACGCTCGAGAGGTTAAAGTGACGTGATGTACTGTGCCTAGCATCCCAGGTTGTTACTAATATTATGTATTCTGTGTCCCAGGTTCATAGTAATTAAAACGAATGAAAAGTCACTAGTGCATTTCTGGTCACCTTTGTTTACACACAAACAGGAAAACGTAATAATTACGTATTATGTAGCATTAAGGCGAAGACAGCTGCCAATTCGACATCTTTGTGCAGTTTTCTAGACGTATATATGTATATTTCATTGATTGGCACAAAAAAAGTGATTTTTGATTATATTTGAAAAAGCTTCTATATTTTAAATAATAAAATAATGTATTCCTACTGGATGAAAAAAAATACCAAAGTCACATCTTCCAGGAACTTTAAACAGTTCTAACTAAAATAATATACAAGCTATGCTTTTAAAATTTTGTTTATATGATGCCTTTTACAAAAATCCAAAGTTTGTAAGATTTAATTTTCGGTTCTGACATCTAGATTTCCCATAATATTTATTTTTTCCTCTAACAAACGAAAAATGTATCCACGCTACCGAGAGATGATTTCACATCTCTGTCTCTCTGGCATGAAAATCGACAGTGATGCGAGAGTGATGCGAGATCAAGGTCATTGGCAGTTATAGTCTGATTAACAAGTGCCATTTTCGTCAAAACCTGATCTCATGCACCGAAAATTATGATTTTGGTCTCATTCGATTCGGAATACCATCTAGAACATTCTATCAAAATTCCAAGAGGGGCTGAAAAAAAATGCAATAGTTATAAACAATTAAGTAAACATAAAAAGAAGGGTTTGGATTTTTTTAAATATTTCGAAAACTATTTGAGATAATCAAAATTTGAGCAGCCTTAAAGAGCAGGAAATTTCCTAAAAATAACTTAGATCCTGGAACCTTACCAATAATCCTTATAGCTTTAAATGAGCGGCGAAATTAACGGTAAAAACGCGTAGTTCGGGTTTCGCGTGAATTGCCGCAATCTGCCACGCGAACTAAAAAATATATTTTAACTAATTAAATATTAATATAAAGAAATAAAAAAATTTGGGTACTAAGTAGACATATCAATAAACAATAACCCGTCAACAAAAATAAATTATCACAATTTGTTTAAATGTTATGTTTTTGTTCATTTGTTAATAGTCACCATTTTTATGTTAACATAAAAACGCTGATTATTTCTAAACAAGAAATCTAGAAATTTTTGTCATTCTTTTGAGCTAATTTTAAAAGGGTTTAGAAGAGATATCCGGTGGAAAAATTCAATAATTTTGATTTTTCACTTTTTTATGAACAATCAAAGGCATTCATGAAATTTTCATGTAAATAAAGCAATTAGGGTTTTTTCATCAATAAAAATGATTATTTCAATTTTATTAGTTATAAATATAAAAATATATATTGTTATCTGGCTTCTAACAACAACAAAACAAAATAATATCAATAATTGGATATAAAAGTACCGTGATTGCTTTATTTACATAAATAATTTTGGAATGCTTTTGAATGTTAATAAAAAAGTGAAAAATAAAAAAAAAATGAATTTTTTCAACGGGAACCTCTTCTAAGCCCTTTTAAGATTAGCCCAAAAGAATAATAAAAATTTTTAGGTTTCTTGTTTAGAAATAATCAGCGTTTTTATGTTAACATTAAAATGGTGACTATTAACAAATTAAGAAAATCATAATAATTAAACAAATTGTGATAATTTATTTTTGTTAACGGATTATTGTTTATTGATATGTCTTAGTACCCAATTTTTTTTATTCCTTAATGTTAATATTTAATCACTTAAAATATTTTTTTAGTTCACGTAGCAGATTGCGGCAAATCACGCGAAACCCGAACCACGCGGTTTTACCGTTACTTTCGCCGCTCAATTAAAGCTATAAGGATTATTGGTAAGGTTCCAGTATCTAGGATTTTTTTAGGAAATTTCCTGCTCTTTAAGGATCTATTTTCAAATTTTGATTATCTTAAATAGTTTTCGAAATATTAAAAAAAACCAAACCCTTATTTTTATGTTTACTTAATTGTTTATAACTTTTGCATTTTTTTTCAGCCCGTCTTGGAATTTCGATAGAATGTTCTAGATGGTATTCCGAATCGAATGAGACCAAAATCATAATTTTCGGTGCCTGAGATCAGGTTTTGACGAAAATGGCACTTGTTTACCAGAGTATTATTAGCGTCTTAAAGACTGTTAAAGACGCACATATCGAATGAAAACTCGTATTCTATAATATACTAAAAAGGCCAATAATTAAATTATTGGGTCGGATTTTATTTAAAGGGTCGTATTCTATATATTATTAAAGGGGCCAATTATTTAATTATAGGCTAGTCATTAAAGCCAAAACCCGAAAGAAATTAGTAACTTGATAAAATTGTAGGGGGTTGTTAAAGAAGGTAAAATAACTTACCGTGTGATTTTGCAGCGTTCTGGGGTGTACGGAAAGGGTTGAAAAGGGGGGAAAAAGATTTTTTGTTAATAACATTGCGTAAAAAATTTGTAACACGCTGCAAATTTGGAATTAGGTTGTTCTTGCCGTTTTGTAACGTGTATTAAATTTGCAGCGTTTTGCAACATACGGGACATTGTTTATTATTAAAAAACAATAAAATTTGTTAATAACAGGGGTAAAAAAATTAGTAACACGCTGCATATTTGGAATTAGGTTTTTCTTACCGTTTTCTAACGTGTATTAAATTTTCAGCGTTTTGCAACATACGGAACATTGTTTATTATTAAAAAACAATAAAATTTGTTAATAACAGGGGTAAAAAAAAATAGTAACTCGGTGTAAATTTAGAATTAAGTTGTTCTTACCGTTTTGTAAAGTGTATTAATTTTGCAGCGTTTTACGACATACGGAACATTGTTTATTACTAAATTGCTGTAAATTTGATATACGTTAGAAAACGGTTAAAAAAAACTTAATTATAAATTTGCAGCGTGTCACTACATTTTTTACCCTTGTTAATAACAAATTTCATTGTTTTTTAATAATAAACAATGTTCCGTATGTTGCAAAACGCTGCAAATTTAATACACGTTAGAAAACGGTAAGAACAACCTAATTCCAAATGTGCAGCGTGTAACTATTTTTTTTACCCCTGTTATTAACAAATTTTATTGTTTTTTAATAATAAACAATGTTCCGTGTATTGCAAAACGCTGCAAATTTAATACACGTTACAAAACGGTAAGAACAACCTAATTCCAAATTTGCAGCGTGTTACTATTTTTTTACGCAATGTTATTAACAAAAAACCTTTTTCACCCCTTTTCAACCCTTTCCGTACACCCCAGAACGCTGCAAAATCACACGGTAAGTTATTTTACCTTCTTTAACAACCCCCTAAAATTTTATCAAGTTACTAATTTCTTTCGGGTTTTGGCTTTAATGACTGGCCTATTATACCTATTACAAATGATTTGATTTCTAGGGAGTAACGGGTAACAGGTAACTTTTAGGGTCATTGTGGACTTCTGGGGAGTAACTTTTGGTGGCGTCGCGTTGTGTTAATTATTACATTCTCTGCTTTCAGGTCTTATACACAGCACATCGCAAGTTCAAATAAGATGCTATAAAGAGTAAGTATTTAATACCTACATACTACTTGTGCCTACGTTTAAAATGAGGTTTTGGGAATTTTAAAACGTTTATCTTGCACTTAATACCTACTTATTTACAAAGAAATATTTGATTATAATGTATTTAAGTATTATAATTAATATTAAATTGTGTAACGTAGGCATGTTAGAATATTTTGACCCGACCGTGGAAATGCGAAAGTGTGTCTGTCTGGCTGTTACCTCTTCACGCCCAAACCGCTGAACAGTTTAGCTGAAATTTGGTACTTCAGCAAAATCTACTTTGAGTCCCGGGAAAGGACATTATCCCGGAAAAATGTACGGTTCCCGCGAGAAAACCAATTTTAACGCAACGGAGTTGCGGGCGCCATGGTATTATGATAAGCACCTAAGGGAGTTTTGGCGGGCATGTGAAAGAGTGCTGTTGTGTTTTTGTATTATTTTGCTAAAATTGTGTTAGCTGGGTTTTTAATGTGTAATATTGGTAGAATATTAACCATTAGATATTCGTGTTCATGCACAAGTGTAGGAAAGTGATGTAATATCCAGAAACGTGCTATTTAGTGTTCCCTCCAAAACTCCATCGAAAGTTTCAGTAAAGCGTCTACCACTTTACTGAATCGACCGACTTGACTCCTGTGACTGTAATCTGTATTGACTTTTACTTAGACTTTGACTATACTTTAGACCTGACGATACATGAAAACGATGATGAAAATTATAATAGGAGGAATATGGTTTTCCCGCCATATTCCTTACCTTTTTACCTTGTCTGTGGCACAACATACACATCCTTTGTGTCAAGTTGCCAAAAAAGAAGAAAAAGAAAGAAAGCACCTAAGATAAGGACTATAGAGCTTAATCTCTTGTCTCGTCGATAAAACCAAAGATGACCCATCTTGCCACAGTATCCTCCTATAAGTAATTTCAATATTGTCTATTTAATCACAGATAAGTAAATCTTATTTAAAAACTAGATGACGCCCGCAACTCCGTTGACCAAAATTCGTTTATCGCGCGGGTACCGTACATTTTTCCGGGATAAAAAGTATCCTATGTCCTTTCTCGGGACTCAAAGTATCTCCATACCGAATTTCAGCAAAATCGGTTCAGCGGTTTGGGCGTGAAGAGGTAACAGACAGACAGACAGACAGACAGGCAGACAGACACACTTTCGCATTTATAATATTAGTAAGTATGGATAGTATGGATATTCACTTTAAAAGTACTTAAACGTTGCAATACTCTTAAAAAATGTAAAATCTTTTTTAAAATCTAAACCTAAGCCTTAAAGTAAACAAATTAATAAAACAGTAATAAAAATCTTTAATCTACATTCTTAACCTATGCCTAAAAAGTAAAAAAAGCAAACAAAACAGTAATAGCTGTCATCTAATAGTTTTGTAATAGCGAGGTCGATCACGGCGACATTGAATTATTCAATTGTAATACCTAAACGTGTACAAGTATTACACAAATAAATTCGTTTGTACCGAAGGTTGTATTTGTGAATCGGATGCCAACTTCCGTGCTTTTACCTCATTTCCTATCTCTTTTTGAGAGAAATGAGACCTTCGATAGATTGATATCCGTTCTAACTTTTTCCAAAAAGGAGGTTATGTAGAGGGCCCGATCTCAGGGGGGGCGAGCCGGGCATTTGCCCAGAGCGGCGAAATTGACTTATCCTATCTTTCAACCTATTATGACGGCTATTAGCCATCCACCACCCAAGTTTGAGAATTTTACCTTCCAAGATACTTCAGATTGGACAGCGGAAATATTTAAGTAGTTACTTGAATATTCCCACATCATGCCCCAACAAAACTTGCTCATAACTTATAATATGGTTTTCTGTATGTACTTAAAGGGCGGCAAAAATTATCTTTGCCCAGAGCGAGCTACCACTTTCGAGATTTTTGCAGATAAAAATGTTGTTCGTCTTATCAAAATGAAGCTACTCACAAAAAATTAGCTTCATAGTAATAAAAAAAAATTGTTCTAGGGCTCCCGTACTTATTGGGAAAACCCGCTTTTTGAGGTTTTTTTTATGTTAAATTTACTTATTTATTCACTAGCGCTTTTTATTGGCTAAAGGCAAATCACTATCCAATCAACAACATGTTTTTGTTGTTGCTTGGTATTTATAAAAAGTTGAATAGATGTTCACCTATCAAAAAACTTCCTAACACAATCCGGGCATTACTGCGTCTTTTTAATCAGATAATTATCACCATTCGATAGTGTGGCAGGAGAAATCTTGGAAATAGTTATTTAGTTAATAGTTAGTAACATTAAGCTTTTATTACTAATAACTATATTAGGGTAAGTTAACTGTAAATGGAATTTAAAAATTTGACAGATAATGTATGGGGCTTATGCCAAAATCTTAATTTAACTGCAGTTAAGACGTGATTTATATTCCTCTCTGTGTGCGGCAGTACCTACTTAAATTATCTAAGCGAGTGTACTTGAACAAAAACGCAGACTTTACACGTCTTCAGCTGTCTGACCCTTGAAGGCTTTGCATGATGTTTCAAGCAAAAACCTGGTTCCTGGGTCGCGACCTCCCATTGTAACCGTACAATACAATATACCTTACCTAAACATAATATTATATTTTAGTCTATGACCCAGGAACAAACTGAAAATCATTTAAGTGACTTTGTATTAAGAAAACGTTTCTTTTAAAGACCTTAACCCCAGAAAGATAACCATATTTTACCTTACACGAAAGATAACCATACGCTTCCCAATTCCCAATTCTAAAATTCCCAATGCGATTTTTATTACTTTACAGTTAAAATATCTACAATTTATTTAGATATTTAAAAAGTATATAATATGTGTATAAATAAAATGCATTGTTTTTATACTTATGAATTTTTTTTATATTATTAAACTGAAATTACAAAATTCTCAATTAAGACCTCACAAAAATGACTGTCTTCTGTTTAAAGGAACAAATCTTATGAATTTTCACAAAAAATCATAGTTTTTTTCTACAATTAAGTAGGCAATAATATAATCAGTCTTAAAAATCACAATAAAAAAGAATTAGCAAAATTTAAAGATATTTGTGGCAAACGTCAACTTTGTGTTGCACTTTTGCATTTCGCGCAAGATAATAATATGTTGGACATTCTTTTCTTTTTATACGTGCAGAAGTTGCTGAAACGTCTTTTTTAGATGGAGGTTCTTCTATGAAGCCCACTTCATAATCACTCTGTACCTCATCTTCTGACAGGTGATCCTCCCCCTCGCTATCACTTTCTCAGCATACATCGTCTTCATTTTCCTCTCACCAGTCCAATATTTGTCTTATTTCGTTGTTTTTAAAGGCCGTCTACTAGTCATGATATTCCCATTATGTTTTGCCTAAAACAAAACAATAATACGCTTTATACATAAAAAATAAAAGAACAAAATACATCGTCAAAAGTTACGCAAAAGATAACCATACACCTCGCGAGCGCACGTCAAACTCATATCTAAGAAACTATGTTACTTACCACTATGTAACAGCCGTTCCGCGAAAGGATAGATCGGCGA
Source organism: Polyommatus iphigenia (assembly GCA_963422495.1). NCBI lineage: Eukaryota > Metazoa > Arthropoda > Insecta > Lepidoptera > Lycaenidae > Polyommatus > Polyommatus iphigenia. Next base: position 29,254,789 of record OY730188.1, on the reverse strand, counting down.
CTTAGTTGGCCGGAACGCACACGCAGATTCGCCCGCTAATTAAAAAAATACAGCATTTTGTTTTCTGCGCGGGCGCCTCTGCGACGTAGGTTATCTTTCTAGGGTTAATAATGATAATGACTACCGCACCGGTTTCGGTGACGATGGCCAGTTTCATTGAAACCAGTTCAGTTACGCAGGAGTTATTTTATAGTGCCCAAGTGTGTGCGCAATACACAAGAGCACTCTCTCTCTCTCTCTCTCTCTACCTTTAATCTTATAAGTCTTATAACCCAGTGGGACGGACGACCGACACGACTGGTGAGACCGACTTTTTACATGCCCATCCGACGCATGGATCATCTTGCTTGTCAGGTGATCAGCCTGCATTGACCTAACTTGGAAATAACATGTTTCCAACCCACGACCTCCGAGTCAAGAACCACGCTCTGAACCACTGGACCACGGAGGCGTTTCCATAATTACAGTTACAGTTACAGTACATAATTCCGAGTTACAGTTAGAGTTAGAGTTACAGTTAGAGTTAGAGTTACAGTTAGAGTTAGAGTTACAGTTACAGTTACAGTTAGAGTTAGAGTTAGAGTCTATCCCGGAAAAATGTACGATTCCCGCGCGATAAACGAATTTTGCTCGTAAGCATCATCTAGTTAAGCATATTTTGTATCGTTATTGCACCACATAACCATGCTGGTAATTAATAATATGGAGTTAACACGTTTTGCACAATATAATCGCTGATCAGGTTTACCGGTCACCGGTGTGGTCGGTAACAAAAACTAAACAAACCTTGCAATTACTTGTATTCGGTCACGAATCACGATGAGTACTGGAGTGTAAAGGCCATGTGTACAGTCGAAGACAGATATGCACCACTTTCGAACGGCTGCAATCAACATTAAGATCGCTTGGCAAAATCGCGTAAAGTTCGATTATTGGATCTCTTTGGTGGACGAGCTCAGGGCGGCGACTGGCGGGACACGCTATTGGTCGAGCAGAGGGGTCGTTATGGGCAAATATTTAAATAACGATTTCTTCTTCTTCCTAGTTGTATCCTCATGGCTGAGGGACGTGACCACCAAAATTAGCTTTCCGGGATAGGGCTCTCCACTTGTCTCTGTTTTTGGCCTAATGAAATGCCTCCTGGAACGTGCAGTCAGCAGCCTTGACAATTGCGTCTGTCCATCGTGTAGCCACGATGATATAATGATTAACGACCAATTAATAGTTGTCCCACTGGAGCGAAATCTTAAAGTATTGCGCGTCCTATTTCATGAGATACCTAAGACCGAAGCCTTGGTAACAATTTTAAATCGATATCTTCAGCTACGTCGCAGTCAGTCAGATGAAGTCTCCCTTCTGAGTTCTGACTTCTCTCTCTATGAACTATAGTGTCTAGTAGATATAGTAAAAACCTTCCTGCATTTTCAGCATGCAGTGTGTTAAACATATAATTGAACTGGTAAAGAAGTTAGTTATGTAAATGTAGACTGTAGTGAACTATTTTCAGAACCTAATGACCCACGTTCCGATTACATTCATTATATTATATTATCATAGTTAAATAATAATAATCATTGCACATTTGCTTTGCGACAGAAATCGATTCCTAATACATATTGAAGAAGAATAAAAATATTACAGTTTCCAATGATACAAAACCATCCAAATCTAATTAAAAAAAAAATACAAAATTCATGCATATTTGATCCAATCCGTTTAGTATCAAACTTTAAAATGATAATGACATAAACTGACGAACATAATATAACCGCCTCCTTTTGGAAGTCGGTTAAAAACCACTAACTTTAACAATGCAAGTTGGTGGTTACATAAAATATGTGTTGTTACTTGTTACTGACTGTTTACTATGCCGATCACGGCGATTACCACACAAGGAAGAATTTAAAATTTTAATTCCTTTGTCATCCACATTCGACTGCGGTGCGTCTGTAGGCCGTGGTATTATACAAATCATATTATTGCTCGTGTTTTATACTATTGTTTACTTGCAAATGGCACCACAGCTTGTGGGTATGGTCACGACTCACGCAAGACTTAGGGCAACACTTATTTTTACCCGACTAAGGGCCTGGTTCACCACTTCCTTATAAGTGCCGGATAGGCTATCCACCACTTAACTTATGGAGAATCTGTCAAATAAGTTGTGGATAGCCTATCCGGCACTTATCAGGAAGTGGTGAAACAGGGCCCTAAAGCTAAATAAATGAAAAAAATAATCTAGACCAAAGGAATTACTTTCGTTAAGGTAATGTGGATTTTGCCTGGTACCTACGTAAAATTATAGGTAGCGACCAGTGACAAAGTTGGCCCTAGACGTGTCTCAAAAATTTAATTTAAGCAAAATGACTTGAACGACTGCAGTCTTAGTAGAGCTATGAATTTACACGTTAAAATGTGTGAACGAATACCGCGGCGGCGTGACTTTGTCGATGTATTAGTGTTAAGGTGACGCCGCGTTAAAGTAAAAAACCGTGTTGGATATGTTTTAGATTGCTTGTTTTCTATGAGAGGCCGGCCCGGAGCAACAAGAAAGAAAACAAGCAATGGAACAGCAAAAAATGGAAAGGGCGTAGCGACAAAATGGTTTTTGTCGCGTAATTTAAAAACCATAAATACATTTCTCTCGCTCTCCTCTGTTGGCAAAATAGGAATCTCTTTTTTTACAGAGGTCTTTTTGATTGATTAATCTGTGTTATAAAAGTTGACCAATCGTGTTATGCTATGGGTAATTCAAAGACAAAGACATGATGATTACTGACAATGAACTTTAATTTCTTAGCTTTAGTCATTGCTGAGAAAAATCGACATCGCTACAGCCAAATTATCAAGGCGTCGGCTTAACATTAATTACACACACATACGTTATTCATTTAAATTTTATTGTGATTTAAATATAACTCAATCAAAGGTGAACGCAGATTTGGCCGCACCGCATGCACCGCAGTCGCCGCATTCGCAATTCTTTATATGAAGTTATAGGCAAGCTCGCATACCTACCTACCCGCGCCGCAGTCTTCGCAACTTCATAATAATATGAAGAATTGCGAATGCGGCGACTGCGGTGCGTGCGGTGCGGCCAAATCTGCGTTCACCTTAAATATTTAAATGTTAATGCATTTGAACTTTAAAACTTTCGCGTTGCATTATATTTGACACTTATTATTCGGGACTTAACGCGACTTATATTCTAGTAGTAATGCTACTTCATACTTTTCTCGACGTTTCGGCCGTGTTGCAACGGCCGTGGTCACGAGGGGACTGCAGGAGCGCGGCGTCTTCGTTTGCACTAGGCGGTCTGATCTACGACTACCCTCGAATTGTCCAACATTTGTGTTCCAATGTATTTATAGTCAGTAGGCTCAGTGCGACACACAACACTCACTGTATCCGGGTTTACACTTATTGACAAAGATGACACACGCGGTTTGCACTTATTAATCACTGGATTCCAGGTTGGAAATAATTTAAATCCGTCCTCACGATTGAAATTCTTGTGCTTTTTAATTTCAATGGCTTCACGTATTACTCTTGAGTGGTAATGACGATCTGTAGAGAGGATTTTGGGGTCGTGTAGCTCCATCCAATGATTAGTCCCCATATCAAGCAGATGTTCTGCTACCGCGGATTTATTTGCCTGCCGATTTTTCACTGCGGCTATGTGTTCTTTCACTCTTTCGCCAATAGTCCGTTTATGACTGACTTAGTAGTTTTTGCAAAAAATCTATTTATAGATTCTTTCCCATACAACATTTTTGTAATTATTTTTTTTACCTTAAATATACATTTTTATAAAAAACTTAAGAAGGATTTATTGTTACTCCTCTTAAAATCTATCGAATGGTATTTTTTTCCACACCAAAATCGAACTTTTTTGCGAATGTCCACTATTTAGCGATTTCGGACCACCGTGCGGCGCGGCGAGCACTTTCGGTGTCATATGATTTTAAACTTTATCTTCATTATTGTAATACATAGTATCGCTTGAGAAATCGCCGCCGCCGGTGGCCGCCAGCGTCCACGAGCGGCCACGAGCGGCCACGGGCGGCCGTAGACTTCTCAAGCGATACTATGTATTACAACAATGAAGATAAAGTTTAAAATCATAAGACACACAATGAAAGCGCTCGCCTCGCCGCTGCCATTCCGGTGTAGCGCGGCCCTAAAACTGAAGCCTAAAAATATTGTTGTTCTTCTAATTACTTGGGAATTGTTCAAATACTCTCCCTCCAAGGGAATGTAAAGGGGAAGGGAGATCGCAGACGACAGACTTTTGTGCGATCAAAGTCTGCGGCTTCCATACAATCTGATGGCGCGCGCCATGCGGAATGTATGTAAGCCGCAGACTTTGATCCCACAAAAGTCTGTCGTCTGCGATCTCCCTAAAGTTGTTTAAGTACTCTCAACCGTGTTGTCTGTTACGCCATTACAACAAGTTAAGTAATTAATTTAGTTATTTATATTAATTATTAACTAACATTGTGTCTCGGTGGTTAACGTAAATGAAATATGGTAATTTTTATTGCTAATTGGTACAAATCTGCATCAAAATATTTCTAAACCGCATCCTATGTCGCAAGGTTTTGCTAAACATTGATACTGATTAACGATTTCTTATTAGGTCAGTTACAAATGCATTAACATTTGACACTTATTATTCGGGACTTAACGCGACTTATATTCTAGTAGTAATGCTACTACATACTTTTCTCGACGTTTCGGCCGTGTTGCAACGGCCGTGGTCACGAGGGGACTGCAGGAGCGCGGCGTCTTCGTTTGCACTGGGCGGTCTGATCTACGACTACCCTCGAATTGTCCAACATTTGTGTTCCAATGTATTTATAGTCAGTAGGCTCAGTGCGACACACAACACTCACTGTATCCGGGTTTACACTTATTGACAAAGGTGACACACGCGGTTTGCACTTATTAATCACTGGATTCCAGGTTGGAGATAATTTAAATCCGTCCTCACGATTGAAATTCTTGTGCTTTTTAATTTCAATGGCTTCACGTATTACTCTTGAGTGGTAATGACGATCTGTAGAGAGGATTTTGGGGTCGTGTAGCTCCATCCAATGATTAGTCCCCATACGAGGGCTGCTATTTATTTATCCGGAATTAAAAAAAGAAACAAACATATATCATTTAATATGGTTTTATTGCTTTTCAAAATATTCGCCGCGATGATCGACACACTTTTGCATACGCTGGAACCAATTTTCATAGCACTTTTTCCATTCTGATTGAGGTATCTCCAAAACGTGCATTTTGAACGCATCAACAGCCTCTTCGCGGCTCGAAAAACGTTGACCACGTAATTTGTTCTTCGCGTATGGAAATAAAAAGAAATCGTTAGGTGCCAAATCAGGGCTGTACGGCGGATGACCAGTCAATTCGATCTTTTGACCCTCCAAAAACTGAGTTGTTTCAGCTGAGGTGTGACAGCTAGCATTGTCGTGATGTAATATGATTCTGCGTTGTCGGTTGTCCTTTCTTATTTCTTCAAAGACTTCTGGTAAACAAATGGTCGTATACCATTCAGAATTAACCGTTTTACGATTCTCTAATGGCACTGTAGCCACATGTCCATGAATTCCAAAAAAACAGGCGACCATTTGCTTCAAAGTAATTTGTGCACGAGTAACTTTTGTTGGTTTCGGCTCATCTTGGAACACCCACACCGTTGACTGTTGTTTAGTTTCGGGGTCATATGCATAGATCCAAGATTCATCACCTGTGTAGATATTATAAACGGCTTTTGACGTACCACGGTTGTATTTTTTTATCATTTTTTTGCACCAATCGACACGAGCCCGTTTTTGATCGATTGTCAAGTTGTGCGGAATCCAACGCGAACATATTTTTTTTACAGCCAAATGTTCGTGTAATATCTTATGTATGCTCGTCATACTTATGCCTAAGGACGCCTCTATCTCGCGATATGTAACATGACGATCACGCATTATTAGTTCCCGCACAGCATCTATATTTTGTGGGACAACAGCTGTTTTTGGGCGACCTTCTTTATTTTCATCCGTGAGCATAGACCGCCCACGATTAAACTCACTGTACCAGTGATAAACAGTGGTTTTTGATGGTGCTTCATCTCCAAAAGTTGCGGTGAGTTGAATAAAGCACTGTTGTTGATTTAGCCCACGCCGAAAATCGTAGTAAATCATTGCACGAAAATGTTCACGCGTTAAATCCATGGCAAATGAAGACACGCAATTTTCAAATTGACGCCACAATGGAAAAATAATTGACAGTCACATGAAACAAAATATATTCTTCAACCAAAGAGTTCTATTTTTAAATGTTGTAATTACTTTTTAAATATTGTTCTTGTAAGTGGCCAGTTCCGGATACATAAATAGCAGCCCTCGTATCAAGCAGATGTTCTGCTACCGCGGATTTATTTGCCTGCCGATTTTTCACTGCGGCTATGTGTTCTTTCACTCTTTCGCCAATAGTCCGTTTCGTTTGGCCAATGTAAGAACTACCACAGCTACAATCAATTTTATAAACCCCAGGTGTTTGGAAAGGTAAGGAATCCTTTGGTGACCGTAGTACTTGTTATATTTTACGTAACGGAGTATACACAGTTTTAATGGAGTATTTCCTGAGCTCTGTTCCAATTTTGTCCGTTACGCCTTTTACGTATGGTAAAAATGCTGCTTGACGGCTTACCTCCGGATACCTCGTTTTCTCCTTCCGTCCTCTCAATCCCCTCGACACGTTATATCCGTTCCGTGTAAGTACCTCCTGAGCATGTGTTAGCTCCTTGGGTAAATGTTCAGGGTCACAAAGGTTATGAGCTCTGTTAGTTAACGACGATATAACAGATTGAAGATGCCGAGGAAGATGGTGAGAAGATGCGTGTAGATATCTGTCAGTGTGTGTAGGTTTTCTGTACACAGTGTGGGATAATGTACCATCCTCCTTAACCTTGATCTCCAAATCCAAAAATCGTCGTTAACTAACAGAGCTCATAACCTTTGTGACCCTGAACATTTACCCAAGGAGCTAACACATGTTCAGGAGGTACTTACACGGAACGGATATAACGTGTCGAGGGGATTGAGAGGACGGAAGGAGAAAACGAGGTATCCGGAGGTAAGCCGTCAAGCAGCATTTTTACTATACGTAAAAGGCGTAACGGACAAAATTGGAACAGAGCTCAGGAAATACTCCATTAAAACTGTGTATACTCCGTTACGTAAAATATAACAAGTACTACGGTCACCAAAGGATTCCTTACCTTTCCAAACACCTGGGGTTTATAAAATTGATTGTAGCTGTGGTAGTTCTTACATTGGCCAAACGAAACGGACTATTGGCGAAAGAGTGAAAGAACACATAGCCGCAGTGAAAAATCGGCAGGCAAATAAATCCGCGGTAGCAGAACATCTGCTTGATACGAGGGCTGCTATTTATGTATCCGGAACTGGCCACTTACAAGAACAATATTTAAAAAGTAATTACAACATTTGAAAATAGAACTCTTTGGTTGAAGAATATATTTTGTTTCATGTGACTGTCAATTATTTTTCCATTGTGGCGTCATTTTGAAAATTGCGTGTCTTCATTTGCCATGGATTTAACGCGTGAACATTTTCGTGCAATGATTTACTACGATTTTCGGCGTGGGCTAAATCAACAACAGTGCTTTATTCAACTCACCGCAACTTTTGGAGATGAAGCACCATCAAAAACCACTGTTTATCACTATTACAGTGAGTTTAATCGTGGGCGGTCTATGCTCACGGATGAAAATAAAGAAGGTCGCCCAAAAACAGCTGTTGTCCCACAAAATATAGATGCTGTGCGGGAACTAATAATGCGTGATCGTCATGTTACATATCGCGAGATAGAGGCGTCCTTAGGCATAAGTATGACGAGCATACATAATATATTACACGAACATTTGGCTGTAAAAAAAATATGTTCGCGTTGGATTCCGCACAACTTGACAATCGATCAAAAACGGGCTCGTGTCGATTGGTGCAAAAAAATGATAAAAAAATACAACCGTGGTACGTCAAAAGCCGTTTATAATATCTACACAGGTGATGAATCTTGGATCTATGCATATGACCCCGAAACTAAACAACAGTCAACGGTGTGGGTGTTCCAAGATGAGCCGAAACCAACAAAAGTTACTCGTGCAAAAATTACTTTGAAGCAAATGGTCGCCTGTTTTTTTTGGAATTCATGGACATGTGGCTACAGTGCCATTAGAGAATCGTAAAACGGTTAATTCTGAATGGTATACGACCATTTGTTTACCAGAAGTCTTTGAAGAAATAAGAAAGGACAACCGACAACGCAGAATCATATTACATCACGACAATGCTAGCTGTCACACCTCAGCTGAAACAACTCAGTTTTTGGAGGGTCAAAAGATCGAATTGACTGGTCATCCGCCGTACAGCCCTGATTTGGCACCTAACGATTTCTTTTTATTTCCATACGCGAAGAACAAATTACGTGGTCAACGTTTTTCGAGCCGCGAAGAGGCTGTTGATGCGTTCAAAATGCACGTTTTGGAGATACCTCAATCAGAATGGAAAAAGTGCTATGAAAATTGGTTCCAGCGTATGCAAAAGTGTGTCGATCATCGCGGCGAATATTTTGAAAAGCAATAAAACCATATTAAATGATATATGTTTGTTTCTTTTTTTAATTCCGGATAAATAAATAGCAGCCCTCGTATGGGGACTAATCATTGGATGGAGCTACACGACCCCAAAATCCTCTCTACAGATCGTCATTACCACTCAAGAGTAATACGTGAAGCCATTGAAATTAAAAAGCACAAGAATTTCAATCGTGAGGACGGATTTAAATTATCTCCAACCTGGAATCCAGTGATTAATAAGTGCAAACCGCGTGTGTCACCTTTGTCAATAAGTGTAAACCCGGATACAGTGAGTGTTGTGTGTCGCACTGAGCCTACTGACTATAAATACATTGGAACACAAATGTTGGACAATTCGAGGGTAGTCGTAGATCAGACCGCCCAGTGCAAACGAAGACGCCGCGCTCCTGCAGTCCCCTCGTGACCACGGCCGTTGCAACACGGCCGAAACGTCGAGAAAAGTATGTAGTAGCATTACTACTAGAATATAAGTCGCGTTAAGTCCCGAATAATAAGTGTCAAATGTTAATGCATTTTTAACTGACCTAATAAGAAATCGTTAATCAGTATCAATGTTTAGCAAAACCTTGCGACATAGGATGCGGTTTAGAAATATTTTGATGCAGATTTGTACCAATTAGCAATAAAAATTACCATATTTCATTTACGTTAACCACCGAGACACAATGTTAGTTAATAATTAATATAAATAACTAAATTAATTACTTAACTTGTTGTAATGGCGTAACAGACAACACGGTTGAGAGTACTTAAACAACTTTAGGGAGATCGCAGACGACAGATTTTTGTGGGATCAAAGTCTGCGGCTTACATACATTCCGCATGGCGCGCGCCATCAGATTGTATGGAAGCCGCAGACTTTGATCGCACAAAAGTCTGTCGTCTGCGATCTCCCTTCCCCTTTACATTCCCTTGGAGGGAGAGTATTTGAACAATTCCCAAGTAATTAGAAGAACAACAATATTTTTAGGCTTCAGTTTTAGGGCCGCGCTACACCGGAATGGCAGCGGCGAGGCGAGCGCTTTCATTGTGTGTCTTATGATTTTAAACTTTATCTTCATTGTTGTAATACATAGTATCGCTTGAGAAGTCTACGGCCGCCCGTGGCCGCTCGTGGCCGCTCGTGGACGCTGGCGGCCACCGGCGGCGGCGATTTCTCAAGCGATACTATGTATTACAATAATGAAGATAAAGTTTAAAATCATATGACACCGAAAGTGCTCGCCGCGCCGCACGGTGGTCCGAAATCGCTAAATAGTGGACATTCGCAAAAAAGTTCGATTTTGGTGTGGAAAAAAATACCATTCGATAGATTTTAAGAGGAGTAACAATAAATCCTTCTTAAGTTTTTTATAAAAATGTATATTTAAGGTAAAAAAAATAATTACAAAAATGTTGTATGGGAAAGAATCTATAAATAGATTTTTTGCAAAAACTACTAAGTCATTCTGGTTCATCTTTGAAACAAGTAAAGTTCTAGGGGTATTTAAGGTTTAGAAAAAAAAATACGAAAATTTACGTGCAGACTTTTGCAGTAGAGGGGTTCAAAATTTGTAAATAATTTTACAAACTTTTTAGGTGTGGAAAAAATACTATTCGAAAGATTTCCTAAAGAGTAACAATAAATCCTTACTAAGTTTTTTATAAAAATGTATTTTTAGGTGAAAAAAAAATAATTACTAAAATGTTGTATGGGAAAGAATGTATTTTTTTAGGTGAAAAAAAATAATCACTAAAATGTTGTATGGGAAAGAACCTATAAATAGATTTTTTGCAAAAACTACTATGTCATTCTGGTTCATTTTTGAAACAAGTAAAGTTCTAGTAGTATATAAGGTTCAGAAGAAAAAATACGATGCACGTAAATTTACGTGCAGCCTTTTGCAGTAGAGGGGTTCAAAATTTTTTTTGAAATGCACGTAAATTTTCGTAATTTTTTTTCTAAACCTTAAATACCCCTAGAACTTTACTTGTTTCAAAGATGAACCAGAATGACTTAGTAGTTTTTGCAAAAATTCTATTTATTGATTCTTTCCCATACAACATTTTCGTAATTATTTTTTTTTTTTTCACCTTAAATATACATTTTTACAAAAAACTAAATAAGGATTTATTGTTACTCCTATTAAAATCTATCGGATGGTATTTTTTTCCACACCAAAATCGAACTTTTTTGCGAATGTCCACTATTTAGCGATTTCGGACCACTGTGCGCCGCTGCCATTCCGGTGTGTCGCGGCCCTTAGGCTTCATTCTCGAAATAAGCGGGCAGCGGGGCGGTAAAGACTTCGAAAATCGAGCAGCGCGCGGCCATCGCGCGCCATCATTCGCGCCGCCACCGCTCCCGGCCCGCTGCAGTGGCGGATTTACCAATAGGCTAAGTAGGCTGGAGCCTACGGCGGCAGATTTAGAAGGGCGGCAAATTTTGCCCAATTTTTCTTAAATCAGAAATAAAAAAAATACGCGTTGAAAAAACGAAAGGAATACGACATCATAAAGTTGCAATTTCAGAATAATTGTAAACTATATACTTACATAATAATACGATTGTGAACTAAACTAACGTATTGAAATCCAAATAGACCAGTGCCGATACCTTCAAAAATAATGAAAAGTGAAAAAAAATATAGTAGGATGAAACCCATTAGAAAAGGAGAAGAATATTATTATAAAAATTAAGGGAAAAATTGAGTTCGGAAAGGGCGTGGGGGTGGGTTTTTAAGGGTAAAAAACGGTTTATCTCGATTTCCTGCAAAACTAAAAGTCCTATGGAAAACAGTTAAATGCACAGATCTCCTATCTAATAGGAGATCTGTGCATTTAACTAGATCTTATTTCTGTGGTTAAATGGCAAAGTTGTAGGTAAGTAATAAGAAAGATATGAGAAAGATCTAAAACTTTTGTATTCACGCTTTTTTCACATAACCACAAAGGACAAGATCCAACCAACCAATCATACAATTTTGGGCTAATTTTAAAAGTGCCGGCCAACGCAAATAAACCCATTATTTAAATAGAACATAATCTAAGGAATAATTTTTATTATTACACCAAAGTTCTAAGTTGTTATTCAAGGTCAAACTTCTTTTATAACATATGTAATAAAACTTATTTTATTAATTAAAAGCAATAAGTAATCGATCCCAACGTCCATATCCGAGTCATAGAACAGATTAGAAGCCAAATACTTACAAATGATTTGGAAAAAATCAAAGGAAGAGGGAACCTCTACATGCTTGGGGATTGCAGGGCACAACTCATTGCTTACTTGGAATACTAGGCAAATGCCGTACGTACCCCAAGCACGAAGAGTATTCCCCTTCCTTTGAATTTTTCCAAATCATTTGTAGGTACCTATTTGGCTTCTAATCTGATCTATGACTCGGATAGGGACGTTGGGATCGATTACTTATTGCTTTTAATGAATAAAATAAAATTTATTACATAATATGTTATTAAAAAACTATGACCTTGGACAACAACTCGGAGACTTGACTTAGAACTTTGGTGTAATAATAAAAATGATTCCTTAGATTATGTTCAATTTAAATAATGGGTTGATTTGCGTTGGCCGGCACTTTTAAAATTAGCCCAATTTGGACCTTATACTATATCAGTGAAAAATTTAAAAAACCAAGTTTTTGGTTTTTTATTAATATCTTTTACAAAAAAAAATTCTTTCATGAAATTTGGTGGAAACTTATATTTTTATGTCCCAAATATGCTGTCATTTATTTGATTAGAAATATTTATTTTTTCACCTTATTTTGAATTTACTTATATTTATTTATTTATTTATTTCCATACTTATTTCTACCATTAACCATATGTTTGTAACTTAAGAAATGACGGACTTTCATTTAAATTTTCAGCCCCTATTTCACCCCCTTGGGGGTTAAATTTCCAGAAACGCTTAAGCACGCATCCATTAATTTGTAATCAGTAGCCCAAAAATAAACTTTCATGTTTCTAACTTAAGAAATGACTGACTTTCATTCAAACTGTCAACCCCTATGCCTATTTCACACCCTTCGGGGTAAAATTTCCGAAATTTCTTCTTTAGTGGGTGTCTACTTAATAAAACAACTGTAACAGTTTTTGCTCAGCGATGATGAATCAGTCAGTCAGTCAGGACATGTTATTTTATAAGTATAGATTTACATTTATATTTATATATAATGAGATTTTTTATGACAGAAATGTAATAATAATTAAATAAATCAATTTTTAAATTAATACAAATTACAGCAATCACATTATTAAATAAAATTTTAAAATATTAAAGAATTTTCGAATTTAAGTTTTTTTCGATTTTTTGCATTTTCTGAAAAGATTTACTATCGTGTAATATATATTTTTTTCACCATCGGAAAGTAGAGATTTTAACGAATAGAAAGCATTACATTTTTTTTTAAAGCTGATATTTTGACGGTTTAATTTTCGATTGGAAATTAGGGCAGGTATTTTTTCGATATAAATTCAAAATAAGGTGAAAAAATAAATATTTCTAATCGAATAAATGACAGCGTATTTGGGACATAAAAATGTAAGTTATCACCAAATTTCGTGAAAAAAATAATAATTTTTGTAAAAGATATAAATAAAAAACCAAAAACATGTTTTTTTTTAATTTTTCACATAAATTTTGAGGTTATGGAAAAAAAGTGTAAATACAAAAGTTTTTGATCTTTTTCTTACCTTGCGATTTGACTTTTTTTTCATAGGAATATTACTTTTGCCAGAAATCGAGATAAACCGTATTTCCCCCTTAAAACCTTTCCCGAACTCAGATCGCCCGTAAATTATTTTTCCCTTAATTTTTATAATATTCTCCTTTTCTAATGGGTTTCATCCAGCGACCACATATCCTAATGTGGTCGCTGGTTTTATCCTACGTATTTTTTTTTTTTGTTTTAAAATAATTAACGGTCCTAGTCTAAAAGGTCAGTAGGGGCGGCAAAAATTGAATAGCCTACTGGCGGCAAATTTGTAAATCCGCCACTGGCCCGCTGTCCGCTGATTTCGAGACTGAAGCCTTAGTGTCTAAACACACTAGGCTGAATTACGCCGGCGTAAATTCCGCCGCGTTTACGCCGCGTTTTAAATGCATACAAAATACGGACGGAACGCGATGGACGACACACTATGCCGAAATTCCGTCGCGAGCCGAATTTCCGTCGAGCCGACTCGAGCGTAAAGTTCGGCAGCGATTCGGCGAACATTAGTTTTGTATAGCAACACACTATACGCGACGGAATTATCAAAACCGAACATAGCAAATCCAACCTTAAGGGTCTATACAGATGGACCGCATTTCAACTGCAATCCAACCGCAAATTGCAGTTCAAGTGCAGTTTGAATGCAGTTGATAATGGTTTGCAATTCTATTGCAGTCGTGTCAACTGCATTCAAACTGCACTTGAACTGCAATTTGCGGTTGGATTGCAGTTCGTCTGTATAGACCACTCCAAAGGGTCTATACAGACGGACCGCATTTCAACTGCAATCCAACTGCAAATTGCAGTTCAAGTGCAGTTTGAATGCAGTTGATAATGGTTTGCAGTTCTATTGCAGTCGTGTCAACTACATTCAAACTGCACTTGAACTGCAATTTGGGGTGGGATTGCAGTTCGTCTGTATAGATCCAAAGCGTTGACGCACACAATATGTCTAAGACAGCGTAAGGGTCTATACAGACGGACCGCATTTCAACTGCAATCCAACTGCAAATTGCAGTTCAAGTGCAGTTTGAATGCAGTTGATAATGGTTTGCAGTTCTATTGCAGTCGTGTCAACTACATTCAAACTGCACTTGAACTGCAATTTGGGGTGGGATTGCAGTTCGTCTGTATAGATCCAAAGCGTTGACGCACACAATATGTCTAAGACAGCGTAAGGATCTATACAGACGGACCGCATTTCAACTGCAATCCAACCGCAAATTGCAGTTCAAGTGCAGTTTGAATGCAGTTGACACGACTGCAATAGAACTGCAAACAAAACGCGCAGTTCAGTTGCAGTTGGCGTGCAGTCGTGTGAACTGTTTGGTTTACAGTTCTATTGCAGTCGTGTTAACTGCATTCAAACTGCACTTGAACTGCAATTTGCGGTTGGATTGCAGTTCAAATGCGGTCCGTCTGTATAGACCCTTACATCTGAGAATTTTAAATACTCACTTACGCGCGCGTTCCGCAACGGAAATTACGCAGCGAAATTTCGGCTTTTCGCGTAATTTATAGTGTGTCGCATCAGACGTAAGCGGCTGAACGTAATTTCAGCCACGTAACTTACGCCGGCGTAATTCAGCCTAGTTTGTGTAGACCCTTAGGGCCGCAATTATAGAGATTTAATAAATTGAAAATTTATTTGACATAACATAACCAATTCCCATACACTTTCTATCAAACACTTCATAATATTATTAAAGTTTAAAGTACCAACTGTCCCTGACCTCTAGGTATATGAGTTCACGACGAGGCAATGCTTAATATATTATTTGTGTAACAAGATGTAGCTCCAAGCCAAGTATTATCACTTCTCAAAATTTCCAGCTCAAGAAGTAATTACACGGCAATCGACTTGGAAAACCCCTGGAAGCTGCTGAACTCGAGCTGCTTCGACTACGAGCTACCGACGCTCTGCTACACCTTCGGGTACAGAGGCAAGGTGGACGGACCGGCCACCACGGCGGTTGTCAACGCCTACTTGAAGTACAAGAAGAGGAATGTCCTGCTGTTGGACTGGGAGGAGGAGGCCGATGGGGGCGCTCTCGGGATCAAACTGGGATACGTCTTCAAAGCTATGCCTAATGCGAAGCATGTAAGTACTTACGGAGGGCGAGTAAAGATAGTGTTCAGAAACATCTGGGTATCGCAGACACAATAGATTTTCAATTGTTATGCGGCAGCCGGCTGCCGCTTGGGGGTTGATGGGTTACATAGGCTGCTATTTATGTATCCGGAACTGGCCACTTACAAGAACAATATTTAAAAAGTAATTACAACATTTGAAAATAGAACTCTTTGGTTGAAGAATACATTTTGTTTCATGTGACTGTCAATTATTTTTCCATTGTGGCGTCATTTTGAAAATTGCGTGTCTTCATTAATTGCCATGGATTTAACGCGTGAACATTTTCGTGCAATGATTTACTACGATTTTCGGCGTGGGCTAAATCAACAACAGTGCTTTATTCAACTCACCGCAAGTTTTGGAGATGAAGCACCATCAAAAACCACTGTTTATCACTGGTACAGTGAGTTTAATCGTGGGCGGTCTATGCTCACGGATGAAAATAAAGAAGGTCGCCCAAAAACAGCTGTTGTCCCACAAAATATAGATGCTGTGCGGGAACTAATAATGCGTGATCGTCATGTTACATATCGCGAGATAGAGGCGTCCTTAGGCATAAGTATGACGAGCATACATAAGATATTACACGAACTGCATACATAAGATATTACACGATTTGGCTGTAAAAAAAATATGTTCGCGTTGGATTCCGCACAACTTGACAATCGATCAAAAACGGGCTCGTGTCGATTGGTGCAAAAAAATGATAAAAAAATACAACCGTGGTACGTCAAAAGCCGTTTATAATATCTACACAGGTGATGAATCTTGGATCTATGCATATGACCCCGAAACTAAACAACAGTCAACGGTGTGGGTGTTCCAAGATGAGCCGAAACCAACAAAAGTTACTCGTGCAAAAAGTACTTTGAAGCAAATGGTCGCCTGTTTTTTTGGAATTAATGGACATGTGGCTACAGTGCCATTAGAGAATCGTAAAACGGTTAATTCTGAATGGTATACGACCATTTGTTTACCAGAAGTCTTTGAAGAAATAAGAAAGGACAACCGACAACGCAGAATTGAGAATCATATTACATCACGACAATGCTAGCTGTCACACCTCAGCTGAAACAACTCAGTTTTTGGAGGGTCAAAAGATCGAATTGACTGGTCATCCGCCGTACAGCCCTGATTTGGCACCTAACGATTTCTTTTTATTTCCATACGCGAAGAACAAATTACGTGGTCAACGTTTTTCGAGCCGCGAAGAGGCTGTTGATGCGTTCAAAATGCACGTTTTGGAGATACCTCAATCAGAATGGAAAAAGTGCTATGAAAATTGGTTCCAGCGTATGCAAAAGTGTGTCGATCATCGCGGCGAATATTTTGAAAAGCAATAAAACCATATTAAATGATATATGTTTGTTTCTTTTTTTAATTCCGGATACATAAATAGCAGCCCTCGTAATCATATTATTATGGCGTGAATTTAATTACTATTTGTTGCTAGGGGCGCTGGTTCTTTACTGTAAAAAGTTACAAAAACTCACATTAAAGGTACAATTCCGTGCATCGCGACAATAGTCATTGTATGAAAATGTATGGCACCGCTTCCGAAGCCCGCGACAGACGCGCGCGGCCGACGACTGTCGTAAGCCGCGCGCGGCCGTGTCTTGAAGTTCATACATGTCTTGAGGGCCGCGCGCGGCCGTGTCAAAGTTATATGACACGGCCGCGCGCGACTCACGACAGTCGTCGACCGTGCGCGTCTGTCGCGGGCCTCGGAAGCGGTGCCATACATTTTCATACAATGACTATTGTCGCGAGCGGCCGACGACAGTCGTATGCCGCGCGCGGCTTACGACTGTCGCGATGCACGGAATTGTACCTTAAAGTTACTACTCCCATACCAAATACCCATGGTAAACCAAAGTCCTACGGTGAATGTTGTTTCTTAATTCTTTTAGTGGGAAAATCCACATATTTTATATTTGCCTGCGTTTTACTTTAAGTTTTATTGGTATAGCGAATAGCAATGAACCAATTATATAATTTGTTCATAACTTTTTAGATCGGTGGAAGATTAGGCAGCGCATTGATCAAATTGGCCAAAGCCGGTCTCAACATGACCAATGTCCACCTCATGGGACATTCCCTGGGAGCACATTTGATGGCTCACGCCGGGAGATTCACCAGGGCTAAGGGGTACGCCGTTTCAAGGTCAGTGAGAAAATCTGTAGTTTGGTCAATTATGAATCTGCTACTATGCTTCTTCTCTAATAATTCTTAGCCCCAACTGCACCAACCAAATCGCTTACAACTTACAGTCTGTCTACTAACTACAATCATAAGGCCTAAATCTCGAATATTACGGGCAGCGGGGCTGCAGCGGTCTAGTACGCCGCGCGCCGTTCGCCTTGCCTCTGCCTTCGTGGCCAGTTCCATATAAATTTATACATTGGAACGCACCGCTCTCGCACCGCGGCCGCCCCCGCCCCGCTGCCCGCAAAATTCGAGGCTGAGACCTTAGTCATATCATATAATATCAACTTACATTTAAAATCTTTGCCTTTTATGTACCGTGTCGTGTATTTCGCTCTTCGATAAACACTAAACGCCGCTTTCAGAATAACCGGCCTAGACCCAGCCAGGGTGCTATTCGAGGGCATACCGACGCTCCAGAAGGGTCTGGACCGCACGTGCGCCAAGTTCGTGGACATCATCCACACCAACCCCGGCAACTACGGCTCGGAGAAGTCCACCGGCACTGCTGACTTCTGGCCCAATGACGGCAACCATGGCCTCCAGCCAGGATGCCCAGAGGGAAGCTTTGAAATGTTCTCGCAGGAAGGTAAGATAAGAAAAATAACCAGGGTGTGTTTTTACCGAAACCGAGCTCCAAGGAACGTGTTTATGAGAACCAACGGAACCTCTTTGTTTGTCAGACCTCGCGCAGCGATTCTATTGGGTGCAAAACAACGCAGCTCCAGTGGAAAAACAGCCTAAGAGCCAGTCCACACGGCGCGTTGCGTCCACGTTGCGTCGACGCAGCGCTGCCGTTGCGTTGTTACCGTTTCGTGTGAACACCTTGGTTATTTGTATGTAATACAAATAACCAAGGTGTTCACACGGCACGCTGCGTCGTGCTCGTGAATGCAGCGCACAACGCACACATGACGGAAAGCAACCCCCGAGACGAAGCGAGACCGCTTCGTAGTTCGTAATAACGCTGCGATGACGCGGGGCCCTTGTGGCGGGCTATGCAAAACACATTCCTCGCAACGCTGCTCCAGTAGGAACGCAGCCTTATGGAATTTTCGCTCACGTAAATGAATCGATATTGGTTCTCAAAAATTCCTTGTGACGCAGCTTAGCCCAGCGCCAGAAGAAACACCTGTATTAAATTAAACCCTTTCCAGATATGTGCAGCCACAACCGTGCGTGGCAGTTTTTCATCGAAACCCTGTTCGCACCGACCTCCTTCCCAGCGGTGAGCGCTGATACTTATGAGGAATTCGTTGAGATGGACGGCCGCGCCAACTCCACAGCTTACATGGGCGAATTAGTCAGTACAAAGTACGTATATATATTATCATGTTTCTCTTATCTTATAATTTTTCCTAGCTGCGTGTTAGCTCTTTTATAGTTTTAGACAAGGTAAAACACCCGATTACTGGCACTTTAAGAGTTTATGACCATAAAAATTCGTGCTATTGGCATTGTAAGTGTTTTGAAACAAAAATGTAAGGTGCTTAATTGCTTATAAAAGGAAAATGTAAAATATTACACATTCTTGTGTCCTATTTTGAGCTCTATGAATATTCACTGGGTCTAAACATTCAGGACAATATATCTTGATTCCAGAGCCAAAGGTAACTACTACTTTACAACGAACGCTCAAGAACCATTCGGGATGGGCGAAGAAGGAACGCGGCCCAGCAACCAAGCGAGAAGAAGACGAACCCCATACAAAAAATACACAAGTACCCTCATTAAGCTTATAGGATTCTTTAGATGATTTAAGTAACTAGCTGTAAAGTACAAAAATAAATTACATTATACACTATTGTCTTAATTACTTGACCTTGGCGTAATTTGTGGTTAATACTTCATTATTGTTGATATTGTTCCTCAATTAATAAGTGATTAAAATAGTATAAGAAAAATAAACTGAAAAATAAAACTACAGTGTCGGAGTAAAAGTCATCACGAATAATATTATTAATTTATTATTTAAAATACAAAATAATAAATTGTGATAGGACGTAGTACTTTCTTAAAACTAAAATATAATTATTATTTTACAATTTGTAATTATTGCATTAATCATTTTGGCCATCGCAAAATAAAATAATTTATTTTATATTAAGATAATATTTCATAAATTATTATGCACAGTTGAGGAAAACCTCGATATTCCATTCTTGAACCTGAGCTTATCTGTGATCATAATCTCTTAAATAAAGTGCTCCGCATTTCGTACAATATGGCAGTGGTCTTATAAGGCTTTATGAACTATTCTTAATAATTATTGTAATATAATAATTGATGTGTCAATAATACTGATACTACTGTGTACTACACGTTTTAGAAAAAGAACAAGAATTGAACAATTCTTGTCTATTTTTAGCCTGCCCCTAGACGAGAAATTTTATTGTCAATATAACGTAACATTATTGACCGTATAGGGTTTATATTGAACATCGCGCGCCTTCAATCTAAATTGTCAAATAAACTGTTCAATAAAATTTAAGTGTGATATTGACAATAAAATTGCTCGTCTAGGGAGCTTACACTTTGTTTTTTTTTTACAGTTTGGAATAAACACAAGACATTAATTATTAGTTATCTTTCACTTACGCACAAGTAGCTATAGACCTTTTTCAAAATGTCTCTTTCCGTCGACCTCGAGACTTATTTTAGTGGCGGGATACTGCCAGGTAGGTTGTGCTAAGTAGGTGCAGTCGTGTAGTACCGCTTCATAGTCTCATCGATCTCGACTAGCGCGTTCCGAACGTCGTGAGTCGACGCACCGATCGACTCAAACGTGTTAGCTAACCTCTCTACTGCCCGCGCCTAAAATTGTTACAAAATTTCACTTGTGTTCTATTTCTTCACATCAGTATAATAATTTATTTAATTTTATTTAAATGACTTTAATAAAAAATCAACGGATATTCTCTTCATTGGTTTTGTATATTTTTAAGTGTTGATATAATGCGGTAAGGCGTCAATGCGCGCTCAAGTAAAAATTTATGAGTTGAATTTTATCACATGTCTGTGTCAAAAAGACTATAATTGTTTTACAGTCTAATACCGCCGCAACTTAGACAGTTTCATAATAATATTATGTTCTGATTTCGTATCTTGTTTAATTATTTTTTATAGTCAAATGCCTATATGTGATATGAAAGTTTGTCCTTACCTGTATAATAGAAGCTTCTGCAAGTCTCTCCATAGCTTGAGCATTAATTTGTGATGCATGCGCCAATTGACTCATAGCCGTTGTTTGGTCACTCATAACTTTAACCTGAAATTATGAAAATAAACAATTTATAAATATCATATCCAAAACCACAGAATCTGAACTAAACTGGTAGTAGGCATCATGAAGGACAACTCTGATGTTGTATTATGACGTAATTAGAGGGTACTATTAAATAGGGGAAATTGGTTGGTGCATCAAGCAATTATTGTACTATCAGAGAAGTTGATTGATAGGCAGATGGTGGACCTACGTCATTTGGTCGGATCATGTCAATTTAATTTTAATTGTGATCTGTCCGCTGGGTTTAATGTAACGCGAGCAAACTAGTAAGCAGTAGGTCACCCATCTGCCTAGGAATCAACTTCTCTGATAGTAGTGATATAATATTACAAATGCAAAATATTAATGCATGCAATCCAAAAGCAGCTTACCAATTTCTCCATTACAAGCATTTGTCGTTCCTCATAATCGGGCGCTGTTCCTTCAAAATGCATAACAGGTGGCGCTGTTCCTTCAAAATGCATAACAGGTTCAGGGTCAATATTACTAGGTTCTGGGCTGTCCTCGTTACCAGATTCCTCCTCAAATGTGTCATCTGTCAAATGCTTCTCCACTTTGACTCGACTACTCTCTCTGTCCTCTGAAACATTGTAATAAACTTTTTTATGGATTGAAAACAAAAACCCTTTACGGAGATCCAAAAAGTTTACATGTATTACAGGGCAAGGTTTGTTCCTTGTGTGACACATTGTAAATGTTACTCGACAGACAAAGCTAAAACCTTATAAATTAGGGTGTCCCTTAAATTTCAAGTTCGATATATTTTTACGCATACCGTCTCAAAAGTTTCGTAATGACCCTATATTGTCTAGAAATAAATATAAGTTCGATTCCTAAACAATAACCCGTGCCGACTTGAGATTAAACTTCTTCATACAAGTTACATATAAGTACTGCGTTGTGACTTGAAAGTAAATGGTTTTTTTTTTAAATTTCATACGAGATTTTTGAGATTATTAATGCTCCATTATTTAGTGCGTAAGCATGTCAGTTTATTTACTCCTAACTGCGTGAAGAAATTTATTGATTTATATCAAGTTTGGAGAAAGTGGCAAAAAAGAAAACTATCGTTTAAAATTTGTTTACTATTATAGTCACTATTCACAATAACTGCGAAGGACAAAAAGGCTCTATAAGATATTTGCTTATTATTTTCAAATGCACCGTGGTAACTAAAGCATATTTCTAAGATTTGTGCTTCTTGAAGATGTTAAAGAAAGAGTATGGAAAAATTGACACAACAATTTTTAAGGCCTCTCTAAGGAAGTTTAGCCATAATTGATGGTATTTATGTGAAGAGACAGTCATTATATCACTGTTTGTTGATGAATGTTGGTAACCAAACTAAAAAGCAGATGATTTTCAACTTAACGGGGACAGAATCACAAATTTTAGTAAACGCCGTGGTCTGTCGAAGGAAAAATTGTCTCAAATATTGTTTAGTTGTATCTTCTTGGAACAATAATGCTTTTCTAGAATTTTAAAGAAACTAAGTCATTTAAGAGATGTAAATTTTACTGCTGAAAGGGCTGTTAAATTGATGCACGGCTGAAGATGAACAAAAACAGTTGTTGCTGCGCTGTATGCAGGAACATAGAAAAGTGTATCTTAACTGTAAAAAACACTACTCTTAAAAGAATTTACCCTGTCTGATTGTAAGAAATGTATGTTATTAATTAAAGATTCGACGAAAACGAACATTCTCGACGAAAACCAACCCGTGGAGCAGGCAGGGTTCAGGAAAAACTTCAGTACAATCGATCACATACACACCATTAAACAGCTGATACAAAAATACAACGAGTATAACAAGCCTATCTATCTAGCCTTCATAGATTATTCGAAAGCTTTCGACAGCCTCAAACATAGTTATGTATGGCAATGTCTTATGGAGCAAGGAATACAATACACTTACGTAAACATCATCAAAAAGATCTATAGCGAACGTAAAGCTAGTATCAAGCTGGAATCTCTAGGGGATACCTTTCCAATTGACAGGGGAGTCAGGCAAGGAGACCCCCTCTCACCAAAGCTATTTTCAGCAGTGCTTGAACAAATGTTTAGGAAACTGGACTGGGACCAGCTAGGGCTAAACATAAACGGATCGCGACTAAACAACCTAAGATTCGCTGACGACCTGGTCATATTGGAGGAAAACCCAAGGCAACTGGAATCCATGATACAAACCTTAGCAGATAAAAGCTTGGAAGTGGGTTTGGAAATGAACTCGAGCAAAACAAAACTGATGACAAACGCAACAGCTGAAGACATAACTGTCAATGGACAAAAACTCTAATACGTTGAGGAGTATGTAGGACAGATCATATCTCCAAGCGACCAAAAGTCTAAAGAAATAGACAAAAGAATCGCAACTAGGTGGAAAAAATACTGGGCCTTGAAGGAAATAATGAAAAGCAAGGAACTCAGTATCAGAACCAAGAATATATGCTCCGTTGCAAACAAGATAAATGGAGCAAACAAGTAACAGTCTGGTATCCAAGAGATGGATCAAGGAGCCGTGGTCGCAAAGTGAGAAGATGGGAGAATGAATTAAAATGGACTCTGCCCCCCCCCCCCCCCCCCCGTGGCCAAGAATTGCAACGGACAGAAAACAGTGGAAAGTGTTGGAGGAGGCCTATGCCGTAAGGCACACCGAACGCAGAGACATTTTATGATCATAAACTAATGAGTACTCAGTAAGAAAAAACTTTGAGTTCGGAACAAAAGGCTTTATTATTATTATATATATTTCATACAAAACTTTGAGGCTCGGTCAGCACGGGTTGCAATAGGGATGATGACAAGGTCAAAGATTAGCGAATTTTGTTCATAAAATAAAGAAATCAAGGTAAAAAATAAGTGTTCCCAAAATTTCAGCTCGATAGCATTTGTATTTCTTTTTGTTATGCGCCTTCAAAGTTGGATAATCAAGTCGATTTTTTTTCAATTAAATTTCTTAATATTTGTATACCATTCGATAACTTATGCAATTAAAAGCAACTTTTGTTACGAAACCACTTTCATAAACGCAATATTTAATATACCTATCGAACAAAGTTCTCTCCCGATCCATACAAACTACGAAAGAGTGACGTCAGTCTTTCGTAGCACTTTGTTTGGAGCGTTTCGGGCAGGTCTATTTTATGAGATTTTTGAATTGTTATATCTTGGCGAATTTTTAAGCTATCAGAGTCATTCTTTCAGCGTTGTTTCTATTTTTTAAGGGTCTTTCAATTACCAATAAGAAAAAAAATTAGTCATCAAGCCTATTTTGCTAGGAAGGCGAAATCTTATATTTGAGTATCATATTATAACGTTACTAAAAATATACAGGGTAGGTATGCATTTTGAAATTCGAAAAAAAAAATTTTTTTGTCATTTAATACCTCAAGCCCCGTAAGGCCCATATTAGCCGCGACAAAAAAAGATTTCCTGGAATTGGTGATCGAAGGAATAAGGGACACCCTATTATATATTACAACTAACAAATTATTTATAACTAGAGGACCGTACATTTTTCCGGGATAAAAACTACTGGACTATGTCGTTTCCTGAGACTCAAGGTATCTCCATGCCAAATTTCAGCAAAATCGGTTCAGCGGTTTAAGCGTCAAGAGGTAACAGACAGACAGACAGACAGACACACTTTCGCATTTATAATATTAGTATGGACTAACTAAAAACACGCACCAGTCGTCACACCTTGACTGACTGGTGATAACACAAATATTTACATATTATAAAAAACCCTGACTGACTGATGATAACACATCTACATACATGGGTGTAGCCTAGTAGAGAGGAGGCATTCCATCCCAGTTAGCTCACTCATATTTTGTTTTTAATGTTTACCTCCCGTGATGGATTAACTTAAGCAATCAAATTTAAGCAATTGCTTAGGCCCTAGGGCAGTGGTCCCCAACCTTTTTTTCATGCGGGCCACAAACATGTTTTGTTCTTGGTGTCCCGGGCCGCAACAAAAATTTTTTAGGGTTAAAAGATAACATTTTTCAAAATTAACGATTTAAAAGTTAAAAATTCACGACTAACACGATCACTTTACATTATTTTGTCGATGGGCGTGAATTTCAAAATGGTTTAACATCACGCGGGCCACAAATAAAGCCTCAGCGGGCCGCGGGTTGGGATAGCGGCTCTAGGGCATCACGTCTGAGGGGGCACCAGAAGAGTAAAGTTTCAAAGACCGATTCTATACCTTGTGCGTTTTAAGATGATATGCGTGACACATTATAATTGACAATAGAAGGGAAGTAGCCTAAAAAAATTAATCGATAATTTAAAAATATCGAATCACTTCGTAAAGGAATTGCAATCGAAATTGTCGATTTCGTACTGACGTTTCAGAGTGGCGCCGGCCATTTAAGATGGCCGCCCTTTTTGTCGATTTGATTTCGATTCAACAGTGGCAATCTCTATTGACATAAGTTCCGTTTCATGCACCTGACATTTTTCAAATGTTTTCGTAATAATAATTTTTACTCCTATTTCACAGTTAATATTTATAATTTTATATTAATAAGTTAGTATTCAGCAACTTTTCATTTTTATTCATTTACAATTATAGGAAACATTTATTTTTGTAGATGGAATATAATTTATTACATTTTGATTTTTTTTTTTGTTTTCTTGTAAAAAAATCCGTAGCAAGGAATATGAGAACTGTCACCCATATCATCATAAAACGCACAAACTATAGTTGACATACGGATAGGGGGGCCCACAGGCATGGATTGCTTAGGGCATCAAGTATTACCTCATTGCGCATTGTAAGGCATTTACCTCAACTTCAATACTATTATGAGATACTCATATTATGTTAAAAATCACGAATTCGAAGTCTATGATTTTCTTAATCTTTAATATTAAATTATGTAGTAACTTACTCAAGTGTGATAAAAACAGGTTGTATATCTTCCTCTCTAATGGTGAGCCCAAACTGTTAGGATCACCACCAGCCGATATCACCTTAGATCGGACTGTTGATTTCTTGTCCGCCCAGTACTGTAAAATTGCATAGAAAATTTATTATATTTTGTCTCCATAAGATTTTAAATTTAGAGTTCTGTATTTCATAACTGTATTTTAAGAAGATACAACCGACTTCAAAATTGTACGTAATTGAGAATTAAAACTCCCTATCTCTAAAACTACCGAGCAGCAAAGCTAATATGGTCGCATAGCAATTCCTCTCAATCAATTTACAAAATGAATTGTCAAAACTGTCAAACTCACGAATGTCAAATTTAGACCAATTCAATTGGTCTAAATTCGTACTAATTTGACATTCGTGAGTTTGATAGTTTTGACAATTCATTTTGTAAATTGATTGAGAGGAATTGCTATGCGACCATTTTAGCCCGGCCGATTTTGATGAAACTTGCACTATTCCCTAAGTTGAACAATACCTAGTAAAACAAAAAAAGAATTACTGAAATCGAAATAGTACTTTCAGAGATCTCTGCTGGTGTTCTTAATCATGGTGGTTTTCTTGGGATTATAGTCGCAGTAGTTTCCCGTTGCTTTCCGCGCTAGACTTTTTGAGGGTATTTAATCCTCAAGGCCACTACTGCCTAGGAGTCAGGTTATCATATCCGCCGCCTGAGACTCGGCATTATTACTCGTGGCGGTGGTTACTCGCGTCCATAGGAATTACCTTTTACTACTCTACACGTGTCCCCCGGGTGGTGCTAAACTTTAAAAACATGCATACATACATACATACATACATACAATATACATACACTTTTGGGCACATTTATTCAGACGCTGATATAGACTAACATATACGAAAATTGGGCAGTTCTGGAAATATTACATACATACTCGTCGAATTGATAACCTCTTTTTTTGAAGTCGGTTAAAAATCGGCTCGGTATCAAGTGATTTATGGGGTTTTAATAATTAGTGATTTAGAAAGATTTAAAGCAGGTAATGCTTGTTGTATTTGTTTCAGCGTCTGGTGACTGGTAAACAGATGTTGCAACAAATAATAGCACAGAAACTGTACATTTTTAGGCATTAAAACTATCCCTTTCATTTTTCAGGACTCTGGAATGTATCTTCTTAATGAATTTTATCTTAATTGGTTCAGGCATTTTAAGTATCAAGAGGTAACAGACTGACACACTTTCATATTATTTTATAACGAGCTATTGCCCGCGGCTTCGCTCACGTTAAGAAGTATTATTATATATACAAATTTTCATCCCCTTTTTTAACCCCTTGGAATTTATCTTTCTTAGCGGATGCCTACGTTATAACATCTGCCTGCATACAAAATTTCAGCCCGATCCGTCCAATTGTTTGATAGATCACCATATCAGTCAGTCACCTTTGAGTTTTATATATCTAACTAGCTGTCCCGGCAAACGTTTCTTTGCCATATTATTATATAAAGTATATCGCCCGTATTATTTTATTGAATTAGTGACTAAATAAGTATGTCACCATGGCAAAGTCCATCGCTTTCCCGTGACCCGCGTCACAATGGTCACTCTTTATAGACAAATAATTTGCAATAAAATAAAATTGCGACTATAATTAAAGATCTAAGCTATCCTATCTCTCAAGTTGGAAAAAGCACACATTTAAAAAAAACATTAAAATCGGTTAAGTAGTTTAGGAATCCATCACGGACAAACATCGTGACAGGAGATTTATATATCTATATATATATATATATATATATATATATATATATATATATATATATATATTAATGTTTTTTTTTTAAATGTGTGCTTTTTTCCAACTTGAGAGATAGGATAGCTTAGATCTTTAATTATAGTCGCAATTTTATTTTATTGCAAATTATTTGTCTATAAAGAGCGACCATTGTTTATGCGACGGGGGTCACGGGATAGCGATGGACGTTGCCATGGTGACATACTTATTTACTCACTAATTCAATAAAATAATACGGGCGATATACTTTATATAATAATATGGCAAAGAAACGTTTGCCAGGACAGCTAGTATATATATAGATTTTAATATGCATTGATACTTACTTTGACCCAAGACTTCATGGGCCTATTCGGACCACCAACATTGTTTACAATTTGTGTCAACTGGTACCATAACCTTTTGCTCTCGTGCCTTCCCTCTAAGCCTCGCATCTGACCTAATCCGAGATTCGGGTGCTTTTCCATAAAATCTACGATTGCTGAAACTTGATCGAGGCTAGGACGACTCTAAAACACAGAATGTTCATCATGTATTAAAAAGCTGTTATCAAAAGAAATCATGTTTATAAACAAAACAATAGTAACTGATAGACAATAATCGTGTTCTTACTTGATTACTCTCGAGATTGTAAGAAATGAAATAGATGGAAATAAGCATATCAAGTGAGAACCTACCGAAACTGATCGGTCCGTCATTTTTGAAAAATATCCCTTTTACATTCAGATAATTATTACGTATTATAAGATCCTTAGCATATTGTATTATCGTAGGTAAATTAATATTTTAAAACTTTATGCACCAAGAAAGTAGAAAAACGACAACATTTAGTTGGGGCCATTGTGTTTTTGTTCTCTATGGTTTATTTTTTCTTTATTTAGGTATACAGTTTTTCCAAAGATCTCTAAACAGTAGGGTTTTTCCAATGTGGTTATACTATTGGAGGTAACCTTATATTTTGACAGTTGATAATGTTACTCTTTCTAAATATTCCAGAAAAATTAGAATACATTTAAATTATAGCATAGTGTATATAATTTATTTAGGTTTAATTTCATTACGGGAACTGCACAATCACTGTAAATGTCTGAATCCGAAACTATACCAATCATTGACCATGATGCGAAAGGCGAAGCGAACCCGAAGAAAAGAGTTCGTCATAGAAAGAAAAACTTATACGAAAACATTTTAAAACAAATGGAGTTCTACTTTAGCGATGCAAATTTAAGTAAAGATAGGTTTTTAGGAGACCTAGTTAAAAATGATCCGTATGTGCCGATTGCTGAATTTTTAAAGTTTAACAAAATAAAATCTCTAACTCAAGATGTAAACGATATTGTCAAGGCAATGAAACATTCCACCTTCTTAGAGTTATCAGAAGATAAAACCAAGGTAAGTGGAACACACTGATGGCTTCTAAAATGTTATTATATGTTTTTGCCACTGTAGATTTGTACAGTAAATCATTATTAACCCATCAATCCCCAAGTGGCACCCAGCTGTCGCATAACAATTGAAAATCGATTGTGTTTGCGATTCGCATGATCAAGGTATTAATAATAATAATTAATGTTGCAGGTGAAGAGGAAACTCCCGATGATGCCGTATGATGCGGATTTAAGGACTGTTTATGTGGAATCCATACCAGTCACAGCGAGCAGAGAGTGGCTGGAGAGAGTTTTCTCAGACTTTGGCCATGTTGCTTACATTTCATTGCCCAAGTTCAAAAATTCCCAGAGAATTAAGGTATTTTATTTTTTAACCTATAACTTGTCTCTTAAATAAACTAATCCTACGATCATGGATTCTTGGAAATCTATTGTTATTCTATTGTTGTCGCGATCACCGGTGATCTTATGTGGCTTGATAGGTTAAAATGCCCTGTTAACTTAGGACAATTCAAGACGTTAGTGGAAGAATAAGGTAAGTAACATGAAAAAACTTCCCGTTTTTTTGCTTAAATGGAGGGTTTAGGGCCGGAAAAATTATTTAAAATAGAAAAACTATGGATTATATGTGTAGCCAGATACATTAGCTAGGCTATGAAGTAGATAAACTTATCTACAAGTTTTATGTACTTACTTGTAACTACAAGTTTTATTAAAATAATTAGGGAAAAAATTAGTTATTGTTCGAATGTTACGAAATGTTACTTGTTCGATTCTTCCACTCACGTCTTCAATTTATTTTATATTACAGGGCTTTGCATTTATAGAGTTTCAGAAACCTCAAGATGCCCATAAATGTATAGCAGCTTTTACTGAAATGGGTTGTAAACTTCCTACTTGCATGCCACCAGAAGAGCTTTCATCTATAAAACTATTCTCTGTAGAAGAACCAGAAGAGACCAATGAGACGAAAGAAGAGTATGAACCACCTAAAAAGAAGACCAAGAAAGCTAAAGATAAGAAGAAACATTTAGATTTAAAACCAGATCAAGAGGGAGATATAGAAAAGAAGTTAGATACACCAACTGTAAGGAATTAAAACTGATTCTCTAGGTTTTCAAATATTAAATTATTTTTCTTACTAAAGTAAGTAGTAACCCTAATTTTGAAATGTGATAACTCACTTGTTTAAGTTGTAGTATTATGTTACACTTAGAGGTGAAAGCTCCGGAATGTTTCCGGAATTTTGGAAGTTTTCGGGTAAGTTTCAGGCAGTTTACTCGAAAACTTCCTGAAAACTTCCAAATTTGGAAGTTTTGAAAACTGTCATTTATCTAATAAAGACAGTTGTGACGTTTAGTTTTGAACGCAAATTACACTAAAATTAGCTACTTTTTATAGTTTTGATAAAATTTTACATACTTAAGGTATGAATACTAATATTTACATAAATTATAGGTATGAATATGAAAGCAGATTTGTCAAAGTTATTATTCAGTTGCGTGATTCAGATAGTTGATTATATAATTATTTTTTTTTTTGATTATTTTTAAACATAATATTATATTGCTCAGGATTGACTTTGCTTTTACACTTTTCAATTTTTTTTATATTATTTTTATTTGAACGGTTTCAAAGTAAAATAATATAAAAAATAATACAAAAAATTAAAATAATATTAATTATAAAATAGTATTTTTTTTTATAAAAATTAGAATAGTTTTCTAATAGTAATACAGAAACCTGATTAAAATATGGAATAATTTATGAGCTATTTAAAGTAAGTTTACCTACGTACCTATAGCCTGCCATTTAGGGGCGAATTAACGGTTAAACTTCTTTCTAAAGTCAATCAGCTGATTCAATCTAATCTAATAGTAATAAAAATAAAAAAATAAATTTTATTATTACTACTCGTGACGAGTCGAGGGTCGTTGTATAGACTAAATGTTGGTAACACTTCGAAGGAGTGACAAGTAGGGGGTAAATCTTGTATGGAAAAAAAAATATTTTTAGTTTTTTTCCTGCGGTAAATTAAAAATTGTTTAGATTTAAGGTAGGTACGATCATGCCTAGTAAGTTTTTATTCACAAAGAACAATGGCCAAATCGTACCAGGTAGCGTCCCGATATGCCATTAGTAGCAAAAATTCCCTAATATTTTAAGGCATCGAAAATCATTAGAAATGTGTCTTTAAATAGCCACAAAAAAAGAACAATATATTTTAGTTTCGTTATGTTCTGACAGCCGGCGATCATTCGCATTCGTTCTATTTTTTGGGTAATACTCTAGGAAAAATTGAAATAATTAGAAACGAGATCGCCGAATATACACTTGTAGGCTACACCGCAGTCGGGAAAAAGGTAGTTCTTAAGTCTAACCTCAAAATAATTGTATACGTTATTAATTATTATAAAAAATCGTGGCTATTTAGACATAAATCTCAAACGGAATTATGTTTAGAGCATAAGAACAACCAAATCTAACTGTAGTTTATTTTGGGACATCAAAAATAAAAGTCTAAGAAATACAATGAATGTTATAAAATTTTTACTGATGGGTCAAGGGACGAGCGAAGGACCGGTGCAGCGTTTTATGACCCGCAGACAGATGTAGATATTAAGTATAAAATAGAATGCAGTAGTATATCTATAATGCACTGTGAACTGATTGCGATTTTTAAAGCCTTAAGGTACATTATTTCGAAGGATTTTAATAGATGTGTTTTATTTACTGATTCAAAGAGTGCGTTGTTACACCTGGCTAGGTTAACCTCGAGTTTTCGATGTCACCCTATAGCCTATAGCATTTTAGAACTTATTAGTAATCTGCAAAAAGATAATCGTCATATAACGCTGCAATGGATCCCTTCGCACGTCGGTATCAGGGGAAACGAGGAGGCAGATCGCGCGGCCAAACAGGCTTTGATTGAGGGAATCGTTTATCGCTGTCTTCCCTTGCACAGTGAATTGCTAGGTAAAGTTAAAGTACAATGTCGACAACTATGGCAAGAATATTTTGATGAGCGATCGCTGAGTAAGGGAATATGGTACAAAACAATACAATGGGAGCCTCCTCGTTACCCGTGGTTTGATAGATTATCCATGCCTAGAAAAGATATAGTAGCAATGTTAAGATTGCGCTCCGGCCACATTCCATCAAACGTTTTCAAATTTATGATGGGTAAGGTTGACTCTCCAAATTGTGCATTATGTGGAACACCTGAACATGTACAACATGTATTGATGGAGTGTAGTCGGGGCGAATCCCGACGTGGTAGCCTCGGAAATGATCTTTTAGGAAATATAGGAGTCTGTAATAGTTTTCTAGCCTCACCTAATTCAAGGGAAGCCCGTATCCTACTAGACATTTATTTAGATTTCGTTGTAAGTAATATTTAGGTATAGATAGTATATAATATTATGCTGTGGTTGATTTGTTTATAAGCTTTATGGGGGTGGCATTGTCGGTCACCGACAAAACCCCTTAAATAAATTGATTAAAAAAAAAAAAAAGTCGAGTCCAGCTCCTATACAAATTTGGCCATGATTCTTTTCGGCGGCATATTTTGATTTATTTTATTCGTTATCATCATAATTATATTTTATACGTTTCAAAGAAAAATAATATAAAAAATCGAAAAGTGTAAAGCAAAGCCAATCCTGAGCAATATAATATTATGTTTGAAAATACATAATGTTATCCATATACTAATATTATAAATGCGAAAGTGTTTCTGTCTGTCTGTTACCTCTTTACGCTCAAACCGCTGAACCGATTTTGCTTTTGGCGTGGAGATACTTTGAGTCCCGGGAAAGCACATAGGATACTTTTTGTCCCAGAAAATGTATGGTTCCCGCGCGATAAACGAGTTTTTGCGCAACGGAGTTGCGGGTGTCATCAGTTTATTCTAGTTTAAGATAAATATTTATCACAATTATCTGAATAATGTGACTGAATAATAATTTGGGCAAATCTGCTTCCACATCATTAATCATACCTATAATTATAGCTAAAGTATGTTCAAATTTCAATTTAATCAAAACTATAAAAATTACCTAATTTTAGTATTATTTGCATTTAAAAATAAACGTCACAACGGTCTTTATAAAATAAATGTCAGTTTTCAAAACTTCCAAATTTGGACGTTTTCAGGAAGTTTTCAGGAAGTATTCCTTAGAAAAGCAAAATTTCCGTGGAATTTTCATCTCTAGTTACACTGTATGTGTTAAGTGTTACAACTTACATCAGTCTTAACTATAAAGGGTATGGGACCCAGAAAAAAATGGGGGCGTTGTGTAGAGACTTATTAGGGGGGGGGGGGGGGGGGTGATTTATTTCATCTGGTTGCATAGGCGCTAAACTAAAACATTTTTTTTTTCAAAGTGGGCAGTAGACAAAATAAGTTTGGGAACCCCTGACTTACATTCTAGTAAATTTATTCACCTTAACATAAAACCCTAACAATGGATGCTGATAGTTCTAAGTATATTTAAATTATTTTTGTTTCAGGAGGAGAATAAATCAATAGTTTCAGCTGAGGTAATAATTTTACTGTTATTTCTAAAAGCTTATAAATATAAATGGAATACTTGTTTGCACATATTAAAAATAACTCATTCTCAGACCTCAATATTGAAAACTTAATTCTTTGTATCAAGCTGTTGTTTTTTTTTTTTTTCAGGGAGATAAGACAACAGACATAGAGTCTAAAGATGAGCTCACAAGTCACGATGAAGGCAAAAAAGATGATGGTACTCCACGAAAAAAGAAACAAAAGAAAAGGTCAAAAGATAAAAGCAAAAGTAGTTTAGCAAAAGGTGAAGCTCCCAAGGGAGCACTGTGGGGCTTGCAAGTACTGCCAAAATCAGAGTGGAAGTCACTAAGAAATAAATATTTGAATTTACAAAGAAAGTACATGAAAGAAATGAAAACTAATCTCTATAACAAGAGACATGCCTACTCTGGCATTCCCACTGCTGCTTCAGCAAATGATCCAACTGAACCAGGTCAATATTTAAATTATTTTATTTAAAAAACAAAAGTCTAAACCACTCTGTAAAAGACAAGAGGATTAAAACAGCAAATAGATATTCTATTTCACTGAACAATCATTATGTTTTTTACTAAAAATAATTATTGTATTGTGTGATGTGTCTCCTTTCAGAAGAAAATACCCAGGAGGTAGATAAAGAAAAGGATCAATTACAAAAAATACCTGGTGTATTTGTTAAGGAAATTCTTTCTGAGCCATGCATAGATGTAAGAAGCACTAAAAGAATGGTATGTATGATTGTTGGACGTGGTGATGATATTGGCAACTCACCAAGGAGCCATTTTCAAAAAGAAGATCATAAACTGTGAAATTAAAAATTAAGCAATCATTTTTATAATTTTCAGATAAAAAGCAACACTCACGCCTTACATGTGGAGGTGAAAGAAGGACAGAGCGAATTATTTATTCGTTTCGATTCTGCGGAGGCTGCTGAAGAGGCAAGTTTCATCCATATTTTATCATTACTTTTATAACAGAGTCCAGCACTTTCGACTTTTTGCCACATGGTTAAATGCTGCTACCATATTATTTGACACTCATTGCTACATAACAATACTAGTGTGATAGAGCATAATGATAACAAACCCTTATGCTAAGTACTGACATACGGTTTTGCTCGATAGTTTTACTCTAAATCGAGCAATAACCACCGTGTGGACCGCAAAACTGACAGCTCGAAGGCTTGGAAGGATGGAATTAGATATGTCAAATATATCATTTCCTTCGATTTGGAGTAAAACTATCAAGCAAACCGTGAGTACTTAGCATTAGGAATAAGGCACTGTGTAGCAGACAGATTCGGCGCCGCGTCTGACTTTCGCAATTTCTCGGAGTTTGTGCGGAGAGCATAAATAAAAAATAAAAATAAAGCCTTTATTTACTGATACCATTTTTACATAGAATAATAATATTTCAGATTATGATTAGACATCGGTGTCAGTTTGCCCTTTGGCAAAGGCCTCCCCTAGACTTCGCCACGTTTGTCTGTCTGTGGCCGTCCTCTGCCACAATGCTCCGGCCATTTTTTTAAAGTCATCTTCCCATCTCTGTCTTGGGCGTCCTTTCTTTCTTTTACTATCCCGAGGATACCACATTGTTATATCTTTTGACCATTTATTTCTCCTGTTTCTTATCATATGGCCTGCCCAGCTCCATTTAAGTTTCTTTACAGTGTATGTGACATCAATGAGTTTTGTTTTCTTTCTAATTTCTGTTAGTTTATTTTTGTCCATTAGCTTGATGTGCAGAATACTTCTTTCCATTCTACTTTGGCAAACTTTGAGTGTTTTGTGTTCTTTCTTTGTAAGAGCCCAAGTTTGTGCGCCATAAGTCAGGCATGGCAGTACACATGAATCATAAACTCTTTTTTTGTCTTTCATAGGTATGTGTGGATTTTGAAGTACTTCCTTAAGGGACCAATATCTCTTCCAAGCATTGTTTATTCTGACATCTATTTCTTTATGCATTTGGTTTTCTGGAGAAATAATTTGACCCAGGTATGTATATTGATCGACATACTCTATTTGGTTACAATCCAGCAAGATAGGTATTTTGTCGTGATTTGTTATTAGTTTAGTCTTTTCTGTATTCATAGTCAGGCCTACAATTTTGCTTTCTCTTTCTAATTGGATTAACATTTCTTTGAGGTGTTGTTGATTATCTGTAATCAATATCAGATCATCAGCGAATCTTAGGTGACTTAGTTTTTCGCCATTTACGTTTATACCAAAACCATCCCAGTCCATTTTTCTAAATATATGTTCGAGCATTGCCGAGAATAACTTTGGAGAAAGGAGGTCTCCTTGGCGTACACCTTTCATTATCTCGAAGAGTTGTCATTTCCTTTCTGTTTGGATCTTTGCTGTAAACTCTCCTTATATTAGTATTCCTTGTGATTTTAAGGCTTCCCACATGTGGTTATGTTTTATAGATGATGCGGTGATGG
The DNA here is from genome assembly GCA_963422495.1 of Polyommatus iphigenia. NCBI lineage: Eukaryota > Metazoa > Arthropoda > Insecta > Lepidoptera > Lycaenidae > Polyommatus > Polyommatus iphigenia. The sequence continues at coordinate 29,218,672 of OY730188.1, read as the reverse complement.
CATATTGCATTCCAGTGGTGCGTCAGGTTGATGTGACCGTGTTGTACTGTATATGTTTTTAATTGTAATTTTCCATCTTTTTAGCAAAAGATGGACCCGTGCGAGTTTCTTACGCCGGTTCTTCTCGACGGGTTAGTTCCCGAACCGGTGGTAGGCACCGTATATCGACGTTCGGTAATGTTTTTGTAAAAAATTACTCCGAATAAAAATATTTTGATTTGATTTGATTTAGAATCAAATGCTTTATTGTAGTCTACAAAAGCCATGTAGTATTTTTTCCCATATTCGTTGCTCCTTTCTATAATCTGCTTTACCACATGGATGTGATCCATAGTAGAAAAGTCTTAACGGAAGCCTGCTTGTTCTTTAGGTTGGTTGTTATCTAGGACTGTACTAAGTCGGTTTAAAAGCACTTTTGAAAACACTTTGTATAAATTTGACATCAAACTAATGGGCCTGTAGTTATTAATCTCTGCCTTGTCCCCTTTCTTGTGAAGCAGTGTAATAGTTGATGTCGTCCATTGTCTTGGTATGATTTCGTTATCTAGTATTTCGTTAAATATTTTTGTGATAGTTTTTAGAGTGTATTCAAGACATCCTTTTAGGATTTCATTTGATATTTTATCTTCTCCAGGAGCTTTGCTGTTTTTCTGGGATTACCCATCTTACTTCTGATTCTAAAATTGGTGGTATTATGTCTTCATTTTCATCCTTTGGTAGGTGTTGTTTATTGTTGCAAGGTGTGTCTTTATACAATTTACTATAGAACTCGGTTGCAGTTTCGGTAATTTGTTGTCTTCTTGACTCTTTTTTTCCTGATACATTATTTTTTACGCATGGGATCCAACAGTTATTTTCTCTTAACTCTTTTAAAGCTTTTTAATTCCATCTGATTTTTCTATATGGTATTGAATAGTCTTATTCCTAAGTTCTTTCCTGTGCTTTCTAATTTTTTCTTTTATTTCTTTACTAAGTTTTGATATTTCATGTCTATTATCTTTTTTGTTTTTTAAGAGAGTACTTCTGATATCAATTAAAGATCTTGCTTCCTTGCCAATTTTATCTTTTTTAATTCGGGTGCCTTTTAAATTTTCAGAGACACGTTGAAGTGTTCTTTCTAGAATGTCATATTTTCCTTGTATTGATTTCATATTTTCAATTTCAAGTGTATTTTCTTTCAATGATATTAGTATTTTTTCTGGGATTGTTGATGGAGTTAAATTTTGTTTTTGGTGATATGTTTTCTACTTTTTCTTGTTATAGTACTATATAATTTTCCCCTTACCATTCGGTGGTTCGTGTTAAAGTTCAAATTGTTTATTGTGGTTACATCTTTGAAAAGATTGGGTTTGTTAGAGAGTATGAAGTCTATTTTGTTTTTTACTTGCCCATTAGGAGATAACCAAGTCCATTTCTTATTACAGTTTTTCTTATAAAAAGTGTTACGAATTTTTAGGTTATATGCTTGGGCTAAGTCTATAAGTCGTTTTCCATTGTTATTTCTTTTGCCTGTGCTATATCGGCCTATAATCATATCTTCATTTGGTAGCCTTTGTCCTATCTGGCCGTTAAAATCGCCCATGAGTATGATTGTTTTATTTGCTTTTTCAAGAGTTTTAGCTAGGTCTTCATAGAATTGATCTTTTATGTCTTCTGGAGCTATCTCGGTTGGTGCGTGTATTTGAATTATTGAAACAGTTCCGTACTCTGGTAGGGTGATATTTGCTTGAGCGATTCGTTCTGATATCCCAATAAATTCTTTAATATATTTGCTTTGGCATTTTTTTACAAGAAAGCCAACTCCATGCAGACCAGGCGTACTTCCGAAGTGGTACAAAATGTATTCATCATATTGTTCTATTTTTTCACCCATTCTTCTAACTTCGCTTAAGCCAGTGATGTCCCAGTTAATATATTTTAAGGCAAGTTCTAGTTCTAGTCTTGATTCATCTGTTCTTAAGGTTCTTGTGTTCAGGGTTGATATATAATAACTGTTTCTGTTTTTTTGTTTTATATTTTTTTTTGTTGAAGTTTGTTTTTCTTTTCCGTATGCAATAAGTCTAGGCGGAGAGCATACGTGAATTTAACCATGTAATAAGTCACATGCAAATAGATCCTCTCTTGAACTTTCCAGTGGGATTTCTAACAATTCCTTTCGCAATTTTTTTTCTTAACATCATAATATGAAACTTAGGGCCACGCTACACCGGAATAGCAGCGGCGAGGCGAGCACTTTCAGTGTCATATGATTTGAAACTTAATCTTCATTATTGTAATACATAGTATCGCTTGAGAAGTCTACGGCCGCCCGTGGTCGCTCGTGGACGCTGGCGGCCGCCAGCGACGGCGATTTCTCAAGCGATACTATGTATTTATTGCAATAATGAAGATAAAGTTTAAAATCATATGACACTGAAAGTGCTCGCCTCGCCGCTGCCATTACGGTGTGTCGCGGCCCATAAGGTAATGTAAGTGGTGATTTTTTTTTAAATCGGTTCCTTAGATCTTAGGGGGGTATTAGATTATCATTTATATTGGATCCTAGATCATTGAGTCATTTATATTGGATAATGTAATATAGTTAAATGATTCATTTCTTCCTTGATCATAGATTTTTGACATTTGCTGAGAGATTGGATCCAATACGGTCATAGAAATTGGTGTTGCCAGTTATTTAATATAAATTATTATTTTTAACCAATAATTAAAACCGACTTCCAAGGTAAAAACAATAATAGCATCCTTATAATATGAACTAAAAAGTATTAAATAATTATTCCTATCTAATAGTGCCTTTTTCCGAATTCGGCTAAAACTCAACTATTTCTGTACTCAATCTTCATCAGTTTGAAGTCGGTACCAGATGAATGTTCAGTTCTCTGACAGAATATTTGAAACTTTTGGAACTGGCACCGACTTCAAAATTATGAAGATTGAGTACAGAAATAGTTGAGTTTTAGCCGAATTCGGAAAAAGGCACTATTAGATAGGAATAATTATTTAATACTTTTTAATTCATATTATAAGGATGCTATTATTGTTTTTACTTTGGAAGTCGGTTTTAATTTTTGGTTAAAAATAATAATTTCACTCTTTTTAGTTACTTAGTAAGCCATCGCGTACTATACGTAGAATAATACACCTGTATATTATTCTACGTAGGTATCTTATTACAGTCACACTTACAAAACATAATATCAGCTGCAGCCTGCAGATAATTTTAAACAATACATTAAAAAATTCGAAGTGAACACGTGTGACGTGCTAAGTAGCCGGTCACCGGACTAGTTTCAATAGGCTGGCACTCGCTCGACTTGTCGCACACGCAGCGCACATAGTACGGTACCCGGCCCGCGCCCGCGCCGCCGCGCCGCTCGCTTGACAGCCCTGGCAGATATGCGAGATGACAGTTATTGTACTATGAACGCTAAACGCAATGCAAAAGGTTGAAAGTAGGTTGTTTTCCAGAATATCTCGGCGAATTGAGACAGAATGTTACATTATCAAAGCAACTTTAACTTCTCAGAAGTAATGTCAAATGTGTGCCTTATGCTCTGGAGGTAAGGTTGAATTTGGTAACATTGGTGACCCTGACGTGGTAATGATTATGATAATGATGATGATGATGAATGTAATTTGCATAGTAGCATATGCTTTCAGTTTTTAAAACAGCGCCTAAACTCCCAAACTTGTATCTATAAGGAATCCGGAGTTCTCTTAGTATCTTCGGAACCATAGTATACCTCGGTGCAAAATCTTGCGTTTTGGTAGCATATGCTTAGGATGCTTCTCATAAAACCAAAATCACCATATGTTTCCATATAAATTTCGAGGAGTTCGTTCCCTCGATTACTCATGGATCCCATCATCAGGTCACCACTTTTGTGAACATGGTACCAAATTGGAGTGAAACCTAATACAACAAAACAAAAATTTCGAAAATCGGTTCACAAACGGCGGAGTAATCGTTGAACATACAAAAATAAAAATAAAATATCCACAGCCGAACATATAACCTCCTCGTTTTTTGGAAGTCGGTTAAAAAAGAGTTTTTAATTTCTTGTTCGTTAATATGTTTCAAATAATGTAATGTAATTCTTTTTCTAATTATATACTTGAATAATCTTGCTGAAATAACAAAAAACAAGCCATATTAAAAATGACGATGTCTTTTGACTCTAGATCTAGTAACACTGATGTCAATACCTGTCAGCGTTAGCGCTCCCCATTGGCTATTGAAACCACATATGACGTAAAATAGGATCAATGTTAAATGATAATGTAATATGCAGATATGATCAAATGATCATTTTTATTGGATCCTATATATGATCCTATAAATGATCCAATATAAATGATAATGTAATACCCCCCTTAATCACAGATACCCTACAATGTCACAATCTTTACCAGTTATCTCTTTACAAGATTTGTATAGATAAAGAATTAAATAATTTAATATATAAAATTCTTGTGTCACAGTGTTTGTGCGCGAACTCTTCCAAAACGGCTGAACCGATTTTAATTAAATTTTGTATGTACCATCGAGGAAATTGATTCCTAGGCAGTTGACGTCCCTATGTCTTGTGGATGTTAGCTGTGATCGGTCGGATGAGTTTGAATTAACGCGACTAAATTAATTAGGTCCGCTATCTGCCTAGGAATCAACTTCCTCGATGGTACATTCGTTAGGCCTGAGAATAGGTTTTGACGTGATAACGTCTTATAATTCGATATGGGGTGCGCGCCCGAAAAACATGACAGTTCATGCGGCGTTACCTCGCTGACAGCTCTGAGGCGTTCCATTCACACTCTCAAGTCTCTCAACAACCGTAAGGCCCACCTGGGCCGCGCTCTTTGTTTCGATTATATTACGTATTTCGATGACTTAGAGAATACTTTTGCATGAAGAAGTTTGGTTAGTTATGACCTTTGATACATTGACCACACTCTGAATGAAAAATAAATAAACAATCTGTGAGCTATTAGTATTATTTCGGCTATTCAAAATTGTGCTCTATTTCCTACGTGTCAAGGTATGACTTAATATATGAAGAATAAAATATTCGTTTATTTCTTCTGAACAAGTCACTAATTATAGTTTCGAAAGTTTATAATTGAGAAACTAATATCACATCGGACTAAATACTATATTATGATGGCTTGATAGATAGAAAATTTAACATAACATATTATAATGTAGTTCACACAAACATAAAATATAGATTGTATGTAAGGATATTACATTAATTTTACAAAGAGGGTAGGCCGGGCGCCATTTTTTTTTTTGCACATTGACCTGCCAACTTTTTTGAATAGATTTTTCCCGGAACTGAGGGGTTAAGGCTATGACGTTGTCACGTTCAACTATCGTCAGTAAACCGACTTTACAGACAACCGATTTTTTTATCTACTTTTATATTAATACTAGAAATAATTTGTATGGCAAAACAACATTTGCCGGGTCAGCTAGTAATATATATTCTTTACATTCCAGTACACTGCCAAGTCGAACAACTGCGCGCGGGTGCTGTCCGGTCCGGAGGAGCAAGAGCAGTGGCAGCGCGCCATCGAGGCGCAGAGCAGCGCCCGCCGCAACCGCCGCGCGCACGCGTACCCCCCGCTCCCCGCCTCCCCGCAACCTACACACACACACATACGCTTCGACGAGTGATGCGTGTACCGTCAGGTGTTCACACACACATACGCTTCGAGTTTCGACGAGTGATGCGTGTACTGTCAGGTGTTTTAAAACTTTAATTTTCGTTTACTTAATACTTTATGTGTAGTTTTTTTTTTTATATATTACAATCTTCCGCCACTTCTTAGTGAAAATGTTTTGTCCTTATCTATGAAGATAAAAACGGTGTAACAAAACAAAGTGATAATACTTTAGTTAGGGTGATTTCATGATTTGTATGGTGATGATTGGTAATAGTAATGTTGTGGTTGTTGCATCAATGTTTAGGCAAATATTGCTCATTTTGAAGAATGTCATTTAGAATACATAATTTTACTTTTAGTACATTTCCACCACTACTATGTTAATATTTATATTATAGTTTGTGCGTTTTAAGATGATATGGGTGACACATTATAATTGACAATAGTAGGGAAGTTACCTTAAAATTTTAATCGATAATTTAAAAATATCGAATCACTTCGTAAAGGAATTGCAATCGAAATTATCGATTTCGTACTGACGTTTCAGAGTGGCGCTAGCGATTTAAGATGGCCGCCCTTTTTATCGATTTGATTTCGATTCAACAGTGTCAATCTCTATCGGCATAAGTTCCGTTTCATGCATCTGACATTTTTCAAATTTTATATTAATAAGTTAGCATTTAGCAACTTTTCATTTTTATTCATTTACAGTTATAGGAAACATTTATTTTTGTAGATGGAATATAATTTATTACACATTTTTGTTTTTTTGTTTTCTTGTAAAAAAATCCGTAGCAAGGAATATGAGAACTGTCACCCATATCATCTTATAACGCACAAACTATAGTAGTTTGATTTAAAATATTTTCCCAAAAGAACAGCGTGCAAATTACAGACTACAGTTTGTATAAACGCAAATATAGTAAGAGAATAAAAGCTTTACATATTTTAATGTAACATCTGTTTTTGTACAACACCTATTTAAAGCATGAAATTGAAAAGTTTGTAATGTTTTCTATGTATTAATGGTTTAAGTGTAAATGGATCCAATATAAAGAAAGTAATTAAAAAGAAAATTTATTAGCAATTAAATGCAACATCGAAATTCAGTCTTAAACACCTACACTTACAGCTAAGGCACAGGCACATAACTTATAAAAAAGAAAAGTATACTATAAAAGTACTGCACCTACAAATTAATTAAAATACACTTCTATACAATTTCCTATTTATATATATTATAAAATACCTACGAATAATAAAGTTTTATTATTTGTAGTATAATACAAAATAAAATTAATCACATTCAGTACAAATAATGTACTGGTTCAGATAGTCAATAAGTATACATACAAAGGAAATACCTGAGACATAAGTAATAATTAATCAAAAATTAAAAGATGTCGCAACTAAATCTATTGATAAATAAAAATCGGCCAAGTACGAGTTGTACTCGCGCACGAAGGGTTCCGTACCACTACAGAGCAAAAATAGACTAAAAATTGTATTTTTTGTATGGAAGCCCCCCCTTAATTATTTAATTTATTTAAATTTTATTATTAATTATTAAAGCAGATACAATTAAGTATTTTGTGAACATTTCAATTGCCTATGTGTTTCCGTTATTCATTAAGAGCAAAAAATAGCAAAAAAATCACATTTGTTGTATGGGAGCTCCCCTTAAATATTTAATTAATTTTGTTTTTAGTATTTGTTGTTATAGCGGCAACAGATTTATACAATCTGTAAAAATTTCAGAAGTCTAGCTATAGCGGTTCTTGAGTTACAGCCTGGTGACAGACAGACGGACAGACATCGAAGTCTTAGTAATAGGCTCCCGTTTTTACACTTTTGGTACGGAACCCTGAAAAAAGACAAATCTTATATTATGTTATTCTTTTTCATTTTCTTATTCTGTATGATAAAAAAGCTATAAAATAAATCGCAATTTCTGATTGAAGTATAGTTACAAAAATACAGAAAATTACATCAAGCACAACCAAAAATGTATTCTTAATTTTTCTCCGCCTTTTAAGTACTTAAGCGCTTATTCCACTTATCCTAGCTAGGTTCCTAGCCTAGCTAGGATCCTAAATCGTTTCCGATTTAGTCAAGTGGAAAAACATTTAGAAAGCTAGGTTCCTAGCTAGGATCCTACCTAGGAACCTAGCTAGGATAAGTGGAATAAGCGCTTTACAAACAGAGTAAATTAATAGGGAGTGCCTCCGCTGCCGGCGCCGGTTGCCGAAATGGCTGCCGGCGCCGGTTGCTGAATTGGCTGCCGGCGCCGTTTTCCGAACTCCGAAGTTTGCCAAAGTCACGCGATGTTTGCCGAATAGGCTGCCGACGCCTATTCGTTAGCATCGTAACATCGCTTGTCAAATGACAGAATAATGATCAAAAACATCAGTCTTGAGCTAAAGGACTATGAAAAGCACAAATAATAAGGTCATAAATAGTCATATTGATATTGTAAGGATGCATATTTCAATCCTTCGATCGGGGATTCTTGGAAATGCTATTGTATTCTATTGTTGTCGCGATCACCGGTGCTCGTATGGGGCTTGAATCTTGATGGGTTAATGGTGGTGATGATGATGCTGATAAAATATGTGTGCATAGTAGCATAATAAAATATCTTTACTTCTTTAAACAACGCTGAAACTCTTTAACATGTTTAAGGAATCTGAAGTTCTGTTCAGTACCTTCGGAAGTATACCACGCGGTTTATAACTGTAGCTGTGGTGAAAAATCTTACTTTTTGTAAATGCATCACAAAAAACTAAAATATCCACAGCCGAACAAAAAGGTACCTAACCTTCACCTTTTGAAGTCGGTAAACACGTAGTGATTGTATTCTCTGCGTAGACAGAGTAAAAGTCCTTATTCTTTGATTATCTTTGTCGGTAAAGTCGAATATATTTGAGATTATAATTAAGTATTTCTTTTTTTTGTGTATTCGGCACTGGAACCTAGCGCTTTACGCATAGTTATCATCCCATTTTGAGTGCCAGCGCCGGCAGCCGTTGTTTTATATCTCGGCTGTCGGCAGTATACTTACCGCCGGTTCCCATCACTGATATTTTTGGTAGCCGGCGCCGGTAGCGGAGGCATTCCTAAATTAATATTATAATAAGTGTCAAATATTATATTGTTGCTGCTTTACATTGAACAAAAGAGACAAAACATGCAGTTAATCTATCAATAGTATATTAATACTTAATTATTATATAGTATTGCAATAATCAAAATTAAGGCCGTCCCCCGAGCAAACGACCTTGGCCATACATTTGCCGCGTTGCCGAGATCGCGCCAAAACCCTATTATTTTTACTTATCTTAGTTCAAAATTGTCCTAAAAAAATTTTAAACGGGGAAAATGTAGTTTATGATATTGTCGATCTAATTGGCGTGAGTTTCAAATAAAAGTAATTTGTAAATCCTAAGGAGATGCTGAATGTATGCTTGAATTTTAATAAATTGGTATTACTTTGGAAGCTGATATCATGAGTATAATAAACAAAAATAGAAAATTTAAAACGAGGAAAGGAATGTTGATATATTGAAGATTATTGCTGTATTTTTATTATAACTTTGTAGCTTTCAGATTATGAGTTTATAAGGCTTTAAATACGGTAAATTTCGGAATCTCTGTAGGGAATGCCCTTAAGTTATTTTTGTTTAAAAGCAATTCCAAAATTTTGGAGTAGACACAGTAACAGCTGCTATTCATTATACATCACAAACCTTTATACAGCTGCCCTATACCTAATTAGTAAGTTTATAAAATAGTAATACATTATTGGTACATCATATAAAAAAGTATAATGTTACAAAATTACCTGCAATATTTCCTTACGTTAAATAAGCTCAAATAGTATGGCAATAATGATAACTACATAATATAAATTGAATTCGGAAGACGCTATGGAAGGTATAAGAAATGTAACGACTTTTTGTAATGTAGTTAGGCAGTCATATACAAGTATCCACAAAATTTTAGGAGGTACTTGACCAGTTGATTAAATATATTGCAAAGCTTACGTCAAAGAAGTTAGTATGTTCTATAATATTTCTGTCATAAAAATAATTAAAAAGTTTAGTTTTATTATCACATCATTAAGTAATTATGTTATAGTAACAGGTAGTTATTATAAGTACCTAAATAATTATTATGTACATAAGAGGTAGATAACATCTATTGCTTACATCTAAGATGTTTCCATATTTCTATGCACAGTAACAGGTGCTATGACACTATTTTTACCACAAGGTAGCACGGTCACTGATAAATCGGTAGAAATATTGTGTCTATGTTTAACTTTAGTAGGAACAGGAAAACTGACGTCGGATTTTGTATCGTCCGAAAGTATCGTGGGATCATTCACAGAGAAGCCGGTAGCTTCGGAGTCCTCGTGGGGAGTCATCGTCGAGTAGCCGTGGTCGGAGCCCCCGGCAGTATGAGACCTTCGGTACCCTGTGACCACCCTGTACGGAGATATCGGAGCCTCAGTCTCCATCACCGGCAGTAGCTTGTCTTGGCCGTTCTGGTCGGGCATATCGTCCGATGACATGTAACTTAGTTGAACATCAATATCTTGCCAAGTCTCGGCTGGACCGTCGACGTACAAGTTGTGACAGCTAGCGGTCGTAGTGTTTTGTCTGTAGCAGTATATCGCGACAGCTATTACCAAGCTGATAGTAACGATACACCCCGCTATTGGTCCAATCGCCGAGTAACTTGCGAAAGCGTCTCTGTTGACCTGGCCGAAAGTACCCTCGCCGTATGGAGTCACGGCACCGAGGACACCGTTGAAACAAGTCGATTGAGAAGTACAAAACGGCGCAGCTAGCGGCGTGCGGCCGTCTGCGTCCACCTGACACCATTCGCAAGCCAACACGCCTAAGCAACTCGAATGGGTCAAGTAGTTTTCACATTGAAAGTCGAAACAGGGCTTCAGATTTTCAGCGTAGTTGTGGAAATAGTGCGATTTATGGTTATTTTTCTCTGGTACCAAGCCGCACAACGGTATGTCCTGGCTCATGTTCGATTTGTTGGCGTTAGGACACTCGTACCATTCGGAGCTACATTCGCAGGGACACTCGCACTCTGTTTGCTCCATGCGGTTGCAGTTGAGGCAGAGTCGGTCAAACATGCTGCAGGGACAAAAAGGTCCGATACTTCCCAAGCTACATCTCGAATTCACGAGTCCAATGAAAGAGTTAGTTCCCGGGATAGCAGTTATGTGATAGTGAACACAGTGGTCGCCTGACACGATATTTGACAAAACATTCGGCAGGGACATGTTAAATTCGTAGTATCTTTGTATAGTTTTATCAAAAAAGTTGCTGCACATCTTCTTCGTGACGAAACCTTTGTGATTTAACATATCGATAGCTATCATTGACTCCTTATGTGTAATGTGCTGCTGCTCTATTGGCCCTGAGCTATTTGGATCCATCAAACCTGGGTGTGAAACCAAGTATCCTCGATTGTCCATTATAAAACATTTTATATAGGCCAATGAACATTGCGGCATATTTTCTATGAGTAGCTTATATAGAAAACCCATAGTGACATCCATCGAAACAACCATGGGAGGATAAATTGGACTTTGAAGAGCATAAGAAATAGATATGATGTAGCCCGCCCCACCGACATCGAGAGTAGGTGGTGTGAGAATAATTTTGTCTGGATTTTCCATGGCATTTGTATACCACGGTCTTCTAACAGGTTCATAGTCATATTCTAACACAGTACCTGGAAACATCACAAGGACACCGCTTTCTGTTGCTGCGTATCTCCTCACAACATAGTTAGAAAGTGGTCCATGAAGGTGTTGCCTTTTATAAAAGGATAAAATGGAATTAAGGAACCCGACATCTTGTTGTATTTCATTCTTTAAACCAGGGTTGGAGAGCAGTCCATGCGCAACACTCTTTATATATGCCAAGTAATTTTGCATGTATGCCAAAGCTTCCTGTCCGTCTGCCATGTCATAGAGGTAAGTAAATGGCGACTGAAAACTAGATGGACTTAAATACACTGTCCCTTGGTCAATAGTTGAGATTTGTTTAAAATGCCTACATAATTTCCCAGTCTTTGGTGGAAATAAGTCTAGTCTATGAAACAGTATATCTTTGCTACTTCTTGAAAAGTAAATGTTAGACATGTTCATTATACTGTCGTTTTTAAATTCTGTTACGAGACATACAATATAATATTTATAAACCCACTTCCATTCATATAAAACATTAGTAAAATTATTAATATCAAATTTTATGTTACCTGATGATTTTTGGAGCATCTTTTGTTTTACCTTTCCAACAAACCTGTGGGGCTCAATTGACTCCAAGTGTGTGAATTTAATTTTCTCCGATGTAGACTCTGGTCTTGGAAAATGTGAATGCATAAGTATTTTTCCTGAGAAATCCATAACAAATGCTCTTTTATCACCGTCTCTGCTTTTGAAATAAATGATATCTTCTGCTAAATCAGACCAGTACAAATCCAGGCCAAATATACCACCGGAGATGGGGTATACCAAGGATATAATATAATCTCTCTCAGTTGCTTCCCAAATTGGTCCCTCGACTAGTGTCTTGCTTTCATAGTTAGTGGGCATTAAGGACAAAAATGCTGATGCAACCTGACCGATTACTCCACTGTTGTTTATATGCAACTTCATAACTGAATGCTCCTTAGAATGGTTGTGCCACTTGTCAAAGGACAAAATTCCTAATGACTTGTTCTTATTGTCGTCAGTTTCATAAAACAGCCCAATTGCTAGCTTCACTGTTGCATTGCTTTCCATGTGTGGGAAGACTTTGAGCCAATTGTCATCCTTTAAAATCTTTGTATCAGTGAGATAAATAAACAATTTATTGGCAGGCAATTGTTGTTCGTTTAATAAATTTTTCATCTCTTTATTTATTGTGACAGGTGGCAATAGGGAGTCGGCCACTTCGAGTGTTGTTAAATATTCTCTTAACAGGAGTTTGTTAGTGTCGGTTGCATTGGCAAACTTTGACATTCCATCTATACTGCAGGAGTCTTCGAACTTCATAAAATTGCTAGCATTAGCTACCTTAACAGTGAACATATCTGTGCTTTGCAATGCAAAAACAGTCTCCTTGACAACATTAACAATATGCTGTAATGTTTCGGAATGAACAAAGTTGTCTACTATGAAAACAACATATTTTGGGTCAGGGTGCACTATTTTATGGTACAGATACCTAAGGTTCGTATGTGGCATTGCGGTGCAGTCTTTGTCGGTGGCATAATCCAAGTGGGAGAGGAAATATTGTCTCTTCACTTTTAAGTCCTTAAATCTACCAAATAAACTGGATGGTTCGATCAAAGAAATGTCTAAAATGTTCGAATTCTTTATAAGCACTGTTTTTCGTATTGAATTAAACGGACAGGGATGTGTGAAGGATGGAGTATTGATGTGTTTGAAAGTATCATTCATTTCCATTAGTATGTTTGTTGCTGACGACACTTTATAACTGAGCTTATCAACGACACTCGTTAAAACATCTTGGTCGGCGTTGGACGAGCGATTTATTTTGTAAGTAGTCCGTATTTCTAAATGGGATGTATATTCACTTCCAAGCTCCTTGATCACCATTTCATTAAACCTGCTCGCCAGAGTCTCTGAAAGGTTTCTTATGCGTGTTTTTAAATCACATCGGCTGCTATTCTTTCCGCAATTGAGGTCGTTTGAAAGTAAAGACGAGAATAAACTCGCTTTGATGAAAAACAACAATATTATCTTCATATTGTAAACAAGCTTTTGACAAAGCTTGAAATGTTAGTATGTTTTAGCCGATTTAAGACATCCGATGTCCATTATTATTGTGCTTGTACATTTCAGTAATTCTTTCTGAACTCACACATGAAATTACATATTCAATTCACATACAAAATTAGTGAAATACGGAAAGTTTGTTAATAATTATCAAATTCACCACTCCAATTCCATACAGTTATGTTTGACACACAGGCAGGTTTGACATTCTTTCTTTCTTTTTCTTCTTTTTTGGCAACTTGACACAAAGGATGTGTATGTTGTGCCACAGACAAGGTAAAAAGGTAAGGAATATGGCGGGAAAACCATATTCCTCCTATTATAATTTTCATCATCGTTTTCATGTATCGTCAGGTCTAAAGTCTAGTCAAAGTCTAAGTAAAAGTCAATACAGTCAAGGAGTCAAGTCGGTCGATTCAGTAAAGTGGTAGACGCTTTACTGAAACTTTTGATGGAGTTTTGGAGGGAACACAAAATAGCACGTTTCTGGATATAACATCACTTTCCTACACTTGTGCATGAACACGAATATCTAATGATTAATATTCTACCAATATTACACACTAAAAACCCAGTTAACACAATTTTAGGAAAATAATATAAAAACACAACAGCACCCTTTTACATTCCCGGCAAAACTCCCAGGTTTGACATTATTATTTTTTGTAGTGCTCGTCTTTTCTTCTTCTTCTTACATTTTGGATAATACAGGCATTATGGACACCATCCACATGACGATTGACGTCATCACAGTCAGTCTCGCTCGTCTTAATATAGATTATTTTTAACAAAAAATTAAAACCAACTTCCAAGGTAAAAACAATAATAACATCCTTTTAATATGAACTAAAAAGTATTAAATAATTTTTCCTATTTATTAGTGCCTTTTTCCGAATTCGGCTAAACCTTAATTATTACTATTTCTGTACTCAATCTTCATTATTTTGAAGTCGGTACCAGATAGCTGAATCTTCAGTTCTCTGACAGAATATTTGAAACTTTTGGAACTGGCACCGACTTCAAAATTATGAAGCTTGAGTACAGAAATATTTGAGGTTTAGCCGAATTCGGAAAAAGGCACTAAGTATTAGATAGGAAAAATTATTTAATACTTTTTAGTTATTATTGTTTTTACCTTGGAAGTCGATTTTAATTTTTTGTTAAAAATAATAATTTCACTCTTTTTAGTTACCTAGTAGGTAAACCATCGCGTATATTATACGTATCTTATTATAATTCGAAAAAAAAAGCGTTTATACTTCAGAAACGGTGTTTATTTACGTGTTCCACATGATTTATATTAATAAAACTAAATATTATGTACCTAATGTACCTAAATTAAAACGGGAGACGCATCACGCAAGTTTTCGACATTGATTGTCGATTGTCGGGTTTTATTTTATTATTAAATTTTGCCCGCGCGCTCCCCGAACTCTCTCGGAACTTGCTCGGAACTCTCGCGTCGCCATCTGGCGAAAAACTAAAGGTAGGTACCGCGGTGGCGGTTGGACTTGCCTTCCCGAGGCAGTAGTTAGCGGCAACGGAATTATAGGTGGCGCTACAAAGTACGAAGTATTTTTTTACTAATTTATCTAATATCTAATACCTATATATCTATGGACGCTTCACACCACGTCAGTCTGGCCCAGTGCTAAACTGTACCTGAAGGACTTGTGTTACAGCCTACAGGTACCAGACAACGGAAATGTAATATTTAATACTTTTGTTGTTTTTAACTTGAATCATTTATTTTGCAACAACATTATATTTTTATTAAAAACGCCATGAAAAGTACCAATATAATAAGGACATAGCGTGATGATATAATTGTGGTGTTGTATCCATAACACTTATAAACAACCATTGTGACATTGGTGACCCTGATGTGGTAACGATGATGATGATGACTATATTATGCAGATGATGATGATGATGAATATAATTTGCATAGTAGCATATGCTTTCAGTTCTTAAAACGACGTCTAAACCCCCAAACTTGTATCTATAAGGAATCCAGAGTTCTCTTAGTATCTTCGGAACCATAACATACCTTGGTGCAAAATATTGTGTTTTGGTAGCATATGCTTAGGATACTTCTCATGAAACCAAAATCACCATATGTTTCCATATAAATTTTGAGGAGTTCCCTCGATTACTCATGGATCCCATCATCAGGTCACCACTTTTGTGATCATGATACCAAATTGGAGTGAAACCTAATACAACAAAACAAAAATTTCTAAAATCGGTTCACAAACGGCGGAGTAATCGTTGAACATACAAAAAAAAAATCTCCACAGCCGAACATAGCATAATATAACCTCCTCCTTTTTGGAAGTCGGTTAAAAAGAAATTATAATAATTGTTGGCCCCACAGAAATAAGATATAAATGTCTGTTGTTGGCCCATTGTTGTGAGATGAAGCAAAATGATTTTTCTAAGTATAAGTCTGGGTAGGTATAAGTTGTTAATAAAAAACCAAACAAATACACACAAAAAAGTTTTATATATTTTATAATATATGGATGCTTCACACCACGTCAGTCTGGCCCCGTGCTAAGTACCTACCTAAGGAGTTGTGTTACAGGTACCAGACAACGGAAATATTATATAAATTAATACTTTTATACTATACATATAATCAGTGCCGTAAATAGCCTTTATTGCGCCCTGTGCGAGCTTCTATAACTGCGCCCTTGATTTTTAGGGTTCCGTAGTCAACAAGGAACCCTTATAGTTTCGGTCTGTCCGTCCGTCTGTCCGTCCGTCTGTCCGTCTGTCTGTCTGTCTGTCTGTCCGCGGTTTTGCTCAGAGACTATAGGACCTGCAAAACTGTAATTTGGCATGAATGCACATATTAGTGATGCCGACAAAATGGTACATGAAATGTTAATAAAATATTTTTATGGTACCTTCCCTACACATTAAGCGGGGATGAATTTTTTTTCGCGTCCACCCAATCGTGTGGGGTGTCGTTGGATAGGTTTTTTAAAAATATTACGAGTATTCATAGTAAATTTTCCGATTTAGGGATCCGTTTGTGAAATATTAAGTTTTAAAGTGGAAATAATCGTTAGAGTCCAGAATCCCCCTTTTCTACCAGCTAAACGGTTGCTTCTGGAAATCTGAAAAATTCTCGGGAGTAGGAAATCTGCTGAATTTAATAGGAAAACTATCACGGCTAAGAAGACTTCATAAATTATTGAGTAATAGTCGATCTGTTACCGCTAATGTGCGGAAACCAGTTAGACTGCAGAGCGGGGATCGGGGGGCGCAGCCCCCCGCCAAAACAAAAACAAACACAATCCAGAAAGTCCAAAAGTAGGTTTGGTTAGGTTAGAACTTAGACCACAACACAGAGGGAGCCGAACGAGCGCAGCGAGCGTGCTGCGGCAGCAGCCGGCGACCGTCATAAATTGTCTTCCGCAATTTAACGATGTACTATTCGTTACTATGCAAACTAACTAGGTGAAGTGCGAATATATAAGCTTTTTTTTATTTAAATTTCACACTTTAACGTATGGTATAAGGACATTTGCAGTTTACCTCGTTAATGTGCATATTATCGTATTCCGCATTCTAGCGGTAACAGATCAACTAAAAAACAGGCCAAGTGCGAGTTGGACTCGCCTATGAAGGGTTCCGCAGCAGCAATAAGGTTTATTTTTATGAAATTAAAAGGTTTTTGATTTATTTTTAATTTTTATATTTCAGTTGATTTCATGAAAGTTAAATTAAGGTTTACCATTTTATGACGTATAAAAAAACTACTTGCTAGATCTCGTTCAAACCAATTTTCGTTGGTAGTTTTTATAGTAATGTACATCATATTATATTTTTTTAGACTTATCATGCCCCTATTTTAGAAGTTAGAGGGGGGGGGGGACACATTTTACCACTTTGGAAGAGTCTCTCTCGCAAACTTTTCAGGTTAGAAAAAAATGATATTAGAAACCTCAATATTACCTTTCCATAAATACCCCACACGCATAGGTTAGATGAAAAAAAAATTTCGATTTCCGTTGTACCTATGGGGACCCCTTAAATTTTTAATAATTTTTCAATTTTTATATCAAATTCTTAATGCGGTTCACAGATTACATCTACTTACCAAGTTTCAATAGTATAGCTCTTATAGTTTCGGAGAAAAGTAGCTGTGACATACGGACGGACAGACAGACAGACATGACGAATCTATAAGGGTTCCGTTTTTTGCCATTTGGCTACGGAATCCTAAAATGTATTCGGCGAAGTATAAAGGAACTTTTCGTTCAAATTCCTATGAAAGTAACTGAGATGATGTTGTTAGTAGTGTAAAACACGTTATAAATATACATTCATTGACCAATGACCATACAAAAATTTAAAAAAAAACTAGCGCTACTACGGAACCCTATAGGGTTGCGCGTGGCCTGACACGCACTTGGCTGGTTTTTTTAGATATTATAGGTACCCAGAGCAATGCTTCTAGGACAGGCCTCCCTGGTCTGGCCATTCTTGCGCCCCCCAAGAGTCTGCGCCCTGTGCCTGGGCACCGGTGGCACCGCCCTATTTACGGCACTGCATATAATATATTTAAGATTTTTATTGATACACATAATTATTTAATACACATCCAGACCCAGGAACATTGAAAACTTTTTGTTCCGTCGGCGGGATTCGAACCCGCGACCCCCGGCTTGAGCTGCCACACACTCAACCAATTGAGCCACAGAGGTCGTCGAAGCACACAACTAATTCAAAATATATCATTAATAACACAAAGTAATTTATTTAAATTATTAGACACAATATATTTTTGAAGTGAAAACTTCTTTAGCGGCGCGGGCGTTGAGCACTTTTGTGGGATGGGTAAAAAGTAAAAACTGTGAAACTCGCGTCAGATGCTCGTGCTGAAAAACCGTAAGACGGTTGGGGAGGAGTGTTGTAACATCGAAATCGATTAATCGAACAATCGATTGTCTTTTTTCGATTGTCGATATTTTTTAATCGATTTCGATTTTAATCGGGTTTCGATTAATTAAAAAAATTGATTTTTTAAAAATCGATTTTCATAAAAAATGGGTTAAAAAATTGTAAGGGTTTCGATTAATTAAAAAAATCGATTTTTTAAAAATCGATTTTCATAAAAAATGGGTTAAAAATGCACAACGTTAATAATCAAGTTTTCACTTCTGCCGGCACTCCCGGAGTGCAACCCGTCTTTTTTCTTATTTTTTTTACGATTGATTGTTTTCATGTTTCTTTTTCTGCTTTCTTGCATTGCTACTAATTATTGTAATCTGTTCAATTGTATCGTATAATGTTGAGTCTCTTGTTTCAGGTGTTATGAAGAACAACGCGCTAGCAGTGATAGCAAGGAACGCATAAATAAATGCACCGAGCACTGGTGATACGAGATCCTAAAAAAAATGTAAGGTAAGTTAATAAGTACAAACAACAATCTTTAAACTATAGTCATGGAAGATGAAAGACGGCAGTACACACACTTGAAAACAGTTCTCACTCTGAGAAGGAAAGAATCTGAGAGAGAAAGATACTTTAAACGAGAATTCCAGGTTGGTCAGCACTTGCGACATAATTAATTTTAAGAGCGGGCTGCTAAATTTTGCTGTGTTTTCTAATAAGTATTACGATCCCGGAAGACGATTGACTTAAATGAAATTGAGATTTCTTTAATCATTGTATATTAATTATCTTATATTAGCCTAGGGGCCATTCATAAAATACGTCACACTAAAATTAGCTTTTTTGACCCCCTCCCCCCCGGTTGTCACGCTGTGTCACACTTTCTGTGACCCCTCCTGTAAATATTTCGTCACAAAAACTAAGCCCCCCCCCCCCTAAACATGATTAAAAATACAATAATTAATACATGAGAAATATTATTTTCACTTGTTACTGAGTCCAGAGCGCAGAGTGCTTAGAAACGTTACTCTCTCAAGTATTGGAAAAACAAAGAAATTGATTGTGATGACTGATGGATCGCGACACCACTAGATCCACACACACAAATGGTCGTATATCCTCGTTTCGAGGGCACATCTTTAACCATCTCCCCTAGCATTGAGATACTTGGCGTCAACATATCGAGCGAAGTCCAGTTCCGATATCATCTAGAGGGTAAGGCCAAATTAGCCTCGAAGAAGCTTAGTGTTCTTAACAGAGCGAGACAGTACTTCAGTCCGGATCAACGCCTACAACTCTACAAGGCGCAGGTTCGGCCTCATATGGAATATTGTTCTCATCTCTGGGCAGGGGCGCCAAAATACCAACTGCTCCCTCTGGATCGTATCTAACGAAGGGCCGCTCGAATTGTTGACTGCCATAGTGTTTCAAACAGCTTGGACCCTTTGGAATTACGCCGAGATGTAGCTTCGGGTTGTATCACGGGGAGTGCTCTGAGGAATTGTTCGGAATCATACCACCTGCAACTTTTCGCCATCGTCCCACTCGAAAAACATACCATCCTCATCACCTTGATGAGTGGCAGTCTTCCACAGTGCGTTTTTCGCGTAACTTTCTGCCGCGCACTGTAAAACTCTGGAACGGACTGTCGCCAGCAGTATTTCCGGACCTATACGACCTGCAAACCTTCAAGAAAAGAGCGTATTCCCTCTTAAAAGGCCGGCAACGCACCTGCAGCTCTTCTGATGTTGCGAGTGTCCATGGGCGACGGTAGTTGCTTACCATTAGGTGACCCATTTTGCTCGTTTGCCCCCTTATTTAATAAAAAAAAAAAAGAAAAAAAGATCCAAGTCAAAACGCTTCAGCGACACAGAGCGCCACAGAGCTAGCGCTCATGTTGAAAAAATAAATATATCAAGTACAATTTATTGTAATAATTATATATAATACATTTAAATATCGGTATATTTACTAACACGAATTAAATGACTTCTAAAAAAGTCTAGAGAATGAATACTCAGTAAAAAAAAATAATGAACGGCGAACGTCACGCTGCCGTAGACCCCCTGTCCCCCCTTGTCACATCTTGTCACACTCGGTAAAACCCCTCCCCCCTCCCTTGTATGCGAACGTATTTTATGAACGGTCCCCTAACGGAAAACACGGTTCACTTATTTTGACTCGATAGTTATTACTTTTCGAAATTATGAATCTTTCTGGGCTTTTCAACAAATATCTGTTACACATATTGAGTTACTATCATTAAATAACTTGCACTACTACAATCACACACTTTATAAAATAATGGCTAAAGAAAATATTAGAATTGTATTTGATTTTTAAGTAATCATCAAAAACGTTTTGGGACTTACGACCTTTACTTTCGTGCTATAATGCGGGAATCGTTGTTACGCGATATTGTTCACTATTAGCTGCAGCGCAAAGTACAATCTTCGCGGGCACGATTCGTGGAATCATTATATCACGATTGGAGGATAGCGGGGTGTGTAGGCGGGTCTAGCGTGTTTTGATATTTTTGGCAGCAGGCTCTTAACCTTTTTAAAAGAAAAATAATTTACCAAAGCAGGCGTTAACGGTGCCAGCATGGTACCGCCACACGACGCCAGGGTACAAATTCCGATGCACGAGCCACGTACACTCGTCGGGAACAGCTCCACAGTGTATACCACAGATCCAGTGTAGATAGCTGATACTATGAGCTTTCCTATTAAGAATAACGTAATTTTCACCCATCTATAACCTGCAAAGACAATAAAAGTAACTTTTGTAAGTGCTATAGTAAAAAATATAACTGCTAAGTTGTGCTGCTAATAAGCCTTTGGATGTCATCGACTGTACCTATACCTACATAAAGTCGCGTCATGCTAAGAGGTAAAAAATTCTAATGACGGTAAAAATAAGCCAGATGATCAGTTTTTCTCCGAGATATTGGAAGTTGCCAAGCTTTAAGAAAAACAAAGTGGTCGAAAAGTAAAAAAAAGTGTGTCAGCTCCGACGCACGACTGGAGTTTACTCCTTAAGTACGAGTATAGCAATATAAATACATCGACACTGATAGAAACAAACAAGCCCAATAACATATAGTATATAGGTATAGTCGCCTATACAGCATACCATATGCACGTCTTAATCATAAAGTTAATATACCTATCGGAATATAATATTATATAATAATATTTTAAAAAATTATTATATAATAATATAATATAATATTCCGTTAGGTATATTACCTTTATGGTCTTAATACACTCACAGCCAAATCAGAAAGTTGCGCACTAAAGGTGCGCACCAAAAACGTGACACGATTTTTCGTTACTTGTTAGTAGGTTTTACCCCTCGGATTTTTCTCATACCGGGCGCCTTATATATGAAAATCGATTCTTAAGGAGTAAACTCCAAAAAATTAGAGTAGGTACTCTGTGAACCATCTACCTGATGTTTTTAATTAATATTCTTTATATTCCCACTTTGTACTTACTTGGAGGAACAAATGCAATGGCAATGCAGTTTATTCCGCACACCAAAAATCCACACTGAAGAGGTTTTCGTCTTCCAATTTTGTTCATCAAGTATATAGAGATCAGCTCGCCGGGAAAGGATGCGAGTGCCGTCATCAAGAAAGTGGTATATTTATCACCCGGTAGGAACACTGAGTTGACCAGCATACTGTAGTATATGAAACTCACTGCCAGTCTCCATACCACCCCAGCTACGAGCCTCTTCAGAATCTCCTTTGATCGCATTACCTCCCGAAATCCCTCAGTGGTTACGTTGTTGTTCAAACCGAATACATTTTTGAGATTTTCTTCGCTTATCCTATCGATCACTTGCGGTTCTATCCCTAAGTTATTCATTTTTACCATCCGCTTCAACGATTTCTTGGCCTCCTTGATTCTGCCGTTTAGGATCTGCCATCGCGGGCTCTCGTTGAGAAAGAAGATGTTGCACGTGAAGAGGATTGGAGGAGAGCATATAATATACAAGATGTTCTTCCAATTGGAGACGAACATGGCAATGCAGGCCAGCACCGCTTCTCCCATGTAGATGGCGTAAGCGAAGAGTACACCAGCTACTATTCTAGTCTTTTTGCTGCTGTTCTCTGACACTAAAAGAGGCACTCACTTAGCATTGGTTGGGTCAGTCGACGATAGATCCGTGTATCGCTTATGGACTTTATTCCTTGGCAATAAGGTCTAACATTACACTGGATATATCGTCGACTGTACATTAGATATCTGATGGGGCTTCAATAGGATATTACTTATCACTGTAGCCGCGGTATATGCGCCAGTGGTAATGGCGCCTTCCAAAAACTCCAGCACAATGTACACATTGTAAGATGTAGCCAGGACCTTGAAGTTCCCTATTAAACATCCCAGGGTGCATACTATCAAAGTGGGTTTGCGGCCAAATCTGAAAATGAAAAATGTACCTATTATGTTCGATATTGGGTATCACAATACTTAGGTTTAAATGTCAATAGCGATTATCAGCCTTGTTGCCTACAGGATAAGGCGTTATCTGAAGTCTTACGGCTTACCTGTCACACATCCATCCCGATGCTAACATGGAGATGATCATGCCGATCCCATGTGCTGTACCCACAAAGCTCACCTTCCACGGCTCACAAGCGAGATTCAACTACGAAAGAAAAATATGAATGAAACTTAGTTCTCCAAGCAGCTCCGCAATCCCCATACTGGTTTAATTTAAACGCAGGAGTTATGTTTTTTGCTTAGTGTACGCACAGTACACAAGAGTTCTTTTGCACTCATTAATCATAGTCGTGGACCGTGGCAGTCATCCTTCGGATGACCCTGCACCTCTTTTGTCTGTCTACCCTGTCCTTATATTTGGAAACAAAGTTTTTGTTGTTCCAAATCATAATCGGTGAGCAAAATAGCCCTTGCGACTGCCCCATTTCAAATACTAGTAAGGGACACTTTTTACAAAATTTTTTTTTGGAAAAAGTGTCCCTTACTTTACTTTCTAACCTACTAGGTCCCTACCGAATGCAAAAACACCGGCGCGGTTAAAAACTCACTCTAATTTTTTGTATGGGCAAGCGCCCCAGCGCGAGAGTCACAAGTTTCCCTATATTATAAAAGTGAAAAAAATGGTCTTTCAGCGCTGCTACTTTTACAGTGAATTATATAAGAGGAATATGCCCATATTGAATGAATATACATATCACATATCATGAATATACCCATAAAGAATTATCACTTAGTTTTGTATTAGATATAGATATAATTAAGCATTGCAGTACTTACCTAAATGCAGTATACGTTTGTGCGCTCTCCTATAAAATTTCGTTTTTGGCTCTTACTAGGTTTTGAAATGGGGTAGCCGACTGGTCCACGATCACTTTTGTAGTCAATGCCAATATCAATAGCGATTATTAGCCTTGTTTTTTTATGATAATAATGTTTTCTCACCTCAGCTACAACAGTATCATTATCCTCGTAAACCCAATCACTACACTTTGCCGTTGCGTTCACAAAACTGTCGTTAGTGCAGATAGAGCTTGGTGAAGTGTGGTTGATCAGGGGCCGGTAGCATCTGTCGATATCCGGATTAGGCCACCAAGTTGGAGAGAATACTGGCTCTTTGGAATCACATTCGGGAATACGACACCTAAAACGAAAGGTGTGGTCAAATATTTGAAAAAAATCTATTCTATTTCTTTCTCTAGTCTCTACTCTATTCAATTTATTTATATAATTATACTATCATTAACTGATACGCTTTCATAAAGATCTAAACTAAGTTATGACTAGGTTATGAATTATTATGATAGTTCAAAGCTTACCGATAGTTCACATCTCCCGCTACAAAAACAAAATTAACACTGATCATGGACACAAAAATCGCTGGCACACACGCAAGAAAATACTGCCATGCTTGATACCTGCCAGGCCTCTCCAAAATCTGCGATATATCATTATCGTCTTTCTCCTTAATGTGCGCTCTACACATCGCTTTAAACAACGACGGCCCACTCATTTATCTTATTGCAAACTATACAGTATACTAGTTTGTAATATGTATGTTTGTTACAGTTCAATTCGTTCGTTGGACCAATAAATAGGGTTAATTGATGATACGAGAGTACGGCAACACAATGACCAGGCAATTTTTAACAAAATGGTTGCAAGTGTTCCTAGAGTTTTGTGAGTGCTAAAATATAATTTGACAATAGATATCTCAGTTAGAAAGTTTAGAAGTTTTAATGAATTACTTATGACTACTCCGGTCCAGACATTCGAACCTCGAATTCGAAGTTAAGACGATCTGTTAAAAATTAGATCTTCTACTCTACATTTTAGGTCTTTTAAGGAAATGAAATAAAACAGTAATATTAAAATTATAACCAATTCTTTAAACGCTTATTCTTACAATATGTACACTTTTTTAAATTAGGAACTTAAAAATCAAACCTAGATTAGGGGAATTGTGCTTAAGATGACATAGTCAGATAAGACGACACATCGGCAAAATTCGTTGAAATTGTGCTTTCTGTGAACTTGTGACGTTTTATGGAGCACCTCAGTGTGCCCCTAGTAACCCAACTTAGTATGCCGGACAGGGACCGTACTTTACAAAGTAATAAAGGTTTTCCTAATTATGATGAGAGAAAAATTTTCTTACTCTTTTGTTTTGTGGTGAAAAAACGTATAAGGTCAGAATATTTTTATTATTTTATTATGGACATGGATTCTTATAGGCCACAAATATTAATAAAAGCGTGTTCTAACATTAAGTGTTTTTTTACAAAATTTAAATGTATCCGCTATTACTCAATTGGTAAGATGACATACTAGACGTCGGCTTAAGATGACATACTATTACTTATGTTTTCGCTAAATCGGTAACAGAAGCATTGTATATTATTTGACGATGATGAAAAACTTAAGAATCCTTACACCACTGACAACTAGAGGGATGATAATGCAGCTTGGATTTACGTATTGTAAAATACGACATACCATCAAAGTCTAAGGAATGTCGTCTTACCATATCAATATGTCATCTTACACTCGTCGACCTGGCGTGCAATTTGTTTTTTTTCACTGTTATATTAAGGTGATTTTTCTAAAACTGTTTAATTTCGTTGTTTATAAATCATTTATTTATAAAAGTGAGTTACTGATCTCATGTGACTCATTTTATTTTAAATATTTACCTTCAAACAAAAAGTATGTCATCTTAAGCACAATTCCCCTACTTATCAAGAGATTGTTTTGATTTCTCTATCATTCAATACATTTTAAACATAGAACTTGCCTTGGTGTTTCTATTCAGTCTCCTCTGTAAAATAACTGTTGTGTACTCTCTTTTATAATTTAAAAGTAAAGGCGTCAATCCACCGCGGCGCGAGCTGTGCACGGCCACGCGGCGCACGGATTTATTTCTTTGAATACGTGGGTCAACGTTTCTACTGCAGCACACGCTATACAAACACGCTTACGACTATGTACACGCTTCCGTGTATCCCGTGCACAGCATGCGTAGCGTGGCCAGCGTTGAGCTACGTGTGCACCATATTCGAGCAAGCTACGTGAGTCAATTCGTGCGTAGCGTGTCCGTGGGTTGCAGTGGACACAGTCACATATTATTATATGTTATTATTTTCTCACAAAGCGAAGCTTGACGCACGTGCGTAGTCTCTCCGTGCGCTGCGGTGGATTGACGGTTTAAACAAAATCTCTGTTTCTACCATTGTGTGACGTTTTCACACAAAGTACTCAGCGCTATGTCTGAAATTTGTTCAACGTTCTCTACGCTGGATTAACTGTGTTCGTTTCGGGAACTTGCGTGTCTGTCGCTTTAGGTTCTGTTGCCACTTTCAATTCCTTTGCCTTTTGTACGCTCAGGTTGAGTTGATAGATGGTGTCCAGTAGAGGAGTGCCCTTGGTTTCTGGTGTTATAATCAGCAGCGCCGACGCGAGCGTAGCGATAAACGCAAAGCAATACGAAGAGAAAGTCGGTGATATTACGGTCTGAAACAAAGAAATTAAATTTATTTTAAGGTTTATTAATTGTTAGAAATGTACCCTATGTCATGCACACTGAATTTTGTAATAATCGCCTTGAAATTCTGATAACATTTTTCATGGAAGTATCTAATTTTAAGTTAAAGTTAAGTGATAAAAATTTGTTATGGACTCAGTTCTTACTCAAAGGCTACCTTTTATCGTAGCCAAATGTGCGGTTTCATGATTTTCCTTTAAAAAGTTGTGGGAAACATCAGCTTTACCAATGCCGGTGTCAAAGGTGCGAGCATGCTGCCGGCGCAGGAGGCGAGGGTGCAGAAGCCGACGCACGATCCTCGCACGCTGGTGGGGAACAGCTCCATGGTGTACACCACGGTGCCAGTGTAGCACGCCGACACCAATAGCTTGCCGAACAGGAAAAGACAGATTTTCACCCATCGGTATTCTGTGGAATGTAAAGTTTTGTTAGACAGACATCACAGGGTAATGCAAGTTGAGAGGTTTTTTTAAACATAAAAGATCAAAGGCATATTTTATGGTCACTTCGTGTATACTAAGTTGGATCCAGCGGTATATGATCCAGTGGTTGAAACCAATGAAACCAAAAGTGGTTTGAGGCACTACTTAAATAGGACGTAATTTAAGAAACTCATCAAGTAGTGATTTGTTGGTAGGGATAAAAAATGTGATACCTAATTACGTAAAAATATGTTAAATTATAAATACTTATTATTTACTGAATAGGGGAAAAGTACCTTCTGGAACATAAGCACTCCCGACGCATGTCACTCCACAAACTAGGAAGCCAAACATCAAAGGTTTTCTTCTGCCAATTTTGTTCATCAGGTACATAGATATTAGCTCCCCAGGGAAGGATGTTAGGGCAGTCAGCAGAAAAACTGTGTACTTATCACCAGGGAGTAATACAGAATTGATGACTAAGCTGTAGTAAATAAAACTAGCCGCGAGCCGCCAAGTGATGCCCGCTACAAGCCTCTTCAAAATCTCTCCCGATCTGAACATCTCTTTGAAGCCTTCTGTTTCATTTTTCTTGTTCAAGTTAAAGACTTTTCTGAGTTCGTCTTCAGTAACGTCATCTATTTCTTTAGCATCTATCTTGAGTTTGTTCACTCTGGCAATTGTTTTTAAAGTTTCTTTCGCGTCTTTTATTTTGCCGTTTATTATTTGCCATCGCGGACTTTCTTTAAGTAGTACCATATAAGACAGGAACAGTGCAGAAGGTGTGCATATGATCAGCAGCAAGTTCTTCCAGTTGGGTACATGCATGGCAATAACCGCGAAAAGTGCTTCTCCCATGTAAATGGCATAGGCGAATACAACTCCTGCCAATATTCTCGTTTTAGCATTGCTATTTTCTGTCACTGAAAACAAACTATATCTATAGTAAGTTAAAAATAACAGAAGATAAATAAAAAATTGGCCAAGTGCTACTTCCGTGCCGTTATAGACGAAAAATAGGCCAAAAATTGTGTTTTTGTATGGGAGCACCCCTTAAATTTTTATTTTATTTTAATATTACTATTAATTATTAAAGTAGAACTATAATTAAGGCCTTTATTAAAATTTCAAGTGCTGTTGCCATTATGGATTACGAGCAAAAAGGGCCAAAAAATAACGTTTGTTGTATGGGAGCCCCCCTTAAATATTAATTTTATTTTGTTTTTAGTACTTGTTGTTATAGCGGCAACACAAGTACACAATCTGTGAAAAAATAAGTCTAGCTATAGCGGTTATTGTGACAGAGAGACAGACGGACAGACATCGAAGTCTCAGTAATGGAGTCCCGTTTTAACCCTTTTGGGTCAAAAACTTCTATAGAAGTCTTTGTTTTGGGTACGGAACACTAAAAACTAGTACTTTATATAGAGTCTCTAAGAAGGAATAATATTTCAATATGTTTACTACAGAAAATTAAAAATTTCTTCTCGTTGAAACTTCTCGACAAAAACACTAGACTTACGTAATACTGATGCTGCTGTATAGCCTCCCGTAGATATGGCTCCTTCTAGAAACTCCAAGAAGACGTAGACATTGTAAGACTTTGCTATGATCTTGAGATTACCGAGTAGGCACCCTACGGCGCATATTATTAGGGTCGGTTTTCGCCCAATCCTGAAACAATCACGCCAAATTCTAGTTCATTTTAACATGTGACACTTTGTGATTAAGTAAAACCATTGCGTGATGAATTTGTTTTATTTACGTAAATATTGCGTGAGGTTTCTGTAAAGTTTTTTAACAATTTGTAGGTCCAAACAATCCGCGGGATTTTGAAAATGCCAGCAATACATGAAAAGAGCGGGAACCTATAGGAAGGGTTCAGCAGGGAGACATACAACCCCTTCTCTCAAATAGGGAATAGAGAATAGTGGGGATGCCTGATGAAGTACCGTAAGATTGTAAATACCGTTAGATTATAATCTATCTCGTGAGATTGTAAACGGTCGAAAGATTGTGAACCGCAACGTACTGCTTACAATTTAACGTATTATTATTCGGTAGATTGTAATCTATCGAAGTGAAACCGTTAAATTACAATCTTAAAATTGTTAAATTTTCAACTGTCCGAAGGCTGTCCTTGATTGGTCGGCCTTACAGTAGACCGTTCTGTGACCATAGAGTTAGGAATGAAACACAGGTGTCAGTTAAATAAAATTAATGCACTTCAAGAATTGTGACATCAATATCCGACATTGTAAATGTTATCAAATGAGATCACATAGGTTCACGAGCATAATGTATATTAAAACACGGAAAATATATGTAATTTAGGCTATGTTTGGTGACTAACTATTATCATTCAAACAACACTTCTTTGGTTAATAACAGATTCATTTTACTTCCGCAACAATTTTATATGACTAATTCTAAAGCTGTGAGTTATTTTTAACACGAAATCAATTAACAATCACCCAAAGCCCGTTTGTTTACATTCGACATCAATTTATAATCATCAAAACACTGTTTGTTTACATTTATCAACAAACGAATAAGGCGACACGGGGCATATACCGTTCAACCAATCAGCGCCCGAGGTGCGTTCCGTTTCACAATTTGACGGTTTCACTTCGATAGATTACAATCTACCGAATAATAATACGTTAAATTGTAAGCAGTACGTTGCGGTTTACAATCTTTCGACCGTTTACAATCTCGCGAGATAGATTATAATCTAACGGTATTTACAATCTTACGGTGACATATACACAGGTTGTTCGGGTGAACATCGTTATTCTTAAAACCATCAAATGAGCCCGTCAAAATGAACAACTTTTTCTATGAGAACAATGCTGGGAACTCAAAAAAGGGCAATTTGTATGGGTATGGAGACGGCATTTTTTTAAGTTCCCAGCATTGTTCTCATAGAAAAAGTTGTTCATTTTGATAGGCTCATTTGATGGTTTTAATGATAACGGTATTCACCCATACAAACTGTATATTATTAAACCATTCTTTGTGTCGAACTCGATGTTTGAGTTAAAACTTAAAACACCACTTAAATATCTTGTAGGTTGTAGGACTCAAGAAGTCACATTACAATGATATTTCAAGAGTATATTGTAGGTAGTTTTGCAATAATTGTATGTATGATAAAAACCCGGTATATTAATATTTGAACATAAAGACCAAGCATTATTCAATTGTTATAAAGTTACAACTTACATAGTACTGTAAATCTTATTTACTATGAGATAATAATAAATCAACTTAACCTAAAGGCTAGAATAAACTCAGAACGCAGATAAATATTATATCACTCATATGAAAATGTTATTTAGTAGTGTTCTTAAAAATTACTATTGTAGAGCTGCGTAGCAAGTTACCGAAATAACTAAACACAATATTTACGAAGTAAATATTTGTTCTGTGACTAAAATCTTAGTTTATCTTATTTTAAATCACTTTATAAGTTCTACGTTTTTCTGTTAAAGATAACCAGTGAAATACCATAAATTACTGAAGATTAAGATTGGAGTTCTTTTAGACTCTAGATGTATGAATATCGCGTTGCTCGAAAGTCGCGGCTCCATTCTCGCAGAAATTCGCTTATCACACGACCTCTGTATCTTTTTCCCTGAGAAAAACTATGCTATGCTATATTTAACTAAGTTGATGAAACCCGTAAAAGAACACGTCATATTTTTTTTACGGGTTTCATCAACTTAGTGGAGTATACTATTGTTTATTTTAAGTTTAGTATGTAATTTCTTCTGTAATTATTTCTATGTATTCTTGTTTGTTTTCCAAATAAAATATCCAATAGCAATACCAAATACAGACATTGGTTTCGCGGCATAAAATATTCTTATATCTTTAAACGAGCATTTCTTGTATATATGTATATTATATATACCTATAATTGGAATCTCGGAATCGGCTCCAACGATTTTCATGAAATTTAGTATATAGGGGGTTTCGGGGGCGATAAATCGATCTAGCTAAGAATCATTTTTAGAAAATGTCATTTTATTTGTGCTTTATCAAATACCGAGCAAAGCTCGGTCAAATAGCTAGTAGTATTATAATACTAGATGACGCCCGCAACTTCGTTGCGCCAAAACTCGTTTATAGCGCGGGAACCTTTTCGACACAAAAAGTATCCTATGTCCTTTCCCGGGACTCAAAGTATCTCCATGCCAAATTTCAGCAAAAACGGTTAAGCTGTTTGTGCGTAAAGAGGTAACAGACAGACAGACGGACACACTTTTGCATTTATAATATGAGTTTAAAATATATGATATAATATTAGTATGAAGTATAAAAGTATGAATATTAGTATGGAAGTATGGATGTCTAAACATGTCGTCTTTTCGGTTCAGTTTCGGTTTTTACAAATTACATGATTACCTACCTGTCACACATGTACCCCGATCCCAACATCGCTATGATCATCCCTATACCGTGTGCTGTTCCAATGAAGTTCACTTTCCATGGTTGGCAGCCGAGATTCAACTGAAAATAATAATACGGTGTTAGGACTTAGACTTAGACTAGGTATTAGGCCAGGTAGACGACAGAAAATTGCAGAAAATTTTCCGCTGTTTTCCTAGCCAACCACTAGCCAACTCACTCACAAGAAACGACAAATCTTATATATTTAATTCTCGTGTCACAATGTTAGTCCGCGAACTCCTCCGAAACGGCTTTACTGATTTTTATCAAATTTTATATGCATATTCAGTAGGTCTGAGAATCGGCTACTGGGTACTTTATATATAATTGATAAGTGCATTTGTTGAATAAATAATAGTAAATTATTACAACCTGAGGCTGACGGCGACCATTGTTTGTGCGAAGAGGTAGCGATCGACGTTGCCATGACGACATACTTATTTAGTCACTTCAATAAAATAATATGGGCGAATTATTACTTTATATTATGGCAAAGCAACGTTTGCCAGGACAGCTAGTAGTTTATAAATTCATAAAATTGCATACACGTGAGGGTCAACTTACACTAACTTCGACAAGTGTCCAAAGGTGTCGCCAGCTTATAACTAAGGCGCAATGGGGCAATGGGGCAAAAGAGGGTAAAAATATAAATGGCTGGTAGGCCAATTAGTTGTACATATACAGTCGAGAGCATAAGTCTTTGCCTCGATGACGGTTGTAATAAGGATGGTTCTAATATCAATGTATAAAACTTTATTACATTTGATCTCTACAGGGGGGCAACTACCCCTCTTGGCGACACCCTTGCAGGTGGCCCTTCTTGGTCCGTACAATAAATTGCAGCATATTACACAACTTACTTACATCAGCGACAATCGTGTCATTGTTTTCGTACACCCAGTCCGTGCAAATTTCCACTCGGTCTGTGAAACTAGTGTTGGTGCACACAGGATCGAGGCCTACTAGAGATTCGTTGAGGATAGGTCTGGAACAGCTGTTGATCTGTGAGCTGGGCCACCAAGTTGGCAGGAAAGTGGAGTCAGTACCCTCACATTCTAGCACGCGACACCTAAAATGAACCGTATTTTAAACGAAATTAAGTCCCATTTGGACAACTCTGACCCATTCTACAGATCTAAGATGTGGATTAATAAAATAACTCCCACACCGGTTTCGGTGACGGTGGCCGGTTTCATTGAAAACCAGGCCAGGCCAGGAGTAATTTTAAAGTGCCCAAGTGTGTGCGCAGTACACAAGATTCTATTCCTTTTACTCTCATAAGTCATAATCCAGTGGGACGGAAGACCTACACGACTGGCGAGAGATCAGGCGTAGGACCGCGACTTTTTACATACCCATCCGAAGCATGGATCATCTTGCTTGTCAGATAATCAGTTGATCAGCCTGCATTGTCCTAACCAAACTTGGAAAGAACATGTTTCCACGCGGGATCGAACCCACAACCTCCGAGTCAAGAGCCACGCTCTCAACCACTGGACCACGGAGGCGTTCAAGATGTAGATTGTAGGACGTAGGCATAATATTGTAGTCGTACATCTATGGGTCTGATTACTCCTACCGAGCAGAGTGACGGGACAGTGCTCTCTCTATTGACCGGGAGCACTGTCTGGCCACTTTACTCGATATGTGTAACAAGGTCCTAAAGGCTAAACGCGTTTCGTCCTCTACTCCCAAAGTCCCACAGATTGTTCATCATATTGTTGCATATTTTTATGTAAATCTTTTGCATTCGAATCTTCTCTTTATTGGTCTTCATCAATTAAAAATACTGATTTTGTAATTTTTTGCAGCATCAAGCATGCCATTATTGGTTTCGACTTTCGAGGAATTTTAGAATTGGCTCTACTCTGACCACCAGCTTTAAACCCGATACAATTGGAAACCTAATTCATGATTGATTTGATGATTTTTTTGATCATCTCGTAAAATTTAATTAATTTTAGTATTAGGATTCCGTACAATTTATTTAAAAACAAAAAATGTAAGGTACACTCACCTATGGTTGACATGTCCGGCAACAAACACAAAATTCACACTCAACATAGAAACAAAAATCGCCGGCAGACACGACAGAAGGTACATCCATGCCTGGAACCTGCCTGCTTTTTCTAGAATACTTGATATATCAATCTTCTCTTCTTTAATTTCATCGATCATTTGCTTGCACATTCTTGAATCTATAAACGAGTTGGCACAACTCTCAGCGACACTGAACCGTCTCTATAGAGCTAGGTATCAGGTAGATAACTAACAGTAAACTTTCACAATCTTATATAAATAGTTTTGCTGAACAAATATAATAAACAATTATATCAAGAACGTGTGTCATATTAAAATATGTTGATGTCAACAAAATTTCCTTGTAAGTATGTCTTGTATTTTGATATTTTGCTGCTCAAAAAAAATGCTGACTTTCAACACGATGGATGCCGATGGTATTTTGCAGAGGCGAAGCCTCCATAGAACACGATTCCTACCGGCTTACCTTGGCCAATTTTAATATATACATTTTTTATTATTAATAATTATAGCTTACACCGCTTCCTACAATTTCATAAAAATAATTCGCCATGTATTTAAAATCACGCAAACGCACACATACCCGTTTTTACGATCGCACTCAGAACGCGTACGTACTGCTCCATAGTGTGCGACGTCCGCGCGGTGGCCGGGGAACTCGCTCAAAACATCGGGAATCCAAACATTTGAAATGTATGAAATTCACGCACACATACACATTACTACTACATGCAAACGACTCGTCGATATTGTCGAACAACAAGCCGATCCCACATAGCCTACCTAGTCTTTATTTGTCATGTGTTAAGGTTTAGTTTCGCATGTTTCGCTTTAAAAGATTTCGTCCAATCACAACAGAGCTAATTGCAGCGGCCGACCGGCGCGTGCTGTCATTTCAATTCACTTAAACAATTATATTACGCGCTCATTTGCACTCATTTTGTACTGTTATTATTGTAATATGCAAAATTTTGTTTATTAAGTTAGTGGGCTAGCTTGATTGTAATATTATATAGTTTAAAAGAATCGAAAGTAGTGAAATTTTACTTGCCAAGTGTTGTGTTGTGTTTTTGTTTGTTACATCGTAAAGGTTGGTTTGTTTTACTTACTTTGTAATTTGTCGTGACACGGTTAGGTGAGAAATGGCAGCATTAGTACAAATTGACTGTTGTCTTACGGATTACCTATTAAATGACTTAAATTCGTTCTCAAAACAATCGTTCGAAAATAAAAAAACATATCATTAAACAAGGACGGGCGCGTCCCGATATGAATGAAAAAAAGTCGCTTTTTTGATGCAATTTTAAATGTATTATTAAAATGTTTTGGCACATTTCGTAAAGAAAAACCGTAGAATTATGTTAGAATATAAATAATAATTCTTAGGTAATTTTTCAGGTTGTAGAATAGGAATATTAAATAACGACGACAGACGACAAATAACAAAATTAAACATTTAGGTACGTATTTCTGCTGATATTTCTTTGCTACTAGCTTTTGCCCGCGATTTCGTCTGCGTGGACTTCAGACAGGTAGCCTATGTTCCTTTCCATGTTTGACATAGGATGCATGCAAAATTTTATCTAAATCCAGTTTTTGCATGATTGAGTAACAAACATCTACACTGGCAAGTCAGGATTCACTTATTTTTGGTGTGTGAGTGTGAGTGACGTGTACTTAAAACGGCTTTTTTAAAGCCACTTTTATCATACTCGACATGCACTGTTCATATAATACCAGTGATGTCATGTATGGTGAAGGTGGTGAATACTAACAACACTAACACTGCATGCAACGCACACAATGCAAGCAAAGCACCCTAGTAGTTATGGAAAAAGTAAACTAACACACTTAATACAGGTATGTAATTTATTGCACTTTTTTTTACAAGAATTGAAATTTTGCTTATTCACGAGTTAGCCGTTTTTTGGTCCGGCTTTACCTTTATTTTTTTTTCACCCCACGCCACTGGTATTTTGTCAATCAATGTTGTAAAATAACTTACTTGATACTATATTCAATGATCATTTCAGTCGTATCATTGTGTAGAGTCGGGCAACCATATCCTCATATAGTATAACAAAACGTAAAGATTACGACAGAGAGAAGTTAAAGAATCTATAATGATGATTGATGAAAAATTTGATAAAAACATCGTATTATCTACGTACATGCTGGAAAACTTTAGTGCTTCGTAGCACATAGTACGGGGATAAAATATATGAAAAGAATTTAAATTTTAAATTATGATTAGTAACGTACCGTACAAAAATAGTGCACTGGTTTTTTTTTATAAAATAAGGGGGCAAACGAGCAAACGGGTCACCTGATGGAAAGCAACTACCGTCGCCCATGGACACTCGCAACATCAGAAGAGCTGCTGGTGCGTCGCCGGCCTTTTAAGAGGGAATACACTCTCTTCTTGAAGCGCTCTCTTCTTGATACCTTTATTATCATCATCATATCATCAGCAAAGCTACTAACTGATTAAGTTCGGTCCATACGGACATCTTGGTAGCCACTGCCGACCGGTAAAAAGTCACATATTTTAATATAATATTTTGTACCATCTAGGAAATTGATTCCTAGACAGTTGGCGCACCAACGTCATTTGGTCGGATCATGTCAATTTAATGTTAATTATAATCCACGGAACTAAAACAAAGTCGTGATCTGTCGGCTGGGTTTGACGTAACACGACAAAACGTCCCCCATCTGCCTAGGAATGAACTTCCTCGATAGTACATTAGAACTTTATCGCGACGTGGAAGAACAATCATTTTTCTGTAATCACAAATGGAAGCCTCATCGGCACTAGTAATCTCACTGATTAGTGTAATTAGACAGGAAAATTACGGACCTGCTTAATTTTCTCGGGTTATGAAAAGCTTATTCTACTGATCGACATTACCAAATACCTATTTTTATATCAAACTAGATGACGCCCGCAACTCCGTTGCGTCAAAATTCGTATACGGGAAGTGGGAACTATGCCTTTTCCAAAACTATCCTATGTCCTTTCCCGGAATTAAAAGTATGCCCAGCAAAATCGGTTCAGCGCGGCGGTTTGATCACAAAGACTAAAGAGGTTACAGACAGACAGACGGATATACATTCGCATTTATAATATTAATAGCTAGTATGGAAGTATGGATATTGGATCCAAGTGTGTTAGTAACGCTATAACTCGATAACAGCTGGACCGATTCTGCTAATTTTAGTCTTAAAATAATCCTTGAAGTCCAGGGAAGGTTTTTAAGTGACACGAAGTTCACCGGGACTGCTAGTCAATTAATATTTTATTTAGTTTGTGATATTACGCGGATCGGTTCCGATAATATTTGTGATCCGTCTGGGCCGACCCACGTCAGAAAAGTATACCACGGAAATCTCTATCGTCTGATATTTGGTTTTCTTATCTCGATGTATACAATATACATTATACATATAAACTTATTGTGATATAATGAGCATTTAAGACCTATTACGTCCAATGTAAACAGAAGCATGTCTCTACACTAGTAGTTAGCACACATAAGATGAGTACTTTATCTATTGAACAGATCTCGAAAATCGCGTAATTCTACGAAATATTGTTCTTCTTACGGCGGTGACTTCACTTTTATCTTTTCACAAATACTATAAAAATAACAAGGAAAACAAATTTTAAAATTATTAACTTAAGCTATATACCTGTACTCACACCTGTACTCGGTCTGTAGATTGAAAATATGTATGTATGTATATATAATTTGTAGGTAGTTAATTGTTGTATTAATTAGTTAGTTAATTAGTTCTTGTCACTTTTATTATTTGTTTTTTTTCCGTAAATCTTGTGTTTAGTTTAGTTGCGTTGTGAAGCCACTCATTGGCCTCCGCAGAATATCAGTGCAGCGGGCTTGCTTGCTGCGTTTGCTGAGCTGGTGCCAATTTTTGGCGTCACACAGCATTAAAGTAAATTAATTTTAATACTGCGAACTGTACTATTGACTTATATTATAATGTATTGTGTGATGCTAAAAATAAATCCGTTCTTATTCTTATTCTTATTCTTATATAAATGTGATATCATCTTGATATCATGCCCGTTAATATTCAGTAAATAATAACCCATTAATCAGTGGTGAGGGAACTTACAAATTCGAATGATAAAGGAGTCAAAAGATGATATGGTCAAGCAAACCCTGAAGGATCGCGGAGAGAGAACGACGAATCCTCTGCCCTGCTCCGTCGGCATACAATGTGCTCGTCGCATTGCGAACCTCCTTTCTTACAGATCTCCGGGAGGATAGGAAAGCCTGGGTTAGCCGGTCCCGGCTCTAGGAAAAACACTTAGGACCTGTTTCACCACTTCCTGATAAGTGACGAAGAGGCTATCCACCAATTAACTTGATAGACCTAGTTACATGGAGAATCTGTCAAAAAAGTTGTGAATAGCCTATTCGGAACTTTATCAGAAAGTGGTGAAACAGGCTCTTAGGGTTGTCGAAGTGTCCCCTAACTTTGTCAATGTTATGAGAATAGATCCATGGCAATGGCCATGGCATGGCATTTCGAGTGCTCGAATTTGCATAGTAAATTAACTAAAACCGCATAACTTATGTATGATTTAATAAATCAAATCACATTTACACTTTCATTATGGAACCCAAGATTATGTTTTCCATCCCCATTAGCTTCTCCGTTATGCTTATTTTCATTATTTGTTTCTTGTCTTGCTTGTCCCTGTCGAGTCATTTCCGTCACTTGCTCGATTGTGTTAGGCAGCGGCAAGCCTTTAGTCTCCGGTGTAGTGAACATCAGACCAAATGCGACGACTGATAATATTCCAATGCAGAATGATGTCAGAATGGGTGAGATTTCGGTCTGGAATGCGAAAAAGAAAGTTTTATTATAAAGTAGGATATATCAGATAAGAGTTTGGACATGAAACTAATCAATTATTGTAGCAAACTCGTTTATAGCCTCATTTATTTATGCGTTTAACTGTTTCTTTTTCGGTTTAAAAATCTATACGTGATAATCGAGTCTTTTGGAGCCTAATGCTACCAACTTTTGTGCATAAAAATATTAAAACAAACTTCCCAATAGAAAAAATAGTTTGGTTCAGTTATAAAGTATTTACCAATGTAGGCGTCAAAGGTGCAAACATGCATCCAGCGCAGGCTGCCAAAGTGCAAATGCCAGTACAAAATCCACGTACACTCGTAGGGAATAGCTCCAATGTGTATACCACTGATGCTGTGTAGTTCGCTGAAGCTAGGAACTTTCCGAATAAGAAGAAGAGTATTTTAAGCCAGGTCAATGCTGAAAAAATGAAAGAATCCCTCTAAAAAACATGACCAAGGGCACACTGACCAGTTTGGGCTATAAAAATTGTAAATTGGTAGAGTTTCATCTATGTGCACATTGCACGGTTAATATGTGATGTTTAAATTGGTAGAATTATTAGCTTCGTTTACTTTACATTTTAGTCACATTAAATTGAAACTCTGCTGAGTTAGTTACTATATGAAAATGAGCAGGAAAGTAATACTGTATATTGTACAACTGAACTAGTACATACATTCAGGTACAAGAGTACTAGCAATACACGTCGCTGCACACACCAAGAATCCACCCATCAGAGGCAATCTTCTTCCTAACTTGTTCATCAGGTACATAGACAGTAACTCTCCTGGAAATGACGTCAGGGACGACATTAAAAAGTTCGTATACTTATTTCCCGGTAAAAACACTGAGTTTACTACAAGAAAGTAGTAAAGTAAGCTGACAGTTAATCGCCAAATTGTTCCTGCCAGGAGCCTTGTAACGATGATCCTGGACTTGAATATATCTTTGGTCCCTTCCCGCTTTTCGTCCTCCTCAACTTTGAGCAGCTTTTTAATTTCTTCGTCACTTTTCATGTCAATATTGTCACTTATGTTTATTCCATTCCATTTGACCATCCGTTTTAGTGACGCTCGGGCTCCTTTTAATCTCCCTGTTATGATCTGCCATCGGATGCTTTCGTCCATTATGAGGTAGTACGTTAGGAAGAGCAGAGGAGGGCTGCATATGACGTGGAGAAGGTTCTTCCAGTGCGGTACGGCCATCGCGAAGAGTGCCAACACAACTTCTCCCAGATAAATAGCGTACGCAAACAACACTCCAGCTAGAGTTCTAGTGTTCGCGTTGCTATTTTCTGACACTGGAAATAGAGACCTTATATTTATAGAACATCATGGTGCGAAAACTGTGGGTACATAAACTGTTCTAGAACCATGCATAATTCAAAATGCGAGGATAAATAATAATTCTTACTTAAAACTGGTCCAGCTGTAAAAACTGCGTAAGTGATAGCGCCCTCTATAAATTCAATGAAGATATACAGGTTGTATGATTTGGCGAAAACCTTTAGATTCCCCAGAACACACGCGACACCGCCGAATATTAAAGTTGGCTTTCGTCCGAACCTGAAAAGCGTGTTAGTGTTATTAGTAACGATTTTCTAAGTGAGATAGATTACAAAACGAGGATATGTGCATCATTTGATAAAAAGCGTTTACTCGCAACACTGGTAGAACTTTAAGAATGATAGAGATTTTGTAACCCACATATCGCACATCCAGCCTGATCCAACCACCGCAATAATAGAGACAAGTCCGTGCATCGTCCCCACAAGGCGGATTTTCCAAGGATCGCATCCGAGATCAAACTGTAAGTTAAAGAGAGAAAAAAATTATCGCTAAAAAACGTGTTATAATGAAGGGTAGAATATATACTATACTAGCTGACCTGACAGACGTTGTCCTGTCTTAACGATTATTATTTAATTTGAATTGGTATAATTAATAAAAAGTGTGTTTATTTATGAGTGCCATCGTGCACTCATCCCAAACTATTAGCTTGCTCTGCTGCAACACTTTGGCCATTGCACCATTTCTCGAAAGATCGCAAGTTGGTGTTTCATGTATTATAATCCCTTGTCCTTTCCCGAGACTCAAAGTATCTCCATACCAAAATTCATTAAAATCGATTGAATAGTTTAGGCGCAAATCATAAAAGTATATTGTGCAGTAACCGTAAATTTTTCCGGGATAAAATGTATCCTATGTTCTTTTCCATGACTCAAAGTATCTCACCACCAATTTTCAGCCAAATCGGTTCTTCCGTTCTTGAGTTATAAGTAGTGTAACTAACACCACTTCCTTTTATATAATAGATCTATTGGTGACCATGTGAAATAGCTCTAATGGTTATGAAGACGAGAATGGATTAACAACAACAAGGGCTATGCTAGGGGAAAACATTTGTTTACCTGCGACATAATAGTCTCATCGCTCTCATAGAGTACATCAGTGCACTTCTCCACTGCACCAGTAAAGCTCTGGTTAGTGCAGACAGAGTGGAGTGCATATGCAGTCGCATTCAGAACAGGTCGATAGCAACTGGCAACTTTTGAGCTCGGCCACCAGCTTGGGGAAAATTCTGGAACGGCGGAATCGCATTCGAAGACTCGACATCTGAAAATGCACATGATCACTATTAGGTAATTAAAATCCAAACTAATATTATAGATGGGAAAATGTATTTGGCTCTCAAATTTTCCGCTGATCTGATTTTAATGAAATATTAAATAATATACTATGGAGATACTCTGGATCCTAATTCCTAGGAAACGATCATAGCCAAGATCTTATCGCGGCTTAATGTAGAGCTACCGCGCGACAAACAAATTAAAAGAAGAAGTCACATAATCTAATAATATAATATTTTAAGACTTAATTTAGCAATTCTTTGACATTCATTAATGAACTCTATGTTTGGTATGAGTATTGAGTATGTTAGTATTTTTATGCGGCTTTTCCACCAGTGGCGGGCAAGACCTAAATTTTATGTTGGCAAGATATATCTTGCGAGACCCCCTGGGCCCTGACGGATTTGTTGAGAGAAATAATTTTTTTATACTCAAAGTTTTACTTATAAAACTTTTTATTTATGAATATTTGAGTATCACAACTCGTAAAACCTTAAAAAAAACTTGTGGTCCAAGAGGCGCGAGGCCCCTTAGACCGCGAGGCCGTGGGCGGTCGCCCACACCGCCCATGCCTTGCGCCGCCTCTGTTTTCCACATTGACCCATGGAAGGAAAATACAGGCGATTACGAACGTTTTAAGGGGCATAATATTCGTCTTTAATTTAGTAGACAACTGACAGTCATGGTGGTAATTATCTATCATAAGCCAACGCGGAAGAGGGGCCTTGAAATGGAACTTACCTACGGTTAACATCCCCCGCTACGAACACGTAATTAACGTTTGCCATGGTGACGTACAACGTCGGTATACACGCCAGAAAGTACTGCCATATTTGGTACTTTCCAAACTGCTCCAAAAGATCCTCGAATTTCACTGCACTTTTGTTTTTGTTTAATTTTTTAAACATTTTGGAATTTTTATTCGACTGTATTATATCCTATAAAGATTAACAACGAAGCATTCAGATTAATCTCTGTCGTCACATTTCATGATTTAACAAACCGTATACGATGGGAATGTTGTTAATCCGATGATCGTTTGCTACGTCAGCCAAACGCTTCAGGTTATTTATACAAATATATTATACGTAGTAAAGTGCTGACTGACCCAGAGAACATAGAAGTCTTAGTTTTTATTTGGATTTAATGGGATTACACACTCGTAAAACGATCGCCGGAGGACTTCATATTTTGCCTACATAATTATTATGAACGACTGATTTCCACCATAAACCTATTAGCCGTAGAAAGAAACGTATATTATAGTGGGTATAAGGTACAGAGGTAGTAGAAAAGCGGACAAGAAAAATTCTTCGGCGAGAGAGCTTTTTGTGCGTGCCCTCATCGGGATTTGGGATAGCCTAGTAAATACTCTAAATAATCTGCATTTTTTTTTTATCTATGTACAATTAGCGATCTAACTTCCAGGTAAAAAAATGTAATCCAAAACACTAGACTACGTAAGCAAGGAAACAAAACACTGGTAGTAGACTCTCAAAACTAATACAAATCAAATTATAAGTTATAACTTCCAAAATCAAAGCCCACAAGCCATTTAGCGTACACTCCAGAATCAGCCAAAGTTGTAGTCGGGTAAAAAATAGATACCTATTATGGATTTTTTTGATTTTAACGCACTTAGCCTATCAAGCCCCATATGAGCACCGGTGTTCGCAACAACAATAGAATAACAATAGATTTCCAAGAATCCGCGATCGAAGGATTAAACTTTACACAATAATTATTATGATTCAATAAATAAAACAAACAATAATAAATTAACGAAACACACGACGAACTGTAATAAAATTCACGACAAAAATATA
Organism: Polyommatus iphigenia; assembly: GCA_963422495.1. NCBI lineage: Eukaryota > Metazoa > Arthropoda > Insecta > Lepidoptera > Lycaenidae > Polyommatus > Polyommatus iphigenia. The sequence goes on along the minus strand of OY730188.1, from coordinate 29,175,970 downwards.
ATAATGTTTACAAAATAAATTTTAAAACTCGGTGTCGGTTTCATTTGAGGTAAAAAAAACCTTTGTGAAGTACCTACTCACTTTAATATACCTACAGTGCTAAATTTCATGTCATAATAATGTTCAGAAGCTAATTTTAGCACGAAAATGTATTTCTGAAATAAAATTAAACTCGGTAATTTTCTGCGAATGTCAACAAAAGTCTCATATTTTATTTCATTGTTTAATTTAAAAATAATCATAAAATATACAGTAAAATCGGCCAAGTGCGAGTCGGACTCGCGCACGAAGGGTTCCGTACCGTGATACAGCAAAATAGCCCAAAAAATGTGATTTTTGTATGGGAGCCCCTTTTAAATATTTATTTTGTTTTAATTTTACTGTCAATTATTAAAGTACAAAATATATAATTAGGGATTTTGTAAAAATTTCAAGTGCCTAGCTATAGCCATTATTGATATCGAGCAAAAAATATCACGTTTGTTGTATGGGAGCCCCCCTTAAATATTAATTTTATTTTGTTTTTAGTATTTGTTGTTATAGCGGCAACAGATATACCTACACATTCTGTGAAAATGTTCTTGAGATACAGCCTGGAGACAGACAGACGGACAGACAAACATCGAAGTATTAGTAATAGGGTCCCGTTTTTACCCTTTGGGTACGGAAACCTAAAAACCAATATTTTATTTCTCCAAAATTGATCATTTGCAAATTCTTCTAGAATTCATTTTATTTTTGTGGTTCATGAGTTATGGCAAGATGAAAGATCTAAGCTAATATTTATTATTATCAAAAATGTATTTTCTAAATAATGGTATTTTTTTTACCAGTACCTAATGAAAATTGAGAAATCACAATAACTTCAGCTCAGTATTTTTCGTAATCAGCCTAATCGTTCTCAATCTTTTAGAAATCTCAAAATGTTTGCGTTTAATTGGCTTTATTATTTTCTGTCTCACTTAAATGATTCTAAGTAATATTTACGCATATTTCACAGTAAGTAATAATATACACTTTTCATGCACTTTTTCCACTTTTATTAATTAATTTTAGCTTCTTACACTGGGTATTAAACCATATATACTGGGATTTTTTCTTTATTTTAAGCTTTAAAACTTTATACAGTACTAGATGAAGCCCGCAACTCCGTTGCGCCAAAACTTGCTTATCGCGCGGGGACCGTACATTTTTTCGGAACAAAAAGTATCCTATGTCCTTTCCCGGGACTCCAAGTATCTTCATGCCAAATTTCAGCAAAATCGGTTCAGCGGTGTGGGCGTGAAGAGGTAACAGACAGACAGACAGACAGACAGGCACACTTTCGCATTTATAATATTAGTATGGATATTAGTATGGATTACGTATATTTAACAGTATGTAATTAAGAATCTTTGAACTTCAAATCCGATTTATAATTTAGTCATGGGAGTGGTCAGTGATTTGTGGTCGCTAATAATAATGAGAATAAAAATTAATTATGCTCTGAATAAAACCAAGCCTCTATAAAAATGGTAACGACTTTTTGTCATGACCTGCGAGCCACCGAATATTCGAGCTATTAAGAGTAATTTAAAAAAACTCAGCGCTCAAAATGTCCATATTGTAAGATATGCATTTTCCATTCCAAAATCATCCTGTAGGTACATTCAAAATGTAGCCTGAGTTTAAAACTTAATGCACATTATTCGAGCCCAACCTAGATTGTGTGTATACAATATGTATAGTATCGATTGGTCAGGGGCGGCACGACGGCGGACGGCTAGACTCGCCCGATCATTAACCCAGTTGGCGCGAGGCGGCGCGGCCGGGCAGGCCTGTCCCTTCGCACCATGCAACTGCCCGAAACGCCGCCACCGCCGCTCGCTCCTCTATGGGATCGGGTGCTCCGAGCCCGGGCTCTCCCGCCGGACATCGACGTCCAACTCCTCTACGTAGCTATCAAGGACCGCCTCACGCATCCCGAGTGGGAGGTCCGCTTGCACGCCCTCCGCGTCCTGGCCGATCTGTTGCCACTCTCCGGTAACGCACTCTCGTTCCCCTTCGACCAGGTCGTCGACAACCTCGGACACAACTCGCCGAACGTGAGAAAGGCCGCGCTGGACGCCCTCAAAGTGTTCTGTTCGTATTGCGAGGACCCCGAGTGTGCCGCCCGAGCTATCCTAGACAAGTTTTCCTACAATAACATAAGACCGTTCTCGTCGGATATGGACACCAAAATAAACGTCGTCACTGGACTCATTTTATCGATTCCCTCTGTGATAGGTATACTGAAGCGGAGAAATCAAAGTTTGGATGTGTTTCCGATATTTCATATTTTAGGGGAGAAACTTTTTGATAACATGCACAAGGATGTCGCACTGCGCTCGCTGCTCAAACTTCGAAGGGTCTGTGGCCCTCATTTGTTTACGGCGCTATTTTCGAAGTTGAATTTAAAAACGCAGGACAAGTTTCGGTATTTATGTGAAGTTTACGACGAGGATTCCCTCGATGTTTACTACGCGCCGAGAAAAACTCACAATCAACCTGTTGTTCAACTGAATAGGGTTTACAGCGGTACGTTGTCCCAACCTATAAATATTTCTACGGATTCCTCATCGGAGGAGTCCATCGTCATGCCATATTACAAGAATAACAATAACAATAATTACGGTAAGGTTATAATTGAAACTGAAATAAAATTCGATTCGGATACCGCCATAACTATGACGGTTTTAGAACAGAACGATACCGAATCAGATAAATATACAGGCAGTGAGGAAGACTTCGATCACGGAGAGAGAAACATGCTAAGATATAGCGAAGGAGACTCAGACGAAGACTCGGACGTTGTCGTGAAGAAAGTTCGATTCGGCGGTGAGAGTGTGAAAATTAGGACTCCCGATAGTGAAAATTTGCTAACTAGTGAGGATGATGCAAATCAAAATAAACCGCTGGCGTTGCTAGACAAACCGGCGCAAGTAGATAGTACTCAAGAAAATTCAACAGTTAGTACTAAGCAAGTAAAAGCAATTGAACCAAAACAAGAACCTATCAAACAAATGACAAAAGAAATTCGGACAGCTAAAAAAAGTGGCATACCTTTACCAGTGATAAATAATAAAGTTAAAGAAACTACAAGTACAGTGACAAAGTTTAATCAGTTTAAGTTTAAATCGAAATCTTTAAGTGAACTTTACGACTTTTTCAATAAGAAAAACAATAACTTTGACAGTAAACACATAAAATCAGACTTTGCTTTAACTCTAACTGAAGTGAGGACCCCGGACAAAGTACCGAGTCCTGTGGAGCCTCACAGAGAAGTTGAGGTGTTGCACAACCTACAGAGAAGTCCAACGCTGTCTCCGCGAAGGCAGCATACTATAGTTAGCGTGGAGCGAGATGGGTAAGTTGCTGCTAGACGTAAGGGCGCTAACCACTCAATTGCGTTGAATTATGAATCATTTCATTTCGTTGTAAATGAACTGGTGGTTTCTGAGAAATTAGGGGCTAGTTCATACTACTCAGCTTCATTTACAACAGATCTGGACAATCCATCGCAAACCAGTAAATGCCCTGATTTGCGTATTCCAAATAGCACAGCTATGCCATAAAACAGTTAACCGGCTTACTGAACCTGAGTGATTACCATCCTTAAATTCGCAACATCTCAGTTTCAAGTGCGTTTCCTCACTTGCCCATGAACCTCTAAAAAGTCATTCACAAGCATGACATAACTAGCACACCATCATGCGTAATTTTGCTATCGCTGGGTTATAAAAATCTTACGAGTTATATTACATAATGTAATCATGTAATCTATTAAGGTAATGTCTTATCATCAAGGATTTCAAGACCTTTGTTATCATTTAAACAAAAAGGTACGTTGGATGGCGTGGGTAAATATAGAATTACCTCTTTGTCGTTGGGGAAACGCAATTACCCATCCCCGGCGGTCTGAAAATGGCTACCGGGGTATGTGGGACTCCCCAGGGCGGAGAAGGCGGCGGCCGGGCGTATCCACCTAAACTCCAACGAGTGTTCCTGTTTTCCACTTTAGGCAGAGCCACGGGATACGCGGGATACACAACCGCGACCCTGCCAACGAGAAATTTGAACCTAGCAAAATTAAAACGAGGCTATTAGAATGTTATAATAGCCCATTCTAGTTGGTGTTAGTCCGTTCTTATTCATTCATACTAAATACTAATATTATTATGATGAACGCGAAAGTGTGTCTATCTGTTTTGATAGCCTTTGACTGTAAAGGCTATTAGAATGTTATAATAGCCCATTCTAGTTGGTGTTAGTCCGTTCTTATTCATTCATACTAAATACTAATATTATTATGATGAACGCGAAAGTGTGTCTATCTGTTTTGATAGCCTTTGACTGTAAAGGCTATTAGAATGTTATAATAGCCCATTCTAGTTGGTGTTAGTCCGTTCTTATTCATTCATACTAAATACTAATATTATTATGATGAACGCGAAAGTGTGTCTATCTGTTTTGATAGCCTTTGACTGTAAAGGCTATTAGAATGTTATAATAGCCCATTCTAGTTGGTGTTAGTCCGTTCTTATTCATTCATACTAAATACTAATATTATTATGATGAACGCGAAAGTGTGTCTATCTGTTTTGATAGCCTTTGACTGTAAAGGCTATTAGAATGTTATAATAGCCCATTCTAGTTGGTGTTAGTCCGTTCTTATTCATTCATACTAAATACTAATATTATTATGATGAACGCGAAAGTGTGTCTATCTGTTTTGATAGCCTTTGACTGTAAAGGCTATTAGAATGTTATAATAGCCCATTCTAGTTGGTGTTAGTCCGTTCTTATTCATTCATACTAAATACTAATATTATTATGATGAACGCGAAAGTGTGTCTATCTGTTTTGATAGCCTTTGACTGTAAAGGCTATTAGAATGTTATAATAGCCCATTCTAGTTGGTGTTAGTCCGTTCTTATTCATTCATACTAAATACTAATATTATTATGATGAACGCGAAAGTGTGTCTATCTGTTTTGATAGCCTTTGACTGTAAAGGCTATTAGAATGTTATAATAGCCCATTCTAGTTGGTGTTAGTCCGTTCTTATTCATTCATACTAAATACTAATATTATTATGATGAACGCGAAAGTGTGTCTATCTGTTTTGATAGCCTTTGACTGTAAAGGCTATTAGAATGTTATAATAGCCCATTCTAGTTGGTGTTAGTCCGTTCTTATTCATTCATACTAAATACTAATATTATTATGATGAACGCGAAAGTGTGTCTATCTGTTTTGATAGCCTTTGACTGTAAAGGCTATTAGAATGTTATAATAGCCCATTCTAGTTGGTGTTAGTCCGTTCTTATTCATTCATACTAAATACTAATATTATTATGATGAACGCGAAAGTGTGTATATCTGTTTTGATAGCCTTTGACTGTAAAGGCTATTAGAATGTTATAATAGCCCATTCTAGTTTGTGTTAGTCCGTTCTTATTCATTCATACTAAATACTAATATTATTATGATGAATGCGAAAGTGTGTCTATCTGTTTTGATAGCCTTTGACTGTAAAGGCTATTAGAATGTTATAATAGCCCATTCTAGTTGGTGTTAGTCCGTTCTTATTCATTCATACTAAATACTAATATTATTATGATGAACGCGAAAGTGTGTCTATCTGTTTTGATAGCCTTTGACTGTAAAGGCTATTAGAATGTTATAATAGCCCATTCTAGTTGGTGTTAGTCCGTTCTTATTCATTCATACTAAATACTAATATTATTATGATGAATGCGAAAGTGTGTCTATCTGTTTTGATAGCCTTTGACTGTAAAGGCTATTAGAATGTTATAATAGCCCATTCTAGTTGGTGTTAGTCCGTTCTTATTCATTCATACTAAATACTAATATTATTATGATGAACGCGAAAGTGTGTCTATCTGTTTTGATAGCCTTTGACTGTAAAGGCTATTAGAATGTTATAATAGCCCATTCTAGTTTGTGTTAGTCCGTTCTTATTCATTCATACTAAATACTAATATTATTATGATGAATGCGAAAGTGTGTCTATCTGTTTTGATAGCCTTTGACTGTAAAGGCTATTAGAATGTTATAATAGCCCATTCTAGTTGGTGTTAGTCCGTTCTTATTCATTCATACTAAATACTAATATTATTATGATGAACGCGAAAGTGTGTCTATCTGTTTTGATAGCCTTTGACTGTAAAGGCTATTAGAATGTTATAATAGCCCATTCTAGTTGGTGTTAGTCCGTTCTTATTCATTCATACTAAATACTAATATTATTATGATGAATGCGAAAGTGTGTCTATCTGTTTTGATAGCCTTTGACTGTAAAGGCTATTAGAATGTTATAATAGCCCATTCTAGTTGGTGTTAGTCCGTTCTTATTCATTCATACTAAATACTAATATTATTATGATGAACGCGAAAGTGTGTCTATCTGTTTTGATAGCCTTTACAGTCAAGCTGCTCAAAAAACTTTTATGAAAGGTAGAAAGATACTTTGTATAACGGGGTAAGACATAGTATACTTTTTAAACTGACAAAATGTACATTTACCACCCAAACGTCGAATTTTTAACCGACTTTCAAAAAGGAGGAGGTTATAATATTATGTTCGTCTGGTTTTTTTGTGCGTCGAAGTTGTGACTTGTGAGCAACATGTAATTTTATAATAAGTTATTGCAGAAGTTTCATAGTCGGTTGATACTTTCATTAACCTCTTTGAGCTTTCTTAGCTCCAAAAATTTTGGTCTAAATATTTTTATAATTTATGCATTTTTTCTTAGATTCCTGGTGAATCTGGTGTCATCGCACACTAACGACTTGGTGTCGCCGCGTCCGCCTGTTCCCTTGAGAGAGCGTTACGACTGGGAGATACTGGGCCTGGTACCAGCACACACTATAGACCAACTGCATAATACGGTAAGTGTTTTGAATTGTGACACGTTTGATGTATAAGTGGCCTCGTGTTATAAATGGTTGGTTTTTTATTGCCAATAACAGATAAAAAGTTGAAATTATCATTATAAGAATTAATTTTTTTCTTAAGTTGACTGAATACAGTGCGAGCATTTTTCGTATAGCTCCTAGACTAAAAATATCAATGACCGCCGCTGGGGACACCTTATTTCATTTTGACTGTATTATAGCAATGATCATTCTTTTATTATGCGCTAATTTTAGACACGTAATTATATAATATGTTTGTTTAATAATTTTAGCTGTTCAACATAATATTGTTTGTTATGATGCCGAATTAACTATCTGATAATGAAACAATAGCTTTATTGCAGCTGTAATAGGTAGTATCTTATTTCATGCTACAAGTTACAACTTAGGTACAACACAGACTACAGTCTACATTTGTTAGGTGCCTTAATAAATTAACATTTTAGGAATTTTCTTATGACTATCATTCCTAACAGTAAGGATAAATATAGCAGTTTAATGTGAACCCAAGTCTATGGTTTTACCTATGATTATAATAATTATGATACGTAGTCTGAAATTGTCCTCGCTTACTGCTTACCCCGAGGGGAGAATAACCATGGATCATAATAAACATAGGCTTTATACTTGGATTTTGAATTTAATATTCGAACGATAAATCCAGCAAATTATAGCTGTTAAAAGTCAAGGACGTTCAACGAACACAATACGTCTTGGTAAGGCCTTGGGCTACAAGAAATTTCTAAGTTAATTATACTAGTTAATAGGTCTGTTAACCACAGTATAAGTTACAAAAATGATTCTTGACAAGTTAATAAACTTAGGCGGCTGTTAACTATGAAAGAAGTAATAGAAGTTACAACTTTTGAATTGGCAGATTAGATCAACAGCAGCTTCGAACGATTGTACAGAATGTTCTACAAAAAATATTTTATTTTATTCCTCAGCTTTTTAATGCGTCCCATTAAAAAAAGATTTTGATGGGCCGTTTACTGTTACTGGTAAAATAACGATAAATCATAAATATATTAATAAAGAGACAATATGATGTTTTAAGCACTCTATCTCAATTCTCAAATAATGACTCGTAACTCTAATAATATTGTTTTCTGCAGCATCAGAGTCATCTCAACTACGTGTGTAGTTCTAGAGTTAATCCCCTACTTAGAGATGTAAGCTTATCTCATAATAGATGTCGATAAAATCTCAAGAAAGTGATGAGTGGGCTCGCTTTGCTACAATCAGTACAATATCATAATTATCATGGTATCTCTCCGAAATTGTGCTGTCTATTACTGTACTCGGCGAAACATGCCGGTAGTGGTCATTGACTCCCTCTCAATTTGTAATTTTCTATCATTGACATAAGAAACTAAGGCCTTTGTTTTCTATATATAAACCGCGATTGTCAGTGAAGTGTCCGATGTTGTCAATCGCGGCTTTGTATAATAAATGACAAATTTTTGACAGGGAGGCAATGACCGCTACCACCATGTTTCACCGAGAACAGTATAATTGATCTGATAAAACCAATGATATTCTACTTATACAGATCCGTTACGTTCATACTATTTTCCGGCTTAAATCTCTTCCGAACAACATTGACAAATTTGACAGATAAGTGAAACAAAAGATACGAAATGCCGTTTACATAAAAGAGACATACTAAATAAAAGACGACCCAATTGGGTCGTATTTGAAGCTTCACAACGCGCGCGGTAGTAACATATCTGCTTTGCGTTTTTATATAATATATCATTGGATAAAACCATTAAAACTTTGAGAGATCAAATAACTAGTAGTTATTTTACAGTGTATTTACTTTACCAGTTTTGCTTACATATAAATTGTTCTGTTAAGTATAACAAATGTGTGTTATAGTTTCTTTAATTGCGGTCCGTAATTCCTGAGAAGGAACTCTGTTTGATAAAATTGGATAGAGAAGTTTGGTAGAGTTAAAGTTTGTGGAAGACCGATCAGGAAGGTGTGAAGAACACTATCATCACAAAAATATTATAATGGGTCACTGGACAAGATCCTTATAGGGCGATATATAGTTTGATGTATACCCGAGGAAATTGATTTCTAGACAGTTCAACGTCATTTGGTCGGATCATGTCAATTCAATGTTAATTGCTGGCTGGGTTTGACGTAACGCGACCAAACTACGTAGGTCCCCCATCTGCCTTCGGAATCAACTTCTCTGATAGTACATATTCATAGCCGTCTGTTTTTTTTTGCAGGAAAACTGGATAGCAGCGGTGAAGGCAGCGGATCAAGTCCACAACGTTTTGCTGAGCCCCGAAAACGTGACCAGGATCGAACCTGTAGCCGAATCCTTCGTCCAGCACATGTTCGCCCTAAGCGATGCGGTAAGACATTTCAATAACTGGTAAAAAAAAGAGAAACTTCAACAGGTCTATTGCTAGTTGCTTCCGAGGTATATTAACATGGGCACATGAAGTAATAGGGAAACATACCAATAACATTTCATAGAGACATGTAGAGACCACCAAGAATACGAATCCAGTGTGATTCTAGTGTTATATTTTTAAAATCTCCTATATTTTATTACTTCCACTTTCTTCACGTCATACACAAGAAATAATATATTTCCAGTGAGACGTAAATCGCTAACTAACAGGTAACGCCTACTCTACGTTATGAATTCTGTTTCTACCTTCTTCTAGACTCTAGTGAGTCTAGTCTATCCATTTTGGATGTGTCTGCGTCAATTCTATAGATCCAAATGTCAATCTTGTCTGACCTAGCCTACTTTCGGCGTTTTAATACAATTCCTTACCACAACCATAAAAATACTCACCTTTTGTCCTACTGACCTTAGTAGTAGCGAAATAAAAATCTTTACTATAACAAATACGTAGGAACATTTGTACCCCAAAAGCAATAAAAAAATAATTACCCCCAATGGAAACGCTTGGTTTCGTTTGTAGGCGATTTGGGTTAGCCGAATAATTAACCCCTACCTAATTTCTAACCGCTAGTAGCCTATTTTTAAACACGCTAAGTTTATGCTAAATAAGTAGGCCGGCTCAATACTAAGATTATAGTCAAGAGCATAGTAAATTGCCGTAGATATTATCAGGCTGGCAAAAATTAACGGTGGTTTAGCTACCATTACCTTCTTGGCTCTTGCCAAGAAATTTTGAATAGTCTACGTTAATATTTTCACTACAAAGCAAATGGGAATTAAAGACACTGTAATACACGGTTAAATACAATAGTATCGAGGAGTTGGAATTTAAATGGAGCATTTTCACGTGGTTTCCTACAAAATGAATATTACGGCCACTCTCCGGTTTGGCATTATTTGCCTCATTACCGTTACTGTTTTTTTTTTCTTCGTCGATTTGACTTAGACACATTGAAATATTAAAGAAATTAAAGATACGAACACAATAATAAATGTAGCGTGAAACAGTTACTTAAAGTTTTTTGGATAATGAGACTTAAAAATTTATGGGTACGGTAATTAGATAAATGTAGTGTTTTACGTAACGATACAACGACACAATTGACAAAAACTAGCTTAGGGCAACGTACGTAGGCCAAATTATGTAACATAAACATAATATACATAGTAAAAATCTAATTTAAACATAATTGAAAAGTAACGATTACGGTAATTAGACGAGTTTGTAACCAAAGCTACGGTAATTAGATACTAACGTATCTAATCTTTATCGGCGGCACACTAACATTAACGACGTGGGACCGCTGATGGGCCACGGCACACACTAAAGAGAAGGAACCCGTGCACTCGTAATGTGCCAAATCCTGATATTTTTGGATGGGCATCCAAAAACAGCAGGTGTTACGGTAATTAAGACTTTTGATCGGACAAGCGATTATTTCATGATAACTATTTATAGGCTGGGCCTATTGAGTAAATATTTTGCAATGCGATAACCAATGTTTATAGGCGTTTAAAACCATGAATAGATTAAATTAAATAGGTACGTTATAAAAATTACAAGAAAGTTTCGAGATCAAGTTGGCGTGGGGACACGTTACGGTAGTTAGAAAAACATGGTTCTTGAACACGACTTCAATTAATTTAGTCAGAATTACTTAAATTAGAAGCCTGTGTTTAAGTTTGTAGGTAGATACTGATGCTATCTACCGTTTAAAAATATTACATACTTGGATAAGATAATATTACAGAGTATACAAGCCCGGGACACGTAAATTTTGCTCTCCTGAGAATGGCCGATTAATGGACACTGAGCATGCATGTTTCATATTTCTCTGTTGAGAAAATTTAAATTTCTCTTTTAAACTTAAACTTAAAATTCTTCTCTTTAAACTTAAAATTCTTATCGATTGAGAAATTAACAAAGATCTATATTATAAGATTTGACTCTGGGACAAACTGTCACCAGCAGTATTTCCGGAGCAACACGACCTGCAAACCTTCAAGGAAAGAGCGTAATTCCCACTTTAAAGCCCGGCAACACACCTACAGCTCTTCTTGATTCTAATGTTGCGAGTGTCCATGGGCGACTGTAGTTGCTTTCCATCGTGACCCGTTTTCTCGTTTGCCTCCTTATTTTATAAAAAAAAATCAAAACTTCTAGGTACCCGCCGCCCGCGCGCCCGCAGAAGGAGCCATCTGTGCGCTAGTCCGGAGCACCAGCGCTGACTGTGTCCGACACTTACTACCGCTGCTCATAGCCAGGATCGCTAGAGAACCGTCACCAGCCGCTATACCCCATGCCCTGCTGCAGAGGATGGCCCTGCACCACGTGGTCGAGCTGATTTTCGAGGAGGATTTACTTGGAGTGAGTATTTTAGAGTCCATCAAAAGGGCTTGCCTGTATTTGTGCCTGTATTCCTCGATTATATACAACGACAAGATATTTCTATTATAAATGTGTACATTAGTAATAATATAATAACCCACACCGGTTTCGGTGACGGTGGCCGGTTTCATTGAGAACCAGGCCAGCTACGCAGGAGTAATTTTATAGTGCCCAAGTGTGTGCGCAGTACACAAGAGCACTCTCTATTCCTTTATACTCTCATAACCCAGTGGGATGGCAGACCGACACGACCGACGAGAGATCAGGCACAGGACCGACTTTTTACATGCCCATCCGACGCATGGATCATCTTACTTGTCAGACAATCAGGTGATCAGCCTGCATTGTCCTAACCAAACTTGGATATAATAACATGTTTCCAACGCGGGAATCGAACCCACGACCTCCGAGTCAAAAGCCGCGCTCTATACCACTAGACCACGGAGGCGATAATGTACTATCAGAGAAGTTGATTCCTATGCAGATGGGGGACCTACGTAGTTTGGTCGCGTTACGTCAAACCCAGCCGACAGATCACAATTAACATTGAATTGACATGATCGACCAAATGACGTTGGTCTCTCAAATGCATAGGAATCAATTTCCTCGATGGTACATTAGTATTTAGTGAACAAGTAGGGCTAGCAGTAATTGTTGCCTGTCGGTCACGTAAATCTTTCTATTTCTCTAGCAAACTTGATATTACTCTGACGCGAAGCCTCGATAGTGTCGAATCGAACTCTCTGGTGAAGACTAATTAAATTTTTCTTCATCGTATACTGGGGCCGTACCTTATTTTCCTGTTCTGAGGGCCGTACCATGAAACCGTTTTGAAACTCAAACAATCGTACGAGAATGCCGCTTCCTACTAGATAACAAACGAGAAATGACATTGTTAGAGCAGAACGCGGCATTCTCATTCGATAGTTTGAGTCTTAAAACGGTTTCGTAGTAGGCCTACTCAACTATAAGAATTCCCGGTATCTCAGGGTTATTTTTAATCAAATACTCTGACCAGAATCTGATGAAAGCCTTTATTTCTTTCAAGGTAAGCGATAAGGAGCAAAGGAGGAACGCCCAGCTGCAGACAGCGTTGTGCCTGGCGCGGGCGGCCGGGCCGGCGGCCGTGCTCGCAGCCGTCCGCAGACGATTGTCCGGCTCGCCTGAGGCTGACACTTTCTGTAACAAGGTAACATGACTGTCTTTTAACTAACCTAAATGTAGTAGAACCCTAATTAAAAGAATTAGCCAGCTCGATCATATCAAGGCTTCAAACCGTTTCAAAGAAAGCTAGCCTGAAAGATCGCCTAAGCTGTTTTTCGTCGTGGTAGTGTAGCCCATCGGACAGTCCGGTTGGCACACCAACCCTATGAAAGCTCTTAGAGGGATTTGATGAACGCAACGCTGCACTGTTGCCCGTTAGCCGTTTTTCGTAACGGATATCGCCCAAGTAATCTGTCTGTTTCTGTTCTGGTAATTTCGTAGAAAAAAGATTTGAATAGTTCTGATAGATGAGACGGTACGCACAATTTGCCTAACATTCCTGCATCGCGCTATCGAAGTTTTCTGAGCGCGTCGCGTCGGTATTTATACGACAGCTGAAATGTATCACGTGGGCTTCGGCCTCATTTCTTTGAATCATCTTTTCTTATGATTTGTTTTCCATCACCTCCCCGCGAAGATAATCTCCTGTAAATGTTTGCTTAGTAAAGATTAAACACTATGGATGACAGGTGTTTTCAAACGCCACGTACCTAATAGAAATATTTTATAGCTATCACATGTTTATTTGTTTTGCAAATAAGAATCTCTTCTTCAAATACGTGAAATAATCAAAGAGAACGAGGTTATAATTTGCGCATGAACAATTGAACAATGAATAAAACAGGATTAATTTTCCATGTTGATTGTTGGTGTCTAGTTACTTTTGGAAAAACCATTTTAATGGCAAAAACATGTGTAATATTAATATAATCCTGTCTTATTCTTTATCTGTTAATACCATTTTAATGGCAAAAACATGTGTAATATTAATATAATCCTGTCTTATTCTTTATCTGTTAATACCATTTTAATGGCAAAAACATGTGTAATATTAATATAATCCTGTCTTATTCTTTATCTATTAATACCATTTTAATGACAAAAACATGTGTGATATTAATATAATCCTGTCTTATTCTTTATCTATTAATACCATTTTAATGGCAAAAACATGTGTAATATTAATATAATCCTGTCTTATTCTTTATCTATTAATACCGTTTTAATGGCAAAAACATGTGTAATATTAATATAATCCTGTCTTATTCTTTATCTATTAATACCGTTTTAATGGCAAAAACATGTGTAATATTAATATAATCCTGTCTTATTCTTTATCTATTAATACCGTTTTAATGGCAAAAACATGTGTAATATTAATATAATCCTGTCTTATTCTTTATCTATTAATACCGTTTTAATGGCAAAAACATGTGTAATATTAATATAATCCTGTCTTATTCTTTATCTATTAATTAAGAAGGTTACAGTTCGTTGTTCGTGTTTATTGCACTTGTACCTGTTGTACCAGATTTATTATGAAAGTTAAAGGGAAACTTATTTCAACTTTTTGTTACAGCTACGAGAACGACTGAACAGACCTGTTGAAAATATAAGACCGAGTCACGTTGCCAGGTAACACATACAAATTAGTTATATCTAATTTTAGGTATGTACCTAGTACCTACTGTAAAAATCTCCTAAAGAACCTCCGGCGTAACAGCGTGGCTCTATAATGAGTACGATTGCTCCGTGGCGTTAGATGCGTTATACTTACATATACACATTAAGTATATCATTTTTACAACTCATTGGAGATTTTAGGACATAGTATTCGGTGTTTTGTGAATTAAAGATCGACAAGGAGAAGGAGATTAAGTGAGCGATTTGCTGCCACCATTTTGAAATTCGCATAGTTGTCGCTGTTCTGACGACGCAACGCAAAATCACTTTGAAGATATGTGACTTTGTTCTATAACTCCAAATGCATTTTTTCTTTACCAGAGCATCTCAACTGCCAGTGTCGGTACGTCGCCGGGCGCGTTCCACTCCGCCCACAGCACCAATTCCTCTGCCGCGACGGCTGAGGCCTCTGCCGGACTCTGCGCCGCTACCAGGTATGGAATAGGGATAACGCTTATCCAGGGCCCGATCTAATGCTGTGTTTCCACCAGAGATGTGTTACGAGGAATGTGTTTTTGAGAACCAATAGAATCGCTTCATTGACGTGAGCTTGTCGTGACACCGCTCAGCGCGGCGATGCTATTGGATCTTAAAAACACATTCCTCGCAACACATCTCTGGTGAAAACGCAGCCTTGAGAGGAGCGAGCCGGGCATTTGCCCAGAGCGACAAACCATGATCTTCCAACCAAGATATTAGCCATCGACCACCCAGGTTTGAGAATTTTAACTCCCAACCTACTTCAGATTCCCAACAAAACTAGCTTATGACTTTTTTTCTGCATGTAAAAGGCGGCGAAAATATATTATATTATAACCTTTGCCCGGAGCAGCTTAATAGCTAGATCGGGCCCTGCACTTATCCTTTAACTGCTATTAGGCTTACGATTTTATCCATGTCATCATTAAGTCTGATAAGTTTGATAAACCACTTGACAGTCAATTACAGCAACACATTTTAACGTAAAATTTTTTTCCGATATGATAGCATTATTTCTGTTAGGAAATAGTCACCGGATATTGTTATCAAGAAGTGCAACGAATTGATAAGAGAATTTTCCATTTCCTAGTTTTGTCCATCTTTCACTATTCGATATTCTCAAATCGCGGAATTCTATCGGTAGCGGTCATTGCGTGGTCATTAACTTTCTATACAAACCGCGATTGACAATGAAGTGACAGATGTTTCATAGTCTAAGGGTCAATTTAGACCGCAACGCGACGAGACGAGGCGAGGCGCAGCATGGCATAAAGAATCATGGCCAAATTTGTATAGGGGTTGGACTCGACTTTTATTTTTGATGTCCCAAAATAAACTATAGTTAGATTTGGTTGTTCTTATGCTCTAAATAATTCCGTTTGAGAATTATGTCTAAATAGCCACGGTGTTTTACAATAATTAATAACGTTAACAATTATTTTGAGGTTAGACTTAAGAACTACCTTTTTCCCGACTGCGGTTGTAGCCTACAAGTGTATATTCGGCGATCTCGTTTCTAATTATTTCAATTTTTCCTAGAGTATTACCCAAAAAATAGAACGAATGCGAATAATCGCCGGCTGTCAGAACATAAAGAAACTAAAATATATTGATCTTTTTTTTGTGGCTATTTACAGACACATTTCTAATATTTTTCGATGCCTTTAAATATTAGAGAATTTTTGCTACCAATGGCATATCGGGACGCCATTTATCATCTGGTACGATTTGGCCATTGTTCTTTGTATGGATTTGACAGATTTCAATTGCGTGAGATGTCTTGCGAATCTGTCAAATCCATATAAATTTAGAAATGCATCTACGCGTGGCGTTGTGGTCTGAATCAACTCTAAGGGGGATATTGTACTTTGCATACAAGACGTGAACAGAGTATGAATTATATATCACTTCAAAGTTGGAGATTATCATACGAAGTGTTACCAAGAGGCTTTCCGATGAAACTATAATAGTCTGTTTCTTTACAAGAATTTAATTTAACAGAATAAACTTAACATAATTAAGTTAACAGAATGCAGTGCCAGTATTTTTCACATAGCTCCTAGACTAGAAAGGTCAATGACCGCTGATGCCACCTCAAATTGTCCTAACTGTGCAGCTGTGGAGAGATTAAACGAGCTCTATATATTGTTTTGAGAAAAATGAAAAGAAATACTTACTTCAATCCAACAGGTACTACGCCACCTGGGAGGAACTTTGTTCCGAGGCCGCTTTCGCCCATACCGTTGAATGGAAGGTAAGTTTCTTTTTTTAAGTAAATCCTATAATAGATTGGCGGCTTTACTATAGCAGCCAGTGGCGTAACTATAACACCCGGGGCCCGTGGCAAATTGATGGGGCCCTATATCAGTAAAAATCGTCACGCTAATAATAAAACAATGTATAAAAAAATTCTGACCTCACGGCCACTTGGGCCGGGGCCCTTTTGAGTCAAGGGCCCGTGGCATTTTGCCAGACACCCTATAGTTACGCCACTGGTAGCAGCAGAAGCAGTGTCTTCCCGGCAACCGAAGTAAAATTAGTTCAACGGAGTAGCAGTTACCTTCTCTCGGGCTCTTTACATTATCCAATATCAAGACAACATTTCTGTTTTTAGGGTTCTGTACCCAAAAGGTAAAAACGGGACCCTATTACTAAGACTAATTGACCCTTCGTGCGCGAGTCCGACTCGTACTTGGCAGATTTTTTGAGGATCTCATTTAATGTATTATTTATTTTATAATGTTGTTGTTAGGTAGCACTGCAAAGTTACAAAAACAGCTTCCACAGTATTTAACTACTAAACCACGTACTTTGTAAACTAACAATTTCCCGCGAACTTTTTACTAACGAGTTTGCCGCTTTATTACCTTGTTTGAACTTTTTGAACAAACGTTATGCTAAGTAGCTAGCTGGAAAAGTATAATTAGCACGGCCTATTGTCATAAATATTGCAACATATAATTAGCACGGCCTATTGTCATAAATATTGCAACATATAATTAGCACGGCCTATTGTCATAAATATTGCAACATATAATTAGCACGGCCTATTGTCATAAATATTGCAACATATAATTAGCACGGCCTATTGTCATAAATATTGCAACATATAATTAGCACGGCCTATTGTCATAAATATTGCAACATATAATTAGCACGGCCTATTGTCATAAATATTGCAACATATAATTAGCACGGCCTATTGTCATAAATATTGCAACATAATATGTTACTTGCTGAGTAATTTCCGACAGAATCACCGTGGTTCGGTTGGTTGCTCCAATATAATTAATATTATACAGAATACCATTTTTATTATTTATACTTGATCGAATCCCGAATATATTATGTATCCACAGGCGTACATGTATAAGCGTCATTACTCATTAAATAGCAAAAGAATGCAGTTATAGGGTGAAGCCAAACGAGCGTTTGTGAGTAATTGTGAGTCGCAGAATTTTGGTCGCGTAAATATCTTTTCATACAAATCATGACCCACAAAATTACGCTCGTTTGAATCAAACAGGACTTTTATATGAGACTGGATGCAGCAGAATTTCTGCCAGCCGAAATTCTGCGACTCACAACTCACAAACGCTCGTTTCGCTTCACCCTAATAAAGCACACGCGTATTTAACATATTATTGTGTATGTGGGCTTTAATTCCAAGGACTCGTTTAAGTTACTATACTGTTCATACAGTATAGTAACTTTCCACTATCATTAGTGGCACTGTGACTTCACCTTGAAATTGAATTACCGTTTACCCGCATGATTACTCATCAAGTTCTCGAAACATTAGTACTGGAAACTAAAACCATTAGTGCCTTCGGTAATCGATATCTACTATCTTACTTGAAAGTTAATACAAGCCTTTAAAACCTTACTTTAAGAAAAACTTTGAGGTCGGATGCCAGGCAGACAAAAATAATACCTCAATAGATATTAAGGAGTAACTATACAGGGTGTAACAAAACAATATTATGATAACACTTTAGGGTGTGTATATTGTGTGATGTGTCCCTTATACATAATTAGGTATACATACTTAGACAATTCAAAAAATCACAGAAAAAAGTTCTTTTTCTGTGATTTGTGTGGGTAAGCAGTAAGACCGGTTATATAGGCAAGTTCATGACCCCACCGCGGCACCGTCATGAACTCGCCTAAACAAAATTAAAAAAAAAGTTACAACTTTTGGTGATGCCACTTTTACAGTGAACTCTATACAGTATAAAACCTCTATGCAATTAATATAATATAGAATACGGAACCCCAAAAATAACCGAGTTAAGTTATAAGGCGAGTTTCTTACGCCGGTTCTTCTCGCCGGGTTAGTTCCCGAACCGGTGGTAGGCATCATGTAGACTTTCAGAAAATATTTGCAAAAATGTATTCTGAATAAAAAATTTTGAGTTTGAGTTTGAGTTGAGTTTTGAACCATACGAGTAATCATAACCGTTTCCATGTAAACTATTACAATATTAAATGCTAATCCTATGGTTTATTAGAGCAAATAGCCTATAAGCTTTTGTTGGTGTTTCCATGACGCGAGGAATGGAGGTAATTCGTGATATTAACACAATTACCGCCATACATCATCCAACATGCACGCGCGGGTCAATGGGTCAATCCAGGTCGATAGCAGGAGCTTTGACGCCTGGTTCAAGTGAAAAGGCTTCTACTTCTTTGGAAAGCACGTTATTCAGAATGTAACTAAAATAATAACAAAAATTTACAACATAACTGCAGCAATTACTTTTTTTTTCTTTTAATTTGAACAAACCTTGTAACTTATGTACTTCATCATCTAGCTAATATATCTAACTATACATAATGTATATTTTTTAATCCGGATCATTTTCCCTGTCCTGAAACCTCTATTTATGCAAAAAAGTAAAAGTTTTCAAAATATTAGTTACAATAACTTCATCCACTCATGTCCTCAATTGGGAGCTCCGAATTTCATCTCTGGAGTATATTAAGTATAATAACTTTATATCTAGATTCTATTAGTGGTAAGGATGGTTATTATTTTGAGGGAAACCCTAGCCTAGTATAGTAGGTGGAAAAGTTCGTCCTTCAAATTGCTATAATAATTAATAGAAGCCAATAGAAATGGAGTTCAGAACCTTTGAAATATAAAATATTACTCAGCCGGCAACCCCTTGTATTAAATGGTTTATAGTTTATACGATCCTTGTTAGAGAATTTTTGACCCCGCACTCAAAATTTCAATGGGTTTTTACTATTTT
Source organism: Polyommatus iphigenia (assembly GCA_963422495.1). NCBI lineage: Eukaryota > Metazoa > Arthropoda > Insecta > Lepidoptera > Lycaenidae > Polyommatus > Polyommatus iphigenia. The sequence goes on along the minus strand of OY730188.1, from coordinate 29,156,226 downwards.
TCTGGAAAACATTGAGCATTCATGAATCGACATGCTCCCCATTTTTGTCCCGGGTCACTGGGTCATATCACGTCGATGGTGGGAGCTTTGGACGCTAATTGTGAAAGGGTATCAATGGATTTTCATTGGAATATAGGTTAATGATGTGTGGACATCAATCGATAAACCTCAATCGTCTCAGGTTTTCACGTAATTCAAGTGGTTTGAAATCAGCAAGTTGAAAAGACTTGGAAAAAAAGATAAACTTACCTATACCTATAGAATATTGCATATTTTACAATAATCTCTGTACTCAGACACCTATCTTTACCAGAGAGTAACAAGAGATATAATATTGTAATCGTTGCATCATAGACACGTCCTACTACGTCGTAGCGAAGTCTACGCGTATCGTAGCATATCTACGTAGTGTCTACGAACTTCGTAGATAAAGCACTTTTCAATAGAATCATTCATTTCTTTGTGATCACGTGTCGTACGAAAAGCCATCAAATAACTCACAACTCTAACAACTATGCGATACCTTCTGTTGTGTCTAGACGCCCGACGACGCCGAGTGGACGCCACTTACCCGTGCTCACAATATTTACGAGATGTGGGTCACTGAATCGCGCGGTAATTATTCTAATATCTTCGATCTATTCAAAAGCTCGTGACGTCACACCTTACATAATATGACGCATGAGTTCATCAACATAATAAGTGCGACGTGCGTAGTTGATTGGGGGCACAGTCATTAGGGGCTAGGGAGGCGAGGCGTCGGTAGCGTGCGATAGTGCGGCAGTCGATAGTCAGTCTGTGGGCCGCGCTCCTGCCACATGCGGCGGCTGTGCTGCCTGTGCGGGGGCGGCTCCGTGCACCCCGCACCCCCCGCCGCAAACCTCGCGCCTGACCTCGTCGCCAACCTGCCCGCACTCACGCGGTAATTTTCCCGCCACCCCATTATCATTCATTCGCAAGTGCGCCCAATTGTACATAAACGTTTTTCTTCGCAGGGAATCGAGCCTGAGCGAGAAGGAGGCCGCGCCTAAACGTGACATCGAAGCCGAGGACGTCAACTACGACGTCGAACCAGAGACGAGGCTCCCGGACAACCCGGCCCCGCCGCGGACGCCCTCCATCCACATCGAGGACGTCTCGGAGAAATTCAATCCGTCGATACACAGCTCGCAAACGATAGCCGGGTCCACAAGGAGTACTGCATCCTCCGAAAACTTGTCCAATCATAGGCCCGATACGCCGGACGCTCCTGTGGAAGTTGAATCGCCGACTAAAAGTGAAAAAGCATCCCCCGCCGTATCGGTATCTAGCAAAGACACGAAGTCATTGATATCGCAGGACACCGTTCAGCTCGAATCTGAGCCGGAGACGCCCGAGCGCGTGTGCGAGAGAGACGTCCGCACCGCGATCTCGGAGTGCTTAGTCCAGGCCAAGCACGAGGACTGGGAGACGATCCTGGGTGGGCTGCTGGAGCTGGAGCGCCTGGCCAGCGACGGCGGGGCGCACGCGCCGGCGGCGAGCTGGCGGGCCGCGGCGCGCTCCACCACGCTGCACGTCCGCTCGCTGCGGTCCCGCGTGGCGCGCGCGGCCTGCTCCACTTTAGGCGCGCTGTTCGAGCATCGGGGCAAAGTCCTGGATCCGGAGTTGGAGGAGGCGGCGCAGGCCCTGCTGGACCGGTGCGCCGACGTCAACAGGTTCCTGCGGGCGGACGCGACGGCGGCGCTGGGGCGCGTCGCGTGCGGGGGCGGGTACGTGCGGGCCGGGGTCGCGCTGGCCCGGCGGGGGGCGAGCCACCGCGCGGGCCCGGTGCGCGCCGCCGCCGCCCAGGCGCTCGCTCGCCTTGTGAACCAGCAAGGCGCGGCTCGAGTGCTGGAGCTGCCCGGCGAGCCCCGCGTGCTGGTGCTCCGCGCGGTGGGCGAGCTGCTGGCCGACGCCAACGCGGACACGCGCCTGCACGCTCGTCACCTGTGCCTCGCGCTCGCCGAGGACCACCGCTTCAAGCCCCTCCTAAAGGAGGCGATGGCGCCGAGTCGATATCGAGCCATTGAAAAGTTTGTTGATAAGTTGCGTTGTCGGTAGTAACAGGTGACTTTGTTACCTACTCACCCTCCAGACAAAACAAAGTTGTTTGCGTTGCGCACGATGGAGTAAGCAGTACCTACCCGAATGATAAGTATTATCTTTGTTGGTACAGAAACAACTTGAACTTGACATTATTTAGTTAAGTATAAGTAATTGTTTATCTATTTAAGTAGAAGTAACAAATTTTTAGATATAATATTATATCGTCTATATACTCTATAAGTCTATAAGATTGTTATTATAAAAGATTTACCTATGTAATAGACATAATATACGGTAAGTAAAAATTTAAAAGTTTATAAATAAACGTTTTTTCGAAAATGTTGTTCTTTTACTTAGGTAGGTACTTAAGTACAATACCCGGCAGTAAATATTGCACATCGACCTTTGGAAAGAGACATTCGGCTAATTTCGGTTTTGTAGAGCGTTATCTTTGTAGCACACACCTATTTGACATTATGTCAGTCGTTGTTCAAATTCAATAGAGTGCAGTCGCGTCCAGTTCAAAATATATATCTAGAGTTGTTAACACCCCTAAATTTGCTACAGTTGTAATTTTCCAAAAGAATTTTAAATACGTAAACATAATTTGAACACCCTTTTTTATTTTATTTTACCCGAGCCTAAAGCCGTAACTTATAGAAAATTTGGTGTATTTTATACAAAGAATAATAAAATTGTCAAAAGAAGCAAACCATAATTGTTTTAACAGCTCCTAATATATACCGGACTTTTTGTATTTCGTGCGTTAGAGATAACGCTCTACAAAACCGAAATTAGCCGACTGTCACTTTCCAAAGGTCGATGTGCAATATTTACCGCCGGGTGCTGTATCTACCTATTTATCATCTAACTGTAAAAAAAACGAATAACTTTATAACTATCTAACTTTTGTGATAAATGAGCACGAATATAGGTAAGTATTGTTTGGCACGTTCTTATTAATTGTGAGTATTCAAAGCCAAAGATAAGTTCTTCTGTGTAAGTACTCACATACGGTTTTGCTCGATCGAGCAATCACGTAGAGTAATAATCGGCCAAGTGCGAGTCGGACTCGCGCGCGAAGGGTTCCGTACCATTATAGAGCAAAATCAGGCCAAAAATTGTTTTTTTTATGGGAGCCGCCCTTAATTTTTTATTTTATTTTAATATTATTATTAAATATTAAAGAAGACATATAACTAAGGACTTCGAGAAAAAATCAAGTACCTAAGTACCTGTTGCCATTATTGATATAGAGCAGAAATAGCCAAAAAAATCACGTTTCTTGTATGGGAGCCCCCCTTAAATATTAATTTTCTTTTGTTTTTAGTATTTGTTGTTATAGCGGCAACAGATATACATAATCTCTGAAAATTTCAACTCTCTAGTTATTACCGTTATTGAGTTACAGCCTGGAGACAGACGGACAGACAGACAGACAGACAGACGGACAGACAACGAAGTCTTAGTAATAGGGTCAGGTTTTTACCCTTTGGGTACGAAACCCTAAAAACCAATGCTCGAGCTTTCGTTCACGCTCGATAGTTTTACTCCAGTTCGAAGGAAATTAGGTGGCTACGAGTAATAAAAACTAGTGTCAAAAAATTTGTCAAGCCGGCTCGATTCGAGCCTTCAAACTGGCTCGATGCGAGCCTTCGAGCTGTGAGTTTTGCGGTCCACACAGTGGTTTTTGCTCGATTTCGAGTAAAACTATCGAGCAAAACTGTATGTGAGTAAAGCATAATATAATATTAGGGTATGCGCGCCCTGGGCCTGTTTCACCACTTCCTGATAAAGTGTCTGATAGGCTATCCACAACTTTTTTGACAAATTCTCCATACTTTGTCAGGTGTCAAATTAAGTTGTGGATAGAATATCCGGCACTTATCAGGAAGTGGTGAAACAGGCCCTTAACATAATAAAATAAAAAACATAGCAATAAGATCGAAATATTATTTTCATTTGAAATTTTTTTTTTTGTTAAATTTCGACAGCAACTGCTCATCAACCTCTAGTATCTAGTATTATAGCATGGTTTTGCACCAATCAGTTACTTTGTATGCAAAAGACCTTCAATGGTGTCTGTAATCTGTATTTAGCTTGTTGCGTTGTTGAATTTTAAAAAATTAATCATATTTACAAAATTCTGTAATTCTGTATAAATATCTGTATCCAGTATTCATTATCAGTATTACTCGTCAAAAATCTGTATAAATACGGAGAAATCTGTATATATGGCAACACTGGTCTAGAAAAAACTGAAAAAGTCGGGTTGCTGTCGCTCTCGTGCGCGCACCCCGGCGACATGGCGATTATTTTTTCGAAAGAGACAAATAAATCGCCGAGCAACTAAGTTGCCCGTGCGCGCATACACTAAGTTGCCCGTGCGCGCACCACCGTGTACTAAAAAAAACTGAGTTACTCTGCAGGCTACACGGTCAAATTCTCATCAATCTGATCCATCAATCTGATTGACGGAATATTGATGGTTATAAAAATTTCAATATTAAAAATACGATCAATCCATCAATCAGTGGCGTACACGATCAAATTTTCGTCAATCCGTACCAGATTGATGGATCAGATTGATGAAAAATTGACCGTGTAGCCGGTGACATTGACTCTGATTTTAATAGACAAGAAAGCGACATTTCACTTTGAATTCACATAAATTACAAATTAAATACTACATCGGATATTTTTTTTATTTTGAAAAAACGAATTGCTCTATCCACTTTAAAGATGTAGCTAATAAAAAGGTTTGAAGAAGTAAACTAATTTAAATGGTCTTCAACATAAACTATGAACTATCCAACGCCGCTTTGATCAAACTGAGCTCTTTCTTGTTTTGGAGTTGGACTTACTTGTGGTGCACACAAGGGTTTCCGAGACATGAGCCAGAATGGTATTCACGAATGGTGACTCTGTTGCATGGATCCGTTGCCTCTTTCTTCGGATTCTATCAATGCGGCCTCACGAGTTTGTCTTACTCAAAATTAACAGGTAAGTATAGAATTAACTACAGAATGTTTGTCGAAACAAATAGTTACTCAAAATCTGTGGCCTTTGCTCTGTTGAGGTCTGTTGATTGATTTATTATAAGATGTCGCCCGCAACTACGTTGCGGCAAAATTCGTTTATCGCGTGGGAACCGTACATTTTACCGGGATAAAAGTATCCTATGTCCTTTCCGGGGCCTCAAAGGCCAAAGTATCTCCATGCCAAATTTCAGGAAAATCGGTTCAGCGGTTTGAACGTGAATAGGTAACAGACAGACAGACACACTTTCGCATTTATAATATTAATTAGTATGGATTCTCGGAGCGAAGCAACCGCTCATTTAGTACCTAGGTACCTATAGGTTTAGTGCCCGGGACAGTTAGTTATTTTTAATGTCCGTGTGTATTGACCAGATGGGCAACCGCCATTTCGTCAATATGTCTGAGACCAACCATGTGGGGGTTTCCTAACGGGTATAACTACTCAAGGTACCTACTTGAGAAAGAAAGATCTTGCCGATTGCTTAGATATAACTGCGAATCTAAGGTTTAATAGTTTTATACCCACTACTCACTAGGCCACAGACGCTCTTTAAAAATGGCTAAACGATGCCACATTTAGCCTTGATCCAATACGGAAAGGGCTACTTAAAAGGCTGGTTATAAATTACCTTGAAGAGGCCTATGCGGCCCTCAAGCTTATCGTATTCCCTGTTACCTAAAGTAGAAAGAACCAACGGTCTAATTTACAATGCCGTTTGACTCAGATACGGATACTTTTTTGGCGAAAAATTGGTCAATTGACTAGCGACTAAGCATTGGCCAAACATTGAAGTTTATTTAACTTGCAGTACACCGTACGAGTAGTTTTCAAATCCGTAGAACAGGAATTGGGAAATAATTGCTCAAAAGATAGTAACTAAGCCAAAAAGCCAACTTTAAGCGTGTGCTCCTACCCATCGTTTTGATAGGTAGTTAATATACCTAGCAGCCATAATAGCCACCTAATTTTTAGAGGACATTACCGCTAGTCAATATGCCCTCATGGTGTGGTCATGGGGCTACTTCGCATTTGACCTGATGTGGTGTCTGATCTACACGCCTCGAGACTACATCATACTACTGCATCATGCTAGCGCGCTAGTCGGTGTCAACGTCTACATGGGCAAAGAGAACACTGGCTGCAGCTTCGCCTGTACCGTCGCCTTGTTGGAGATTACCAATCCTTTACTACAAACGCGATGGTGAGATTTCTGTTCCGAAGATAGGTAACTATTCTTATCTCTAGTAGGGCAAAACTAGAGTATTGGGAACGGCCTTTAGTCGCAATGTACCTTTCTTGTAACTTGTTACTTATATAACTTATATTATTATGTTTGTCCGAGCATAGTAGTATCAAGTATGGAATTGAAATTTTACGTTCGATTTACCTACATAGAATTTATTATTATTTAAGTTATTGAGACTTACTCAGAAGATTTCTGGAATAAGCATTATTATTAAGTATTAACTATTGGTCTGTTATGAATATGATTGAACTTATTAAAATATAATTGAACCAAAAGTAACTAAAAGAACACTTGGAATAACAAATACAGACTTTTGTAAATACCAGCTCAAGTACTTACAGATCTTGCAATCTACGAGCGCGCGGCGCCTTTAGTTGTGTGAGTGACCATATCTATACACGCGTACATGGCTCGCTCGCTACTGACTGCTCCGTCAGGTACGCACACTAACGAAAATGTCTATTCACATTTTCAACTACAAATAAAGGCTACGCGCGCTCGTAGATTGCAAGACCTATAACTACTTATAGCAAAGTAAATATAGTTCATTGTTTACCAGGTTTCTCCGCGAATGTGGATACAACAAGACGGTTGTTTACTACACAGTTGAGATACTGTATTTGCTGATGTTCTTAGCGCTACGTGGGGTGCTGTGTACCTACTTTATGTACAAAATAATCTTATCTGATACATTTGGAATGGACCAGAAACTTATATCATTCGCTCTGTACATCGTGTCATCGGCACTTGTGTACGAAATATTTGGCTACATAATGTACAAGTATGAGAAAATCATTGTAGAATTTATACGATGCATCAATCAATAACAGAATTTTTATGATTTTTATGCGATTTTGGCTATAATCTAATAATCGCACGAATGCCAATGGAAATAAAAATACAATGCAGCCATGGAAGACTAAAACAATAATGTATTTTAATAAACACATTTTACAGGCATGTTTCAGTTTGTATTGATATGGTGAATGTTTGTAGTAAAATCTAAATATGGTACACTACTTTAATTAGCAACCATGCACAGTAAAATCTAAAAAAATTCAACATGTGAATGTTTTCTCTTATTTATTAAAATAAATGTTTTATGTAAGTTTTTAATGTTCTTTCTGTACATAGTTAAAAAATCTTGTTACTTACATTATGAAATCAAGATGTTCATATTATAGAATTACTTGTACAGTTTATCCACAATCTTAATGTCTCAACAATTTTCACATTTTAACCCATCAGTTGTGGCAAAACGAGACACAATAGCTTTTTCATTGTTATCGCGGCCAGATGTGGCCGCTTGGGGCTTCATGAATTAATATAAAAATGTCTATCATTTTCATAACAAAACAATTACTGCAGTCATTAACATTCTGGATTTACTGTAACTGTCATAAAGTTTCAACATACAAAGTGTAACTAATTTCTGTAGTCATAAAAATTAAAACAAAGTGAAAATTAAAGGGTTTTTTTATACAATTCTGAATCTTTTTAGTTTTCTGAGCAAACTTCAATGGATCATCTACGACTCCTCTGATTTCTCCTATCTCTCCAGCTACTGGAATGTTTGCTGCGAGATTTATAATCATCCCTGTCTTTGGTATCACTGTACCTATAATCATGGTTATCCCGGCTCTCTCCCCGTCTATAGTCATTGGAGTCCGTGTGTCTGCTGTCTCTACTATGCATCTGGTCTTTTGGTCTATAAGGATGATGTCTGTGTGACCAGTTACCCTGTAAACTGGCCATCACGAGATTGTCTGCCGCATATTGATTAGCATCGTAACTTTCTTGCGGCTGGTTGGCACTGTACATCAATGGATTTCCCTGCTTCAACCTCTCTGTCATTTCCAAGAAATGCTGAGCCACATTGTCCTGGTTTTGGAAGTTCATTGGCATCTCGAGACCGTAACATCTGATAGGAGGCGGCAGCATAACCATTCGACCTTTGTTTTGTAGATTTAAAGTTCTATTGAAAAGGGCCGTCCCGCGAAATAAGTTAAGTGCGTAGGGCACAGACACTTCGTGGCAATACGTTATGAAAGCAAAGTTTTTCTGTCGCCCATCTCTGTCCCTCGGAATCTTTACTTTATCTAGTGGACCCGCCTGAAAACAAAATAATATCGCTCGTAGGTTGTTGCAATGTACTTGACAAAGAATTATCATAAAACAAGAAATATTACTTGCAGAAACAGCTCATAGAGTACTTCCTCAGTTACTTGATCCGCTAAATTACCACACCACAGTGTTTTGGTGTCTTCGTCTATCATTTTCAAAGTGTTTGCGTTGGTGGCAATTTATTTGGAGATCTTTACACTTGCCTTCTTCGTTTAAAAGTCGTAACAATAAATCTTCACTTTCTTGTCTTCACTTTATTTCTCGTCTTGAGAAATAAAAACCTTTTGGAAAGGCAACAAAACATAGAGGAAAATATTAAGCAACAAAATAATAATTCACAAATCTTTCTTTCTTTTTCTTCTTTTTTGGCAACTTGACACAAAGGATGTGTATGTTGTGCCACAGACAAGGTAAAAAGGTAAGGAATATGGCGGGAAAACCATATTCCTCCTATTATAATTTTCATCATCGTTTTCATGTATCGTCAGGTCTAAAGTATAGTCAAAGTCTAAGTAAAAGTCAATACAGTCACAGGAGTCAAGTCGGTCGATTCAGTAAAGTGGTAGACGCTTTACTGAAACTTTCGATGGAGTTTTGGAGGGAACACAAAATAGCACGTTTCTGGATATTACATCACTTTCCTACACTTGTGCATGAGCACGTTAATATTCTAAGGTTAATATTCTACCAATATTACACATTAAAAACCCAGCTAACACAATTTTAGGAAAATAATACAAAAACACAACAGCACTCTTTCACATGCCCGCCAAAACTCCAATTCACAAATCTCAAAAAACAAAAAACTCTATTCACAAATCACAATAGAGTTTTGGCGGGCATGTGAAAGAGTGCTGTTGTGTTTTTGTATTATTTTCCTAAAATTGTGTTAGCTGGGTTTTTAATGTGTAATATTGGTAGAATATTAACCATTAGATATTCGTGTTCATGTTCATGCACAAGTGTAGGAAAGTGATGTAATATCCAGAAACGTGCTATTTAGTGTTCCCTCCAAAACTCCATCGAAAGTTTCAGTAAAGCGTCTACCACTTTACTGAATCGACCGACTTGACTCCTGTGACTGTATTGACTTTTACTTAGACTTTGACTAGACTTTAGACCTGACGAAACATGAAAACGATGATGAAAATTATAATAGCAGGAATATGGTTTTCCCGCCATATTCCTTACCTTTTTACCTTGTCTGTGGCACAACATACACATCCTTTGTGTCAAGTTGCCAAAAAAGAAGAAAAAAATATATATATTTTTGACGTTTGAGAAAAGCTGGCTGTTGGACAGGAAGCCATAGATAATACAGATATATATATCAGGAAGCCTCGATTTGTGCATTTTCAATTTACATTTTACGATATTATATCTGCAATAAAATTAGATTTATTATACAAACGGAATTATCACAAAATTATAAAATCTGCGCTATATGTCAACAAATTTGACTTGGATAATAATGATTTACTATACAGTACGTACTATCAATGTAACATCATAGATTTGATAAATTATAATTAAAACTACGTAAAGGTTTTGGATTTCTTTTAGTTCAAACCATTAGAAGCACCATGGACGACAGTAGTAAATTCCAACAGATGCAAGATGAAATGTCCAGGTAAGTTTTTATTTACAGTGTCCAATAAAAAACTTAAACGACTTGATCTAATGTTTATTCTTGTATCAGATTTGAGGCGGAAATTTCTGGATCCGACTTGATAGTGCGGCCGGTGATCGGGGCGGGCACGTTTGGTGCTGTGCAGCAGCAGCTGGACAGGGCTTTGCCTCCTCCGCCTCCACCTCCAGCGATGCTGCAGCCGTTCGACCCCATGGGGCCGAGACTCATGTTCCCAACAGTACCACCACCCCCGCCCCCACCTAATATGATGGTACCAGCATCTGTAAGTATCATTTTAATTGTGAAATTAAAGTATGGCAGGATTCTTTATTTAATCCGTCGATCACCAATTCCTGGAAATCTTTTGTTATCGCGGCCCATATGGGCCTTACGGGGCTTGATGGGTTAAAACTGCTAGTGATTGACATACAATATATCTTAGTTGAGTACAGATGATTAAAAAATCCACCTTAAACAAATTATAATTATAATGATGTTGTCAACTTCTAATACAAAAAATATGTTATTGCTTACACCTAAATGTTATTCTGTGCATAGTTGTTATCACCTCGATTGAGGAAATTGCAGAAACAATAGCTTTTCAATTGTAATGCGGCACCTGGGTGCCTCTTGGGAGTTGATGGGTTAAAAACTACTAGCTATATGACCGAGCTTCGCTCGGTATTCAAAAAATTAAAAAAACACATAAAATGACATTTTATGAAAATGATTCCTAGCTAGATCGATTTATCACCCCCGAAAACCCCTATATACTAAATTTTATGAAAATCGTTGGAGCCGATTCCGAGATTCCAATTATATATATACAAGAATTGCTCGTTTAAAGATATAAGATAATAGTAATATTTTATTTGTGTTGCATTTATGAGATTATATCTATTAAAGTTAAGCATGTACTGTATTTCAGGTGCAAAGGTTAAGACCTCCAATTGGACCAGACGGGTTCCCAGGTCCAATGCCGTTCCTCCGCCCTGGGATGCCAGGGCCACAGTTAATACCACCACCACCTCCGAAGCCCCAGCCTGTTGTGCTGTCTGCTGCCCCGAAGCTGTACAAACAACCCCTCGAAGATGAGGAGAAAAAAGACAAGAAGGAGAAAAAACGGGTAAAACGAACAATCTTGCTTCCTTAAAGTGACTTTCCAATGCTAGCCGCGACTGGAAAAAACAAAATGCCGCTTTGTGACTAAGGTATAAATAGTCAGTACTCAAGATGCATCTCGGCGGCAGACACGGTTCAGACTCTGTGATTGGTTGGCTGTCAAAATTTGGACCAATCATAGAGCCGAACCGCGTTTTGAGACCGAGATGCATCTTGAGTACAGACTATTTATACCGGCCATAGACTAAGGGCTGGTTTACACGTATTAAGTAGATAAGTAGTTAACTAAATTTTAACTTAATTTCAAGTTGTTAATTGCATGTATGTAAACACAAAATTTAGTAGAAAGTAGCAAGTTAAAATTTACTAAGTACTTAACTAGATGACAATTAGAATTTAGTTACTACTTATCTACTTAATACGTGTAAACCAGCCATATATGTATTATGTATCATTTTTTACTGACATTTGTGTAGCGAGTAGCGACCCATGCTGCCGCCGCCTGCGGCGTACAAGCTAGTGGTGTAGAGTCAAATCTATACTAATATTATAAAGCTGAAGAGTTTGTTTGAACATGCTAATCTCAAGAACTACTAGTCCGATTTAAAAAATTATTTCAGTGTTAGATAGCTCATTTATCGAGGAAGGATATAGGCTATATTTTATCACGCTAAGACTAATGGAAGCTAAGAAACAGAGGAAAATGTCCAAAAAGTGGCTAAAATTATTTGAAAGGGCTTATCTCACGAACTACTGGAGCAATTTTTATGTTATTTGGTACAGATAAAAAGTAGGCCACGTGAAGGATCATATTTTTAGTGGGCTAATTTGTCTATGAAATTCCTAATTTACGCGAGCGAAGCCGCGCGGAACATCTAGTGAATCATCATCTCATCACGAACCTAAAACCCTCATTAAAATGTTTACAGAAACGTGAGCGCGAGCGCACCCCGTCACCCGTACGCGTGGAGCCCGCCCCGGCGCCCGCCCCCGCGCCCGCGCCCCCGCCGCCGCCTGTTGTCACGGAAACTATCGTCACCAAACCCAAGAAGGAGAAGAAACATAGAAAGGTAATCATTAGCCTTTACGTCTGCGTCAGACGATTTACGGCGTATTGGTCTGTGTCACAGCTCTTTTCATGGCTGTGCAAGCCGACACGTGAGCGACTGCGTAGACGACCCAATGATATTCTATGTTACTAACGTAACTAGATTGGCAGTTTACGGCAGCAACGCGTTGCCACTTCGAAGATGCCTGCAGGCATATCTGACTTACATAATGACATAATAACATTATGAATTGACATTGTCCTTTGAACTATCAAGTGGTTACGCATTTCTGAGAATCGTTTGTTCTTACAAACGTTGCTACTCTAGTATTTTAGAAACCCATTGAGACGACCACAGTAACGACAGGAGAAATAAGAGGTTGTTGGTACAGGACTTTGACTCTTGTGTCCCCTGTCTTTGAGAGCCTGGAACCAGGCATCATCGCAAAGCTTGCTACCCTCCATAATCCGTTTGCGCCAATCTGTTCTGTCTCCCGCGAGCCTCTCCCAGTTGCGGTGATCAATTCCGAAAGCCATCATGTCGCGCTTTGCAGAGTCTTTGAAGCGAAGTAACGGCCTTCCCACATTTCTTTTAGCATTCGCTACCTCGCTTAGCATAACGCGTCGTGGTAAGCGAGAAGGTTCCATTCTGTATACGTGTCCAAGCCATCGTAGACGTCGCTGTTTCAGCAACGCCGTGAAGCTAGGTAGCTGTGCTATTATATAGGCCTTGTAATTATGGTTATAAATCAGCGCTGATTGCTTGCAGTCAGCATATTTTGCTGAGCTGCGTCGGCTTGTGCTCGAAAACACTAATAATTATTTATTATGTACTAGAGGACGCCCGCAACTCCGTTGCGGCCAAAATTTGTTTATCGCGCCGGAACCGTACATTTTTCCGGGATAAAAACTGTTGTATGTCCTTTACCAGGACTCATGCCAAATTTCAGCAAAATCGGTTCAGCGGTTTAAGCGTGAAGAAGTAACAGACAGACAGATACACTTTCGCATATTTTATAATATTAGTATGGATGAGAGTAGGCCAATTTATTTCCGCCGCCCCATGTACGTAATCTATGAGGCCTCTATGGATGCTGCATATTTATGGGTCCCAAAAGACTGCGTAAAGTTGAGCCCCAGATTCCAAGCGATTTTTGTATGTTTTTTTACCCAGAACCGTCTTTTTCGTTTTTGTAATTTTTTGCGCCATAATTTAAGCAAAATAAAGGCTTTAAAGGTTACTGCTGCAACGGCCATTCGCCGCCGCTGTATGTGTGACTCCACATCATGCAAAATGACTTACTTATTAATGACTTACTTCAGAGTAACGGATCGCTTGGAGCGCATATTTAGGATCACAGTTCCAAGTTCCTGGATCGGTCTAACGCGATCCGCGATTCACGCTTCACGACCCTGGATCGTCCGGTGTGGACCCAGCTAAAGCTTAAGAGTGTGTGGCAGCTTAAGCCGGGGGTCGCGGGTTCGAATCCCGCCGACGGAACAAAAAGTTGTCAATGTTGCTGGGCCTCGGATGTGTATTAAATATGTGTATCATATTATAATAAAAACCTTAAATATGTATTAGTGGCGTGGGGTGAAAAAAAATAAAGGTAAAGCCGGACCAAAAAACGGCTAACTCGTGAATAAGCAAAATTTCAATTCTTGTAAAAAAAACGTGCAATAAATTACATACCTGTATTAAGTGTGTTAGTTTACCTTTTCCATAACTACTAGGGTGCTTTGCTTGCATTGTGTGCGTTGCATGCAGTGTTAGTGTTGTTAGTATTCACCACCTTCACCATACATGACATCACTGGTATTATATGAACAGTGCATGTCGAGTATGATAAAAGTGGCTTTAAAAAAAGCCGTTTTAAGCACACGTCACTCACACTCACACACCAAAAATAAGTGAATCCTGACTTGCCAGTGTAGATGTTTGTTACTCAATCATGCAAAAACTGGATTTAGATGAAATTTTACATGCATCCCATGTCAAACATGGAAAGGAACATAGGCTACCTGTCTGAAGTCCACGCAGACGAAATCGCGGGCAAAAGCTAGTAGCAAAGAAATATCAGCAGAAATACGTACCTAAATGTTTAATTTTGTTATTTGTCGTCTGTCGTCGTTATTTAATATTCCTATTCTACAACCTCAAAAATTACCTAAGAATTATTATTTATATTCTAACATAATTCTACGGTTTTTCTTTACGAAATGTGCCAAAACATTATCATAAAAGTCGCTTTTTTGATGCAATTTTAATAATACATGTTTTTCAATTGAAATTACACCGAGATTTGACAATCTAGCCTCACTTTGGCTGTTTCGTGTATAGGTATGAATTCGCTTCAATGCCGAAAACGACCTTTCAGCGGAAGCCACCGATACAGGAAGAGTCAAAACAATTTGAGATAACATTAAAAGCTGAGGAAAAGCTTCACTCAACGCGGATTTAAAAAGATGTAAATAAAGTTCATAGATATCTAAATTATTAAATGTTGAAGTACTGTATAAAACTTTTAATTCGTTTTTTAATGCGTGAAAATCAAATATATTCGGGAATTCGGATATTAATGCAGACACACTTTCCTCGGGAAAACTACTACGGTAACTCGCGTATTTAGACTTATTGACTAAATCAAGAAAAGTTAAGTTTTGAAACGATGAATAACGGGAGTTTATTTGGCTTTTGATGTTATCTATTATTTCAACGAATAAACGCTTGTATTGTGTTTTCAAGTCAATTTCTGTATCCATCCGCCGGCGCCGTCGTGGTGGTTCACAATATTCCTGAATACTATTGAAAATAAAATCAAATTGTTTTAAAAACTCTTCTGATAACCAAGATTGAAATGCACCAATTTCTCTGATTGAGATTTCGATGTCGACTTGTTTGCTTTGAAGCAAAGCAAACAAAATGTCAGTTCTGGCAAAAATCTCTGAAAAAATATGCAAAAGGAAACAAAACTGCATATCTTCTAATTTAGTTACAAACGACTCCGACATGGATATAGAATCAACATCCCACGATTGGGGATTATCTACTATATGATTAAAGGTTTCAATCATATCTAACCTGCAATTAAATATAACATTAATAATGCGCGAATGATAATGCCACCGTGTTTCGGCTACTCCAGGCATACGACGATCGGAAAACTGTTTTAAAAGATTTGACCGTTTCGACGATTTGTTGAAAAACCTGACAATTCCATTGATATGGCCGAAAAATGATTTTAATTCTGAAATATTTTCTAAATATTTACTTAAGTAAATCCATTACCAAATTAAGAATATGAGCATAACACGGTACGAAACGCGCGAGAGGGCATTGACCCCGTACTAGTGCTTGAACGCCTCCACGTTCACCTGACATAACGGCGGCACCGTCATATGTCTGACCGATCAGTTTGTCTTTGCATCGATATTGTTCAAGAATATCGAGCAACTGAGTCGCTAATACAGTAGCAGTCCGGCTTTCGCTAACGTCGTAAAAACCTACAAATCTTTCTTCCAGACCATTTTCGGACAAATAACGAAATATAACAGACAACTGTTCTCTATGACTGACATCTGGGGTTTCGTCAATCATAACTGAAACGAATTTGGCATGGCTAATCTCACGTCTAATCTCGTCTAAAATTACCGCCGCGGTGCATTGTATAAGATCATTTTGAATGTCTCCCGATAGACCGGTAAACACGGAATGTGAAGTAGATGAGCATTGTTCAAGATGGGAGTCTATAACGCTATCGTACTTACTTAAATAAAATAATGTTTTCTATATAATTGCCACGATTGTCTGAATTAACGTTTTCACTATGCCCGCGGAAAGATAACTCCTGTTTTCCAAGAAGAACAACAGTGTCTATTAAACGTTTCATTAAGTTTCGATTGTGGACGTTCCACTTTTCGATTATGGGATTCATAATTATTTCCGAGAAATGTTTCTATTCTACTATTTCCAAAATTGTGTAATAATATACAACTGCGTAAATGTTTTTCGGTTTGAGTATGTTTCCTAGCCGAATTGGTCAAATTATTGATGTCTGAGAAACCCGTTTTATTCCAAGCACTATTTGTATCGGAAAACAGCAAACATGGAAAACAAAATAACTTATTTAATTTGCAACTGCCCGCTATCCAATTATATTTATCATACACTGAACTGTGAAAATGTTTGAAAAACCCATCCTTACGCCTATAATCAATTTTCATATCGGGACGCGCCCGTCCTTGTTTAATGATACGTTTTTTATTTTCGAACGATTGTTTTGAGAACGAATTTAAGTCATTTAATAGGTAATCCGTAAGACAACAGTCAATTTGTACTAATGCTGCCATTTCTCACCTAACCGTGTCACGACAAATTACAAAGTAAGTAAAACAAACCAACCTTTACGATGTAACAAACAAAAACACAACACAACACTTGGCAAGTAAAATTTCACTACTTTCGATTCTTTTAAACTATATAATATTACAATCAAGCTAGCCCACTAACTTAATAAACAAAATTTTGCATATTACAATAATAACAGTACAAAATGAGTGCAAATTAGCGCGTAATATAATTGTTTAAGTGAATTGAAATGACAGCACGCGCCGGTCGGCCGCTGCAATTAGCTCTGTTGTGATTGGACGAAATCTTTTAAAGCGAAACATGCGAAACTAAACCTTAACACATGACAAATAAAGACTAGGTAGGCTATGTGGGATCGGCTTGTTGTTCGACAATATCGACGAGTCGTTTGCATGTAGTAGTAATGTGTATGTGTGCGTGAATTTCATACATTTCAAATGTTTGGATTCCCGATGTTTTGAGCGAGTTCCCCGGCCACCGCGCGGCCGCCGCACACTATGGAGCAGTACGTACGCGTTCTGAGTGCGATCGTAAAAACGGGTATGTGTGCGTTTGCGTGATTTTAAATACATGGCGAATTATTTTTATGAAATTGTAGGAAGCGGGGTAAGCTATAATTATTAATAATAAAAAATGTATATATTAAAATTGGCCAAGGTAAGCCGGTAGGAATCGTGTTCTATGGAGGCTTCGCCACTGATATGTATAGTATAAAAGTTTTAAATATAGGGACTAGGGAGTGCCTCCGCTGCCGGCGCCGGCTCCCAAAAATATCCGTAATGGGAACCGGCGGTAGTATACTGCCGGCAGCCGAGATATAAAACAACGGCTGCCGGCGCTGGCACTCAAAATCTGAGCCGGTGATAATGCGTAAAGCACTAGGTTCCAGTGCCGATACACAAATTTTAAAAAGAAATAATTATAATCTCAAATATATTTGACTTTACCGACTTCAAAAGGTGAAGGTGAGGTACCTATTTGTTCGGCTGTGGATACTTATTTTAGTTTTTTGTGATGCTTTTTCTTAGCTTATCTTTACCCAATAGCTACCTTTTTTCAGCTACCAAAAAGTAAGATTTTGCACCACAGCTACAGCTATTATAAACCCCGTGGTATACTTCCGGAGGTACTGAACAGAACTTCAGATTCCTTATACATGTTGTTAGAGAGTTTCAGCGTTGTTTAAAGAAGCAAAGATATTGTATTATGCTACTATGCAGATCACATTTATCAGCATCATCATCACCACCATTGACCCATCAAGATTCAAGCCCCATACGAGCACCGGTGATCGCGACAACAATAGAATACAATATCATTTCCAAGAAACCCCGATCGAAGGATTCAAATATGCATCCTTACAATATGACTATTTATGGCCTTATTATTTGTACTTTTCATAGTCCTTTAGCTCAAGACAGATGTTTTTGATCATTATTCTGTCATTTGACAAGCGATGTTTGCCGAATAGGCGCCGGCAGCCTATTCGGCAAACATCGCGTGACTTCGGCAAACTTCGGAGTTCGGAAAACGGCGCCGGCAGCCATTTCAGCAACCGGCGCCGGCAGCCATTTCGGCAACCGGCGCCGGTAGCGGAGGCACTCCCATTTATTCCCAGATATTTCCGTTGTCTGGTACCCGTAACACGGGCCAGACTGATGTGGTGTGAAACGTCCATAGATATTATTATTATTTTAATAATCTGGTATTGGTAGGTGGTGCGGACGGCTGGTGGGCAGGTGTGGGAGGATGTGACACTGTTGGACTGGCCAGATGATGATTTCCGCATGTTCTGTGGCGACTTGGGCAATGACGTCACTGATGAACTACTGGTAATTACATGTTTTGTATTATTTTTTTCTTTATTATATTGAAAATTCAATAGTTGAACAACACACCAGGGACCTTTGTGTGTTTGTCTCATTGAAATCAAAAGATTCTCGGGCTTACATTTGAACAATCATTTTGTGCTTTATTAATACAAAATGCGGTCAGTAGTTTTGGCGATAACCAATAATCGCATTTTGATGAATAATATGATTTGTAATAATTTTGGTCCAAGCTACATAATGTAAACTTTTAATTAATTGCTTTTATGGAATGTGTCAATCCAGAAACGCTTATAAAAAGAAACGTGGCTACCATTTTGTGTATTTTCAATTACGACGCTCAATGATGATGATGATACAAAAGTACAGTTGATATTATGTCAAAGACGCGGACGGAGTCTATGGTTAATGCTAGGGCCATCTAGGGCCGTAGGGCATTAGGGTGTTAGGTGTCAGGGATTTAAGTGTTAGAATACAGCTCTCCCCCATAGTAACGTAGACCTATTCCTGGGTTTTTGAAATGAAATGAAAAATATTTATTTCTAAGTAGGTTAACAAAGTTAACACTTTTAGAACGTCGCGTCTACATGAGGCCTATCACCGAAGTTTTGCAGTCTTCTTTTGATTTTTTCAGCATATTAAGACTGGTGGGACCGGGGAAGTGAATGTATTGCTTATTTGTATTTTTTTACAGACAAGAACATTCGGCAAATACGCCTCGTTCCAAAGGGCTAAAGTGATCAGAGACAAGAGAACTAACAAGAGCAAAGGTTTCGGCTTTGTCAGTTTCAAGGACCCGGGAGATTTCATCAAGGCCATGAAGGAAATGGATGGTAGGCACCTTTAGATATTTTGTTTTTAAAAACATAATTAGAATATGTAAAATTTGCATTTTAACATTTTAAAAATTAATATTATTGTTATCTTTCTATCTACGAATAATAAAAACTAAGAAAGAGTAACTGTGTCACAAATCTTGTCTGCAAGTCTACAAAATGTGACCCGAATACATGTATTCTTCATGCATGTATTCGGTACACAATTTTGTGTTTTTACTTTTTATACAAGCAGAGACCACTCCATGATACAAGTGACAATTATTGTCAACAGCTTCATTTCCTAAATTTGAATGTCAGTGTTTCGTAGCTTTTGAATTTCGTTCTTTTTCGCACACTTAAATATGACAATAGCTACGAAACACTAACATTCAAATTTAGGAAATGAAGCCGTTGACAATAAGGGTGTGTTTCCACTGAAGCGGAGCGGAGCAGAGCGCAGCTTAGCGGTGCTTGAATTGACCAATCGTGCTATTCCAGCGGAATGACAGCGAAGCGGAGCGAAGATTTCGAGCATGGTGATTGGTCAATTCGGCACCGCTAAGCTCCGCTCCGCTCCGCGTCAGTGGAATTACGGCCTAATTGTCACTTTTATAATTAGAGATAAACTATGATGGCGTGCCCCTCCAAAATTCAAGACGTTTGAAGTGCGTTGTCAAAACGTTTGATGTGCGTTGTCTTGCGCGGTCGGCTAGTTATGATTAGTTGACCAACAAATCTTGGTTGGACATTAAGTGAAATATTACGAGTACTGGTTGATTGGTTGAATACTTACTGCATACAAACTCTTTCTTATGGATGTGACTACACACATTGAAAGTTGAAACAGTAATTTGCAGGGGCGCGCCATGTTATCGTAGTTTATCTCTACACAAAATTCTTGCATGTATTCGGGTCACATTTTTTGAATCGGAACAAATTTTTCGACACAGTTAGGCAGACCGCACATTAGAGATACGACAGTTTTTAGACAATCTTGTTTCACATAGATGAGTCAGCTTTACGATTAAAGAGAAACAGTTGTGTCTACCACGCGGCGCATACCAAGACGAAACTGTATTGTCAATTGTCTACGACTACGCAACGCATACATCAGACTAGGTACACCGCTAGACAGTTTTGTCGTTGATGTGCGCGCTCGCATGTGTATGCGAGCGCGCACATCAACGACAAAACTGACTAACGACTGTCGGCTTCCCTTTGAAGTGTTTCAAAGGGAAGCCGACAGTCGTTAGTCAGACTTGTCGCGGGGCAGTTCTTGTACGCATTAGACAACTTTGTCTATGAGACATTTTATTTCAAATGTGCGCGTCTAGTACTTTTTATTATGCGATAGTCTGTCTAAAAACTGTCGTGACTCTGATATACGGTGGCACTTACTTTTCCTGAGTTTTGAAGTGAAAACTTCTTTAGGGGCGGTGAGCACTTTTGTGGGATGGGTAAAAACTGTGAAACTCGCGTCAGATTTTCGTGTTGATCGAAAAACCATAGAAAACGCGTAAGACGGTTGGAGAGTAGTGTTTTGTGTCGAACTCGAACGAAATGTACAGTCGGGGAAATGAGTTGTTTAGCAGAAATGTACAGTCGGGGAAATGAGTTGTTTAGCAGAAATGTACAGTCGGGGAAAATTATGCTAAGTAGAAATGTACAGTCGGGGAAATGAGTTGTTTAGCAGAAATGTACAGTCGGGGAAATGAGTTGTTTAGCAGAAATGTACAGTCGGGGAAATGAGTTCTTTAGCAGACGCGCTGATTAAGGCCGCGTTTCCACCTGCAAGACAACTGTGGCGAGAAGTGTCTGACAGTCTGTCTGACAGCAGCCTTATTTTTCGATTGTCGATATTTTTTAATCGATTGTAAGGGTTTCGATTAATTAATTAAAACGATAGTTTTTTTTTATTATTTTTTTTTATCGATTTTCATAAAAAATGGGTTAAAAAATAATGCATAACGTTAATAATCAAGTTTTCACTTCTGCCGGCACTCCCGGAGTGCAACCTGTCTTTTTTATTATTCGTAGTTTAAAGATAATATTAGAATGAAAACATCAACTAGCGGAAATTTTGAGAGTGCGTCCAACGGCGCCGTGGCTTAGTTGGTTAAAGCGCCTGTCTAGTAAACAGGAGATCGCGAGTTCGAATCTCGCCGGGGCCTAGTCACTTGCATTTTGTTTTTATATCAATACTAGAGAGCGCCCGCAACTTCGTTGCGCCAATATTTGTTTATCGCGCTGAAACCGTACATTTTTCCGGGATAAAAAGTATACTGTGTGCTTTCCCAGGACTCAAAGTATCTCCATACCAAATTTCAGCAAAATCGTTTTGGGCGTGAAGAGGTAACAAATAGACAGACAGACCGACATACTTTCGCATTTATATTATTATATGGTAGACAAAAATATCAGACGATTTTTTTAGTTGCTTCATGTTGATAAGACTAACAATAATAATTTTATTTGTGAAAATTCTTGAAAGTGGTAACTATCAGAGATAGAAAGAATTTAATACTTTGATTTGATGGTCCTAAAATATGGATTGTTCTATTTGTAGAACAATTATAACTAATAACTATTAACCTACCAATATACAAAAAATCAGCTGGTTAGGGTTCCGTAGTCAACCAAGTTTTGTTGCTTGACCATCAAATCAAACAATTAAATCCTTTCTATCACTGTTAGCTACCACTTTAAAGATTTTTCGCAAATAAAATTGTTGTTCGTCTTATCAAAATGAAGCTGCTCACAAAAAATCAGCTTGATAATAATAATAAAAAAATTGTTGTACAGAACCCGTACTATAATGGTTTGCGGGCTGCGGCACTAACTTTTGTATTTTAATTTTCAGGTCGGTACGTTGGAAGTCGGCCGATAAAGCTGAGAAAGAGCACGTGGAAGAACAGAGCTCTGGACGTCGTTCGCAAGAAGGAGAAGGAGAAAGCGGCGCTACTCTCTCTCCTCATGTCCGGAAATAAGAGCTGACAAAACTAAACAACGCATTTTAAAAGACGGTTAATTTATTAGGGTTTTTGATATCATATTAAATTCCACCAGGTGCCGCTATGTAGCCTTAGGGTCGCGACACACCGGAATGGCAGCGGCGAGGCGAGCACTTGCAGTGTCATATGATTTTAAACTTTATCTTCATTATTGTAATACATAGTATCGCTTGAGAAATTGCCGCCGCCGGCGGCCGCCAGCGTCCACGAGCGGCCACGAGCGGCCACGGGCGGCCGTAGACTTCTCAAGCGATACTATGTATTACAATAATGAAGATAAAGTTTAAAATCATATGACACTGAAAGTGCTCGCCTCGCCGCTGCCATTCCGGTGTAGCGCGGCTATGGGGTCTATCGTGTCAAATAGGCATATTATCGTGACACATGACAGCTATATTGTGACATATGACAGCAGTTTGACACGATAGACCCTAAGTCTACATAGCGGCACCTGGCGGCAAATAGAACATCAATACTAGATAGAAATACAGCCAGAGTCACTTTCACGTTCATAATAATATTAACGTGGATTGTAAAAATGCGTTGAAAATTACATTTTTAGAAATTAGATGATGAATTTACGTTTTGTATATCTTGAGTGAGGCTTAATTATTTCTAGCATGTCACAAGCAATTACACGCATATTTAACACTTTAAAGTGGAATACTGTACTCTTACCCTTTGCTATAGTTTGTGCGTTATATGATGATATGGGTGACAGTTCTCATATTCCTTGCTACGGATTTTTTTACCAGAAAACAGAAAAATCAAAAATATGTAATAAATTATATTCCATCTACAAAAACAAATGTTTCCTATAACTGTAAATGAATAAAAATTAAAAGTTGCTAAATGCTAACTTATTAATATAAAATTATAAATATTAACAGTGAAATAGGAGTATGAAATTATTGATACGAAAATATTTGAAAAATGTCAGATGCATGAAACGGAACTTTTGCAGATAGAGATTGACACTGTTGAATCGAAATCAAATCGATAAAAAGGGCGGCCATCTTAAATCGCTAGCGCCACTCTGAAACGTCAGTACGAAATCGATAATTTCGATTGCAATTCCTTTACGAAGTGATTCGATATTTTTAAATTATCGATTAAAATTTTTAGGTAACTTCCCTACTATTTTCAATTATAATATGTCACCCATATCATCTTAAAACGCATAAACTATAGTAATAATATTTACTCATTGAATAACTTATTCAAATCTTATCCTTTGTAGACATCATAATATTATAACAGACATAAAATAGACTGCGTACCTCAGCAGACCTTGCTAATACGATGCGTAAATATTTTGCTCCTCGGAGCTCGTAAGCTAAGTATATTTGCAATAATTAGCATGTTTGTGAGGTTATTAAGTCATATTTTATTTAAAAATCCATAATATTATTTAAACTTGCAATAAATTTGGAAAATAGAAGTTAATTTTATTTGTAACTGCCCCTAACTAGGAGAAGAAATGGGACTTGTATTCGATATTAAAACACAAGTAAAACTATCAATTCATTTATTCTTTGGTTCAACAAAATAAAATTGTTTATTGTACTGTTGAAATGTTTTTCACGCATTCTTCAATTGAAACATTGTTTTGCTTTTAACCATACATGATACATCATTCTTAACTTAATTCAGGGCCTGAATCCAGGAACCAAATGATAATAACGTAAAAACTAATCTAACATATTAAATTAAATGCGACAAAAATCGGGTGTTTGATCAGTACACTGCATCATCTCTGGAACCTCTATAGGCCAAATATTACTTCAATATTTTAAACCCGGTCTACAATATTGCAAAAAAGATTTTCGCCACTGTAAATGACACGAAAACTTAATTATTATTCGTGATATTGTAGACCAGTGGTCCCCAACTTTATTTTCATACGGGCCACAAATATGTTTTGAACTTGGTGTCGCGGGCCACAGCAAAATTTTTTTAGGGTTAAAAAATAGCGTTCTTCAAAATTAACAATTTAAAAGTGAGAAAAAAATCACGACTTTCAAGACGACTACATTATTTTGCCTGTGAGGCGTGAATTTCAAAATAATCCATCCGGTGGGCCGCGGATTGGGGATAGCTGTTGTAGACGGGAATATAACCAGACCCTTTAGCACAGACGTTTTCTTTATCACTTCTTATTGCCAATCAAAATGTATGAAATTGACATAAGCGTTCTATAAAATAAAGCCGACATTCGACTCGTGTAATGTCAATTCCATACATTTTGATCGGCGATTCTATAAAGGAGCCATAAAGAAAACGTCTTGGCTAAAGGCTTAGTTAACGATACCTAGTTGAGTACGATTATTGCATCAAACAAAAATCCCTTGCCATCTAGTCAAAGAGCCTGTTATAGATATCGAAGGCGTCGAACGTGGAATTCTGGTCGTAGTTGATCTTCAGTCGGTTG
Organism: Polyommatus iphigenia; assembly: GCA_963422495.1. Taxonomy (NCBI): domain Eukaryota; kingdom Metazoa; phylum Arthropoda; class Insecta; order Lepidoptera; family Lycaenidae; genus Polyommatus; species Polyommatus iphigenia. The sequence goes on along the minus strand of OY730188.1, from coordinate 29,131,492 downwards.
TTCCTCAGCCTGTGTCCTGGTCGTCGCGGACGGTTGGTGGTGGTGGCCGCTGCAACGTATTGGTCGTCTAAGCAGCACCGTTCGTCACCTTCTTTTAGACCACTCGTCTTTGGACAGAATGGTGGAGAGAAATTCTCGACGCAGTACGCTCCGGATGCCCTGTTAACGATGGAAATATGGTTTGATTCCTGAGTTTGAAGTGGCTAATTGTGTTTGATTTTTCGTAGTCAAAGTAAAAAAAAAAAATTGAAACAGACTGAAAAACATAGATCGTCGTCCGTGGAGTAGACATAGTATTATGTATATAAGATAATTATACTTAGTTTGCATACATTGTTTGTGTACAGGTAAATTTATTGATTTAGTTCTCAGCTCCTACTTTTCTTACGGAATGTGTAGCATCATAAAAGTGGAAGAAGGGCTAAAAACTATAAAAACAATAAAATTGTGTAGCCTTTTCAGATGAACGAGCCGTTGTTGCGTAGCGTTGCTATTGGGGCGTTCTTAAATCGCATGACACGTTTTTGGTGATTCTTGGTAAGATATCTCCTTCTGTGTAAGATATTTTCCCCCTCCCTCCCCACTCTAATCACATGCGAAGTACAGGCTACAGCTATGACTCACGTCATGGGCGCGGGTTGTCCCAGCGGCACGGGCAGCGCGGACGCCCGCGCCGGCGGCACGCGCACCGAGCACCGCCGCCCGCACGGCACCGCCGCACGATGCCGGAACAGGCTCTCCGCCTGGTAGCAGATCGCCCACACGTGGCTGCAGAGTGCCTCATCTGTAATATAACGTGGAGGTTTAGAATATTTGGTAAACGAAGTGGAATGTGCAGAGGTCTGTGAAGGCGAAGGCAAATATCTAAATACAAAGGAAACGTTTAAAAGCCTTCAATCTAAAGTATATCTAATTGGCAAACAAGAACGTATCTAAGGTCAAACACGAGTAACCGTTACCTATACTTACTTAAGACAAACTGTTTGAAATGTTAAAAGTACTGCCAGTTTTAAGTTTACCCAATTGCTTCATCACATAAAGGCTAGCTTAAAATTAGTTTCAAGGTCACAAATCTGTACTCACTAGGCGTGTCCTCGCAGAAAGGCTGGCTGCGGCCGCCATTCAGGCAGAAGTCCGCGTGTCCCAGGCGCGCCGCCTCGCCGTATCTTCCAGCGTTGGTGTGCAGCACGTGGACGGCGCGAGCATCGCCCGGGTCCAGGCGCAGTGCTGGTGCTGAACGGATGAGCGGCCTGGCCGGGTCTAGACCTGGAATGATAAAAGTTATTAAAAGCTTATATTTGTCCCTGAGATAAAAGTTATACTTACTATTGTGGGAATCCCAGGTTTTCCCTTATACGGGCTCGGTCAGTTGCAGACCAAACTCACTGACGCCGTTTTCAATGTTGTACAATATTATGTCGCGCCAATCTCAGAAACTACGTTAGCGCCAAATTCAGAATAATGCGGTTATTCAGCTCAACGTGTTATCTTAATGCTTGGGATTATGAATTTAATGTTTTTGAAACGACGGATATAGTAGGATCCCTTGAAAATTTATTGAGACGTCCAGTTCACTCACCTATGATCCTATTCAGCCTGAAGTTGAGGAAATTAGCCATGATCCCGCACATGTGCGCGCCGAGGGAGTGGCCCACGCATGTCAGTTTGTCGGGCCTGAGGCCCGCGCGGCGAAGGGATGCCAGGGCCTCGGACACGCAGCGGGCGACTGGCCTGAGGTTGTGGACGGCGGCGACGTAGCACGGCGGCTGGCTCAGCTTGCCCCAGTCCACCATGAACACGTTGTAGCCGCCGCGACGGAGGTAGGCTGAAGATGGAGTGTCTTAATTAGTGTCTATCTAGAGTTTCCATAAATGTTAATTCACATTGGCTTCACAATTCACATGTCTCTTTCTGCTTGTACCTTGTTAATCCTGTCTATAATAATAAATACATTTAATTCAGGTAAGCAACAACCCATAAAAAAAATTCTTAACCTAGGAGGAAATAATTAATTTAAATATTTGCCCCCCTCTGGCGCACCGGGGACATGCTCGTGTGCATGGACCCAGTTCTTCAGAAGGGGCTGTCCAGCATTATCACTGAGTGTTTTCAGGATGATGATAATACACGCAAGTTCTGTCCTCTGAGACAGAAATAAGCCATCGTCAATAGCTGTAAAATTTAACTTTACGGTATGCTGCACAATCGTGAATCGAACGTACATACCTATAGGTAGTGCCTTATACCTTGTAATATGAACTTGGTGCATACCGCGGGTATTGACCCGTATTGAGGAGAAAGTTAGGAAGCGAATGCAAGTGGTAGCAGATTTGCTGATCCCATAAACGTAGGACCACTTTCACTTACGTAATACCACCCAAAAGAAAGCTCATTTCAATATGGAAATATTCGCGAAACATAAACATCCTAATATAAAACGCTAATTTGTATGCAAGTTGCAACACTGTGATCTCTTAGATATTATTAAGGCTACTATTTCGTAGCAAAACATTTTGAATAATATTATGATATTAATGATTGGAATCAATAATAAGTAGAAAATGTTATGGTTGTTTTGATTACAAAAATGCTGATATTTTTGGTCCGTAGATAACACGGGCGCCGGCAGAAAGAAAACTAAAATGCAGATTTTAGTTTTCTTCCTTTTCTTTTCTTTTTACTTTTTACAAACAACAGTGACTGTCTATTCACGTCAACAGAATACATTTAGTGCCGAAACATTACGAACTTATCTTTGTACGGCATGGTTAATACCATGCCGTACAAAGATAAGGGTTACGTTAGGGTTACAAAATTCTGTTTTTTCAATCATTCCTGTTGATCCCGAGATTCCCAAAGGGTGCAAGTGCACCCCCTGGCACCCCCCTGCCGGCGACCATGGTAGATAACGTTGAAGATGGTAGTAAATACATAATAACGACATTTGGTCGTATTGGTGTTAGGAAATATTTGTTATGGTAATTAAAATTGACCGTTTACATCATCAGATACCCAATTCGTCTATTTGCTTGCACAAGCGAAGTCAGTCACAAGGTGGCCGGGAAAAAGCATTGAGACAACATCGCATTCCTTAGATTTGGTAAGAAACATTAAGAAACCCGTAAGAAAAACCTAACTATCAGAGGGACACATCAACATATTTTGTCAGGTACTTTGGTAGAGCTAGGGGTAAATTCCTAGAGCCGCTACTAGGGTAGTCGCTTTAAAATTAACGAGTTTCTTGCATCGTTTCTTATCGCCGCGTCGGGTTAGTTCTTATAGTAGTAAACATAATACGTTTAAAAATTATAGAATTTGAATAATAACTCAAAATAAAATTAATCTATTTTTATCGACCGTTAAATATATTTCCTCGCCTTTCTCCTTACTCTTTAGGGCTCGCAAGTACAAGTCATAGGGAGGCAAAAGTGGTCCCAGACCACCCTATAGAATGATTCGGGCTCAACCTCTGGATTTGTCGGTTTCAAAGACATTATGCTAGTCAATGCTCAGTGATAAGCTGGACAGCCCCCTCCTGAAGCACTGGGTCCATGCACACGAGCATGTCCCCGGTGCGCCAGAGGGTGGCAAATATTTAAATTAATTATTTCCTTTTAGTTTAAGAATGTTTGTATGGGTTATTACCTGAAATAAACGTATTTTATTTTAATGCTTCTCGGATGACAGGCCTCTCCAGCGAAAATGGACCTTAAACTAATGTTCTAAAACTCACCATCTCTTAGCACAATGATGGGCAGCGTGTCGTCTCCGCCGGCGTAGCCGTGTATGAGCAGGATGGTCTCGTGCGACGGCTCAAAGCTGCTCTGACGGAGCCAGTCCTCGCTGAATATGTTTACCTGAAACGGGAAATTAAAAAAAAAATGAATTAAGAAACAAAACGTGGCACTCGAGAACTACCGCGGTAAAGCTATTGCATAGCATTTTTTCTAGTCACACGCACACAAACACCGTGCCGAAGTCTGCCGAACTAAACGACGCTTAATGACGATGCACGGCAAAGCCGCACCGACCGCCGCGCTGTGGGGTGTTAGGTTTATTTTCGTTACGGAATTTCTCGATTCGGTCGCCGGGCTCAAAGCCCGCGATAAAAGTTATGCAATATCTTAAAACCTATATAAAACTCTATTAGGTGTCAGGAATGAGAACGAAAAATATTTATCTGATTTAATCACTGAAAATTTGCTTACAACCTTTCATGAAAGACACAATATCACACACACGTACAGAGTCAAACTTAATGTACTTAACATCCCTCATTTATCGTCGGGGGTAAAAAATTAAATATTTGTTACTGTGTAAAGATATTATAGCTTTGGCCAACAACATAACCCTCTTTTCGGAAGTCGCTAAAATAAGTGCATTTATCCTACCTGTGTTGTACAAATTGTGAGAAAAAACGTCTCAATAGGGAAATATGGAGCAGTGTCAATACAATTCAATAGTCACACAAGAAACAAGGTGAATATCAATACATTGGTAGATACGCACTACGCAGGTAACAAATACCGGAGTATAAATGGTTATAACTATAAGCATCCAGGTGTAATGGCCTATTTGAAATACAGTATTTTTAATTTTGTGGCATAGTATTTACTACTTATATACTTTAACAACATTTATATATACGGTGGAGGCGAGATACGCACACGTGATATATCATAATATAGTGCATTGTTTTGCCTTCTTAAGCTGTCTGTTATCAGTATGACTTTGATAAGTAGCGTGATCGCTTAACCAGGTAACCATAATTTAATTAAAATTTGTAACCCAAATATTAATAGTAGGTACCTACTGCTAAAATGGCGACAATTTCTTTGTTACATATTACACAGCCTTAGGGTGAAGCCAAACGAGCGTAATTTTGTGAATCAAACAGGACTTTTGTATGAAACTGAATGTAGCAGAATTTTTGCCAGCCGAAATTCTGCGACTCACAACTCACAAATTACGCTCGTTTGACTTCATCCTAAATCACTCAACAGATTGTCTTGAAATTAATCCACATGTCGGTTAATGATTATAACACAAGCTTTCGCTAAATAAAAGAATTTTAAAAAATAAAATATGGAATAAAATAGGAGTTCGAAATTTGCATAGAGAAAAAGACTTCAACGCAAATGAAGCTCGCGCCAAAATAAATCTGACATTTTAATTTGTTATTTTGGGAAAATTGAGTAAGTACCTACATTAGTTAAGTGTGTAACAGCTATTTATGTAAATTTTTAAAGAAATTGACTTATTTGTATATTTTACAATATTGCCAATATTAAATTTATTTTAAATGATAAATCATTAATCAAACTCTATCGTTGTTTGCAAAATTATTTGCACTTGAGTTACTTAATATTATAAATGCGAAAGTGTGTCTGTCTGTCTGTTACCTCTTCACGCCCAAACCAATGAACCGATTTTAATGAAATTTGGCATGGAGATACTTTGAGTCCCGGGAAAGGACATCTAAGGCTACTTTTTATCCCGGAAAAATGTACGGATCCCGCGCGATAAACTATTTTTGGCGCAACGGAGTTGCGGGCGTCATCTAGTTAAAACAAATCGCGTTTTGACTTTTGGAAATAAATCTTGAAAAAAGTTACATCGTGAAAAGTTAAACCAAATAAGTACAAAAATAGCCAAAGTTAGAAATTCAAAAGTTAAAACTTAAAATAAATAAATCTTCGATTTAATTTTTTCTAATTTTCTAAATTTTGACTTTTTTTAGTACTTTATTTACTTTTTACGGTTTTTAACTCCAAAACACCATTTCCCACCATATTAACCAGTCAAGAATACGTGGGATTGCAATTTGCAAAGTGGTGTCTCCAAAACAATAGAATGTTTTCTCCGAGAGCGTGACAAATGGGTCACACGGCGACCGGTTGTAAGGATATGTGACACACTACGTCTACATGTGTGCTTCTTTAGGTACATTCGAATCGCAGGTAGGCTTTTGGTCTTTGGAATTGTTTACAGTCTTCTACCTACTTTACATTTAGGCTGTATTTCCACCAGAGATACCTATGTGTTGGCTGTTGCGAGGAATGTGTTTTTGAGAACTAATAGAATCGCTTCATTGACGTGACTATTCTATTAGATCTTAAAAACACATTCCTCGCAACACATATCTGGAACGCAGCCTTATTAGGGATAAAAATAAAGTAAAGCATACAGGGAAATTAGTGACGCAAAAGCTATGTTCAGGGGCCAAGAAAAGAAAGCCATTATGACACATGATTCTTTGCCTTCTTAATGCAAATAGAATAAAAACTAGAGAATACTGTAACATTGTTATTTGTTATGTTTAGGTAAGTAAGTACAACACGGTCAAATTAACTTGACGCATCGAAATGTCAAATTAACATGCGAGCTCCATAATTACGTCATCAAACCGTGCGTCTAGTTAATTTGACCGTGTTGTATGTGTGTTAAACTGAGGCTTACTTTGTGTAGATATTTGTAGGTAAATATTAGTGATGGGCCGAATGTGGTTTGAACCGAATACGAACTTCGGCCGAACATTCGGTAAAAATGAAAAATTCGGCCGAAGATCGGCCGAACTTCGGTTCGATTTCGCCGCGCTTATTCGTATTGTGACTTGTTTACGCACTTGCTGCAAATATTGCTAGGTGTGCCCCGCCCGCACTCCGTGCTTCCCCGCGGGGCCGTTAGCCAGCTAGTCATTTGTAAAGTAAAAGTAAAGTCAATTTTTTTTTTATTAAGTAAGAGAGATTTCTTAGACTTGTTGAGAAGGCCAGTAAAGTTTTTTGATTAAGTAAGAAAGATTTCTAAGGCTGGTTTGGTTAGTAAGAAGAGCGGTTTAATTTTGTATTTTGTTTGTAAAAGTAACCAAAAAAAATTTGAGACTGGTCGTAAAAAAAGACCAATTTAAATTTTTTGTTTATCACGTATGATTACTTTTTCTAATTCAAATAAGTAAATAGCTATGAATGAGTAATGAGTATAGTTCTTGTATCAGACTTATTTTATTTTACTGTTACTACGGATATGTTTTTTTCATTTATTTCTATTATGATAGTGCAAGTTTATAATTAGTGCCGAATGTTCGGCATTTTAACCGAAATTCGGCCGAATGACGAAGTTCGGTTCAAGCTGCCGAAGTTCGGTTAAACCGAATGTAAAACTAATTTCGGCCCACCCCTAGTAAATATGTTATGTTGTATATTAGGTACATATCGTTCTTTACTTTTTTTTAGTAAAAATTGAACATATATTATTATTTTAATGTAATTATATATTTAAAAATTACTAAGAAGCTATTCACAAGTAGGTATACAGTAGGTAGGTGCACTATTTACTCAGAGCCTATACTTACTTAATATATTAACCTTGCGGTTTCTCAATGTTTTTATGCCTCCAATTAATAACGTTTGGTAAGGTTGACTATGATCTAAAATAGTGTGGAATGTGGTAAAGGGGCCATATAATTATGGAACCCATTGAGTATTCTGAACGTGGCTGTGTAACGGACGACCAGCGCAGTGGTAAGTCGACCATGACCCACATCTACCTTGACATCCATACATCACAATTTGTAAATTATTAATTATTACTGATAAGTGATATTTTACATTGATTTATGTCTATCTATTGGTCTAAGGAGAAAACAATTGCTTAACCCTTAATACAGTCGATTCCTTCAGTTGTAAGACAAATGACCGGTGGTAGGCCCCATGTAGACGCGACGTTCTAAAAGTGTTAACTTTGTTAACCTACTTAGAAATAAATATTTTTCATTTCATTTCATTTCAATGAAGACATCCTGCACTGTGGTCAAGATGACTTAAGCACATGTAGTAGCATAATTCCTTTTTGTCCTTGTTTAGCCACCACATCTTTTTATTACTTCTAGCAATCACATCTTTTTATTAGTCCTAGTCATGACATCTTTTTATTAGTCCTAGTTATTACATCTTTTAATTATTCCTTGCCATTACATTTTTTTATTCGTTCTAGCCGTTACATCATAATAGATATTTAATTAGTCCTACTCATTTCATATTTTAATTAGTAAGAGGGGAATGAGATTAAATCCTTATCGTGTTTTTGCACTTACATTTTTTCACCCTGAGTATAAAAGTGTAGAAATACAAGTAGTACATGATACTAGTCTTAATATCTTAAACGCTGCTTTTGTCTACCTAAGCATAAAATTAAGGGCCTGTTTCACCACCTGATAATCGGATAGGCTATCCACAACTTATCTGACAAGAAAGAATATGGAGTATCTCTCAGGTAAGTTGTGGATAGCCTATCCAGCACTTGTCAGTAAATAGTGAAACAGGCCCTGAGAGTCGTAGAAAATGACAGAAAATACCATATATATTCTAATAGTTAACATATTTATTGCCTATTCTCTAACAATGCATGCGCGTGAGAGTTTTATAAACAATACCAGCTAATGTGCAATATCTGATAACTATGTAGCTATAAACGTAGACATATTTTGTAATTCGTATGCAAATAGCTTAGAGGATATCCTAATAGATAGGTAGTAGATAGATCATAGATCTATAGAATAGCCTAGGACGCTGATAAATATCTAGCCAAGCAATCAGCATATAATTTATCATTGGGCTATCAAGTAAATTTATGTTTATTATGGTATACTGTCTACTATATTTACTGCCTATTTGGGTATTAGCCTATCTTGTAGGCTGTAATTAATGAGTAGTGACAAACATTAAACACTAAAAGAAATTTCCTTTTTATCAGTAGCTACCTACTATTAAACTACCTAGTTTAAAATAATAGGATTTTTTAAATAGGAAATGATATTGATTTTTAAATGATCAGTGGTTACTCTGCAACAGGATTCAAGATAAACAAGCGTCATACGTTTTACAGAGGCTCAATGAGAAAGAGCAAGAAAATGTTAAATGCTAGTCGATACTTCTGTTAAATGCTACTCACACTTTCACACGTGGCAAGACTGGGCAAGACAATATAATATATTATTTAAGGGCATTCCCTCCGGAGATTCCGTAATTGACCGTATTTAAAACCTTATAAACTCATCATCTGAAAGCAACAAAGTTATAATAAAAATACAGCAATAATCTTCAGTATATCTACATTCCTTTCCCCGTTTTAAATTTTCTATTTTTGTTTCTTATACTCATGATATCAGCTTCCAAAGTAATACCAATTTATTAAAATTCAAGCATACATTCAGCATCTCCTTAGCATTTACAAATTACTTTTATTTGAAACTCACGCCAATAGATCGACAATATCATAAACTACATATTCCCCGTTTTAAATTTTTTTTAGGACAATTTTGAACTAAGTTAAGTAAAAATAATAGGGTTTTGGCGCGATCTCGTCAACGCGGCAAATGCATGGCCAAGGTCGTTTGCTCGGGGGACGGCCTTAAAATGGATTTTTAGATTTCCAAGAGTAGTACTCACAGTGTGCTTAAGCAGCTTAGCCTACTTTTGATACACTCAGAACATTATTTCACACGTGGTGGGATAGTGTGGTGGACGGGGACCATATTCCGTTAAAAAAAAACTTTGTGATACCATGCGGTATCAATAAATAAGTTGAACTACTCTGTACTCACAGTGTGCTTAAACGGCTCAGCCTCAGTGTACAAGTTGATGGTGACGTTGGCGTCGGGACAGGGCTCCAACTCGCGCCGCCACACGCAGTCCTCCAGAGTCGTGTTGAACATGTCCGTGTTGAGGAACAACGCCTCCTTGATCGGCTGCCGCTGGCTGCTGCAGCCTGAAATGAAGATTAGGTTCAGAGTCTCCCAGGGATAAAAAGGCCGGCAACGCACTTGTAGCTTTAATGTTGCGAGTGTCCATGGGCGACGGTAGTTGCTTTGCAGTGACCCCTTTGCTTGTTTGTAAGTACCCAAAGTCACATTGCGATTTGCGGAATGATTGAGAGGGAATGTAAAGCAAGCTGAATATTAAAGCCTCCAGAGCACTACTTTTATTTGCTTGATTGCTGAATGAAAAGTTAAGAGGGAGTAGGTATTAAAGAGTGTACGACAGAAAATAACAATGATTAATTGGTCTTATGTCTTTAGAATAGTTAGCAGTACTCTTTAGAATAGTTAACTCTACGTCCTTAGTAGAGTCACATTGTCTTTCACGTAGATATGCCTACCTATTTTATATTTTTGGCAACATATAGATCTAGAAAAAAATGGCAAAATATAGAATATTAAATAGTAATCATATATAGATACATGGATTAGGTACTATTCTAGTTAAGATCAAAGTGATAATATAAAATATCGCAAACGTGCGCTACATTACCTACCTATGTGTAACAAAACAATGTGTAATAAAATATTGTACATAACCACCTAAAACGGTATATTTAGACCACAGACGTTATAACTTATAATAGATACTATTACCTAGTTAAAAAATTGTGTCTGGATTAATAAATTTAGGTTTAAAATACATTAAGCCTTAAGGAATAAAAAAAAACTTTTCAATAACCCCCAAAAAATATCTTTGTATTTACAACACCATAAATATCACTCCACATAAAAAATATCCTTGTCTAAAATGAAGCTTGAAAAATTCTACGTACCGTTTAGAAAGACAGCAAGGAGCAACAAAGGTGCGCGCGCCATCCTTGAAGGCCCACGATCGTGTGGCCGGCGCAGGCGCAGGAGTGGGAACTATTTGTATGCAATAGCCGCGAAATATCAGAGAAATGCATGGCGCGAAAGCAAAATTCCCCTCGTAAAGCGCTTATTCCATTTCACTAAATTTAGAAGTCCTAGCTAGGATCCTAAATAGGAGACTAATTAGAAGCTTCTTATTCCACTTGTCCTAATTTAGTAACTAAATCAGTTGTGACCGCGCGGCGATTTTGGCCAGACGTTTTCTTAACGGCTCCAGTTCTGTCAAAGCAACAAAAAATTGGTCTTCTCATAGGCTTAGCTGTTGGCTCAATGAAAATAAAAATAAATAAAAGGCGAAAAAGATGGTTGAAAGAATTTTTGCTCCACGAAAAATTATGAATTATGAACTTTCTGAACTACTTGGAACCAGCAGACTTTAGAAATTACCTACGAATGCTACGAATGCTATAATCTAGATTCTAGAGATTGATGAGCAGTTGCTGTCAAAATTTAACAAAAAAAATTACAAATGAAAATAATATACATATTTCGATCTTATTGCCATGTTTTTATTTTATTTTATTATGTTAAGGGCCTGTTTTACCACTTCCTGATAAGTGCCGGACATTCTATCCACAACTTAACTTGACAGATGATAAAGTATGGAGAATCTGTCAAAAAAGTTGTGGATAGCCTATCTGGCACTTTATCAGGAAGTAGTGAAACAGGCCCTTAGTGTGTTCAATTTTTTTATTAGGTTTTATTTTGTATTTTTACTTAAAATAAATATAATTTAAGTAGGTATATTTTTATTTATTATACGTTTATCACCTTATCAAGGCAATACGTACCTATCCCTTTTTTCATAAAAAACGTAGATAATGATTAATAGGTTATTGTTTTGTTGCCTTTAATACAGATTTAGCAGTTCCCACTACAGATAAAAGGTTGAAACCATCTGGCAACACTGATTTAGTAAGTTAGAAGCCACACTTTTTCCAATTTAGTACACTAATTAGGATCCTAGTTTTCTAAATGTTATTTCACTTGACTAAATTTAGTCACTAAATCATTTAGAACTTCTAAATTTAGTGAAATGGAATAAGCGCTTAAGTCGTAACTAAATTATGCGGAAAAGTGACGACAAAGCGTACGGATCGGAAGTTTTTAGCGACAAATTAAGTAGTAATTGTTGAGTGTGGTTGTGATTTGTATACGTACAGTATATTATTTAAAAAATCGGTTGTCTGCAAAGTCGGTTTACTGACGATAGTTGAACGTGACAACGTCATAGCCTTAACCCCTCAGTTCCGGGAAAAATCTATGCAAAAAAGTTGGCAGGTTAATGTGCAAAAAAAATGGCGCCCGGCCTACCCTCTTTGTAAAATTAATGTAATATCCTTACATACAATCCATATTTTATGTTTGTGTGAACTACATTATAATATATGTTAATTTTCTATCTATCAAGCCATCATAATATAGTATTTAGTCCGATGTGATATTAGTTTCTTAATTATAAACTTTCGAAACTATAATTAGTGACTTGTTCAGAAGAAATAAACGAATACTTTATTCTTCATATATTAAGTCATACCTTGACACGTAGGAAATAGAGCACAATTTTGAATAGCCGAAATAATACTAATAGCTCACAGATTGTTTATTTATTTTCATTCAGAGTGTGGTCAATGTATCAAAGGTCATAACTAACCAAACTTCTTCATACAAAAGTATTCTCTAAGTCATCGAAATACGTAATATAATCGAAACAAAGAGCGCTGCCCAGGTGGGCCTTACGGTTGTTGAGAGACTTGAGAGTGTAAATGGAACGCCTCAGAGCTGTCAGCGAGGTAACGCCGCATGAACTGTCATGTTTTTCGGGCGCGCAGCCCATATCGAATTATAAGACGTTATCACGTCAAAAATATTTTCAGGACTTGATTATCTACAAGAATGCTACAACGTCACTATATTATGTAAAGACAAATTATAGATAGGTACTTTACATTCAAGGTACGTGAACTGGCTCTATTAAAATGTAGAATTTGTAATGAATTGGAGCTACTAAATAAAGTCTGGTTATTCAATAATACATTAACTATCCTTCAGAGTTCAGATTTAGAAGAGGTAAAAAAATAATATAAATAATAGAGAAAAACACTATATAACAACCTACTTGAATTACTTGAGTTGCAAGTCATGATAAACAATAATATAGCCATTAGGGTTCACTTAATTTCGTCAGCAGAGCTTAATAAACTAATTTTTTTGTAGATATAAATTATAAATACCTATAGTATATACTTAAATAAGACCTTTTGCAAAGTCACATAAAATATATAAGTAGGTAGAGCCGAATTTTGTAGAATTTTCTTTTTTGCACTTCTCGCAGACTAGTAAAAAGAGGGATGAGGTCACAATAGGCATTGTGATTTGTGACTTGTGTACTAAAGTTAAAGGGTAAGAACCAGGGGTCAAACAAAAGATTAATCCAAACGAAATTCTCTAGGTATTGGGTTCCCATGTTATTATAATTATTATTAGCAGTAAGTAAGCGTAATATACACCTTTTGCTTAATTATCTAAGTATATATTAATATTCATCTCTATTATAGAGCCAATATCGTCATGTTATAAATTACCACATAAGTATTAAGTAATCTCTATTTCAAAAGTTAAAACATTTGTAAGTGTTTAGTAACAAAATAAGTCAGTAGAGTAATCTAATTTAGAAAAGAATGTGAACTTTCGTTTAGTAAATCTTCGGTGTTGAAATTATACTATTGTCACATCCGTGTGTGCGTGAATACGTGAATGGCTGTGCGTGTGTGCGGCGCAGGTAAGAGAGAGCGCGGTATAGCGCCGCGAAGCCTCCGCGGCCCGCGCGCGCGCAGGTAGAGACTACTCTACAGCCAGTCAAAGCAACGCGCCCCGCGCGCGCCCGCGTCCGTAGAGAATAACTCGTTTCATAAAAACAACATAATTCCAACCTCAAACCCCAAATATAAACACGAGCTTGTGAAACGTCGGAATATACTGTGAACTAATATAAATAAGTGCAAAACGGACGTGTAATATTGTTGCGTGAATGCCACGGTCTACGGCCTACGCGGCCGGCGGCGTTCCCCTCCTACGTTCATTCAAGGACCAGCCGATGAACCTATGTCGCCACAGCTACAGATTGCGCGTGCTCCGTTCGATTTGGAAATGTTTATGAAAAATCGCACCGAGTAGATCATCGCTCGATGACTGTTTCGAAATCGAGCGATACGATGTCAAACGCGGCTCAGTTCAATAAGCACAAGCAACAACAACTGGGTAAACAGGGCTCGGAACCGGTCAGCTTTCCACCTCGCTATCATCCGCCGCCACCTGCCGCGGCCGGGTCTAGCGTCGTCACTGTAGACGCGACGTCTAAGGAGTTCAAACCTCCGTACGCGAGCAAACACGTCGACCCCGGCAAATTACAGTATCCGACTCAGAATACCGGGCCCCTTCCGTATCCGAGCGGCCCGTATCCTCCCGTCAAATACCCTCCTGGATATCCGGCCGGGTACCCCGTCCCTCCCGGAGCGGGAAGAGTTCTAAGACCGTCGGGCGAAATTATTACTAAGGCGATCGTGCACGAGCCGGGCGAGGCGACGCGCTCGCGCAGCGCCGACGACACTCAGCGGGTTCAACGTAACTTCGAGGAGGAACAGATTCACCGCCGCTCCGCTGACATGCTCAAATTCACGAAGCGAATCGAGCCGGACAACAGACAACCGACGGATCAGAGGCGACAGATTCAAACGCTTTTGGATGAAATTAAGCAGCTGAAGGAGGCTAACCGTCGCCTGAGCGAGGACAACCAGGAGTTAAGGGATCTATGCTGTTTTCTGGATGACGATCGCCAGAAGGGACGAAAATTGGCTCGAGAATGGCAGCGATTCGGAAGGTACACGGCTTCGGTGATGCGGCAGGAGGTGTCGGCTTATCAGAGCAAACTGAGGGAGCTGGACGATAAGCAGCAGGAGTTGATACGTGACAATTTGGAACTGAAGGAGCTATGTTTATATTTGGACGAGGAACGGGAGCGCAGTGCGTGCGTTAACTGTGGGAGAACAGCTGGAAGGGAGAGGGACGACGGCGACGGCAGCAGCAGCGGGACAAACGCCGACGAGCCTCCCCGTCCCGCACCTCCGGCCGTCTCCATTACCCATCCTCAACTAGCCGAGAGAACGGTCCAGTACGTCAGAGATCTGGAGCAGAAAGTGCGAAGGTTGGAGGCCGAGAAAGGGATAGGAAGTGGATTGGGTGAGAGGCCCGAAGCGGTCGTCCGTGCCCTCCAAGTGTTGGAAGTGCGGGAGCGCGTAGAAAGGGAGCGTCGAAGGCCGGCGCCGGACCTTGACACTGGAGAACAGGCTTTGGTCAGAGAGATGTGCAACGTCGTGTGGGGGAAACTTGAGGATGCCCCGCCTCCGGCTCCCCCGCGCTGAGAATTCTGTGACAGATAACACGTGCAGAAGTGAAACTTTGTGAATGCAGTAGAATTCTCGATCGAGGTCAGAGTGAACGATGTCGGACCTACAATGCCTTTAGTATATAGTGACCTTGTTTAAACGTGTCTATCGATTGACGTGCCGTCTGTGTACTACCTTGCCGTAGATGTAAGCCGTGTTAAGCCCGAAAAGTACAAACGTAGCATTTATGAATTAGATTAGTGTAGATAAGTACGTACCACTTAAGTATCATTTACTTCTAGTTAAGTACTTATTTTGTCTTAAAGATCATGACGTCAAACGCTATAGAATAATCTTGTTTTGTTTAATACTTTTACCCCCTTATAGGGGGTGAATGTCCAACAATCAAGACAATGAGGCTATGAAGTAGTTAAACTCATGGACGTATAAAAAAAGGCGGACGGAGTCCCACCATACACAAAACTGTGTCGTTCAGAGTCGGCCAGCTGGCTGTATGTACAAGGTCCGCACGCACACATTCTTGCGCTAGTCCATACCATTTGACAGGAGTCAGAATGTGAGCGTGGCCGACTCTGTAGAAAAGTGAAGACACAGTTTTGGATATAACAAGACTCCGTCCGCCTTTTTTTCTACGTTCATGGTTAAACTTATTAAATTGTATGTCAATCCATGAAAGGTTTAAATGAGAATTGTACGTGTTTATTTCATAAAATGTTTTCCCCAATAATTTAAAGCATTCTGTTATCTAGTCACAAACTACAAACAATAAAATCTCGTAAATTATTATAATTTATTTTAAGAATAAACTATCAGTTATCAAATTTACATAAGCTACCTGCCTTTCTGAAATATTTGTTAGGTAATAGATAAGGCCGTTCTTGCTAGTGTTATTTATTTATTTTTAGTGATTCCGAATTAATAAATTATTACTGTTTTAATAGTGGATGTTCTTTGATTCTGTAGTTATAAATGTATTACCTATGTACTATCAGGAAGTTGATTCCTATGCAGATGGGGGACCTACGTAGTTTGGTCGCATTACGTCAAACCCAGCCGACAGATCACAATTAACATAGAATTGACATGATCGACCAAATGACGTTGGTCTCTCAAATGCATAGGAATCAATTTCCTCGATGGTACATAACAGGTATACCAACCTTGTTGCCTACCTCCTATCTAAAACCTAGTCACAATAGATCCTTTTGGGTCGCAGTGACATCAAGGCTACAGCGACCTGCCTTCTCTAAAAAAAAATCTTAAACCTAAAGGCATCACAAGCCCCCAAAATAAACACTTTCTTTTCAAACATTTTAGGCCTACTTCTATAGATCTGGGTTAAAGTTAGCAGTAGATCACAAACCTCTTACCTCAGCTTTCTTCTTGAGAGAGAACTGGTTAACTTTCATCCAAGTCTGTGCATGGTGCAAACTGCAAGGGGGCCTAATGACGTTTTACAATTTATTAATTTTTTCATTATCTTTTTTCGTTTATTGTTGTCAATCACTGACAGCCATTGTTAGGTCATAATCAGGCATAATTTATTGCTTTTCCTTTTAAAAATACCTTGGTATCTAGTGAATTATGTCGTATGTAGACGATCAGGGAGAAGGTGGAGAGGATAAAGATACCATCGGCGTAAGCATCCAGACTTCTTGCTATATATGTTTGCAGTAATATTGCCTTTGAAATTAAGCCAACATAGAACACCCTCAAAGAAACTTCGCTGTGTGTATAGCCTAGCTGTGCCTATAAGGGCTATTAATGTTTACTTGAATTATGACTCGAATAAATAGCTTAGAGAAAATAATCGTAAGGTTCCTGCGGGATTACTGCTAGGCGTAAGAAATTGCGAGAAAAATTCTTAAACGTAGGCCTAGGCACAAATATTGTATTTCACTCATTAACTTCAACTTTTTGTGTTTTTTTTATCTAAAATTATTTGAAATACGTTATTAATAGAGTGTAGAAGCGAATAATGTGTATTAAGCAGCTGTTACGTAAAATAAGCAATATACACTTTGTTCATTTGCTCAACAGACTTATGTAGGCGCACGCAACGATAAAGGAGAGAGGCACGGGCGGGGCTGGGCTCTGCTGCCAAACGGCGACTTCTATGAAGGTTGCTACTGCCAGGGCATGAGAAACGGGAAAGGCTTGTATGTATTCAAGAACGGAGCTAGATATGATGGTAAATATATTCTGCTTAACCCACATAAAAATTGTTACTACGTACCCTACCTTTTTTTTTTTAAAGAAGGCAGGTCGCTGTAGCCCTGACGTCACTGCGACCCATGAGGATCTATTGTGACTCCTTTGCACTAGAGTATCATCTCCTACCCTACCTACTCAATTCTTTTATTGAGTTATATTGCATAGCCAATGGCACGCCATCAAAAGTACGTCGCGCTTCGACGATTGGAAGTTGGAACCTAGGTACAGCCTATCTGTAGCTAACTATGGATACCCCTTTGTGTATTATTCTATCTTTGTGCTATAATAACGATATAGAACCTCTTCTCCTATAAAAACCACTGAAACTGGCACTGGATAAATCATAAAGGTGCTACTACTTACTAGTAGGTAACTCTGTACCTTACAGGCGAATGGCGCCAGTCCATGAAATACGGCGTGGGAACAATGATATACCCGGACGGATCACGGTACGAAGGAGACTGGAGACACGATATGAAACACGGATTCGGCGCCTATTACTACCCAAATGGTGATATCTACGAAGGCGCCTGGTTTAAGGGCAAACGGCACGGAATGGGAACCTACTTTTATGCTGAGAGCCAAGTAATTCTGATACACGTTTTATCTTATTAATAATTCTCAGACCTATCCGATATAAGCAAACAAACATCAATATTGGTCCAGCCTTTTACGGGTGAAATTGCAAACACTGTGACACGAATGATGTATTCGTGTCACAGTGTTTGCAATGTAGTGACAAGAGTACATCCATATCTACTAATATTATAAGTACGAAAGTGTCTCTGTCTCTTCACGCCCAAACCGCTAAACCAATTTTGCCGAAATTTGGCACGGAGATACTTTAAGTCCTGGGAAAGGACACAGGATATTTTTTATCCGTGAAAAATGTACGGTTCCCTTGTGATAAACGAATTTTAGCAACGGAGTTGTGGATGTCTTTTTATAGAGGTAGATATATTTTCTAAAAATCTTCTCCTAAATCCTAATCCAGTCCTAGAAATCTAGTATCTATCGGTAACTTTAGAGCGGTCTTAAAAGTTATGATTCTCAGGCAAAATTCATGGGTACCTGGGTCAATGGAGTCATAGAAGGCCCTGGACAAATCATTTACCCAAGAGTACGATTCCACGGCTCATGGCTAAAGGGAAAACCTAAGGGTCCAGGCTGTTTCGTTTTCGACACGAATTGTATGCAGCACGGCTTCTATACTTGGATCAATAAACCTGATCTTGCTGGAGGTGAAGAGGAAAGTGAAAAAGGAAGTCTAAAAGAGGATGTGGGTGAGGAAGAAATTGATAAGGATGCAGGTAACATTATACTTAAGTTGTACTAAAATTTAGTTAGCACTGTTATAGGTAATGCTCATGGGTGCCGGCAGGGGGGTGCCAGGTGGTGCACTTGCACCCCTTGGGAATCTCGGGATCAACAGGAATTATTGAAATAAAAAGCCGTCTGTAACCCTATTAGTTATTACCATACCGTACAAAGATAGTTCGTAATGTTTCGGCACTAAATGTATTCTGTTGACGTAAATAGACATTCACTGTTGTTCGTAAAAAGTAAAGTAAAAGAAAAAAAAACTAAAATCTGCACCCCTTGGAAATTATTTCTGCCGGCGCCCATGAGTGCTTTGCATAAATGTTAGGAGTAGTTTACTCACGGAGTCACGGGGTATTGTTAGTTGGAAATTGGAATATGTTGTCAAGTTAAAAGAGGATGTAAAACGAGACGGCGGGAATAAAGTGGCCTACTCTCATAAAAAATATAGCACTGAACAGAATAGGCACTATTATGAAGTACACTACTAACAGTACTTAAAGAAATGTGCTAGTCGCTAGAGAAGCTATGGTAAAAATTGTTCTCAATCACAGAAATGCATCAAGATAGAACGGCGACGCGCGTGCATTACTAAGGAATCGCGCGTGTCAATTTTTGCTTTGCTTTTAGTGAGAACAAATAACTTACCTGTGGAAAGAAATACCTCCTTTTGACCGATTCACTTTCGTACTTCTGTTTTTACTATTAGACACCGCACAATGAGGCATTTTTGCACAACCGTTCCGGTGTAATCAAGTCGAGACGTGCGAGCTGACTGAATGAACGTTTAACGAATCTTGCCCACTTGAGCAAGATTGAAACACGCGTACTCCACCCGCTTAGCCGTTCTATCTTGATATTATTTCTGTGTTCTCAATTCTCATACTTACCTTAAAAACTTTAGAGATATGTATCGTATTTTATTAGGAACAATTCAAAATATAATTTAATCAGTATCAGGACAGCACTATTATAAATAAGGGTTCCTTGTTGAACCTTAAAAATCTCAGTAATTACTCAAAAATTACAGATAAAATACCTGTATGGAGAGCCCGGTCGGTAACTGCATATTTGCCAGAGCTCATGCCACCCGAACCAGTTCCACTGCCAGTGCACGACTCCCTGGCCTCGCTGGTGGCTGAGTCTGTTGAGGCTTGTGCCAGTATCCAGTTTGACCAGCCCTCAATATCTCCGGATGACGAAGGTGCAATCAATGACGACACATGGCTTCTACACCGACAAAAATTCATTGAAGAAGCTGAGAAGCAAGATGTTGCAAATGACGTGTAGAAGTACTTTTCAATTTAGTGTTTCAATTTAATAAAAGGATGCTTTGCAAATTTATATTTTTTAAATAATAATTTTGCTTGAAGTCTTTCTCTTTATTTCAAGTAGGTAAAGCTCTTACAGACTCAATAAATAAAAAATATAAAAATAATGCTCTACTTTAAAATAAGTAATAAAAAATCTTACCATATTTAAAAGAAAGAAATATCATTTTTTATGTACTTTATTAGTCAAAAATACAATTATTATAATTTAAAAATCTAATCTCATACAATCTAATAATTATGATAGGATATCAGGCTGGATCAATATTGTGTAAACTACATGTTTGGTATTTTTAACGATAACTTAAAATATGTACAATTATGATAAGCATTAAAATACTCCTTGGATATTATTCATTAATGAATTTTTCAGGTGTTATTGATTCAAATTCTATCAGGATACAACCTTTTCAAAAGTGATATTATAGTATGTAAGCCATGGACGTATAAAAAAAGGCGGACGGAGTCCCACCATACACAAAACTGTGTCCTTCAGAGTCGGCCAGCTGACTGCATGTACACGGTCCGCACGCACACATTATTACGCTAGTTCATACCATTTGACAGGCGTAAGAATGTGTGCGTGGCCGACTCTGAAGACACAATTCTGTGTATAATAAGACCCCGTCCGCCTTTTTTTCTACGTTCATGATGTAAGCAAACAACACTGTTGGAAAAGTGTATGACATGCCAGTAATATATCTCGTATGTAACACAACTTGAAAGTTGCATTCTAACATCTCTTGAATTTGATAAAATTATCTAAAGCAAATTCACACTATCAATATAAGGAAGTTTTCTTTTACTATTTATCTTTGCCTCTATTTACTTATATTTAACATGACAATATTCCCTTGATCGTGGAAAAACAAGTCACAATAGCCTTTCTATTGTCATCACGATTGCATGCGACCTCTTGGGGCTCGAAGGAATATTATGCATATTTTGACATGAATTGATGTGATAAATTTCTAATTTCATAAAAATAATAAAAATCCCGAGATATCAGAGGTTGTAGAGAAAGCAAGTATGTGGCTGTATTTATTCAATTATATTAATATTATGAAAATTCCTCATAATACAACTTCCCCTGTAACAATTTTGACAAATCCCAGAGCTCGAGTGCAATGTAAGTTTCAAAATGTTAGTTTAAGACTTAAGTGCAAAAACTTACCCTTCTTCACTTCAGTTAAATTTAACCTATCAAGCCCCCTATGAGCACTGGTGATCACGAGAACAATAGAATACAATAGCATTTCCGAGAACCCCCGATCGAAGGATTAAACTTCACAATTATGGAAATACCTTTTATTGCTCCACTTCTATTTCAATAAAAGTTTAAATTAAAATGAAACACCTTAAAGTCTTTATATCAATCGCTTCATCAGTAATTTTCCATACATTATAACTAATTTAAAAATAGTGAGCCCAAGTTTTTACCCTCCTTACACAGCAGAAGTTTTCTATGTTTGAGGATTTGGTTGAGGATTGTTATTTGACGGAGCATTGCTATTATTTTCAAAAGTAGTTTTGTTTTTCAATAGATAGGCGGCTAGATAGTTGATGGGATCTGGAGGTCTTTCTTTGGCTAATGCGGAGAGTCCTTGTAATAATATGGGAACGACAGTCTGGTCCAAGTATTGGCGGGTTGGTAGTGCATTGAGGTCAATTCGAGATTTTCGATTTGCATTGTTTTCGTTCTCTTTCTCCATCGTCAAAATTTTCTGCAAGAAAAAGCTCGGGTTACAACTTACAAGGTAATAATATTATCAGAAATATATGCCGCTTTAACCCTAGAAAGATAACCTACGTCGCAGAGGCGCCCGCGCAGAAAACAAAATGCTGTATTTTTTTAATTAGCGGGCGAATCTGCGTGTGCATTCCGGCCAACTAAGTCGCCGATCTATCCTTTCGCGGAACGGCTGTTACATAGTGGTAAGTAACATAGTTTCTTAGTTATGAGTTTGACGTGCGCTCGCGAGGCGTATGGTTATCTTTTGCGTAACTTTTGACGATGTATTTTGTTCTTTTAATTTTTTATGTATAAAGCGTATTATTGTTTTGTTTTAGGCAAAACATAAAGGGAATATCATGACTAGTAGACGGCCTTTAAAAACAACGAAATAAGACAAATATTGGACAGGTGAGAGGAAAATGAAGGCGATGTATGCTGAGAAAGTGATAGCGAGGCGGAGGATCACCTATCGGAAGATGAGGTACAGAGTGATTATGAAGAGGGCTTCATAGAAGAACCTCCATCTAAAAAAGGCGTTTCAGCAACTTCTGCACGTATAAAGAGAAAAGAATGTCCAACATATCTTGCGCGAAATGCAAAAGTGCAACACAAAGTTGACGTTTGCCACAAATATCTTTAAAGGCGACGGGTCATTTGTGACCCAGGCCCGACACAAATGAGACATATCCCATTTTTTTCGTTATATTATGGGTATCCAAGATATGTAATTTTTATATTCAAATCAGTGGCTAACATGTTATTTTATTGCTTTCTTTTTTTCTTCAGGCCCAGTATAAAAGGTGTTAATACAAAGAATAAGAATCGTTATTTGCATGTAATTATGTTCAATATCTGTGGCTAACACTTAGAAATATATTATTTTTATACCGCGCCTAAAGAAAAACACAAAACCATAATATTTATTATTTTGTTAACATAAGTAGGTACAGTTAAAAAAGTTTTTTTTTCACTACCTTCTACTAGTATGTTTCAAACAATTAGAAATGTCCCGTCTCTGCTGCATATTACCAAGACCAAGACCAATGACCAAACCAACCAATACAAACGCAAATACCAACACCAACAGCAACCAACATCAACTCCAACTACAAATCCTACTCCAACTCCAACACCAACTCCAACACCAGCGCCAACGCCAGTATGAAGACCAAGAACAAGACCAAAGCCAACGCCAACATTAACGCCAACATGAAGACCAAGACCATGAAAGAAGGCCAAGAACATGAAAACGAGATGTCTAGCCCATCCTAGGCTATAATAATAATACTTATCACATATGCACAACTTCCTAATGTTCGCTTTCCATGATAACATGTACAGTTATATTCATTAATAGAATATCTTCCATCAATGGTGGGATTATACATTACATAAGACGTGTAATACTACGTTTTTGAACAAGAAACAAAGAAACATGTCGTGATTGCATTTTACATCTATTAAATGCATTTAGATGTTATTTTATATTTATTAAAATTGCTTAATATAAAATATTTGCACTTTTCATACTGCGCCTGAAGAAAAAAAGAAAGCAATAAAATAACATGTTAGCCACTGATATTATATATAAAAATTACATAATGTGGATACCCATAATATAACGAAAACAATGGGATACGTTTCTATTGTGTCGGCCATGGGTAAATTTTGTATGGTCCGTGACCAGTCTTCTTTTGCTAATTCTTTTTTATTGTGATTTTTAAGGCTGATTATACTATTGCCTACTTAATTGTAGAAAAAAAAACTGATTTTTTGTGAAAATTCATAAGATTTGTTCCTTTAAACAGAAGACAGTCATTTTTGTGAGGTCTTAATTGAGAATTTTGTAATTTCAGTTTAATAATATTAAAAAATGTCATAAGTATGAAAACAATGCATTTATTTATACACATATTATATACTTTTTAAATATCTAAATAAATTGTAGATATTTTAACTGTAAAGTAATAAAAATCGCATTGGGAATTTGTGCGCTTCTTATGCGTATGGTTTTCGTGTAAGGTAAAATATGGTTATCTTTCTAGGGTTAAAGATGATTAATTTAAATAGTTAAAATTATATGAGTAGGTATCAATAAAACTAACCTTAACGGATTCCGGTATTTTGGACGAGGGCTGTTCTTCTTTTGAGGTTTGATTATCTTTTAAAGAAGACTCTGACATCGGTTGTAGATATTATGTTATAGTTTTCAACATACAAGTTTACTATTTGTATTTGAAGTACTAAATATTTATTATAGGTAAATACAGAGGCCAAAAATATAACTTTACAAAATGTAAATAATTGCAAAATAAAATCGCATTTTACATTTGTAATTTTTTTTCGATTTTCAAGCTTGACAAATGACAATGACAAGAGTGTGTTACTTAAAAATCAAAGTACGCTGGTCAACGCGACTTGAATCCTAACAAGACTTGATTGGCTGTAGAGACGTCAAAATGTTTAATACACTATGGTCAATACACTAGAACTAGAAAATGAACGCATTCCTTATGTCAAAAAGTTTTTTTCCCATTCCAGCAAACATGATTCTTTGCCAATTAAAAAAAATATATTTGACTGCGCTATAAATTATAATTTACTCCTACAAATTCAAATTTAAATTTAGTTTCTGCTCTCATTTCCTTTTGTAGTTTTTATCTCACCAATCGCCTCAAAAAATATTGCAGGTTCTAAAATGTTTCTAGAGATTCTAAAACTTTTTTTTTTGATCTCTCATGGTAAAGGCTCTAGAATCTAGATGGCTCTAGTCAAGTCTAGTCCAGACTCCAGAGTCCTACCCGAGGTTGGGACTTGGGAATTTGCCTCATAGCGTTTTCGGCATCTAGAGACTAGAACTGCCCCGGGGCAGGGCAGGCCGATTTATACCTACCAATGTTCCAACTTCCAGGAAGCCCTTAGACTACAAATACGTAATAATTTAAACTTAGGCTATTTTCGTATCCATTCGGCCTGCCCTGGCCCGGGGCAGTTCTAGTCTCTAGATACCGAAAACGCTATTAGCGTATAATTTTAAAGCTAAGCCCCGGAGGCATCTACAACAGCTAGAGTCTAGACTAGCCAACAAGAAACGTCAACCTACCCACTAAAATCCCCTGCGGATTGCAGAAGGGGGATGTCCTGAACTCCTGACTTCCGGATTAATATGACATCCAACGGCCGGTTTATCCCAACACATAACAGATTCTTTACACCAGCCGGTAGACGTTTATTTTTTAATTTAAAGTAGAGCAATAAAACGAATAAAATTAATTCACATTCTTTATTACTTTCTATGTAGTTTCTATTAAGTAAGTACTAATAAGTAATAATTTAAGAATAAAATAATATATACAAAAAAATCAATGTACACGCAACACGCATTAGATAGACCGTACAAGTTTTAAGAAAAAAATATATTTCAGGGTATGTTTGCGCATACAGGAAATATTTAAATCTAAAGGCGGTTTAAATAATGAAAAGTTAACTTTTTAGGGTTCCGTACCCAAGGGTAAAAACGGGACCCTATTACTAAGACTTCGTTGTCGGTCTGTCTGTCTGTATGTCGCCAGGCTGTATCTCAAGAACGGCTGTCGGCTATAGCTAGACTTTTGAAATTTTTACAGATTGTGTATATCTGTTGCTGCTATAACACCAAATACTAAAAACAAAATAATATTAATATAAGGGGGGCTCCCATACAACAAACGTGATTTTTTGGCCTTTTTTGCTCGATATCAATAATGACAACAGGTCTGTACTGTACCTGTACTGTACCATTTGAAATTTTCACAAAGGCTTTAGATATACGTGTACTTTAATAATAAATACTTAATAATATTTAAATAAAATTCAAATTTAAGGGGGGCTCCCAATTCCCATACAAAAAACACAATTTTTGCTCTGTAACGGTACGGAACCCTTCGTGCGCGAGTTTGACTCGCGCTTGGCCGATTATTTTCTATTTTTAAACGTAAGTAGCTATATACATAATAATCTCATTCAAAATTGCTGTAATGCTGATAATTTACAAAATGTTTTTTTCAGTGCAAAAATTTGTCTCAGATAAGTTTTTAAAGATTTGATAGTTAAATGGATAAAGGAATAAAAACAGTGATGTTTACGTATGAGTTGATGATGATTGCTAATGTAAGTGAAGATCTTTGACGAAGTCAAACCATTACTAACGCATGTTTAATTTACTCGACAAACTAAAATAGAGTATTGTGTGCTGCCTTATCGACAAACTAGAGTATGCTTTATCGTAAACCTATTTCTCAGCAGTTTAACGACAGCAATCTGCGTCTTCATTACGATGACGCGGGCGCCAAAGATAGTCTTGATGACGATTCTGACTTCTAATGCATCAAACTATGAATTGACTAGAAATGGGTAGACTGTAGAGGCACTTATGTCAACTTATTTTGTAGACGAACGAATTTTGGTTTAACACGTTTTTGTGGACCTCTACATTGTATAATTCTCGACATTACTTGTGATCAGTTATTTAATATTTTACTTCTGAAGTTAGTTAAGAACTGACGATATCATGAATATTATTGACTTCAACTTCAGACCATTTATACCAGACGAATGCAATACTCTTGATAGATTTCCTGCTGTTTTACGATTATTGATGTTGAACGCGTGAATGTATTACTGACTCAGTGGTTTGACTTCAAATGTATTAGGATTTATGGCGGTATAACATGAAAAACGAAGGAAAGGCTGGTAAAAGGGTGTTTAGGTAAGTACTTAAACTATTGAACTTCTAGAATATTCTGTTACCTACATTCACAACATGGACATCAATTTTGAACTTATTCTTAAACTAGTTACGTTATCCACTTTCTAAAGATGTCTATTTCAATATGACCCAGAGCATATGAAATCACTAGCCCCAAGATTTAAAGAAGACCCGGTGTTTCGAACGAGCCTCGTTTTACCAAGCATTGAGCTCTATGTGACCCTAACTGCCGCACTCAGACTTAGAGCTGGTACACATTGGGCGTTTTGAAGCGCGCGTTACGGCCAGATTTGTATGGATTTGACAGATTTGCAAGACGTCTCACGCAATTGAAATCTGTCAATTCAGTACAAATTTAACGACGCAACGCTGACGCAACGCGCCGTGTGGACAGGCCCTTAATGATAATTGATCACTTTTTGACGTATGGAATCCCAAGTTTAGTGAAGAGTTTGAATTGATGTCAAAATCTTCATCAAATTAAAATTAAGTAGGCCGGGCGCGTACTGGCCGCTAGTGCGCGCCCGGGCTAAAATATGTCTCCGAGTGCGACTATAGAGTAATCGCATCTTGAAATAGACAAGTCGGATACAAAAACCACTGCTGAGTATATCATTTATTATGTTCTAAGATAGTGTGGTGGGGGTGGGGGCGGCGGCGCGGGGCGGAGTCTCGGGCCTCGCTCGAGCTGCCGTCGCCAGGACGCCATGGTCTCGCTCAACGTCCACAGCTCTGAGAGCAGGGAGAGATCCAACTGACGCAGGCTGGCCTGAAATGAAGAAAAACCATATTTAGTCACTGAAGGCCTATTATAGTCGAGGATTTCAGATAGGTAACATTATTTCGATAAATTGGAATGAAGGAATCCATGAAAAATTTAATGAATTTAAATGAATTAGCAAAGCACAATAAGGGTTATGCGATGAGAATACCTCATTACTTTTCTTTTCTTCGTAATAACTAACCTAACCTAACCCTCGTAGAGAGAAAAACGAACAACGTAGAGAAACACTAGCAAATTGTTTTTAATGTTCGTACGCAAATCACAAGTCGGTCGTGCGACCTTCCTGTGGCGTTCTCCGAGATTGCGTTAGGTAGGAATGTGGCGTCAGGCGTGCTAAGCTGCTCACGTTTGACATTACAAGACAAAAGCTTTAAGAATTTTCTAGGGCACCTTTAATGCTAATTATGTCAGTAGACATACGGTTTTGCTCGATAGTTTTACTCCAAATCGAGCAATAACCACCGTGTGGACCGCCAAAACTAACAGCTCGAAGGCTCGCTTCGAGCCGGCTCGATTGAATTAAATATGTCAAATATGTCATTTCCTTCGATTCGGAGTAAAACTATCGAGCAAAACCGTATGTGAGTACTTAGGATAAGAAATCCGTAACATGCATTAGACTTATTAGCATTAGTACCTCTGCACTGTTTAGCTTTAATAATTAATTATTGTCAAACGAAAACAAGACGAATGAAGTAACGAAAGATGAACATTGAACACGTTTTCTATTTCTATCAATTAGTGAAACAGAAAAAAAGAAATGGAATCGTTTCATGCGTCACGAGATAAAAACGATTATTCGTGATCTTTCGTGAACAGCGAGAGTACCATTAACAAATAATACTGCAAAGATGTTCAATACAAAATGGTTAAAAATGACTATCGAAAATGATCATTATTAAAGGCTGTCAAAGTTTCTACATTTTTCTCCAGAAAACAAGTTAAGTGATAGAATTAGGATCACGGTCAATCAACAATTATTTTTGTCTGGGATCATTTCTAAAACAAAAAAATGCTGTAATACAATAACGAAGATTATCTTATCTTATATTATATAAAATTCTCGTGTCACAATGTTAGTCAGCGAACTCTTCCGAAACGGCTTTACTGATTTTTACCAAATTTTATATGCATATTCAGTAGGTCTGAGAATCGGCTATGGGTACTTTATATATTGATAAGTGCATTTGTTGAATAAATAATAGTAAATTATTACAACCTGAGACTGACGGCGACCATTATTTGTGCGACGGGATAGTGATCGACGTTGCCATGGCGACATACTTATTTAGTCACTTCAATAAAATAATATGGGCGAAATATTATGGCAAAGCAACGTTTGCCGGGACAGCTAGTAATTTATAATAGACAACCGCTGTTAAAGACATTGTATTGTAACGATTAGCGTAAAAGATCCATACTAAAGATGTGCTCAGGAGTACCTACCGTTTAATTTGTGCACAGCTGCTGCAACTCCTGGCAGCCAACGTCATCTAATAATGGAGAATGGTGAGCAAATACTGAGTCACAATATTATTCGGTAACGGGAGAAGCCGCTATAAATATAATGGATAAGTTTGAAATCACAAACCAATATAGCGGAACAGTTGCGCCGAATCGTTTGTTTGAACGTGCAATAAACACTGTGTGAATGAATGATGTCAAGGGAACAACATTACGGCGGCTATAAAACATTTTTACTTGGAGAACTATGTGAACAGAAACTTTGGTATGCATTGGCAAGACAAAAATGGCAAAAAAAGTTTAGATGATACAAAAAGTCCTCAATCTAAATCAGACAAAAAATGATTTTGAAAATCGGTCCACAAAAGGCGGAGTTTATTAGTTATCAAAGAAACATTTTTATGTAGTATGTATTATGTATTTAATATGTATTATGTTCTTAAAAAAGAACATAATACATATTATGTTCTTTTTTAAGAACATAATATGTATTATGTATTATTATATGCGGTCAAATTAAGAAACCGCCTCGTTTTTTAAGTCGTTTAAAAAATACTATATCCGTACCTGAAACTAAGGGAGATCGCAGACGACAGACTATCCGTGACGCACTTTTTATTCTGTGGAAATAGAACCTATGCAATTATATGCAGTAACGCACGTGACGCGCAATAAGTCCGACGCACAAAAAATTCGTATAATTCTGGCAGACCGCATCGCGCCGCTTCGCGCGGCGCCGCACATAAAGAGTGCGAAAAAAATAGAACGTTTGCTTCAACACGCACTAACGCAGACGACGCATACTTTTAGTCTACAATCTGCATTTGTAGTGACGTAACGTACGCGATCTATTTAATTAACATGGCGCCAGATATCGATGTAACGATGTTAATTAACTCATGAAATACAAAACAGACCAGTAATTTATGATATCTCTAACAGTGGCGGGGCAAGACCTAAATTTTATGTGGGCTAGATATATCTTGCGAGGCCCCCTAAAATATATTATGCGAGGCCATGCCATTGGATGACGCTATAGAACGGATTTATTGAGATAAATAATTTTTTGATAAGTACTTAAAGTTTTATTTATAAAACTTTTTATTTATGAATATTTGAGTATCACTAATCACGTACAACTCATAAAACCTTTAAAAAAACCTAGTGGTCCAAGGGGCGCGAGGCCCCTAGGACCGCGAGGCCGTGGGCGGTCGCCCACGCCGCCCACGCCTTGCACCGCCTCTGACCTCTAAGGCAGAATAATGCAGAATTGAATGTTTAATATGGAACTGTCCTTTCAATAATCTGTCCGAAATTATAGGATGTACCCAAAATTTTCTATTTTTTCTTCTTTTTCTGTACTTCAAGTACAAAATAATACTTCGCGATCTTTGCACGATTTCCATAGCGTCTACGTCCCTACAGTTCAGCGGACAGAATGATCGAAGATGTGCATCGTGTGCGTTAAGTCTGTGAAAAATCCGCGAACGACATTTGTGCGCCTTTTGTGCGCCGCAGACTCGATCACACAAAAAGTGTGCCGTGTGCGATCTCCCTAACCCTGAAGATTATTGATTTTTTAAATAATTTAGATTAGGTAAGTAAGCATTTAGTATCATTTGCAAGGTGAGCTATCGGACGTTATCTACGAATAACAAAACTAAGGAAACGTAACTCCCATACTTCAACCGTTTTAAATTTGGCTCCTTTTCGAACACTAAAATATGACAATTCAGATTCTCACCAAGGTCGTTTCCCAGGTAACGTATCATAATATTGCGCACTGGACGACAGCCTGCGCGGTTATTGTCACTGTCACAGTTATGAAACAAAGCCGTGGACAATAATTGTCAAAAGCGGATGGCATTATGCGGTATACACCAAACATATCTTCTGTCACGAAGAAAGGAGTACATAATTATTATTTTAAAATCAAACATTTTCCTCTGATCCTTAAGTCATCGATAATAATAATATATAATAATTTTGAACAAACCTTGTACGACTCGGACGAATTTAAAACTATCCAGAGCACCTAGACAAGACGTTTTCAGATTACAAAAATCTATGTGCTAAATTATTACAGAATTATTACAGAATTGAAATAAAAAACTTACGGTGCAAATAGGCAATACAGACTTTCGTAATCTCTTTAATTTTCGGTCATTACTCATACAAAATATATCATGACTATTAAAG
This sequence comes from Polyommatus iphigenia, assembly GCA_963422495.1. Classification (NCBI taxonomy): domain Eukaryota; kingdom Metazoa; phylum Arthropoda; class Insecta; order Lepidoptera; family Lycaenidae; genus Polyommatus; species Polyommatus iphigenia. The sequence goes on along the minus strand of OY730188.1, from coordinate 29,100,605 downwards.
TGCATGCTACATAAACGAGTAATCTGGCTCGGCATCCAATTCGGTTCGTTTCTTACTAAACGAAGTATGAACGGCATTATAAAAATAAGATACTCCATACTGATGTCAGTCAGACCCTCGTTTATGATTAAATTGTTACATCTTGCATAACACTGTCCATGGCGACTTTGTAAAAATGTTGTAATTATATTATTTTTTGATTATTGCATTTTTACAATAACATGTAAACTTTTAACTTAATAAGACAAACACAAAGAGACCGCTTAGTTTTACGCAAATACCCTGGCATCCAACTTAAATAAACCATCTTTTTGGGCATGTTTTTGGGTCGAAAAAAAGGCTTATAATTAACTGATCACCAGAAATAGTAACATATCACAGACAAAAATAGTAAACGATCAATAAAATACAGACCACCATTTTAATGTAAAATGATAACCAAAGATTTAACATCTTAAAACCAAAAATAGTAAATGACAACCAAAATAAGTAAATGATCACCAACATTATACTAGCATTTTAAAGTAAAATGATCACCAAAATTAGTAAATGATCACCAACATTATACTAGCATTTTAATGTAAAATGATCACCAAAGATTTATTATCTCGCTATCCTATTTATGCAAAATGACTCCAAATAAATCATTGTTAAACCAAAAGTAGTAAAAATAACATTGTACGTTAGCATTTTAATGTAAAATTATAACCAAATATATTTTTATTTAGCAACCCTATTAAAGAGAAGAAGACAGATAGACGGACAGACAGACATCGAAGTCTTAGTAAAAGAGTCCCGTTTGTACCCTTTGGGTACGGAACCCTAAAAACGGGACTCTATTACTGAGACTTCGATGTTCGTCCGTCTGTCCGTCCGTATGTCTTTCTCTAGGGCCTAGGCTGTATCTCAAGAACCGCTGCAGCTAGACTTCTAAAAATTTCACAGATTGTGTATAATATCTGTTGCCGCTATAACAACAAGTACTAAAACAAAATAAAATGATTATTTAAGTGGGGATCCCATACAACAAACGTGATTTTTTTGGCCTTTTTTGCTCGATATCAATAATGGCAACCGGTAGGCACGTTGATATTTTTGCAAAGGCCTTGATTATATTATGTTTACTTCAATAATTAGGTCATAATAATAATTAAAAAATAATTTAAAGGGGACTCCCATACAAAAACTCAATTTTAGGTCTAATTTTGTTCTATAACGGTACGGAACCCTCCATGTCCTAATCACACTTGGCCGACTATTTTGTTAATAATATGCTTAGATGTTTTGTCAATCGTAGTGATTTATTTGGACAGAAATATCGCATTGATTTTCTCACAAGGATTTGGTGATCGTTTACTATATTTGGTGATCATTTACTATATTTGGTGGTCATTTACTATATTTGGTGATCATTTACTTTATTTGGTGATCATTTACTATATTTGGTGTTCGATTACAATTTGAAGTGTTGTCATGACTAAAATAGCTGGTAGTATTGCAATTTTAGACTTTATTTTTTTGGTGTTACTTATCTTTTTTTGGTAAACAAGTTTAGGGTATCAGTGCATTTTTTGGTGGTCATTATATTTGTTCCCGGAAAAAATACAAGAACTTTACCTAAACATAATTTAAAAAAATTCACTTACTGATGAAACTTGAAAGGTTATTCCTGTATTAAAAGTCGTGTCTGTATGACTTCTACACCATTTCACAGGGCATTTAGGCATTTTAACAACGAAAATGTTGTAAAAAGCTACGTAAAAAGTAAGTAAACAAATTGTAAAATGAGTTTGACAATAATTATCATGTCAACCTGGTTGAATGTCACTCGTGTATACATATATACACGAAAAATGTGTACCGAACACATGCACAAAGTATACATGTATTCGGGTCACATTTTGTAGCCTTTTGGTGCACTTTTTTTGACGGAGTTACTTTTCCTTAGTTTCGTTATTCGTAGGACGTTATAAACGACTATTACTTCACCTGCAATTTAAGTGGCCTACATCCATACGTCTTAATGAGGACTTAATCAATTTTTAACGATAAATCAAGCAAAACGATACCGCGACACGAAAACCAATAAAGTTTTGATTAAAACTCGAGAATATTTTCACTCCTATTTAAAATCCATAATAATACAATTTCACGCCAATAAAAACTAAAATAGTCTCAAAGCTGTATTGGTAACATCCGCTATTGGAGACTAAAGAATGCAAGTGGAACAACTGTTTTGAGTTGTTATTGTTGCAACTAGTTCAAAGGAAACCCCTATTAGAGTTCAGTACGTCCGAGCTATTGTGTACAAATACCAGTCTATAGTTGGCAGTTGGAACAAAGCGGTTACACCACGCCACCCAATCATTAACGGTGAAATTTTCGAATGCAGATTACGTCAAAGTTGTACTTTGCAACAATGGAGTCAATTGTACCATCGACGAAATTGATTCCTAGGCAGTTGAAAGACCAACGTCGTTTGGTCGGATCATGTCAACAGTCAATTCAATGTTAATTGTGATAATTATGTCGGCTGGGTTTGACATAACGCGACCAAACTACGTAGGTCCCCCATCTGCCTAAAAATCAACTTCTCTGATAAGTAGTACGTATTTTCTATTCGACCTGTATTCAAAGTATCTGAAGAGTCCAACTAAGCAGACGTTTAGCATTAACATTTAACAGTTTATTGAAGAAAAAAATTAAGAATTTTTAAATTTGAATATTTTTCGAATTTATCTTCATTAGTAAAAGAGAATGTTCTTATTTTGAATCCTTAGTAAGATCTACAGCTTCCTAAAACGAATGAGATCTTCTATCAAAAGCCCATGGAGCTATAAACCTGTTAATATTTTGTAATAACGACGGTGCCGGCGCCTACCGGTAAGTCTTACGCCTACAGTCCAATACACCCTTCATACTAATTCGAATTCAATGCGCTTCCGGCATCGTATTACTATCGCTACCAGAAGAAAGCACGTAAGCCTACGATTTCCTTAATATGTATTGTTAAAAGTTGATAACAGAAGATGTTTAATATAATTCCACACCAAAAAGTTAAATTCTTAAAGGTATTTCATTATCTCTTGCAGTCGAAATTATTGTTGCAAAAAATCAAACATTTCTTCTTCTTTACGAATTCTTTATTTCTGGTAAAAAAACATAATACGGTATGTACTAGGATAACAATGTAGTGGCAAACAGCTGACCAACTAAATCGATCATCCAAGAATTCGAAACACAAAAGCTAACTGTTTCTATGTTGTCACAACCAATAGCTGCTGTTACTTGCGTAGGTTGTAGATTGAATGAATGAGTGCATACAAGTCTAAATAGCCAAGTATACGATGCGACAACGGTACACGTGATTGTATTGACATACCAGAGAACAGTTAGGTACGGAGGCGTTAGAAAAACCGTGTACCGGTCCACCCACTTGCCCTAACGATTTTAGCCAAATATGTTAACCTGTCTTGTAATTATTGATACTTCATCTAACACCAGTTGCAGTAGTACTTAAGGTGACGCAGCGTTAAAGTAAGAAACCGTGTTGTATGTGTTTTAGATTGCTTGTTTTCTCATAGAAAACAAGCAATGGAACAGCAAAAAATGGAAAGGGCGTAAGCGACAAAATGGTTTTTGTCGCATAATTTAAAAACCATAAATACATTTCATATAAGCTATGCACAAATTAAAGTGCATGCTTGAACCAATTTATGTACAAATTTTGGAACCTTAAATCACTCTCCTCTGTTGGAAAAATAGGAATCCCTTTTTTTACAGAGGTCTTTTCGATTGATTATTCTGTGCTATAAAAGTTGTCCAATCGTGTTATGCTATGGGCAATTCAAAGACAAAGACATGATGAATACTGACAATGAACTTCAATTTCTTAGCTTTAGTCATTGCTGAGAAAAATCGGCATCGCTACAGCCAAATTATCAAGGCGTCGCCTTAAGTTCCGTTCCATTTCTTCTTTAAAAGCCACATCTTTTGAGCCACAGCAAAAGTGTCTGTGTAGTCAACAGTTTATAATATATTGTATTAATGCTACTCTGTTTGTATGTTTTTGGTTAAAAGTTTTGGATGTTCAACTTCATTGCCAACTAATTTTACTATAACTTATCTTATTTAATGAAAATAGTCATTATACTTGCAGAACTCAGACCAAATAAAAAAAAACAAATAAACCACAAAGCGGTCGAAACTAAAACTACGCCTTTAGTAAAACATGTCACGTGTGGTTATTGTTTCACACAGTTTTTTCGACCTCAGATCTCTGTCTACTTTTTATTTACTCCGAGATAAAACGGAAGCCTACATAAACACGGCTGCGAATGTGGAGTAAAAAACATTCGGCGAGACCTTTGAGGATATACCTGCTCCAGATCTTGAGGCATTCGCATTCGTGAACACGCGCGCCCCAGCCACGGATCCGGTTCCATATTATAACGGCGTAAAAAATATTACGAGACCAGCATTCACCACGCTCAATTACAACTTATCAATGTTTAATGGTCTATTGATTAAACTATGATTAACAAAGAATGGCGGGTGAAGAAATGTATCGAGCGACGTGGATTTTGAAAGTATGCAATAAGTAGGTGACATGAAAAAAGATCTATTAAGATAATCAATAGCATAACATCTTTTTAGTAGAACGGAGCTGGCTCCTTTTCTAATTACATATTATAATATGTTTTATGTTTTCATTCCGTAATAGGTACATACTTTAATTTTTTCATCTCATAAAATGATTAAATAAATGTCAACGAAAACCCTTTCTAAAAAAATTCAAGCAAGCAGATGATTCAGCTGGGAACAAGTAATCGGTATGTTAAGCCCAGTGACAATGTACAAAAACATACACACGTGCCACTACAATTATCACCAACAGATGTGAACTCTTCAGAAACATCTGCTCGAGGCTCAGGTAGTTGAACGTTATAGAATGGAGTTTAGAATAAGTAGAAAAACTGAATAATGTTATGTATTTGATACCGTTCATTCCGCATTTTATAACATTCCTACAATAGATAGTAAAGTATTCAAGGTTTCAAATATACTTTCACTGACAGACTTGTGTTTAGCGAAGCAAAAGGGCAACGCTGATTCTTTGTTAATATAATATCTGGAAGATCAGAAGAAACTTTGTCAAAAGTCTTGAGATTCTTACTTAGTAGTGCATGTAAATATTTTTAATTTAAGTCTAAAATTAGTTTACTTTTGCTTCTGGTCCAATAATTTTCTGGGTTTCGTCTAAATCATTAAATTCTGTTTATTCTAGTTTAATAATATTATACATTTTGCGACACATAACAAAGAAATTTTTGGATTATGTATGGTCAATTACTTTCAAAATTTTGCTACCAGTCTTATGATCTACAACTACAAAATACAAATAATGTTACAGTCAATAAACTACAAGTTTTTAATCAATTAGAATTCTCAAATAAAGCCTTGATGGTTTCAAAGGAGTTGACGTCATGATAAACCGGGTAGAAGGCACTTGAAGGTGACTGGTGTCAATAGTTCCCTGTTCACGCCTCGATTGACGTGTATATTGTGTGCCTTTTATTGACTGGAGATTTCATCTCGTTAACTATCTGTATTGTGAATCTTTGGATGTAGAATATATTCCATCTTCGCAAAACTTCGAAAGAGTTTCATAATAGTTTTGCTAAGATTTCGTATGCATTGCGAGCCAAATTTGGATATGGTCTTTCAAATATAAACTTTCACATTACATAGACATTGCCTAAAAGAGAATTATAAGATCTTTGCAAATTGTTTAATACTTCAAGGATACTAGAGTTAAAGCTATTAAAATTTAGCTTTAAATAAGCAATAAATAAGCTAAATAAGCTTTAAATTTGGTATAAATAAAATTTAATTAAAAAAAATGAAATATTATGTACACACTGCACAGCTGCTTTTGGGTATTTTGATTTAAGGGCCTACGGTCAAAACGCTAGCCCTGCCTACACACAACGCTATCCTCCAATCGTGATACAATAATTCCATGAATCGTGCTCCCGGGTAATGTGTTTTAGGCTGCAGCTAATAGTGAACAATATCGCGTAACAACGGTTCCCGCATTATAGCACGAAAGTAAAGATCATAAGTCCCAAAACTGTTTTTTGATGATTACTTAAAAACTAAATACGATACTAATATTTCCTTTAGCTGTTATTTTATAAAGTATGTGATTGTAGTAGTGCAAGTTATTTAATGATAGTAACTCAATAAGTGTAACAGATATTTGTTGAAATGCCCAAAAAGATTCATAATTTCGAAAAATAAAACTATCGAGTCAAAATAAGTGAATCGTGTTTTCCGTTAGCTAAGTATCAGATAAATATACAATGATTAAATAGATCTCAATTTCATTTGAGTCAATCGTCTTCCGGGATCGTAATACTTATTAGAAAACGCAGCAAAATTGCACAGCCCGCTCTTAAGGGGTACCAGGGTTTTAAAAAGCTTTGACACCAATTTTGTTGACACCGCGCGCTATAAACTGAAGTCCACGCGGACGAAGTCGCGGGAAACAGCTAGTATTTTATAAAAATTAATATTGTTTATAAGTAAATGCAAAGTTTTGAAATCGCCAGTTATTTTAGGTAAGTAAACAAAAACCTCGCTCCAAAACGTTACGTTAAGCTATTAGCACCCAATTAGCACATTAGTTGAATACCGAAACGTACAAATATTTTTAGCATTTTAAGCATTTGAAAATTACTAATGAAGGTAAACAACAAAACACCACCAAAGAAATCAGGTGGATAAAACAATAAGGATATTGAACTTGAAAGTGGGTATTTGCCATTTGGAAATGTTGCCGAATTCGAGGCACGCCTTCGTCGCTGGTAGGTCGTCCGGTACATGACCTTAGTGTGTTACAGTCGTGTTATGACTAGCTAATCGCTTTAGGACATTTCAATAACTGTGCCATTGTTGGATTAGAACAATGTGCTTTTAAAGTTTTAATCAGATTCAATGTCGCCCACGAAGGCTCGATTGATAATAGCAGTTTGGTTTTAATTTAGAAGTCTTTAAGAAGGAACTGAATTGAGAGGTCTTAATGACATCAAGGAAAATTTATATTAATCTCTTATATATAAAAATGGATTTTCAAATTTGTTAGTCGCGCTAAAACTCGAAAACAGCTGAACGGATTGGGCTGATTTTAGTCTTAAAATATTCGTAGAAGTCCACGGAAGGTTTTAAAGTGACACGAAGTTCACCGGGACAGCTAGTATAACTTAAAGAGATGTTAAGTACCTCTTAACACGCTTCCTCAACTTAGAAAGGGTGGGTTGAACACTAATGGCAATGAATTGTGTTTTAATCGATATGGACTCAATGAAAGCAATATCCGACCCAAGTACCTTTTCCGTATTACCTGAATTGCATAATCATCGGTTTAACAAACCATAACCAAAAGCTTAATGTCCCATAACATTCGAAACAAAAATTGTTATAGAGGCTCGTGAACCAGCAACAGAATAAACAATGGATGTTGATTTTGTAATATTCTCATTATACCTACCTTGACACGCTGGCCTTGTTATAAAAATTTAATAAAAATCGTGTCTCAAAACAGCTGTTTGATTAAAAATTTAAACCACACACAGAACAGGTTATAAATGCTAAAAATATTTGTGATGGTATTAATAATTTTCTAGAGAATAGTTTCGTTAAACCCTAGATCTGCTGAAGTTCTGACGTTCTGCATGGTTAAACCATGACTAATTTAATTTTTGATCCCACAGCCAGGTCGTTGGCAGCGCAAATTTAGCCACAGAAAGACTACCGATGACTCACCGCAATAACCACTTATTATACCGGCGGATATCATACTTAATTCGCGATACATATCAAATAGTTGATTGGACGCACTAACATACGATATAGAATTGCTTCGTGTCTTCGGAAGTGGTGTACAGTTTACATTGTACATTGTAGAAGAACTAAAATACATTCAATTCCCTGAACGCGAGGGTGGTTCAAAAAAGTATCTGTCGAGTACCCATAAATCTTATATACCTTTCATCATTCAGCCTGTTTGTTCAAGCTAAAGATATCTTTGAAGTTAAAGTACTAGAAGTATAGTTTATTTGTGATAAAAAGTATTTATAAAAGGAGATACAGCAAGGGTGCATTGAAGATTCGGTTTAAAGTTGCAAATGAAAGAGGTCTTTTGTTTTTGCTCTATTAGTATTTCCCACGATTTGTAACGATAAGAAAAAATCGAAGGCCTTTGCTGATTCATAGATGGAAGAGGCCCCAGTCTCGCTCTGCTTAATACATACATATAAAAGAAACAATGCTCTTACGATACCTACTTATTTCAGCATTAAACCGCACTTCCTTGCACAACATTCAAATTAGATGTACCGTTGCAACTCATGTGAAAATTGCAAAAGTTATTCATGATTATAAAACAAAAGCATAATAAAACTAACGTTTTTACACAATAACGATTCCTACTTAATTATTGCAGACTGCAGTAGAGACGTTTGGGAAACTTTTTAATGTCATTCTTCCACGTTACTTCAGACATCATATTTAAGATTCAACCTAGCAGTTAGTTGTAACGGATCCTGCTTTTAGACATTCCGACTCAACTCCTTGAACTTTTCGATCACGTTTACCACAACCGCAAAATGCAATACCTGTGCGAACACAGGTCTTTGTGTTTAAACGATGCTGTACACAGAAGTGTTTTTAATCTGTATGTAGATATATCTACATCCCTTTAAATGGTTTTTAAATTATTAAGTTTCTACGTCTTACTTTTAGAAATGTTTGGAACATTTAAATAAATGTAGTTAAAATATTCCTAACCAAACTGTTATCTCGATACGAGGAGCAGGTTGAAATGTATGGAACAAGTTAGTACGTTAATACCGGCTTGTCGTTGAACCCAAAAACCTAAAGCTTTCTTTTTCTCGTCAAAATGTAGGTGAAATCACCTTAATGCAGAGTACATGCAAATCGAAAAGCGAGAGACACAATTGAGAGACTTATCTCGAAAACAATATTGAAAGCGTGACCGAGACGCAGTAAAAGTGTTACTAAATGGTCTTCAATGATTGTAATTAGCGGAAACTAAGCAATATTAGATAATAACATCGATGACATAATAAATATAAGCCGTTACATTCGTATCATCTAAATTAAGGCATGAAGATAGCTCGATTGTTCCACAGAAAACGGAAGTTACGAAGCAACTTAATTGTTATAGATCAAGAAATGCTTTTAGGCGTGAAGTGTGAACATTTAATAGTAAAATATGAACTAATGTAAGAGAAAATAATTACACCATTAAGAAATTGTCATTTAGAATTAAGCGTTTTGTATATTGTGAGGTTTAAGTTTAATCCAGCACAAAGCCGTACATGACACATTAAGGTTGAACCAAAGAACTCGCTTTCTTTCAAAGGTTCAAAAGCTCTCTCTCACACAATAATAGACTGATTAAGACGTATCATCAAATAAATCATAACTTTCAGCGTTCGCGTTGCGCGTTCATCATTACGTAGGCGATTGGAATACAAAAAAATGTAGGTGAAATTGATTTTATTGTTTATGGATAACGTGTGAAAGTACCTGCGTCCGGTGGCGGTGATGCGAGACGGACGATAGCGATCACGCAAGATATGCCTTAGCCCGCATACGCATAATATGCCGATTTGCATGTTTGGTCTAGTAAGGTAACAAGGACATTGTTGGTATAGTAAGGTTTTGGTCGATGACTGAGGGAAAGATTTTACTTCTAGGATGTAGAGCGGACACTGAGATTGGTCTACACTCTACAATGTAGACTCTACATATTAAATTTTTAAAACCGCAGAAATGCTATCTAGCTAGATTAGGAACGTAGATATGATGTTAGATTTTGAGAAAGAAAATAAACGCATAAACAACATTAAATAATAATTATATAGTATAATAAATAAATGATCAGTGCAAACCAGGCCTAATGTTGTACCAACGATATAATATAGTTTTTCACACTTGGTAACAGACATGGGTGTGAATATAGTGGATGCGTGACGAATAAAATAGGTAATATAAATATTTATTTTAGCTTTATGATCTGTTTTTATTATTTCCAAACATTTTACAAATCCACATACATCAGTCACACCAGTGTAACAAGGTAGCAAATAACACGCAAGCCCTAAAATAAAGTTTTTTTATGAAACAGTTTTTAACTTAAGAGGGCGACTAACCCCAAAAATCAAATATCGTCCTCTCTTCACACTCACGCCCGTCTTTCATATGCCAGGTGAAAAAGGACGACGCGGATTCATCGCCAAATTAGTTTTTTCTCAATAACTCGATAAATATACAACATTTTAAAAATCCGCTAGGTCGGATTTTCAATGATAGAATTTTATACAATGTGTTAAAATATTAACTTAGTTCAATGCACGGTTATGGCAATACACGAAAAATTCGTGAAAATTAGATGCATCTTTGTGATTTTTTTCTATCGAGAAAATTTTTAGATATCGTGTTTTTGCTCAGATTGAATTCTTGGAAATATAATGTAGTATCTAATTTTAGAAAATGAAACAATTCAGGGCGTTTTTTCAAGTATAAAAATGAATTATAAAAATGAAAATTTAGGGTTAGTCGCCCACTTAAGCAATGATGATTCAAGTCACTAGCCGCGTACTGACCAAGCGAGCCGCCTCGCAGCCTCGCCCGAGCGTGCCGCGGCCGAGCCAAAAGTTGTCGGTTTTTGTCGATGCTCAAAGGCGCCTCGGTACGTTTGCCGCGCACTAACACGTACTGACCGACCGAGCAACTGCGCGCGAGGCTGCCGCGGCGAGGCGGCTCGCTTGGTCAGTACGCGGCTATTATGGCACCATCGCAAGTGATGCATGCTGTGTTAGGTTTGACCCTCGAAGACTAGAAGAATTGAAGACCCTACATGATGTCAACAATCAATACAAACAAGGCCAATCGGTCAATGATATCATAATCTCGGATTACGTTAAAAACATCAGCGTCACGGAAGCCAACGATTTTGTAATCAAAAAGCCCTGTATGGTACTAAAGAATGTTGTGACGTTAATGACTATACCTAATAAAAAAAAAAAAAAAAATCAAATAACTAGAATAGAAATTAAGGTAGAAACGCAGTAACACATGGAAAATAATGGTGACTTAACATAAATAACCTGATGGATCTAATCAACAAAAACTCATTTGATTCAAAGTAAATCACAAGCACAACAGTCGAACAACATTATCGATTTCCAAATCTGTTGGAATCTGAGAAAACTGCGTTTGAGGTCATAATGGCCATTTATATTTATGGACTAATAAAGTATATCAATAAAATGTCGATAAAATAAACCATATTTCAAAATATGTTGCAACAATGAAAGCCACAAACGTAAATTACACTAGAACTAATGTTTTTATAATCGGCATATTCAAATGTATTCAAAGTTGCGCTTACCGAATCAGGTCTCTACAAAGTGCGCAAACAGGCAATATGAGAAATCTTAACACTCGGACGAGTAGATATTATACAGGGTGTAATACAACATAGTGATAATTACTGATAATACTATAGGGTATGGAATGTGTAAGTGCCCAATGCCCATATATGTAGAGTTCACTGTAAAAGTGGCATCACTAGCAGCGCTGAAAGATTTGACTACTATGTTTCTATGAGAAATGTCATGAATTTGTCCACATAAATTCACACAATCAAAAAAACATCTCATTAATTTTTTTTATAAAATAAGGGGGCAAACGAGCAAACGGGTCACCTGATGGAAAGCAACTTCCGTCGCCCATGGACACTCGCAACATAAGAAGAGCTGCAGGTGCGTTGCCAGCCTTTTCAGAGGGAATAGGGTAGGGGAGGGTAGGGAAGGGAATAGGGTAGGGGATTGGTCCTCCGGTAAACTTACTCACTCGGCGAAATACAGCGAGAGCGATGTTTCCCGCCGGTTTTCTGTGAGCCTGTGGTATTTCTCCGGTCGAGCCGGTCTATTCGCGCCGAAGCATGGCTCTCCCACGGTCAAATAATTGCTGCTACAGGCTACTTTTACAGTGCACTTTATACAAGGGACTCATACAGCCTATAAATAATGATCACTTTGTTTTGTTACACTTGTTGTACTTTCTTATTTAATTGGTAAACAATTTTCTTCTTTTACTTATTGTATCAGTAAGATATTTATCACAATTTTCTCACTACTGGATAGAGCTCTTTAGATGATTGCGGAATTCCTTCACATTTTCTCGGTTCGACCTCTGCTCTTTCGACATCTACTTTGTGGTTATTACGTGACTAAACGCAACAAATTACCCTCATACTCGTGGTATGGTATAGGATTACCTTTTAGCTTAGCCCAATTTCAATAGAGCTAGGATACAAAGTTGATAGAACTATATTGGTAGATTGGTAGATACATTACGATAGAGCTAAAAGTAGAGATTAAATATTTCTTCTGTCCTGTTCTTGAGTGACAAGTTTAGAAGACTTGAAACTTTAGAACAAACGACAAAGAACACCTACTTTAGAAACAAGATTCTTTTGTCTTGTGCCAGATCGGAATCAAATTATACGTGTATCAGTGCGATCCAAAAAAAACCTAAAAAAAAGAAAAAAAACCCGTCCCTTTATTATATTACATAATACACAATTAATATTTTTATTCTGCGGAACTACTACACATCATTTTAACACTACAGAAAATAAGACCATTGCATCAAACATTTGAGGCTCATTATGAGGTAGAAACAGAGAACGATAAATATCAACCTAATGGTAGCAAAATGGTACCCTCAGAAAACCGTTTCGTCGTGATCACGCCATTATTTCTTGCGTTAGGCTTCAAAGATCTCATGCAATTGGACAATACAAACACTACCCGAAGGTATGTATTACCTTTCGTTTTTGTTGTAATATTATAGGTAGTTCCATTTGTATATATATATATATATATATATATATATATATATATATATATATATATATATATATATATATATATATATATATATTGGACAATACAAACACTACCCGAAGGTATGTATTTCGTTTTTGTTGTAATATTATAGGTAGTTCCATTTGTATATATATATATATATATATATATATATATATATATATATATATATATATATATATATATATATATATTATATATATATATATATTTGCACATTAACCGCACAATAAAGGTCATACATAATCCCACCTCTATTAATTTACCACAATTTATACGAGTTCCCAACCTAAACAGACTATTGTAGGAGGCTTACAAAATGGAAGTCTTATTGTCAAACCTGGATGTAACGTGTATTGTAAAGGGTTGATCTATTTTATCAGTGGTGATAGTAAATTGACTATAATATAAGCAGATTATATCATCAGTAAATATATATTTATGATATCATTTTGGCTGAAGCAGGTTTTGATTAGTCTACGAGTACAAGTCAACAATCAATCTCTTCTAGCAACCACAACTGTCTCGTTAATATTTTATAACAAGGAGCAAATTCAGGTTAATGTGATTTACTTCAACTATTAGATAGTGGCATTTGCACATTGCATACGTGCCACATCTCCACACAGAAGCTTTAAGCAAGAAGTTGATTAATGACATAATAAGTATAATTTTTGTTGCACCTTACAAAACTCTACTTGTCGTAAACCTAACATAGATTAGGAAACTAACACCAACAACATACTAATTACGGCCACAATTACCACGGACAACACTTTTGCAACGTGTATTCAGACCATTCGTTTGTCTTTTAAACTTAGAAGGCAGAATTTAATCAAAAGTGTTTTTGTAATATTTTACGTAACTACACTAATGAGTATCGTAGTTTTTCTTGTAATTTTCAATTTCAACTACCTACATTCAAACCAAGAATCTAAAGCTGTTTTGTCAGATGTAAATAAAAAAAATTTTGAACATAAACACAAATGTAATATGATCATTGCATTATAATTTTTCTCATGGTAGCGTTATCAATAAAAATCTTGTATTCGTGTTCCCAAAATATATTGGACTTTTATGCTTATCTTTAGAATCCAATATGGCTGAAACACGATGCGTCACGTCTAACGCCATTACAGTTATAGGGTTTCCATGACAAGCCTAAATTAAACTGCTTTCGAATATAAAAGTGGCCATAATGGTACTAAGTAACAGTTTACATAAATAAGGCCCTGAGTGGGAGGTAAATATGGATATTTATGTAACGTTATCAGGATTATATCATAAAAAAGAAATAGCGTAATGGACACTTAAGATTTTTGACAAGGTAAAGGTAGTATTTTTTGGTCACGTTGTATACAAGAAAATACAATTTTTTTAACTGCTACGTTTTCAATTACAACTCTTTTATTTGGTGCTTCATCTATGAACAAAGTGTATTTTAATAAGTTTTATATAACGCCGTCTTTGCATAATGTTATGGTGTAGTAATAGCCATACCTGATGGTCCTTTTTCGTGCTTGTAACTATGTACTAACGGTAATGAAACAAAATTGACGTAAAAATGGACTTACAAATTACGACATACATAATTTCAGAGTTGAAGGTATAGTTTACCTCTATTGGTATAATCCAATGAATATCCTTCACAAAACTGTGAACAAATATTTATCCACGAGGTTAATTTCGATGAGGCAAAACCAAAGATAACTAGAATCTATTAATAAGAAACAAAAGAAGCCTTGTAGGAGACGATTAGTAACAAATAAGCGATGTAAATTAAATCCAATCATTTGTAAATTGACGTATCGCGCCCGCGTCTTGTGCGGTGTGATGGGACTTTAATTCGTCAGTGGCGAGGAATGAGTAGCGTTATGTCACAATGGCTAAGAGGTTGATGCCCTTTCATTGATTGCCCGTTTATTTCCTTGTGGAGCTCCCCTTACAACCTTTAAACGATTGACCATACCATACATAGACGATGCATTTACAAAATTAAAACGAAACGAAATTGAATTAGAAGTCAAGTATAAATTAGTGGTAGCTCTTCGAATAAGACATATATTTTCAAAGATCTTGCAGCTTTTATCCGATCTAATCCCGTTGGTTCGGTTGCCAGCCCTGGATGTTTTAAAAACAAAAAAGAGTCACCTAATGAGTTTCGCATCCCTGTTACATCAACAGATTGTCGCTGAGTTAACGGCGCGGCGCCGATGACTGACTTTATTCTATAGTCGATGCGGTTAGTTAGATCAAAACGCAGTTATAATGTGTTGGTTTTAGACGAGTAAATCTCGACAAAATACAAGACAACGAATATGCGAGAAATAATGGTATGTAAATGTAAAGAAAAATTTCGTGAAACTTTTTTAAATGGGAATCGTATTGTCTATTCACTCGAGCGTAATGAAAAAAACTTATTTCACGGTACATTTGTTTGACCGTGAAGGAGCGTCGCTTTCATCATTGATGGTGACATTTCGTTTGATCCAGTTATAGGGCTGAGCGGGCTGAGCCGGCTGACGTAACAGCGCTGGGTGTCGTCTGCTATTAATACCGGTGCGTGTACAGGGACTGCGTAACTTAGGGCTGACAACACCCAAAATTTGCCGTAGCAAATGACGTACTGACTTTAGAGTTTAGAATTTAGAGTTTAGAGATAGAGAGACAAAAGGTCAACTAGGTACTGAACTGATAATCATCCATACGTCGCACTTAAATTAATTGTTTAATGCATTGCGGTCATATTTAATATTTCATCTTTTAAGCTAAACATTAATAAACATTCAATTGACTCTGCACACTCTTATTGCCTTTCGACCTATTAATAGTATAAATTACCATTTTGAGACTAGATTTTTGGACAGCCCTAAGCACCTGATATAGGAACTGATTTATGAAAGCTGCTCGGAACTAATTATGCATCATAAGTGAGAAAGAAAAGTTAACTAGTCTAATAGGCGTAAAAGTTTGAAAGGATTTGGAATTTGTTTTGTTTATGACACAGTGTTAAGAAAAAGGTACCATCGAGGGAATTGATTCCTAGGCAGTTGACGCTTGACATACCAACGCCATTTGGTCGGATCATGTCAATTAAATGGTAATTGTGATCTGTCGGCTGGGTTTGACGTAACGCGACCAAACTTTGTAGGTCCTCCATCTGCCTAGTGGAATCAATTTCTCTGATAGTACAGTACTTAAAACTTTAAAGCTAAATGCAGACGTTTAAATATACCGTCTTATTTTCACTATCGCATATGTTAAGGCTACATTTACTTCGCCTCGCTACAGGAAGGGCTTTAATTTTGACAGGTAGCCCCGCCTTAATCAACGTGCCTTAAAGTTTCCCTTCAGGAAAGCCAATTACATTATACAGAACAAGTTTAGGGTTCGCCACGTTGATTTCGTATAAACCGATTACCACAATGAATATAAACATTTTCGTAACAAAATTAGAATTTTGTTCACGTTAGAAGAAAACTTTAGGCGTTGACGTTGAGGTAGGAAAACGTACGGAGCAAAATATTTTGGATTCTAAAAAATTTTGCTCCGTATCCAAAGGCTAGAAAGAAAATATCTGCGACAAGCACACGTTTTAGATGCGCTAAGCAAGGGAAGAAATATGACTTTAAAACCAGACATAGGCGCCGCGCAAGGCTATAACAAAATCTCTGACATGGAAACACACGTCTCAAATGCACCAGTTCAATTATTCCGATCTAGCGAGCACGACTGAGAGCTGAGACCTAGATCCAGATCTCCCAGGCTGCCAACGCGGATGTGTCCGAGTGACATTATAAAGAATACGGGTTAAACAACTATGATAAATGTTAGTTAATGATCTTTACTAGTTGCTAGCCGACAGTTAGAAATGTGAAAGTGATCTAGACAAATTAGTTTTGAGACCTAGATTCGGAAGAAAATAGAAGACAGGTTATTTTTGGGTTCAAGTCGAAAACGACGAGGAAATGTAGGATGTCATGATAAAGCACTCAATAATATACGATAGAGAAATGCTGATGGTTCAACTATTGTCGTAAGTAGTCTTACTGCTTAAGGTTTGAACATGATTCTTGAAACTAACGACAAATAAAAATAAAATAATCCTTCGTATATTTATCTCAATGAGTTACATCCTATCGAAATGTAAAAATCGAAACTACCATAGTAAAACATCAAAGGATGTACTAACTTGATGTTGCGAGAAGGCGTTACATAGGTTAGGGTATCCGGGAAGCGAGACTTATTAAAACATTCCGGTAGTTTAGGAATCACAAAATATCAAGAGATGTTTGAATCTATATTGTAGTAAAAGAAATTCCTACATCCAATCAAGAGTACCATAATTTAAATTTTAAATGGAAAGAAGTGGAAAAATATGGCTCAAACTTATGTTGCTTTGGAGAAGCGATAAGTCATGTAACATTACATCCAAAACAGATGCATACAAACAAATAGGTAACTAAATAAGGTGCGTAAAGAAAGCACTAGTCCCTTTCACATGGCCGCACATACCTGTACCGACAAACGGCGTGGGAGCCCCTGGCCAAACACATAGAAAGTTGCTTGTTTTTAGTGTCCGACCGAAACTCATTTTTCAACCGAAACCGAACTTTCGGCCTTGCTCTCAGTTTCGGCCGAAACCGAAACCGAAAATTGATAAAACATTTAAAATGACGATTATTTACTGAAATTTACTGTTCTGTAACATTTGTTAACACATAAGAAAAAGTGCCAAACTGGATTTTATAACTTTTTGTGACATTTGTTAAAATAAATATTATTAATCTTAGACTCGAATATGTTCCCTAGAAACTTTTCAGTATCATATTCCGTTTTTTATACGATTCCAAGTTTTAATGTATTTGAACGAACGATAACCTGAAAAACATGAGCAGAATTCATTTCAAGACATTTACCTACTATTGAAAAACAATCAATTGCAGTCATATTCTTTGTATGGGAAACACGGACATGCAGTCTCACAGACCGCGGTCGAAGTTCGAAACAAAATTACTAAGTAAACTTGCAATTTAACAGAACTAAAACAGAATTAGAAGGAAAAATAGGTTTAAAATTTGAAATTTTTGTATTTAGATGATAGCTTGTAGCATGCCTTTTTCATAAGTACGTGAGATATAAGGCACCTATATTTTTTTGTTTTTAATTGGAAGTTTATTTCAAAGGCTTGATAAATCCTTTTATTTGTCGGTGCAAGTAATTTTTTCGCTCTTACTTTAATAAATTTTCCGCAAATACAGCAAAAAATTTTTACGTCCATTTTACACATTTTTGAAGATATTTTTACGCTTTAAAGTACATAAAAAACTCATAATTTCTCTAAAAATTAAACACGCACAATAAGTGCCAGCGGCAAACTTCCCGTTCCAACTTTGATATCCCCAAACCCCTTTATCTTGGTCACGAAGAGTGCCTCTGAGAATTTTTTATCTTCGCCTAGAGCTAGACTACAAAAGCACACTTTCTTTTTTTTTACTATAAAAGCACACTTTTTTTATGTTTCTGGTTAATTTTCCATGCAAATATCCGATAGTACTCATTAAGTAACAGGCACAAGAAAAATATTTTTGTCAGCTTGTGTCATTACACAAGCTGACAAAAATATTTTTTCTTTTGGCCGCAAGGGAAGTGGGAATACGATTCGAACGAGTAAGAACGGTCTGTGAGACTGCGTGTCCATAGTTAAAGGTTAATTATTTTAAATATAAATAAAACGCGTGGTAAAAAGAAAAGAATGAGGCGAGATGATTGACTAGTAAATCTCGCAAGCTTTATCCTCCTGTTATCTCATAGTCAAACAAAATTATTTAGTAAACAAAGTTCACACACAATTTAATCAATTTATTTTATTTACTTAATCCTTCGTTTGGGAAACATTGTTAAATTAAGAACATAGCACGTAATTCACCAATGTGCGTTTGTCGTCTAGAAATAAAATTCAACCCTTTTATGTTCGATAAGAATAAGTTTAGACAATTTGATTTAAAAAAACGAAGTACTAAGAAAAACAAAATAAATACTTAGTAATTTGGCAGTAATTTGCAAAACATAACCTCAAAACACGATTACAATATGGACGGTGGCGAGATGAGCCGGGGTCTCGCCGGCAAGCAAGCACGAGTTTACCGAACGACACACGAACACTAGAGTTTCGGCAGGGCCGAAAGTTTCGGCTATATTTTGGCCGAAACCGAAACTAAGGCCAAAACTGGATTTTTTGGCCGAAACTGGCCGAAACCGAAAGTTCGGTCGGTCACTACTTGTTTTGGTCGCTATAATGTTATCACAACAATATCCAATCTACGGCACGCCGCGCCACTCGCCGAAACGTGAACAATGACGCGTGGAAATCAATCAAAGTCAAAAAAGTTTGTAATTAATTTGAGAATTTGAACAGAGAGTTTGGTACAAGCTACGAGACATAAAATTCATAACTTTGACATTCAATTTCAAGTTTTGTTAAAGAAAGAATGGAGGTATAAAGTTTTAGTTTTAGGGTAAGACATGAGTTATTTATAGAAAGAGGCAGAGCAGAATAAATTTTAGGACAAGCTACTATACCATTAATTAAATTATATTCAAGAAAGTACTACCAAAAATCTTATCAAATGGATGTTTATTAAATGGGCGTTTATATTATAACATAGCCAAAAAAATATGGGGTAAAAATGACGTATCTCATAAACATTTTTCTATGAATTATGATCGTAGATTGTATCAGGAAATCTTTTACGGTATGGTAAAACCATAAAAAGCGAACATCCGCTATTAAAAATTCCGAGACTAAACCGTTTTGTCTTTATGTGCTTTTTTTCACCAATTTAGAAAATCTTGACTTCCGTGATCTTATATTAATTTTCATCACTGACACATCATGGTATTATGCAATATAATATTTAAATCTTGGTATACCTATGATCCCTTTTACATAATTTATGCCACACAGAATTAATTTAAAAGACAAACTTTTCAGTTACTCAACCGTAGATGGCTTCTAAGTTTTGAACTTGACTTCCGTGATCTTATATTAATTTTCATCACTGACACATCATGGTATTATGCAATATAATATTTAAATCTTGGTATACCTATGATCCCTTTTACATAATTTATGCCACACAGAATTAATTTAAAAGACAAACTTTTCAGTTACTCAACCGTAGATGGCTTCTAAGTTTTGAAACTAAAGTATCCATGTCAAAAACTAACAAAACAGGCAATTCACAGTTCACTGCATGTTACTTAAAAAACAATAGACTTTTTAACAACAACGATAAATGTACAGTAAACGGCAAAGGTCATTGTGCAATACAGCCAGTTGATGGCAAAATACATTAGACTTAGGTCTAAGACAATAGAGGAACCCCGACAGTCCATTACCATTAAAAAGTAAGTGTAACATCCGGCCACAAGATGTTCCGGTTGAAAAGAACTTGGCGGTGTCACTTTACTTAAATGCACCACACGTCGCAGGAGTAAAAATCTTGACACGTGTTTTGACGTTGACAGTTTCTATTAACGACGCATTTGAGGTTATGTTTACATGAACTTTCCAAAATTGAAATTTAAAAATGGTATTTTATGAATTGATTTAGAAGTTCATTGGTCCTACAGACCAGCAGGTAGCGTTAAATAAATTTTCGTAGCTGAGGCCATTGGAACAAAATAACAAGTTCCTACTTTGCAAATGAGGCCAGAGTTGATAGTAATATTAATTTCAAACAAACTCAATTAATAAAAGGAACGTGAGTGTGGGATGCGAATTATGACAAGGACTTCAAGGTTGTGACTGTGCGATAACTTGCAGCACTAGCACACATTAACGACAACGCGACGTTAAGTTATTACTTTGGTTAAAAGGTTCCGCACAAATCCATTTTGAAAACAGAATGATTTGCAGAGAAATGTATGAATATGAACATTGAACACCTCGATCGTGGAAATCGCAGACACAATTTAGATTTTCAATTGTTACTTAAGTGGCAGCCGGGTGCCGCTTGGGGATTGATGGGTTAAATAAAATACATAGTATATGGGAAGGATTAGAGACATAACAATTATCTTTTAATAATATAATTATTACTAATGTTAAATCAAAGTAAACCACAAAAGAAACAACGTGATTATTTACAGAAGAGAGTATAGTGAAACCAATATGAAACAAATAGTTAAAAGATCTTTTTAACAACGCATCAACTACCAAGAAGATAAACATGGTTAAAAATCTTAAAAATCATAAGGTATGGAGGTAAATAACATAAGAATATATTTTATAATATTACGACTAGAGCGTGTTCTGAATCACTTGGCGTATAACAGGTTCCATTTAAATACCTGTATAATGACATAAGTGTTCAGTAAGTACCTTTATATTTTGTACAATATCATAATAGGCGCATTATTTATTCTATTGTTAGATATATAATCAAAAACACAAAAAGGTATATATATGTATTTTGTCAATTTTTGGAACAGTACTTTTTAAGAGTCCTATTCAAAGTTTTTAAGTTGAACTACTAAAAGTTTTAAAAGACGAAATGGACGCAAGGGACAGTAATTTTAACCGTTCAATATTTTTAGAAAACTCATAAAATTAAAGGTTGATAAGATTTAAATTATTTTCATTCGCAGCTATATTTATAAAGCACTTCATATTACAACAGATTTGGTAGCAGTGACGTTTTTCCGTTGTCAGTCGTCAACATAACAATACAACAATTATCTTGTGCGCCGGCGCACGATGACACGTAAGCTTACGTGAGTCATTTCATCACCTAAAACTGCATGTTAATCTTCGTCATAAAAAAGCAATCATTGTTTTAGTAGGTATCTAGGCCTACGTCAAGTCATGAGATAAAGAATATTGTTTTTTTAAATAAAGACAACAAATATACAAATGTTCAAAAAGAGGTTATGAAAATCATTTTCTTTTGTGCCATTAAGAGCAGCCCCAGTCCCTCGGTTACCTTCGATTTTCAAATGGAAATGATAGACGTAGAAAGAAAACGGACGATTCCATTATTAATAAACTAACGTAATTGTCTCGATGTTCATTCTGCAGGTATGACCTCTGTGTTAGAGGTTAATGCTTGCCTAAAACAAAACAAAATATATAAACCACGATCGGTGAAACCCTACTGAATAGGAACAAACCGACGTTTAAATGAGATTAATGATTCCTAAGGATTCCTAACGGATGCAACAATAAACTTAATGCTTTTTATATAACCGCGAAAAGAATCTGTATTTGCACATGTCTACGTAACATGGTAACAAGGTAGAAGTGATAAGACGAGCTAAAAGTAGAGGATCAATAATAAAGTAATGACACACATTGGCTTCATCCAACCCATCGATATTGTCTTAATTATATTTAAATAGTTTTAAAAAACTTGTATACCTACTATTTACTGACATACATTTTTATTTTCGGTTAGTACGTTTATATACAATGGATAGTTATTTATGAAAAATATCATCGTTTTAGACATCACATCGCAGGTGTTGCTTATCAAGCCGTGAGTGGGTGAGTCAGTGTGGAACATGGTTAATTGCTGCATATTTCAAATATCTCGTATCTTACTTGAGTGTTAAAAATAAAATTGTTTCCTTAGAAACAACAGCTTGCTCATATATTTTTTAAATTATTTATATGTCGGAGATGGACGCCGGTGCTGTTGCTGCCGCACGCGGTCGGCCGGAGAACTACTTCGTATTACTGGGATACGTCAAGTGGAGTAACTTGGGTGTAGTCGATGCGGAGCTGGCAACTTTTAAAGAAACAAACATTATTTGAAAGCATGACGTTATGTCAGGATAGGTTAGTTACGTTGCTACGGGCGGTTGGTATGGAATTTGAAACAGGGAATCGGACAAGTGAATTGGGAAAACCAGCTTCGCATTGAATTCACCGCGTATCCATTATTAGTAATAATAGCAAATACACGGTTCGGTTACGACTCCAGCCTCTCTCTTCGTCATATATTATAATAATTAAAAATAATACATCTAGTCCACATTAAAATTAAAATATTTAAAGTTAACTGTATAAAATTTTAAGTAGTAGTAGGTAGTAATTTGCAGTTAAACTTGAAACTGCGTAAAAATTTCTGCATTTCTGTAATTGTTGCAAAAAAGCTCTAGGTCTTTTGTGTGTGAATTTTATTTGAATGGTGCATTATAGTTCGCACTTTTCTGTAAAACAATGGAAAACTGCGTAACTTAGAACTGAATTTCTTTACAAATTAAATGACACTTATGTCGATTTTAAAATACGAGCATTATTTTAAAATCTAAAGGAACTTCGTTATTAAATTTTTGTGTGCTAAATATCTTTAATTAAAACTTTCTCTCGAAAAACAAACAAAATATCTAAGCAGTATTGCTCATAGCATCTTTCTCCCATTTGCTGTTCTCGGTCAAGCAATTAATATTATTAACGCCTATCAAGTATACGACCTCGATGTTTCAAAATACTAGTTACATGAATTAGTTACAGAAGTGCAAGATAAATTAAGTGTGCAATTCAATCACTAATTGAATAATACTTGTTCCTAAGCAATACGAAACCAATAAATACATAATTTGGTCAAGTCGCAATGTGGTGAAAAAGAAAGGCAAAATGCTTCGCAATCAGAATAAATAGTATTTTACCTCATGTAAGGTCAAGAAACGGCTACACCTAAGTTGCTATAAAAAACAAGTTTCAGAGTACTTCTGAAACTTCTTGTTTTTTTATTTCAAGACAATTTAAGATTTACAAACGAATTAAGATTAGGAACACATACATAGGTATATTAAAGACTTCAGCTCCACTCATTTTTAAATGGTAGTAAAAAGTGAAACCAGATTGGTTAATGTGGAACATGGCTACATCTAAATTTGAAATAGCAGATAAACTAAAAAGGGCATGCGATCCAGTGCGCAATCAGTTTTATTTGGGCAACGATAAATAGCGATAAACTAATGTACAACATCTGTTTTTCAAACTGCAAGCTGCGCCTGTTGCAAGCGATATGTTCTAGTTATCTGAATTATGCTTTTAAACAAAAATTCTGCTATTTTTGTTTTTATTGCAGCATGCTGGTGAAATGTTAGGCAAGATCCGGAATAAAAGAATAATATTAGAAGTTAAGATACGGATGATAATGATAAAATCATAATAGACGATTTGTATGACAAACATCTTTTATATATATAAAAATGGATTTTCAAATGTGTTAGTCGCGCTAAAACTCGAAAACGGCTGAACGGATTGGGCTGATTATAGTCTTAAAATATTCGTAGAAGTCCAGGGAAGGTTTTAAAGTGCCACGAAGTTCACCGGGACAGCTAGTCTTATATATAAAAATGGATTTTCAAATGTGTTAGTCGCGCTAAAACTCGAAAACGGCTGAACGGATTGGGCTGATTATAGTCTTAAAATATTCGTAGAAGTCCAGGGAAGGTTTTAAAGTGACACGAAGTTCACCGGGACAGCTAGTCTTATATATATAAATGGATTTTCAAATGTATTAGTCGCGCTAAAACTCGAAAACGGCTGAACGGATTGGGCTGATTTTAGTCTTAAAATATTCGTAGAAGTCCAGGGAAGGTTTTAAAGTGACACGAAGTTCACCGGGACAGCTAGTCTTATATGTAAAAATGGATTTTCAAATGTGTTAGTCGCGCTAAAACTCGAAAACGGCTGAACGGATTGGGCTGATTTTAGTCTTAAAATATTCGTAGAAGTCCAGGGAAGGTTTTAAAGTGACACGAAGTTCACCGGGACAGCTAGTCTTATATGTAAAAATGGATTTTCAAATGTGTTAGTCGCGCTAAAACTCGAAAACGGCTGAACGGATTGGGCTGATTATAGTCTTAAAATATTCGTAGAAGTCCAGGGAAGGTTTTAAAGTGCCACGAAGTTCACCGGGACAGCTAGTCTTCTTATATATAAAAATGGATTTTCAAATGTGTTAGTCGCGCTAAAACTCGAAAACGGCTGAACGGATTGGGCTGATTTTAGTCTTAAAATATTCGTAGAAGTCCAGGGAAGGTTTTAAAGTGCCACGAAGTTCACCGGGACAGCTAGTATAGTAAAAACAAAACTTGAGACAACGCATCTGATGATTAATTGATCACAAGGAATACGAGCCTTACGTTTAGATATTTTAGACTTTAGAGCTTAGAGAGTATTCGGTCTTACTACAAAAGATTTAAACACCTGTTGAACAGTTGATTAGAGAAAAAATCAGTTCAAAATGATCTCAAAACAACTGTTCAATAGATATTTAATCTTTTGTGGTAAGACCGATTATGTCTATTATTATTAACCAGAATTAAATTAATCTATTACAAACCATAATGAAATCATGAATGTCGACTTCTTTACCTTTCTGTCAGTATAACTCATTTTATATATCGTCTGCTTACTGCGAAAACCGAATAAATGCACATTTGTACGAAATTGAGTAAAGAATACAGTTACATGTAATTGTAAACGCTCTTTCGACTGGTAAAATCGAATAAATGATAAGCACCACTGTTACAAAGTTACGTAGAATGAAATCCTTATAAGTATACACATTTCGGATAAAATATACAGGAAAAACATAATAAACAATCATATTATACAAATGCGCAAAAACATATACAGGTAAATAATGATATGCATGTTTATGAGTTTTTACAATACGGACTAAAATAGTAGTATGAATAAGACATTATCAGTAAAAATCTATTAAAAACACTTACTTTACATTCTCGGGTGATATTCTACTCGTAAAATATTTTAAACGTACTTAAATGTATTTACTTGTAATATGATTATATATACTGTTCCATTTTTCGACAGCCAAAACCTCATAAATGCATTTTAACGGTTTTACCTGTAGAAAGTTTTTGGACGTTTCCAAAATTTGTCTACAGCGAAAAACTCATAAATGCACTTTGCCGGTTTTGCTTGTAAGAAATTTTAAAACCTGAACGGTTAGTCGGTTTGAAACTGCGCGCCCGCGCACATGTGCTCCAGAAAAAAAGTTTGAAAAGTGGTTTAAAGTGATATAGACATTGTATTTTGTGTGTAACATGGAATCAAGAGGCAAACGACTTGTATCTATGATAAACAAACGTGAAATACTACACAATGGTAAGTAATTTAAAAATAATTTTTTTTCGATTTTGAGGTTATGTTAAGTTTTTGTCTAAAATATACGGTACGATGTTATATTATGTTGCAGAGTCAAGTTATCATATTATTAGTCAATTATTAACGTTAATCTACCGCTGTTCGTTTGTATGCCGTGCTGAAGTAATTACGTTTCTTGAAGCATAAATAATCATATTTCATTCAAAAATTAAAAGTTGTTTAATACCTATCTATTAGAAAATCCCCTTTATTGAATATACCTAGTTGTTTTAAAAAAAATCTTCTTACGAGGGCCTTTTTTCATCATGCTATCACAGTATCCATACTTCCATACTAATATTATTATAAATGTGAAAGTGTATCTGTACGTCTGTCTGTCTGTCCGTCTGTTTGTCTGTCGGTCTGTCTGTCTTTATCTAACTCGGTTGTTATTTTTCAGATGATCGAGATGAAGGGCCTTCTACTTCAAGTTCGTCTTCCATACTGAGCGAGTCAAAAGAAAAAATAGTAGCAGAAATGGAGCGCATGTTTGACAGTGATGATTCTGCTGCCGATCCCAATTATGACCCGGACCCAGATTCAAGAAGTCTGATCCGGACAGAGGATATTTTATTTAATATTGATGACCAACTCTTTGCTGGCGACGACGAGATATTAGATGATCTTTTAAACATAGGGGAAGTTGCAGTTCAATTGCCGAAAGAGGGAGATGAGTGTACACATCAAATCGTGATTTCTATTTGTGAGATTTTACTGAAAAATGTATTCAATATTACATGTTCGAGGACACGTTGGAAGAAAGCTCATCCTGAGAACTGGAAAGTCAATATTGCCAAAAAAAGGCGTGCTGAAGGACTTCCTTACACTGCAAGGAAGAAACAAAGAAGTGCAAAGCTTCCTAAAGCTATCAATTGTGACAAATGTTTTTATAAATGTAACGAGATTTCACCTGAAGAAAGGGAGTCCTTGTGTCGTTATTATTGGAATTTAAGTTTCATTGAAAAAAAGAATTTTATACTGAATAACGTGTCTGTTGATACCCCTAAAAGAGTTCTTGCTGTGCGTGGACCAAAAAAACAACGCGAATTTACTAAAAAATGCTTCTTTTTTCATAATGGGCACAAAAAACAAGTATGTCAAAAGTTTTTTTGCTACACTTTATCTATTTCTTCTCATACAATCAATAATGCCGTTAGAAAGCGCAACGAGTTAGGCGTATACAAAGGTCATGACAACAGGGGTAAACATGATCCACATAATAAAACTAATGAAGCTGATTTTAACTTTGTGCGAAAACATATAGAGTCTTTTCCATGCATGGAACCACATTACATAAGGCAAACATCTAAACGCCTTTATCTAGATGCCTCGTTGTCCATCACTAAAATGCACAAACTTTATAAAGAAAAATGCGCTGAAAATAACATGGCCCCAGTCAGCGAAATAACGTACCGAAGGATATTCTGTAATCACTATAATTTCAGTTTCTTTGTTCCAAAGAAGGATCAATGCTTAGTATGTTCGAACTATAACAAAGCGCAAGAAGGTAATAAAGCCGAATTAAAAATGGAGTTTGAGGAACACATAGCACGAATGGAGCGCTGTAATTCAGAAAAAGCGAAGGACAAGGAGAGAGCATCGCTGGATAAAGAGTTTCGCTGTGTTACGTTTGACTTGCAGGCTGTGTTACAGATACCTTCTGGACTAATAGGGCAACTTTATTACTGTCGAAAACTGTGTGTGTACAATCTCTGTATTTATGAAGCTGCTCTGCCAAGTGACGCCTATTGCTTCGCCTGGTCTGAAGTGAACGGAAAAAGGGGTAGTTCCGAAATTGGAAGCATTTTATTTCATTATCTCTCGACTTGTATTCCGCCTCAAGTGAACGAAGTATGTCTGTATTCCGACACATGTGGTGGACAAAACCGAAACCAGTTTGTCGCTGCTTTGCTTTTATTTGCTGTTCAAAATATTAATCATTTAAAAAAAATTGAGCACAAATTTTTAGAGTCTGGGCATAGCTACATGGAGGTAGACAGTATGCATAGTAGCATCGAAACAGCAAAAAAGAATTCTGAAATCTATTGCATGCCTGACTACCTATCTATTTTCAAGCGCGCTAGAGCACAAAAAAAAGTACACGTTGGGAAAGAATCATACACTAAATTGCCCTATAAAACCAAAGAATTCAAATACCACGAATTCTATGATTTAAAAAAACTGGCAGATGAAACCATTTTCAACCGCTCCAAGGATTGTAATGGGAATCAAGTAAAGTGGTTAAAAATTAAGAGAATGCAGTATCGCAAAGAAGACTCTTCAAAAATTTATTTTAACTACGACATGTCTGAAAACTATTTGTGTATTAATGTTACTCAGAATAGTAATTCGAACCCACCGCTACGTCTTAACACAAGAGCTAAAAAACGAATTGCGATACAGCCATTACTTTCAGATAAAGTTGAATTGACGCAACTTTACAGAAGCCTTTTACCAATAAGCGATGCTAAAAAAAAAGATTTGCTGGTGCTTTGTGCTAAAAAAATTATTCCCGACGAATATCATGGTTGGTATTCTTCTTTGCCCACTACTAATAAGCAAGATTGTTTACCTGAACCTTCAATCGATGAAGAATCGCCTGAAGAATAACTTAATTTTGTTAGTGGCTTGCATATGTTTCTGTGTTGTTTTCATCATTCCTTTTATTCTTGTCTATTACAGCCAATAAAATTCTTTGAATTTTTAGTTTCGTTTTAATTATTTAACGTCTTAGTTTCATAAAAACAAAAACCTTTACTTCTTAATGGCATTTTTCGTATAGTTCTGTACGGGGAAAAGGGTAATAATAGAAAAAAACAACAAATTTTCTATAAGCAAAAAGTGATAAATGTAAAAAAATTGCATTTTAGCCGTATGTCTTGCTTTATATAATGTTAAAATACTATGTTACTCTCAAATACAAAAACGGTCAGCATTTGATTTAAATTTAGACAACTAGGACGGGAAATCATGAAGATCAATACATTCTCTAATTTCAGGGAAAACCTGATAAATGCATACCCTCCTTAGTTAAATTGAATTTTAAATATCTTTTACTATTATAACACAAATAATTAAGATTACATCTATAAGAAAGACATTTGTTCTAACTTTTTTCATCAGGCATCAGTCTGGTAAAGAGTATTATATTGCTTTAATATGAGCACAAACATTTAAAATCAATTTACTCACAATGCCATAACCTGCAGTTATTAGGTTTTCGCCGTAAGCAGACGATATCCTCCCAAAACGTTCAACTAATTAAGATTTTACATTTCCGAGAAACCCAGATGGAAGAATACAAAAATAGACAAAAGCAGTTCTGTACGAATGTTTACTTAACTATTTTGGTCGCGGGAGTTCCAGACTTTTTAACGTATCTTATAAAGGTAAAGGTGTCTAGCTATTATGTCATAAATATGAGCTTAGTTTAGAACTTATATTGGGGATGGAGAGTTCATCGGTGACTACTACAAACGAATGATTACAAGAAGCTTGGGGTATACAAACCCTTACACACAAGGCTATCTAACATCGATAAGTACCGCGAATATTAAAAACGGACTGTAGGCTGATAGAACTACGGACACAGTAACACAGCAAACTGTTCTTTTATTATTAACTACTTTATACAGATACAGAGGGAACTAGCAATCCGGAGGAAAAGTGATTTGACTATGCAAACACTTTCGTTGCGATGAAAGGGAACACCTGAATAAGAGCGTTGAGTCTTCAGAAACTAAACACTCCATTTTTTCAAAAGGGACTTTTCACTTCCACAAATAGGTTTTACGCATTCTAAATGTTACGTCTAAAGTAGAAGGAAATGAGGTTGCAGTACCAGGTCGGAAGTCGTAATATAATGCAAATTTTATGTGAATAATATATTATTTATATACATATATATTTCAATTTAAGAGACATTTTACATGGAGTTCTTCCAGTAGAAGTTTGAAATACATGAACTTCAGAAATCACTGATGTTTTACAGATTTTTAATTTTTAAACTTGAGCTCAATGGCCTACCAAAAAATTTAATACTATAGGCTCTTATTGGAAACTACTTTGTAATCGCCTCGTTTATACAAATTAGATCCAAATCCATAAATACATAATATATGCGTTACTTAAATCCAAACTATAATAATATGAATATGCAACGAAAGAATATTCGTTCAAGTAACCTAACAATTATTTGTTCACAAGCTCATTAAAAAATATATGTATTAAGGTTTTTTTTATGAAATTAGGGGGCAAACGAGCAAACGGGTCACCTGATGGAAAGCAACTACCGTCGCCCATGGACACTCGCAACATCAGAAGAGCTGCAGGTGCGTTGTCGGCCTTTTAAGAGGGAATACGCTGTCTTCTTGAAGGTTTAAGTTTACAAGACCGCATCAAAATGTTTTTTTTTTCATTCAAAAGAATACCTACTGCAAGATTTATAATATGTATAGAAAAGTTTCGGCCCAATAACTGTTATTATCTAGAGTCTAGACGACGTCTCCGCGACGCAGAACTAGGATCGCTAACAAAAACTTAAATCTTCAAAAAAATATCACCTAATTCAACTCTCTATGCCTATGGTAAACCTAAAAAAAGTCGACGTATAGCCGGTATAGCGGACGTATAAATCCTTTTCGGTACTCACCATTTCCTTTTTCAAATAGACGAGCTGCGAATCGAGGTCAGTCGGTGGGTGCTCCTCAACAGCCGCTTCCGGCTCCGGTTGTAGCTCGGGCTCGGCGTCGGCGAAGCCACTGAGACTCTTGGGCAGAGGGGGCAGGCCCTGAAGCGACATTGTGCTTATGGCCTTGAACTGCTTCCTTAACCTGCAAAAAATCTGATGTGAGACGAGATAATAAAGGCCACTATAGAGGTTTAGAACCAGTTTGATAGAAATTTGAGGATCGCGAAGCTAATGTCGAGCTTTTTTTGGTAGGAGTTCATCTATTTAATTGCGTTGTGGTTTAGAACCAGTTTGACAATTAAGGATCGCGGAGTCGGGTCGGGACTTTGAAAAATCTTTCCAATAATTGCACTTCTGACTGGCTAACGTCGATACAAACAAAATCAACCACAACGTTTTTGAATTACTCCTGTCAAATGAGCACAGAAATTCAGAATAATTAGACAAGGATAAAACTAATGCAAACGTACACGGTACAAGGATAAAAAGTCGTTTAAGTAAATTATGTCTCATATTATGTATGAGGTTTTTGAAGTGTTATAGTTAACAAACGGGTAGTAGAAACTAACTAACTACTACACCACGCAAAATTATAGAAAAATACTCAATAGTTGGAGTTAAGCACTTACCTCTATATTTATCTGACACTAATACGTCCTAATACAATAATTGAATAAGAAGTCATAGCAAATTTATAGGTGAGCTAAACTTTTCATTGCCTTGACATCCTTCACAATTTAGCCTAGTTTCAAGTACTACGTGGTACTACAAAATGTGCATCAGTCGCTCAGGGCAAGCGGGATTCCTGTCAAGTGCTACTTGCAGATATTATCTTTCCTTTTACTTTTAATATTATTAATATTATTCAGCATAGAAGCCTTATTGTGGAACATTCTAGCGATGCAGAAGTATTTAATTTTATTATTGTTCATGCTAGCGGAAAGTAACAAAATAATTAGGGAAAACCATAAGCCATCATTGGGTTCAAAAGTTGATTAAAAAAAAACATTCATAATTATTAAATTCAATGTAAGTGAGTACTTGAATATAAGTACTCACATATTAAACTTTTTAATTAGTAATCAAAAATGTCTGGAAGACTTTAATCCAAAACACAAACTACGCACAATCGATGCAAAATTCATCGCATTGCGGCACCGATTTTGGCAAAAGATTTCAATTTGTTTGAGCCTTTCAAGTTGTTTGGGCAGCGCTGATATAATAGAACCAATCAGTCATTTATACGGATAATGGAGTATTGAAGGTCATGCATTGTTAAACTGCGTATAATCTGCGAGGCCATGCGTTAGTGGGCTGATTGACCGTAGGGAATATTTTATCATTGTTGATACTGCATTCTATCTCTATTAGTATTGCAGACGTACAGAGTACAGACCCTCGCTATTTCCCTTGAATTGAGTTGAAATTTCCCTACATACATTAGGTGAGCTTATAACAATATCGAACATAAATTCTACTTTTAAAGACTTTCTTAAGAAAATTTCAAAGAAGATCTGTGGAGTATGGAAGAATAGTTAATACTTGAATTATTAGTGTATATTAATCCTTCGATCGCGGATTCTTGGAAATGCTATTGTATTCTATTGTTGTCGCGATCACCGGTGCTCTTATGGGGCTTGAAGGAATATCATACTATTAAGAAGGCTGCTTATCTTTACTTGAGTTTTATGTAGTCGCGTTAAGAATTGCGGGATTCTGGAATCGCAAGGAAAGACAATTTTTTCTCAAGGAACAACTAGGTAACAGCTAAAATTAATATTTAATAACATCTAAATCCTAAGCCCATGATTAAAATAAAATCAATAAAGCTAACTGAGAACTTCTTGACCTTTCAGTAAAACTGCTACATAATTAGCTGAGAAGGTCAGACGATCTTAAGTTATAAGCAGCACTTGAAAATATTAATCGTACCGATCTAAAATTTTAAATATCCCTGGCACAGTTCAAAAATATTATGTTAAGTTAATAATTTCAAAATTTAACAAAAATAAAAGCGCCTACATAAATAAAACGTCCATCCTGCTATTTTACTGCAACTTCGCAGCTTGACAAAACAAACGTTACTTAGGCCCGTATTTTTGGTCAGTACTCAAGATGCATCTCGGTCTCAAGACGCGGTTCGCGGTTCGCCAACCAATCACAGAGCCTGAACCGTGTCTTGAGACCGAGATGCATCTTGAGTACTGACCAAAAATACGGGCCTTAGTACCATGACCATACTCCATAGTCACTTTTCATAAGAACACCATTTTGTATTTTTATAAGAAACAGACTGGATCGAACATGAAATGAAATTCGTTAGCGTTACATTATTATAGCATTCAGTTACTTGTACTATTATTACCCCAGGAAAATTAAACATTCGACCTCGAAATAATTCGCATAGAGCTGAAAATTGCTAGAGACGTTAAATACACCATTATAAATAAAACCTCAAAAGTCCCCGGCGATCCTCCTTGTGCTAAAAAAATTATTCAAGGTCAAAGGCATGAAAATGAGGTTTGTAGATCATATAATTCTCTACAAAACATATACGTCTTATATTATAAAGCTACAGAATTTGTGGGACTACTGCTTTGAATTGAAGAATTCGTTTTTTGTTGAATAGTTTATCGAGGAAGACTTGAGCTATAAACATCACGTTGCCACCAATTATAGGAGCAAAGAAATAGAGGAAAATGGGTAAAAACAGGGAAAATTATTTGAACGAGCATATCTCACGTACTGCTGAAGCAATTTTTATGTTATTTGGCACAGATATAGAATAGACCACGTGGAGGGACATAGGCTATTTTGTTATTCAGGAAAATTTACGGTTTCCGTGAAATTTATAATTAACGCGGGCGGAGCCACACCTAACATCTATTACTACATACTATAGGGTCTCGGTCTGACATATTATACTTCTGAGTAACTTGCAAGCATACTGTTGCTCTTCGCGACTCGAAAAGTTTAGATTTGGTAACGGTAATAAGTCACGCAGAAGTATGTTTGGCTGAGAACAGCCCTCGTATGCTGTAGTACAAGAAGTTTCGCTATGTATTTCACGGAAACCGTACATTTTCCCGAGAAACAAAATAGCCTATGTCCTCCACGTGGTCTACTTTATATCTGTGCCAAATAACATGAAAATTGCTTGTTCGTGAGATAAGCTCTTTCAAATAATTTTTCCCGTTTATCTCCATTTACCTCTATTTCTTTGCTCCTATTGGTGGCAACGGGATGTTATATAGCTCAAGTCTTCCTCGATAAATAAGACTATCCAACAAAAAATGAATTCTACAGTTCAAAGTAGTAGTTCCACAAATTCTTTAGCTTTATAATATAAACTGTATAGATATGATTTTCCCAAACTTTAAGCCCGCCATTTATAGTCGTATGAAAAAAGTGTCTGAATATTTATATCTACACTCTTGGCCCACCTATTTATGTGATAAAATGTACAGTTTGGGTAAAAAACGGGAAAAACCTCATTTTATAAAATTTTTGGCACAAGGAGGATCGCCGGGGACTTTTGAGGTTTTATTTATAATGGTGTATTTAACGTCTCTACCAATTTTTAGCTCTATGCGAATTATTCTGAGGTTACGATTTTTTGCGTCTAATTAGACCGGACTATATTATGTATTCTGTGATTCAGTGTACTGGAAGTACCTCATTCTGTTATTAAGTGTAAGAAAATGACCTACACACGAAATCAGCGTTAAGCAGCAATTCATTTGCATAATAAGACACGGTCATAACTCTGTACAACAAACACAGTTACCTTGATTTAAGATCATCATCTCTTATGCTCGCGTACGCCTGATCACAGTCATCCATGTTTTCACTTGTCACTGATGATACAGCATAGTTCACCTCTGAATCAGAGTCGCACTGCATCGACGAATTCATATCAATAACCTCAGGTACGTTCGACTGCGAATGCATCGTCTGCAATTCGTATATTAGCATCTCGTGGTTATTCAAGTCCTTCATATTTTCAAATTCTGGGGACAGGTTCCCGTTGGGTAGCGGGACCTCTTTCCCCTTATCGATAACCGTGTTTGGCTCCTCCTTGTTGTTGTTTCTGCTGGCCAGTATTTCGGATATCAACATTTCGGTAACTTGGGAGGTTTTTCTCTCCAAAGAATTATTGTTTTTGTTTAAAGCGTCACAAGATAACGAGTTGCGTTTGTTTTGAATAACTTTGCAGGTGTCATTGTTTTGCGTTGACGTAATATTCCGAAGCCTGTCCTCGATGTCCTGAACCTCATCTATTGACGCATACGCGGCCTCCTGAGGCACAAGTTTAGGTTTAGCGTCGATAGGCAAAGAGTACGAGGATACTTCCGGATCCGCTATTCTTTTATACGACTCATCCACACTTTTTTGTACAGGTACCTGTTTCATTGGCTTTAGTTTTGGTTTGGGCGATAGAGGCGGCGGGGGAGCCTTGCGCAAAGGAAGAGTCTTCTCGGCGAAACTGGACGATTTAGACACTTTACATTTGGAGTCTTGATCTAGCTTGTTCGAAGTAGACAGAGATCGCACCAGGATCTGTTTGCAAGTTTTCACGGCCTTTGAATTGAGCGACTCGTTCGACTTCTTGTTGGATGCCGGCGATTGAATTGTGCTGCTGTCGCTGGAGCTCCGTCGAGAGTTCTGTCCGCTCGATCTTCTCTCGTCGGACGAGGAACTCCTGTCGCTTATCACATCCTTAATGAAAGATTTAACTCGCGCCAGGCCGTTCTGCCGGGGAGACACCGAAGGTTTACTCAGGGTGGCGGTCCTATCCAAGGTTTTCGCCTTCGACGAAACTTTGGGTGCCTCATTTTTGGTGTACGTTTTGCTTTTTGTTAGATTCGCTTTAGAATCGGCGACCGCTTTTCTAGTTTTGGCGAGCGCCTCAGCGACCATGCTCTGGCTGGGCCGCGGGGGGACCGGCGGCGGTCCCTTGATTTTGGTCGTCTTCATCGGTTGGGAGTTGGTCTGAACCATCAGCATGCTGAACGAGGCGTCGCTCGGACAATACTATAAGGGGAAGTATAGTATAATGAGCGCGGTGATCGACGCGACACGCGCGGGCTGAGCGCTCGCTACACGACCGTTCGCGGCCGCGCGCCACACTGACTAACTGCCCGCCTGACTGCAATCGTGATTCATGAATAGTGCGACCACCGCGACGCGATTACTGCACCGATTCGCTTTCAGTAATAATGAATGATAGCGCCCTAATACTTTTATTAGTGATCTAGTGCACAGACTGACCCGCACCATACACTAGACTCATTTCACAAAGGCTATTGTTTATATGGGAATAAAGCGTCGTTATTGCGGGCGAGGCGGGCGGCACGCTACGTTGCATGCGGCTACGATTTGTTGGCAAACCACTTTAGAAAATGCTTTGTAAGCCATTGTGTCGAGGACGTCGATATCCTGATTTGCAAACATCATAGTGTGCAAAATTTTTTTGAGAAGTAATTGAAGAGAAGAAATTAAACTACCATTTTTCTAATTAGATGTCAATTACTTGAAACCGAATAAGTTTGCAACTAGCTGAGTTTTGTTTAACACCTCCATCATGGGTATCGCAGACACAATAGATTTTCAATTGATATGCGGCAGCCGGCTGCCGCTTGGGGATTGATGGGTTAAATAAATCTATAACAATGGAATATTTTGTCTCGTGTATTCAGTACTCATGAGGCAAGCAGTTACAAATTTTAAAGTGATGTTAGTTATTATTTTTTAACAGAGTAATAAAATATTTTAACAAATTAAACTCATATCATGTTGACTAACAACAGGATTTGTTTCATATAAAATATTTTTTGGTCTGCATAATATGATTTCAGAGATTTAATAGTTTATTTGCCTACTATAATACACAGTTTATTAGTCTGCAAAACCAAGTTACCTCAGGTTGTAATTTTAAACACTTAAATAAATTAAAAATGGAAATAATTGGCGGACAAAACAGAATTCATACAAGTTTCTCCCACTTGCACTGTTATAATAAATTGTGGATTGTACATCATATTAATACCTCGCTCGCAGATTCTTGGAAATCTTTTGCTCTCGCGGTCGCATGCAACCACTTGGGAACGAAGGTGTTATATCTTTTACTAGATGACGCCCGCAACTCCGTTGCGCCCAAATTCGTTTATCGCGCAGGAACCGTTATTTTTTCCAGGATAAGAACTATCCTATGTCCTTTCTTGTGGCTCAAAGTATCTCCGTGCCAAATTTCAGCAAAATCGGTTTAGCGGTTTGAGCGTGAAGAGGTAACAGACAGACATTCACACTTTCGCATTTATAATATTAATATGGATTCCTCGTATTGATGGTAAAGATAGCGTGATAATTATTAGGCAAATAATTAATGGCAAAAACATGAAGTGGATTAATAGCCCTGCCTTATCAAAACAAGTAACATAGTATGCAACACTTACTATTTATTTATTGTCAAACTTCCAATCCTGCCGGCACATAGGACACTGCTGCTGCGGTTGGGACCGGAGCCACTTGTCGATGCAATGTATGTGAAAGCAGTGGGAGCAAGCACCCCAGACCAGGGGGCAATCATCACCAGGTAACTTGCAATCAGGACAGCAACTATCGAATGGCATACGACAAATACCACAGTTATCGTCGTTTGCGATCCAGCGCCAAGTCGCTACGCCTGTCCAACCTGGAGAATTAGAATAAAAACGGATTACACACCGATGTTTACATGGGGTTTCAAAGCCTTGAGTGGTTCACAAAACAAACTTACTTTTAATGGTCACTTTCATTTCAGTCCTAGGGCATCACAATTTAGCTAGTTTTTACGATTACGATTAATTTATAGAAGTTTAGAAAAATAGCAAAACATTAAAATCGGGACGTAAACGAAGCCAAAAAATACCTCTGTCACTGTCAAGTGTCACATCATTCAACTGTCAATGTTTTTTTTCCTTTTTCTATAAAGTAATGAAACTAAACTAGCTAGTCCGTAGGTTTCAACTATAAACTTTTGCACGTTCTCAAAATCTAACTCACATAGCATCGAATCAAATGTCCAGCCCTGAGCCCATGCAGGAGATCTCACTGGAAAATGCATTCTAACATTTATCTATTTTATCGATGTAAAAAACTAAAAAAGGGTTATGTTTCAAATAGGGTAAATTACGAGTTATTAGAATTTTTCAGTAGAGGGACACTTTACACTTTGAACGTAAAAATAAAAGTTTGTGGTTTTTATACGATGTAAATAATAATGGAATGAATATTGAGGAGCATTCACGCTACAATAAAAATAGAGTATTTTTTATCAGGTTGCGGTGTAACCATAATAAAACATCTTTTTGTCGCCATGGTCATCACGTGCCCCTTGGTTTTGCAAATGAAAAGAAAAAATTACAAACATGCTAAAGTTTTTAATAATATTTTTTATGATACACGTTGTGTATGTTATTATAAACGTGTTATTGTATAAATAATAATATATTAAGTATTTTTTGTACATTCTTAATAACCTTTTATCTCATTTAAAGATTTTTTTGGCCTGTCCTACTGCTGGTATTGTAAAAGTGTTGAAAAACAGTTATTGGACGTTATTAGATCAAATAATACTGATCTACTTGATATATAATATTCGAAAGATGAGAGTATTATTCAATACGAAAGTTAATTTGCAGCTGACTTGTGTCTTCTGAATACTTCAATGAAGTGTGACTTCTGAATACTTCAAAAACCTACTTGTTGTTGTATTGTATGGAATGAATAAGGGAACGTAACGCAATTTGGGGGCCTTGTAAAATGCTACGGTGCGTTACACAAGGGCTGATATTTAAACAACGCGATAATTTTTTTTCGGTTTTATAGAGGAATAAGAATTTTCAAAATCAGCTACCCTTTTTGTTTATGTTTTATTAGGAAATCCCTGGATTGTGTAGTACGTTCCTATTATTTTTGTCGCTGAAGTAGGCAAATGGCAAGCCTAAAGTTTATATATTTTCATGAAATCCCTCGACTTTGTGTATAATGAATTAAATTAAACAAATGCCATACAATTTATGCTACCCATCAGTATATAATCCAGACTCAAGAACATGTCCTCCTGAAAGTAGAGTACGGCCCCGGCCACAGCGACAGGCAAATAAGCTACTATGCATTGTGCTCCATATTGAAATATTGTCTGAGTATGCCGATTGGCTCGATGAGGACAATCTGAAATCTCTAACTCAGGGGTTCCCAAACTGTGCGCCGCGGCGCCCTGGTGCGCCGTGGAAAGGCAAGAGGGGCGCCATGAGTCCTCCATCATTATCCGAAATCACAAATATTATAAAATTAATATGTAAAGCAGGTAGACGGTTAAATATTTGTATATTATTATTTACCTGCCTAACCTAACAATAATCATTAAAGGTATTCATTTGTGTATCTTTTTCTAATAGCTAGGTAGAGTAGGGCGCCGTGACAAAATATTTTACGTGTAACCGCGCCGCAGGCTGAAAAAGATTGGGAACCCCTGCTCTAACTATTTGAGTTACGTTTTACCTGAACAATGTAATATACAGACGTACAGATAAAGAGACGGACATCCTTTCACATCTTTAATATCAATAGATGGCGGCCGTAACTCCATTGCGTCAAAGTCCGTTTATCGGGTGGATACCGTACGTTTTCCCGGGACCAAAAGTACTATTTTTCCTTTCCCGGGACTCAGTGTCTCCATACCAAATTTTTGCAAAATCCGTTCAGTGGTTTGAGCGTGCAGAAGTAATTGACAGACAGACAGACGAACAGACTTTCATACTTATAAAGTTATAATACGTAGTATATATTAATTCCATCTGCCATGGGCTGTGTTCCTAAATCTACTGCGACCACTGTACAGTGCTATCACTGTAGAAAAAATCGTTCCGTAATGGAGTTGCAGTACTCGTATACTGCCGCAGTACCCTAGTGAAATATATGACGTCATCAATCGTCGCCATATTGTACTGTGAGTACTGGCGTTTCCGAGGTAAGGCACTCGCAGTACATTGATCCAGGGCTTCATAACGTTATCCAATATCAGAAAAAATATCGTTACGTACCGTTATTTTCATAATGGTAGCCAGATAACGTTATTTTTTTAACGATATCTAGTAAAATAACATTATATTTACCGTTATTATTAAAACGATATTTTTTCGTTATGTATAAACGAACAAATATCGTTATAATAATAACGGTAAATATAACGTTATTTTCTGGTATCAGGTATGCGATCGTGCACGGTGCACTAAATCTCACTCGCAGCCCACTTTTTTTGCGAGATTTGTGCTTACCTACTTTTAGGAGTTTAATACATAGAGAAATAATAAAAATAATTATTGTTTTTGACTAAAAATGGGCCGTAAAAAGCAAAACACTGTATACAGGGTGTAATAGAATAGAAATAGAAATACTTTATTAAATCAAGTTACATAGACTCATTTGTTAGTATATATGAAGGCTTATAAATTATGTTAGTAACATTATCTTTTATGTTTCAATAAATATTAATATTTTGACTACATTGTGCATCACCTCTGCTCCATACCGTTAGATATGGCACAGCAGTGACGCACATATGGACAATCGAGTCGACTAGCTATCATAACAAGAATGCTGTTGGTACTCCCCCTCACTCTTCGCACTAAAGACGCGCATCGTTTGCGCATAGTGGCGAAAAAGCAATCCACTCGTGCCTCAGCAAACATCCCTGAAGCGCTGCAGTAGCGGGGAAGCCCCATCAGCATTCTGAATGCGTTGTTAAATTGGACACGGAGAGCGTTGTAGGCCCTGAGCGTGTATGTGTTCCACAGGCTGCACGTGTAGAAGGTCGTGCAAAATGCTCTGAAAAGAGTAATTTTGACCGACCTCGTACAGCGCGCAAACCTGCGGACCAACATATTAGCACGAACCGACAACGCCCTTCGTTCTCTTTCTATGTCGTCATCGTCCTTGAGGTCGGAAGTCAGCATATGTCCTAGGTATTTAAACTTGTGTACCCTCTGTAACACGCAGTTATTAATAGATACAGAGGGCAGATTCGACCAGCGTCTACTTCCGTCCTCAAAGACCATGACCACACTTTTTTTAACATTGTAGACTAGTCCATGTGAAGCGGCATACGCTGCACACATGGCTACCAGCCTCCTTAGCCCACACACAGATGCACTCAACAGCACCATGTCATCCGCGTAACTAATATTATTAATACCTACTCCGTCTATAAAGCAGCCGACTCTGGTGCTGCTGAGCTCACCAATAAGGCCATCTATATAAATATTAAACAGGGTTGGCGAGCTTAACCCCCCCTGTCTCATTCCACACTCCAACACATATGGCGCAGACAGCGCACCATCCCATCTAACGCAATTGACCTGGTTTCCATACCAGTACTTGAAGACTTTAATCAGATCTTGTGGTAAATTCCGATGTTCAAGCTTCTTCCATAATACGTCGTAGGAAACCAAGTCAAATGCCCTAGACAGGTCGAGGAAGCAAGCAAAAACTGGTGTTTTACGTTTATTGTAGTATCTGACAGCATGCTTAAGACACAGTATTGCACTCTCTGTGGACAATTTAGGTCTAAAACCAAACTGATTGTCATGTAACTGAACATGCTTATTTAACTGTGTATTAAGCAAGCTGTCAAATACTTTTGACAATATGGTAGCCAGTGATATAGGCCTATAATTACTAATGTCAGCTAGGTCACCCGTTTTATTTTTTACAATAGGTACTACCACTGTGCGCATCATATCACTTGGCATGTAACTATGTCCAATACAAAAATTAAACAGCATAAAAAGCAATCTAGGAAGATGTGGGCCAGCAAACTTTAGATGCTCAATACTGAGCCCGTCGTGGCCAGGCGATTTTCCTTTTGACATGGATTTAATAACATTAATTATTGACTTAGTATGAAAAAATATTTTCCTGTCCACGACGGGACCAGCATTCACCATTGAGGGCCCAAGAGGAGACTTTATTACAAAGTGATTCGCGAATAAATTTGCAATCTTGTTAGACTCATTTACACCGTTAACAGCAATCGGTAGGCCTGGTCTAGCTTGGTGCCTATTTGTATGTTTCCAAAAAGAACGGAAATCATGTTTAGATTGGTGCGAGGCCAGGATGTCCATTTTTATTTGTGTCTCATGGTTTTGACACCACTTCAGTCTAGACTTAAATATTTTTCTAGATAAACACATTTCGTCATAGGTTTTGCCACAAATAGGTTTACCAGATGCGACCCATATGTTAAACTTCTGCTTAGCATCACGGTGCGCCTGCGCCACATGTCTATTCCACCCCGCGACAATTCTCCTCTTGGGTCTCACACCCTTACTACTTATTATAGAGGCTTCCCTAAGGGCATCGACTATCTGTTTATACAAGTTATCTATTATACTTCTATGACTTTTGTCACAACACATTTTGTCACTACAGTTTTGAAGTTCAGAAGGAAAATCAATATTTCTTAGCCTACTGTGACATTCATTTTGGTAGGAAGAAATTTGTTTTTGTGTGCGCTCCCCCCATACAACCTTATTATGACTGAAAATTTTATCTACTTTTGTTGACAATACATTATCTAAATTAACCTCAATAACAAGTGGCATATGATCCGACCAATAAATATCACACAAAGTATATACATTTTGAATTGAGTTTACAGCTGATTTAGTTATTATACAATGGTCGAGCCACCTTCTAGACCCGTGTGCCTCACTGACAAAAGTGTAGGTGTCCGAATTTATACCCAACTTTTCCATATCTATACATATCCACTGCTGCTCCGCACAAAAATTATCAAGTTCGTAATAGAAACGTTCGTATGGGTGTGCGTTTAAGTCCCCCAAAATATATACACAGTCTAAACTACAACTGTCAATAATAGCACTTACCGAACTTAGCGTATCAGTAAATTCCACAAGATTGTTTACCTCATCTGTAGGCATATACACACTCATCACGAGTATAGATTTCTGTTTTAACACTACTTTAATAGCACATATTCGCGAGTTGTTGCATTCCACTACTGATACGTCACTAAAAACACTGCGCCTCCACAACAAGGCCACACCGCCAAACGGACGACCTCTTATCAGGCCAGCCTGTGTGTCCATAGCCGACACCCCCGTGCAGCTGAAGTCATCACAGATCGTGTCTAGAAACGGGATATCTTCCTGTGTTAGCCATGTTTCCTGTAGGGCTATTATATCTGTGTTTTTACACAAATCTCGTATGTTGTCAACGGAGCGTTTAACATTTTTGCAGTTAAATGTAACAAATTTATAAGAAAGCATAACTATGTGATTTGTATTTTGCCGGCATCTCTTTCAGAAGTTACATTTTGTTTCAACTTGAAGTTAATAAATCGGCGAAAAATAATTCCCTTAGGCCATAATTTATCGTCCAAAAACAGAGATAGCTTATGATGCGGCACAAGGAATTTATATGCGTTATAATCGCAATCTCGTTTCATTATAATTTTCTCGGGCTTGATAATTTCTTGTGTTTTACATTGCACATAGGCAGCGATGTCAGATTCGGATGTATTTTTATGCACATTCGTGATAAAAAGGGGTACATATCGCTCCGCCGCTTTAAACTTCTCCTCGGCCTCCACTAATACACTCCCTTTCTTCCCAACAATATAATTCTTAGCCTTACGGGG
This sequence comes from Polyommatus iphigenia, assembly GCA_963422495.1. Lineage (NCBI taxonomy): Eukaryota > Metazoa > Arthropoda > Insecta > Lepidoptera > Lycaenidae > Polyommatus > Polyommatus iphigenia. The sequence goes on along the minus strand of OY730188.1, from coordinate 29,057,037 downwards.
CTTTTTTTGCACTATCTCCCAGCCGTCATTCACAGTGTTTTTCGTATTCGACTTTATACGCGCGGCATACGACTGACATTCCTCTGTGCACTTGCCGATACACAGCTGATCGGTAACTTGTTCGTTATCGGTTGACTCAGCACAAAGCGGCCTCGATAACGGACTTTTAATAATTGTAGGTTTGCCCCTACCGTCATTTTCGACATTGTTTTCCAGGTTTTTGGTATTTATTTGCTCCGAATTGTTTATTTCGTTGTTGAAATTAAAAGATTCATCCAAGTTTGACAAGGCTATCGGCCCACTATCTCTGTACGCACCCCTTTTCATGTTTATTTAATAAGACCACTACCACCGTAATAAGACCACTTCCGATAACTTTGGGGTATGATTATACTACATTTTCTGATTACGAAAATGTATTTTTTATTTATTTTTATAATTTTAATTTTTAATTTTTTCATAATTAATATCTATCAAACATAATAATAAACCACATAGAAAAATAATTTAAAATATTTTTTAAAATTTTATTATTTTTACTCCAATTATGCAATAAGAAGCGTGCCGCGCGCGGTCAACGATCTCGTGTTCGTACTACGTTCGTACAATCAGCTGTTAGCTACGGCCTACGCACGCTGTCGAAAGGTCGTATGCGACGAATGACGATACACTACGACAGAACACACAGAAACCCTAATGTATGTGGTTCAATTTTAAACGATAGCACAAAGGGAATCCTATAATATGGCGTGCCACAGACGTCACACTTTTTGTGTGATCTAGTCTGCGGCTTGCATACAGTCTGCATGGCGCGCGTCATGCGGACTGTATGTAAGGCGCAGACTCGATCACACAAAAAGTGTGCTGTGTGACGTCTGCGGCGCACCTTAGTATTACCAACGCACACAAAGGGCAAAAAGACCGCGCCGCAAATCCCCGGTGGGCTCTGGCGGCGCGGCATGTCCGCGGCTGCCCACCGTGGATCACACACACAAACCAGTTTACATGCGTATAGTATACGTGGGAGAGCCATGCTTCGGCACGAAATAAACCGGCTCGACCGGAGAAATACCACGTTCTCAAGGAAAACCGTCGTAAAACAGCGCTTGCACTGTGTTTCGCCGAGTGAGTGAGTTTACCGGATGCCCTATTCCCTTCCCTACCCTCTTCTATTCCATTCCCTTCCCTACCCTCCCTTGTTACCTATTCCCTCTTAAAAGGTTGGCAACGTACTTGCAGCTCTTCTGATGCTGCGAGTGTCCATGGGCGACGGAAGTTGCTTTCCATCAGGTGACCCGTTTGCTCGTTTGCCCCCTTATTTCATTTAAAAAAATGCAGTAACGCAGACGACGCGGTGGCAGCTAGCTCTATTCTCTCTATCTCCACTAGAACGAACGTCCTGAACTGACTGCCTCCACCCTACGAGTGCTTTGTGTATCTACGCGGCGAGGGCAGCTGCAGACATCAACGGGCAGACGCGATCTTTATTCCTTCGTGGACAAAAGCCCGCCCCGCCCCGTCATCTGCAAAACAACAGAGTCCGCCCGGCAGCCAGCGCACGGCGCACGTGCTGGAAATACAATAATTTACTCTACAAACCATAAATTAGTAATATTTGAACAAAGATACTGAGTACTGAACTACTGACTGTGTCATTCTCATTAGACGTCATTTTTCCTATAATATACACCTACTGGTCACCAGACACGTCTAGACTCTAGTTTAATTTTGTGCATACCAAAGAGAATATAATCACTACGTTTGTGCATACTGCATACTGAACTGACTGATTAAATTAAGTACTTATTTTACAAAAAGTATTGTCTGTCAAGAAAGTCATGACAGGCGGGAATTTTTTTAAATGAAATAAAAAATATGAGAACTTTATTAATTCGAGATAAAAATGTGCAAAGTGACAATATTTAAAATTTAATAAGCGTTCTCTGTGAAAATACAAAGAAAAAAATACACCTTAAAAGCGTGATTACGCTTAGAAAATTTTCCCGCCTGTCATGACTTTCTTGATTATAACGTTATTACGATTTATCAAAGAACATATATTTACCGTTATAAATCCTATATAACGTTATTACATTAACCGTTATTAATATCAATTTTTAACGTTATTTTTAATATCGGGTAAATTTTCATAACGTTATCTATGCCCTTGAAGCAGTAACGTTATGAAAAAATAACGTTATTTGAAGCCCTGCTTTGATCACGTGATCAGTCAACTGTCAAAAATCAACTGTCAAGTGTCAAAACCACTCGAGTGTCTAACGTTTTAAAACAATACCTACCTACAGTTTAATCCCAAAGTTATAAATTTCTGTAATTAATTTGGATTAATAATAATAAAACACTGGAAGAATTGCAAAAATTAACCTTATTAGACTGTGTTGAAAATTTTCAATACGAGCTGTCAAAAATGCGCCTGATAGTATACTGGATTGCGTTCCGTTTTAAATAGTAACCAGTATACCAACAGTATACTAACTATAAAGGAACGGCTTCGCAGTATACTAAAAAGACGTCACACTCTGCAGGTGGTCGCAGTACAATTTCGGAACATAGCCTTAGTCAAGTCTCAAGACTCAAGAGTCAAGTGTCAATCTGTCTGTCATTCACAATTTTGAATTTGACATTTTGTAATTGATGTGTTGGATTCATGGAATGAATCAGATTTTGTTATTGTTTCACAGGATTATGTGCTGAAATCTTCATAAATAATAGCTGCAAGTGATAGAAAGAGTACTTTTTTAGTTATAAAGTGAAACCATTCACTAAATATGACGACTTTTGATTCCAAGTACGATGTAAGTATGTTCGGCAATTGGAGTGAATCAACCCATTTGCTTTTGAATCTACAGTAAAATTAATGAATAAAATCACTCTTTTACAAAATAATTTACATGATATTATAAAGTTTCTATAGCAATTAATTATAAAATTGGAAATATTGCATCTGGAACCAGACGTAAACAATTAGTAATTCGAAGTCAGAAATTTTATTAATTTTTCTATTCATAACCTTTCAGATGTACCCAGCGGGGGATGTAGGAGTTGTAGAGGGTGAAATGAATATTCCAGGAAGAGGGCCAACAACTGGTGATAGCATGGAATTCAATACACTCGATGAGCCTATCAAGGAGACATTTGTAAGTTTTAATTTACTGACACAGAGGAGAAAAGTAAATTACTGCGAGAGTACTTTTACTTTGTAATAAAATCCATGATACTACACTTACTGCTATGAATGTAAGAGAGACATAATTGTGCAGAATAAACTTTGCATCCAAGTAGTATTATAATCCTTCCATCGTGGATTCTTGGAAATCTATTGTTATTCTATTGTGTCTCGCTCACCGGTGAGCTTATGGGGCTTGATGGGTTAAACAAAAAAAGTTTACTTTCAGTAGGGTGATTAGTATATGTATGGTATTCATTTATAGCTTTAAACAATAACCTGAGCACTAAAATTTGTTCTATATTTCAGCTTCGTGATCTAAGAGCAGTTGGTAACAAATTCTTTCATGTCCTCATACCAAGAGAGATAACAAGTTTATTAAAAGAATGTGAGTTATGCTAGTGATTAATTTTGTACCCATTCTTGTACTATAAGCTAGCTATTGCCCGCGACTTCGTCCGCGTTAGCATAGTAGATCACATCCCAAGTATTATTTATTGTACAAAAATATTCAATGTACAGAATTGACTTTCCTACGATTGTATTATATGTAGATGTTCCGCGCGGCTTCGCTTGTGTAATTTAGGAATTTCACGCAACCGTACATTTTTCCGCAAAAAATAGCCTATGTCCCTTCACGTGGTCTATTCTTTATGTTCGCCAAATAACATAAAAATTGCTCCAGTAGTTCTTAAGATAATAAGCAGTTTCATATAATTTCCCCCGTTTTTTCCACATTTTCCTCTATTTCTTAGCTCCTATTAGTCTTATCGTGATAAAATATAACCAATAGCCTTCCTTGATAAATAGGTTATCTAACACTGAAAGAATTTTTCAAATCGGATCAGTAGTTCCTGAGATTAGCGCCTTCAAATAAGCCCTTTCAAATAATTTCCCCCCGTTTTTTCCACATTTTCCTCTATTTCTTCGCTCTTATTAGTTTTGGCGTGATAAAATATTGCCTATAGCCTTCCTCGACCAATGGGCTATCTAACACTGACAAAATTTTTCAAATCGGTCCAGTAGTTCCTGAGATTAGCGCGTTCAAACAAACAAACAAACAAACTGCAGAATTATAATATTAGTATAGATGCAATTAGAATATCTATCTCTTACCACTTCATGCTTCAATTGCTAAACCAATACAAATAAAATTTGGTGTGGAAATTTTTTGAGTTCTGGAAAATGCATAAAATTATTGTACAATTTTAAGAATTATTTATAAATGAATAATAAAATGAAATATTTAACTACATTTAATTAATACATAACAAACCACATATTATTTTACACACCATATTTTCCTACATCTAATGTATCCCAACATTATACAGATAATGAAAAATTAAAATGAACAATTTCAGGGGATTTATGGGGTCCGCTTTTGCTATGTACGTTCATGGCGACAATACTACAAGGTAGTACGGAACGTGCCGACAACTCCAACGATGGTGGCCCTGAGTTTGCTGAAGTGTTTGTACTTGTGTGGATCGGAGCCGCCGTAGTTACGTTAAACTCTAAACTTTTAGGTGGTAACATGTAAGTATATTTATTTGTTTGTGTCTGCTTTACAAAAAATTTTAGATAAGGAGAAAATATGGAATATTGTGAGTTCTAAAGCTGTGTAAAATGTGTAAATTAAAAAAAGAATTATGCTTTGCACAAACCTACGCGACCACGCGACTGCGAAGCGGCAGCGTCAATACAAAACACACATTTGACAAGTTGTCAAATGTGTGTTTTGTATTGACGCTGCCGCTTCGCAGTCGCGTGGTCGCGTAGGTTTGTGCTAAGCATTAGTCTTATTTGATTAACACTTCCATCATGGGTATTGCAGACACAATAGATTTTCAATTGTTATGCGGCAGCCGGCTGCCGCTTGGTGATTGATGGGTTAACAATAATCTCATAAGTTTTTTTTCTTTTCAGTTCATTCTTTCAATCAGTGTGTGTGCTGGGCTATTGTTTGCTGCCCATCGCAATATCTCTAGTGATATGTAGAGTGATACTGTTTACTACACAAAATACATTCCTCTTCTTTCTACGGTTCACGATCACCATGTTTGGATTTGCTTGGGCTACCTTTGGTTTGTATTATTAAATAATGAAATTAATGTTGAGCAAATAGCCAGGGTCAAATTCCCATGACTTGTCAGTTGTCATAAGTTTTTAAGTTACATACAAGAAGTAATTTGACATGAATTTTGAATTTTTACCAATGTCTTAGCTAACTAAATCTGTGCTTGTGGCAATGAAACTAGTATCTTATTGTGTTGCAAATGAAGTTCCAATTTGAATTGCTATCTTTTAAATGCATTGAGTTTCTTTGTGAGCTGACCCTATGTTTATTTATATGACAATTTTAATTTTTCAGCTGCAACAAAGTTCCTTGGAGACAGTCAACCAGAAGGCAAAAAGTGTCTTGCCATGTATCCGATTTGCTTGTTCTATTTCATACTGTCGTGGCTGGTCGTCTCACACAGTAATGTCTAGGTAACATATAGTCCAGTTTATTATTTGTATTTATTATTGTGATATAAATATTTTAGGATAATTTGTGTATATTAAGGAGTTTTTCTAATGTAAAATATATTATGCCGTATGTTTTAACTTGTACAGATAGATAGAAATAGGTTTTTCCTAGTTTTCTAAACTTTCTTGCGTATTTCATTCAATGAGTGTACAAAAAATCAAACATTCGATCAAGGCTAATCATAGCCATATATGAGGTACAGGTTTTCGTTCATCACTTCTGTAAACATACCTTTGGATTAAAAATTTTATGGCATGCAGTAACCGAATTTATACATTATTATGTTGACTAGACTTACTACCGTTTTAGCCAGTATTAAACGTAAGAGTGTACTTATTTAATACCCGAAATGTAACGAGGATTTTCTGATATAGTAATGTCAATGACACTTATGTGAAACAACTGTCCCTCAATTGACACTTTACAATTATTATTAACTACCTAGCTGTCCCGGTGAACTTCGTGTCACTTTAAAACCTTCCCTGGACTTCTACGAATATTTTAAGACTAAAATCAGCCCAATCCGTTCAGCCGTTTTCGAGTTTTAGCGCGACTAACACATTTGAAAATCCATTTTTATATATAAGACTAGCTGTCCCGGTGAACTTCGTGTCACTTTAAAACCTTCCCTAGACTTCTACGAACATTTTAAGACTAAAATCAGCCCAATCCGTTCAGCCGTTTTCGAGTTTTAGCGCGACTAACACATTTGAAAATCCATTTTTATATATAAGAAGAAGATAGTAGGGGGCAGTAGTTCTAGTTTTGACCACGCGCCAAATCAGCCTTGTATGAACAGAGAAACGACTGGTTTATCCTAGTCAAACATTAAACTAATTATTATTTTATTTAATTTTATCAGAAATAAAATCTAAAGTGATTTATTAGTGCAGGCGCCAGAGGTTTTAACCTCCGAAAATTGTAATAGTGAATGGATTTTTGTTTTTGAGGTGTCATTTTCTTTTTTACGCTATAACTTGCAAAGTTTACCAAAAATTTTTTTGTGCTTTTAATTTTTTAGTTACTTAATTAAAAATTAATATTTCACCATATAAAACCGGTCCAGAAAAAAAATTTTTTTCTTGTTCCTGTTATTTAATGACTTATCCGATTGTTTACGTTGAAAATTAACCAAATACACCGTTTTTAAAAAAGAAAGTTTGCTTTGCTAAGCTAAATACAACTATAAGGTTTTTGCAAAGTTTTTAGAGATTAACGCTCGTCGTAACCAAGATAAAAGGGTTTGGGTGGATTTAAGGGTTGTAACGAAAAGTGTGTTAAACTTACTTATTGTGCGTATTTAATTTTTAGAGAAATGATAACTTTTAAGTACTTAAAAACGTTTAAATATCTCCAAAAATGTGTAAAATAGACCGAAAATATTTTTCTATATTTGTTGAGAATTTATTTAAGTGAGAGCTAAAACATTAAATGCATCGACAAATTAAAGACTTTTTCTAGTCTTTGAAATATATTTAAACTTCCTTATTAAAGCCAGAAAAAAATTGGGTGCTACAAATCTCACGTACATACTAAAGACGCATGCTGCGACCTATGTTTGGAAAATGCTTACCTGAATACAAAAAATATCAGTTCTTAACCTAATTTGTAATTTTTTCCTTTAAGTAAAAAAAGTATAAATAAAAAATCAATTTTATTCTGTAAAAACCTAACCAAAAGAATTAAAATACAGATTTTCTTCGAAATGTCCGTGAAAAGTTTGTACTACATTTTCAGAAAATTTAATAAAGTAAGAGCTAAAAAGTTATACACGTTAAGAAATAGAAGGCTTTGTTAAGCCTAAAAAATAATTTTAAACTTCCTATTTAAAACCAAAGAAAAATAGGAACCCCATTTACCTGGCGAGGCACACGACAAGCACATTTGGAGGTATGCTCATCTACATAAAAAAATATTAATTTTAAATCTAAATTATATATTTTTTCAACTTATTTTCTTTCTTTGGAATATAAGCAACGATACAAATCAAAAAAATAACAATATATTTTATTATTTTGCTATATATTTAAAAGAAAGAAATATGCAAATTTTCTTCAAAATTTTACAGTTTATGAGTTTACTTAAGTGGTAGAGAATAATTTAAAAATCAACAGCACAACTTTTCAATAGGTTAACTTTATTATTTATGTTATCAGCTACACATTCCTTTTTTTCTTTTCAATTTTCATTCACTATTGCAAAAATCGGAGGTTTGCACGATTTTTACGCTCTGGGAACTCCACTATATGACTGCAAATAATTAAATAATTTTATCGTTGTCAAGGAAAGTAAGGGTCTCATTATTTTGTTTGTATTTATGATAAATCACTTAGAAATAGCAATAGCACACAAAATACATAATTTAATGTTTGCACAAACTAAGAATAAAACATTGCATACCACAGTTTTTGTGAATATGGTATAAACCTTGCAGGTTTATGAATTTTTAATTCATGTATTTTTCATATTATTGGGATGTTAAAAGTTGTTCTAAATTATTTTTTGTTTGGTTTGTAATAAAATTGAGTCAGCAAACAATCATTTCATTGTATAAAACTGTATATTTTTGGCTTGATAAAGAATGGTGTTTTGTAGATTCAAAGGTTTTCAAAGTTGAGTTACCAACTTTTGAAAATTGGTTTGATTTCTTTCTCCAAGAATCCCAATGAGCCATCAGTGGCTATGTACCGTAGCCAGCCAATTGTAAGAACAAAACGTCGCAGTAAGCTTACTGCTGGTCAAGCCACATTGCTCCTTTGCGTTGCGTAGTCGGAACGGATTAGGATGAACGCACTGTATGTGACAGATTTTGATGTCGCGTTGACGCAACGATACATCACAAAATATGATGTTCGTGTTGCATCTGCAGTACAGTATATTATAGCGCCAATGACTGCGTTAATACAACGGCCATCGGAGCGTTGATACGCTTCGATGGCCGATAACGTTTTTGTTTGTTTACCCTGCCTTCGTGAGTCACACGCGTCTAAGTTCAAACACATTATAATAAAACGTCGCTGGTTTGACGCACCGCAATATGGAGCAACGTGGCTTCATTATACTTACATTCCAATTCAAAATGTACTGAATTTCCGCTTTTGTACAGAATATGTATTACTAAATAAAAGACTATTTTCCATCCATTGTAAATTTTATTCGAATACGTTTTACAAAACATTTATCACAAAAATACATCACGTTGAAGATGTAGAACGAAACGTGAATACTAAATCTATAGAAACATTTCTTAGGCCCCATGTGTACTACGCGACGTCTCATCCGTTTGTAGTTTGACTACAACGCAGTTGAAACGTTGGAAAATCGCATAGTGCGTATGGGACCTTATCTAAATCCTTACTGTAAATTACATGACATGTGTTTTATGCAACAAAAGAACAAGGTTTCATTTTAAATCGAGAAATAAATACATTTTTATTAGCATCTAAAGTCTAAACCTACAAAAATATGAAATTTAGCACATCTACTTTGCAATGGCTTCTAGAAGCCACGACGATTAGAGAGTATAATATTAGTCTTTGGATTTTCTTTTTTTAATCACAGCTTTTGACTTATGTGATGGTTTTAAGGAAAAAATAAGACTGAAAAATAATGAAAATACTTTAAATTATATTTTTGTAGTTCTCAGAGTTTCTTTAAAGTAAGTACTTTCTGTTTTTAAAACTATAATTACATATGTAATTATCTACAGAGTATGATGTTTATATTAAAAAAAATTATGAGTATGTACTGGATTTCCTAGTTTAACGTAGGATGTTTATGACTCAAATATACATTTATGTCTTTTGAAAACAAACATACAGCATTTAATTGATATATTTCATTGATATATTCCTGTTTCTTAATGACTTATATTTAAAAATAAAATGCTATTTGCAAAAATGAAAAGATTTCTTACTACTATTATTTACATAGAATATTCTTTCGGCTAATTTAACAATAAAAGCTGCAAATTAAATTAAAACTAACAACTAATTGATCACATTGGCATACACTTTATGTGCGTCAAAAAAAGAAAGCAGTAATTTCGGCGCAAAGTGTGCAAAATGTCAGAGATTTTATTAATTTCTATATTGTAACCGAGCAAATATTAATCTTTACTCTTTTAACTAAATTTTGCCACTCATTTTGCGCCGAATAATTTTATGTGTGTGCAGTAGTGACAGATAATATTCTCATATTTTAATTCGCTTTGCGTAAATCTATTAATTATATTCATTAAAATGTGTAATACTTGAAATTGTGTAAACATTTGTAAATTTTCCAAATTTTTTGTACAAACTTCAAAAGTAATTTTTTCCAGAAAATTTTTGAAAAATGCTCGTGGAACAGTGAATTATAAATTTAAACTTTTTGGGTACAAAATGCAGGTTTGGAATGTTAACATTTAAAATGTTTATTTTTTTATAAACGAAAACGTGTACCCAAATAAGACTGGTATAATTTTCTTTTTTAAGAATCATAAGAGCAATTACTGGCAGTTAGCGAGTTACACAGTACATGGTTTAAAATACATCTACAAAACGAATATTATGTGGAATATCAGAAGTGGGATTAGGAACAACAATCAGATCAATAAATTCGAGGGAGGGACGGGACGCACGGGTTTTAATGCGGTTGTTTTTTTTAATTATGGATCTGACCTTGATAATCGGTGACCGAGATATTGACGGTTAAAATTAAAACAGACGATTATCAGTTTTAGCCCCAATTTCACCAAAGACTGTTAAAGTAAACGCAAGCATTAGTATCACGTTACCTCTTTCGTTTTTCTTATGAATGAAAGAAAAGACACGACATTTTAACAAGCTGTAAACACTAACATACGCTGGTGAAATTGGGGCTGAGGGCTCTAGACAAGTTTTAGGGATTTTTATCTAATGTAATGATTCCAGCAAAGGTTAACCTAGCCTGACCTTGAAACTTAACAAAACAAAGAGGAGTTTCGAGAATCCATACTTTCATATACGGTGCGATTTTGCGATGTGATGGGATGTCTCGCTTTATATGTGCTTGTCTAGATACCCTTCAAGTCTGATCTAACTGGATTCCGACCCTGAAGTTTTGTCGGGCGACCGCGGTGGGGAGCGGGGAGGCGTGTGCAGCGGGGACTTCTCTAGCGGCTGATACGACATGTGCGTCTGAATCGTGTCGCGAGCCTTTCTCGCCGTTTTGTACGTGAGGGAGTTACGCGGCTTGCGGCGAGAGAAGTGACGCTCTATCCACTTGAGCATCGCTAGAACTGAGTCGGTGGAGGGCAGACGACGCTCGGCCGATGTCTTGATGATGTTGGACGATGCCACACGGAACGTCGCCGCCATACCTTTGAGCGCCTGTGAAGAGAGTTTTATGAAGTCATGTTCGGAATTTATAGACTTGTCTTTATATGTAACGCTTAGTGCCATAACTCACCGGGAAGCCATCGCGACGTGGCTAGTGACGTTAACATGGCAGCGTCCAAGCCACGTCTGGCGCATCTACGTCGCTGCAAAGTGCTGTTTTTAAACTTAACTTTGAAAAACACCGCTTTGCGGCGACGTAGACGCCAGGCGTTGCTTAGACGTTGCCATGGTAACGTCACTGGCCACGTCGCGATGACTTCCCCGTTCCCGGTGAGTTATGGCTTGGTTATTGGGCTAGGCAAAAGAAAAGCTAGTATATCGTAGGAAACATTTGTGCACCAAATCATCTTTTCGTTAACTAACAGCTTATTGATAGAGTTGTCTATGCAATGCCAGGGCTGAGAAGACGATAAGCTATACTAGATTTTAGTGCTATTATCATAATAATAATTATGTTATGACTTATGACTATAAACTTTTTTATTCTTTTAAAGCAGTGAGGTATTTACCATCATAGCATCTTCGTCTGTGGCGTCATCACCGGCGTATATGATCCTTATCCTCTCACTCCAGTCCAGACCGAACGCTGTGCGCAGAATGTAGATCGACGCTCGGCCTGTAAATATCAAAATAATCATGCCACAGATCGATAGAACATATTTTTTTTTATCTATGGACGCTTCACACCACGTCAGTCTGGCCCCGTGCTAAGTACCTGAAGGACTTGTGTTACTTTAATACTTTTATACTATTACATAATATATTTAAGATTTTTATTTGTTATTATATTATACCATAGACGAATTATACAATTATACACAAAAATAATACACATCCATGACCCAGGAACATTGAATACTTTTTGTTCCGTAGGCGGGATTCGAACCCGCGACCCCCGGCTTGAGCCGCCACTCGCTCAACCATTGAGCCACAGAGGTCGTCAATATGGCACAAAAGAGACAAGACGTTTTTGGAATGTAGTTGCACGGCTTCGCTTACGGAAAAGTGTTTAGTCAAGAGTCTCAAGAGGCATTCAATTCAAAGGTGAAGTTTGAAGACAAAATGTATGAGAATAGACATGAGCCATCCAAAATGTCGCGCGAACAAGAAGGTATGGTTATTTGGCAAAGACTTGTCAGGGCCGAGTCGCGCAATGGAGATAAACAAAATATTATGCTTCTTGCTGCGTTTCCACCAGAGATGTGTTGCGAGGAATGTGTTCATTGACGTGAGCTGCCATGACCTCGCTCAGCGCAGCGATTCTATTGGATCTTAAAAACACATTCCTCGCAATACATCTCTGGTGGAAACGCAGCCATAACTAAAGGTTCCAGGTTTCTATTTTGGTTGTTCTTAACGTGAAACATTAATTCTAAATGATAATTCAACATACCCTTATTCCACTGCACAGGCGGGCGCGCTTCCAACGCACAGTGCGCGGGCGCAGGCGTGAACCCTGCAGCAGCGATCAGCTTGCGTGCCTGCTCGGCCAGTGCTGCGCGCTTGTGTACGGGCGTCTCACGGAAGTGGAACGTCAGGAGTGCACCCTTGTTCTCCACCCATGCGCCATCTTTGCACACCTGGCGTATAGAGATCAGAGTGATACTTGGAGAACTAAAGAGGTCAAAGATATTGTATCTTTGAATAAGGAGCATTTATATAATGATAGGACACGGGATAAGAGTTAAGATGAAATTTTAAACGGTATTTTAATATGAAGCAGTTTAATGTGTTGGTAGTAACTGTTCAGTGCTAAATAACTTAAATTTAACAGTGGCTAGAAATTCATGGATGCCGAAATATCTAGCGATTACAGATTACCAGAGAAATAATGAGTTATTTAGCTATCAATGCTTCACTTGACATTTCAATGTACTTCTGGTGGGAGGGAGATAAGATGAGGAGAAGATGCTTCTACAACATATTTTACCTGTTCCTGCAGTGATTTCAGCAAGTCAACCACTTTGTCTTGCAGCTCCAGAGGCATGGGATGTACGAATTTACTGCCATCAGGATGCAGAATCTCCAGACCGTGGTTACCCGCGTACGTGATGCCTTCTATTCCCACCTATAAAATTAACAAGTACACTATATGAAGTGCCAAATCATGAGCAGGAATGTAGCTTAAAAATATAATATCTATTTTTTATTAAAACAAAAAGTAACTGAAACAGACAGATTAGTTTACCAAGCAACGTCTAGAAAGAGAAAGTACGATTTCCCTAATTCAGAAGATTAGGCAAGCGACGACCAACGAGTAACGACAAAACTGATAAAATGTAGGTGGTGTGATTTTAGTAAGTAATTTGGTACGTAATTCTATCACGCGAGGGTCAAGCTTAATTAATTTGTAGATAAATGTATTCAAAGTTCGATTCGATAAATGTTTGTAACTGGGCCGGGTCGTATCAGAAGTGGGATAGAAATATTTGCTTTACGATAATTTTAAGAAGGTAGAGCATTTATCTTGGTACCGATTCAAGTTTATGTACTTAAACCTAAAATAGGTAATAATTTCATACTATCTACTGGTTATAGAAGTATGTCAAACTTAGCAGATAATAGTCGACTTTCGGGATCGGATCTTATATAGGTATATTAACTATGCATTTGACAGTACAAACAAACTTATCCTTGTAACTACAAAAGTGGCTGACCAAAAAATTGAGGACTTAGATAATAAATCCTTGTTTTTCCAAAGGAGTAGTAAACGATAAGACATAACCAACTAACCATAATCAACATACAGGTATCACGTGTTTTTCTTTGACCGTCGCAATTTCGCGCATGACTTTCGCGATCTTATAGAAAGAGGTGCAATCGATACCATTTCACAGGGGTCAATAACAATGTGTTTACAGATAGATAAGGTGAATTATTTGTTTGCCTCAAGGAAAACTGTCATGGCGGCCGGCGATAACATCACGAGTTATTGATGCCACGCGCCGTGATATGCCGGCACAAGGCCAGGCGCGCGGGTGGCCATTTCATCAGACTTCGTCGCCAAGTGTGGTGTGCCTTTTTTTAACGACAATCCATCCACCCAACTTAGAAAGTCCACATTTTATTGGCAGTTCCCACATTCCTACAGTTCTACGACTTATGTTGCACTAGAAGACGCCCGCAACTCCGTTGCGCCAAAATTCGTTTATCGCGTGGGAACCGTACATTTCTTCGGGATAAAAAGTATCCTATGTTCTTTCCTGGGACTCAAAGTATCTCCATACCAAATTTCAGCAAAATCGGTTCAGCGGTTTAAGCGTGAAGAGGTAACAGACACATAGACAGACGACAGACAGACAAACGGACAGACAGACAGACACACTTTCGCATTTATAATATTAGTATGGATAGTGGGTAAAAATTTAAGGAATCTATGCCACAAATAAACCAGTCATTAACCAAGTCATTCTATATGTTACTTACCATTTCCTTAACATTGTTGACATTTCTGCCAGAGATGATGGCGATGTAGACATCCGACATGTTGGACAGCCGCTGGAGCGTGTGTTTCGTCTCCAGAGGTAGAGTGGCGAGATCGGGGTGAGGAGCTATTGGTGCTAGGGTACCGTCGTAGTCCAGCAACAGAGCTAGTTTCTGAGTGAAGCCTATGTACCTGGAAAAAGTTGCACAAAATTTGTTAAAGAGATAAAAGGTATACACACGCAGAAGTTAATCACCCCGTGCTTAGAAATAAGAATAGAAGCAAGCCTTAAGTCAATTTTGCGTGTTGTGGTTATGCATTGAATTTGTTCGTTAAGGGCTTTTGAAGATTTTTGTGTCTTGATCACACAGAGTTAGCCACGCGTGAGTGTTATATCACTAAGATAGGTCTTGGCTCTCAAGGAGTGAAGTTAGTCACACACGGCAAATCAGGCAAATAATTACTTGTTCGTCGACTGGGTTTGGAGTATGGGTATATTACTTGGTGAGGTAGTCGTTGAAGTCGTCTATGGTGACGGGCTGCATGGACGTGGCTCCGATGTCGTCAGCCTCTTCCTCGAGGGAGTCCATGGCCTTGAGGAAGGCCTTCATCCAGCTGTCCACGTCGTTAAGCTGTTCCCGCCGCCTGAGGTGGTTCATGCGGACCGTGCGCTCATCCTCCGGCATTATGAGGGCTCTGTGGATAAGAGATATAATGGGTGATGGTTTATGGTGCAGGTTGAGTCTAAGTTTGTCTCTCATTGAGCCATGAGTCATGACGCAATAAGAATTTGCGAAAGTGCTTGTGCTTATCTGCCTGTCTTTTATTTCTTCACGTCAATTCGCTGAATTTATTTTGAGAAAATTTGGTAACAAGACTGATCCCGGGAAAGGACATGGGATAGTTATCTACTATTTCTTAAAAAACATGGATTGCGATAACGGCTTGCCATTGCCATAAACTGGGATATAACAGAGTTTTTTTTTAATTCATGAGATAAAATTCAAGGTTCAAGTTTTCATTAGCAGTTCAAACTTCAAACTTAACCCTAGTTACATGACTATTTCCGGAGTGGTCGTGAACCTTGCCCGACACAATCCTTTGTCCCGATAAGAAGTGGGATACGCAAAGTGCGCTGTTTCTGTTATTGTAGCACTATCGGGGGCCAGCATTTCGTCAGGCCGCGATAACCTCGTGACGTCAATATACTGTTGGCAATTTAAAGATGGCGAAAAAACAAAACAATAAACTTATGATATCAAAAATAACGGCTTTTTTCTGGCCATGCTTAGATATTCGCGTCATAAAATACTGTGGAAAGATACAGTTGTATAAAACAATTCCTAAAGTAGCAATTTAAATAAGATTAGCCTCTAAAATCTTATTCTCTGGAAGAAGTTGCATCTTTTTGTATATCCACTGCCGAACATAAAACCTCATTTTTGGAGGTCATTTACGACTAAAAGAGGGTATCTTTTCCTACCTGTGTATAACCTCAGCAGCGTCGTCCAACTCATAGGGATTACAGATCAGCGCCTCATGCATCATCTCGCCCGCGCCAGCGAAGGGAGACACAATGAGTACACCAGGGGGTTGCTTGATCTGGCACGCCACGAACTCCTTAGCCACTAGGTTCATGCCGTCACGCAGCGGTGTGACGAGAGCCACGGCAGCGTCACGGTAGAACGCGGCCAGCTCATCCTGACCCACGCAGCCGTAGATGTATCTAGAACAAGATGGATTATTTAGATTTTAGAGTCTACATCGTTGACAGTAGCGGCTTTAGTTGGGGGGAGGGGGGGGGGGGGGGGAGGAGACGCTGGGCGACCGCCGAGGGCGCCGGATAAGAAGGGGCGTTGAAATCTTGATCTTGCCCTGGCACTGGTAGTGTTAAAACCGGCCCCGATTGTAGACCGATATTTTCGGTGATTGACTTGGTTAGTGTGCCATCAGAAGTAACAGAGCTAGCTGATAGAGCAGTTCCAAGTTCCAATGCAAGTGGAAACATGTCCAACCTATTTGTATGTGAGAAATCTGACTGACTGATAGACGAAAAAGCTTGATATTTCGTACACGAATTCCTATGATGTAGGCAAGAATTTTTCAGAATCCTTGGGGTTCAAAATTTGTATGCCAAGAATGATATTTCAGAAAACCACGATAAAATGCTAGTATTTTCTATAGATAGTGATCATTTCTGTGTCTTACCTGATAGGAGACCAGTTGGGCGTAGTAAACCGTCCGTTTATCCTGCCCACCAGCTGATCCATCTCCTCTTTCAGATCCTGGTACTCCTTCACGTCGGTTCTGGATGGCACCGATATTTGCAGCAGAACCACATTCTCTATATGCTCTGGATGCTTCTCTAGCAGCCTCTCGAAGGCTTTCAGTCTATGCACCAGACCTTTTGTGTAATCTAGCCTGTCGACTCCGAGTATAACTTTTTGACTAGTGGAAAGGACCGGCTTAGCTTTCTGGGCTAACGCCACGAATCTGTCGAAGGGTACTCCGATAGGAAGGGGTCTGATGCAGATAGTTCTGCCGCCGAGTTCTACCAGAAGGTTCTTTCTGTCGACACGGCAACCCAACTCCCTTTGACAGCAGTCGATGAAGTTCAGGCAGTAGTCGGTTATGTGGAAACCTACCATGTCGCAACCTGAAAATATCATTTAAAGGAGTTGATTTCCACTTTAAAAAAGTGGTTAAATTGTAAACCAATATTTTACTATAAAACTTGTCAATATAACTTTAAGACCATCAGTACCATATTAAATCTATTTAAAACACTTTTATGACTTTGTAAATAAGAGTTTTATGACATTTTAGGCCATTTTTTTTAATTTCCAAAGAATGAAATATTAGTATGTTCAGTAACTATTAAATTCCAAAAACAAGTGAGTATTATTCCAACAATATTTATCGGCGAGATAAACAGTTAATAAAAACTTTTTTTACTTACCTAAAATGCCCTGAAGGACGACATCTGACCAGGGAAATAGACGGAAGATGTCCCAGGGTGGGAAGGGTATGTGCAAGAAGAACGCTAGTTTACATTTCAAATTCTCCTCTTCAGCTTTCTGTAACAAAATATTTCTTTATATTTAAACAATAAAAAGATAGTTAAAACTTGAAACTTAGCAAATTGTATAGGCCATAATATTGCCTGTTCTAATCTAATTTGACTTTTCAAATCTCAATGGTTACAATCGTTTAAGTAGCTTAGATGCTTGTTGCTTCCATGACACACGTATTTACGAGTACCGTAGGGCTTCTCAGGCCCGTATTTTTGGTCAGTACTCAAGATGCATCTCGGTCTCAAGACACGGTTCAGGCTCTGTGATTGGTTGGCTATCAAAATTTGGACCAATCACAGAGCCGAACCACGTCTTGAGACCGGGTCACATCTTAAGTACTGACCAAAAATACGAGCCTTAGATAACTTCATTCCTTTTGAATTTACCTCTCTCCTACAAATAATGGTTCCCAAGGTCTTTTTTCGCATACTAAAATAATAGGTATGGCAATTGGCAACAGCTACGAAACACTACATTCAAATCGACAAAATAAAGCCGTTGACAATAGTTAAATTCTTGATTTTGTTCGGGTCACATTTTGTAGAATCGGAACAAATTTTTTGACACAGTTACTCTTCTAAGTTTTTATTATTCGCAGCCTCTCTCTTACAATTTGAATATTGACCTCTAAGGGGTTGTTTCACCGCTTCCTGATAAGTGTCGGATAGGCAATCCGCCAGTTAACTTGACATGAAGTATGGAGAATCTGTCAAATAAGTTGCGGATAGCCTATCCGGCACTTTATAGGAAGTGGTAAAACAGGGCCCTTAACCCATCAAGCCTCACACGAGCACCGGTGATCACGACAACAATAGAATACAATAGCATTTCCAAGAATCCCCAATCGAAGGATTAATCTCGTACCCATTCTTTTGACTCCCTGTGTCAGGTAAAAATGTCCACATAAAGCCGTTTGCTCACCTCTCTAATCCAGTTAGCAGCCAGCATAAGGTGGTAATCGTGCACCCATACTATCGGCGGCGACGCGCAGTTCTCTTTGTTCAATAGTCTGAGAGCCTGCACCGTTTTCTCCGCAAACTCTTTATTGAGTTTGATGTAAGCGTTCCAGTGGTCAGCGATGAAGGTTGCGCGGTCGGGCATCGAGTGAAACAGCGGCCAGAAGGTGCCGTTGCAGCAGCCATTGTAGTAGCTGTCGAACAGCTTCGGTTCCGCGTGTATAGCTACTATCTGTAACAAATAATTCACTTTGTAGATCGTGATTTTCTACTAGAATATTTGAAGGTAGGTTTTGTAAAGACTAGGGACGATATTAAGTTATTTCTAATTTTAATCAAAATGGTAATGCTGCTTTTGCATTATTAACTAAAAATATAAATTGGCAGCGATAGTTGTGAGATCTGAAAAATTGTTGCAGTATTTACTTTGAGTGGGTTGCACGAACTAACTTTGACTTTAACTTTAACTTTAACCGGAAAAAATGACAGATGTCGTATGAGCATATGGGGTGTTTGGACGCCATATTTAACTTTAACTTTAACCACGCCTCTGGTGCAACGCAGCCTTAGAAAAAGAAGCAAAAAATTATAGAATAGGCGTAACGCTGCGCTACGCGCCTCTACGCGGCGTAGTTCCTCGCTACGACCTACGACTTTCTATACTACGCACTTCTACGTTGCTACGCTTTCTATTAACTACAAAATGGCTGTCCGCTTTCAAATAAATTTTTTATATATAAAATACAATCCTAGTAAGTGCTTATTGAAACATACAATGTGCTCTTCTTTTGCGTAGTATTATGACTGACATTAATATTTACTTTTAATGTCAGTCATAATTGTTTATTTTGCTCATAGCATACTCGTTAACTTATAATGTATTGAAATTAATTCGTAAAGTAGAATTATAATTAAATCATAGTAACAAAACCCAACATGTTTAGAATAATAAACACATTGTAATATTATGACTGTGTGAATCTCATATCATAGATGAAAGTAAGTAAATGTTTATATTCGTATATTCCAAAACAAACAGAGAAAGGAAAACTACCACTCGTTATCGGATAAAGTGATATTCCAACCGGTTTGCTCGCACTAGCAAATATAATTAGCATTGTAAATATTGTGTGACTTCCGTAAGTGCTAAACATATGGTAGATATAGATATGGTTCTGTCAGGTATTATTCCTTCTGAGGGATATTCCACGTAAGTGTTAAAACACAAACACACATGATAGTGCTACCTAGGGTTGCCAACTATACTGTTTTGAACAGTATTATACTGTTTTTCACTAAATTATACTTTTTACTGTTGAACAAAAATAAAGTATACAAAATACTGTTTTCAGCATCAAAATGAGAAACTTAGACACTGAGACATTTTATTTTTAATAAGTTAGTATTTAAACGAAAAAATAAATATATATTTTATTAAATAAGGGGGCAAACGAGCAAACGGGTCACCTGAGGATAAGCAACTACCGTCGCCCATGGACAATCGCAACATCAGAAGAGCTGCTGGTGCGTTGCCGGCCTTTTAAGAGGGAATACGCTCTTTTCTTGAAGGTTTGCAGGTCCGGAAATACTGCTGGTGACAGTTCGTTCCAGAGTTTTACAATGCGCGGCAGAAAGTTACGCTGTTCATTAAATACTGTTTATTTATCTAAAATACTGTTTAAAATATTTCAGCGATCTGAATATTATACTCTATTTCTTGTGAAAAAAGTTGACAACCCTAGTGCTACCAGATTTCTTCTTAGAAACATTCCTTCTATAAAGGTTTTAAGGCAAAATTGGGCAAAGACGTAAAAATTAAAGTCAATTTCGTTTGTAAAGAGATACGTAAGTGCATTCCAAGAAAAGTCATTGGAAAAAAAATGAAGTCGAACTAAAAACACACACAATGCAGGGAATACTATCTCTTGTAGATCTTATTTTATGCACGAGCAAAGCATATCAATCCAATACATTTCCCGAGAATTCATTCTATTGAAAGCATTGCACAAGTTTTATTTGTCGTCAGTTGAGGTTCCCGCTATATTGTAAGTGATATAACTTCCGAGTAAGTATATATTTTTCTTTATTAATCTGTGCTTCTGCCCTACTTACTGTATTATAGTAGCATAAAATACTTCAGTAACAAACTGGATAAATCTCAAACTGAACAAGGATTCTACTTTTATTGTGACGCGCAAGAGACGCAAAACGTTATATCAAGTATTAAATAGTAGTACATATATGAGTGATTATCTCAGAAACTAACAGAAAAAGTTTTGAAAAGTTAATTTTTGTGGAGGTTAAACCAAAGACACAAGCCATAAAGCCAAGTTATGGTTGAAACTGTGACGCGAGTCACACTGCTTACTTTTCACGTTTACCTACTTAAGAGATTTGTAACTTCCCCTGTGGCATAGTATAGATTAGTCTTTCCCAAAGTGGGCCATAACGCCTCCTTGTGGGCGCTGAAGGTCTAAAGGGGGGCGCTGTGGGACCCAGAAAAAATGGGGGTGTTGTGTAGAGGCTTGGGGGGGTGATTTATTTCATCTAGATTCTGGATTCATTTTAAATTGAAACAATGGGGGCGCTAAAACAATTTTGTCTCAAAGTGGGCAGTAGACAAAATAAGTTCGGGAACCCCTGGTATAGATCAGAGTAAACTTATAAGCGCCAATAACGCCATTCTATCGTACCCACGTACTTTTTAAGTAATTGATAGTCATTAAGAATCTGTTGTATAACCGCATACACGTGCTTTGCATAGCATATTACAATAAATTATGCTATACATAACATCAGTAGGTATGTGTCATGGAGCACAGTAATCAAGATATTAACCTAATGAAATAAATGCTATCTACGTTACAAATAATAACCGTTTTAATCTAATAATCACAACTAAGACAGTGCTAATTCTTGTAGTAAACAAAATTATTAACGTAAGCAACTACTGCACTAGAAATTATTACTTTGTATTTTACTACCTTTTCACGAGTCACGACTAACGAAAATGTTGACCTTAAAAGTCACTCTATGTCCTTTTTAGGACATAGAGTACATTACATACCGGGTGGAGGCGTGTACCAATGAGACATTTTCAGTCTCAATTAGGTACATAATTCGGACGCTCGTACGGTAAAGGGAAACATCGACATTTAACAGGAAACCCGCACATAGTTGGTCCCAGATATATTGTTCATTCCTCTGGACTAGGCCGACTTTGTTGCGAGAATGCCGCAATATGTGCTTGAGCAACCATACGGACATTTATAATCTTGTCCCAGGCACTACAGTATTTGAAGAGTGGTTACTACGCTTTGAAAATACTGCATAAAAACATGGCCTTTATATTAGTGATCGAAGCCTTTACATCTGCGAGAGATGCAAAGGCGATATTTTTTCTTTATGTCCTTTCCCGGGAATCAAAGTACTTTATACAGTAGGTATAGAGTATAGACTATAGTGTGTACTAGCTTCAGTTACCTTGTCGGAGCGCAGGCCGGCGGTGGGCGTGTTGTCGTTGGGGTCCGACTCGGGGATGCGGGTTGCGGGGTCGTCCAGGTGGATGCCCGGCCACCCCACCCAGATGCCCCCGCCGCGGATCACCACCGGCGCTACAGCTGTCACCAGACCGCCCGCGCTGAAGACAAACGTCATGGTTAGTTCATTCAGAACTAAAACTTGCGTAAATTTTAGTAGGGTGGGTTAAGGGTTTCGTTCGTTCAGCTGTAGCCGGTCATGGTTGTAAGCCGACTTTCAAAAAAGGAGGAGGTTCTATGTCGTCTGTATCAATTGAGAATGTTTGAATTTTCAACTGTGCAAAAAAGAACTGAGAAAAAGAAAACCTATTTAATTGTTAAATTTTTGAGAATATATACAACAAGATTCTGAACAGTGCAGCTGTTGGTTGAAGTTATAATAAGCAGCCTGCAGTTAAGCTATCATAGCTCATATGATGACAATTGACAAACCCATACGAATAGACGGGAACCTTACGGGAACACTCTTATTTTAAAATGGGTGCGAAACCCTAAAGTATTTATAAAAAAAAATATTGTTTCTTTGTTTTCATGGTCAATAAAATGTGAAAATTGAAATTATTTAAATACATAATATTATGTAGGTACATCTATAATCTGATTTAACGTATTAATTAATTTAACGTAAAATCTCTACGTATACGTTAAATATTGCATGAATTTCATATGGTACAAGGTCGAATATGTTTACATAGTACATACGACTTCATACTGCATACGAGGGCTGCTATTTATGTATCCGGAATTAAAAAAAGAAACAAACATATATCATTTAATATGGTTTTATTGCTTTTCAAAATATTCGCCGCGATGATCGACACACTTTTGCATACGCTGGAACCAATTTTCATAGCACTTTTTCCATTCTGATTGAGGTATCTCCAAAACGTGCATTTTGAACGCATCAACAGCCTCTTCGCGGCTCGAAAAACGTTGACCACGTAATTTGTTCTTCGCGTATGGAAATAAAAAGAAATCGTTAGGTGCCAAATCAGGGCTGTACGGCGGATGACCAGTCAATTCGATCTTTTGATCCTCCAAAAACTGAGTTGTTTCAGCTGAGGTGTGACAGCTAGCATTGTCGTGATGTAATATGATTCTGCGTTGTCGGTTGTCCTTTCTTATTTCTTCAAAGACTTCTGGTAAACAAATGGTCGTATACCATTCGGAATTAACCGTTTTACGATTCTCTAATGGCACTGTAGCCACATGTCAATTAATTCCAAAAAACAGGCGACCATTTGCTTCAAAGTACTTTTTGCACGAGTAACTTTTGTTGGTTTCGGCTCATCTTGGAACACCCACACCGTTGACTGTTGTTTAGTTTCGGGGTCATATGCATAGATCCAAGATTCATCACCTGTGTAGATATTATAAACGGCTTTTGACGTACCACGGTTGTATTTTTTTATCATTTTTTTGCACCAATCGACACGAGCCCGTTTTTGATCGATTGTCAAGTTGTGCGGAATCCAACGCGAACATATTTTTTTTACAGCCAAATGTTCGTGTAATATCTTATGTATGCTCGTCATACTTATGCCTAAGGACGCCTCTATCTCGCGATATGTAACATGACGATCACGCATTATTAGTTCCCGCACAGCATCTATATTTTGTGGGACAACAGCTGTTTTTGGGCGACCTTCTTTATTTTCATCCGTGAGCATAGACCGCCCACGATTAAACTCACTGTACCAGTGATAAACAGTGGTTTTTGATGGTGCTTCATCTCCAAAAGTTGCGGTGAGTTGAATAAAGCACTGTTGTTGATTTAGCCCACGCCGAAAATCGTAGTAAATCATTGCACGAAAATGTTCACGCGTTAAATCCATGGCAAATGAAGACACGCAATTTTCAAAATGACGCCACAATGGAAAAATAATTGACAGTCACATGAAACAAAATGTATTCTTCAACCAAAGAGTTCTATTTTCAAATGTTGTAATTACTTTTTAAATATTGTTCTTGTAAGTGGCCAGTTCCGGATACATAAATAGCAGCCCTCGTAATAGACGCGACAAGGACGAGTCCGTTTACAGTTAATTTACCTCGGATAGGGCCTTTGGGCTTACGAGATAAGAATCATTATCAAACAAATATAAATTAAAATGTACGGACGTACGACGTAAACCACATTAGAAAACCGCGACACGGTTATTTTTACACCTACTTAACTTTATTTTATTTAAAAAAGTTCTATTTTATGTGCTTGTTATTTAACAATGAAGAAATCATAATATTACTTACTATTATCCTATCTAGAACCTACAAATAAATTTTCAGGTAAGTACCGTAACTGAACAGTAATGTTATGATGCTGGATGTTGCCCACAACTTTGCTGCATAGAAATTGTTTTTTAAAGCATTTTTGTCGTTTATATGGACTCCACGCCACAATACCAATTTCATCACAATCGGTGCACCTGTTTAAGCCTATAGAGGAAACAGACATATTAACATACTTCCGCTGTCCCATAAGTATAAACTGTTTTGCATAGTAATCCAAAAAAAAAAGTTTGAAAAGTTTTAAGG
This sequence comes from Polyommatus iphigenia, assembly GCA_963422495.1. NCBI lineage: Eukaryota > Metazoa > Arthropoda > Insecta > Lepidoptera > Lycaenidae > Polyommatus > Polyommatus iphigenia. The sequence continues at coordinate 29,032,429 of OY730188.1, read as the reverse complement.
TATTCTAACAGAAACCGGTTTTTTGGAGGTAAAATCATAAAATGCATGTACGTAAAGGGACTTCCATAAAGTTGCAGTTTGACCCCGAGTCAGGGCATTGACCAGTTACCAGAGTGACCATTGGACATGAAATGTCGCGAAATATTGACGAGGAAAATATCAAACAAAACACAATTTTGTCACTTCAAAATCCATACTAATCTTATAAATGCGAAAGTGTGTCTGTCTGTCTGTTACCTCTTCACGCCCAAACCGCTGAACCGATTTTGCTGAGGCATGGAGATGCTTTGAGTCCCGGGAAAGGACGTAGGCTATTTTTTATCCTGTTAAAATGTACGGTTCCCGCACGATACGTTTATCGTGCGAACGCCCGCAACTCCGTATCGTCAAAATTCGTTAATTTTGACGATACGGAGTTGCGGCCGTTATCTAGTACGTACGTATGTCAAAAGTAAAACGTCCTCGGATCGCCCAAAATTTTGATTTGACTGGATCGTAAAATGACATTCTTAAAAACAGCTGAGCGATGGTTGTGAGATATAAAGAAAAATTAATCAAAAAGGCTTACGCCTTGCTCTTTATAAAATGTAGTAAAGAAAATGTCGGCTCTTAAAATAATAATTTAAATTATTCTTATATAACACATCTATCCGCCGACTGAAAAGTAATTCTCCAACCTTGGTTATAATATAAGTACATGATTTAATGTACGGACTTTGGAAGGTAAAAATAAGGTACGTTATTATTTTTGATTTTTGTGTAAGTACGATCATTGTATTGACATAATATCATATCACACAATTGACACACGAACATGCCCTTATCTTATATATAAAATTCTCGTGTCACAATGTTAGTCAGCGAACTCTTCCGAAACGGCTTTACTGATTTTTACCAAATTTTATATGCATATTCAGTAGGTCTGAGAATCGGCTACTGGGTACTTTATATATTGATAAGTGCATTTGTTGAATAAATAATAGTAAATTATTACAACCTGAGACTGACGGCGACCATTGTTTGTGCGACACGATAGCGATCGACGTTGCCATGGCGACATACTTATTTAGTCACTTCAATAAAATAATATGGGCGAAATACTTTATATTATGGCAGAGCAACGTTTTCCGGGACAGCTAGTGTTATACATTATATAAAAATAATCTACCTTACCCTCTGATCTCTTGAGTTTAGATCTCTATTTTTTCCTATAAGTATAATAATATAATTATTCATCTGTGGTCACCGCCGTTGGTTTTACATTTAGTAATTCTTTTAAATATATACCTTTCTTTAAAAATATATTGTAAGACTGTTTGGAGACCCCAATAAACGTAAATAAATAAATTGTAATAAGATTGTAATATTATGCTACGTTTTGATGCTTGCCGAGCCACGGCAAGCCTCCACAAGCCCGAGCGTGATGCTAAGTCCGCACGTTTGGCGTTTGCTACAAACTCCAAATCGCCACAAATGGACACAAAGGTTTGGCTTGATTTCGAAATCCATCCACACGCTTGCGAGTGAGTTAGTTTGTTCTGACGCGGCAAGCATGACGAACGTCGAAGTTGCTGTATCGGCTATAAACATTTAGCAGTTATTTTTATCTATACATATAAATAAAATTAGAGTGTCTGTTTGTAATATTGAAAGAATATATTATATACGCTACATACACCAAAACAACATTTTTTTTTATTTTTGTCTGTATGTCTGTCTGTTCCGGCTAATCTCTGAAACAGCTGGAGCTATTTTGACCGGACTTTTTTTGGTAGATAGCTTATGTAGTAAGGAGTAACTTAGGCTATGTTTCAACCAACTTCCAAAAAGAAGGAGGATATAATATATTACTATGACGCGGGCGAAGTCGCGGGCAACAGCTAGTTATAAATATAAGAAAACTATATAATGAATATAATTTAATATAATACGTTTTCATTTGACCACCAGTCATTCATTTTTCGAAAGCACACACAGACATACTACGTACGTATAGCACGTCTGTTCGCTTACAGAGCATCGACAAGAATGAACGCGCACAAACGTGTGGACGAGTGGCAAACGCTTGCGGCAAATTCTCTTTGATTTACGTTCAAAAACCGACACTGGGTCGGATCGGCTACAAGTCTTTGCAAACCTAAACAAACCAAGCCAAACTCCCTATCCACACGTTTGTTTTTGTGACCGTTTGTGACGATTTGTTGAGGTTTGGCAAACGTGCGGACGGGCCTTCAAAACAGGTAAAATGGCTTGGCTTGCGTGAGCTTGCGGACGCTTGTAGACGATCGGGTGTAGTGTCGGTTTTTGGACAGAGATCAAAGGGCATTTGCGGCAAACGTTTGCGACGTGTTCACACGTTGGCTCGCGCTTAGTAGCCGCTGTGATCTTGCGACAAACGCACGCCATGCACAAAATGAGTGGCTGGTCGAACGAAGAGAGTTTATCGTTTTTGGAATATTACCAAACCGAAGCGTGTATCTGGAACCCCAGGGATGTTAACCATAAAGATATAAAGTTCATTTGTTTATTAATTTATTTTAACCGACTTCAAAAAAGGAGGTTATCAATTCGACCCGTATGTATGTAATATTTCCAGAATTGCCCAATTTCCGTATATGTTAGTCTATATCAGCGTCTGAACAAATGTGCCAAATTTCAAAAGTTTATGTATGTATGTATGTTTTTATGTTTATGTTCGCATATCTCCGGAACTACAAGTCCGATTTGAGTTTTTTTTTATTATACTAGGTATTGTTTAACTTAGGGAACAGTGCAAGTTTCATCAAAATCGGTTCAGTAGTTTTTGAGATAGGGAATTTTAATTCTCAATTACGTACAATTTTGAAGTCGGTTTTATCTTTTTAATTAATAGAATACTATATTATGTGATTACACTTTTGGTTAAAAGAGCATTAAAAATAATAGGAAACCAAACGAATAGCCGACACAAGTTCGGTGTCCGCCATGCTTGGATGTACGTAATACACTGACGCGTTCACGAGCGTGAAAACGACCTACAAATGCAAAGCGAGATTTGTGGAGGCTTGTGGCTTGTGGAGGCTTGCCGTGGCTCGGCAAGCATCAAAACGTAGCATTAGAATGACACTTAAATCACACCGTTCATTTAATGGCCTCGATGGTTATTGTTTTATGTTGACGCTGGTTTACAAACATAAAATATTTAATCTACAACGCGTCTGTTTGTCGTTTGTCTGTGTTAAAGAGAAACACCTTTGACAGCCATTAGTGAAGTTCGTGATCCTTATCAATTCGAGACCTTGACAGCTAGACGATTCTGTAACTTTTTAACGATAACCAAATACTAAATAGTAAGCCGTAATAGCTTTGTAATATTATTTATTAAAACATGATTTGATATCGTTAAAGTTGCCACTCTACCGTAAATACAATAGAAAACGTTTAGCAGTACCGTTGAATCGGGTGCAAGTACATCTATATTGTATATTAATAAAGAGTTCTACCATGCAGACTACGGTTGATGCGATCATGCATCACTGAAATAGAGACGCAGTTCAATGAGTGATGTTTGGCGCTATGTAGCCGTAGGGTCTGTCCGTTATCGTGTCAAACAACTGTCCACTATTCCACACGTCACGATACAGCTGTCATATGTCTGTCTGACACGACATTTGACACAAAAGAACCTACGGCTAACGGCGCCAAACATCCCTCGTTAGTCAAAACTAATACATTCAATAACGATGTTATTATAACTTACTGTATGTATACACAAAAGTAAGACGTTGTAAGACCTCTTCAAAAGATTAAAGTTCTGCAAAGTATAAAGTGGAGATTGAATTACAAGAGCGAAGAATAAAGTACTTAGTTTGAAACTTTCAACTCTTTGAAGTTTGAACTATCAAGGGGATAATTCTGTATCAATTATATGAGTCGTGTTCGTTTGCTTTTTCAACTGCGCATGCGCGGCTTTTTCGTGTGTCAGTGTGAGTGTCATATTCTAAAATACCTTGTCATGTTCTAAAATACCTGTCATATTTTCTAAAATTTGACAGAAATTGATCGGTATTTTAGAATATGACACTCACACTGATGACACTGACACGCAAAAAAGCCGCGCATGCGCAGTTGTAAAAGCAAACGAACAAGGCTATTTTAAATAGACACTTGATAAAATCAATAAATGTTTATAGCATGTATCGGAATATACATAGGAAGCGCCATTTAGATAAGTATTTAGATTTATTTAGATAAGTAGTTCCATAAAACCTATTGGCTATTTCACTCTATCAAGGGATTTTCCAACATCAAGATAACACTGGAATACATTATTATCCTCCTGTTAATTACCCGAGATCTAAGTGGACTATACTAATTGACAAGTGACGTCATAGTCTCTGTAGTCTCTTTACAATTACAACAGACGTCTATAATAGGTGTTATATTTTTTTGTAAGCTTAATTGTAAGGAACTAAGTATTTTTGTTAACAAATTACATAATTTTGTAACTTTTTTTCTATAACCAGCTATAGATTCATGTAACAAGTCACGATAAAATACTTTAGTCATTTTTTCAAACTCGAAGACCGAAATGAAGGGCCAGGCTACAACACGACGCCGCCGCAACGCAGTGTTGTGGCCTGGCCCGAAGTGACCGTATCGACTGCAGACGAGTTGAACTATTGTGGTGGTGGTGAATGTTGGACTGTTTTTCGATGTTCAAATCCAAATACATCAATATTTGCAAACCATTATGTTCTAGACAAGGGGCTTACGTCTGTATTCGACTGTTTAATATCCCTAATCCCTTTCTTTCCCTTTTATCCACATTCGAAGGGATTTGAAGGTCGAAGTGGGTGCGGTCAACAATAAAACTGTTTAAGAAGTTGTTAACTCTTATAGGTACTAACTTTTGGCATGTTTGGATACTCATAATATGGGTTTATTTGGTAACAATTTAGGTAGAAGTACGGTCGAAGATAGATCTGGATTAGCACCTTTAAGGCCCTGTATTTCCAGAAACGGACGATTTTCAAGATTTTAAAGTGACAGGAGACAAAAATATAGTAATTTAAATTCTGAAAAAAATATATTATGTGTTAGTTAAGGATCTAACACAGTGGAGTTCATATTCCATTACGCAAAATCATGAACTTCACTCGATAGAAAAAATCCCAAAGTTACCCCTTCTTTTCACGAAATTGCCATACTATGTCCAAATTATTTGAAATTTTCAGAATTTTTTTGATTTATGAACTCCGCTGTGTTAAATCCTTAACTAACACATATTTTTTTCAGAATTTAAATTACTATATTTTTATGTCTCACCTGTCACTTTAAAATCTTGAAAATCGTCTCTTTCTGGAAATACAGGGCCTTAAGGTGACGCAGCGTTAAAGTAAGAAACCGTGTTGGATATGTTTAAGATTGCTTGTTTTCTATGAGAGGCCGGCCGGCCTCTCATAGAAAACAAGCAATGGAACAGCAAAAAATGGAAAGGGCGTAAGCGACAAAATGGTTTTTGTCGCATAATTTAAAAACCATAAATACATTTCATATAAGCTATGCACAAATTAAAGTGCATGCTTGAACCAATTTATGTACAAATTTTGAAACCTTAAATCACTCTCCTCTGTTGGAAAAATAGGAATCCCTTTTTTTACAGAGATCTTTTCGATTGATTATTCTGTGCTATAAAAGTTGTCCAATCGTGTTATGCTATGGGCAATTCAAAGACAAAGATATGATGAATACTGACAATGAACTTCAATTTCTTAGCTTTAGTCATTGCTGAGAAAAATCGGCATCGCTACAGCCAAATTATCAAGGCGTCGTCTTAAACCTTTCTAGATGACGCCCGCAACTCCGTTGCGCTTAAGCTTGACTATCGCGCGGTAACCGTACATTTTTTCGAAATAAAAAGTATCCTATGTCCTTTCCCGGGATTCAAACTATCTCCATACCAATTTCAACAAAATTGGTTCAGCGGTTTGGGCGTGAAGTGGTAACAGACAGACAGACAGACACACTTTCGCATTTATAATATAAATATGGATTTCTTAGTTCAAAAGTCTGTAATTGACTGTAGGTAGGGTATCTGTAATAAATAATAATTTAATATCAACAATGTAAAGTTTTTAGTGGTGTACAAACCTATTCTTTTCATTCAAAACAAGATTAAAAATGTAGGTCAACAATAATTTAGATCTTTTGTCTGCAAAATTAAAGAGAATATTGACAGGATTATAAAACTCTCGCCATGTTTTCACTCTTTATAATGTTTAGGTCAAGTTTTGAGCATCCGCCGAAACAGCCTCGGAAGTCCTAGTGTCAAATAGATTTTGCAATTAGTTTTAGCAAGCACCCCAGCAAATGCATGACGCATTTGCTCTTTAAGGGCCGGTTGTTTGATCGCTAGTCAAAAATGACTAATAGTATCCGTAACCATTAGTTAGTTGACTGTAGTTAAAGCCTTGACCAGTTGTTAAAATAGAAATACGTTGTTTCAACTGATTTTTGACTATAGTTAAAAGTAACAATCGTCAATTGTGTTGCTATTTGAATGAACATGGGGAACCCAAAATTCTGCCGGGAGAATTTTTTTACTACTGGTAACATCTGGTAATATTGTTTATGAAACGTCAAATTTGGCTGTACAGAACGAAGTCTGTGACGAAATTACGTTCTTTTTTGTTTGTCAACGTCATTGTCATAACGACAACATTCAATTGTTTCAACTTTCAAACTAAACAAACACAGTGTTTTAACTTTTACGGTCCGTGGAATATAATATTAATTATTTTAAAGGTATTCATTGTTGTGTGGAACTTAAATTATAATAAATAAGTACAATCATAAAAGTTGTGTAGTCAAGTGTCGTGTAGAAGTTTCAACAAGTTTGCAGTAACATGGAAAATAAAACAAGCAAGTAAGCTCGTGGTGTTTTCGTCAATGCTATGATTACAACCATCAATAATGACTTATTTTTATTATTTAAACCATTTATAACCAAATTATAACGACGTTTTATTTACATGACATGATTCTAAACAAAAAGACCGACCATGCCAGTAGCAAACAAAAAGACGAGGCATGGTCTAAATTGACTGATGAGTTCAACAGTACTAATACTATCTACAGAACAAAAAAACAATTAATATATAAATTTAATAATATGAAAAAAATTGCAAGAAAGGTAAATAAAACCTGCAAGTATTATATTAATATATAAAATGTTTTTTCATAAAATGCCAGTGTTATATCTTTTTTATATGAATTCAGGAATTGTCTTTTGAGAAAAAAGAACGCCGTGTCACAGGAGGAGGGCCTCCACCACCCAAGCCTTCCGAAACAAGCGAATGGATATGTAGTATTATGAGCGAATCCATAGTGGGTCTGCCTTCTACATATGACTCGGATTTTACTCAATATGGTACTTATGTGTAAATAATTATATGTATAATTAAGCATTTTGTTAATATTTTTCCTAGTTAGTACAGGGGTCTGATCAGGGATCATAGGATGTAGATGGAATATAATTTATTACATTTAGATTTTTTTAGTTTTCTTGTAAAAAAATTCTATAGCAAGGAATATGAAGAACTGTAACTCATATCATCTTAAAACGCACAAACTATAATAGAGAAGTTTAATTTATATAAATACATTAGTATAAGAATGCAATGTGTTATCATATTAAGTAATTTTTTTGTTTGTAGATCATTCTGAAAATAATCAGGATACTCTCAACAATGCAGAAATGGTTATAGAGGAGGATATTCAATTAATGGACATGCCCTTCTTTATAGAAGACAATAAAACTGATATCCCATTGAAAGATGTTGCTGATAAAGAGACAGGCATTGACATCCAAGGTAAACAAATAGTGTTTTGGTTATAAAGTATTAGGTAAATATTTCTATAAAATTGTCTTATAAATTTTTCTGATTTTTCAGAAAATCAAGTTCATAAATTTGATACAAGCACTCCAAAAGCAATGCTGAAAAAGCCTATTTCCAAACAATTAGGTATGTTTGAATTTATATTTTAAAACATATCCACCTATTATATTCACTCATTGAATATTATTATTTATTCGTATTGTTTAAAACTTTTCAGAAACTGGTAGGAAGAACAGATTAGTCTGCACTCCTTTAGAGACAAGAAAAAGGATCATAACTATGTCGAAAGAAAAGGAAGTTTACATTAAGAAAAAAGGGACTAGAGAGGTAAAATTGTTGGAGTTTGCGGAGGAGGAACATAGGAAAAATATGGAGCATAAGGAAAAATTACATCAAATAGAAATAGAATTTAAAAATAAAATAAATGAATTGATGCTGAAAAAAGCATCTATAGAAGTGCAGATTGAGGAGGAAAAATTGAAAAAACTTCAAATACCTAGAAAATAAAACTTTTTATTGATTAATAAATTAATACATAATAAACATAATTAAAATTTATTCAGTACTTTCATTGGCCAACCTGTAACAAAGAAAAAGTATTATTATTAACACTCCATAATGAAAGATACTATAAAGAACTTTACATTTGTCCTATAACGGCACTGACCTTGCAAAATATTCTTGTATTAGTTGGTTGCGATATATTTGTTCTGAACTCCCTTGCGTAGTAGATATTTCATTAACGGGCATAACAATGTCTGAAGCAGTTCCATGTGGAATATTTTCTTTATGATTTATACATATATTATGTAATATTGCTGTGGCAACAATAATTGGCTGAACATTTTTAATATTTACTCGTAGCTTAGAGCCAATAGCTGGAAATCTACGCTTCCAAACACCAAATGCTCTCTCAACAACATTTCTAGTTCTGATTTGGCTTTCATTATACAACCTTTCAGATGGTAACTGTGGATCACTGAGGGGTGTCATTAGATAGGTTTTCAATGCATATCCACGGTCACCTAATAAACAACAATTTCCGAAGTCACCCTGGTCAAATTTCCTTTTTATTTCGCTAGCATTGAAAATTGTGCTGTCATGCACAGAGCCGGGCCATCTCGCTACTATGTCCAAAATTCTGAGCTTGGAATCTGCTACCACTTGTGTATTAATGGAGAAGAAGTCCTTCCTGTTTCTGTAAAGCTCTGCATTGTTGCCCCCTGAAATATTAGGCAGAACAATTAAATAAGTAGGAACTTTCACTATTATAATAATTTTAAACCAGAGCCACGTCTTTTATAGGTACTTGGTTAAAAATTGAAAATTCAATGCCCTAGCACTTTCACAGGTGAATAAATTTTACTTATAGATATTTAAGTAATCAATCAATTACTTACCTGGGTTTAATATTGGAATATGAGTGCAGTCTATAGCACCCACAACACTTGGAAATTTTGATATGTTATAGAAATCTGCTACAGTCGTCCTGATTTCTTCCGTATTTTGTGGCATGTGCACCATTCTTTTAAATTTGACACAAATCGCTCTAGATACCGTATGAATGATTCTACAAATAGTAGATTTATGCAAGCCAAATAGATCTCCAGAACACTGCTGAATATTTCCAGTCGCATAAAACCTTAAAGTTAGCAGCATTTGGTCCACTGCACTCACTGCATAATTTCTGAAATATAAATATAGGGTAAGTATTAGGTATATTTAGTATTTACCTATCGTAACAAATTGACAGCTTTTTGATATTATGATGAATAGGTTTCAATATTTATGTACCTAATACAGCACTGTTGTTGTTGGTACGTACTTACCTAGTAGTTGGTCTCTCCAATGTAGACTTCACTTCAGCAACTATCCAAAGTACTGTTTCTTTGGACATTCTAAACCTTTCGAAAAATTCAACTTCATCCCAATAGTCTAGCTGCATAATTCTTGAGCGAAATGTTTTCGGGCGGCGTGTTAAAACGTATTCTAGGATGATTTCTTCATCAGAAGAACTTTCCGAGTCATCGAAATGTATAAGTACATTTAAATCCATATTTTTTTAATAAAATCACTCTTTTTAGGCAGTAAAATATCTCAACTCGACTAGATATTATCCGCAACAACAAACAAATCTAACTAATGGTCAGTGTTAACTACGCAGTCCGAGCGTGGTCATTTTATTTAACTATTTGTCAAAAACTTTAACTACAGTTAGCTTAACTATCGATTGAAAAACAACATTTTGTAATTTTTAACCAATAGTTAGTTTAACTAACAGTTTTTAACTATTAGTAACCTTAACTAGCGATCAAACAACGGGCCCTTAGTGCAGCTACTTTCACAGTGAACTCTACACAAGGGACACAAACACACTCTAAAGCGCATCACACACGGTGAAGACAATATAATATTTTATCTTATGATGCCCAAATATAAAATATTATAGTATCTTAAGCTATCACACACGGCTAAGATACGATAATATTAAAAATCTGTTCATTTCCTTACGAGTCTGCGTTGGTGCCACACGTATTCCTTGTTAGAGTTCCATATACAGGGTGATTGACTATGAGTGATAACTGATAACTAATAACTGATACTGCCTTACTTCTTGATTTGTTAGACAGCTCTTCAGACGATGATTCTGATATAGAATGTGAAATGCAGATTGTAGTAGCACATTCCAAAAGGAGAAACATTTGGATAGAGCCTCACATAAAAAAGAGAAAAACCTGCGGCGAATTTAACCTTTATCAATATCTGTCAACGAAGAAGTTTCAGGAGTATTTTAGAAATTCAAGAGAAACATTCATTTCGATTCATGAGCTTTTTAAGCAATAATAATAATAAAGCAATAAATTATAAGTCAATTTTATTTAAAATTATCAGAAATGTTACTTTTTCCCTCAAAATGTTACTTTTCGAATGAGAGTAGGTATGTAACTTACTAACATACAACACTGGCAACACTGCGTCCACTAGTGCGTCCGATCACTGATGAGCCCGCTGCTCGACACAAAAACACCCTGTACCTATTCATAAAGATATATTTCGCATCTTAAGATAACATATTAAGATACGAAATATATATTTCGTATCTTAAGATAAAATATTAAGATATGAAATATATATTTCCATATCGCTCGGTATCTTAAGATACAAAATATAAAATATAAATTAACTTCGTCGTGTGTGATGGTTCATAGGATTTCTATGGTGAGCGATATTCTAAAATATGCTCTAAGATAATATATATTTTATATTATCTTCACCGTCTGTGATGCGCTTAAAGTATTATCACTTAGTTTTGTTACAACCTGTATATTTAATTTCAGAATGAAAATGCATAGCGTGTTCACTGATTGCGTTTAGCTGCGGTCGCTACGCACCGTACGCAGGTCCCTATTGATCTATCCCGCACTTCCTTGGAATGATATTGTGAAGGTAACTCATAGCATCGCCCCAACTCATAAATCTGATCTGACCTTGTCTATTGTTTACGTGATTTTCAGATTCGCAAAAGCGTCGCGTTGTTCGGTTTGAATTTTGAATAGGGAATAATCTATACTACTCTATACTACATGATACTACTAATATTATGAAGCTGAAGAGTTTGTTTGTTTGAACGCGCTAATCTCAGGAACTAGTGGTTCGATTTGAAAAAAACTTTCAGTATTAGATAGCCCATTCATCGAGGAAGGCTATAGGCACTATAATTTTAAGCTAAGATCAATTGGAGCGAAGAAACAGAGGAAAATGTGGAAAAAACGGGGAAAATTATATGAAATTGATTATTATCTTAAGAACTACTGCAGCAATTTTTTTTGTTATTATTGACACACATGAAGAATAGACCACGTGAACGGACATAGGCAATTTTTTGGCGGAAAAATGTACGGTTTCCGTGAAATTCCTCAATTACGCGTGCGAAGCCGCGCGGAACATCTAGCAGGGAATATTAGGCAAAGGCCGGAGCAGAGAACGCTACTAGCACATACGAGTACAGTAAATAGTCCGACCAAAATCCGACAAAAATCCGACGTCGCATCAGAACATTGATTGTCAATTAACGCTTCAACTCCCGTAAGGCCCAAGTGGGCCGCGATAACAATTGAAAGGCTATTGTGTCTCGTTTTTCCACGATCGAAGGACGTCGAACAAAACTTTTTGTTTACTGTTAAATGTTGGTATTATGGTCGGTTTACGTATTACTCCAAATGAAATCCTCTATACCTATTGGAATAATGTAAACGGGCACCGGAAGGCGGAATGCACTGGATGGAATTTTTCAAAAAAAGCGCAGGATTTGATCACTGGTTGGGGATAATGTAAACTGACCATTAGTTTGTTCTTGAAAATTTACAACGAGGCTTCATTATTATGTACATTGTTTACATGGGATGACTGGTAATTGTGTTTTAAGCGAATTCGTGTCATCTAACAATTTAGCAGCTACTTATTGATCAGTTTCAAGGCTTGCATCTTCAACAGCTCTAATGGGTTTTTTATCCGATTGTCAAAGAAGTGAGGGTGTAATATTTTAAGATTATAGTTAGGTTATGACTTATGACAGGTATGTGAAAATATTTACGTTTTCTAGGTATGACCAAAAAAGACCGAGACTGCAAGACCACGAGAAAAATTGGTCTTGGTCTTGCAAAATGGCAAGACAAAGACCAAGAAAAATTTTGCTCATCACTAATTATTGCCATGCCCATAAATGTAAATAATGAAAATATAGCATATATGTATATGTCGCAGGGAAAAGAGGATATCAGGGATTTCACGATATCCTTAGGGATATCACGAACTCCCGGTAGATGCCGAATATTTCTGTTTGTTACGTCTTCTTACTAAAAATATCTAGTGATATGTCATTTCACTAAACTAAATCTAGTGAAATGTCAGAAACGCGGATACCGCCGAATAAAAATCGAGCCACTCATTTCTCTCGCTCGCTCTAGCTCCCACACGTGACACGGGCACTAGTGGGAGTGAAACAAATGCGTCGCTCGAGCTGGCGCGGCTCGTCCAGCCTAGAGACAGACAGACAGACTAACCCTTTGGGTACGGAACCGTAAAAACTAGGATAATCGAAGAGCTGGAGTACCTTTAGTACCTGTGCCTGTACAAGAGCCTAACCAAACTAGAGATCGACATGCCACCTTTACAAAAAATATTCAACTTGGTCGGCCGCTTCATTTGACGTCAAAAATCAAAGGTCTGATGAAGAACCCTCAGCTGGTTTCAACTGTATGATTCAGAGATATGGTCCCCTATGGCCTCCTCAGATCTGCTGTAGTTGCATTACACGTGTGATAATAATAATAATAACTCCCACTCTGGTTTTGGTGACGGTGGCCGGTTTCATTGAAACCAGGCCAAGAGTAATTTTATAGTGCCCAAGTGTGTGCGCAGTACACAAGAGCAATCTCTATATTCCTTTACTCGCATAACCCGGTGGGACGGAAGACTGACACGACCGGCGAGAGATCAGGCGCAGGACCGACTTTTTACATGCCCATCCGACGCATGGATCATCTAACATCTTACTTGTCAGATTCAGATGTTAGATGATCCAATCAAAGTACCAGTGTGTATACTAGAGCAAGCGAGAGAAATGCGTGGCTTGATTTTTATTCGGCGGTGTCCGCTTTTCTGACGTTTCACTAGATTTAGTTTAGTAAAATTTAATTAAATTTAGTTTAGTGAAGTTTAGTAAGAAGACGTAACAAACAAGAATATTCGGCATCTACAGGGAGTTCGTGATATCCCTAGGGATATCATGAAATCCCTGATATCCTCTTTTCCCTGCGACATATAGATAATAGAACTATTTTCCGTACTTTTTGTTGACGATTATTTAGTATAATTATAGTTATTTAGTATATATAGTTAAATTTTGTTACACACTGTTTTAGCAATGTTGAGTACTAGATTTTGCATTTTTCTTACAGTTGGTAAAAAAAACCGAAGAAATTAAAAACGTGTATTTAAGTTACGTCAGAAAATTTAGCAAGGGTGCAAAAAGCTTCGAACTCTTAAGCACTTTGAAAGTAGACGAAAGCTTTTTAGAAAGTTCAAAATGAATGCAGTCAATGTTGAAATGAGCTTCGTAAAACTACTACTTACGGCTTCGAATCGAAATATCTCACATAAACTATTTAAACCTTTAATAAGTTTATTATTATTGTACGTTTAATGTTTTGTATGATTGTTGTTATTATAATGTAACAATTCCTATCCATAGTTTAGAGGATTCCTACAAACAAAAACATACTTATATCAAAAATTGTACGCGCTTGTTTGAAAAGTTCGTCAGTTCCAAAATCAATGAACATTTCGAGTCCCTTGACCATACTGAGTAGGCATAAAAAAGTAACGCTGCCAATTGCCATCTTGTCAAAACACAATCAGCTGTTCCCAGAACTGACAGCTTTGGTGTTTGATTATGATTAATTTTTTTAATAAATAAGTAAATCACGTTCAGATTTTAGATTTGTGAGCACGGGAGAAGACGCGTGAGAGCGCCCGTCGGCTTCCCGAAAGTTCCAGTAACCGAGAGAATGATACCGGTGCACTGTTCACAGTTAAATTACCCGTGACGTGACCTTTATTACAATCAAATAAGAATCACTTTCACGGACACTCCGAGGTAATACGACTGATCGCGCTAACCTTGGAATTTACTTAAAAACAAACCAAATTCACTGGTGCCTGATAATTTTATTTAAATTAACAATTAAAAATTTACTTTTTTATCTTATTAGATTTGAATATAAATTTTTATACACTTGCGCGTGTTTTTGGACATCATTCGTAATTTATGTAAGGAAAAATGTACTCACCCTGTAATTTTAGATTTTTACAGCATTTTTTTAGCTGACAATGAATTTACTAGCTTTAAATTCTACGGATTTATTTAACAATTCAACGGAGATATTGAAATTGTAGACACGTCCTATTGACATAACAACACAACAACACTTTATCACTTAAATAATACAAATCAAGCACATTACTGACAAATTCTTACCTGGCTTTTCTCTCTAATTCACCGGTTTTCTCATTTTTCCTCAAAACAAACGGCAATCTGTTCGAAACAACAATCATGCTCCCTTTGCTGTTGCACGCCGAGCGACTAACGCCGTTTTTCGATTCACTCATTTTTCTCGACGGTCTCCCGGCCGACCAATCACAGCGAAGCGTTTGCGCGTGCGCGTAAAAGAGAGGGAATTTTGAATAATTTTTTAGACACAACTACTTGTTTTGTTTGTGTACCGTGACATCGCACGCGAGGTTACTCGGTTTATTGTATAATCTTGGCCGCGGTGATGATACACATCATCGGCTGACAACGGCGGACTGTTTTCTTTGTGTGTGCTAGGTGCCTTTATAGACTGGCGCGGCGCAGAAGGGTGAGCTACTCGTCTCGGACTGAGGTCTGATGTGTCGTAAAGACGAAGGAGGTTATCAATGGACTGACCCACAGGGGTGGAGCTAGTATATCGAATTTTATTTGTCCTCTTGTAATCTCAGGAATGATGCAGAAGGCATTGGGCTTTTAATTATTCAAATGTAATAGTTGCATGTATTTGTTATTGTTTAGTTTGTTTACGTCTCGCTGTTTTTATTTACTTTGATAATAATGAGTTCAATATTGTCATATTATATTTGCTTCGCTTAAGCTTTGTTGCATATTAGAAGCAACACAGAAGAGTGGTAGTACCCGAAGTAGTCACCTGGACCACTGTCCAGGCTAATTATTTTTCTTTTTCTTATTCGAGTAAACGATCTCAAAAGCCACGATTTCCAGAATCTGATCAACCTTTGCAGGTATTGCTTTCAAAGCAAAATAATATATTGATGCACCTACTGAAGCATCTGAAGATTACTCGTCTCTGGCCATCCGCCTTTGCATTATCACTCCCAAGTAACATTATTAAAATTGGTTTTTCTTTGTTTACAAAAAATAAACAATCCAATTATGAATGCACGATACAATTCGCGTGAGTTACACCAAAGGCGGAATAGAATT
The DNA here is from genome assembly GCA_963422495.1 of Polyommatus iphigenia. Taxonomy (NCBI): domain Eukaryota; kingdom Metazoa; phylum Arthropoda; class Insecta; order Lepidoptera; family Lycaenidae; genus Polyommatus; species Polyommatus iphigenia. The sequence goes on along the minus strand of OY730188.1, from coordinate 29,016,508 downwards.
ATAATTTACGATGCTTCAGATTGAAATAGTTAACCTTATTATTAGGATTAAGGTCGCGCTGGCTAAACGAGATTAAGCGTTATCCGCAGGATTAAAATTCGGCAAGTAATGGATTATGAAACGACGTCAGAAAAATGAAAATAAATGCAGAGAGTTTGGTCAAGCTGGACAGTGGACACATAGTGTTTTTGGAAACAACAAGTAAATCCATACTTACCTATTTATAATATCATAAATGCGAAAGTGTGTGTCGTCAAAGATTGATCAAAATATGAATGTAAATTGTTTATAGTAACAGAGCTGCTGCGGGCTGCCAGACGTTTGAGGTCCCAGTTTGGGCGCCAAGTGCCAACCTCAAACTTCAGTGGCTTGGGCGTTGAGGTTGGCACTTGGCGCCCAAACTGGGACCTCAAACGTCTGGCAGCACGCAGCAGCTCTGTTACTATAAACAATTTACATTCATATTTTGACCAATCTTTGACGACATCCTTATCAAAAACCTGGAACAAGGGCGGCTCATTATAAATAAATAAATAATGTTTCGAAATCTGCATTCATTTTTTAAAATCATTCAATCAATTTATCTTCATTTTAAATTCGCTAACCATATTCGGGTAAAAACATAGAACACGTCATAATATAACAGCTTTGTTTCAGGTTTCTTTGCTGTGTGCTACCTTCAGAATAGGTCGTCTTTGGTTATCATTGTTTCCCCGGAGAAAAAGGATATTTTTCCTCTTTTCTGAGTTCTAATAATTTTAAATCACATAAAGTCTCATACGTATGTGTCACAGTTGTATAATTATTATCGTTCACGGAAAATATTTCCCGGCATTTCCACGCATGTGCGGCGCGCGTGGGGCGTGCATGCGGCGCACGCGCATGCGGCATGTTCAATGCTCATTATTTTGTATGAATGAAGCGTTTACTATGACCCCGCTCTGTCTGCGCCGCGTCGTTATGTAATGCGCTGTAAACGTGTCTCTGTATCAAGGTTTCACGATCCATGTGTGTAATACAGTTTCAGTAGACCTTTTAAACTACAAATCTATACATATTATAAAACAAAGTCGCTTTTTTTCCCTCATGTCCCTTTGTTCCCTTTAATCTTTAAAAACTACGCAACGGATTTTGATGATTCTTTCAGTGTTAGATAGCCCATTTATCGAGGAAGGCTATTATAGGCTATATTTTATCACGCTAATACCCGTTTTCACCAACAACACCTAAAATTTAGGTGTACCTTAAGCCAATATAAGGGGCACCTAACGCAAGTTTCGTTCTTGATGAATTGACAACCCCGTAACTCTTAGGTGACGTATATATCACTACATAGTATAAAACAAAGTCGCTTTTTCTGACCTCATGTCCCTTTGTTCCCTTTAATTGCGGTTTTCTTTAATAGATAGAGTGATTAAAGAGGAAGGTTTGTGATAAATATGTATATTAATTATGGGAGTTCGCTATTTTACAAGTAAAATATCAGACGGCCATTCTATAATAGATTCATTGTCAAGGCAACCGTCACCTAACGTCGTCGTCGTCGCCACATACGTCACCTAAGTGTACGGGGTCGTCAATTCATCCCGTAAATTATAAACGTCACCTAATGGTTTGACGGATGAATCGCATAATAGGTTGTTTTATTTCAAACTAGCTGTCCCGGCAAAAGTTGTTTTGCCATTTAAAGTATTTCTACTTCATCAGTTGATACAAAATCTTAATCCTTCTTTTATCCCCTAAGAGGGGTGGGGGGAAAAATTTTATACATCAGATGTTAAGTTGGAAAAACAGTTAATAATATGAAGTAAGTCCATTAAAGAAAAAAGTTTGATACAAAATCTGACCCCCTCTTTGGTCCCCTTAGAGGGGTGGGGGGGGGGGGGGGGGTGATTTTTATACACCAGATGTTGAGTTGGAAGAAGGCAAATATATCTGCGAAAACCGCATTCAAATCAGATCAGTAGTTTTCATGTGATAGTGGAACAAACATACAGACAGACAGACAGACAGACAGACAAAAAAACTGACCACATTTTTGGCTTCTATAGCGATGTAGTGACCCCTTCCGCTTATTATTTTTTGAATATCTTTAATGTACATAATCTTCATTTCTACAGTTTTATTATATGTATAGATAAACGTCACCTAAAAGTTACGGGGTTGTCAATTCATCCCGCAAATTATAATGGTTTAGGTGTCACTTAAACGTTGGTGAAAACAAAACTTGCGTTAGGTGCCCCTTAATTATATCGGCTTAAGGGACACCTAAATTTTAGGTGTAGTTGGTGAAAGCGGGCATAAGACTAATAGGAGCGAAGAAATAGAGGAAAATGTGGAAAAAATGGGGAAAATTATTTGAAAGGGCTTATCTCGCGAACTACTGGAGCAATTTTTATGTTATTTGGCACAGATAAGAAGTAGACCACGTGAAGGATTATGGGCTATCGATTTTAAACATTTTTTTAGTGGCTATATATTTTGTACCCGTGCGACGCCGGGTACAAAATATATTATAAATAATTAAGCATACTCGACAATTCCGCGCCTAAACTTTTTTCTGCCAGTTTAGAGGTTGTGTTCAAAAAGACGATATTTGTAGTTAATTATTGAGGGATTTTTTCACATAAAAATAGTAAAAATACTTAAAAATCAGATTGAAAAGAGTGACTTTCAAAAATAATATGATATCGAATCCTTACTAATATTATAAATGTGAAAGTGTGTTTGTCTGTCTGTCTGTCTGTCAGTCCTTCTGTCTGTAAGTTATACCTCCTCACGCCCAAACCGCTGAACCGATTTTGCTGGGTATGGAGATGCTTTGGGTCCCGGGAAAGGATGTAGGATACTTTTATCCCGTTGAAATGTACGGTTCCCTCGGGCCTCGCGATAAACGAATTTTGGCGTTATTGAGTTGCGGGTGTTCTCTAGTGTAAAATGAATCTGTATTTTCATTTTTCATCCGTTCATCTATTTTTCATTTGACCTTCTACTCAGTATTTTATTCAGGGCTGTCCTTGCCCTTTGACAACTGTTTCAATATATTTTCATCGTCGTATTTTTCAGCTAATGATAAGCAACGTAGATCTAATATAACTAATTTTTAAAGGTTACCTCTTACTATTAAGGGCCTTAATAGGCCTTAGCTAGCTGAGGCCCTTAGAAACGATTTTGAATATAATGCACATAAATTATAATAATTAAGGCTGTCACAGACAGAGCAGGTAATGTAAAGATGTATATTATAGCACGATACATCTCGATACATCTCGATACATCTTTCTATAAAAATCGTCAGGAGACCACACACAACAGCTATAATGAAAGATGTATCGTGCTATAATATACATCTTTACATTACCTGCTCTGTCTGTGACAGCCTTTATAGCACGATACATCTCGATACATCTTTCTATAGAAATCGTCAGGAGACCACACACAACAGCTATAATAATGTATATTTTTACATCTTCGTATCTTAAGATACAGAGCTATATGAAAATATATATTTATATTTTGATACATCTAAATACATCTCACTACATCTCACTACATCTCACTACATCTCAATACATCTCAATACATCTCACTACATCTCAATACATCTCACTACATCTCAATACATTTCTGTATATTACTATACATCTCTTCTCTTCATAGGATGTTCAAAAATTCCTGTGATTTTTTATATGATTATATTATATGAGTATCATAGACAGATAAACACAGTGTTGCCACTTGCCACCTTAGCACAGCACTTCACAACAGGCACTGCAGGCAGTCTGTTCCCCAGAGCCTATATTTTCAATAAAATATCTTCAATCCACATCGTTCTGTTTTTGGCACAATATGTAACAATGCGCGCATCAAAATCACAATCCGAATCATCTTCTGATGAACTATCTAGTAAATCTAATAGCAAGAAACTCGAAGGGTCATAGTATTACAACATTAAAAATAAGAACAGCCTGTATAACACCTCAGCAGCTAAAATGTGCGTCAAGCGCGGCGGCTACCATTGAAATGTAGGGAAAGATACATTACATTACCTGTTGTGTGTGTGATAGATTAATATAATGTAAAGCTATACATCCCGGGATGTAATGTACATTAACCGATTCAGTGCGGTGTCATTTTTTGCAATTTCACGCGCCTGGCTGCGAACAAATATTTCGTATCTCCTCTGAGGCGCCTAGCGCCAGGAACTTTGATATCTCCTCTCGGGCGCCACCCGCCATGAATTGTAATTTATCGCTGTTTCGTCTGTTTCCAATTGTACAAACAGAGATGGAAAAGTGACTTATTTTTATCAGGTGTTGTAAGTCTTTGGCTATATTGATAAATTTATTTTCGTTTTATTGTAGAACGGAATATTACATGCTAGTCATGTATAATGCCAAAAAATGCATCTTTTTTATAGCATTTTATAAACAAATAAACATTGTATAAGTTGTAGTTTTTGAATGAAATATCTGAATTCTACAAATCAATCAGAAAGGAAATGATGTCTTCTCACCTCCGGGCGGAAAGCGTCAACTTTCTTCCCGCTGCGCTTACCGATGTTGCCGTTTTCTACCTCCGTCGATGAGAAAAATAGTATACGCACCACGGGCAGTAAATAAGAAAGCCTCACATCACATGTTTGTTGACCTCGGCTTCGCCTCGGCCAACAATTACATGTGATCTGAGACATTTCTTATTTTCCTGCCCTAGGTGCGTAATGTACTAATTCTACGAATAATAAAAATTAAGGAAGAGTAACTGTGTCAAAAAATTTGTTCCGCGAGCTACAAAAAGAGACCCGAATACATGCATGCATACTTTAGCCGCATAACGCAAAAAAATGAGTTCAAATAAATGTTTAATTTCACAAAAAAAAAAAAATATACATAGCTTAATAAAGTAAATTAAACAATAAAACAGTTTTAATCCACAAGCTTTTGTTGATTTCTATAATATTCAATATTATAATACAGTATACTTTTATTTTATTCATAGTGTAGCTGTCTATGCTACGCTACTCGATATTATACGAATTTTCTTTTTAGGGTTCCGTACCCAAAGGGTAAAAACGGGACTCTATTACTAAGACTTCGTTATCTGTCCGTCTGTCCGTCTGTCTGTCTGTCTGTTTGTCTGTCGCCAGGCTGTATCTCAAGAACCGTTATTGCTAGACTTCTGAAATTTTCACAGATTGTGTATATCTGTTGCCGCTATAATAACAAATACTAAAAACAAAATAATATTAATATTTAAGGGGGGCTCCCATACAACAAACGTGATTTTTTTGGCCTTTTTTGCTCGTAATCAATAATGATAAGAGGTAGGCACTTTAAATTTTCACAAAAGCCTTTAATATAATTGTACTTTAATATTTAATAATAATATTTAAATAAAATAAAAAATAAGGGTGGATCCCATACAAAAAACACAATTTTTGGCCTATCTTTGCTCTATAACGGTACGGAACCCTTCGTGCGCGAGTCCGACTCGCACTTGGCCGATTTTTAATAACACCATGCAATGACAAGAAAGTATGTATGGAGTGTTTGTGTGTGTATGTAAAGTTAGGAATAAACTTTAGAAATGTTTGTTTCATACCCGTGCGAAGCAGGGGTGGGCGGCTAGTTAATTATAAGTATAAACTATGTTGATGTGAGAATTTGCTGGTGTTGGCGTTATATATTTATAAAATGTTTAGGACTCCTGAAGTGTAAGTTTTTATGCAATATCCTAAAACTAACACTGTACACGTAAAATACGTGACAAATAAAGCCACTTTCATTGAGGATAAACCTCTGAAAAATGTAATTTCATCATAGTTTTACAGGTAAACATTTTATCTCCTCTCGGGCGTCACCCGCCATACAGAAAAGATACCCATGGTGCCTCTGCGGTGACATCCGCACGGAAACGGTTAATGTACATTACCTGCTCTGTGTGTGATGCTCTTTACTCCACTCGGGCTAGCTTGTCGCTAGCGGTCATTGACTTCCTGTCAAAAATTTGTCATTTTCCATATAAAACCACGATTGACAATATCTGACACTTCATTGTCAATCGCGGTTTATATCATAAAGTTAATATGGTATAGTACCTTTATGGTTTACATGGAAAATGACAAGTTTTTGACAGGGAGTCAATGACCGCTAGCGACAAGCTAGCCCGAGTGGAGTATAGACGTTCCGCGCGGCTTCGCCCGCGTAAATTAGACATTTCACAGACAAGAAGCCTATGATCCTTCACATGATCTACTTCTTATCTGTGCCAAATAACAGAAAAATTGCTCCAGTAATTCGTGAAATAAGCCCTTTCAAATAATTTTCCCCGTTTTTTCCACATTTTCCTCTATTTCTTCGCATGATAAAATATAGCCTATAGCCTTCCTCGATATATAGAGTATCTAACACTGAATGTTTTTTTTTTTGAATCGGACTAGTAGTTCCTGAGATTAGCGCGTCAAAACATACAAACAAACTAACTTACAAACTCTTCCGCTTTATAATATTAGTATAGATTTAATCACCTTATTGATTGATTCGTAAAAGTGTAGTGTCATTTAAGTTTTATATAAAAAATATACCGACGAAAAAGATATGGATGAAAGTTGCACTTTGTTCGTAATAATTAGCCACTAAATTGAAATTTTCATTAAATCCATAAAAATAATTATTCCTACATTAATATACGTGGGAGAGCCATGCTTCGGCACGAATGGGCCGGTTCGACAGGAGAAATACCACGTTCTCACAGAAAACCGGCGTGAAACAGCGCTTGCGCTGTGTTTCGCCGAGTGAGTGAGTTTACCGGAGGACCAATCCCCTACACAATTCCATTCCCTGCCCTCCCCTATTACCTTCCCTTCCCTTCCCTACCCTCCCCTATTACCCTATTCCCTCTTAAAAGGCCGGCAACGCACTTGCAGCTCTTCTGATGCTGCGAGTGTCCATGGGCGACGGAAGTTGCTTTCCATCAGGTGGCCCGTTTGCTCGTTTGCCCCCTTATTTCATAAAAAAAAAATATACAATACGAAAATATTTTAATGTTACTTTCCTGTACCTTTGAATTCTATTATTATTATGTTTATTGTTTGTATGTCACCTTTTGGACCAGGACCTCACAACTGTACATTATGTAATTTGCTGATAAGACTGTACATTTACAAAACAATATGTTCGCCGAAATAATTGATAACAATATAAAAGTCATATGTTTTCGTTACATCATTTACTTTATTAAGTTTTCTGATAAGTATTGTTGAATATTATTTTACGGAACATTACTTTATTTAGATGTTTTGCGCCTTTTTACTACTTGGTGCACAGCGCGATGTGTATATTCGATAGAAATGTCTCCCAAAGTGCTAACAAAAGCTGTTAATAATTGATTTCACTTTCATTATGCTTTGAAACAAAGTACTTTTGAAAATTTTAGTACATTACGTACCTAGGGCAGGAAAATAAGATCTGAGGCTTTCTTATTTACTGCCCGTGGTGCGTATACTATTTTTCTCATCGACGGAGGCGGAAAACGGCAACATCGATAAGCGCAGCGGGAAGAAAGTTGACGTTTTCCGCCCGGAGGTGAGAAATAACTATTTTCCATCTTTTTGTTAAAAGATGCCCCGTGCGCGTTTCTTACGCCGTTTCTTTTCGACGGGCTAGTTCCCAAATCGGTTGTGTGACTTTCTAAAAGTGTTAGTCGCTAACTAATTTGCTGATACTTAAAACATTTTTCCTTCATTATAATTAAGGTCTCAATTATTATATAATGCTTTGAAAGTTAATTATAACTAACTTGAGTTACTGTTTTTAAATATTTAAGTACCTATTTAGATCATATTTTGATTAATTTTTTGGGGTCCAAAGTTTTGGACATTAAATTAACAATTAACTGTAACTAGAACTTGAGACGATTTTATCAAAGGAAAACAAGTTGAGGTCAGTGTGTATGTTATAATATGTGGCTTCATTAGGGTTATCACTGCTTATATTATATTATAGAAGAAGATCGAAAAGAAATCCGACAATAATTATTTTAATATTTTGGGTAACTACAGCCTCAAATAGAAAAAAAACCCAAAAAGTCTTCATACAAATTCATCAAACTACGCTTTTTCATGTCGTCTTTCCTATGCACGTAGTATTATTGATTGGCCGTAGAAGCGTATAGTATAAACCCTAATTTTTGTTCGTAGAACTCTCTTCGTACTTTCAATTAGGTCTAAGTTACAGTTACAAGTAACAGTTTAATCCTTGTTCACCTCATGTAATGGATACTTATCCACGCCTACACTTATTACGTTGTTTAGGGCTTCTCTATTTTCACAAATACTACAAGCAAGTTGAACACTCCAGTTTTTGAATAGAGCTGTAGTGTTCAACTTACCTCACTTGTCAAAGTATACAGTACTTGGCAAATTATGATTTATGTTATAAGGTGGGTCCTTTGGCAAAATAATATAAAATCAGGGACCGCATAACGTTTCGAGACTCAAACGAACGAATCAAAATGCCGCATCCTACTCTCAAACGTGAAATGACGTCTCAAAACGGTTTCGTTGTAGGCCTCCAGTCTTTTATTGGCAAAATTTATTTTTCAACGCCTCCGTCGTCCAGTGGTTAGGAGCGTGGCTCTTGACTCGGAGGTCGTGGGTTCGATTCCCGCGTTGGAAACATGTTATTTCCAAGTTTGGTTAGGACAATGGCTGATCACCTGATTATCTGACAAGTAAGATGATCTATGCGTCGCGTCGGATGGGCATGTAAAAAGTTGGTCCTGCGCCTGATCTCGACCGACATGACACCAGTCGTGTCGGTCGTCCGTCCCACTGGGTATAGTATTATTACGACGGTGGCCAGTTTAATCGAAACCAGGCCAGTTACGCAGGAGTAATTTTATAGTGCCCAAGTGTGTGCGCAGTACACAAGAGCACTCTCTATTCCTTTTACCTATTTCATTTCATTTCATTCTCTATATAAATAGAAATTCTCTATATAAATAGAGAATGAAATGAAATGAAATAGGTAAAAGGAATAGAGAGTGCTCTTGTGTACTGCGCACACACTTGGGCACTATAAAATTACTCCTGCGTAACTGGCCTGGTTTCGATGAAACTGGCCACCGTCACCGAAACTGGTGTGGGAGTTATTATTGGCAAAATATTCGAAAATTGCCCACACGTCTGTTGCATAATTCTTCTTTAGTTACTAACATCAGCTTTGGACCTTTGGTTCAGCCGGCCCTTTCTTACCAATCACAATAGATTCTCTGTAGTCATTGTGCATACTCCCAGCCCTACGCGTAACGTGTGCGCCGACACGTGACTGATAAAATATTGATTGCATTAATTGACATCATCGTGACACTCACGATTCTGATACCTGGGATTTTCTACCTCCGAGAGAGTTAGGGACTGATTTTCATTCCTCGAATATCGCTTCTACCGCAAAGTGATGACTTGTCCTTCTTTTCCTTTGTTGGGTGAAGCCAAACGAGCGTAATTTGTGAGTTGTGAGTCGCAGAATTTCTGCCGCGTAAATATCTTTTCATACAAATCATGACTCACAAAATTACGCTCGTGTGAATCAAACAGGACTTTTGTATGAAACTGAACGCAGCAGAATTCTGCCGAACCGAAATTCTGCGACTCTCAACTCACAAATTACGCTCGTTTGGCTTCGCGGTTCGCCCTTGACAGAGAAAGTTTGCGGTCGAAGAGACTTTAAATATGGGAGAATCTTAAGCTTAGGCCTATAGGAGTTCTTATGGTGAACTCATTAAAATGTATTTTTAGAATAGTTAATGTTTATTCTTAATTTTTGTCAGAAAAATTACTATCAAGATGCTGAGGGATATCATGCTTCATACATTTCGAGTTCATACTTTATTCAACCATTTATCGCGTCAATATGTAAATAATGCGAAGGGAACACAAATAAAAGAAACTGCTGCTTTAGAAGAAAAATCATCCTATATTGTTAAACTTGAAGTAGTAACTCTGTCGACAGTATATCTAGGCAGCAGTGGTATTAAGTAGCATTTCCCTTGTAGTGGGCCAGCATGGTCCATTGTGAAGAGACACCTTTAGAGTTTAAGGTCGCTCTAAATGAAACAAACTATCTCAACTCTTAATAGATAAAGCAAAACATTTATTTACTGGGTTTTATTTATTTATCTGCCTTTCCTCATTTCGAGCTTCTGAGAAATATTCGTCACACGACACTGATACTAAGTGTCTAAACACACTAGGCCGAAGTTACGCCGGCGTAAATTCCGCATGATTACGCCCATTGCCAACGACACACTATTCCGTCGCGTTCCGTCTGTATTTTGTATTCGTTTGACATTGCGGACGTAATTTACGCCGCGTAACTTCGGCCTAGTGTGTTTAGACACTAAGAAAGAGTACAGATTAAAAAATAGTATTAGAGAGTAGGAAAAGTCTTAAGTTATACATTGAGTAGTTTTTATTCGAGCAGAGTTTCACCTTACACATTTCAAAGTTAATTACAGAATGAATCAATCAATGCAATATAGCTGGCTTTTATACCATTTGAACACAAAGGAAAACGAACTTCCGTTGACAATTCAAATATAGTAAAATCATATAAAATACATTAAAAATTAAGAATGGCCAAAAACTAAGTTCAGTATATAATTCTAAATATTAATTAATGTACTAAGATAATTATATACTGAAATATGTGAAGAGGAAGTTATAACGGAAGAAAATAATCTATTTGTCAAAATCAAGTACCTTACTAATTACTATTTAAAATATAATTATCACTAAACAAAATTATATAAAGTGACTAACATAATATTATACCGATTTAAATCTATACTTATAAAATTACATGTCCTGACTGACTGACTGACTGACTGACTGACTGACTGACTGACTGACTGACTGACTGACTGACTGATTCATCATCGCTGAGCAAAAACTGTTAAAGTTACAGCCACGAAATTTGGTGAGTAGGGTTGTTTTATTAAGTAGACATCCACTAAGGAAGGAATTTCGAAAATTTTACCCCGAAGGGGGTGAAATAGGGGTTGAAAGTTTGAATGAAAGTCCGTCATTTCTTGAGTTAGTAACATGAAACTTTATTTTTGGGTTACTGATTAAAAATAAATGGATACGTAAATACGTAAGAAATGACGGACTTTCATTCAAACTTTCAACCCCGATTTCACCCCCTTGGGGGTAGAATTTCCAAAAACGCTTAAATAAGCGTTTTTGGAAATTCTACCCCCAAGGGGGTGAAATCGGGGTTGAAAGTTTGAATGAAAGTCCGTCATTTCTTGAGTTAGAAACAAGAAACTATTTTTGGGTTACTGATTAAAAATGAATGGATACGTATTTAAGCGTTTTTGGAAATTCTACCCCCAAGGGGGTGAAATTGGGGTTGAAAGTTTAAATGAAATTCCGTTATTTCTTAAGTTAGAAACTTGAAATTTTATGTTTGGGCTACTGATTAAAAATGATTGGATACGTGCTTAAGCGTTTTTGGAAATTCTACCCCCAAGGGGGTGAAATAGGGGTTGAAAGTTTAAATGAAAGTCCGTCATTTCTTAAGTTAGGCACATGAAAGTTTATTTTTGGACTGCTGATTAAAAATGAATGGATAGGTATTTAAGCGTTTTTGGAAATTCTACCCCCAAGGGGGTGAAATCGGGGTTGAAAGTTTGAATGAAAGTCCGCCATTTCTTGAGTTAGAAACATGAAACTTTATTTCTGGGTTACTGATTAAAAATGAATGGATACGTATTTAAGAGCTTTTGGAAATTCTACCCCCAAAGGGGTGAAATTGTGGTTGAAAGTTTGAATGAAATTCCGTTATTTCTTAAGTTAGAAACTTGAAATTGTATGTTTGGGCTACTGATTAAAATGATTGGATACGTGCTTAAGCGTTTTTGGAAATTCTACCCCCAAGAGGGTGAAATAGGGGTTGAAAGTTTAAATGAAAGTCCGTCATTTCTTAAGTTAGGAACATGAAAGTTTATTTTTGGACTGCTGATTAAAAATGAATGGATAGTTATTTAAGCGTTTTTGGAAATTCTACCCCCAAGGGGGTGAAATTGGGGTTGAAAGTTTGAATGAAAGTCCGTCATTTCTTGAGTAAGAAACATGAAACTTTATTTTTGTGCTACTAATTAAAAATGAATGGATACGTATTTAAGCGTTTCTGGTAATTCTACCCCCAAGGGGGTGAAATTGGGGTAGAAAGATTCAATGAAAGTCCATCATTTCTTGAGTTAGAAACATGAAAGTTTTTTAACGTTTGCGTTTGACGTTTGCTTAAATAGGGTCCCGTCTTTACCCTTTGTATAAGCAACCACAAAAAAGGGAAAGCTATCCATCTTTGTTATTATACTATGTTAACGCGTACGAAGTCGCGGGCAACAGCTAGTACACAAATATAATATCATGTAGCTTGGCCATTGACATCCGCTAACACTTGGCCATCCTGCATTAGGCGTGTCCTCACGACGTTCCCATGGTTTGCTCCCCTGTGCTGTACCAGTGCCAGAACTGCCAGTGGTCTGAAACAGAGGAAGAGACCGAAACAGTATTTTGTAAAAATTAAAAAAAAGAAGTAAAATATCCAAGCCAACATGGCATTTCTGAAGCCTAAAGGTAATTAATGCATTTTTATATTTGTTGTATTGCAGTTATCAGAAACATAATATTTTGTCACGCAGACAACTAGGTAGTAATTAAATTTAGCTCAATCTTTAGAATATTTGTAAGGTCACGTAGACATCAGTCACGCAGACGCCGGTCACACAGACACCAGTCACACAGACACCAGTCACACAGACACCAGTCACATAGACACCAGTCACACAGACACCAGTCACACAGACACCAGTCACACAGACTTATATTGTTAATGAGTAGGTCACACAGACTTTTTTGATCACACAGACTTTGGTCACACAGACTTTGGTCACACAGACTTTGGTCACACAGACGAGTATTATAGATAATAATATTACTATGTTGATTTTAGGATTTGATCACACAGCCATCCTGTAGATAATAATAATAATATTATTGTGTTGATTTAGGGATTTGATCACACAGCTATCCTGTAGATTTGATCACACAGCCATCCTGTAGATAATATTATTGTGTTGATTTAAGGATTTGATCACACAGCCATCCTGTAGATTATATTATTGTGTTGATTTAAGGATTTGATCACACAGCCATCCTATAGATAATATTTATTAGAGAGTAGTAAAAGTCTTGAATTATACATTGAGTGGTTATGTTGTTAATGAGTAGGTCACACAGACTTGAATTATGTAAAAATTTTTTCTTTAGGTGTAACTTCGGGACCAAATAATACTCTTAAGATATCTTGTAAGATGCAGGCCACATAGACTACTTTATCAGGTCACATAATATACTTTATTTTAATTTAGAACTAAACTGATGCTTTGACTATGTTTCTAATATTTTTGTAATTGCATTTGGTCACACAGACTTGAATTATGTTAATAATGTATTTTTTTAGGTACAGCTTCGGGACCAGTTTCTTATTAATATTATCAATTGTGAAGAATATAGAAGTAGAAAAGCTAAAGTGTGATAATAATAAAATAGTCATTAAATTTGTATATGCCTATTCGATCAATAAAATTTGTTTCTGTACACATGATACTGTATAAATTATTATCCCTTATCTTTTTAGTTATATTATACAAAAATTATATTAAAATTAATAGATGTCTACCTCAGCATCGCTAGATGAACTGTCAGTATCAGAAGTTACTGATTTATAAGGCCTTAATATCTCACCCCTTACTACAGCTGAAAACTTCTTATTTTTCCATTTTTGGGTCACTTTGGCCTTGGGGTTTGCCATTTCCACAATACTAGATCAGCGACTGAATTTTCCTACATTTCTTGTTAGTTTTGTCAAATCTATTTTTCATAACAGTCATATTATAATTTCTATCAATTAGTAGTTTTGCTGTTGCCCTTCTATCAGTTAATGCCTGTCGTTGCGAAGTACGGTCACTAGGACCACTGGATGGAATAGCTGGTAATTTAGAGTTATCATGGCTAAACATAAGTTTAAATGAAAGGAAGGAAGTAGTAGAATTAGGTGCATTATTTATCCCCATACTATATCCATTAATTTGTCATCCGGAACAGTTTCATTTTCAGACATAGTGTTCAGTCCATCAATAATGGTACCATTTACTCTTTCCACTCTGGACCATTTGATCTGAGATTAGCTATAGCATTAAGGGCATGTTTTAATTGCATGTATTCTGTAAATTTGATTAAGGTATCGGCTAGGAAATGCTTTGCCTTTATGTTATTATGCGGACTGGGTTTCTAAGCTGGAAAATAATATCTTTAAGTATTTTGTGGCTTTTAAGGAACTAGAGATTTTGACGGGCTTAGCAAAAACAAATTGTGAACGCATAATTAACGACAAAACGTATGTGTTGCCATTCTTAGTCTTAACAATACAACTGGACGGTACTCAATTTGCAGGTCATAATCTTGTATGCTAAGCCACCATTCGAGCAATATAAGGAACAAGATTTTTTTTTGCTAAGGGTTGTGCATAACGGTGCATAATCCGTTATAACTTTTACTTTGATACCTATCATATAAATACGGGAACGCTTTAAAGATTCCACAACGGCTAATGTTTTTAACTCGTAACTGTAGTAAAACCGTTCTTTAGATGTGACCATCAAAATAGGCTATAGGTTGAAATGTGCCGTCCTGCTGTTTTTGTATTATTATATGCCCTAAACCAAGTTTATAGCATCCGTAAATTAACCTGGAGATCACAGCCACATAATTTTGACACTTGGTCCTCAATATGAGGCAAAGGGTAGATCTTTGAGTGTGTGAATTTAAATTTCGGTAATCAATGCACAGACTGTTGTCTTCACCCTTCTTTTCATCTAAAATCACTTGACTAGTATATTATTCAGACAGAGTGACGAATGTTACCAGCTTCCAAAAGATTGTTAACCTTTTCATCAACTATTGCATTTTTTTAAGACATACCTATCCTATAGGGCTTACAAAGTATGACTTTATAAGTTGTCTTTATTTTCATTTCTAATAAATTACTGGATTTCCCAAACCGCTTTTTTTGCGCGGCAAGGCTGAAAACTATCCAATTTTTTAAGATAAGGTTTTCTTTTTTGATTTTAAAAGTAAAACATAATGCTTATAATTTGGCCCCGTCGTTATTTTTTTAAATAATTATTATTTTCCAAGATAATAAACATAAACAGGCGATTTCCAATTTTGGTGGCTTGTCGCCGACCCAGTTTACTCAATATCTAGACCGATTTACGAAAAACTTGACACTGGATTGGATTTTCATCTTTATGTAGTCGTTTAATATAGTTGACTCTTGATAATATATGAATTTTACTGTACTAAGTTCTGTAGTTTAGTTTTTATAACACAGTTTAGGTCTGTCGCGGAGAATTTTTAAATTTTTGTGGGATTAACGAAACGTTGTTTCTACAAAATACCATTGATCCCTTAAGTATAAAAAATACGCCATTTACTTCTTTCAGGCACACGCTAACCCGTTTAGGAGGTGGCTGTCGTACCAGTTTCCCGTAAACACCTAATGTCTAATTTTGGTGGAAACAAAAATTTCCACCAAAATTATATAAGAAATGCAAGTTGTTGAAATCCACTCAAATCTGTGCCTCAATCTTTTGTATCCCTAGAAAATAAAATATGTTTATAGCTACCTAATATCATCATCTTTTTTTATCTAAACTTTCACCAATATCTACCTTACCTAAACACTAATTCCCGATTCAAAGCCATATTTTGTGATTCAATTGATAAAGTCTTATTTTCAATAGAGGTATTCGAGTCGATAATATTAACAACTAGCTGTCCCGGTGACCTTCGTGTCACTTTAAAACCTTCCCTGGACTTCTAAGAATATTTTAATACTAAAATCAACTCAATCCGTTAAGCCGTTTTCGAGTTTTAGCGCGACTAACACATTTGAAAATCAATTTTTGTATATAAGACCTCAGCCCGGGCAAGTATCGTATGTGCAGGCCAAGTTATTTCAATTTCACCAATATTTATAACTTTTATAAATGACCCTCAACACTGACAGCTCCTCCAGGAATTATATAACACAAATACAAGAATTATTACTTTTTTATTTAGCACTTAAACTGTTCCATTGAATTTTTCCCATTTGAATCGATATCTATAAATACCTACATCAATATTACAGCAACTATTTTTAGGTAAAATTGTATCATATCATGAAGTGCTTAGGCACTTCAGCAAAACATTTTAGTTGTATCTATCACTTATATTTGTCAGCTGTTTGTAATTGTCAAACAAATTGTTAGTCTCTGTAAAAGTGGCAGAATTAGCTGTAGTAACTAATATCAGGCTGGTGGATCATTGTTTGTCCAATAATTAAGTCTATGTCACTTGGCAGTAGTTGCACAGACTCAGATTTCATTATTCTTGTTCATTGGCTCCTACCCAGACATTTTTTTTGGAAATATTATTCACTAAGATAGTGTTGAAGTATAAAAAGTGTTACTCACTTGTGTTGAATTCTGCGGTTGCTGAGTTGTTCCTGCTGTATTTGCGAAATAGCAGTTAGCCGTTGTAAGACCCGAGGCGTTGAAAAGCTTCATCGCCTACTACAGCGTTTGTTCCTGGCTGAAGAGCTGCTGTCAATTTTCCATCACCTGCACCTTTCCTCCAAGTAGACTTTCGACATTGGCTTGGAGTTCATTCGGCAACCCTCGACGCAAGATATTGCATGCTCGCCCTGGATGTTGCATTTCTTAAGCAAAGAGATTAATTATCGTGGTAATATTTGGTCATCGTCTCGCTTTCAGTCTTCGTTCGAACCATCATAGCTTCAAGGCAGTCATTGTCTAGCGGAACCACGTAAACGCAATTGCACGATGAACTGTCGATCGGTACTGTTCCATCCGTAAACCTCTCCTAGCTGGTCGATTTTATGCAGCCATGTAGCTAAATTATAAACGTCGTCTTCTGGTTCAAACTTTGGTATCACTTCGGCATCAGCTTGAGTAATTCTGCGTCGTTTTGTCACTGGTTCACTATCACAATCACTATTGTTTATTTTCGAAGAAAAAAAAATCACTTTCTCCCAATATCCCACTTCTGAAATATTAGAGAGTAGGAAAAGTCTTGAGTTATATATACATTGAGTAGTATTTATTCGAGCAGAGTTTCACCTTACACATTTCAAAGTTAATTACAGAATGAATCAATATTGCAATATGGCTGGCTTTTATACCATTTGAACACAAAGGAAAACGAACTTCCGTTAACAATTCAAATATAGTAAAATCATATAAAATACACTTAAAATTAAGAATGGCCAAAAACTAAGTTAAGTATATAATTCTAAATATTAATTAATGTACCAAGATAATTATTTACTGAAATATGTGAAGAGGAAGTTATAACGGAAGAAAATAATCTATTTGTCAAAATCAAGTACCTTACTTATTACTATTTAAAATATAATTATCACTAACCAAAATTATATAAAGTGACTAACATAATATTAAACCGATTTAAATACATAAATATAATATCATGTAGCTTGGCCATTGACATCCGCTAACACTCGGCCATCCTGCATTAGGCGTGTCCTCACGACGTTCCCATGGTTTGCTCCCCTGTGCTGTACCAGTGCCAGAACTGCCAGTGGTCTGAAACAGAGGAAGAGACCGAAACAGTATTTTGTAAAAATTAAAAAAAAGAAGTAAAATATCCAAGCCAACATGGCATTTCTGAAGCCTAAAGGTAATTAATGCATTTTTATATTTGTTGTATTGCAGTTATCAGAAACATAATATTTTGTCACGCAGACAACTAGGTAGTAATTAAATTTAGCTCAATCTTTAGAATATTTGTAAGGTCACGTAGACATCAGTCACGCAGACGCCGGTCACACAGACACCAGTCACACAGACACCAGTCATACAGACACCAGTCACATAGACACCAGTCACACAGACACCAGTCACACAGACACCAGTCACACAGACACCAGTCACACAGACTTATATTGTTAATGAGTAGGTCACACAAACTTTTTTGATCACACAGACTTTGGTCACACAGACTTTGGTCACACAGACTTTGGTCACACAGACTTTGGTCACACAGACTTTGGTCACACAGACTTTGGTCACACAGACTTTGGTCACACAGACTTTGGTCACACAGACTTTGGTCACACAGACTTTGGTCACACAGACTTTGGTCACACAGACGAGTATTATAGATAATAATATTACTATGTTGATTTTAGGATTTGATCACACAGCCATCCTGTAGATAATAATAATAACATTATTGTGTTGATTTAGGGATTTGATCACACAGCTATCCTGTAGATTTGATCACACAGCCATCCTGTAGATAATATTATTGTGTTGATTTAAGGATTTCATCACACAGCCATCCTGTAGATTATATTATTGTGTTGATTTAAGGATTTGATCACACAGCCATCCTGTAAATAATATTATTGTGTTGATTTAAGGATTTGATCACACAGCCATCCTGTAGATAATATTATTGTGTTGATTTAAGGATTTGATCACACAGCCATCCTGTAGATAATATTATTGTGTTGATTTAAGGATTTGATCACACAGCCATCCTATAGATAATATTTATTAGAGAGTAGTAAAAGTCTTGAATTATACATTGAGTGGTTATGTTGTTAATGAGTAGGTCACACAGACTTGAATTATGTAATAATTTTTTCTTTAGGTGTAACTTCGGGACCAAATAATACTATTAAGATATCTTGTAAGATGCAGGCCACATAGACTACTTTATCAGGTCACATAATATACTTTATTTTAATTTAGAACTAAACTGATGCTTTGACTATGTTTCTAATATTTTTGTAACTGCATTTGGTCACACAGACTTGAATTATGTTAATAATGTATTTTTTTTAGGTACAGCTTCGGGACCAGTTTCTTATTAATATTATCAATTGTGAAGAATATAGAAGTAGAAAAGCTAAAGTGTGATAATAATAAAATAGTTATTAAATTTGTATATGCCTATTCGATCAATAAAATTTGTTTCTGTACACATGATACTGTATAAATTATTATCCCTTATCTTTTTAGTTATATTATACAAAAATTATATTAAAATTAATAGATCACCGTGTCTACCTCAGCATCGCTAGATGAACAGTCAGTATCAGAAGTTACTGATTTATAAGGCCTTAATATCTCACCCCTTACTACAGCTGAAAACTTCTTATTTTTCCATTTTTGGGTCACTTTGGCATTGGGGTTTGCCATTTCCACAATACTAGATCACCGACTGAATTTTCCTACATTTCTTGTTAGTTTTGTCTAATCTATTTTTCATAACAGTCATATTATAATTTCTATCAATTAGTAGTTTTGCTGTTGCCCTTCTATCAGTTAATGCCTGTCGTTGCGAAGTACGGTCACTAGGGCCACTGGATGGAATAGCTGGTAATTTAGAGTTATCATGGCTAAACATAAGTTTAAATGAAAGGAAGGAAGTAGTAGAATTAGGTGTATTATTTATCCCCATACTATATCCATTAATTTGTCATCCGGAACAGTTTCATTTTCAGACATAGTGTTCAGTCCATCAATAATGGTACAATTTACTCTTTCCACTCTGGACCATTTGATCTGAGATTAGCTATAGCATTAAGGGCATGTTTTAATTGCATGTATTCTGTAAATTTGATTAAGGTATCGGCTAGGAAATGCTTTGCCTCTATGTTATTATGCGGACTGGGTTTCTAAGCTGGAAAATAATATCTTTAAGTATTTTGTGGCTTTTAAGGAACTAGAGATTTTGACGGGCTTAGCAAAAACAAATTGTGAACGCATAATTAACGACAAAACGTATGTGTTGCCATTCTTAGTCTTAACAATACAACTGGACGGTACTCAATTTGCAGGTCATAATCTTGTATGCTAAGCCACCATTCGAGCAATATAAGGAACAAGATTTTTTTTTGCTAAGGGTTGTGCATAACGGTGCATAATCCGTTATAACTTTTACTTTGATACCTATCATATAAATACGGGAACGCTTTAAAGATTCCACAACGGCTAATGTTTTTAACTCGTAACTGTAGTAAAACCGTTCTTTAGATGTGACCACCAAAATAGGCTATAGGTTGAAATGTGCCGTCCTGCTGTTTTTGTATTAGTATACGCCCTAAACCAAGTTTATAGCATCCGTAAATTAACCTGGAGATCACAGCCACATAATTTTGACACTTGGTTCTCAATATGAAGCAAAGGGTAGATCTTTGAGTGCGTGAATTTAAATTTCGGTAATCAATGCACAGACTGTTGTCTTCACCATTCTTTTTATCTAAAATCACTTGACTAGTATATTATTCAGACAGAGTGACGAATGTTACCAGCTTCCAAAAGATTGTCAACCTTTTCATCAACTATTGAATTTTTTTTAAGACATACCTATCCTATAGGGCTTACAAAGTATGACTTTATAAGTTGTCTTTATTTTCATTTCTAATAAATGACTGGATTTCCCAAACCGCTGTTTTTGCGCGGCAAGGCTGAAAACTATCCAATTTTTTAAGATAAGGTTTTCTTTTTAGATTTTAAAAGTAAAACATAATGCTTATAATTTGGCCTGTCGTTATTTTTTAAATAATTATTATTTTCCAAGATAATAAACATAAATAGGCGATTTCCAATTTTGGTGGCTTGTCGCCGACCCATTTTACTCAATATCTAGACAGATTTACAAAAAACTTGACACTGGATTGGATTTTCATCTTTATGTAGTCGTTTAATAGTTGACTCTTGATAATATATGAATTTTATTGTACTAAGTTCTGTAGTTTAGTTTTTATAACACAGTTTAGGTCTATCGCGGAGAATTTTTAAATTTTGGTGGGATTTACGAAACGTTGTTTCTATAAAATACCATTGATCCCTTAAGTATAAAAAATACGCCATTTACTTCTTTCAGGCACACGCTAACCCGTTTAGGAGGTGGCTGTCGTACCAGTTTCCCGTAAACACCTAATCTCTAATTTTGGTGGAAACAAAAATTTCCACCAAAATTATATAAGAAATGCAAGTTGTTGAAATCCACTCAAATCTGTGCCTCAATCTTTTGTATCCCTAGAAAACAAAATATGTTTATAGCTACCTAATATCATCATCTTTTTTTATCTAAACTTTCACCAATATCTACCTTACCTAAACACTAATTCCCGATTCAATGCCATATTTTGTGATTCAATTGATAAAGTCTTATTTTCAATAGAGGTATTCGAGTCGATAATATTAACAACTAGCTGTCCCGGTGAACTTCGTGTCACTTTAAAACCTTCCCTGGACTTCTAAGAATATTTTAATACTAAAATCAGCCCAATCCGTTAAGCCGTTTTCGAGCTTTAGCGCGACTAACACATTTGAAAATCCATTTTTATATATAAGACCTCAGCCCGGGCAAGTATCGTATGTGCAGGCCAAGTTATTTCAATTTTACCAATATTTATAACTTTTATAAATGACCCTCAACACTGACAGCTCCTCCAGGAATTATATAACACAAATACAAGAATTATTACTTTTTTATTTAGCACTTAAACTGTTCCATTGAATTTTTCCCATTTGAATCGATATCTATAAATACCTACATCAATATTACAGCAACTATTTTTAGGTAAAATTGTATCATATCATGAAGTGCTTAGGCACTTCAGCAAAACATTTTAGTTGTATCTATCACTTATATTTGTCAGCTGTTTGTAATTGTCAAACAAATTGTTAGTCTCTGTAAAAGTGGCAGAATTAGCTGTAGTAACTAATATCAGGCTGGTGGATCATTGTTTGTCCAATAATTAAGTCTATGTCACTTGGCAGTAGTTGCACAGACTCAGATTTCATTATTCTTGTTCATTGGCTCCTACCCAGACATTTTTTTTGGAAATATTATTCACTAAGATAGTGTTGAAGTATAAAAAGTGTTACTCACTTGTGTTGAATTCTGCGGTTGCTGAGTTGTTCCTGCTGTATTTGCGAAATAGCAGTTAGCCGTTGTAAGACCCGAGGCGTTGAAAAGCTTCATCGCCTACTACAGCGTTTGTTCCTGGCTGAAGAGCTGCTGTCAATTTTCCATCACCTGCACCTTTCCTCCAAGTAGACTTTCGACATTGGCTTGGAGTTCATTCGGCAACCCTCGACGCAAGATATTGCATGCTCGCCCTGGATGTTGCATTTCTTAAGCAAAGAGATTAATTATCGTGGTAATATTTGGTCATCGTCTCGCTTTCAGTCTTCGTTCGAACCATCATAGCTTCAAGGCAGTCATTGTCTAGCGGAACCACGTAAACGCAATTGCACGATGAACTGTCGATCGGTACTGTTCCATCCGTAAACCTCTCCTAGCTGGTCGATTTTATGCAGCCATGTAGCTAAATTATAAACGTCGTCTTCTGGTTCAAACTTTGGTATCACTTCGGCATCAGCTTGAGTAATTCTGCGTCGTTTTGTCACTGGTTCACTATCACAATCACTATTGTTTATTTTCGAAGAAAAAAAAATCACTTTCTCCCAATATCCCACTTCTGAAATATTAGAGAGTAGGAAAAGTCTTGAGTTATATATACATTGAGTAGTATTTATTCGAGCAGAGTTTCACCTTACACATTTCAAAGTTAATTACAGAATGAATCAATATTGCAATATGGCTGGCTTTTATACCATTTGAACACAAAGGAAAACGAACTTCCGTTAACAATTCAAATATAGTAAAATCATATAAAATACACTTAAAATTAAGAATGGCCAAAAACTAAGTTAAGTATATAATTCTAAATATTAATTAATGTACCAAGATAATTATTTACTGAAATATGTGAAGAGGAAGTTATAACGGAAGAAAATAATCTATTTGTCAAAATCAAGTACCTTACTTATTACTATTTAAAATATAATTATCACTAACCAAAATTATATAAAGTGACTAACATAATATTAAACCGATTTAAATACATAAATATAATATCATGTAGCTTGGCCATTGACATCCGCTAACACTCGGCCATCCTGCATTAGGCGTGTCCTCACGACGTTCCCATGGTTTGCTCCCCTGTGCTGTACCAGTGCCAGAACTGCCAGTGGTCTGAAACAGAGGAAGAGACCGAAACAGTATTTTGTAAAAATTAAAAAAAAGAAGTAAAATATCCAAGCCAACATGGCATTTCTGAAGCCTAAAGGTAATTAATGCATTTTTATATTTGTTGTATTGCAGTTATCAGAAACATAATATTTTGTCACGCAGACAACTAGGTAGTAATTAAATTTAGCTCAATCTTTAGAATATTTGTAAGGTCACGTAGACATCAGTCACGCAGACGCCGGTCACACAGACACCAGTCACACAGACACCAGTCATACAGACACCAGTCACATAGACACCAGTCACACAGACACCAGTCACACAGACACCAGTCACACAGACACCAGTCACACAGACTTATATTGTTAATGAGTAGGTCACACAAACTTTTTTGATCACACAGACTTTGGTCACACAGACTTTGGTCACACAGACTTTGGTCACACAGACTTTGGTCACACAGACTTTGGTCACACAGACTTTGGTCACACAGACTTTGGTCACACAGACTTTGGTCACACAGACTTTGGTCACACAGACTTTGGTCACACAGACTTTGGTCACACAGACTTTGGTCACACAGACGAGTATTATAGATAATAATATTACTATGTTGATTTTAGGATTTGATCACACAGCCATCCTGTAGATAATAATAATAACATTATTGTGTTGATTTAGGGATTTGATCACACAGCTATCCTGTAGATTTGATCACACAGCCATCCTGTAGATAATATTATTGTGTTGATTTAAGGATTTCATCACACAGCCATCCTGTAGATTATATTATTGTGTTGATTTAAGGATTTGATCACACAGCCATCCTGTAAATAATATTATTGTGTTGATTTAAGGATTTGATCACACAGCCATCCTGTAGATAATATTATTGTGTTGATTTAAGGATTTGATCACACAGCCATCCTGTAGATAATATTATTGTGTTGATTTAAGGATTTGATCACACAGCCATCCTATAGATAATATTTATTAGAGAGTAGTAAAAGTCTTGAATTATACATTGAGTGGTTATGTTGTTAATGAGTAGGTCACACAGACTTGAATTATGTAATAATTTTTTCTTTAGGTGTAACTTCGGGACCAAATAATACTATTAAGATATCTTGTAAGATGCAGGCCACAGACTACTTTATCAGGTCACATAATATACTTTATTTTAATTTAGAACTAAACTGATGCTTTGACTATGTTTCTAATATTTTTGTAACTGCATTTGGTCACACAGACTTGAATTATGTTAATAATGTATTTTTTTTAGGTACAGCTTCGGGACCAGTTTCTTATTAATATTATCAATTGTGAAGAATATAGAAGTAGAAAAGCTAAAGTGTGATAATAATAAAATAGTTATTAAATTTGTATATGCCTATTCGATCAATAAAATTTGTTTCTGTACACATGATACTGTATAAATTATTATCCCTTATCTTTTTAGTTATATTATACAAAAATTATATTAAAATTAATAGATCACCGTGTCTACCTCAGCATCGCTAGATGAACAGTCAGTATCAGAAGTTACTGATTTATAAGGCCTTAATATCTCACCCCTTACTACAGCTGAAAACTTCTTATTTTTCCATTTTTGGGTCACTTTGGCATTGGGGTTTGCCATTTCCACAATACTAGATCACCGACTGAATTTTCCTACATTTCTTGTTAGTTTTGTCTAATCTATTTTTCATAACAGTCATATTATAATTTCTATCAATTAGTAGTTTTGCTGTTGCCCTTCTATCAGTTAATGCCTGTCGTTGCGAAGTACGGTCACTAGGGCCACTGGATGGAATAGCTGGTAATTTAGAGTTATCATGGCTAAACATAAGTTTAAATGAAAGGAAGGAAGTAGTAGAATTAGGTGTATTATTTATCCCCATACTATATCCATTAATTTGTCATCCGGAACAGTTTCATTTTCAGACATAGTGTTCAGTCCATCAATAATGGTACAATTTACTCTTTCCACTCTGGACCATTTGATCTGAGATTAGCTATAGCATTAAGGGCATGTTTTAATTGCATGTATTCTGTAAATTTGATTAAGGTATCGGCTAGGAAATGCTTTGCCTCTATGTTATTATGCGGACTGGGTTTCTAAGCTGGAAAATAATATCTTTAAGTATTTTGTGGCTTTTAAGGAACTAGAGATTTTGACGGGCTTAGCAAAAACAAATTGTGAACGCATAATTAACGACAAAACGTATGTGTTGCCATTCTTAGTCTTAACAATACAACTGGACGGTACTCAATTTGCAGGCCATAATCTTGTATGCTAAGCCACCATTCGAGCAATATGAGGAACAAGATTATTTTTTGCTAAGGGTTGTGCATAACGGTGCATAATCCGTTATAACTTTTACTTTGATACCTATCATATAAATACGGGAACGCTTTAAAAATTCCACAACGGCTAATGTTTTTAACTCGTAACTGTAGTAAAACCGTTCTTTAGATTTGACCATCAAAATAGGCTATAGGTTGAAATGTGCCGTCCTGCTGTTTTTGTATTAGTATACGCCCTAAACCAAGTTTATAGCATCCGTAAATTAACCTGGAGATCACAGCCACATAATTTTGACACTTGGTCCTCAATATGAAGCAAAGGGTAGATCTTTGAGTGTGTGAATTTAAATTTCGGTAATCAATGCACAGACTGTTGTCTTCACCCTTCTTTTTATCTAAAATCACTTGACTAGTATATTATTCAGACAGAGTGACGAATGTTACCAGCTTCCAAAAGATTGTCAACCTTTTCATCAACTATTGCATTTTTTTTTAAGACATACCTATCCTATAGGGCTTACAAAGTATGACTTTATAAGTTGTCTTTATTTTCATTTCTAATAAATGACTGGATTTCCCAAACCGCTGTTTTTGCGCGGCAAGGCTGAAAACTATCCAATTTTTTAAGATAAGGTTTTCTTTTTAGATTTTAAAAGTAAAACATAATGCTTATAATTTGGCCTGTCGTTATTTTTTTAAATAATTATTATTTTCCAAGACAATAAACATAAATAGGCGATTTCCAATTTTGGTGGCTTGTCGCCGACCCATTTTACTCAATATCTAGACAGATTTACAAAAAACTTGACACTGGATTGGATTTTCATCTTTATGTAGTCGTTTAATATAGTTGACTCTTGATAATATATGAATTTTATTGTACTAAGTTCTGTAGTTTAGTTTTTATAACACAGTTTAGGTCTGTCGCGGAGAATTTTTAAATTTTGGTGGGATATAATACCATTGATCCCTTAAGTATAAAAAATACGCCATTCTTTCAGGCAAACGCTATCCCGTTTTGGGAGGTGGCTGTCGTACCAGTTTCCCGTAAACACCTAATCTCTAATTTTGGTGGAAACAAAAATTTCCACCAAAATTATATAAGAAATGCAAGTTGTTGAAATCCACTCAAATCTGTGCCTCAATCTTTTGTATCCCTAGAAAACAAAATATGTTTATAGCTACCTAATATCATCATCTTTTTTTATCTAAACTTTCACCAATATCTACCTTACCTAAACACTAATTCCCGATTCAATGCCATATTTTGTGATTCAATTGATAAAGTCTTATTTTCAATAGAGGTATTCGAGTCGATAATATTAACAACTAGCTGTCCCGGTGAACTTCGTGTCACTTTAAAACCTTCCCTGGACTTCTAAGAATATTTTAATACTAAAATCAGCCCAATCCGTTAAGCCGTTTTCGAGCTTTAGCGCGACTAACACATTTGAAAATCAATTTTTGTATATAAGACCTCAGCCCGGGCAAGTATCGTATGTGCAGGCCAAGTTATTTCAATTTCACCAATATTTATAACTTTTATAAATGACCCTCAACACTGGCAGCTCCTCCAGGAATTATATAACACAAATACAAGAATTATATAGCACTTAAACTGTTCCATTGAATTTTTCCCATTTGAATCGATATCTATAAATACCTACATCAATATTACAGCAACTATTTTTAGGTAAAACTGTATCATATCATGAAGTGCTTAAGCACTTCAGCAAAACATTTTAGTTGTATCTATCACTTATATTTGTCAGCTGTTTGTAATTGTCAAACAAATTGTTAGTCTCTGTAAAAGTGGCAGAATTAGCTGTAGTAACTAATATCAGGCTGGTGGATCATTGTTTGTCCAATAATTAAGTCTATGTCACTTGGCAGTAGTTGTACAGACTCAGATTTCATTATTCTTGTTCATTGGCTCCTACCCACACATTTTTTTTTGGAAATATTATTCACTAAGATAGTGTTGAAGTATAAAAAGTGTTACTCACTTGTGTTGAATTCTGCGGTTGCTGAGTTGTTCCTGCTGTATTTGCGAAATAGCAGTTAGCCGTTGTAAGACCCGAGGCGTTGAAAAGCTTCATCGCCTACTATTCGACACTTGTAGCAGCGTTTATTCCTGGCTGAAGAGCTGCTGTCAATTTTCCATCACCTGCACCTTTCCTCCAAGTAGACTTTCGACATTGGCTTGGAGTTCATTCGGCAACCCTCGACGCAAGATATTGCATGCTCGCCCTGGATGTTGCATTTCTTAAGCAAAGAGATTAATTATCGTGGTAATATTTGGTCATCGTCTCGCTTTCAGTCTTCGTTCGAACCATCATAGCTTCAAGGCAGTCATTGTCTTGCGGACCCACGTAAACGCAATTGCACGATGAACTGTCGATCGGTACTGTTCCATCCGTAAACCTCTCCTAGCTGGTCGATTTTATGCAGCCATGTAGCTAAATTATAAACGTCGTCTTCTGGTTCAAACTTTGGTATCACTTCTGCATCAGCTTGAGTAATTCTGCGTCGTTTTGTCACTGGTTCACTATCACAATCACTATTGTTTATGTTCGAAGAAAAAAAAAATCACTTTGTCCCAATATCCCACTTCTGAAATATTAGAGAGTAGGAAAAGTCTTGAGTTATACATTGAATAGTATTTATTCGAGCAGAGTTTCACCTTACACATTTCAAAGTTAATTACAGAATGAATCAATCAATGCAATATGGCTGGCTTTTATACCATTTGAACACAAAGGAAAACGAACTTCCGTTGACAATTCAAATATAGTAAAATCATATAAAATACATTAAAAATTAAGAATGGCCAAAAACTAAGTTAAGTATATAATTCTAAATATTAATTAATGTACTAAGATAATTATATACTGAAATATGTGAAGAGGAAGTTATAACGGAAGTAAATAATCTATTTGTCAAAATCAAGTACCTTACTTATTACTATTTAAAATATAATTATCACTAACCAAAATTATATAAAGTGACTAACATAATATTATACCGATTTAAATACATAAATATAATATCATGTAGCTTGGCCATTGACACAATAGACATTCTGTCTACTCTGCCATTGACATCCGCTAACAATAGTCAGAGTAGACAGAATTATAGTTACCTACTACGATATTCTGTTGTTGTTATGTCTACACATTTTAAACTGCTTTATCTTCTGTTCTCGAAACTTACTAGTAACGGGTAAAATTGTTAATTGCATATAAATAATTATTAATCTAATAGCTTTTAGAAAATATGTAAATAAGCTCCATCTTAGAGCTTTCTGTAAATGCTTAATACGACTATAACAATTTTTATTACAATTTAAAAATAAAATCTTATTAATGACCTGTTTAATTTTATTAGTTGACTAGCCATTACATGCGACTAAAATTTTTACATATGCAAAATATGGAAAAAAATCCCGCAAAAATGGATAGTACGCCTTATATTCTTCCCAGGATATAATCATTTCCGGGTCAATTAAAAATAAACTGTGCTTTAGGAAGTCTATACGAAGAAAGAGACAAATACCGTTGTAGTGTACATATCTAAATTTCTTTTATAAAAACCTTTTTTATATTATTTTGTACTCTTTAGTTTATGGTATTTTGACTTGTTTACTTTTTGATAGATTTTGTCATGAGATGATAATAATTCAACTGGAATATCGAGTGTGCTATTTTATCATTTTCTCCTTCGCACCTTCAAAACAAGAAAGTTGGGCAAGCGATTCACCTCGCAACGACGCGAGGACCGTGCTCACTTCATTGGTGACCCCGACGTGATATATTTCAAATTATTATCATCTCATGACAAAATCTATCAAAAAGTAAACAAGTCAAAATACCATAAACTAAAGAGTACAAAATAATATAAAAAAGGTTTTTATAAAAGAAATTTAGATATGTACACTACATATGTACACTACACTACACTACACTACATCACATATATGAACTCACTGGCACTGGCGACTCAAGCGAACAAGATTTCAAGATTCGACCTCCGGTCTTCGGGGGGGAGTGATGTGGCGGTACCCACAATTCGCCTAACATTCCTGCATCGCGCTATCGAAGTTTTCTGAGCGCGTCGGTATATATACGACAGCTGAAATGTATCAAGTGGGCTTCGGCCTGACCGGGCATACCACCTCGCTCGGTCGGAAGATCTTCCTTTGTGGCGGCCATGGATATTCCCACATTGGTGACCCTCGACAGAACACGCCACCTTCATCATCATCACTACCCGCCCCTCCGCACCGCGTCAGCCAGCATCGCCTCATCGGGTACATCGTCCACTAGCCGCAACGTACCGCGGCCTGGACGACTCCGCATCGGCATCAACGGGCTTTCTCACTACACCGACCGGTCAGCAAGCAGAGCACATCTCTCCTGGTCAGCACGTAGCATCGGCCCCGCACGGCAGCTATCCGACTCACTGGATCCCGTGCAGCAGCTTACAGTTCCGACTCACTGGGACTCACTGCAACAGTTCCGACTCACAGGAACTCTGGCGACTTAAGCGACAAGACTTAAAGATTCTACCTTCCGTCATGTAAAATTTCCGGACTATTATCGCCCTTGACGGTCTCTGGAGGGGGGTGATGTAGTGTACATATCTAAATTTCTTTTATAAAAACCTTTTTTATATTATTTTGTACTCTTTAGTTTATGGTATTTTGACTTGTTTACTTTTTGATAGATTTTGTCATGAGATGATAATAATTCAACTGGAATATCGAGTGTGCTATTTTATCATTTTCTCCTTCGCACCTTCAAAACAAGAAAGTTGGGCAAGCGATTCACCTCGCAACGACGCGAGGACCGTGCTCACTTCACCGTCACAATCATTACCGTTCCTTTTCATTTCGCTTTCGGTAAAAAGTATAATATAAAAGTGCGTAGAGCCTCTACGCCGTAGCACCATTTTCCTTATTCGTAGCGCTACGCGTAGTGATTCAGTAAAGAATCATGGCCAAATTTGTATAGGAGCTGGACTCGACTTTTATTTTTGATGTCTCAAAATAAACTATAGTTAGATTTGGTTGTTCTTATGCTCTAAACATAATTCCGTTTGACAATTGTCTAAATAGCCACGATTTTTTATAATAATTATTAACGTTTACAATTATTTTGAGGTTAGACTTAAGAACTACCTTTTTTCCGACTGCGGTGTAGTCTACAAGTGTATATTCGGCGATCTCGTTTCTAATTAATTCAATTTTTCCTAGAGTATTACCCAAAAAATAGAACGAATGCGAATGATCGCCGGCTGTCAGAACATATGAAAGACAACAACGAAACTAAAATATATTGATCTTTTTTTTGTGGCTATTTATAGACACATTTCTAATGTTTTTCGATGCCTTAAAATATTAGGGAATTTTTGCTACCAATGGCATATCGGGACGCCACCGCCCACCTGGTACGATTTGGCCATTGTTCTTTGTACCGTAAAGTGACCCTAGTAGGAAAGTTTTGGGGTAGTTCTGATTTTTTCATTCCATATGTGTTTTGGGGTGCTAAATCCGAATCTGAGGTTTGCGGACAAAATTTCGTGACGCAACATAAAAAAAAAAACAGGAAAAAAAACGTTTTTTTTTTGCTTTTTTTCCGGTTTTTTGCTTAAAACTCGAAAACTATTAACTTTTGGTAAATGGTCTGTTTACAGAAATTAAAGTACTTGAAATTCTCTACAAATAGCAGTATTTAGTTTTTTTTTCAGACGAATCGTTCGGTTTCTAGTGCGAGTTGAAAATTGTAAATTTTTAGCAGTTTATGCAAAACCCACTTTTTACATTTCAATATTTAATTTTTATGGATGCTGTCATTTGATAAATATCACCTGGTTTTCCACACAAGTAATTAAAAAGAAAAAAGGCAAAAATTATGCAAATTCAGTAGGTATCAAAAAAAGGTAGAACTCGTAACAAAATAAAACTTAAAGTCTCGTTACTTATGATCATATATTATTATGATTATAAATTATAATATGCAAAATTTATATGAGCCGTTGTCTTTTGGAAGGTCCTGGCTGAGGTTCTTCGATAACGATGAGTCCTGGTTCTGCTTGTTCTGGAAAATAAAAGTTTAAAGTTAAGTCATTTATCAAGAAGAGATGAAGATTGCAAAAAAGATTGTGAGATTTAACATACCTTCCGTATCGTACTGAGGTTCTTCGATGGCATCGGGTCCTGGCTCAGGGTTTGATTGCTCCATCGTCAGCGTAGGGAGTCGTTTTCCTGGAAAAATTTTTGCATTAACTGCTAAAAATTTACAATTTTCAACTCGCACTAGAAACCGAACGATTCGTCAGAAAAAAAAACTAAATACTGCTATTTGTAGAGAATTTCAAGTACTTTAATTTCTGTAAACAAACCATTTACCAAAAGTTAATAGTTTTCGAGTTTTAAGCAAAAAACAGGAAAAAGCAAAAAAAAAAATGGATTTTTCTGTTTTTTTAATGTTGCGTCACGAAATTTTGTCCGCAAACCTCAGATTCGGATTTAGCACCCCAAAACACATATGGAATGAAAAAATCAGAACTACCCCAAAACTTTCCTAGCAAAAATACAATATAACTGAACTATAGGGCCACGGCCCATTTCTGTACAAAGTCCGTCAAACGCAAACAGTGCCAATGCCATTATTTACTCACTTTATTTTCCCTTGCGATAATATTTATTGTTTTATTGTAATATTTATTGTTTTATTGCATCATAAATTTTCTTATTTCTAGGCTTATGAAGATGTAACTAGTAGAGAAAATTAACCAAAAGGGAATTTAAAGAGTTTTAACTTTCTTGGAGCTGTAGATTTCTAAAGTACTAAAATAAGATTTTTAAGGTGTGAGTAATTTTTCCAATTGAATTAGCAAAATTACTCACACTTAGGTATCAATTAATAGGAATTATTTGTGTGTTATTTTGTGTGAAATATGCATGAATGGTACTGGGGTGATTTTGATGAAAATTTACAGAGATATAAAATTGATAAAGGGACAGGTGATACAACTTTATATCGCAATCAGATGTTCACTTCCTTTAAGGTAAACTAAGGTGCACTTCTTTTTACGCGAAGTCACGGGTAACAATTTACTCATACAAAAATTGTTTTAATAACATTTTTATTACTTGTATGGTCATTAGAATTCCTAGGTAAACAATAAACATGTAGATTGTTAAACAAGTTTAACCTCTACCCCAATTATTTCTCTATCACAACCCTTCTTGAACCGCTGGAGAGAGATAAGCCATTGACGTCAGTTATCACGGAGAAAAATATGGGTAAATGCATGATGAATAGACAATAGTCTAGTTATAACCTGTGTGGCTCAATAGTTGAACGTGTGGCAGCTCAAGCCAGGGGCCGCGGTTTCGATTCCCGTCGACGGAACAAAAAGTTTTCAATGTATTAAATATGTGTATGCAGTATGATATAATAAAAACCTTAAATACTTATATATTGTATAGTATAAAAGTATTAAATTTATATTTCCGTTGTCTGGTACCTGTAACACAAGTCCTTCAGGTACTTAGCACGGGGCCAGACTGGTGTGAAGCGTCCATAGATATTTATGTTATATTGTTTATTTGGCTGTAGCGATGCCGATTTTTCTCAGCAATGACTAAAGCTAAGAAATTGAAGTTCATTGTCAGTATTCATCATGTCTTTGTCTTTGAATTGCCCATAGCATAACACGATTGGACAACTTTTATAGCACAGAATAATCAATCGAAAAGACCTCTGTAAAAAAAGGGATTCCTATTTTTCCAACAGAGGAGGGTGATTTAAGGTTCCAAAATTTGTACATAAATTGGTTCAAGCATGCACTTTAATTTGTGCATAGCTTATATGAAATGTATTTATGGTTTTTAAATTATGCGACACAAACCATTTTGTCGCTTACGCCCTTTCCATTTTTTGCTGTTCCATTGCTTGTTTTCTATGAGAGGCCGGGCCGGCCTCTCATAGAAAACAAGCAATCTAAAACATATCCAACACGGTTTCTTACTTTAACGCTGCGTCACCTTAAGTTATAACATGTGTGGCTCAATAGTTGAGCGTGTGGCAGCTCAAGTCAGGGGCCGCGGTTTCGATTCCCGTCGACGGAACAAAAAGTTTTCAATGTTCCTGTGTCATTAGTATGATATTATAATGTTACATATTGTGTTAACTGACTTTCGAACTTGCAAGATTTGCAAGAAAAGTGTCCAAACTAAATGGCTATCTGAATAAAAAAGATAGAAAAGTGAGGATTTTTTTATTATAGAGAAGGACAATTATATTAATTTTTGTAGATACTGCCCTTACTTATAAAAAGTTCAATATTGATTATCTATGAAGACGCTAAAGTTAAGCAGCCTCCATTTACACAGATATTCGTTTCTAGTGCGGGACTCGCAAATGGACTGTGAATTTTTGTACGTTTAAAAATTATTAATCCTTCGATCGCGGATTCTTGGAAATCTATTGTTATTCTATTGTTGTCGCAGTCACTGGTGTCCTTATGGGGCTTAATGGGTTAATTATTAAAATTATCTCAGTAAAATATTACGATAATTAAACATTAAATATTGTCATTAATTAATATGCTATTGCTAACGATGTAGATTCCGGATGGCGGCGGATAGTGTGAGTTATGCATTGCGATAATCCTAAGTTCTATTGAAATTTCTCTGTATGTGTATATTTGTGTCTGTGTGCGTGTGATTCCGGGTCACAAGTGTAATGTCACAGTTATCGCTCATTACGGATAATTAATAAATAATCTTGCGCTGGCGATGATGTACGTCGGCACTGGATAACACTAGATTCCACTGACATTCTTAATTCTAACTGCCAGACAAAAATATTAATTACATAACTGTTATTAAACTCTCTCAAACTCTTCATTAAATTAAAGTTATTTCATCATTAAGTGTCTCTGAGTGTGACCAATAGACTGTAATGGAGCATTTACACGTTAAACTAAAGCTTAATCACAGCAAGAGCTAGGAATTGACCGTCAAAATAACGATTTGGTTAAGTCGTCACTATTTTGGCATTTTAATGTCTGTTGTTCTATCTGTTACCTCTAATATACTTTGAGCTGCAGAAACGCAAAGTATACGGTTGCCGCGTGCTAATCGAATGCTGCTGCAAAAGCAAGCGCTTGGCAAAAAATATTGAGCCAAATTATAAGCGTAAGGACACATCTTCCAAACGTACGGCGCCGAAAGTTCCGCCGACGCGACGGAAGTTTACGCGCTAACTGAACGCGGCGTAATTTACGCTGATGTGTCATAAAGAATTTGAAATACATATAATATTTCGAGCGTATTGAGCCAAACGTTCTACAGATGTGTCGCGTCGACACTAAGGGCCTGTTTCACCACTTCCTGATAAAGTGCCGAATAGACTATTCACAGCTTTATTGACAGATCATCCATACTTCATCTGTCAAGTTAAGTGGTGAATAGCCTATTCGGCACTTATCAGGAAGTGGTGAAACAGGCTTTAGTAAATTTTACAGGTCTAGATTTTATAGGGTCACTTTATAAGTTGTAACTGTCTGTGGCTTTCCGTCTACAATTTTGGGCTCGATAAAATAAAATACCAAATTTAATTATTTCTTTTTATTTAAAAAATGTCTTACAAAAGTATAAATACAGTACTTCAATGTACTCATAAAATGTACCTACAAACCTACAAAACCATTCTATACACCTTGTTAAAATTTACTTGAGCAATCGTTTAAGGTAATAATTTTAAATGCTAAATTTTTTTATAACCCTGCTGTTTTAAATGATATCTAGGATAAATATAGATATTTAACCGACTAAACCCTGGTTATTGTAATTTTTAACAGTTTGTCTTTTCTCTAGCACTTTTAATTTGCAAACGTCAATATATAGTACCAACCATAGATAAAGTAATATAGTATAGATGTAACCTTAGCCCGTCATCGCGTGGCCATTTTGTGCTTATTCTCATACAAGTAGTGTGCGTTTATTTTCTTGAATATTTCTATTTGTCGATCATTTCGAAGCACATTATAATACATAAAAGAAAGTCATTTAGTTCATGATATCGATAAACTGTAGTTCAAGTAACGAGAATCCGTAAACACACGTAAAAAGCTATGCAAATTTTGTAGACAAATTATTAATTGATGTGACATTTTTAGCACTAATGCCTTATACAGCACGAATAAGGGATTATTAAACTTATAAATTATCTTTTTAGCTTACAAAAATACCGATTGAAAAGCCCAAAAAACGTTGTTCAAAACTTACGTATTGAATGTTAAATCCACATGTTTGAGGCATTCTTTGGCCATTCTTATGGCTCATTATTTAGCGGAACCACAAAACTCAACAATATCTAGCATAAAATGGTCACTAAAAACCTTTATTAACACTTGTCACTTATTACATGAAATATGCAGACCGACTCCTTGTTATGTCCTAGTAAGTAGGACATAACATTACACGCTTTTGACGCTTATACACCGATATAAGGCTCTCTCCTAGTATATAGTATCTCAGTGGTACCAACCAATCAAAAACGCTCTCGAATCTGTCAACTTTCCGTCAACCTTGTTCATGGATATTGGGCACTACGCGCACAAATTAACTTGGTACAATATGCTTTATTAGATTTTGCTGGAACGAGGTGCCTAGTTAACTGCGTTTAAACATTTTTTATAGATATATAGTTTATTATAATATAAAATAGTCACAAACAATCTCAATTGTAAAGAAACACCTTTTTGTCTCATTGTTCGTATAGTATACGTATATTATATAATAATATAATTTATTTAAATCGTAATTAAATCTAACACAAAAACTTGCGTACAATACTCCTACATTACCGGTAGGTACTAAATTACCCTGTATGTAGGGGATACACTCACTTGTTGATCTCACCCTATAAACTTATAATAATATACTTACACAAAATATCAAGGCACAGAATTTCTTAAAAACTGAAATTTTATATGAAGTCTTGTGCCTCGATTTGTCGTTTGGACTTTAGCAAGGACAAAATTTCTTCTTTCAAGGCGCCTGCACATGTTTGGCAAGCAGCTTGGAAATTATACATTAAGCTTGGAGAAAGTATAAAAATATTTGTTTACTTCACAAGCTGCTTGCTTGAACATTAAAAAATTACTAATATTTTGAACACTAAATTACCCTCAAAAACTCCCTAGTAAGTAACATGCGTCCATTATTTCAAATTATAAAGAGACTCCCATCGTACATAAAAGGAACTATAAATTATTATAGGTATTTAATGGTGGCACTTCACATGGCTATATACGACCTTCCACACATGGACGTCAAATACCAAACTTTTACTTGATTTTGTTTACTATTTGACTCTTTTGATGTGCGTCAAAAACCGACAAAGGTACGGATACGTGTATTTGGTATTGGTCATATTTGTCAAATTGGCAAATAAGGCTAATACTTTGTCAAACATACCGTCTACACATGGTGATTGTTTGGCGAATACATCAAATACGCAAATACAAATAGGCATGTGAAGTGCCATCATAATGCTACGTTTTGATGCTTGCCGAGCCACGGCAAGCCTCCACAAGCCACAAGCCTCCACAAATCTCGCTTTGCGTTTGTAAGTCGTTTTCACGTTCGTGAACGCGTCAGTGTATTACGTACATGCCCTTTGATCTCTGTCCAAAAACCGACAGTACTCCCGATCGTCTACAAGCGTCCGCAAGCTCACGCAAGCCAAGCCATTTCACCTGTTTCCACGCTCGGGCTTGTGGAGGCTTGCCGTGGCTCGGCAAGCATCAAAACGTAGCTTTAGAGTCAGCTTACACCGAAACGAGAGAAGACGATGCGTCATACAGTAATGTAGTTATTACTGTATGACGCATCGTCAATAAACTTATACAATAAACTTATTGTTTCGGTAGTAACAATGTGAACTGATCCTAAGCATTATACATAATATTGTTTCATCCAAAGTCTTTAGATTAAAGCTATACTTAATAATATCAAATATCAACATTAATAGAAATAATTTTTAATGACAATGATATCTAACTAAATAAGCAATCAAAATATTTTCTTTTATATTTTTCGTTCAAAGTGCTTAAATTTTTGTTGTAGCCAATAGCCATGATACGTAATAGTAGGTAAAATATCAAATACCTAATAACCTAACACCTAATTAACCTAAATGGCAATACTTATAAAATAGGCTGCTCACATAAGATTAGCATTAAAAGTAGTCTAAAAATTTGGAATGATTTGACAGACTAAGTTTACCGGGGTTAAAAAACAATAACTAGTCGTTTAACTATTAGCTTCCGACTGCAGTGTATTTTCAGTTGCTAGTAAAGTAAGATATAATATTATTACGTTTAAATAATAATAAAATTGCTGATTTTTTAAATTTTGCAAAATTATGAAGAATAATATGCACTTTTCTCAAAGCGCGTAACCCCAACACGCAATAAAATATAATCCTTTTATCTTTAAATTTTTTCTATTTTTCTATCACAGAAGGCTCAATGACTTATGAACTATGTACTAAGGGCCGCGACACACCGGAATATTGGCAGTGGCGAGGCGAGCACTTTCAGTGTCATATTATGATTTTAAACTTTATCTTCATTATTGTAATACATAGTATCGCTTAAGAAATCGCCGCCGCCAGCGTCCACGAGCGGCCACAAGCGATACTATGTATTACATAAATGAAAATAAAGTTTAAAATCATATGACACTGAAAGTGCTCGCCTCGCCGCTGCCATTTCGGTGTAGCGCGGCCCTTAGGAATATATTTTAAGCACTAATATTTAAATAACAAACAGCCAATTTGGTACAAAACTCACGGCATAATATTCTAACCATCCTATTTAAAAAATATATGTACGCAGCGTGATAAAGGTCCACTGTTTTTATCGTTTTTGTCTGTCATTAGTTTTTAATTTGCCATACAAAGACATGGACTTCAATTAGTATAGTTATATGCCGTGCAATATTTTTACCAGTAAGAGGTTTAACTTTTCACTCTAACTTTGCACTCTATCATATTTCAACAAAACTAATCCCTAACTTTTGGTATCTTGGCAATATCTCTAGCACCAACCGAGTTCTTAGTCAAAATGCATTGCAATACAAGCTCGTCATGGGACTTACGATGGTTTTTTTTATAAAATAAGGCGGCAAACGAGCAAACGGCGGAAAACAACTACCGTCGCCCATGGACACTCGCAACATTAGAAGAGCTGCAGGTGCGTTGCCGGCCTTTTAAGAGAAAATACGCTCTCTTCTTAAAGATTTGCAGGTCGTATATTTGGCAATACTGCTGGTGAATCCCATACATTTTTGACATCTAATTTCTCTATCTTACTCGAATGCATTTTGACTAGGGAGCCTGACCCTGTATAGCCAAGGCTTTTTCTGTATCGCTTCTTTATACAATCGCCGATCAAGATAAGGAATTGACATTAGACGAGTCGAACGTCAACGTCATATTAACGATGGCGACGAACGACGAACGATTATGTCAATTCCATACATACATATCTACATAAAGAAGCGATAAGGAAATGTTCCTGGCTGATCCGAAGTTAGCACGAACTGTGCAAAGTGAAGTTATCGCACGGCACTGATCTTCCACTTGAGGAGAAGGAAGGCGGCCGTCCGCAGCACCAGGAGAGTGACGGTCAGCGCCAGGATGTCCCACCAGAAGTTGTGGGGGGACATCGCGATGTCGGTCAGGAACGTGCGGGGGTACCTGTAGGACAATGTTTGTGAGTAACTGTTGTCTGCTATTTCGTGGTGTGGAAATTTGTTTATCGTGCGGAAATCGACAATTTTTGCTCCTAACTACCCTTTTTCCTTTCCTTGCACTTAAAATTTAGTCGCTAAATCATGATTTTATAATTCGATTAATAATGGTAGTAATTACTTAATTAAGCAGCAATATATATTATGGACTATGGTAAAAGTTACAACCATGAACCATGGCTCTAATATAATGGGTAAGTACTTATGTATTGTGAGATAAATTTATTCATAGGCAGTTGCCGATATCACGCCTAATGTTAACTTGACATAACCCCACCAAATATTTCCCATATGATAGCAATTTGCATATTTCCCTGATGGCCTAAAATGCTTACTACTCACCTATAATGGCAGTATTCATCATCATTACACGCCAACATGGGCCTGTCCAGGCCGTAGATAGCCGCGATGTAGCCCTCCAGGCCGTACCGCAGGTAGGACACGTAGGAGCCCCAGGCCAGGTAGGGCGGCAGGTCGCGCAGGGTCACACCGAAGCCCGCGAACATCATCATGGGTACTGATAAAACAGGACCCACGAATGTGCCGTTCTGAAATATAAATGTTATAAAATATGTAACCGAGGTCGATTTTTAGGGTTCCGTAGCCAAATGGCAAAAAACGGAACCCTTATAGATTGTCATGTCTGTCTTTCTGTCCGTCCGTATGTCACAGCCACTTTTTCTAAATAAAATAGGGAGGCAAATGTGCAAACGCGTCACCTGACCCATATAGCCATTTTTGGGAACTCGACGTAACGGTTTCAACACCTTGTGCTAACACTTATTTGTTTTCGACACTTAATCGCGTCGCCGTTTCATATTAGTGAAGTAGATATGAGAGCCGCGCCGGCGCGCCGCCGCCGCCGCGAAAAAGCAGCGGCGCGCCGAAGGGGGTAGATTTTTTTTTCAAATCATATACATTGAAAAGCTTACAAATAAGGCATATTTATGATAATATCAATACGAAATCAGTAAATTATTCAATACTAAGTCAAGTTAAAACTGTGACACAGCTCCCAGCGTCTTCCACTCTGTAATACAATTTTTATATCTGGAATACTTCAATGAATCAGTATTCAGTACGGACGAACTCTTTGTTATGGTAATAGCGCCTCTACACGCTGGCCCGTCGTAGTGGACCATCACGAAGGTCCAGCGTGTGGAGGACGTAGCGGTGTCGGATGGCCGATGGCGCGAGCGATGCTCGTGGAATGGCGTCGGTGTTGGATTTTCGGCCGCACATAAAAGGGAATGGTCCAGCGATAGCGCTACGCATCTACACGTGGTCCATACCACAGTCTTGAGTCTTGAGAGTGAGGATGTCGTAGAATTTACGAATTTCATTCAAAATGACGAGTACGTGGTCTCAACTCTCATAATGAATGACGTTTAAATATTTTAATATTATAAAGGCGAAAGTTTGTATGGATTTATGGATATTATAAAAATTTAGTTTGTTATTATTTTTAGCAATATTCCGCGAAATAAACTTCCACCTTTAAGTAAATGAGTGAGTGTATGCATAGGCATGCGTACAGCACCTCCCTCCTCCCACACTGCCTATGCGTACACTCGCATGCAAGAACTTGCAAACACCACCACCACACAAGCAATAATGTTGGCAAATCCGTGCAAGGCCCCTCACCACCATGCAGGTTGAAAACCTCGACGCGCGTTTCGCTCCAACACCGGAGCATCCTCAGGATGTGGACTCTACGAACAACGTCCGTCAAGTGCCGCCACCGGCCAAAACACCGCCTTTTATACCCTATCGAACCTCTCTACTACCCCCACTACCCTCACCAGTACCCCCGAACATATTAATAAGCGGTGACGTAGTCAAGCAAGTTTGGTCATTCAACAATGCAAATCTGTTATTTTTCTTTTCTTTTATGATCTCTAATTGTTCCAACACGCTCAGCCGAAAGCCTTTATCGCATTTATGTAAAACTTTATAGGAATGGCCATCGGGCACGGTATGATTACTATCTAAAAGATGTTTAGCAAAATGTGACTTATCAGGATGACCATTCCTATAAGCCGCGATATGTTCTTTATACCGAGTCTCAAAGCTGCGTCCAGTCTGACCCACATATACACTATCGCATTCAGGACAATCGATCTTATAGACACCGGACTGATATTTTTCATCAATCCGGTCTTTGTTATGACATAAATGATGTTTTAAAGTATTATTTGTCCTGAATGCGACATGCATATCGTTGTTTTTCATTATTTTGGATAAGCGTGCAGATACCTCTCCCATGTAGGTCAAACTGGACTTATATCTAACTACCTCCTTATCAATAGGACCTGTGTACAATAAATATCAGTCCGGTGTCTATAAGATCGATTGTCCTGAATGCGATAGTGTATATGTGGGTCAGACTGGACGCAGCTTTGAGACTCGGTATAAAGAACATATCGCGGCTTATAGGAATGGTCATCCTGATAAGTCACATTTTGCTAAACATCTTTTAGATAGTAATCATACCGTGCCCGATGGCCGTTCCTATAAAGTTTTATATAAATGCGATAAAGGCTTTCGGCTGAGCGTGTTGGAACAATTAGAGATCATAAAAGAAAAGAAAAATAACAGATTTGCATTGTTGAATGACCAAACTTGCTTGACTACGTCACCGCTAATTAATATGTTCGGGGGTACTGGTGAGGGTAGTGGGGGTAGTAGAGGGGCTCGATAGGGTATAAAAGGCGGTGTTTTGGCCGGTGGCGGCACTTGACGGACGTTGTTCGTAGAGTCCACATCCTGAGGATGCTCCGGTGTTGGAGCGAAACGCGCGTCGAGGTTTTCAACCTGCATGGTGGTGAGGGGCCTTGCACGGATTTGCCAACATTATTGCTTGTGTGGTGGTGGTGTTTGCAAGTTCTTGCATGCGAGTGTACGCATAGGCAGTGTGGGAGGAGGGAGGTGCTGTACGCATGCCTATGCGTACACTCACTCATTTACTTAAAGGTGGAAGTTTATTTCGCGGAATATTGCTAAAAATAATAACAAACTAAATTTTAAGCTATGGATTTCCGCAAAGTAACGCCTGATTCCATTAACTATTTATGGATATTTGTTACTCTTTTACTCAAAAACTACTAAACGGATTTTAATAAA
Organism: Polyommatus iphigenia; assembly: GCA_963422495.1. Classification (NCBI taxonomy): domain Eukaryota; kingdom Metazoa; phylum Arthropoda; class Insecta; order Lepidoptera; family Lycaenidae; genus Polyommatus; species Polyommatus iphigenia. The sequence goes on along the minus strand of OY730188.1, from coordinate 28,974,035 downwards.
ACTTTACAATGATATAGTTTATACATCAGAATAACACATAGACTACAATTTTCCCGACTTTCAAAATGAAGGAAGTGGTATATTCGTCTTTAGGGTTCCGTATCCAACGGGTAAAAACGGGACCCTATTACTGAGACTTCGATGTCTGTCCGTCTGTTTTGTATTCAATGATTGCTCCGCCGTTAGTGAACCAATTTTCAAATTTTTTCTTTTGGTTTATAGGATATCATCCTAATTTGGTACCATGTTTACAAAAATCGTGACCTCATGAAGGAATCCATAAGTAATAGAGAGAACTCCTCAAAACTTATTTGGAAATATGTGGTTACGTCTATTTCGTGGGAAGTATTCTAAGCATAATAATATGCTAACAACAAGTAAGATTTTGCACTGGGGTGTACCTACCTGGTATACCAACGTTCGGAAGGTGTTGAGAGAACTCTGACTCTTTAAAGATACAAGTTTGGGAGTTTCGGCGTTGTTTTAAAAACGGAAAGCGATGCTATTATAACATTCATCATTATCATCATTAACCATAAACCATTATTATAATTTTAGTCTCGAAATAATTATTCGTAGAAGTTCAGGGAAGGTTCATATTAGGAGGGAAAGTGATACGAAGTTTACTAGTTATCTGGTGAAGTTATAAAAATTTGAAAAATGTTCGTTTTGCATTGCCGCAATGGCTAATGCTTACACGTCCATCTTGAAAGACGTTTAGATCACAACTAACGCGGCCAACGTGTAGATGCATTGCAACCATTGTATTGCCATAGCATGCGCCATATTTTGATGGGCCAGCGATGGTCCATTGTGTAGAGGAGTAATATACACTTGCATCAAAATGGCTACGTCTTTGTCATCGTCATTAGAAGAACAAAATGTTTGCTGTGTCACGCACGAAGGATTCCGTACCAATAGAGAGCAAAAATATGCTGAAAATTGTATTTTTGTATGGGAGCCACGCTTAATTGCTTAATTTAGATATCGAAGTCTAAGTAATAGGGTCCCGTTTTTACCCTTTGGGTACGGAACCCTAAAAACAGATGAAGGTCGCATTTTAGACACGCCGCCGCACACTGGTCCCAAAGTAAAATAAATGGGACATTAAGAATTTTCGGATCGAAGGTCAACGGATCACTCTGATTTTTTTTGTAGACAGCTGATGCAATTACAAGTCACTTTTATAGATGTCGTTTTTTTCAAATATGCCGTATCTACAGAGATAAAAAATAATTTAAAAAAATTTGTATGGACGAAATCATAATTTTGTCATTTTAATCCAAGATTCAAACGTATTCAAAATAAATCATAGCACAGCTTATAGAGGGACTCTTGTCGTACATTTTTGTCATAGACACTCAACTGCGATTTTTGCGCCTTTTAGAGCTACAGGCACTTTAATTTTTTTTGTCAGCGGATGAGGCTGACTTTATAGATGTGGTTTTTTTCAAATATGCCTTACTATTGTAATCGCGGTCGCATGCGACCGCTTGGGGCTCGAAGGATTATTGCGTGAGTCATCTGTATTGCAAGCATTTTTTTATAACTCATTGTCTAATTACCCCCACTACTTGAAGTAATATGAGGCTTTCATGATCGGTTTTCACAATAGCCTTATTGTGTCTCGTTTTTCCACGATCGAGGAAATAATTTACATGTACAAACAAACAAACCTATATAATCATACAAGTTTGTATTTTGACGGTCCTAAGCCCGTAAAAGTACTCGGAAGGGAAAATTTGTATTGCAATCTATGTGCCTATTTATTATTTAGCATTTTCGAAGCGTTCGCTAGCGCTGAATAACAAAACAGAGCACAAATTCCAAGTATAGAGGTAATTACCAATTAGGCAATGAGTCATTACCAAACAATGTTTGCAAACTGGATGAGTCATAAAATAATTTACCTGTACGTACATGTTTTGAGATTTCTATTTAATTTGTTTAGTTTTAGTATATATAGGCTTTTTTATGAATAAGACATTAGAAAGAGTTACTTGTCAATAAAGAAAACATTATTATTTGTCTATCCTTAACAATATTTATTAAAAACTATATGAAATACTCAGAAATGAATTATACAAAACAATAAAAATTAAAGTACCTGTAGCTCCTAAAGGCACAAAAATCGCAGTTAAGTGTCTATAACAAAACTGTGCAATGATTTATTTTGAATACGTTTGAATCTTGGAAGAAAATTACAAAATTATGATTACGTCCATACAAAAAATAATTCATATTTTTTTTTCTCTGTGTGTAAGGCATATTTGAAAAAAACAACATCTATAAAAGTAACTTGTAATTGCATCAGATGCTACAAAAAAAATCAGCCTTATCCGCTGACAAAAAAAATTAAAGTGCCTGTAGCTCTAAAAGGCGCAAAAATCGCAGTTGAGTGTCTATGACAAAAATGTACGACAAGAGTCCCTCTATATGCTGTGCTATGATTTATTTTGAATACGTTTGAATCTTGGATTAAAATGACAAAATTATGATTTCGTCCATACAAAAAATAATTCATATTTTTTTTTCTCTGTAGATAAGGCATATTTGAAAAAAACAACATCTATAAAAGTAACTTGTAATTGCATCAGATGCTACAAAAAAAATCAGCCTTATCCGCTGACAAAAAAAATTAAAGTGCCTGTAGCTCTAAGAGGCGCAAAAATCGCAGTTGAGTGTCTATGACAAAAATGTACGACAAGAGTCCCTCTATATGCTGTGCTATGATTTATTTTGAATACGTTTGAATCTTGGATTAAAATGACAAAATTATGATTTCGTCCATACAATTTTTTTAAATTATTTTTTATCTCTGTAGATACGACATATTTGAAAAAAACGACATCTATAAAAGTGACTTGTAATTGCATCAGCTGTCTACAAAAAAAAATCAGCCTGATCCGTTGACCTTCGATCCGAAAATTCTTAATGTCCCATTTATTTTACTTTGGGACCAGTGTGCGCCGACCACAATAAGTCGGCGCGCCGCCGCCGGCCGTTTACCTATCGGCGCTCATATCTATAGTGAAGTCGCTGCAACTAAAATTGGGGACAAGTCGACACAGTAACATTCGGTTTCTAATTTACGTCGCCGTGTCGTAACATTGTTACCATAATGTAACTAGATTCCACAAATCATTCGTTCAATCGCTCATAATCGTTCATTCGTTAACATTGACTAGTGAAAGAATTAAAAATAAGAAACTGCCATCTTATCATCAAGGTAAGTAAACAAAGATTTTGTTTTTATTCAACATTACGGTTTTTTATGCCTGAATCTTAATGGGAAATTAAATTCATCGTGTATTTAGTGGGATAGTTCGAAATTTACCAACGCGCCGCATAATTATCATAATTTAACCATTCCTACGAAAATACATATTGTTGGTTTATAGCAATAATTTTATTTTGTATTCTCAAAAGCTTATATCCAATGCAATTATAAACTTTAATATTGAATAGCATGCTTTTTTAGCAGCAATAAACCGTACAATTAATAAATAATGAAAAATATATATTTCGTTTAGTGAAATTTTTTCTCGGCACAACTAGTTACAAAGTTACGATAACTATCGACATTGTATGGGAAAGTTACTGTATTTTTAAAATGGTATCTCCCTGATTATCTGTTCACAGTTTCTCAAACTTTGCCTGACAAAATGCTATATTGAATTCTTTTGACAAAAGAAAGCTCTTCCGAGTTAATATATCTCGTACCAAGTACCTTATTCAAACGAAATAAATATTACATAAATTAATATTAATTATTTTTTTCAGATGATGATGCGCCAGACACCAAAAAAATTGAATATTAGTTCTGATATTAGTTATTTACATAACGTACTGTGCAGCAAAAGTACAAACGGTGATTTAGTACGAAGATTCTGACAAGTAATCTTGATTCATGTCAAGTAGATAATGCTAGTAAAATTATATTATAATTCAAGTGTAATTAATGATGATTTTGTGACTTTAAAATCGTGAAAAAAAAATGTTTTTGACGTGATAACGTCTTATAATTCGATATGGGCTGCGCGCCCGAAAAACATGACAGTTCATGCGGCGTTATAGTGCCACCAACTTATCTGTTCAGTAGACAAAATTGAAACTACAACTGCCATTTTGTGAAATGTCATTCGCTGTCTGTTTTTGAAGTGCGAGTGCTCTGTGTGTTTTAAGTCTTGTTTTATTGTTAAAAGTATCATTATCATACCGAAACCACTAAAAAGTGATAAGCAACAAATTATTTTAAAAGTGTTAGCTTTTATGAAAGAAGAGAAACGCCTTCAGTCTCCGAAAATACCATTTAAAAACGTGACCGAGCGCGTTGCAGTAGCTACAGGTTCGTGTTGCTAGTTAATGAAAAAAAGTCCCACAGGTTCTTTAAGATAGCGAAAGTGACTCGAGTGATGATGATTATGATGACGGAGAGTTGTGTGAATCCTCAGGCCCGTCTACTTCTGGAATTTCTGGAGTACAGCTGTTTGAAGATAGACATCATGACCATAATTATTGTTATAAAATATAATAAAATAATATTAAAAAAAACACTTAGTACAATCTTTACATACGAACAAGCCAAGTCAAATAAAAGCTTGTAAAAAGATATAAATCAGTGTTGTTATTTTTATTTTGTTATAAGTACTTATTATACTGTTACGTACGTGTTTAAAAAATGCTTTTAATAAATTATTACTGTTTTATTTAAAAAGAAGCAGCTCTATATGGGCCAGTTTTTAAGTAAGACGAACACAAATTTGAAAACCGCATTTGACATTGACTAGATTTCCTGATGCGCGTACACAGACAGATATTAAAAATAAAAAACATTTGGGCTTCTAACGGCCGTGAAAGGACATCTCATGTGTACAGAATACAGATACAGCCCAGTTACAGTGGATTCCCTACAGTTTTGGTAAACATTCTTGAATAGCAACACTAAACGCGACACTACTGACCCCGGCTACTGAACAGATAAGTTGGTGGCACTGTACCTCGCTGACAGCTCTGAGGCGTTCTATTTACACTTTCAAGTCTCTCAACAACCGTAAGGCTCACCTGGGCCGCCTCTTTGTTTCGATTATATTACGTATTTCGATGACTTAGAGAATACTTTTGTATGAAGAAGTTTGGTTAGTTATGACCTTTGATACATTGACCACACTCTGAATGAAAAATAAATAAACAATCTGTGAGCTATTAGTATTATTTCGGCTATTCAAAATTGTGCTCTACTTCCTACGTGTCAAGGTATGACTTAATATATGAAGAATAAAGTATTCGTTTATTTCTTCTGAACAAGTAACTAATTATAGTCTCGAAAGTTTGTAATTTAGAAACTAATATCACATCGGACTAAATACTATATTATGATGGCTTGATAGATAGAAAATTTAACATTTATTATAATGTAGTTCACACAAACATAAAATGTGGATTGTATGTAAGGATATTACATTAATTTTACAAAGAGGGTAGGCCGGGCGCCATTTTTTTTGCACATTGACCTGCCAACTTTTTTGCATAGATTTTTCCCGGAACTGAGGGGTTAAGGCTATGGCGTTGTCACGTTCAACTATCGTCAGTAAACCGACTTTACAGACAACCGATTTTTTTTCTTTAATTTTTATTTTATTAATATCCCAAACGTTATATCAATACAGGAATAAATACCATTTGGGAGATGCAGATCGTTCGTCGTAGCACAAACTACAATCAAACAGACTAAGGAATCTAGCCAGAAATAACTAAGTAATCGGCCAAGTGCCAGTTGGACTCACGCACATGGGGTTCCGTACCGTTATCGAGCAAAAATAGGCCAACATTTTTAGAGTGTTTAATTAAAACCTTCATTTCAAAAAGTTTTTTGATTTTAATTTATTTTAATTAAACTATAAACTGGCAGTTATCACAACACACAGTTTTAGAATGACTGGGGTTTGGTGACTTACATTTATAAAAGTTTATTGTTTAATTATTACGTAACTTTACTACACATGTTACAACCCAGTTACTACATATTGTTACCAATATTGTACACTAGTTACATACCATACGCTACGTGTGGAAAACGTGTGTACACATTTGTTTCTGTAACAAGCGGACACGATTACAACACGTAGAAGCAAACCCCCACACAGTCGCAAGGTGTCGTATCAGCTACGAAACTGTTACGACTTGTTACAGATTTACAAATCTGCGACCGAAAATGGCTATATGGGGATAGAAAGCAACTACCGTAGCCCATAGACATTGGCAACATCAGAGCGTGCGTTTAGGTTAGGGTTATGCTGATTGTTTGTCATAGCATCATGCCTACTATTCCTTAAAGTTAAGTTAGACAATCATCTTTAAAACTAATTAGCGATAGTAATGACTAATGAGTTATGACCTTATTGTTAAGGTCCCTAAAAGTCTTACAGAATCCGAAAATGTGCAGGAAAATCTAATGGTCAGATATCTAGACTTTTTACCCAGACGCTGATAATATCATAGGATGAATGTTATAAGGTAACCAACAAGGACTCTAGTGTCTGGGTAAATTTTGCCTTCATATTCAAATTTGTTTTCTGTCAACTATCTTTTCAATCCATTGAACACGTTATTATTATTAGATTGCTTTCATTTTTTATATACTTACTGATGTATATTTCGGATATCGCCTTTTGGTATAAGCCGCCTTATGTTATAATTAATTATTGGCAACTTTCTAGCCCATCAAGCCTCGTACGAGCACCGGTGATCGCGACAACAATAGAATACAATGGCATTTATTTTCCTAGAATCCCCGATCGAAGGACTAGAAAGTTTTTAAATTGAAAAGAAATAAGTTTTTTTAATAGCAATACTCACAACGACGTTGCACACAGCACCAATCATCAGGCCGAAGCTCTGTGCGACAAGGACGGTGTAGAGCGAGATGGCGAAGAACATGGCGAATCGCGCCGCGTCTAGCGGCTGCGACGACATGAGGTACACTATGACGCTGAATACTGCGCATGACACTATCTGAAAAAAAAAACATTGGTAAAGTAAATAAGATGGTCCATTACTTAAGCGGTAATTCTTTGTTAATTCCACAATAATAATAGTACAACGACGAGACTCAACATTCTTCTTGACTGTCCTGCTCTACAACTAGCAGAGACAGGTGCATATAGAGCGCTACAAATAGCTCCGCGTTTGTAGCACCAACTTGGGGAATGTACTATCAGAGAAGTTGATTTCTAGGCAGTTGATAGATCCACGTCATTTGGTCGGATCTTGTCAATTCAATGTTTTATGTGGTCTGTCGGCTGAGTTTGACCTAATGCGACCTATAACTACGTAGGTCCCCCATCTGCCTTTAAATCAAGTTCTCTGATAGCACTTTAATGTAAATGAGCCACAATAAGTCCATTTGACTGCACTGTCCATTTGACTGCACTGCACTGCACGTCACTGCGACCGCAGTGACGTCAGGGCTCTAAAGACCTCTTTTCGGAAAAAAACAAATTATTATAATGATAATACAATGGTAGGTACATACCGATATGGGTAGATCGACTAGAGTTATCGATATGTAGTAGGAGCCCAGCGAGTACCAGCGGTTAAAGTGTTCCTTCAGGAGTATTGACATCTCGGAGGGGACTGAAAATAACAGAAGTCAATTGTGAAAGTTTCAGCAGTGGACGCTTTATAATAAAAGAAATGCTTTTGAACAAACTTACACTTTCCCAACGGAAAAGTTGAAGCTAAATTAGTAAGTTTGTATTTTTTTTAAAAGGGATATACATCTTGTCTACTAATCTAAAATCTTATTTTACTAATGCAACTAATCTATCATTAGCTAAAAGCTTAGCGCAAACCTACGCGACCAAAGCGACTGCGAAGCGGTAGCGTCTACCGCGCGGCGGACGCTGCCCATGTAATCTTATGGCGCTGTGCACACCTGCACGACCGCGACGCGAAATGTTCGCGTCGGCAAGCGGAACGTGCGCGTGAAGTTGTCAGACGCGTGTTTTGAAGTTTACATAACTAGACTTCTTTTTTAAAACCTTTTTTATATTATTTTGTACTACTCTTTAGTTTATGATTTCTTGATTTGTTTACGTTTTGATAGATTGTGTCATGAATCAAATTGCCCGATGTATTATTTTTCTCTATGATCATGATATTAGTAGTCGCGCAGGTGTGCACGCCAAGTTTCGCGTTGCAGACGCTCCCGATTCGCGTACCGCGTCCCCTGTCACTGACGCGTAGGTTTGTTTTAAGCTTAAATAAAGCCGTTGCGTAGTTACTGGACTTTGGGTTGGTAGGTACTACTAATATATTATATTCTGTGCTTTGGGGCCAAAACTACTTAAGAATTTTCCTCCTAAAACATGAGTATTGAGTATATGGTTATTGTTCTTTAGATATTATACTGTTTTCTATTTTTAACCGACTGCAAAAAAGGCGGAGGTTTTTCAATTCAACCGTTTATATATGTTTTTTTATGCTTGTTCGCGGATAACTTCACTGTCTGTGAACCGATTTAGACAACTTCATTATTTTAGGGTTCCGTGGTCAACAAGGAGTCCTTATAGTTGCGGTCAGTCCGTCCGTCTGTCCATCTGTCTGTCCATCTGTCTGTCTGTCCGTCTGTCCATATGTCCGTCTGTTTGTCCGCGGTTTTGCTCAGAGAGTATAGGACCTACAAAGCTTTCATTTGGCATGAATGCACATTGCACATATTAATGATGCTAACAAAATGGTATATAAAATCTTAAAAAAATATTTTTTTATGGTACCACATACCCATCAAGCGAGGATGTTTTTTTTTTCGCGTCCACCCCATCGTGTGGGGTGTCGTTGGATAGGTTTTTTTTTTAAATATTATGAGTATTCAAAGATCATTTTCCGATTTAGGGATCCATTTGTGAAATATGAAGTTTTAAAGTGAAAAAAATAGTTAGAGTCCAGTGTCCTTCCCTTCTACCAGCTAAATGGTTGTTTCTGGAAATGTGAAAAAATTCACGGAAGTAGGAAATATGCTGAATTTAAAAGGAAAACTATCACAGCTAAGAAGAGTTCAAAAGTAATTGAGTAATAGTCGATTAACTAAAAAAATGTATTCGGTGAAGTATATAGGAACTTTTCGTTCAAATTCCTTTGAACGTAACTGAGATGATATTGTTAGTAGTGTAAAACACGTTATAATTCATTGACCATACAAAAATTATCGAAAACTAGCGGTACTACGGAACCCTATATTACGCATGGACGCACCTGGCCGGTTTTTGTTGAAAAGAAGATACTTCACCATGATAAGGAAATACCGTTTGAAGTCGGTTTTTTTGTTAAAATTAGACTGGCCATAGTCGGACCGCAAGTTGCAGTCGGGACCGACTGTTCTAGAGCGGTAGCGTTGAAATTTTTACCGACCGCACAAGAACTGCTCGAGCGGTCCGTGTATTGCGGATATGAATTTAGTTAGTATGAAAACTGCAGATCACCGTGCGGCGACCGCATTTTGCAGTCGGTTTTGACTGTTGTTTGACGGTCCGTCTATATCCGGCCTTTACGGTGGTACTTACAGGTGAGTATAGTTAGCATCATGGGCGACATCATGTGGTGCATGAGGATGGCGAACAGCAGGTTGTAGTTCTCCAGCACTCGGGAGCCCTCGTTGCCGGCGTTGATGAACAGCGCGCCCAGCATTATGCCCACCACCACGTTCACCATCAGACGCAGGTGAGTCATCGTCTGGAAGAAGATGGATCGTTTTGTTTCCTTTTCTGACTATGACTAAGACTAAAACGTAGACTAAAACTAAGATTAGACTGGCAGCCGCACTCAGAAATATTTGATTAATACTTATGTTGGCGACTGACTGGACAGACCAGAGCCAATACTTTTTACTGTTTTTGAATTTTAGTATCTTTTCTACGTCTTATTTTTCGTATTGACAATTTATATTTTCGATGTATTTTTTATCCAGTCTATCTCGGTACATTATAGTTGTCGCTTCATATGGTGTATCATTCAGTAGTTACAGTCATCCTCGTCTTCGTACATACAGTCCACCTCTCCCATCGCTATCAACTTAACTTCAAGTCAAGAAAAGTGTAGCAAGACTTTTAATTCCTGTCACACAATATGGCAAAGATCGTATCAATTTCATATTTTTTTCAAACGCAATAAAGTAGATAAACTTAATCAATATGTCTTATTCAATTGATATTGATTAAGAAGTAACAAGTTTGTACGAACCCTGATTCCATAAACGAGCAACCAATTACTAGTTTATTGCATGTTAATTAAACTCCAAGATTAGAACAGCCGTAATAGGTAAGTACTTGTGGTTAATGTATTGAATTAAACTAGTCATTACTAGATCATACATAGAGATTCTAAATTGCTAGTTTTTTAATCTTAAAAAATACATTTTTCTTTATAATCTCTGTACATCAGCTAGCTAAATTAGGTACACATTTTAGTTGAACTAAATTTTCCTTTACATTATTTCACCAATAAAAATGGCGATACGAGGCGCAGTTTCATACTTTGAGTTTTGTGCCTCGATTCGCCGTAATGTCGATACGAGACACAGAATTTCATACTGACATTTTATATTAACTTTTGTACCTTAATTCGCCGCTATTTACTAAAGTCCATCGGGGTCACAGCACACATATCAACTCGGAAAGGGATCGGCACCGTATCGTCTCGAGCCGTTCAATATTGTTTGTATGAATAATGAAACTCCCTACTGCAACGCACACTAAGCGGAATCGTAACGTAATCGCGTCGCCTCGGAACAGGCTCCGAACCGGGATGCGACGCGTGGTCAACTAGCAGTCCCCGCGCTTACGGCTCGTCGTCAACTCGGCTACGGCTAGGCGACGCCGCGCTTACGGCTTGCCGACCGCTGGCCCTAGATCAGTTTGAAGCAAGGGTGGTCGGCGAGCCGTAAGCGAGGCGTTGCCTAGCCGTAGCGGAGTTGACGTACAGTGACTACTCGCTACTGATACGCTTTGGTTACGTGCATACGTACGGTTGACGCCAGGTTGACGGCGAGGCGAAAGGCGATACGGAACTTACCGGATCTCGCTTCGCCTTCATGAACCCTCGTTTGATGAGCACGGAGCGCTGGTTGGACTGCGACGTCTCCTCACTCCCGGAGCCGCCATCTTGGTCCTTCAGTGACGTCAGCGGGTACTGCTTCCTCAGTTCCTCCATGGTGGGTATCGTCTCGGGATCGTCGAACCACTCCAACGCTTTGCCGTTCTCGATCTTCGTTGTCAAAATATCCATTTTGTCGTCGCCGTACTCCCCGCAGGCTAACTCGATTACTGTAATAAAGAGAGAAAAAATGTTAAAGATAACCCGCTATCTACATTAATAGAACACATTCAACTTGTTACATATGCGCTGTTTTTGTCAAAGATAAACAGTGGTGATGTATTCTTGAGTACATACAAAACTATGCATCTAGATGTACAACTTATCAATCACTTAGCTCATAGATAAAGTTTCATCTTCTCGCTTATGTCGTGACTTAATGTTTTGCCAAACGCGATGCCACAAAAATTACAACTTCAATAATATTGCTATAGAGTAGGTAAGTAGAGCGTATCTTATTTTTTCTGTGATTTCTTTATCTAAATTGTAATGCAAACAATTTGATTTCCTTGCTTATTGCTAGTCGCTAGACATCCAAGGTTGTTGATAACAAAACGGCAGCATAAAATTTATTTGTTGATGATTTTTTAACTGTTAACCTTCCTCGTTATTACGAGTAAATATTTACTTACTAGTATAACTAATGTAATGGTATGTAAATGTAATTAATCTTTTTAAGGAATTAATAAAGGCTTTATTATTATTATTTAAACTAATAGTTCAAATAGGTACTAAACATAAAATATAGTAGCTATTACAACGATTAATTTAAGTTTTGACGCTCTGCAGACTGCAATTACCAAGTATTAAGTTAAGCCCCTATTAAACACGTTCGTAATTGCCAGTATTTTTCTATCATGGACAACGTGTAGAGGTATAATAAATTATTGTGACTACAAAATACTTACTATAATCGGCAGGATTGTGGTAAATAGGGCACGGGATGCCCGCCTGTTCCAGATATGGAACAACCTTCCTGGTCGTTCCCTGGTAAAGACAGCGGCCGGCAGACAACACGTATACCTGGTGTAATTAAGTTATGTTTAAAGAAACTGTATATTAAAACATAAATTTGTATTAGGAAGACTTTTACGCCTCCGATCTCCATGGTTCATTTGTTTACAGCTTGACCACTGATACGACCGCTCTAAGTTTGTTGATGATTTTTTTGGCTATGACAATGCAGGCTATTAACCTAATCATCTGGTGGCTATATTCGTGCACTGGGTGGGCATATGAAATGTCGATCCCGCAGTACCTTATCTAACAGTCAACAAAAACTGACGTGGGAACCGGAAGGCAAAAGATAGATGCGCACTAAAAATATGTATTTTTAAATTTTTCATTCGAATTAAATCACATCAAGGTTGGTAGAATTTTCAAAAATTGAATACCTGGTCGAACATGGCGAAGAGTGTGGCGGAGGGCTGGTGGACTGTGCAGAGGATGGTGCGGCCCTGGTGCGCCAGGTTCCGGCACAGCTGCACCACCTGGGTGCACGAGGAGCTGTCTAGACCTCTGGAATGATAACATTATCAAAGTTTAACAAACATTCGATATTTAGCGAGTCAATAATTTTTTTTTGATTCGATTCAATTACAAAAATAAAAAAATCTACAAAAGAACGGCAATGCTCTATGCATTGCCTTACTAAACATGCATCTAAAATGCGTTTTAAAATGAGCTTTAACCCTAACTATCAGCATATCTATCTCTGGAAAAATTATAAATCACATTAGTATGGATAAGTCACAACTTGGCACCAAATCACTATGATTTTAGTTTAATTTATTGCTATCACTTTATGTTGTTGATGAGTAGTACTAAGCATATCAAAGTCCAAAGAACAGTAGGATTATAATTTATGATTGCAACATTCCATAACATAATGTGAATCACCATTCACAGTACAAAGTTTAAAAACATTTGCTGTGAATGGAAATATAGCGATTCCGCGACAAACGCGATGTTTCGCAATTATGTAAACTGATCCCAGAGCCCTTAGCCTAGATAGAATTTGACATAATGTTATCAAGTATATTATGAAGTTTATACCTAAGGGCCACATATGTATTTGTTTATCGCCACACTCAGAGACATTTAACGACGATTAAACTATTAAATTAAGAATTTGACAGATAATGTGTGTGCCTAAATAGTAGGGTAGGTAAATATGTCAAAATCTGAAGTAAGTAATTATAATATTCGTCTGAGTGCTGCAGTAAATATACTATTTCTTTTAAGGGGACTTAAAATTCATAGGCGTAGCGGCGCGGCGTGTAGAGGTAACACTAAAGTAGACAGAAACCCCATTTCACGTTTTTAATAATAATAAATCTTCGGTTTCATTACAGTATCAATAATTAACCAGTACTCCATCTTCCTATTGAATATGGCGTTCACACATAAGCACTTATGTATAAATTGTATTGTGGTTACAATTTTCCACTCTTTTAAGAAGTGCAATAAAAATACTTAACAGAAAACCATGAACGTATAGTACTAAGTAAAATGGTTTTAACGATGATAATAATTATTATTACAGTGCAAATAAATATTTATTTATCGTGATCTGTACCTACCTCGCTGCACCAAGGTGTTAACATGCTGTTCATTCGAAATGACTATTCTGCGAATTGTAACTAACAAGGATAAATATTAAATTTTAAATGCCAAGTAAATCCATAAAGATAATATTATCTTAGATTATAAAATGTTGCATCTTTATATTTTAAGTAGATGATGCCCGCAACTCCGTTGCGCCAAAACTCGTTTATCGCGCGGGAACCGTACATTTTTTTGGAACAAAAAGTATCTTATGTCCTTTCCCGGGACTCAGAGTATCTGCATACCAAATTTCAGCAAAATCGGTTGAGCGGTTTGGGCGTGAAGAGGTAACAGACAGACAGACAGACAGACAGACAGACAGACAGACAGACAGACAGGCAGACAGACACACTTTCGCATATTTATAACTAGATGACGCCCGCAACTCCGTTGCGCCAAAATTAGTTTCTCGCGCCTGAACCGTACATTTTTTCGAGATAAAAAGTATCCTATGTCCTTTCTCGGGACTCAAAGTATCTCCATACCAAATTTCAGCAAAATCGGTTCAGCAGTTCGGGCGTGAAGAGGTAACAGACAGACAGACAGACAGACAGACACACTTTCGCATTTATAATATAAGTATGGAAGTATGGATATTAGTATGGATGGTAAGTTTCGTTGCAAGCAATGCTAAAATTAAATAAATGCATAATATTGTTAGTTTTTGTCCATGACTTAAAACAGATTTATATAAGGAAAAGCAGCAACCACATAATATTTTTTTATACAATTGTATACGTGCCGGCTTGCGCAAATACGCTACGCCCGGTATACGCTACGTGCGTTTATATGAAGATGTTAATAATAATAATTGTTTTATACTGTTTTATTATAACTGTGATATCCATACTTCCATACTAATATTATAACTGTGGTATCCATACTTCCATACTAATATTATAACTGTGGTATCCATACTTCCATACTAATATTATAACTGTGGTATCCATACTTCTATACTAATATTATAACTGTGGTATCCATACTTCCATACTAATATTATAACTGTGGTATCCATACTTCCATACTAATATTATAACTGTGGTATCCATACTTCCATACTAATATTATAACTGTGGTATCCATACTTCTATACTAATATTATAACTGTGGTATCTATACTTCCATACTAATATTATAACTGTGGTATCCATACTTCCATACTAATATTATAACTGTGGTATCCATACTTCCATACTAATATTATAAATGCGAAAGTCTGTCTACCTTTATGTCTGTCTGTCAATTACCTCTTCACGCCCAAACCGCAAACCGATTTTGCAGAGGTATGGAAATACTTTGAGTTCCGGGATAAGGTGACGCAGCGTTAAAGTAAGAAACCATGTTGGATATGTTTTAGATTGCTTGTTTTCTATGAGAGGCCGGCCCGGCTTCTCATAGAAAACAAGCAATGGAACAGCAAAAAATGGAAAGGGCGTAAGCGACAAAATGGTTTTTGTCGCATAATTTAAAAACCATAAATACATTTCATATAAGCTATGTACAAATTAAAGTGCATGCTTGAACCAATTTATGTACAAATTTTGGAACCTTAAATCTCTGTCCTCTGTTGGAAAAATAGGAATCCCTTTTTTTACAGAGGTCTTTTCGATTGATTATTCTGTGCTGTAAAAGTTGTCCAATCGTATTATGCTATGGGCAATTCAAAGACAAAGACATGATGAATACTGACAATGAACTTCAATTTCTTAGCTTTAGTCATTGCTGAGAAAAATCGGCATCGCTACAGCCAAATTATCAAGGCGTCGCCTTAACTTATCCTACACGATAAACAAATTTTGGCGCAACGAAGTTGCGGGCGTCGTCTAGTTTGGTAATAAGTTAGGTTTTAATAATTTGAGACACGACAAAGACAGACAGCCTTACAAGACGGACACACTCATAGCCTATCCTAAGAGTAGGTTCACACGGCACAAAATCTGCACGTTTTTTGCAGTATACGTCTTAACATTCATACATCGATTGTACTGCAGCAAATCATGCAGTACAATCGACGTGTAAAAGATTCTGTATACATTGTATGCGCCGCACTTTATTCGTTAAGACGTATACTGCAAAAAACGTGCAGGAAACGTGCAGGATTGTGCCGTGTGAACCTGGCCTTAGTCGTGTCTAAAATAAGCGCCTATTCAGTGGCGTACTCACGTGGTGGGCTCGTCGAGGAACATGATGAGGGGGTTGTTGATCAGCTCCAAGGCTATGGAGAGCCTCTTCCTCTGGCCACCAGAGAGCTGTGCCGCGCGCGTGTTCATATGCTCGTACAGACCCAGGTTCGTCAGGATTTCTTCTATCTAGAATGAGCGTGAAGGCATGTTAGAAAGTGACAGGTGTAGAGAATTTGGAGGGTAGATGAAGAATATTGAAAATAGACAGTTATAGAAGTCAGCATACGTAAGGAGTGAACTTATCTTGGTCACGACAGGATATAAGTGGAGAGTAAAAATTGCTTCATCTAATTTAGATATGATGATGATTTGTCAGGAAGCAAGGTCGTTCTACTAAAGTCAGTTCACATCAAAACGGGATAGTAACTCTATAATCATGTGCATAAAACGTAGACATGCATATAGATCGGTGTGTTCGATGACACTGACTGACTTATAGTTTACGGCTACAGACGTGAATCACACCTTAAGGGGCCGGGTATCCTCGAAATTCTCATACATACGTAATTCCAAAATAATTTTCTCATACGAAAATATTTAACATGTTTGGGTTGTTTTTCAGTTTAAAATAGTAATTATCTAGGTTCCTGCACAAAAATTTACTTCAAAATGCTTAAACACAAATTTTTTTTTTTTGCTTTAAATTTTATTTTAGTAAATTTACTACTAAATATTTAAACTCTAAAAAATATTTTTTAGTATTTAAATATTTTGTAGTAAATTTACTATTTATTTATATATTTTTTAGTGTTTTACTCTATTTTTTAGTGTTTAAATATTAAGTACTAAATTTACTAAAAAAAGATTAAAAACAAAAAAAAAATTTTAATGTTTAAATATTTTGAAGTAAATTTTTGTGCAGGAACCTAGATAATTACTATTTTAAACTGAAAAACCACCCAAACATGTTAAATATTTTCGTATGAGAAAATGATTTTGGAATTACGTATGTATGAGAATTTCGAGGGTACCCGGCCCCTTAATACAATTTCAATACTAGCACAGACTTTATGTTGATTTATCCAAAAGTAGTTTCACTAATAGTCCGCTACTACACACTCCACTGTCCTTTTTAACCTAAAGGGCTTATTCCACCTTAAACTTAAATTTAGACGTCCTAACTCCTAATTAAGATCCTAAAAAGAAGACTAATTAGTAGCTTCTGATTCCACCAAACAGAAGCCGAAGCAAACGATTTAGTACGCTAATTAGGATCCTATTTTCTAAATGCTATTTCACTTGACTTTTAGCTACTGAATCAATTTAGAAGTCTAAGGGCCTGTTTCACCACTTCCTGATTAGTGACGAATAGCCTATCCACCAATTAACTTGACATATCAAGTATGGAGGATCTGTCAAAAAGTTGTGAATAGCCTATTTCGTATGGAGGATCTGTCAAAAAAGTTTTGCGGCACTTTATCAAAAAGTGGTGAAACAGGCCCTAAATTTGGTAAGGTGGCATAAGCCCTGAAGCCAGAACGTTGCTTAGCCTAGGTTTAGAAATAATTTTCACCTACCCTCTCTTCCTTCTCGTATTTGTTCACGGATGTGGGTAGTTTGAGATCGGCAGCCAGGCTCATGTTCTCACTGACTGTCAGCAGTCCCTGCAGCCGGTCGTCCTGCTGGATGTAGCACGACATCCTCTTGAATCGCTCTGGAAATATAGAGGTAACAATATGTAATTATCATTTAATTCATGAAGCCCCAAGCGGCCACATCCGGCCGCGATAACAATGAAAAAGCTATTGTGTCTCGTTATGCCACGACTGATGGGTTTAAATTAGCAATTACTGGTAATATTGTATTTATACTTATCACGGATCAAGGATGTTTAGAATTAATGTCAAGTAGGTTGTAAAGTTTTTGCGTTATCTACTTGTAAGTTGTTCTCGTAGGTATACTCGCATATATTAGTAAGATCGTGACTGACTAGATTCATTCATGTAAGATTGTTCTATGAAAGTGATTAAGGTTGTAAGAAGCGCTATGGCACCGTATACATACGCTTTACATCTTCAAGAACTCGTACTCACTCATGACTCTCCCCCGTCCGTTGATGAAGATGGCACCACCGACGCCGGTGATCCGGTAGCCGGACAGGACGTCCAGCAGCGTGGACTTGCCGGCGCCGGATGGACCCATGATGGCGATCAGCTGCTTCGGCCGGAACCGACCGTTCACACTATGCAGGATCTGCTTTGAACCTGAAAAAGAGTTTAAGGTTATTAAGAAGAAAGAAGCAAATGTTAAAGAGTTGTGTTAGTTATTGACCTATCACAGATTTGGGAATTATTATCAAAATGGCGATGCGTCATGCGAGGTACATAATTTCATACTTGAAACTAGCTAAGAACATAAATAAGCGTAGCAGAAACACATAACCGCTGTTATTGAGTGTGCCTGGTGAGAGACAGATAGCGTCCCCGTAGAAGGAAAACTAAATAACTCCGATTTTGCAGTTTTGAGATAATCGCGATTTAGTGTTTTTTTTTCAGTTTATGCTCATTTGTTAAAAAATGCGAGACAATTTTACTGTCGATAATTTTATATTTTGTGGACCTGATTACCTCTTACATTATGCTTAAACAAAGTGGACTTTATCTATAACTATAATAAAATAAAACATATAAAATCAAGTTATTTAATTTTGCCACAACTACTATTTCTAACGTTACTGCAGTTATCTATATATTTCGGCTACTTATTTAGTTTTCCCACAACCTAGATTCATCTGGTAGAGGAAAACAAGGCGAAATAAATGTAGTTATTGAATTTATCCAACCTGAAATACGCTTAAATGTAAAAGTTGATCATTTATTTATTACTTTGTTATTGTTAAATTATTGTTACAGCTGGTGCTATATAAAATAAAATGCTGTAATTTGACATAAAATTATTTATTAAATCAATAGGTAACAAATCAAAAGAAATTATTTAGAAAATGAACTACAAATCAAAGGTAAGTATAACAATAATTATAAACTTTAAAATAACTCAAAACTTACAAATAAAAATAATTCTGAATTGGTAATTAGGTAACTGAAACACAACTAATAGACTGTGCGCTATCTGACTGATCAGTCTATGATATAAAATTTAAAAAAAACAATATGACTCAGTCATTAGTCATCAGGTACATTGAGTACAACAATCAACAAACTCGTAAAATACATTTCTTAGAATTGTTAATCTTACATATTAAAATAAAACATTTGCAACTCAAAACAATTAAAATCACGGTACTTATTAGATGCTTAAAGGTAAAGAGAGAGAAAACTTTTGTTTTAAGAGACATAATTATAAATGGTGGGCCAAAATAAGTTTAATCATCGACTTCAGATAAATCACTGCAGCAGGTTGGAGTACCTTGGCCTTCGCTTAAACATGGTAAACCTTCGTACCAGCCGTGAAGCTCTTTAGGAATGATATTTTTCTTACAAAGCTGTAAAAGGTCTTTCTTCTTTTGTTTGGTTATAGGAAGATATTGTTGATATGCCCGGGGAAGATCTTCAGCGCTTATGGTTGGCATTTCAGAGTTTTGAGTTCTTCTAGTCGATCTTCCTGGTTTACAAATAGCATTTAATAAATTATAGGGTCCATCATAATTGTATCTGTATTTAATATAACCAGGTAAATCCTTTTCAAATCTGAGACATTTAATTTTTAACCAACACACCTTCTCCCCGTTTTCCGATATAGATTTGTTTTTAATTATTTTTGAACAAAGTGATTTTACATCAATCATGTCTTGATACGACAATTCAGTTACTTTATACGGAGTCACATTTTTATTTTGTCTTTTTGATCTTGCCCTCTGCATAATTCCTTTCCAATCTATAATAGAATAAGTGTCTGTGTACTTTTTTTCTTTTTCTATAGCGCTATGCATCGAATCTACTTCCATATAGCTGTGACCACTTTCGAGATACTTTTGTTCTAACACTTTTATTGTCTCATGCGTGTGTACTAAGTACAATAAAAATGCTGCTATGTACTGGTTCCGGTTTTGCCCCGAGCATGTGTCTGAATAAATCGTGACGTGCGTAACAGCCTCGGGTAGATTCTTAATCCATAAATAAATAGCAGATGCTATTTCCACACTGCCTCTTTTTCCGTTTATTTCTGTCCAGATCATACAGTGAGCGTCATTCTGTGGGGGCTTAAACTGATAAATAGATAAATTATATAAATTTAATTTTCTGGAATAATACATTAAACTATCTGCAGTCGATGGAATCTGCAGTAGACTTTGCAAGTCCATGGTGACACACAAATATGAACCATCTTCTTCTGACCTCTTTTTATCCAGCTCTTTAGATCTATAAGACGCCTCTTTTCGCTCTATATGCTGAGTATATTCATTAAGTATATTTGTATTAGTTTTATCTTTATTATAATTGTTACACGTGCTACATTGGTCTTTCTTGGGATGATAAAATGCTAAATTGTATTGTGTGCCAAATACTCTCTTATAAATGTTAAATTTAACAGGTGTTTTATTGTTCTTTTTCATTTTCTCCACATACAAATCATACATTTTTGATATTGACAAGGTAGGCTCTAAATATTTCTTGGCAGATTTTTTTCTACAGTAATGGGAATCCATTACAGGAAAACTTTCAATATGATTTTTTACTTCTTCTATCTGTTCTTCAGGAGTTTTGTTTATAGGTGGTTGTTTGCCACGGTTATCCATTTTTGTGAATGCACCATTATTATCCACATGTTTTACTGCAGTTTCGATAGGACCAGTAGAAATACACAGAGTAGACATAAAAAAGTTCTTACACACTCGTTCAAACACATTCTTATTTTTATAAAAACCATATTCTCTGCTGGTACTTCTTTGTTTGTCGATCGGTACAGATTTTCTAGCAGTCTGCACCGGTTTGATGTTGATGCGCCTAAGCAAAAACTCTTTTTGTAGCTTATAATCTTGTATAGACCAGTAGGATTTGCAAATTTCTTCACGCTCGTTTTGTGTAAACTTTTCTGTGCATTTTTGACGGCAATTATTACTGCATTTAGGATTTTTAGGCATTTTAGCTGCACAAAGCTTTCCAGTTTTACTCTTATATGGCAAACATTTTCGTTTCTTCTCCAACTCTTTGTTTCTTTTCCAATTTGATTGATTTTTTTTCTTCCATCTGTATATTTCTTTTTTCTTATTTTCTGTTTCTATTTCTGTATCTGTTGTTTCTGCAATTGTGACATTGATTCTTCTGTCGGGGCTAACTGGTGAGACTTGGCCTAAAGGAGTTTTAATAATAGTGCGAGTTGTAATTTTACCTCTTTCATCTTCAGAATCACTCGAGGAAATATATATACCTTCAAATCTCTTAACTCTTTTTTTCTTCTTAGCTTCTGCAATATTGATATTCATTGAAGACCTACGTTTCTTTTCTATTTTATTTTCTTCTTCTGAGTCCGGAATCCACGACGATCCAGAATCAGAAAAAAGTTCTTCATCTGTTGAAGGTGGCATGGTTTCGACACCCGAAATGGGACTTGACCCTCTGACACTTTTATAGTTGAATAATATTATGTTGTCATCTTCACTTAAATTAATTTTACTGCTACACAAAGACATGGGACTAACATTTACGGGCATAGGTGCTGATTGGGGTGGTTTAATGTTATTAGTATTATTTTCGCTAGGCATTATTGATGCTGGGGCCGATTCACATGTAATAATTTTAAATTCGTCATTTTCAGGTAGACTAAGAACACCTGGAAGGATTTTATTATGATTTTTTTCTATTGTAATATTATCAACATTGAAATTTATGTCGTTCCAAACATGATTGTTAATATCGGATGGTGATTTCTGGCATGTTATAATATTATGTTTTTCTGGGCTGACTGTACTTTGGTCTTGTTGTTTTACTGGCTTATTTTCACCCTAAAACAATAAAAAATCTGTATTATAGGTATTCAATTACGAAAAAAGAAAAACAATAATAGTGTGACAAGAGTATGCAGATTACGTAGTGATAGCATGTAAATAAAGTTTAAAACTGAAAATGCTCGCTGCCGGCCACTGCCATCCGGTGTAGCTTGGCCCTATAAAAATAATAATATCCTTGGACGTTTCACACCACGTCAGTCTGGCCCCGTACTTAGTATCCGAAGAACTTGTATCACGGGTACCAGACAACGGGAAATATATTTAATATTTGTATACTATACAATATACATAATAATATATTTAATACTATACATACATAATATACTATACATAATAATAGATTTTTATTATATTATAAACATAATAATATTATTTAATACACATCCATGACAGGAACACAGGAAACTTTTTGTTTCATCGGCGGGATTTGAACCCGCGACTTCCGGCGTTTATCGTCGACGCGCTCCCCACTGAGCCTCAGAGGTCGTCAAATCTATGTCTACTTAGTTTGAATAAAATTGTGTGTAAAGTGGATCAAAACCGAATCGAAATAGTTCAAAATACCTAGCAAAAACAATTCATGCAACAAGTTAAAAGTAGCCTTAAGCCTAAAGCTTAAAGATCAAAATTCAAATAACGCCTGAAGAGTTATTTACTTCTCCCACATCTTAAAATTATTCATAATAGTATGAAAGTTCATTTAACTAATAAAGCGCGAAAAAAATAAAGTAATAATTTCGGTAATAAGATGACATAAATCAGTCTTGGTTTAATAGAAGATGCACTTAAGAGTTTTTCTACTTACTATTTTATTGGTTCTAAATTATTGTAGCTACATACCTTAGGTAAATTATCTTCCTTTCGGCACATTTTCACCATAAATCTACCCCGCGAATCCATTATAGCATAAAATCTTACTTTCACTATGGTCACTAAGTAAACGCATTAGAAGGTCACGCATTACCGTATAAAGTGCTAGTGACGCGTGCGAGCATTGCAGTCGCATGCGCTCACCCCCGCGCTTCCCCCGCGCTCTTCCTCGTTCCGATTCATTGCATAAACACTACAATATTTCGCGCCAAATTCTCATAAAAATTTAATAACTTTTGTCACGTACATTTTATCTTTATGGCAATTATAAATAACTTAATCTATTTAATTGTATTTGCCTATCATCTCGTAATTAATAATCATCTAGTTGTGGAAGAAATAGATAACATCAAGTATTTATAAAGTAATGATTTTTTTGCCAGAATTCTGAGTAGGACAATTAAATAAATACAGTTATTTAGTTTTCCTAGAACTTTGTTAGTTTTGTGATAGATATAGCAAATTGAGGCAAAATTCAACAACTTGTTTTATTTAATTTATCGAAAATTCAACTTATCATTGACCACAGTTATTGATTTATTTAATGAGTTGTTTATTTTTCCTTCAAAAAATTAGAGTTAGTTTGAAGATGTGTATTTTTCCATCTGAACGACAAAAATAGCTATATTTTTGGAACGAAATAAGATAGGAAGACCCCTGTTAGACTCAAACATGCGTCGTGTTTTGGGTGATTTAAAAATAGGGAAAAGTGAAAATCGCCAAAAATCGAGTTATTTAGTTTTCCTTCTACGGGGACGTTAGATGAACGGACAACAAACAGCGAAATCTTAATATTAGGGTATTTTACGTTTTAGGTATGGAACCCCAAAAAAGAAACCTTACAGTTAAGTAAAATGGTTAAACGAGGCAGTTTACTAGGAAAGAAGATATGAGAAACTGTCGGTAATTTAATATTTAAATTATATTTAAAGGAAAAGGAGAATTTGCTCTGTAGCGATATGTAGAGCAACTTTCAAGACAAGTTTTTGAGAGCCAAAAAAGTAATAAGTATTTATACTTAACTAGCATACATGTAGCGACGACTGACATAAGAAACTACTTTGGTAGCGACTGACTCAGTTTTGAAATTATACCTTTAGGCATAGAATTAGAACGTCCTTTAGGGGCCTTTTTCACACCTTCCGGATACCTGTATGAAAAGGCTCTTAAAGTATTTTAAGCATTTATTTGTTTAAAGATCCTGAGATCAGTATAGTTTTCGTGTACATACGCGAATACGCGAATGAAAACTTAGCAAATCAATACTTTTGCACTTCACACATTAAAATATTTTTGCCTAATTATTGGATACCTCAATATGGATTGGCATAGTAGATCGTCTTATAAGTAGGTATTTATGTTGTTTTCAACGTAAATATAGCTATCCCTAGCTACAATGCTATTCGTATACATCCATACTAATATTACAAATGCGAAAGTGTGTCTGTCTGTCTGTTACCTCTTCACGCCCGAACTGCTGAACCGATTTTGCTGAAAATTGTATGGAGATACTTTGAGTCCCGGGAAGGGACATAGGATACTTTTTATCCCGGAAAAATGTACGGTTCATCATCATCAGCATTATAATATGCGTGCAAGCGTCACAGAGAACTAGGAAATTTAGTACTTTATATTTTTATCCTAAGCCAAGCCCACTGATACTTTTTGTGCATATGCGCCAGCAAGCATCACTAATCTCCGGTCTAGTAAAAGTAATAAGTATAGCAACAATTTTGCAATATTGACATTAAATTCTGCCTAATTATTGGCAAACGTCACCTTGCAACACGATTAGATCAGTATCGGCGACTCGCTGCCCTCTCGCGGGGTGGATTTCCTCATGGCCGCGATAACCTTTTCGCGCGTCATTGCTCTTATCTGTTTGTCAGTAGGGCTAATTAAATATCGCGAGTTAATTCCAGTATACGACGAACTTACGAATTGTTATTATGTATACTTCATTTTCTGTAGCGCTAAAACATGCATGGCTATGCTCTACCCAAAGTCGTCGCAGAAAGTCACTGTCTAGACCAGTGGTTCTTAACCGGTGGTCTCCCTGAAGCCATTCCAAGTGGTCCGCGAAGCCATCCAACAATATGTGAGAAGTCAGAAGTTAGTAAAGAGTATGCAGTCACAAAAATCACATTAAATTCAAGAATGGAATCTGTAACTTTTAGATTTTTTTCCAAATGAAAAAATTAGTGCTAAAAAGTTGTGCTTATTGTCTTTATCAAATAACCCTTAATTTAGGTAAACCTACTGGGTGGTCCCCCAAGACAAACATTTGGTAAGATGGTCCCTCATGACTAAAAGGTTAAGAGCCACTGGTTTAGACTTTAGACAAACTATCCTGTGAAAAAGTCCCAGGCTCGTCATCTAAGCTAAGTTTAAGCCTGAAGAGGTAACAGTAAACAAACACACTGTTGCATTTATAATATTTGTATGGAATTGAAAGTGTGGAGAATATGAGAATAAGAAAATATTATGAAGTGTTTAGAAGTAAGAGATCAGAGATAGAGAAAAGCGGGACACCATTCAGTTTATACCATTTAAGGTGACGCCTTGATAATTTGGCTGCAGCGATATCGATTTTTCTCAACAATGACTAAAGCTAAGAAATTAAAGTTCATTGTCAGTATTCATCATTTCTTTATCTTTGAATTACCCATAGCATAACACGTTTGGTCAACTTTTATAACACAGAATAATTTATCAAAAAGACCTCTATAAAAACAGGGATTCTAATTTTGCCAACAGAGGAGAGTGATTTAAGCTTCCAAAATTTGTACATAGATTAGTTCAAGCATACACTATAATTTGCCCATAGCTTATATTATGAAATATATTTATGGTTTTTAAATAATGCGACAAAAACCATTTTGTCGCTTACGCCCTTCCCATTTCTTGTTTTCTATGAGAGGCCGGGCCGGCCTCTCATAGAAAACAACATACGATCTAAAACATATCCAAAACGATTTTTTACTTTAACGCGGCGTCACCTTAAAAGAGTCTGTACTCTTCAAACTCAATAATTTCTCGACTATAATACACAGGCGTCGAATGATTATGGGATCACGTTATTATGTGTTTTTTGGTATTAATTAACCTTTTGATGTGTTACCGTATTTTGACAGCTTCGAATAATTTAATGACTTGATGGCTCTATGCCGCACACGTACTTTTGACGACTCAAATTAGCTGTATGAGGAAGATTTGAAGATTACGAAAAATTTTAGTCGTTTTTATGAGGCGTCAAAGGTCAAAGTCAAGTAAAAAACTCACAAATAGCAGGTGTCACATGTGTGCGCGTCACTACCACATCTTCACAGACGAGTCACGAGAAATAATTATGTATCGGTAGCGAGAAGCATGAAGCTCCATTAGCAACTAATGCTAGCACGCAAAATACAGCACAGTATAATAATATACAGCAGCCTTACCCCCGAAACTGATATCAATCTAAAATCAGATTTTTGACACTTTAGACAGCTAAACTAGAGCTATTTTAGATGCCTTAAAGTGTCAAAAGTCTGATATCAGACTAGACTTTTTACATGCCCGGTTGAAGATAGCCTGCAGCCTTACCCCCGAAACTGATAATATCAATCTGATATCAGATTGATATCAATTTCGGGGGTAAGGCTGCAGGTTATCTTCAACCGAGCATGTAAAAAGTCGGTCCTGAGCCTGATCTCTCAACAGTCGTGTCGGTCTTCCGTCCTACTGGGTTATGAGAGTACATAGAGGAATAGAGAGTGCTCTTTTGTACTACACACTTGGGCACTATAAAAAATACTCCTACGTATCTGGCATGGTTTCAATGAAACCGGTCACCGTCACCTAAACCGGTGCGGGAGTTCCTTCCTCCTTGAACCCAAGTTCAATTGTACACGTAGATTGTAAAGTTACGTATAGATCCTATAACTAAAAGTGTAAATATCACCAACGTTATTGGATAACCACAAAGATTTTTTGAGCTTCGACCAATTTAATCCCGTTCGAGGTTAGACTATTTTCTAGTTTCATTTTATCGACATTGCTTAGAAATTATTATAAAAAAAGTTAATTATATTCTTTAGTACAATCTATAAAATATAATAATAAACTCAAACTTGAAAAAAAAATTCAGAATAAATGTAACTTTATTTAATTATAAGTTCTCATATAAGTGACTGTACATCTTCTGAGATTATATTCTTTAAACCTAAACCTTACAAATGTTCTCTGAACATCGATACTATGCTGGTGCATATCACCGGTTCTGTACCTACCGGTAATATACTATATAGTATATAGTCAACGAGTTTTTGCCCGCGGCTTCGCTCGCGTTAAGAAGTATTTTTATATACAAACAAACAAACTTTCATCCCCTATTTTAACCCCTTGGGGTTGGAATTTATCAAAATCTTTTCTTAGCGGATGCCTACGTCATAACATCTACCTGCATGGCAAATTTCAGCCCGATCCGTCCAGTGCTTTGGGCTGTTTGGCTGGCACCTTTGAGTTTTATATATAGATAGATAGATAGATTTTGGTGGTCACGTCCCTCAGCCATGAGGATTCGACTAGGAATATATATATATATATATATATATATATATATAGGCGCATAATATCGTTTAGACTTCTTAATTTTTGCCACTGCAACCGCAGATATTTTTCCTCAACTGCATAATCATACAAAATAATAATTATTTATTACAAACATTATTTTAAATAACACAGGAAATGAGATAATGTAATGTGAAACAAGAAGTTCTTATGTAAATATATTTTCATACTCTACAAAAACAAAAACATTATTATCTGTACCATACTCGTACGCGATAATTTATCAGAATTGAAAATACATAAACTACAATATTTATATTTTTTGGGGTCAATTAAAAAGATAAGAAATACTGTATTAATAGGTAATCTAGTAGTTTTCTAGTGTTATTGGCCAAGACTTAGAATTTATGTCAAACATGTTAAAGGTGCCGGTTGGCAGCGGGCGACATGAAGCGGCGGCAGACGAAGTGTCGTCGCGACACTACTGGTTTAACTATAATGTATTTCTAATTTCTATGAATAATGTCGTTATCTGCGAAAGATCTTCATGGAAATACATAGAACCAGTAATTATAGTATCGCGACGACACGTCGTCTGCTGCCGCTTCATGTAGCCGGCTTCCAACTTACTACGTACCTTTATTCTAGTTCTAAACAGTTTAGCGCTTAAAATTCAGAATTAATTTAAAATTATCATTCTGTTTAGTCGAAAATTCCTTGTAACAGTACTCTATGTAGGTCGAGAACAGTAATTTTATCAGTCTTATCAAATTACTATTGACACACTTCTAACGCTACTGTTTCAGTTAGATTAAAGCTAACAAATAATGTTATCTTTAAATCTATTTTCGGGTTATTTATATTTAACGTTTGTTATATTTTTGGGACAAGAAAAAAAAAGTAAATAGAGTTACATATTAAATTAACAGTAAGGTAACACCTCCATCGTGGGTAGGTATCGCAGACACTATAGATTTTCAATTGTTATGCAGCAGGGGATTAATGGGTTAAAATGCAAAGTTACGATATATATATATATATATATATATATATATATATATATATATATACATATATATATTCGCACAGATGGTCCTTTTATTTAAAAGTCCAAACTAGATGACGCCCGCAACTCCGCGCCACGCGCGGGAACCATGCATTTTCCAGATAAAAAGTATCCTATTTCCTTTCCCGGAATTAAAAGTATCTCCATGCCAAATTGTAGCAAAATTGGTCCAGCGGTTTGGGCGCATTTAAAATATTAGTATGGATATGGATAATATAATATTTCCCATTTTCAGTAAGTTAAAGTATTAAAGTTTTCCAGAAAAATCTCATGCCCCTATTTCAATATTGCAATTCTTCTCCTTGTCTACATCACGTTTGGTACGTTAATTTTATGTCAGGAATGACCTAAGTTAGTATCAAATGTTATTTTGTAATTGACCCACATACGAGCAACAATAGTTATCACTTGCGCAACTCGATAAAGCTGAATATTTAATTATTTAAATTTTTGTATATTTTGTCTACAATAAAAATGCGAACATAATATTATTTGTGTCGTGAAATATCATAATCGAAACCCTAACTTGATAGTGTTATGTTGTACTAAAAGTTAAAACGATTCAATTAGGTACTATATAACTTTAACATTGTAACAAAGTGTGTATATATCTATCTCTCTTTAAATAAATAAAAGTAATCCATACTAATATTATAAATGCGAAAGTGTGTCTGTCTGTCTGTCCGTCTGTCTGTCTGTTACCTCTTCACGCCCAAACCGCTGAGCTGACTTTCCTGAAATTTGGTATAAGTATAGATACTTTGAGTCCCGGAAAAGGACACGATACTTTTTATCACATAAAAATGTATATATAGTTCCCATGTATATTAGTGATCGAAGTTCCCATGCAATAATCGAATTTCGAGGCAACGGAATTGCGGGGGTCATCAGTAGAAAATAGAAATATAAACATAGGTGTACCAGAATCTGATGGCAAAAAGTGAGAAAATAAATTGACTCTAGTCTCTAGCAATACCGGGGTAATTGAAATAAAACATTTTGATCCTTTTCTTTTAGCAGCTAATCTGTGTATTAAACATGCAAATATAAAAATTTATCCAATGATTTAGGATATTTTTTGAAAATTTGCTGTCAAAAATTGCCATCAGATTCTGGTAGACCTATATTTAGGATCGTAGAACAGTTCGATATATTACAACAAATTACTAAATTGTCACTGCGTAAGCTAACTGCGTTTTTTTTTTTGTAGGAATTGAACCTTCGGCGCACCTTCAGTAACGACCGTGATTTCGGCCCTAGGCCCTTAAATAATACTAGCTATAGCCCGCGGCTTTGCCCGCGTGGAATTTAATGAGAAAGACATACTTTTGGGCAAAAAAAACTTTTTATACATAAAAACCTACAGCTAATGCCACTCAGGAATACACCAGCTTTCTGTCGGTGTTAACATTTTTGAAACTGGAAAAGTAGTTTCAGAGATTACCTCATGGCTCATATTCAAACAAAAAAACAAACTTTACCTCTTTATTATATTAGTGTAGAATGTAGATTATTACAGTCGAGAATTCTGGTTGAAGGTAACCAAAGCAAAAGCTTTGATCAGATACTTATAAGTTATTATAACACACATGATACATACTAATTAAGTAATTACTAGTTATAAAATATGTGAATGTGTGTCTGTCTGGCTATCGCCTATCTGTTTTCTCTTTACGCCTTAGCCGCTGAACCGATTTGCTGGGTATGATGAATAATGATTATTGCACATAATATAATAATACTTTTAATCCCAGAAAATTGTACGGCTCCCGCACGATAATTTTTGCGCAACAGAGATGACGGCGTCATCTAGGTAACAATATAAATCATTATCAGATACTGATTTATTCCTGAAATGTCATAATACTGCATCTTTAAATAGACATTACTACACACTCAGACACGCGAACAATTATTATTACTTATTGACTATTGTTATAACTTACTTTGTTATTTCTGCTATCATTACTACGAGCAAAAAACATCACGACATTTTTGTTTTCCTTATAGTCTATTACGAAATGACTTGACGATGTTTTTATAAAGTGTGAACTTTGGTTTAATGATTACTTAACTTACATAACACTTAAAATTAATGATAACTTGTGTCTAAGGTGGAGAATTCATTGGAGAAGGTCCCTGAATGGGGTAGACGTAACTTGGTCCAATTCAACCCCGCCAAGACACAAGTCTGCGCGTTCACCACTAAAAAGTCACCAATGGTCGTATATCCTCGTTTCGAGGGCACATCTTTAACCATCTCCCCTAGCATTGAGATACTTGGCGTCAACATATCGAGCGAAGTCCAGTTCCGATATCATCTAGAGGGTAAGGCCAAATTAGCCTCGAAGAAGCTTGGTGTTCTTAACAGAGCGAGACAGTACTTCAGTCCGGACCAACGCCTACAACTCAACAAGGCGCAGGTTCGGCCTCATATGGAATATTGTCCTCATCTCTGGGCAGGGGCGCCAAAACATCAACTGCTCCCTCTGGATCGTATCCAAAGGGCCGCTCGAATGGGGATTGTCCATTTTTTTTTAATTTTGCTCATTACAAAAACATTTCGAGGAATAAGGTCAGTGATCGTTTTTCTGTATATAAACGAAAAAAATACCCATTAGTTACTTATATTTTTGAACAAATATGTTTAACCTTAGTTTCACCTTCAATGGCGTTAAATTAGCAATAAATTCGACCAACATTACGTTTCGAACTTTTGGTAAGCTTCTCGTATCAGCTTTCACATAATGAGAACTTGCATTTGACGAACCAGCCATTATAAATAAGATTGAAAGGAAAAAAAACATACTGCAGAGGTCAATTGGCCGCCGATGATGACGTCAGAACGAAACTTTAAAAATTTATTGAGAAAAAAGTAGCCAATGAATTTCAAAATTATTTAATATATATTCTTAAAATACCCTTTTTTAACGAAAAAAAAAATATAAAAAGTACATGTGATTTTTTTTGGACAATGCCCATTGTTGACTGCCATAGTGTTTCAAACAGCTTGGACCCCTTGGAATTACGCCGAGATGTAGCTTCACTCTGCATCCTCTATCGGTTGTATCACGGGGAGTGCTCTGAGGAATTGTTCGGAATCATACCACCTGCAACTTTTCGCCATCGTCCCACGCGAAAAACATACCATCCTCATCACCTTGATGAGTGGCAGTCTTCCACAGTGCGTTTTTCGCGTAACTTTCTGCCGCGCACTGTAAAACTCTGGAACGAACTGTCATCAGCAGTATTTCCGGACCTATACGACCTGCAAACCTTCAAGAAAAGAGCGTATTCCCTCTTAAAAGGCCGGCAACGCACCTGCAGCTCTTCTGATGTTGCGAGTGTCCATGGGTGACGGTAGTTGCTTACCATCAGGTGACAGGTGAAAAAAAGATAAATTAACTTATTCATTTACTTAATCGAGAGTTTGACAGTATGTAGGGCTTTATGTCAAAATCTCCATTATATAATTATTAAAATATCTCTCTGAGTTGGCCGTAAGTAATTAACACTTTTATATACATAATACACCTATTATGTATAATACTGATCGTGACATCAATATGTATTTGTGATTATGTATTGTTATGCGTTCTCTCATCTCTGAGAGTAACTGCGTTATCCCAAGGACCCGTGTACTTTGTATCTATAGTATTACTTATGTAGTATTAACTACTTAGCACAGGGGTTCCCAATCTTTTTCAGTCTACGGCGCAGTTACACGTAAAATATTTTGTCACGGCGCCCTACTCTACCTGGCTATTTGAAAAATATATTACATAAATACCTTTAATGATTATAGTTAGGTTAAGCAGGTTAAGTAATAAACAAATATTTATTCATCTACCTGCTTTACATAATTAATATTATAATATTTGTGGTTTCGGATAATGATGGAGGATCGATTCGCGGCGCCCCTCTTGCCTTTCCACGGCGCACCAGGGCGCCGCGGCGCACAGTTTGGGAACCCCTGACTTAGTAGGTAATCTGTAGTATTACCACGGTAAAGAATATAATACTTTTACTGTGGCATTGCACTAGTACACTGTTGTACTATGGCAGTATTCCACAGCTTTTTATACAAAATGTGTAAAAGGTGTCCATGCCACACTCAGTACCAATTTTTACCCGACTGCCAGGAGGGTTATGTGCTTAGCGCGTATCTTCTATGTATGTAATATTCTTTATTACCTCGTATCTTCAGAACGGCTAAACGGATTTTTACATTTGAGGTATCGTTAGATTTGTCTTAATACCCCGAGTGTTCTTAGATAGGTGACATTAAAAAGAAACCAAAATGGCGGATGTTTGACGCCTTAACGTGAGGTAAACAAAAATAAAAATTTACCAAGCATATCGAGTGGGGTATCAAAATAAAGAATTTTAAACACTGATTCTAAATATGTATATAACTTGCAGTTTTAATTAATATTAAATCGAACGATAAATCTACACTAATAGTACAAAGAGGAAAGATTTGATTTTTAGTTTGTTGGGCTCGGAAACTACTGGACCGATTTGAAAAATTCTTTTAACATTGGAATTCTACATTATTTTTGCTGAACATAGGCTGAATTTTATTTTGGAAAAAATAAGGTTCCGTAAGATATTTGGGTTCTTCGAACGCAAGGTGTAAAAAATCCACCAGAAAAGTTACTTATTTTACGTACGCTGCCTAAACTATAAAAGATAGAACCATAAAATTCTAAGTAATTGTAGAACTTACAAATATCTACAAAAAAGTCCGCGACACACTATACCTATCTATGTCGAGTGAGGCACAATAACCATTTTTTTATTAAAAAATCTTGAATTTTTTTTGACTACATTTAAACGCGTTTATTTTACTAATTCTTTTAATCCTTATCAAAATAAATTATTCCATTACTAAGTACAGTTTATTTAGATAGTATTTGGTCTTTAAATGAATAAAATTGGACATTTGGTTTTGAAATTATGGCGAAATTAAAATATTACGATAGTTGGCGTCACAAGGCGGGTGCGCGTGCGGGAGGAAGACAATCTGTGCAGGGTGCAGCCTGCGTATAATGACTGCGTCGTCGATGTTAGTGTCGGAGTCTGTGAATTGACCTGGGAATCATTTTGCTGACCGAGTCTTTCCTGGGTATGCTTTTTGCAGAGCTCACCGACATCCACGCGGGCGGAGCCGCGGCCGACCGCTAGTAATAAAATAAGAAAAAACCAAAATCCGCCTGCATGGATAAATCCAATATTAATTAAAAATTAACTGACATTACTGAAACAAGATGAAAATTCAATGACAAAGTATTAAAAAAAACCATGATTTGGTACTTTAAACTAGAAACATACATTGAAACAGTACCAAACCTATGTACAGACCTATTATAACGTATTGTAGGTACACTTTTCTAAGTGTACCTACGATATAATATGGTTATATCAGCACGGTAGTTTTTCAATTTTTTATTAGATTGATTGTCGAAATGGTTAGATGACTACAACTAAAAAGTCGCAAATAAAATAAATTAATTAAAAATCAAAAAACCTGACTGCAAAAAATGAACTAAAAAGAACGAAACAAGACCTAATTCTGCCGGAGGCATCGAATCCATGTTTTAATTGATACGACTCTTGCTTACGAGTTTCATGCCAGGATAAATAGAAGGTTACATAGAAAAATGTATAAGAAGAAAGTGGATAATAAAATGCAGTCGGAGGCATAATATTTTATGATTTATGAATTAATGTTAAACTTGGTGCGACATGCCGCCGACTGCATTTTACTATCTACTTTCTTCTTATACATTTTTCTATGTAACCTTCTATTTATCCTGGCATGAAACTCGTAAGCAAGAGTCGTATCAATTAAAACATGGATTCGATGCCTCCGGCAGAATTAGGTCTTGTTTCGTTCTTTTTAGTTCATTTTTTGCAGTCGGGTTTTTTTTATTTTTAATTAATTTATTTTTTTTAAATGAAATTAGGAGGCAAACGAGCAAACGGGTCATCTGATGGAAAGCAACTACCGTCACCTATAGACAATTCATTTTGCTCTATAATAACCCCCACACCGGTTTCGGTGACGGTGGCCGATTTCATTGAAACCAAGGCCAGTTACGCAGGAGTAATTTTATAGTGTCCGAGTGTGTGCGCAGTAGGTACATAAGAGCACTCTCTATTCCTTTTACTCTCAGTGGGACAGACGACCGACATGACTGGCGAGAGATCAGGCGCAGGACCGACTTCTTACATGCCCATCCGACGCATGGATTATCTTACTTGTCAGACAATCAGGTGATCAGCCTGCATTGTCCTAAACTCCTAACCAAACTTGGAAATAACATGTTTCCAACGCGGGAATCGAACCCACGACCTCCGAGTCAAGAGCCGAACTCTGAACCACTGAACCACGGAGGCGTTCGCATTTTGCTCTACCATCCACATGAAAAGAATCGTCCCAAGTGTAGGTATATTTTTATTGCGTAGCAAATAGTGACATATAATTTGGTAGCATTTATTTACATATTTAATTAAATCAGAACAATATGTAAACAAAACTTTTACATATTTCCGTATTTTGGCGCGGCCTACATTCGTATTTCGTATCAGCTGGCGTGACGTCACGCGTTCACTGACATCGCGATAACAACCGTCTTTGTTTGCATTGTTCGTACGGACAAAGACCTTCATACACCTCAACATATTGACAGATCATCTCGAACACTTGAAAGTGAAAAGATCTTTAACAGAAAGAACAACAGAAACAAACGAAGAGCAAAAAAAAAAATATAAAGACAACAACAACAAAATACTAAGTGGAAAAGAACGATTTTGTACGACGTAGTCTTTACAAACACGACTAACAAAACAAATGATGAGTAAGGTAACAATTTAATAAAGACAAATAAAACAAAAGAAGAGCAAAAGCACGATTTTATAAAGACCTAATCGTTTACCGAAATGTTGTTGACAGAAAATATACAGATCGTAAGATCTGATCTACCACACTAATATTATAAATGCGAAAGTCTGTCTGTCTGTTACCTCATCACGCCCAAACCGCTGAACCGATTTTGCTGTTTGGCATAGAGATACTTTGAGTGCCGGGAAAGGACATAGGATACTTTTTATCCCGGAAAAATGTACGGTTCCCACTTCCTGCACGCGATAAACGAGTTTTGGCGCAACGGAGTTGCGGGCGTTATGTAGTTTTAATTATTTTGATCTAAGTATGAGTAAACAAAACTCAATATGAGCATTGAGCAGTTATAATGCTACCTAATGGAAAACTCATGTGTTAACTACGCAATTAAAGAAAGTACATTTATAGCTCTATGTTTGATCGACTTACAATGATTTGTTTATATTTAGATTAAGATGATTTGGAACAGAGTAAAGTAAATATTTCGTATATGATAATATTCTGACTTTCTTACTCCGGTTCTTTCAGTGAGGTCAACGAACGGTAGAGTAAGTGATTTAATTTGTTGTAAAGTAGAGCAAAATTTTATTTTAAACTTTACACGTTGTCTTAAGGGTAGGTCAGTTCTATAAATTTTAAAGACCATACAAACAAAACACATTAATAATACTGATGATCCATACTAATATTGTAAATTCGAAAATGTGTCTTCTGTCTGTCCGTCTGTCTGCAGAGCTTTTTACGCCCAAACCGCTCAACCGATTTTGCTGACTATTAGGCCGGGCGCGCACTAGCGGCCAAACTGCAGCGGCCAGGTCGCGGCGGCCATCGAGATAGATAGAATTATCTACTTCTATTCTACCTTAGTATGAAGCCGCCATAGACCTCGCGCACCTGGCCGCCACGAGTGACGCAGCCAGCAGCCACACCATACATTCCTGTTTTCCATCTTCATCAACTCTATTTCTCCTAAAATCTCCTCTTCCTATCACATGTATGCCGATGACTTTCAAATCTATATTCAGGTCCTGCTTCCCTTACTATCCCACGGTATTGCCCAAATGAATGCTGATTTAGAGAAAATTTTGGAGTGGAGCAATGCCTATGGTTTGGTCCTCAACCCAATAAAAACTCAATGCATCATAATTGGCAGCAGGCAGCTTACTGCGAAAGTAGACTGGAAGACCTTACCAGACGTTCTTCTTGATGGAAATGTTATTCCTTACAGCTCCTCCGTACGTAATCTTGGAGTTTACTTTGACCGCACCCTCTCATGGGATTTCCAGGTCCAAGAACTACGCAAAAAGCTGAATGCTGCCACTGCATCTCTTAGGCGATTGAGCAATTTCCTGCCAGTCGCAACCAAAATAAAACTAGCCACTACTATACTTTTTCCAATTCTTGACTATGCTGACGTTTGCTACTGTGATCTAAACGAAAATCATCTTTCTGCCCTTCAACGCCTTCAAAATTTGTGCATCCGTTTTATATTTGGCCTTCGCAAATTTGATCATGTGTCTGAATACCGGTCTCAGCTCAACTGGCTTCCGATCAAGATGCGTCGAAATTCTCACGTCCTGCATTTACTTTACAATATCCTTTTTATTCCCTCAACTCCTGCCTACCTAAAATCAAACTTCAATTTTCTGGGTCATGGCAGTCCTATTCTTCGCTCTGCAAAGAAACTTACGCTCGCTTTCCCTTCCCATAAAACTTCATTCTATGATTCTTCTTTCACCATCTCCGCTATTCGTCTCTGGAACTCTTTACCTGATTCTATACAAAACTCTGAATCCATAAATATATTTAAGAAACGTGTCAAAAAACACTACTTAGACCTATCTCCTTGAATATGAAAATTTGAGTGTACTAATATTAATTATCCTAAAATTGTTATCTCCTGTCATTTTTACATATTTTTGCCTCATTATATCTATGTAAAGTTTATGTACTTAGTTTATTTTATCTCACATTATTGTAAGTAACAGTTTTTATACTATTATTTTTAAATATTGATGGTTGCCTGGTAGAAACCGCTCACAGCGGTCGCCAATTTGCACCTTTTTATAAATTGTAAATTTTATTGTAATATTGTATTTTCATTGTTTTGTGTCTCTTGTGTTGTGTTCTTCATTTTGTATGTTTATGTGCAAATAAAGGATTTATTATTATTATTATTATTATTATTATTCGATGGCCGCTGCGACATGGCCGCTAGTGCGCTATTGGGCTTAAGGTATGAAGATACTTTGAGTCCCGAAAAAGGACATAGTATATTTGGAAAGGACATAGTATATTTGGAAAGGACATAGTATATTTGGAAAGGACATAGTATATTTGGAAATGGAGATGTAGGCGTCATGTAGTATATTATAAAGTAGAGCAAAATATAATAAAGGCTTTGAAGTTTGGGGTCGGTCAGTTTTACTAACGTTAAATACTATGCCAATTATTAAAGAAACTATAAGGTACTTATTGATAGGATAGATATAAAACCTTTCGCCGACTTATAGATTCAATAGTCCAACTTCTAGGCCGGTATAAATAGTCAGTACTCAAGATGCATCTCGGTCTTAAGACACGGTTCAGGCTCTGTGATTGGTTGGCTGTCAAAATTTGGACCAATCACAGAGCCGAACCGCGTCTTGAGACCGGGTCGCATCTTAAGTACTGACCAAAAATACGGGCCCTAGACATCCTAGCTAACATAAGTGCGTGATTTACTGCAAACAGCATCATACTGGTCTATGCAGTGTGACGATAAGTTGACCTATCTAGTATAAGGTCATATCCGGGATCTGATCGCGATACAAATGAAGCCAATTATATTGCAACTAATAATCACGAAGTGCAAGTTTAAAGTCGATGTTGTTCTTAGTAAAGACTTTATAAATGGAACAAGGAATATCCCCAAGTAACAAAATCTGGACTTGTAGTGGTTCCGTAGCCAGGACTATAACAGAAAAAAATACACGACTATAAGCCAACTTATAAGAACAGGTCTACTACAAACCCAAACAAACTCCGTGTAACCTGTTATAAGCTTGGTAGTAAAACCTGGAACCACTAAGCGAGTGTTACTAGTGCTGCAAGCCTATAAACTGCGCACTATAGGAAAATTTTGTTACTTGGGTCAGAACTCAGACCTGACCCTGCAGCGTGCAGGAGAGTTAGCGGTACGGAATTTCATATTTCTTTGTAAGATGCCCGATTTGATTCCATATGAATGAAAGTATTAACGGGAAATGCATATTAAGTACCTTTGAACCAGCCACAAAGTATTAATGAGAAATGCATATTAAGTACCTTTGAACCAGCCACAAAGTATTAATGAGAAATGCATATTAAGTACCTTTGAACCAGCCACAAAGTATTAATGAGAAATGCATATTAAGTACATTTGAACCAGCCACAAAGTATTAATGAGAAATGCATATTAAGTACCTTTGAACCAGCCACAAAGTATTAATGAGAAATGCATATTAAGTACCTTTGAACCAGCCACAAAGTATTAATGAGAAATGCATATTAAGTACCTTTGAACCAGCCACAAAGTATTAATGAGAAATGCATATTAAGTACCTTTGAACAAGTCACAAAATCTTTTAGGTACATTAAATTCTAAACTTCTTGGTCTAAAATAAATAAAGTAAAATTAATTATATAATTGGAGACTGACTTTTCTTCTATTTTCACGGTGTTATTAATTTTACGTGGTCATACGGATTTATCAGAGCCATAGCTTTAGGTGGCTTTAGCAACAAGTTTGGAAAACAACAAAGTGTGAAATCGTCCAGAGTACCGTCGAGGAAATTGATTCCTAGGCAGTTGACAGACCAACGTCATTTGGTCGGATCATGTCAATTCAATGTTAATTGTGATCAGTCGGCTGGGTTTGACGTAACGCGACCAAATGACGTAGTCCCCCTTTGCCTGGGAATCAACTTCTCTGATAGTACATCTGTACTTGAACAAAAAATTGTAACAAGTACATTGATCTCATCGACCTTGTAACAATTTTTTCACAAAGATTATAAAAAGTTTAGCAAATTATGACATTAATGAGATTTTAATTAATATAAAAACTCGTTACTTTTGATGCAATCAATCATTCTTTATGTTATGCGACAATAGAATAGAAAATATTTAAATTAAATTTAATGTAACTAATTAAAGTAATAATACTTAATTAAATTAATTGTTAGAATTAATTTCATATCGCACAGTATCTATGCGTAGATGATAATTATGACGCAAGGTTCCAAAGTTTATTGTGTTGTTAAGTTAGATTATATTGCAACAAATAACAATTGATAGCTATCAACATTATGTACTTAATGTGATAATAAATCAAAATAAAAACTGTTTAAGATTAGGGAGTGCCTCCGCTGCCGGCGCCGGTTGCCGAAATGGCTGCCGGCGCCGGTTGCTGAAATGGCAGCCGGCGCTGTTTTCCGAACTCCGAAGTTTGCCGAAGTCACGCGATGTTTGCTGAATAGGCTGCCGGCGCCTATTCGGCAAACATCGCTTGTCAAATGACAGAATAATAATCAAAAACATCAGTCTTGAGCTAAAGGACTATGAAAAGTACAAATAATAAGGTCATAAATAGTCATATTGTTTTAAGGATGCATATTTGAATCCTGCGATCGGGGATTCTTGGAAATGCTATTGTATTATATTGTTGTCGCGATCACCGGTGCTCGTATGGGGCTTGAATCTTGATGGGTGGGTGGTGATGATGATGCTGATAAATGTGATCTGCATAATAGTAGCGTAATACAATATATCTTTGCTTCTTTAAACAACGCTGAAACTCCCTAACATGTATAAGGAATCTGAAGTTCTGTTCAGTACCTTCGGAAGTATACCACGGGGTTTATAACTGTAGCTGTGGTGCAAAATTTTACTTTTTGGTAGCTGAAAAAAGGTAGCTAAGCTAAGCTAAGAAAATGCATCACAAAAAACTAAAATTTCCACAGCCGAACAAATAAGTACCTAACCTTCACCTTTGGAAGTCGGTAAAGTCGAATATATTTGAGATTATAATTATTTCTTTTTAAAATTTGTGTATCGGCACTGGAACCTAGCGCTTTACGCATTATCACCGACTTCCATTTTGAGTGCCAGCGCCGGCAGCCGTTGTTTTATATTTCGGCTGCCGGCAGTATACTTACCGCCGGTTCCCATTACTGATATTTTTGGGAGCCGGCGCCGGCAGCGGAGGCACTCCCTTAAAATTATGATAAAACTTCAAGAAGAGAGCGTATTTCCATCCATCCATCGTCCATCGGCGACGCGACGGTAGTTGCTTTCCAGCAGGTGACCCGTTTGCTCGTTTGCCATCTTATTTTATAAAAAAAAAAAAAAATCATTGTTTTGATTGGCCACCTGACCCTACAGCTCATAAGTTGATTATGCAGCTAAAGAGACAGCATGCATCCAATTAACAAATTTTAATATTTCTTGGCAATCTTTGTCCTTTCTATTAATAGAAATAACAACCAAAGTGAATATTTAATTAGTTAATTATGTTCTTGTCTGATTCATTCACATTTTGAGTTCACAACAACTTTGCAACACATTTTCAAGAAGTCTGCCGCTATGTGTCATATTTCGACCTAGAATTTTATTACACATTCGAAGACTGGTTTGCCTTTCCCATTAATGTGACTTCCAGCGAAGCCAATGTCAATATTTACAGTTTATGAAGCTTCATCAAGAAATATGTTAGCTTTGGAAGATTTACGGCCACGCTTGGTGGCATTTAATGGATACTTAAGTACTTATTTAATGGGGATTCTAATAGAAAATGTTGAACCTCCACTAAATCAAACCTTAAGTAATCATTATTATTATTACTTAATAACTTCGTGTGTAGCCGTAACCAAGATATTGCTTGTTTTATTAATTGGCCGTAAGTCGTAATTTCATGGTCAAGGCCGAACAGTGGTTAATGATTATCTTGTTGCATCTTTCGCTCTTCGCATAAATGAAAGAAAACGTATTACTAATGTAATACGTTTTCTTTCATTTATGCGAAGAGCTATATTATAATAATTTATAAATTATACATACGATGGAGTATAATTATATGGAGTATATATTATGGAGTATTATAAACGTATTATGAATACGATGGAGTATATATTATGGAGTATTATAAACGTATTATGAATACGATGGAGTATAATTATATGGAGTATATATTATGGAGTATTATAAACGTATCATGAATACGATGGAGTATAATTATATGGAGTATATATTATGGAGTATTATAAACGTATTATGAATACGATGGAGTATAATTATATGGAGTATATATTATGGAGTATTATAAACGTATTATGAATACGATGGAGAGTAACATAGTCTACTTTTGGTCTTGGAAAAACATAATGTTTCCAAAGGAGGTTTACAGGAATATTCGTATTTTACGCGATTTTTGAATTCCAATTTCCACGCGAGCGAAGCCGCGGGCAAAAGCTAGTATTATAATATTTTTAATCAAACAAAACGAAATTTTAAGATTTTTTGCTACACTATAAAGAAATCTACATAATATTATGGATCTAATGAGTCCATGGTTACAGAATACTTATTTCTATTGGATTTAGCAGGTTCTGTATAGCCGGTCTCTACATAGAGAACTTTATAAGGTATCTACTATCTACGAATAAAAAACTTATTATTCGTAGTTTAGTAAGTATTGTATTAGCTAGACTTTGACCCTTTTTACCTTATCAACATTTTATACATCAAATAACCACTCAATAACACATTTTATCGTAACAACACTGCTTATTGGTTAACCAAGACCGCGTTTCTTAGAAATTCGGTACTATCTGCAGTCCTTGTAATATGTGATAGTATTAAAAGGACATTATATTCACACTCACCTAATTTATTCAATGTTCAATGTTAAGTTTTGAGTTCAATTTTTAAGGTTTAGCTGAACAGGTTTTTACATAAGTACGCGTATAGTACTTGCTTAGAATTCTACGCAGACGACTTTTATTTTTATAGATCAAGATCCTGCAGCATTTAAATACTTGAGAGATCTATCAAGATACATGCCAAGTAATAAAGTCAGACGTATCACTTTTAAAACATATTAGGTCAAAATTATAATATGACCAAGATCATCCTGCAGCCTCAAAATACTTGAGAAATCTTTTAAGATACCGCTTAGTAATGAAAAGCAATAAACGTCAAGTAAGCCCGCCGTTTAATTGAATGGCGCAATTGGCGCCTTCCTGCGGTCTGCCTCGGGTCTGGCCTGGGCCCAGGAGGCCTACTACGAAACCGTTTTGAGACACAAACATTGAACGAAAACGCCGCGTCCTACTCTAAAAGTGGCTTTCGGATCTTTGCCGCGAGCGACCGCGACCGGTAAAAAATCAATTAAAATGCTACTTTATGACATAGAATATAAGTATCATTT
This sequence comes from Polyommatus iphigenia, assembly GCA_963422495.1. Taxonomy (NCBI): domain Eukaryota; kingdom Metazoa; phylum Arthropoda; class Insecta; order Lepidoptera; family Lycaenidae; genus Polyommatus; species Polyommatus iphigenia. The sequence continues at coordinate 28,931,342 of OY730188.1, read as the reverse complement.
TCTACTGACATTTGCGTGGCGACCCACGCTGCCACCGGCGGTGGCGTAAAAGCTAGTAGGTAGAGTAAAATAAAACCTATCGCCATATAATATTATATGGCGATAGGTTTTATTTTATATAATATATATATATATAAAGAGGCATTTCGTTTGAATTTCTTCGGTCGCGGTCGCTCGCGGCTAAGACCCGAAAACCACCTTAACAAACGTGAAATGACGTTGTTAGAGCAGGACGCGGCATTCTCGTTCGTTTGTTTGAGTCTCAAAGCGGTTTCGTGGTACGGCCCCCGGGCCTGGGGGACAGAATGAGGAAACCGATCGGGAACGACAATTGACCAAACGAGATTAACCAATAGTGGGAACACCATAATGTTCTAATTTTGACCTATTTTGTAAAAGTTTCTTAACAGTTTATCTCAGATTTTTTGATCTACCTCTGTTTTATTTTATGAAAAATACGTGTTTTATTTATAAGATAACTAGCGACCCGCCCCGGCGTCGCACGAGTATAAAATATATATCCACTGAGAAAATGATTAAAATCGATAGCCTATCGTCCTTCACGTGGTCTACTTCTTATCTGTGCCAAATAAAATAAAATCTGCTCCAATAGTTCGCGAGATAAGCCCTTTCAAATAATTTTCCCAGTTTTTACACATTTTCCTCTATTTATTCGCTCCTTTTAGCCTTAGCGTGATAAAAATATAGCCTATAGCCTTCTTCGATAAATGGGCTATCTAAAACTGAAAGAATCAATCAAAATCCGTTGCGTAGTTTTAAAGATTAATGGGAACAAAGGGACATGAGGGAAAAAAAGCGACTTTGTTTTATATAGGGCTTCACGCGAGAGCGAGATTTTTCTCGTCTCGAGACGTTTTGGAAAATATTATCGGCGATACCGAGACCACATACAGGGCAACCCGAGAGTCTCGTTTTGGGTCTCGTTAATTTTTTTTAATGAAGTTTTTATTCGAAAAATCACAAAAGGTCTACTTAGAAAACAATATATTTTACAAAATATAAAATCTGGTAACCATCCAAACTGCATTTTATCATATAAATGCGTTAGTCATAAAATATTCCTTATTCTCTTTATTATATTATAGAAATAAATCATTATTTACAACTAAGCGAGACGAGACGAGACAACTGGTAACGAGACGAGACCGAGACTTAAACGAGACTCAATTTTTTGAGGATTGACGAGACCGAGACGAGATTTTTGTTACTCTCGCTTACTCTCGTCTCGTGTGAAGCCCTAGTTTTATAATATGTGAGTGGTTGACCAAAAAGTGACCTGAAGCACAGAATATATATTAGTTGTACCAACAGAATTCCCACTGGCGAAACCCGTTTAAAGAATTAACGATTCATGCTACGATACTATAAAGTTCAAATTCCGACCGCGCAGTGCTAGGTGCCTACAATTATGTTTGCCTAAATCTCCGCTCTCTTTCTATCGCATAACTCGTACCTTTTCTGAAGAAATCAGGGTTGTCTGTTTTTAAAAATAATATTATAATCTTTATATTTAATTAACTACATTTTATTTAACTCGAAATAATCTAAGATAAGTATTATGTCTTAGTACATACTATGGAGATTTAATTATCATAAATTCGCGTGTAACTAGTTAGGTACGCGTACTTAGATTCTTTAGGTACCGTATCTTAATTATTAAAACCGGTATTATACATATTACCTACTTAAAGTGTTTGTATAACTTAGTTATTTTTGTAAACAAATGAGGTTTCGAATAGTACGCATACTTACTATTAGTAATAATTAATCCTAACCTTATTAATTAATGTGTTTTTCTGACAATGAAATACCTTTATTAATTATACGTCTACGAAGGTAACCCAACTACTATATTCAACTTCAACTAGTATTTAAAACTATTTAAATCATAAGTAATCGTAATTTGACTCTATAATAAATTGTACAAAATTTAAATCTATAATAAATAATAATAAAACAATTTAAAAAAGTTCTTAACTCTCATCGTCCTTAGGGAGCTTTAAGAAAGTTAAATTTGGTTCACGTTCCGTGTTAAGACAGTTAAACACTGCGCAATATTTCTTTGCCCTTTGTTTATTGTCCATTGTGATCAGATTAATTTATCAATTCTCTGACAGCGAATGAATAAGTACGCAGGTAGGCATGCAACGATCAACTAAAAACTCGTGCGCGCGCGTCACCGCTCGCCTGTGGGCTGTGAGTCCCTACTGAAGTGCCCCCCTAGAGGGGTACTTACAGTTCGATGCCTACAGGCGCGAGTGGGACAGGCCTGCCTGAAGGTGAATTATTTGGTTTTGAGTAAAACGCGTTTGAAGTTTCGTGTTTGGACTCGTGCGCGGTTCACAAAAAAAATCATAAAAAAAAAACTACGGGCACCTAAAAATATTCTGGCTAGACTAAAAGAAAGCTAAAAGACTACGGATTACAAAATAAAAGAAGGTAAATAATTTGATTTTGAGTAAATCGCGTTTGAAGTTTCGTGTAGAACTAGTTACGACTCGTGCGCGGTTCACAAAAAAAATCGTAAAAAAAAACTACGGTACCTAAAAATATTCTGGTTAGACCAAAACAAAGGCAAAAGACCACGGATTAAAAAAAAAAAAAAAAACCGTTTCCAATCCTTCAGGTCCCTTTTTGGTCAACCACTCACATATGTATAGATATAGTGATACAGAATACTAGATTGGGCCGGGAAATGGTTGTACTATCAGAGAAGTTGATTCCTAGGCAGAGTATAAGCAATTTATTCGCGTTAAGTCAAACCCATCGGACCGATCACAGCCAACATTGAATTGACATAAGCCGACCAACTGACGTAGGTCCGTCAACTGCTCTCCAAAAATGCCGCGTGTGTCCTTGCCGACAGTATCCAGTGGGATATCGAAGCCGAATCATTGGCAGAAATATTTTGGCTGTGCCAGGAGGAACGCGAAGAAGGACGGATCCCACCGCCAGACCAAATACAGCGATGGAGAAGAGCAGCACGGGACCGGGATTTAGACCTTTGGCTCGATCGTCTAAATGAGTCCCCAGTCAGCGTAGATCTGCTAGGCACAATACGTCCCGTACTGAGGGAATGGGACAGGGACAGCGGTGCGTTGACGTACCGCCTCACACAGGTGCTGACCGGGCATGGCTGCTTCGGTCAGTACCTGTGCGACATGGCCAGACGCGAGCAAAACACTGCTTGCCATCATTGTAATGACGACCGGGACATGGCGCAGCACACGTTGCTCGTCTGTCCCGCTTGGAGCAGTCAAAGAGCGGCCCTACAGGCCACTATTGGACCCGACATCACGCTGCCGGCCATCGTTCGTGCGATGTTGGACAGCCAACACTTTTGGAGGGCAGTCGAGACATTCGCTGAAGCGGTGATGTCGTCGAAGGAGGAGGCGGAGCGCAGGCGAGAGGCGGAGGCGCACAATCCTCGGAGAAGGCCGAGGCGGAGACCAAGAGCCAGAGCCCAGACATGGTCACGACGTCCCGCGTTAGCAGGGGAGCTCGGGGCGTCGGCATGGGGCTGCCGTCGCCCATGACATCGAGTCCCGGGTAGGCCACGATGCGCTAGGTGTTCCAGCGCATCGTCACGGAGTGGTGTGGAATGTGGTGTTTCCACGAGTGGAGCCCAAAGAGGCAGAGGTGGTGGGGCTGCGGTCGTGTATCACGCGTTTCCCGTAGTCCTACCTTCTGGAGCAGGAACACCGTTGGGGTTTTAGTGGGTAGTCCCGGGTGCGGATACTACGTCCGCCCCGGGGAGTCCCACATACCTCGGTGGTCCTCCCCAGGCCCCGGGGATGCGTAAATGCATTCCCCCAACGATAAAAAAAAACATCGCGACACACACGCGGCCACTTGGCCGCCGCGGCCAACGAGATACGGGAATTTGTATGAAATTACTCAGTGTGCGCGCACTGGTCGCCGCGGCCACACGTTTTTTGTATACAAAAAACAAAATAATATTCAAAGTTTACTCATCAAATCACTACTCATACGAGTGTGGTCGCAGACGTGGCCGCAAAGTGCGCGGGGTGGTCGCAGCGACCTGGCCGCACGACCTGGTCGCCTGATGCGCGGGGGCCCTAAAGTACATAATTTCAGTCTAAAAGAAACAAAGACGGGTTGCACTCCGGGAGTGCCGGCAGAAGTGAAAACTTAATTATTAACGTTGTACATTTTTTTAACCCATTTTTTATGAAAAGCGATTATTAAAAAATCGATTTTTTTAATTAATCGAAACCCTTACAATCGATTAAATTTTTAACCCATTTTTTATGAAAATCGATTTTTAAAAAATCGATTTTTTTAATTAATCGAAACCCTTACAATCAATTCGAGTTCGAGTTCGAGTTCGACACAAAACACTACTCTCCAACCGACTTACGGTTTTTCCAAGGTTTTTCGATCAGCACGAGAATCTGACGCGAGTTTCACAGTTTTTACCCATCCCACAAAAGTGCTCAACGCCGCTAAAGAAGTTTTCACTTCAAAAAAAAATGTCCGTCAACTGCCTAGGAATCAATTTCCTCGATGGTACCTACATTATTCTAATGCGTGAATTTTGCGAGATTATAACTAGCTTCTCCCAACTAATATATTATATTCAGCTGTATCTCTACGTTCACCGGGACCTACACTGGGACTCTATAATATTTCCATCCAAAATTGCATGCGAATTTTCATATGCAATTGAATTGAATTATACTGCATGGTATGTTTTCCTAATGTTTGGGTGCATTGAATGTATATTGTAGGTATGTATTATATTCATTTCTCTTTGGTGCATTGAATGTATACAATATATAATTGTCTTCATGACTGTACCAACGACAATAAAACGATTTCACAATCAATAATCTGTAAGAATTAGGTAAATCAGTGATAATGAAGTCACCTTGTTCTATCACTGATATCGGTTCTTATCACGCTGCATTCCGGATCTTGATTGCGTAAATTCGTACAAGTAATTTTCATTATAAACAATAGCATTACTTATAATGAAAATTACTTCGGGCCTGTTTCACCACTTCCTGATAAAGTGCCGGATAGGCTATCTCCACTACTTAACTTGACAGATAGAGTATGGAGAATCTGTCAAAAAAGTTGTGGTCTATCCGGTACTTTAACAGAATTGATGAAACAGGCCCTTAGTATTTTATTATGCTAGTATCATATTCATAATATGAAAAGGAAAGATTAATTGATTGTTTGAATGGGCTCGGGAATGCAGAATGTAGAGACTAGAGGCAGCAATGGTATATGTAATAGGTGACTAGAGTCTAGACTCTAGATAATCCCAAGTTTAGATTCTTATTGTGAAAACAGTCATCTATGAAATTTTCATAGAAATAAGAAAATGATCGTTTTTCTAAGGAAAAAAAAAACACTAACGCCCGTTTTCACCAACAACCAAGTTTTGTTCTTGATGAATTGACAACCCCGTAACTCTTACGGTGTGTCCACATTTGTATCATTTGCGCGATCAGATCTCCGATCAGATCTCCGTCGCGATCATCGCGCCGTATCAAGTATGCGTATCATAGTGTGGACGCCTATTAGATCATTCTGCCGATCATGCGAGTATTTGATACGGCAAGTATCAGATACGCGGTTAATAGCGATCGGGGCGTATCATTATACGCGTATCATTTTGACACGCTTCGATGATACGCGACGGAGATCTGATCGGGGATCTGATCGCGCAAATGATACAAATGTGGACGCACCCTTAGGTGACGTATATCACTACATTGTACAAAACAAAGTCGCTTTTTCTGTCCTCATGTCCCTTTGTTCCCTTTAATTGCGGTTTTCTTTAATAGATAGAGTGATTAAAGAGTAAAGTTTGTGATAAATATGTATATTAATTATGGGAGTTCGCTATTTTACAAGTAAAATATCAGACGGCTATTCTATAACAGATTCATTGTCAAGGCAACCGTCGTCGTCGCCACATACGTCACCTAAGTGTACGGGGTCGTCAATTCATCCCGTAAATTATAAACGTCACCTAATGGTTTGACGGATGAATCGCATAATAGGTTGTTTTATTTCAAATAAACGTTACCTAAGAGTTACGGGGTTGTCAATTCATCAAGAACAAAACTTGGAATATTGGCTTAAGGTGAACGCAGATTTGGGCCGCACCGCACGCACCGCAGTCGCCGCATTCGAATTCTTTATATGAAGTTGCAAAGACTGCGGCGCGGGGAGGTATACGAGCTTGCCTATAACTTCATATAAAGAATTCGAATGCGGCGACTGCGGTGCGTGCGGTGTGGCTCAAATCTGCGTTCACCTTTAAGGAACACCTACATTTTAGGTGTTGTTGGTGAAAACGGGCATAAGCATATTAAGTTTAAAAAATAAAATAATATTATGTAACATTTAAAGGAACAAGCAAGTTTATAATAATAAGAATTTCTAAAAATATGTATATATATTTATAAATAATACATATTTTTAATATTATAGAATATCACAATTTGAAGTGTCGTAAATATTATTTTATTTGTTAAGAAATTACTTTTAACTGAACTATATTTATATGTACTTGTATCTAAAGGTCACAGATCCTTGACTTATTGTCCTTACAAAGTATTTTACGAAGTGTTTACGTAACAAAAACAAAAACACTATAATATTGTTCTTAGTTCTTCTAGCATCCGTGACGTTTGACCTTTATCCATACTAATATTATAAATGCGAATGTGTGTCTGTTACCTCTTCACGCCCAAACCGCTTAACCGATTTTGCTGAAATTTGGTATGGGGATACTTTGAGTCCTTTCCCGGAACTCAAAGTATCCCCATATTTATATTTCACGAATACATAAAATCTGGCAACCTATAAACAATTTATATCGCGCCGGAAAAGTAATTTTTTTTCGGGATAAAAAGTATCCTATGTCCTTACTCCTTACATAGGATACTTTTTACTACGATTATTGTACGGTGTACCTGGGTGTCCCTATAATAATATGAAGTCTAGCAACCTAAGAACTTTAGTTGCCTATAAGGTAATTGTCACATCACTGACTTACAAAAGAAGCATAACGTTATTGCACTCATAATTCTAGTCATTTTATCGTTGTCCTTGGATCCAGAATTACTACTGTCTCCTGTCCAGAGATGTTTTAACCCATCAAGCTCCATAAGGACACCGGTGCCCGCGACAACAATAGAATAACAATAGATTTCCAAGAATCCGCGATCGAAGGTTAATCTTAGGGTATGTTATTCGAATATTCGAATACTAGTTTTATTCGAATATTCGACGATTTTATTATTCGAATATTCGGCAAATTATTTTTCGAATAATTCTAATAGTAAAATTTTTTTTTATTTTTTTTTTAAATGCTATCAAACATAAAATTAACATGGAATAAGAACATAATTATGTTTATTTCAGAAAAATAATATTATTTAAGAATATTCTACATATTTAATGATATATATAAATCTGTTTTTAATCTAACTAATGAGTGTACGACCATTCAACGTCGCCATTGACCATGTTTTAGACGTTATTTTGCCTAAAGACATGCAAATGAAGACATAAATTCCTGTCATGGATTTCAGTATCGTCAGTAATGGTCGCTCACGATCTGTATCCATTGACTTCTTTCAAGCTTTCTCAAATTTTTTGTCTACCGTGATAACTGTATGTCGCGGGCTTTAACCCATCAATCCCTAAGCGGCGACCGGCTGTCGCATAATGATTGAACTGCGATTCCCACAATCGAGGTATTACGCCAGAAGGGTGTATATAAAACAAACTCGATTTTTAAGAAGGTAATAGATGTAAGGGCAATATTGAGAGTTTTAAAATATGTAGTAAAAATACAAAATATATATTTTTATAGGCCCTTCTGGCTTGAAGCTCGCGATATGTGATCTATGATTCGACAGGTTGATAAAAATTTGCTATTCAATAGCTTTACCGCGGCAGTCCTCGACTGATAATAATTGAAACAGTTAACTGTGTGTGTCCGTACACGTCTAGTTAATTTTACTTTTAATGACTGAACGTATTGATACGATGACGTGATAAAACGGTTGTGTCATGATGTGTATAAAACAATACGTTTTCATGGGGCGCCTACATACTCATACGTCGTATAATTTGTATGGACATTTACTGTGTCATTTTGATATACAGTCTCAAGTGAGAGCGTCCCCGAAAGTGTTAACTATGTCATTTACAAAGACTTATGTTGATAAAAGTAAAAATAAGAATTGCTTACTTCATAGTATTAACAAAATAGGTTGCACATCGTTGTACGGAGCTTTTTGTTACTTTTATTCAGAGTTTTCAGCATTTTTCAAAAATTTTTAATTATTTGAATAATATTCGAATTATTCGCAAACTTTTGTAAAATATTCGAATTATTCGAATAGTAAATTTGTCGAATAATAACATTCCCTAGTTAAGGCCCTATAGACCCGAAAATTAGCAGGTCGATGTCTGTCAGTACGAATATCGACGTAAAAGACATTAAAATAACGTTAATATCAGCGCGCCTTGTACAGTGGCGGTTACGACGCTCGCCGCGTACTTGATAGGGCGAAATAGGAGAAAAAAACATTTTTTCTTTGATAATTAAACCAAAATTCAAAATGTAACCACAAATTATTCTTCTTTAAGTTATGAGCTTTTCGTAGATATGATTTTTGAAAGTAAAACTACCATAAGCTTCATGAAAAATAAGAAAAATATCACAAAATATTCGAATTTAGCCTCCTCTTCGGAGTTATTTTTGATCGAGTGAAGTTTTCAATATTATGTTTCGAACCACAAATTGTCAAAGTACATTAAGTAAACAACAATGTGTATTTTTTTTTGGCTTTTAAAAGTCACTATTTGTTTGTTTATTATTGATTCAAAGTCATGTAAAATAGGGCCTTAAATCTGTATCACAGCAATTCCCAGTGCATCGTGTCCCCCGTGCTATGAACTTGACAACCGGCTGGACCGGTCCCACAGCTGTTCGCGACTTGCACTCTGTTGCATAACGTAAATGTCGCGATTCTAAACACTATATGAAAGAAAGAAAAGAATGCCAGGATTTAAAAAAAAAAAAAACATAAAATTGGATACTAACATCCATTTCGAAAGTTTGCCTGTCTGTCATTCTGTTATCACTCATACCTAACCACATACCATACTAAACCACAAAGGGGATATATTGCTATACTGTGACTAAACCGATCTTATTGGAATTTATAATGTAGTTACTTTCAGTCCTAGGAAAAGACAAAACTGTATAGAATATTTTATAGTTCCAGCGAAATAAACAAAATGGTGCAACGGAATTGCAGACAATATCATGTTGTATAAAGTTATCACCAGGGCTCAAAGCTTGAATTAAGTACCGTATTAAGTGGACTTGTAGCTTAGAAGTTAGATCAAAGCAATGTGAAGACGACCTAGATATAATAGGTTCGTTACTAATCTCCTAATTTAATTCCATCTTATCATTAGTTCTTATCCAGTAGTTAACAAATGATGAAATGTCAAACAATACTACAGATAGTAAGGGCTGGTTTACACGTATTAAGTAGATAAGTAGTAACTAAATTTTAACTTAATTTGAAGTGCCTGCCCGAAATGTGTCAAGTGACAAGCCCCGCCTGCCAACCTTACAGAAAATAGTCAAAATTCTAATTTCCTTGTTTAGTACTTAACTACATTTTAACTTACTACTTGCTACTAAATTTTGTGTTTACATGCAATAAATAACTTAAAATTAAGTTAAAATTTAGTTAACTACTTATCTACTTAATACTTGTAAACCAGCCATAAGATGTTCAATTATTGTTTATTGTTAAGAATTACATAATTGATAAAACAACTAATTTGGCGTTTGATAAATAATGATGTTTGTTTAAATTATTATCCTATAATATATAACCCTATAATAAGAATAATATATAACAAGCTTTGTCATAACATTATTATGTTAAAACTTAACCCACCAATCCCCAAGCGGCAGCCGGCTGCCGCATAACAATTGAAAATCTATTGTGTCTGCGATACCCACGATGGAGGTGCTACAACGGTAAAGTAAAATCTTCTTAAAATATTACATAGCTCTACATTTCCAAAACACTCGAACTGACTAGCCATAATCTAAATTGCTGAAGAATAATCACGCTCAAAATTCATTAGTACGAAGACTTGTTCTTCAGTCTTCTTCAGAGGGTACAGGAAAGTGGAAAAAGTGCAAGTAATATTGTGTTTCATTTGTGAAGAGAACAAATTATTTGATAAATTTAGTTTTAGTTTCGTCCGTTTTAAACTGAAGCGACACAATATTGTTGCACCATTTCATAGTTTGTAACAAACATGTAAAAACAATAAAGTATTTTATTGCTGTCACTACATATCGAATTTCTCGTTTTTCCTCAAGCATAAATATAACGATATGATGTTTCGTATTAAAACAACGAAAATGAGCAAAAAGGGTTTCCTTAGCCAAACAAGAAGCACTTATGATCACAATTCTGTATTGACTAGTCTTGGTAATTGGATCATAGATGCCATAGTTAAAAATATTATTAAATTATTAGTAAAAGAACTAGGTCAATCAAAATCATTTTGGCGCTGAAAACAGGGACTCATTTCAAACTTATCACAAAACCGCAAAATTAGACAAAGCCTTACCTTTGTTGATGCCAAGTTTGACGGTGCAGGTGACATTAGTGAATGTGATGTCCACCGGCTCCTTGTTGGGAGCCTGCGTCAGGCCCAGACTCCGTTCCGGGATAGCCTGGAGTGCCACTGAGTTTTTGTCAGGTTCACTTTCCTTTTCCACAATACTAGCGCCCGCGAGTATCATTTTGTATTATTTTATTACTATTATCGTATTATTAAGTTACGGTTGCTTATTACGGTATTTATTATAATATTATTTTATTTAATGTACGCGCGTGCGTCTACAATAAGGTCGCGCGGCGGAGTGCGCTCGCGCCTTCAAATTTCAATAAACTATCGAAGCCTTTTGTTACGCTTCAACTCGACGTGAAGAGTAATTTGTAAACAGTAATTATAATGTACCTTGTACATATTTATCGCTGTACAAACTACGAACAAAGACGCGCCTCTCTCCGCTTTCATTGTTTGTTTGTTTGTCATTGCTTAGTCACGTGTGTTCTACTGGTAGGTACTGCTGCACTTAACGTAACTATCATAAAATCGACACTTATTTATTACCATTATTTAATATTTATTATTGTTTATCTTATAATGGTAGCTAGTAGGCACTTAGGTGGCTAGTTGGGTTAGGTGCTTGGTGTAGTTGCCGGGTCAATTCAGACCGCAACGCGACCATAATATCATATTATTATATCTACGCGTCGCATTACGGTCTGAATTGACCCGGCTTTTACGGGTGGCCCTTTTCTGACGAACGGCACTTGTCGACGGCACGCGTGGACGGCAACCGACAACATTTGACGGCAGCCAATAACAAGTATTGCTATTTAGTTTTTAAAGGAGGAGATAATAAGGATCCGTTACTATAAAACTGAATTTACGTTTACGTCCTGCAAAAGTTACGTCATGTGACGAAGTAAGTTTTGCAGGACGTAAACGTAATTTGAGATTGAGATAATTTCTTGTAAATGTTAAGAATTGTTAAAAATTCCAACGGAATATCATTGTAATGGCATTAAGTTACGTAAAATTTATAAATTGAATTTTTAGACGCCTCCAATATGATTCTAATTTAATAGTGACGCCACTACAATGTTATATGGTGTAATTAACTGTCAGTGTCATAGGGATCAAGGTTCGCCGCGCCGAGTATAGGTGGAATCCCATTGAGTTAATATACACTAGGAGAGAGCCTTATATCGGTGTATAAGCGTCAAAAGCGTGTAATGTTATGTCCTACTTACTCGGACATAACAAAGGAGTCGGTCTGCATATTTCATGTAATAAAAGTGTTAATAAAGGTTTTTAGTGAACATTTCATGTTAGATATTGTTGAGTTTTGTGGTTCCGCTAAATAATAAACCATAAGAATGGCCAAAGAATGCCTCAAACACGTGGATTTAACATTAAATACGTAAGTTTTGAACAACGTTTTTTGGGCTTTTCAATCGGTATTTTTGTAATCTAAAAAGATAATTTATAAGTTTAATAATCCCTTAATCGTGCTTTATAAGGCATTAGTGCTAAAAATGTCACATCAATTAATAATTTGTCTACAAAAATTGCATAGCTTTTTAAGTGTGTTAACGGATTCTCATTACTTGAACTATAGTTTATCGATATCATGAACTAAATGAATTTCTTTTCTGTATAATAATGTGCTTCGAAATGATCGACAAATAGAAATATTCAAGAAAATAAACGCACACTACTTGTATGAAAATAAGCACAAAAAGGCCACGCGATGACGGGCTAAGGTTACATCTATTTATATATCCTTAATCTGTGTGGAATCCTTTGCCCTTTGGTATGCTAATAATATGTTTATTTCAATAATAATTATCAGTTATCACATTTCATATTTTTTTGCGTATTTACTTACAATCTTTGTCCTATAAACTACATTTTGTTATTAAAATACATAAAACAGAGGTATAGTCTTTTAGCGCGTGGTGTCTTTTGGAACTAATGCCGCCGCTTTGGAAATAAAAGTGTCACTTTTTAGGCAGTGGTTGATTGGACCTAGTATAGTAAATAATAAACTAACCTGTTACATAAGACCAGGCTGCATACGATAAGACTCACGCCCCATTACAAATTAATTATTCCAAGAGCTACAAGATTCTTGTAAAATTGTATATTTTTAATTTTTATATTCATTAAGTTAATCTTCAAGAAAATGTTGCCAAAGGAGCGAAATTATATTGGATTAATAGTTACTAATCAGAACAACAGATGGCGCTGTACAATGTGTCATTCGTGATTACTGATTATTAATTCACTGGAAGTTGTCGTAGGAGTCTTCAGGGATCTTGAGTTTCTGTCGTCTCAGCTCCCCTTCGTCTTCTAGATACTCGCGGCAGGGAGCCAGCAACTTCTCAGTTACCTTTCCATCGAGCAGATATTGGAGCTTCTGCATCTTTTTTTTTTTTTATGAAATAAGGGGGCAAACGAGCAAACGGGTCACCTGATGGAAAGCAACTTCCGTCGCCCCGGACACTCGCAGCATCAGAAGAGCTGCAGGTGCGTTACAGGCCTTTTAAGAAGGAATAGGGTAATAGGGGAGGGTAGGGATGGGAAGGGAAGGGAATAGGGGAGGGTAGGAAAGGGAATGGGGTAGGGGATTGGGCCTCCGGTAAACTCACTCACTTGGCGAAACACAGCACAAGCGCTGTTTCACGCCGGTTTTCTGTGAGAACGTGGTATTTCTCCGGTCGAGCCGGCCCATTCGTGCCGAAGCATGGCTCTCCCACGTTAAACATCTAACACATCTGACAGGGGCTGAAGATATTCTCCAGCCTGTTGATGTCGTGACGTGGGTCAGAACCGTCCCGCTTGTCGTTCTTCCAGCCACGAGAGTACTAGAAGGTCTGCGCCGCAACCGACGACATACAGACAGATTCATCAGCATGGTGCAGGTGTTGGTTCTGTGTATTTTCTGTTAATGCGCTCTCTTCCTGTCTCAAATGAGACTGTGCTTCAGTCTTCCAGTCGCACCCTTTTATACTCCTGTACACTTTTGTGTGCATGACATTGCTCTATTGAAGCGTGCTAATTATTATTGCCACAATTATGATCTATTTCCTATTATAAAGGAATAGATGACTGGATGTTTTGTTGATTAAAATATAATTAAAGACAGAGGTATAATGTCATCGAAAATGATAGAGAGATGTCGCCCACTACTTTGTCTGATAATATTAAGTATATCGATCTCAAGCGGTACATTTTATTTCTATAATACAGTAGAACCCGTTTAAGACGATCACGCTTAATACGATTTCCCGCATAATATGCCATTTTGCACGAGTCCCTGCAACTTGAGACATGTTTTAATTGTAAATGCAGTAGGTTCGTTTTTTATTTCATCCCGCATAATACGCTTTCCCGCTTAAGACGCGTTTTTGGTTGAGTCCCTGTGAAATCGTCTTTAACGGGTTTTACTGTATGTAATAACTAATCAGTAATTATAGAGGTGTCATAATTTCAAATGTCCTTTCTCAAAACTAAAAATGTTTTTTTTTTCAATTTGGTTTGGTGGAGCCATTTAGCATTTATTTTGTTGGATTTTTTCGTTTTAAAATAGTTACTATTTTATCTTCTCGGGGCTCAGGGCAACTGTTTATAATGCCGTCAACTATAATTGACGGTAGCCGTCAACGCGTCAACAAGACGTGTCGACGGCTGCCGTCGACGCGTGCCGTCGATAACTGCCGTCGTTCGTGAAGCCTTTTTTTGTTAGTGGCTATCATTAGACTTTTTATAGTTTTTCTGATCGATAAACAGAGGGCTGTTCATTATTTACGTGAGGCCTAAAAGGGGGAGGTCCGTAAAAAAAGAGTAATTTAAAATGAGTAATTTAATTTTAGCACTTTGCTTGAAGTCGAATAATGCCTGCAAAGCCTCATCACTCATTAGTCCTTATAACCATGATCGAAGAAGGTGGACGCCGCCGGTCGGATAGATGTATCATGTATAAGAATCCTATTAGTAGGGGAGGTACTGATATTTATTGAAAAGTCATTTCATAACGACCAAATTTTTGTCCAGTAGTAGATTAATATTTAATAATCAACATAATGAGCGTCAGTCGCCGCACCCGTGGTGGGTTGTACGTTGAGAGTGTCTCAAAGTTGTCGAAAAAATTCTTGCTAAAAGTTATTTTATACCGTATGAAACTTTGATGGATGATTATTAACAGGTGATGTTAAACCAAAAAGTCACCGACAGCCGTATTGCAGACGGGGGATTCAACGTCAGTCGAGTAACGCGTTACTGAATATTATATAAAAAAAATTTTGAATATAAAGTCATATTTTTATACCGCACAAAATGTATACAGGTGAATGTTTCTACTTTGTAAATAATAAAGAAAACCGTCAGTCGTTACTACGACGGTGGAAAAACCGTCAGCCAGCGATATAAGTTATAACTTATAACCAATATAGCCCTACTTCGCGCTCAATGTATCCTAGGGCGTCGTGTAGACGACAGTTCCACCTGCAAACATTCAGCTGACGGCGATTTTAGTTTGAATTATGTAACCACAAAATTGTCTCACATAGCAATTTTAAGTAATTAATTCGATAATCAATATTTGTGAAGAAGAACTATATACATTTTACATGTAAAGCGCCATCTGTTGTTATATACTAAAACTAAAATGACACCTACCGAACCTAAATGTCTATTATCTAGATATGAACCTTTATTGGGTGTGAATTGGGATCTTCATAATGTCAATACAATACGATTCCCAACAACAACTTTGAGATACTCCCAAATTTTAACCCACCACTTCTAAAGCAGCTGACGATCAAAGCTGTTATGTATTAGTGGAATACTATTATTGTAATGATTTTCGCTCGGTATGAAATGACTTTTCAAAATGAGCGCGACCTCCCCTACTGAGATATTCTCAAATTTTAACCCACCACTTCTGAAGTAGCTGACGATCAAAGCTGTTAGTATTAGTGCAATACTATTATTGTAGCGATTTTCGCTCGGTATGAAATGACTAAATCAAAATGAGCGCGACCTCCCCTACTATATAGTTTTGTGTTCCTATATTAGAACTACAGAAGCCTTTAATATTTTTATATTAATTTTCAAGTACTATTGGACTACAAAACATTTTAAATTAATCAGAATAGCGCCATCTATAGGTGAATCATAACAATATAATGTTAACGTCTAGACTCTAGGAGTCTAGACTGTAGAGTTAAGTGCAATAACTTATTATAGTTCTACGCCCTCCAGATAGGTGGAGTGCTAAGTCAATTATTAAAAATATTTTTAGGGTTCCATAGTTCCCAAAGGGTAAAAACGGGACCATAATATTACCAAGACTTCGTTGTCTGTCCGTCTGTCCCTCCGTTCGTCTGTCTGTCTATAGCTAGACGTCTTAAATTTTCACATACTGTGTATTTCTGTTGCCGCTTTAACAACATTTAATACTAAAAACAGAATAAAATTAATATTTAAGTGGGGATTCCATACAACAAACGTGATTTTTTCGGCCTTTTTTGCTCTACATCAATAATGGTAACAGGTAGGCACTTGAATTTTTTACAAAGTTCTTTGATAAATATTATTTAATTATAGTATTAAAATAAAAAAAAATAAAAGGGGCTCCTATACAAAAACATAATTTTTTGCCTATTTTTGCTCTATAACGGTACGGAACCCTTCGTGCGGGAAGTCCGACTCCCACTTGACCGATTTATTTTAAATAGGTACCTACTTAATATTTAAAATTCTTTTTCAGATGCACTTTTGAAAAAAAAATTTGATTGATTGTATTTAATTGAAATGTTATGAATAACATTTCGTTGGAGTTGCCTTGAGCCCCGAGAAGATAAAATAGTATTTTAAAACAAAGAATTCCATACCCTGAATACTTTAATAATTAGAAATGCTATGTCTGTAACATGTAGACGTTCACTGAAACCACTGAATAAAAAAAAATGGGTGCGTGTACTTATGTACGCGCGTGAGAAGTTATACTTCTTTGGCATCATTAAATAGCAAATATTAAAAATTAATATTATAATTTGATGTTCAATTTTAATTTTTATCACAAACTTTTTATTAAATGTTTTATTAAATTTATTTCTTTATTTTGTGAATATTAAATAACCAATAATAAGTATTTAACATTAATAATTTAATAATATTTAGTGTTAATTATATTAAATAAAAGTATTTTAATTTATATCAATAAATAATACATACGGATAGTTAACCTCAATTATGTTGGAGCACTTGAAAAAGTATATAAGCACAATTTTTTTCACTAATATTCACAAATAGTAAGTAATATCAATCAAAATATTCAATTTAAATCACTACTGAATATAATTTATTAGCACATATATAATTCGCACTTGTATGAAACTCAAACACGTGTTGTGAATGTATAAACTAGAGACATGTTGATAAATATTATAAATATGAAAACAGTGATCAGAGGTGACGAGCGTACCAACATGCGCGACTAATATCGAGGTTCAATTCCTATTTTGTTGGTAGCTTTTTTTTCGAGACTTAATGAGCGGTTAAGCAGACGGCTTCATACTGTTAATTTTGTGTCACAGGTGCGCGCGCATCTTAAAATTTCACTCTCATCATTTTTTCATAACGCGCCTAAAGAAGTATAACTTCAAAAATTAAGTCTTGAGAAAGGACATTTAAAATTATGAGTCCTCTATATTATTGTAAAATTAAAATATGTACCTACTGTTTGTGGGCAACATAACATTCTCTCTATAATCTTCGATAACGTTATGCCTCTCTTTAATTATTTAATCAACAAAACATCCAGTCATTTATTCCTTTATATTTAGAAATAGATCATAATTGTGGCAATAATTAGCACGCTTCAATAGAGCAATTTCATGGACACAAAAGTGTACAGGAGTATAAAAGGGTGCGACTGGAAGACTCAAGCAGTCTCATTTGAGACAGGAAGAGAGCGCATTAACAGAAAATACACAGAAGAACCAACACCTGCACCATGCTGATGAATCTGTCCGTATTCCTCATCATGATCACCCTGTCGTCGGTCGCGGCGCAGACCTTCCAATACTCTCGTGGCTGGAAGAAGCAAGCGGGACGGTTCTGACCCACGTCACGACATCAACAGGCTGGAGAATATCTTCAGCCCCTGTCAGATGCAGAAGCTCCAATATCTTCTCGATGGAAGGGTAACTGAGAAGTTGCTGGCTCCCTGCGAGTATCTAGAAGAGGAGGAGCCGAGACGACAGAAACTCAAGATTACTCAAGATTCCTACGACAACTTCCAGTGAATTAAAAACTAATCAGTAATCACGGATCCTCGATTTACTTTTAAGCTGTACAGTGTCATGTATTTATCTGATTAGTAACTATAAATCCAATAAAGTTTTACTCCTTTGGCAACATTTACAAGTGTAGGGCCATGTCACATGGGTAGTTTTGTGATTATAAAATACTCTGTCTATAAAACGACACTTTGCAAAGTGGTGTCTATATTTTACGTTCGGCCATGCGCCAAAAGACCCTTGTCGGCCATAGATCGGTAGTATTATTAATTATTATACAACGAAATTAAAATTTACTATTGTTATTATTTATTAAAATTATTACCTATATGCCTGGTATTATTTATTATAACAAAAATTCCAAACATTGTGTTATTGACTTTTGACTTGCCTTAAAAACTAACTTCTATATTTTACTATAACCAGAATGCTATTAAAATAATATACTTAATTTAATTTGTGCCACAGAATATAATATTATATTAGTAGTACAATATACATATTATATTCTGTGGTAGTACCAACTTGTGCTTAGTTATAGTTAAATAAAGATCGCCCGATGCTCGAAATTCGACATCTGATAAAAAAATAAATTAATAAAAAAATAAATTAAAAAGCTTCCAACGCTTTTCTTGTTGATATTCTAGTGTCAAAAAATTTACCTTATCTGGGGACACCGCAGTGCCCCCGGCCCAGCGTTGCCAGATTTTTTTGTGCCAAGTCGGGATTTTGGAACTTTTTGAGTGAAAAAGCGGGATTCTTCAGTCAAAAGCGGGACAAAGTAAAAAAAGGGTATAAAATCAAAAGTTTTTTGAATTTTTATCTTTTTATTTGCGTTAAAATAACGTTTACGTGACAATAGATAGCTAAAGTAGCCAAAGAAAATCCACCTCTCTACCTCCCACACCCTTATCTTCATTACGCACCTTTCTTTCTCAGTACGCTGCATGTACGTTCGGGCTTTCCCCGAAAAGCGGGACTGAGCCTGTCCCGCGCGGGACATTTAATTTTGATGAAAAAATCGGGACGTCCCGCCAAAATCGGGACGTCTGGCAACGCTGCCCGGCCCCCGCCAAGACTAGCCAAGCGAAGCGCAAGGGCACTACATACGTTTACCTTTTCTCGAAACGTTTCGTCGTATTTTTGAACCCTCGTAAGTCGTAACACCGTAACTTTGGTTTGGATAACGCCAGATAGTTGAAGTTTTTAAGATATAACGACGTCAGGGCCGGGACACAAAAACACGATACGACGACGTGTCGTGGGAATCTACGACGCGCGTCGTAAAAAACTACGACACACGTCGTAGTTTTTTACGACGCGCGTGTTTTTGTGTCCCGGCCCTCATGAGTAGACATCGGATTATATGCACGATCAAAGTGCCGAAATATGCATGCAAATATGCACGAAAAATGTCCGAAATATGCACAAAATATGCACAATCAAAAGTCAATTAATATCAAAATTTTTATGCTTTTTGAAGAGTTTTCCGGTGGTGCCGTTAATAAAAGCACCAATTTTTATAATTTCATCAAATCCAGGATTTTTATTTTCCTATACAGTACCAATAATAATTTTCTACCAACATTGTCCGATTATTATCTTAGTTCCCATTTTGGTGCCCATGGAAGTTTATTAAATCTTTTACTACTTCATTCATTTTTTTAATAATTTTGCCAACTACAAAGAAATATTTTGTTTCTAAAAAGATAAATGTACCTATTGGGTGTATTTAGGGATTGCAATCCGGATACTTCGAAATCCGAAAAATCCGGATAATCCGGATTTTTGGGCCTATGAAAAATCCGGATATTTATTTCTCAAAATCCGGATTTTCAGTTTTTTCGAATAGTAGATAAAAATTATGAAAAAGAAGCTTTTACGTAATATAAAATTAATTTAAATGTATTGTGTAATATCGGACATACAAATTCACATTTGTTTAAAGGCGCTACGAGACAACTTTGCGTGGTCTACACGTACCAAAGTCAGAATTCCGTATGTCTAACATTCCATTGTGTAGTTATTTGGTGGTTATAATTACTTTTCTTCATTTTATTTATAAGAAATAACGACATATTTTAATTTCTTATAACCTAGCTCTTATTTTACTATATTTACTATGTTTTCTATATGATAATATAAGGGAAAAGACCTAATGTTAGACACTGAACTAATAGATGACACTTATGACAAAAATACCATAAAAATAAGAATTACTCTAATTATTTCTCACTACTGTAAATTTTATAAGCTTCTCAAGCTATCTGTTGAATTGAAAAAATATATTAGAGACGCCTTCGGGAACAAAATTTTAAAATGGGATCAGTTTTCGTAAATAATATGACCGCGTCAACACGCGCTCGGCAATTTCTTAGCAAATAGGTTAAGGAAGGCGAAATTTTGCACGTAAGTTTTGAATACATTTATTTCATTTTTTGTAATTTCTATTGATTTCATTGGATTAATGGTCATGTTGTATACACTAATTAATGTTTATTTAAGATTTTTTGTCCATTTTCCCTAACAATATAAAGGGTGTCTACTATTAGTTCTTGAAAATGTAAAAAACCTAATAGATGACATGGATCTCATCTTTGAGTTTTGCAATACATACTAAAGTTATTTTGTACTTTATTCTACTGCAAAAATCATCACTATTCTCTGAAAATATAATTCTATTAACAATCTAAGAAACTTAGAACTACTGCACCTAAAAATGGACATGGTGTCTAATATTAGACCTTGTACTGATCTAAAAATCGATTGCTTTAGTTTTTTAGCAGTAAAAAGGAGAGCTGAGAAAAGAAAGAAGAAAAAAGAAGAGGCAAAAGAAACATGAAGACTAAAGACTGAAAATAAATTTGCTAGGAAAAAAATATGAAAAATAAAAATAAAAGGAAATATAATTTCAGCATGGAAGAAGAATGAATAGAATCTGGAGACAATGTGGATAATATTTCTGATGCATGTAGTTACTATGATGAAGTAAATGAAATCTTTTGAAAAATGGCAAATAAAGACCTAATAATAGGAAAAATGTAAAATGTAATGTAATGTTCTATGTCAACTATTAGTTCATATTGGTGTCTACTACTCGTATTAGTGATGTTCGTTTCTTGTGATGTCATCTATTAGTACTTATGACTAAGTTTACAAAAAGACCAATAATATATTTTGTAATTGATTTGTCAGAGAATAATTATAATAGTTTTATTTTGTAAGAGTTACTGAAGACATGGAAAAAGTTATCAATCCTTTATTTTCATAAATATATATTTTATAACATTCAAATGTTTCATGTTTCCTTAAAAGTGTCTGCCATTAGGTCTTTTCCCTTAAATGCAACTATGATAAATTTACAATTATTTTAGAACATTTTAGTACTTATTGAAATACAATGTTTTTTCTAAAATATGTTGCTTTTGTTTACATTGAGGTTATAACTATAAATTATAATTGTTTACGTAACCAATGCCAATTGCCGATCTGTGATTCTGTCTAATTAAATAAAGGAATAAAGTAAGTTTATAAGGTGAAGAAATGTTGATTTAAATTTTAAATAATTATTTTAAGTCATTATTATGTGCAATAGCCTAAATATAAATATACTATCCAACTGCTGGGCAAAGGCGCCGCCCGAATCTTTCACTTATCTTGCCCCAGCGTCACCGTTTGCCAGCCCAGCTGATATGCCTCCAGTGGGGAGTTTATAACCGTGTTCTAGTCTCAAGTCTTCGCAATCGTTGGTTCCTCATTGGTAACGTAACCGTTGATGAGTTGGCTAGTAAGAAAAAAAAAATAGAATCCTTGCCAGAAGCCTAACTGGACAATGTGCTGAACAAGCACCTTTACAGAATAGGTGTTAATAACTTTACGACCTGCAGATTCTGTGACACACCTATTCACCTTCTAATTGACTCTACTGCTTTACTACAGAGCGAAACTCTCCTAATTTACTAAAGAGGAAATTTGTGGCACCAATCCAAATCACATCGTTAAATTTATGAGCAGGACTGGGTTGTGGACGGTACTCTAATATGAAGGAGTCACAATAGATCCTCAAGGATCGTCGTAACGTCAGGATTACAGTGATCTGACTTCGGAGGAAAAAACACCTCCAGAGCATAGCACTATCTTTTCTTAGGCCTATAATAATAGTATGATAACCACTCGGTCGATAACCAGCCTAGATGTATGCAGACAACGTGATCAGCCCAATGCAACTTTAGCTTGGCCGTCTTAATTCCTACGTCTCTGATTCTAGTTAGGGAGCCCATTACGTTTTTTTTTTGTTTTGTCGAGATTTGAGCTCTATTGCTCTTTGGCAAACCCTGAGTTGGAACTTTTATAAATCGTAAATCGGTCAATGATCTTTTTTTTTATGAAATAAGGGGGCAAACGAGCAAACGGGTCACCTGATGGAAAGCAACATCCGTCGCCCATGGACACTCGCAGCATTAGAAGAGCTGCAGGTTTGTTGCCGGCCTTTTAAGAGGGAATAGGGTAATAGGGGAGGGTAGGGATGGGAAGGGATGGGAATAGGGTAGGGGATTGGGCCTCCGGTAAACTCACTCACTCGGCGAAACACAGCGCAAGCGCTGTTTCACGCCGGTTTTCTGTGAGAACGTGGTATTTCTCCGGTCGAACCGGCCCATTCGTGCCGAAGCATGGCTCTCCCACGTATAAACGTTTGCGCATCTTTGGTTATGACGAGCGAAATACACGTCATATCAACTAGTCTGCGCTTCAGTGAGTTTGGTAAGTCACTATTCTTCATGGACCAGTTTTTCTGCTTTTCTGTAGTGATAAGAAACTAATTGGTCCAAGTGCAGGTACTTGTTGACATAGTGAATATCTTGCTCGTCTACCTCGATCCTACGTCTCGTACTATTGATCATTGTTTGTGTCTTTGACCTATTTTTTGTAAGTTCCACTAGAGGCTTGCAAATCTTGGAGCATAATTTTATAATGTGCGGCTGACGGCTGTAGGTGCAAAAATGACGAAATCTCCGAAAAGGGGAGATTGATTAGGATTTTCTTGTTTACTAAAATTTCACATTTTTAAATAGTTAAAAAAATCAAGGTATTTTAAGTTGTTATTAATATTTAAAGTACCAGATACTGTTATTTTAATCTTTTACTTTTTTTTCTTAACTTAGCGATTTTCACATCGCTACGTTAAGAAAAATGTTAATTTTTAAGACTTTTTATTTTGCACTTTTACAATGAATGTTAAATAAAGAAATAATAAGAAAATAACTCACATTTCGAGTTTAGTGGAGGCCCAACTGCACCCTTATTCCCTATCCCTATTCTCTTCTGCCTTTTCCCTTAGCCTATTCCTTCATAAAAAGGTCGGAAAAGCACTAGCAACTCTTCTGATGTTACAGTGTCCATGGGCGTGTTATTCATAAAATAGGGAAAAAGAACAGGGAAATAGGGATACCCCTTTTCCCTATTCCCTAAATTAAGCCTCTCTAAACTCAGCGACGGTAGTATTTTCCATCAGGTGACCTGTTTGCTCGTTTGTCCCCTAATTTTATATAACCGATCCCCTCTTTTAAAGGCTGGCAAAGCACTTGCAACTTTTCTAATATCGCGAGTGTACGTGCTCGTAATTCGTATGCCCGTTAATTTCATAAAAACGTGCGTGGTAAAACTTACAAAAAGAAATGAAATCCCATCAAAAACATCTTCATGTAGAAATGTTGCCCAGGCGAGACAATAATAATAAAGTTCATGGTGTCAAAAAGTAGTGAGGTCTCAATCAAATAAAATAAAACCGTTATTGGAATCGGACATCAATCGAAATTCTAATAACTGTATTTTAAAAAGATAAAACCGACTTCAAAATTGAACGTAATAATTGAGAATTAAAACTCCCTATCTCCAAAACTAATGAACCGATTTTGATGAAACTTGCACTGTTCCCTAAGTTGAACAATACCTAGTACAAAAAAGAAAGAATTACTGAAATCGGACTTGTAGTTCCGGAGATATGCGAACACAAACATAAAAACATACATACATACATACATATATACATACGCTTTTGAAATTTGGCACATTTGTTCAGACGCTGATATAGACTAACATATACAAAAACTGGGCAGTTCTGGAAATATTACATACACCTCCTTTTGAAGTCGGTTAAAATGTCTAATTGTGCCGTATTGGGCTGTGGAAATTCGAATAGAAAAGTTGGTCTAAAAAGTGGACACGTTTCTTATCATCGGTAAGTAATTTTGTTATTAAATCATGTGTCCTTTATTTTTAAATCAATTATTTTATGTTAATCGTGGGTGGTTGTAGTATTTACCATGAAATCTACGTAACTGCGTGTGTACCGCATGATTCATAATACATTGCCGCTTTAGTTAGAAAATTATAGAGCCCGTTCTGATTGTCCGCTATTGAGCGCGCAATGGAAATAAAACAATCGATACTCATCGCTTAGTTTCGAGGTGCAGTCAATATTCTCATTTTTCTGTCAAAGGAAGCAAATAGTGTTGTACATATTCTCGATTCTAATTAATCGATTTTCGAAACAGACATGAAACAGAGGAATGATAATGTTCGCTTTGGGATATTTTGTGACTCGGTAATTATATTTTATGTAATATGTATTAATTATGTTCCTGTTTAGTGATTTAGTTTAGAATAATATAATATATTACTAGCTGTCCTGGCAAGCACGTATCTTTAGATTTATCATTTCTCTGTCTATGAACTCGAATAATAATCGATTAAAAATCGATATACTTACCTATTAAAGTGGCAAAAGAGGCGGGGCGCGGTGATGCCTTCGAATCGATTCCGCGCGTACGGGTATTCCCATCACTAGACATCGGATTATATGCACGATCAAAGTGCCGAAATGTGCATGCAAATATGCACGACAAATGGCCGAAATATGCACAATCAAAAGTCAATTAATATCAAAATTTTATTGCTTTTTGAAGAGTTTTCCGGTGGTGCCGTTAATAAAAGCGCCAATTTTTATAATTTCATCAAATCCAGGATTTTTAATTTCCTATACAGTACCAATAATAATTTTCTACCAAAATTTTCCGATTATTATCTTAGTGCCCATTTTGGTGCCCATGGAAGTTTATTAAATCTTTTACTACTTTTTTTTTTCAAATAATGTTGCCAACTACAAAGAAATATTTTGTTTCTAAAAAGATAAATGTACCTATTGCGTGTATTACTACTTATTCTTTAAATGGGGATGGAGCCACATATTTAAAGTGTTTTGATCTATCGTACGTTCGTACCTCTGTTTTGTGGCCTCGGTGTGTATCATGATAGCTAGTTTGGAGACTACGAGGGCATAAAACTACCGAAATATGCATTATCAACGAAAAATTGCCATAATATGCACTATCGCCTAAAAAGTGCCGTTATATGCATTTGCATATGCAAGTATGCAAATGCATAAAATCCGACGTCTGTCACTAAAGCGCTCTTGTGACGTCACAGTAGGTATGAAAAAAGTGGCACGCTCTTTCCATACAAAGGGAGCGACATGCGGCTTCTATCTTGATCTATTTCTGTGGGTATGCCGTATGATAAACGCAAGCGTCCGGTCACCGAACTAGTCTCAGTAGGCTGGCACTCGCTCGACTTGTCACACTCGCAGCGCACGCATCCGCGAAACAAAAGTAAACTGTTAGAATAGTACCCATAATAGTAGTCTGTGCTGTTAATCTGTTGGAAATCTAACCAGTTCTGTGTCGTGAGCGATGGAGGCATCAGAAAAAACAAAAAAGACAAAGAGATATTGCGTTGCATATGGATGTTTGAACTCCACAATTAAAATACCCAGCTTGTCACTGTTTGCTCTTCCCAAGGACCCTGAAAGGTACGTCATTTATTATTTATTTTATTTATTTATTTACCGTAAATTACAAATATATGAAATCAATAAGATAAAGGTATCACTAAACCTAGCAAGGTTTGTCTTGAGTCTTGAGTCTTGACACCAAACATATCACGTCGACACTCATGAGGTCATAATATAACACTTACCTACTTAAATAAACCCCATGATATTTAAAACAAAGTAATCGTGAATGAAAAAATAAACAATCCATCATAAATTATTGGTCTCTTACTGCATTGGTTGTAATAATAATATGGCGGTGAGCGCAGAGCGTCTCAGGTACGGTACTGAACGAACATCCTGTTATAATATCAATGGCTGACAGCTGACTGCTGAGCGCTCTGCGCTCGGCAGCAGGGTGACCATGTTTAAATTACAGATCCTGCCTTACTTTGGTCAAAAAACTGCCAAATCCTGCCAAAGCCTGTAGTAAAAAATGCCCAAATACTGCCATCTTTATTTGCTGTTGTTTTAAAGTAAGAAAAGTAAAAATACACATATAATATATTGCATTTTTTATTAGATTAAACATTCGCATCGTCTTCTTCCATTTCTTCATCTTTATACATAGATTTGTTCATGCGATTCAAAATTTATTTTGTGGGTTTGAAGGAAAATTTGCAATCACTATGCTCACCAATACATTGCTTAACATGCAACATAGATGCAACATGTTTGTTTATAAAATCGACCAAGTGCGAGTCGGGCTCGCTCACGAAGGGTTCCGTACCGTTACTGAGAGAAATCAGAAAGTAGGCAAAAAATTGTGTTTTTTTTTTATGGGATTAAATATTTATTTTATTTAAATTTTATTATTAATAATAATTAAATTACAAATATAATTAAGGATTTTGTGAAAATTTAAAGCGTTTAGCTGTAGCCATTATAGATTACGAGCAAAAAAATCATGTTTGTTGTATGGGAGCCCACTTAAATATCAATTTTATTTTGATTTTAGTATTTGCTGCTCCGGTTGCTTGGTTTAGCGGCACCGGAAATTATTCAATCTGTGAAAATTTCAGAACTCTAGCTATAGCGGTTCTTGAGATACAGCCTGGAGACAGACAGACGGACAGACAGACATCGAATTAGTCTCATGAATAGGGTCCCGTTTTTACCCTTTGGGCACGGAACCCTAAAAACGGTTCCGAGTTTTTGTATTGATTTGGGAGAACATTCTTTCGCATGAAGCGTTAGACATTGGTAAGCATAACAATCCCTTTGAAACATTTAAAATTAAACTGTCTATTAGAATTTCGCATTTTGCCTATTGCACCCCAAAAATTATCTACACTTAAAACAGAATTTGAATTACTACCACCAGATTCTAATAAATCACTGACTTCTTTGATGCAAAAATAACATTTATTTTTCATACCCCAATCCTGCCAAAACCTGCCAAGTTTTTAAAACGTCAACCGATCATGCCATAGGCCAAAATAAGACGCCAATCCTGCCAAAATGGCAGGAACCTGCCACATATGGTCACCCTGCTCGGCAGTGTTGCCAACTCTTCAAAACATTTCCCCCCTAAAGCAACTTCAAAACCCACTAAATTTCAACCAAAACTCCTCAAAAAAAATCAAAATATTTAAAATTACTTGGGATGTCTTCTACTAAGCGCTCAAAACGCTGAAATACACTTTTAGACGGTTTAAATGGCGATCGCGATCGTTTCGTTTCGGTAGAAACGAAAAAAAAGCGGTCAATTATTTATTTAAAATTTAACCGAGAAAAGTTACAAATTACAATATATTTTTAATTTTTATATTGCACTTTGCAGTAATAAAAAACAATTCAACATTCTAGAAAATGAAGTATCAGTAAGCATTTATTATTAAAATCTTAATTTTAATAATAAATGCTTTTTTAAAATAAAATTAATATATGTATTTTTAATTTTTAAAATATTATTAAATTCAACGGTTAAACTAAAGAGAGATGTGCTTTGTGCGGCAGTTCCATCTCGTAGCTGTTGCAGTAATTTACTTTATAAAATTTATTTAAATCGATACCATACTCTAAGCTTGTTATTAAAATATA
Source organism: Polyommatus iphigenia (assembly GCA_963422495.1). Classification (NCBI taxonomy): domain Eukaryota; kingdom Metazoa; phylum Arthropoda; class Insecta; order Lepidoptera; family Lycaenidae; genus Polyommatus; species Polyommatus iphigenia. The sequence continues at coordinate 28,903,436 of OY730188.1, read as the reverse complement.
TGTATATCCATTCTTCAAAAATTTTATCCCCAAAAATATCCCCAAGATATTTTACCCCCTAAAAAACTCACAAAATTTATTTTTTCCTACTAAATTTAGTGGGAAATCCCCATAGTTGGCAACACTGGCACTCGGCGCTCGCCGCCTGGCCCCGGCCGCCGCGCCGCTCGCTTGAATAATAGTCGAGGAGCCAGAACAACATAATAATTATATTGTGTACTCTCGCAAATAATATAGATTGATTTATAAAAGAATCTGTAGTGTACTTAATTTTTAAATCATCTTATTATATCACTATTTAAATAGATATTACTGTGTTTATTTAATATTTAGAAAAATACCAATTAAATATAAAATACATTTAATTTGATACCTATTATTTATTTAATTATTAATTACAAGTTCCCCTATAGTACCTACAATTAACTGATTATGGGATTTAAAGAAGTGCCTACTTGCTTAACATACGTTTTACCTACAAGCTAGTTGAACTATACGGTCTACGGCTTACAAATATGTATTTGAAACCCATGAGAAAATAAATCTTATCGAAATTAACTACCTATCTAATCTTACAAATCTGTATTCGTTGTACTTGTATTTGATGTTAAGGTTGATCTAATTGATATTTCGTACCTTTCGTTTACACTTGTACCTAGACATGATCGATTTTCTTGCTTTTATTAAATAAATCGTTATAACAGTAGTATTTTTTCTTTACAGACGCCAAAGATGGTTGAATTTGATTGGCAGAGAAGATTTAACACAAAAAGAAAATCTTAAGTCCAAGCACTATGAAGTGTGTGAAAAACATTTTGAAGATTCTGACATAGTAACAACAATACTCAAAAAGCTTACAAGTAACTTAGTAGTCCCTACCAAAAATTTAATCACTACCGATTCTCACATGGCCGACTGCAACCAACCAACCACCAGCCTCCCATCCAACGACCCATCAACAAGCAAACAATCACCGGACAACCAGCAATCATTAAAACAACATCCAACTACAGAAAAAAGCACCCAAACGTCAAAAGCCCTATCTGAAAAAACTCCTCAAAAACGAAAACTCTCTGAAAAATTAAAAATTTCAGAAGGTAAACGTCGTAAATTACAGTTCGAATTAAATAAGATAAAAACTGAAATTGATTCAAAACACAACCAAATGAAAGATCCTCATGACGAAATAGAAGAAAGATTTAAAAAACTTGTTGATTGGCAAAATAAATTAAGGAACAAATTTAAAGGAAATCGCTATGACGCTGACTATAAAGCGTTTGCTCTTAACTTACATTATTCGGCGCCACAAACATATAGGTGTCTTCAAACGGTACTTAAACTTCCCAGCAAAAGTACACTGTGCAGGTATAAATTAAAAATACCTCCAAAATTAGATGATGGTGTTTTACAAAATTTATCGATGAAAATGAAATCTCTTCCTGATAATGCAAAATATTGTACTATCTGTGTAGATGAAATGGTACTTAAACGCAATTTGTATTATGATATAAAAGCAGATGAAGTGATTGGGTTTCACAACATTGATGGAAATATTTCACCTGACATTGCAAGTCATGCATATGTAATAATGTTGCAAGGTATATTTGTCAATTGGAAACAGCCCATAGCTTACGCATTTCTCGCTAGTACCAAGCACTACGTTGAACTAGACACATGGATGAGTGCCGTTATCAAAAAACTTTGTGGGACGGGTATTATAGTCAAGGCTATTATTTCTGACCAGGGCTCCAACTTTGACGAATACGCTAAAGTTGTGAAGCAGGTGACAGTAAATAAACCATATTTCTTTGTGGATGGTCAAAAAATTTTTTATATTTTCGATGTACTGCATTTACTCAAGTGTGTACGGAATAATATGCTTACTAGTGACTACTACCTGGATGGGAAAGTAATATCATGGAATTACATTAAGATGTTATATGATGATCAAAAGGATTGTAACTTACGACTTATACCGAATTTGAGTGATGCTCACATTGATCCGAATAACTTTCAACGTATGAGAGTAAAGTATGCAGCGCAAATTTTCAGCCACACGGTACACGCTGCCCTCGAAACGTATATCGAATTTGGCAAAATTCCGGAAGAGGCTAAAAAAACAGCTGAATTTATTAAAAAAATTGTCAATTTGTTGGATGTTCTTAACTCCAGCAACATTAAAACAGTCAAAAAATTACAGTCTGCTTTTAGAATGTCTGATGATCAAAAAATCGTTTTGGAGGAAGCTCAAAATATTTTTGCAAGAATTAAATCAATCAATCGCACCACAGGCAAGCACAACACGAATCATATTAAAACTTTTGCTAATTTTCAAATTTCCATACAATCCATCATACAGTTGTTTGAAAATTTAAAAGAAGAGGGTTTCAAATACATGTTTACCAGAAGTTTGAACCAAGATAGCGTTGAGAATTTTTTTGGTGCTGTAAGCCAACAAGGTGGATCGTGCTCAGAGCCTACACCTGTTCAGTTTTCGAGGGCCTTTTCAAAATTATTTTTTGTTAATATGTTAAACAATTTTCCAACAGCAAAATGTGAGACTGATATTTATGATATATTATTAAATGCCGAAGATGTATTGAAAACTAAACGAATTGTCGTTCCAAATGAGGCTCAGACGTCATTGGTTAATTTACAAGGTGAAACAGATTACCGAATTGATTTTCCAGAAGAAAATGCTGTCACATACGTGACAGGTTATTTGTTATTCAAATGCACAAGAAAACACACATGTGAAAATATGGTGAAAAAGCTACACTCAATGCAAAATTTTAATCAAAGCTCGTTGTTCACTCATTTCAAAGCATACAACAAAACATCCTCTTTTTACGGGAGACTAAAAGTTCCACCTGCTGAATTCAGTCAGTACGTAGGAAAATTAGAAGATGCATTTACAAGTAATTTTGATAAATGTATACAAAACAGACCAGGAAGTACGTTATTTGAGTTGCTCAAAGACATACCACCTGTTCTTTTGTGTGCTTGTTTCCCGATAGATTACTTCTTGAAGCTTTTTGTAAGATTACGCATTTATGCTACATTAAAATTTAACAATCGTTGCTTTAATTCAGGAACAAAATCAATAAAACAGCATTTAAAAGTAAAACAACTATAAAATTAAAAAAAATAAGAAAACGTATTGTCTGTTGTTATATTATACTTTAGTACCTACTTAATTAAACATATAATTACAGCATAGTTTGGTCTTTCATTAACATTATATCCCTATTTTTATTATTGTTTTACAGGTAGGCATTTCATATTATTTATGTATCAATCTCGGTTGTCTAGCTCCTAGACTATTGCTCGTTTGGAATTTTTTTGTTTCGCTTGACAGCTCGCTATTGCGAGGTACCCCGTGCCCCGCGCCCCGGACGCCCTGCACGGCAGCGTAAGTATGTGTGCGTGCGTCGTCATTCGTTATTATACTCTGGATCAAGTTTAATTCAAACCATGCGTGTGTGCGAACTGCGAAGTAAACTTATATTTTACTGTTTCATGAACAACGTTGTTTTTGTGGTTGTTTTATATTTTGGATTACAGGCGCGGGCGTTTTGTCGTCGATCTTGTCACTGAACTGAAGGGATTCGAATTTCGAACCTGCGACCCCCGGCTTGAGCTACCATGCGCTCGACCACTGCGCCACAGAGGTCGACGCTTTTATTTAGATACTAGACCCCGGCAAACGTTGCTTTGCCATAATATAAATTATAAATAAAAGTATTTCGCCCATATTATTTATTATATTTTTATTGAAGTGACTTGGCCGCGCCGCCTGCGCCGGTCGCGGTATGACGTATTAGTTCACATACCGGCGCGGCGCGGCTAACTAGTTCCGCGCGGACTATTATAGTGCGGGAGCGTCGGCGTGTCTTCGGTATTTTTATTTTGAATTATTGCGAAAAACAATAAAAGAAAATTGTTTTGTTATAAAACTTATAAGTATATGATCTTTCCATTTATCACAAAAAAAAATTGTTTGTTGAAATACCCAATTATGTTTTATTTGTTAAAAAAAAATTATGATAAAAGCATAATTTCGAAATAAGTAATATTATTTAGCTCGATGCACGTTCCTTCAATATAATCATAAACTATTAGTATAATTACTGTGCGAAATTTTATGCACCTACGTTTCCCTATTTTTCGTAAAAAAACAAAGTTTTTCGCTCGCGTATTAACATTATGATTTATTTTTTTATAACAATTATTATTAATGAAGTATTTATTATTGTAATTTACATTAATAAATACTTAATTTATAATAAGTATAAAAAAAATATAATAATATTTTTACATATTTTAAAAAATAGTAAAAATATGTAAAAATATTATTATTATTGAAATTAACGTTTTACTAACGTACCAAAGGATTAGGACAGTAGTAATAATTAGAATCCTTACATATTGTATTGCTCCTTTAAAAAACAAATAGCAATGCTTGTTATATGCATTTATTTATTTATTATGCAGAGACAATTAATATGATATTTACTTCTATTTCTTTCGCACAAAGTGCAAAATTCAAAAGAATTATTTGGGGCTCTTACGTTTCATAGATTCGGGTGTTTCCGTGATTACGACAATTTGCGAAGATTTGCATGCGCATTATTAATTTGGTAGTACTGTATTATATTCTATAATAATTATCTATATCAGGGCCCAGGGGTCACCAGTCGCTCGGGGTCCGTTTTAAGAAATGAAATGACCTTCACGGTCCACACATTTTAAAAAAAAATATTAAACAAAGGTAATTACGGAAAATACAAAGGTATTTATTTACATACCAATGAGAAAAATGTCAATTTTTGTTGCTAATTATTATCTGTCTGAAGTTTGGAGTGAATTGGTGCAAGCTATTGACATTAAATCCTGGAGATGTTCATCAGTAAGTCGAGACCGAAATTTATTTTAAACGAAGTTCATCTTCGAAAACGCTTGGTCCGCACTCCGCATACACTGAGTCAGCCCCCCAAGTAGGAGACGGCGAAATTTTGAAAATCGATTCACAAACGACGGAGTAATCGTTCAAGAACATAAAAAATTAAATAAAAAAACAAACATAACATATCCTCCATTTTGAAAGTCGGTTAAAAATGTAGCCTATGTGTTAATCCAGGATGTCAGCTACCTAATTGTAAAATTTTGTCGAAATCGCTTCAGCCGTTTAAGCGTGAAGAAGTAACAAACACACAAACTCACAAACTCACATAATATTATATTATTATTATATTATTATTATATTATTATTATATTAGTAGGATAGGATAGCTGTAGGAGTTAGGACTAGTGGGATTAATTATTCTGTGGTTATATATTATCCTGTCGATTTTTACGGATAATTCAATGTTTTATACTCTCAATCCCATTAACTGTAGCATTAATAAAAAAAAATATCTAACACAACAGACATCTGTCAAATTCTGTGGTCAAAGTTAAGGTTAAAGTTAAGTTAGCCTTAACTATAACCATAACTTTGATCATAACTAACTATAACCACGCCTCTGGTGCATAAGTTAATCCTTAAAAAATCGACAATATTAATAAGGCTAGGTTCTCGCGTCCAACGCGATAATATATATGAGTATACTAGCTGTCCCGGCAAACGTTGCTTTGCCATAATATAAAGTACCTATTTCGCCCATATAATTTTATCGAAGTGACTAAATAAGTATGTTACCATAGCAACGTCTATCGCTATCCCGTCGCACAAACAATGGTCGCCCTCAGTCTCGAGTTGTAATAATTTACTATTATTTATTCAACAAATGCACTTATCAATATATAAAGTACCCAGTAGCCGATTCTCAGACCTACTGAATATGCATATAAAATTTGGTAAAAATCAGTAAAGCCGTTTCGGAGGAGTTCGTGGACTAACATTGTGGCACGAGAATTTTATATATAAGATTTAACTCAGCAAATATTATAGTGTATTGATTCCTAGGCAGTTGACGGACCTACGTCGGTCGGTCGGTCTACGGTCGGCTTATGTCAATTCAATGTTAGCTGTGATCGGTTGGATAGGTTTGACTTAAGGCCGCCCCCCGAGCAAACGACCTTGACCATACATTTGCCGAGTTACCGAGATCGCACCAAAACCCTGTTTTTTTTTTACTTATCTTAGTTCAAAATTGTCCTAAAAAAAAATTAAAACGGGGAATATGTAGGTAGTTTATGATATTGTCGATCTATTGGCGTGTGTTTCAAATAAAAGTAATTTGTAAATACTATGGAGATGCTGAATGTATGCTGTATGCAGCTTGAATTTTAAAATAAACAAAAATAGAAAATTTAAAACGGGGAAAGGAATGTTGATATTATACTGAAGATTATTGCTGTATTTTTATTATAACTTTGTAGCTTTCAAATTATGAGTTTATGAGGCTTTAAATACGGTAAATTACGGAATCTCCGTAGGAAAGGCCCTTAACGCGACCAAATTTCTTAGGTCCGCCATCAGCTTAGGAATCAACTTCTCTGATAGTAGGTACCTACTGTAATTAAATATTATGTCCTTAGGTATATCATAAACTGATTGTGAGGTTTGACCAATCAAAAAAGTGAAAACATGTTAAAAAGGAAATATTATTATTTTAAATCGTCATCTAACAATGGTGTCAGTTGAAAGAAAACTTTCTACACTGTATAGTTAAACATTTCTTAAATGCAAAAATGTGTTGTTTGTCTCTCTCACCTCTTCACGCCCAAACAGTTACCTTAAAACTGATTTTTGGAATTTGGTGTGGAGAATGGAGATGTACGGTTCCCGCGCGATAAGCGAATTTTGGAGCAACGGAGTTGTGGGCGTCATATTAACTAGTATTTTTTATAAAAATAAGACGAAAATACAGTACGGTAAATATTAATACGTTAAATTATATTAATAATACTAGCTGTTCCGGCAAACATTGCTTTGCCATAATATAAAGTATTTCGCCCATATTATTTTATTGAAGTGACTAAATAAGTATGTCGCCATGGCAACGTCGATCGCTATCCCGTCGCACAAACAATGGTCGCCGTCAGTCTCAGGTTGTAATTATAAATATAATTTACTATTTTTTATTCAACAAATGCACTTATCAATATATAAAGTACCCAGTAGCCGATTCTCAGACCTACTGAATATGCATATAAAATTTGTTAAAAATCAGTAAAGCCGTTTCGGAGGAGTTCGTGGACTAACATTGTGACACGAGAATTTTATATATAAGATGAGGAGTGCTGAGTGGTACATAATATAATGTGTTATTTAAATCACTATTCCAAGTTCGAAGCAATTAGTGTTCTAGATTGGCACCGAGGCCCGAGGTTGTCGAGTAGGTAGGTAATAGGTATAACTGTACAGCAGCGTTTCGCAAACTTTTATTGTTCAAGGTACTATCAGAGAAGTTGATTGCTATGCAAATCGGGGACCTAAGTAGTTTGGTTGCGTTACGTCAAACCCAGCCGACAGATCACAATTTTAACATTGAATTGACATATTCGACCAAATAACGTTGGTCTGTCAATTGCATAGGAATCAATTTCCTCGATGGTACATAAGGTACATTGAACATTCATGGTACAGCTAAAAAATTAAAATTTTTGGAGGTACGCGTATACCACTTATTTATTAATCAGCGCGTACTGATGTGTTCTGATCCCAATTCCCATTCCTTTCGTCGATCGTCCTGAGAACAGTGAGAACAAGGAATATTATGTAAGTAAAGTGTCATTTTTGGTGGGAGTTGGGACACCAACTACTGGCCACGGTACACCAGTGTGCCGCGGAACACTGCTGTACTGCAGTACAGTACCTATAAAAGCACTCTAAATTAATAAGCGTAAGTTTAAATGCGACTTTTCGCCTTTTTTATAAAAGGGGCAAACGATCAAGCATGTCACAGTCATGATGGAAAGCGACACTTTCAACATCAGAAGAGTTGCTTTGCCGGCCTTATCCTATACATACTTAGTCACAATTTACTCGGCCAGAACTAGGTTATCTTTGTCACCGGAGTCGCGGATGTCTAGATGTACCCGAAGCTTCCGAAGTTAAAACTGACGTAAATTGTCTGACAAGTAAGATGATCCATGCGTCGGATGGGCATGTAAAAAGTCGGTCCTGCGCCTGATCTCTCGCCAGTCGTGTCGGTCGTCCGTCCCACTGGGTTATGAGAATAAAGGAATAGAGAGTGCTCTTGTGTACTGCGCACACACTTGGGCACTATAAAATTACTCCTGCGTAGCTAGCCTGGTTTCAATGAAACCGGCCACCGTCACCGAAACCGGTGTGGGAGCTATTATTATTATATGTATGACGTAGTATAGTTAGTACCGCCGTGTTTAGTGGCTAGCCGGTGGTCTTGCGTCCACTGGATACCATTTCTTCGGGCGCAGATATTAAATCGGTCCCAGATACCCGCGAAATATGAAAAAGCATTTCTTAAGGTGACGCAGCGTTAAAGTAAGAAACCGTGTTGGATATGTTTTAGATTGCTTGTTTTCTATGAGAGGCCGGCCCGGCCTCTCATAGAAAACAAGCAATGGAACAGCAAAAAATGGAAAGGGCGTAAGCGACAAAATGGTTTTTGTCGCATAATTTAAAAACTATAAATACATTTCATATAAGCTATGCACAAATTAAAGTGCATGCTTGAACCAATTTATGTACAAATTTTGGAACCTTAAATCACTCTCCTCTGTTGGAAAAATAGGAATCCCTTTTTTTACAGAGGTCTTTTCGATTGATTATTCTGTGCTATAAAAGTTGTCCAATCGTGTTATGCTATGGGCAATTCAAAGACAAAGACATGATGAATACTGACAATGAACTTCAATTTCTTAGCTTTAGTCATTGCTGAGAAAAATCGGAATCGCTACAGCCAAATTATCAAGGCGTCGCCTTAAAAAATACACCCCACACACCCATTTCGGTGAGGGCCAGTTTTACGGGAATAATTTTATAGTGCCCAAGTGTGTGCGCACTGCGTCGTCACAAGAGTGTTCTCTATTCCTTTTGGCTTTTACTTTCATAAGCCAGTGGGATGGAAGACCGACACGAGTACGAGAGATCAGGCGCAGTGACTTTTTAAACATGCCCATCCGACGAATCTTACTTGTCAGACAATCAGGTGAGCAGCCTGCATTGTCCTAACCAAACTTGGTGTTTCCAACCGGGGATCGAACCCACGACCTCAACGCCAGTGAGTCACTCAAGAGTCACGTGCTCTGAACCGCTTGACCACGGAATCGTTATCCATACTAATATTATAAATGCGAAAGTGTGTCTGTCTGTCTGTCTGTCTATCTGTCTGTTACCCCTTCACGCTTAAACCGCTGAACCGATTTTGCTGGAATTTGGTACAGAGATACTTTGAGTCCCGGGAAAGGACACAGGATACTTTTTATCCCGGTAAATGTACGGTTTCAGGCGATAAAATAATTTTGGCGCAACGGAGTTGCGGGCATCATCTAGTTAGAAATAAAAGCTTTTCCTAAGTGAGCACATCAGTTAGCACCATAACATTATTATACTTACCCCAATAGCTTTGTCCACATTGTGCCTTTTTCTGTTCATCAAGGGCATGCGTTATAGCGCAGTCAACAGCGAAGGCATGCCCGTAACGCGCGTAGAAATCGTAGCGCGCGCTATGACACTTTTCTTTCAACGCGGGTGGATTTTGACGCGCGTCACGGGCATGCCACACCTTTGCTGTTGACTGCGCTATAACGCATGCCCTTGTTGAACAAAAAAAAGGCACAATGTGGACAAAGCTAATGGGCAATCCGTCCAGTTTTTACCAGAGAAGCTGCAGGGGGGGGGGGGTGACTGCTTAACTCAAGCTTTAAACCCATTTGAAGTGACTCACATGTTTTAATAGTAACATAACTTATTAAAAATTATTATGATGACTAACGTAACTGGTGCAGATTACCGCACCGCGTAATGGGGGCCTAAGTTCAGGGATAAGTATAATAATAGCTGCACAGAGAAAACGTTCGTCAACTTTAATTATGTGCTATAAATATTCAAATAACCTAACAAATGCGTCATTCGTGGTAATTTATAAATTACTACATTTTGATTTGAAACTGGCTATCCGCGTCATTCTTTTTTTTTTCTAGTATCGTCATCAGTCAAAAATCTTGATTTATTTCTGTGATCATCATATTAGTATCATATTATAAATGTGAAAGCTTTTTTTGTGTGTTTGTTACTTCTTCAAGTCTAAACGGCTGAACTGATTTTTATAAAATTTGGCATAGAGTAAGCCGATATCCTGGATTAACACATAGCCTACATTTTACTGTAGAAAAACATCTTATCGGAAATTATACTAATTTATTTTTAACCCCCGACCAAAAAGGGGGTGTTACATGTAAGTACAATAATAATTATGGACTAAAATATTTCTTTACTCTTATCACTAAATATAGTTTCATTACTTTTTAAAGTTTTTTGGCAGGTTTTTTTTTAGATTTCTTAATTTAATTTTATTAGTTTTAAGCAGTGGGTAACACCGCGGGGCACAGCTACAGGAAATATTTTGCAATCACTGCTTGTCAATCTTTATATGACCGACCTCTATGGTTAAAAGAAATACTTCGTGACCCCATGGCGGAAATATTATTGTTAATTTTTAATTTAAGTATAAAATTTATTTTGTTAATATACTTATGTTCATGGAACATGTTTAAAAACTGATAAGATAAAAACGGAACCCTTTTACTGAAGCTAGCTGATGTTGGACAGACTGCTATGTTTTAACAGCCTCAGCATGGCGATCTATATTTTTGTTAATGGGCAAACGAGCAAACGGGTCGCCTGATGGAAAGCAACTACTGTCAGCCCATGGACACTCGGCAACATCAGAAGAGTTGCAAGTGCGTTGCTGGTGACTAGGTATTTCTTTATTCAAATTATGTGGCTTTGCGATCCCCTTTGGATCGACGCACAGTTTCAGAAACTATAGATTATAATCTATATTCTAGACATTTTAAAACATCATGAAGTGTATTATTTACTAACAGTGGCTAATTTATTACATCATCATCAGACATTCAAGTTCTGCTTCATATTTTATAAAAACGACATTTTAAGTATTTCCATTACCTACATGCTACATGTAATATAAATTAATTTAACTGATCTTACTTATTTATTAAATACAGGGTGCAATTAAACCTTCCTGCCAATTTTTTTCCAGGGCTTAGGTATCATAAAAAAAATTGAGTGTTATTTTTTTTTCAATAACATTTTATCCCATTTAAAATCGTTGCAGAATGGTCACTTGCGAGGCGGGGGAATGAGAGGGGGCGACGCGGGATGAGGCGCGCGCGCGGGGGCCGGGGGCATATCACGCGCGGCCGACGCATCGTGTCCATTAATTGTAGTGTTTTTTAGGATAACTTTCGGAAGCTATAGGTCTACCAGAATCTGATGACAATTTTTGACAGCAGATTTTCAAAAAATATCCTTGATCATTGGATAATTTTTTATATTTGCATGTTTAACACACAGATTCAGGCTCTAAAAGAAAAATAAAGGATCAAAATTACCCCGGTATTGCTAGAGTCAATTTATTTTCCCACTTTTTGCCATCAGATTCTGGTAGACCTATATTTCTCAACATTTTAGTACTGAGTGACTATAAAAGAAATTATTATTTTTAACAAAAAATTAATACCGACTTCCAAGGTAAAAACAATAATAACATCCTTATAATATGAACTAAAAACTATTAAATAATTTTAAAATAATAATTTCACTCTTTTTAGTTTTTTCGCGTACTATGTACGTAGAATAATACACCTGTATAATAATATTATAATAAATTAAATTTGAATAATATTATTCTACGTATCTTATTACAAGCTCACCGGTGAGCGAGACACAATAGAATAACAATAGATTTCCAAGAATCCACGATCGAAGGATACAAACTAGGGGGGTGTCCACAAATTACGTGAGGTGTTTTTTCGATTTTTTGACCCCCCCCCCTCAAATCACACGTGAGATTTTTCAAAATGTGGGTTTCTTATGGTGGCACGTCACATGGCTATTTGTATTTGCGTATTTGATGTATTCGCCAAACAATTACCATGTGTTTGACAAAGTATTGGCCTTATTTGCCTATTTTCCCAATATGACCAATACCAAATACACGTATCCGTACCTTTGTCGGTTTTTGACGCACGTTAAAAGATTCAAATAGGCAAATAAACAAAATCAAGTAAAAGTTTGGTATTTGACGTCCATGTGTGGAAGGTCGTATTTGCCTTTATTTGCTTGTCTGTGTATACGTCAATAATTTTGCCAAATGCAACAAATAGCCAATAGCAAATACCCATAGCCATGTGAAATGCCACCATTACGTAAACGTTTGGTTTCACACACTTTCTTTCGAACGAATTTGTGAATGATCTTAATCGTACATAACGATTACGCTTACAATTAAATCTTAAGCATACGAACAATCTGGATGAAATGTACCAAAATAGTATTATTTTGTTGAGAAAAAAATTACGTGAGATTTGCCGAGACCCCCCCTCTCCCCAACGTGAGATTGGATGAGATTTGACTCGACCCCCTCCCCCCCCTAAACACCTCACGTAATTTGTGGACGCCCCCTAGGTATTAGCAACAAATTATAAGTATCGTGCAGGAAACCGGTCTCGAACGCTTCAACTCCCAAGCGGCCATATTTGCATTGTGGTGTTATACGAATTCGGACATCTATTAATAACCGGTCCCACTCGTTCGACTCGAGCGATCTTTGCACGAAATATTTTGAATGTGAAGTTTTGAGAATACACAAAATGTGTTATGCTCGTAAAAATCTCATAATTCGGTATTTTATTCGAAGATGAACTTTTCTCACATTCTGAGAATTGGGCCCCAGGTGCGGGTGGTCTATGGCGGTTGCATACTAAGGTATAATATATCTATCTCGATGGTCGTCGCCGCTGCGGCTCGGCCGCTAGTACGCGCCCGGTCTGGTAGGTACCCGGCCCCACGCCGCGCCGCTCGCTTGACAGCCCTAGCAGATTGTAGCAAGCGAGACCGCAGACAGTTATTGTACTATGAACGCTAAACGCAATGCAAAAGGTTGAAATTAGGTTGTTTTCATGTGTTGTTGTGAGACAGGCATGTTACTTGTATTATCGAAGCAGCTTACTTCTCAGAAGTAATGTCAAATGTGTGCCTTATACTCTTGACTTAAGGCTGAACTTGTTATGTTCAATTTTGGTGACATTGATGACCCTGATGTGGTAATGATGATGATGATGATGAATGTAATTTGCATAGTAACATATGCTTTCAGTTTTTAAAACAGCGCCTAAACCCCCAAACTTGGAATCCGGAGTTCTCTTAGTATCTTCGGAACCATAGTATACCTCGGTGCAAAATCTTACGTTTTGGTAGCATATGCTTAGGATGCTTCTCATAAAACCAAAATCACCATATATTTCCATATAAATTTCGAGGAGTTCCCTCGATTACTCATGGATCCCATCATCAAGTCACCACTTTTGTGAACATGGTACCAAATTGGAGTGAAACCCAATACAACAAAACAAAAATTTTGAAAATCGGTTCTCAAACGGCGGAGTAATCGTTGAACATACAAAAATAAAAAAAAAATAAAAAAAATAAAAAAATATCCACAGCCGAACATATAACCTCTTCGTTTTTTGGAAGTCGGTTAAAAATACATTTTTATTTTTAACAAGGATCAATATATCAAAATTTGGCAGGAAGGTTTAATTGCACCCTGTATAGTTTTCAACCTGTGGATCGCAAGTCGCAACTAGGTCATGAGAACTATTGCAGTAAAAAAATATACACGATATCTATGCAAAATTGCACCAATCAGGTGGGCAGATTCTATAACGCCAAATTCCCCGTAGTTCGCCCAGATCAGCTTTGATGGCGCCGACGTTCCGTTTCATTGTTACAGTTTGTATTTATTTTTTTGTTATTTTTTTCTATTTTTCTTAACAAAAAATAACGTTCCGTCACATAGTAACTTCAAACACGTAAGTATAAAAAAAACTACGCGTCTCCTAGACACAAATCGGGTATCATTTGAAAGGGGTAACTAACCCCTATAAAATATCACCCTCCTCTCCCCCCCCCCCCATAATGCGTGACTCAAATGCCAACCCGTCGGGACCGGGATTTTATTCTTGGTAAATGTGTGTTGTTACCTTTAACGTAACCTTAAGTCTTCCATGATTATCATTTTTAAGGATATTAATGAAATGAAATGCTTCAGTTGCAGGAAAATATTTTAGAAAGTAGGTAGGTTTGTTTGCTTCCATCAATTGACATTGACAGTTGACACTTTAGTGCACTATCCTAATGACGTCATTAGCATGGCGGAAAAATTTCGGAGTGTTCAAAGACAGAATATAAAAAGTCCTAAAATCTTTGAACTACATTTAAAAATATATTACGTATCTTATGAAGTCAAACTAACATTTTCCGATTACTGTTCCTCTAAACCAAGGCTGCTCAACCTTTTTTACAGTGGGGCCAAACAGTGGATTCCGACATTTACAACGGGCCATTAACTTAGGCTTAATTAAATATAATACCAATGGGTTATATAAGCATAAATTTATTTTTTGATAATAATGAGATTTTTGCAGTTGTATGTCTTTTAACAATTTATTTATGTTGGGTGATACATATGATGTTGACAGTAGCAACAAGTCAAGTCAACAAGCGGTATTTATATTTAACATAATTAAGGTCTGAAAGCACTTTTTCACAGACATATAATATGTTGATCCAAAACTACATAAAAACTGTAACGCTAGATCAGCTATTGCAGGAAAGTCTTCTCTTGGTACCAATTTCCAGAAATATGCAAAATCTTCTGAAGAATTTTGAGGTTTCGACGACATTTTTTCGACAAAAAGGGTTTTCAATGATTGATGATTTTGTAGTTCTATGGTACTTTTTACGGTTCTATGGTTTTGTAGTAACTATGTCAGTCAAACTGATTAAGGCCCTATAGACCCGAAAATTAGCAGGTCGATGTCTGTCAGTACGAATATCGACGTAAAGGACATTAAAATAACATTCATGTCAGCGCGCCTTGTACAGTGGCGGTTACGACGCTCGCCGCGTACTTGATAGGGCGAAATAGAAGAAAAAAACCTTTTTTCTTTGATAATTAAACCAAAATGCAAAACGTAACCACAAATTATTCTTCTTTAAGTTATGAGCTTTTCGTAGATATGATTTTTGAAAGTAAAACTATCATAAGCTTCATGAAAAATAAGAAAAATATCACAAAATATTCGAATTTAGCCTCGTCTTTGGAGTTATTTTTGATCGAGTGAAGTTTTCAATATTATGTTTCGAACCACAAATTGTCAAAGTACATTAAGTAAACAACAATGTGTATTTTTTTTTTGGCTTTTAAAAGTCACTATTTGTTTGTTTATTATTGATTCAAAGTAATGTAAAATTGGGTCTATAGGGCCTTAAGAAAGGATTTATGAAAATTTGTATATTATCCTTCGCGGCAGCCAATTAGGCGGGATTTCTCAGTTTGGCGGAATATTCAAAACTTCCCTGTGCGGGCCATTTAAAATTCTTTCGCGGGCCATAATGTGGCCCGCGGGCCTGGGATTGGGCAGCCTTGCTCTAAACTATCATAATATTATAAATACATTTTTTCCCATAAGTATAGGTACACTAAAATACCCTACTTATTATATTTCTCTAAAATAAAGAAGAATAATATAATAATTACATAATAATATTATAACGTGCAATAGGTACGCAGTTTCATTAAATATATCTTAAGACCAGGCTGCCAAAAGGATCATGGGCATTTTGGTATATTGCTCAACAGAGATAAAATATATACCATTAGATAGCTCTTAGTGAGTAGGTAAAAAAGTTATATGGCGCCCAGCCTCTAGCAACTGTACTTTTTGAAATAATGTACAGTCAACGTACAAGGCCGGCGTTATCGACGTAGTTTTTGTCGTCTATATGGTAAGATTTATTTGCGCTTAGAAAGGTCACGGATGTCTTGTCTTAGACAGTACACCTTAGATTTACGCTCACAGTAGTAGTTTAACCCCTCCCTCATACTGCTCACCCTTGGACGGCGGAGCAGGTAACGATGACAGAACAGAAAATATAAATAGAAGATAAGTGTAGACATATAAGACAATTGTATTAAGAACATAAGTCCCTCAACTTAACACAAAAACGCTTAATGTGTAGGGGAACTACTAAATATATATTTTTAAGATCTTAAACACCATTAAGTCGGCATCATTAATATGTGCATTCGTGCCGAATTACAGTTTTGTAGGTCATATAGTCTCTGAGAAAAACCGCGGACAGACAGACGGACGGATAGATGGACAGACGGATGGATGGACGGGCATACCGAAACTATAATATCCTTGTTGACTACGGAACCCTAAAAATAATCATGCTATAATGTAACGTGATGTTATCAGCATGAAATGTATGAGCGCTGATGTCACTTTTAACATGGCTTTACTCAAAAAGTACAACGAATCTTGACAAGCGCCCTATTGGTCATTAATGTGCATAGGTATACCTTCCTAAAAATATACAATCCATTCCTGTTGAGCCCTATACCAGAGCCCATACATTTTTGCCCATCATAATTTGCTGTGTTTTCTAATAAGTATTACGATCACGAGATCACGATTGGAGGATAGCGTGGTGCGTAGGCCCCGCCTGCGTGCTTTGATATTTTTGGCAGCCCGGCTTAAGAGCGAGCTGTCAAATTCAGCTGTGTTTTCTAATAAGTATTACGATCCCGGAAGATGATTGACTTAAATGAAATTGAGATTTATTTAATCATTGTATATTTATCTGATATTAGCCTAACGGAAAACACGATTCACTTATTTTGACTCGATAGTTATATTTTTCGAAATTATGAATATTTCTGGGCTTTTCAACAAATATCTGTTACACTTATTCAGTTACTATCATTAAATAACTAGCACTACTACAATCATACACTTTGTAAAATAATAGCTAAAGGAAATATTATAGTAGGTATTGTATTTAGTTTATAAGTAATCATCAAAAACAGTTTTGGGACTTACGACCTTTACTTTCGTGCTATAATGCGGGAGTCCTTGTTACGCGATATTGTTCACTATTAGCTGCGGCGCAAAGTACAATTCATGCGGGCACGATTCATGTAATCATTATATCACGATTGGAGGATAGCGAGGTGTGTAGGCGGGGCTAGCGTGTTTTGGTATTTTTGGCAGCCCTGTCTACCCCGGACCCAGCCCGGGTCTAGCGTGTTTTGATATTTTAGGTCAGCCTCTTGTTAAGCCCGTTTAGACCAAACGAGCGAATGCTCATTCTAGTAAAGCTCTTTTGATGTAAACTAACAACGAGCATTCTTTCGTTGTTCTAGTGTGTTCGCCACGTGTTCGGCGGTAAATAGGTAGAATGCTCTAAGAATCTCGCTCGTTTGGTGTAAACGACGCAAGAGCGCTCGAGCAATTGCCTAGAGCGTTATTTCGTGTTCGGACGTGCTCGTTCTTTGAGGCGGTCTCTTCAAAGGGGTTCTAGTGTTCTTGATATGTTTACTTTTTGGCGGCTGGTTTTAGGTAGTTTATCAAAGGTTATTTCGTAAATATGGATTGGAGTAATGAAAAATGTTTACAAATGATAGAATTATACCATACTCGTAAAGGTGGGTTTACACCAAAAGAACATAGAGCAAGAACAGCACAAGAACATTCTTTCGTATTCGTTTAGTGTAAACTATAATTCGTTACAACATACTTTAGATCGTTTACACCAATCGAATCAACAAGAACATCAAGAATAAGAATTTTTGCTCTATAGATGAGAATCATATAGCTCCGTTTAGATCAAACGAGCGAATGCTCATTACTCATTCGTCAACGATAAGTAGTAGGGTTCACACTACACTCAAAGAATATATAAACTACGTAACAACTACACTATGTCTGACTGTGATAGCGATACTGTGATTTCAAGTGCTGTATTTATTGTTATAACGCAATTAATGAAAAAGAAAAGAAGGAAAAGATGTTGGTGGGTGACGAATTTAATAAAAGAAGAATACTCGATAATTTAAAAAACCCGCCAAAAAGTTAAATATTTCAAGAACACTAGAATCCCTTTGAAAAGACCGCCTCGAAGAGCGAGCACGTCCGAACACGAAAGAACGCTCTAGGCAATTGCTCGAGCGCTCTTGCGTCGTTTACACCAAACGAGCGAGATTCTTAGAGCATTCTACCTATTTACCGCCGAACGCGTGGCGAACACACTAGAACAACGAAAGAATGCTCGTTGTTAGTTTACATCAAAAGAGCTTTACTAGAATGAGCATTCGCTCGTTTGGTCTAAACGGAGCTTTACAAAAGATGTTTATGGGATCCAACCTTTGATGACTATAAAAATAAATTAACTACTTATCGTTGACGAATGAGCAATGAGCATTCGCTCGTTTGGTCTAAACGGAGCTATATGATTCTCATCTATAGAGCAAAAATTCTTATTCTTGATGTTCTTGTTGATTCGATTGGTGTAAACGATCTAAAGTATGTTGTAACGAATTATAGTTTACACTAAACGAATACGAAAGAATGTTCTTGTGCTGTTCTTGCTCTATGTTCTTTTGGTGTAAACCCACCTTTATCGGTCTCCACCTATGATAAAATATTGTTTAATTTTATAAAACCGCAATGTCATTATTGCATTGCATTAGAATGATCTGGAAGACACGAATTTGCATCAATAACCTTACCGCAAACATGGCAGTAGCGGTCATTGACTCCCTGTCAAAACTTGTCAATTGTCATTTTCTATATAAACCGCGATTGACAATGAATTGTCAGATGTTGTCAATCGCGGCTTTGTATAGATCAAACTTAGTTAAAATGACAAGTTTTTGACAGGGAGTCAATGACCGCTACCGCCATGTATCGCCGAGTAGGTACAATATAGTAAGTTTGCTTTGAATTACTGCCAAATGTGTTCAAATAATGTTGAAAATGAGACCTTCTCGTACAAAATTTACATCTCAAAATATGTCATCTATTATACGTAAACCATGATAATAAAAAAATGCGGAGAAAATTCCGACGAGATATCCAAACTTTGAATCGTGTTGCAGCACTGTATATAAGCAGCTACCTACAGTCTGTGATAATGTTTGGTTTGGAAAAAGTATTTTGCCGCTAAAACTTTTATCTTTATCAATTAAGTACCTATCATTATTTTGATTGGTGCAGTGTAGACTGTAAGACATGTTAATGTTGTAGGACAAACATTCCTAGATCCTATTGTTCGGCTCACATTTTTCCAATCCAATCCAGCGCTTGATTTAATTACTGGTTTGGAATAATGTAAATCGGACGTTACAATGTGGGAATTATGCAGTTTTTTTGCGCACTTCACCGTAATAACTAACAAGTCATAACACACGTGAACACTTTAATAATTCTATCACTAATATAATGCTGATTGCTGGGTAATCGAATAACAATGCCAATCAGTGCAACTTTGTCATCTACGTGCAGTTACCTGGTACACTTTGCCCGCTAAACATCTTTTACTCAATTAAGTGTCGGTCATTTCAGTACACATTGAAATTTTTCACAAAGTGAATTAAAAAGTTTACACTTTCTATTTCAAGTTTATCTACACTTTTAAGAAATGGCGAGTGTTTCTTATCGTGTTGAATATTACGCAAGTACAAGTGCTGAAACTGTGAAACTGTTGTCACCGATATCTGTGGACGTCGGTTTCGACAACATCACTGTTACTAGGTCGACTGGAATATTCGGCAAAGGTATGATTTATAACAGTATTAAAAAATGCAGGAAATATTATACTGAGTGAATCTTAAATAATATGTAAAATACTCAAATAAATGCAAGGGCGCTGCAGCATTGCAGTCTGCAAGTTTTTACTGTGTACATTTAAATAAAATTTTTAAATTACATTAGTCATTACGAATTAAGATGCAATGTGATGCGAATTCGTAGTTTTGTTGGTTTTGTGTGGGAGCCCTAAAATGAGTTTCGAGTAAGAGTCAGTGCTTTAAATTCTAATGTATTTAAAATATTACACTTATATTATTATATTTAATAATTTAATATTCCATAAAAATTATATTATGTTAAATAAGAATATCATCTTTACACTTAATATTAAAATAATACGATTGACTATCGTGTTTTTGGACTTCGGTATTCTTCCGTTCAATAAAAATTGAAAACTTGTTTTTTTTTTTTGCCAGAAGGTATTACTTTTTATATAGAAAAAACGTTTGTTTATGTTTGAAAACATAACTGTTTTAGCGCTAACGTTTTATAGACCTTAATCCTTATAAATCACAGGAATGTTATTAACGTTTATGGTTGTATGCTGTTCCTCTATGGCATAGGCCATAGAGGAAGATTACCTAGGAGGCTGGTATATATAGCACATAGATTAGAGCACTGGATTAAATACATGGCACATGGCATAGACTAGTCTATGCCATGTACCAGCCTCCTAGGTAATAAGTATTGACTAAAGAGTAGTAAAGAGTGTTGTGATTTTTGAGAAGAAATATTATAGATTAAAAAGATTTTAAATATTAGATGCTGCCTTGAAAATCTTGTTCTCCTTCTCCTTGTTGACTACGGAACCCTAAAAAGTAATAATTAATGTAAGCCATACAAGCTACGGTCTACCGGAGAGCTCACCTGTGCAGTTGGCCTGCGCAGGTGTCACTCGAAAGAATTGATTTTCGATTTTGCGCCGGTCGCCTTGGCCCACCACACATTCCCACCACTGTATCTCCTGTGTCACGGGCTTTGGCCCACCACACAATCTTCGCCGCGCCGCCGCGCCGGTCGCCTGTGCATGGTCCAAGAAACTGCACAGCTCTATTCCCACACACATTCCGGTCTACCTGCGCAGGTATACCTGCACAGGTGGACTTCTCCGGTAGACCGTAACCATAATGGCTGCCATACACGCGTGGCATAGGAACTGAAATGGCGCTTGTGATGCCGTATATAAAAACCCAAAACCTATACATTTTTGATTTTTAATTCCGTTGTCAAAATGATGTATGCAACTTGACTGGTATAAGTACATTAACATTGAATAGACTGTATTTATAGATAACACACATTACATTTGTCGAACAAATATTTGAATAAATAGCACAAGAATCATCAATATCGCAATAGTTTACTCAAATCTTGAGCAATCATCAAAACTTATTGACTGCGTAGTTCGGTAGGTAGTTGGTACCTACAGTACGTTTGACGAATTACATTTGTCTTTTCCTAGAACTCAAAGTATCTCCATACCAAACAGCAAAATCGGTTCAGCGGTTTAGGCGTGAAGAGGTAACAGACAGACAGACAGACACATTTTTGAATTTATAATATTAGCTGTGATATTAGTATGGATATGGATTATCAAATTGCAGATAAATACAAACGGAAGTTTTTATTCTCATTAAATATAGCTACGCTGTACTCGGCGAAACATGGCGGTAGCGGTCATTGACTCCCGTCAAAAACTTGTCATTTTCTATATAAACCGCGATTGACAATGAAGTGTCAGATGTTGTCAATCGCGGCTTTGTATAGAAAATGACAAGTTTTTGACAGGGAGTCAATGACCGCTACCGCCATGTTTCGCCGAGTACAGTATAGTTCTACTAGATAGTAGATGACGCCCGCAGCTTCGTCGCGCCAATATTCGCTTATCGCGCTGGAACCGTACATTTTTCCGGGTAAAAAAGTATCCTGAGTCCTTTCCCGGGACTCCAAGTATCTCTATACCAAATTTCAGACAAATTGTTTCAGTGGTTTGGGCGTGAAGAGGGAACATACAGACACACTTTCGCATTTAAAATATTAGTGTGAATAAGTGTGAATATGGATTTAGTCAAATTGCAGAAAATATAAACGGAAGCTTTAATTCTCACATACGTCGTCACTCGTCTACTTATCAAAGCGCACGGAGTGCGCTGGCCAAGTTCCAGCAGGCCGCGCGCTTGCCGTGCACTAATTACACGAACCGTTTCGAAGCACTTTTGACCCCCTGTAGCTTAGTGTCTATTGCGAGTGCAAAGATAAAATTAAACCTACGTAATTATATACTAGTACTTAAGCAGTATACCCAATTTCATGGATGTAGGTTTGGTAGATCCTGAAAAAAATGCTGTAAAAATAGCTAATTTTGGCACTCACTCACTGACCGGTAATCAAAACCTCTAGGCCACTTCCAATTGTCCTAGCGTTATGAAATTTGGCACACAGGTCGTGTGTTATACGTAGATTACCAAAAAATTCAGAAATTTAAGAAATTCAAGAAATCGGTCAAGCGTGAATCGGTATATAGATACGAAATTAAGAGGCCACTTCCAATTGTCCTAGCGTTATGAAATTTGGCACACAGGTCGTGTGTTATAATTATGTAGATTACCAAAAATTGAGGAATTTTAGAAATCGGTCAAGCGTGAGTCGGTTCATTTCTGAACTTTAGAGGCCACTTCCAATTGTCCTAGCGTTATGAAATTTGGCACACAGGTCGTGTGTTAATGCAGATTAACGAAAAATTAAGAAATTGAAGAAATCGGGCAAGCGTGAGTCGGCTCATCTACGAACTTTAGATAAAAATTCTAGTGATACAATGAGAAACGATGAGGAGGGTGGGAGGACGAGGGGGGGTATAAAATATTATACACTGTATAGCTTAATAAATAAATAAAATATGTATGATTTCTTGAAAAAAGTATTGAAATCCCACCAAAAACATACCTGTTAAAATGGGGCCAAGTTCCTATCAGCAAATTTTTGGCCTAAAAAAGAGTTGAAATCCAATCCATTGCCAAGTTTAGACGCACTTCATCGATCGTAATCATAATTTAAAAATTTGCTGATATGAACTTGGCCCCATTTTAACAGGTATGTTTTTGGTGAGTATTATCCAAATAATCATTTTTGAATGGATCCTATAATATATGATCCTATAAATGATCCAATATAAATGATAATGTAATAGTGCGATCCTAGTGCGATCAAAGTCTTATGTATATATGTATGCATTACAGTATGAATGGGTTGGGTGTGAGTTGTGACACTTGGTTGTTTCTTGTTTATTAATGGCTATCGCGTTGACCATCGATGAAGTTTTTTGTTGCGTCGTCCGTTATTAGGAATTTTTCCACAAGAAAAATTTCTGGAATATACAGCTATAAACTAAGAATAGTAAATACTACTGTATTATTTTTTAACAAGTTGATGCCCGCAACTCAGTTGCGTCGAAATTCGTTTATCGCACGGGAACCGCACATTATTCCGAGATAAAAGTATCCTACACAGACATAGATCAAGATCTATGCTTGTCCTATGTCCTTTTTCAGGAATCAAAGTGTCTCCATACCTCAGCAAAATCGGTTCAGTGGTTTGGGCGTGAGAAGGACAGATAGACAGACAGACACACGGGCCACGGCATACCTGAACTCATTTATAATATTAGTAAGTGTAGTACATTATATTACTATTACTATCCGATGGCTTTATGGCTCTAAATTTAAAATTAATCTTATATCTTTAAACGAGCAATTCTTGTATATATATATATATATATATATATATATATATATATATATATATATATATATATATATATATATATATATATATATATATATATATATATATATATATATATATATATATATATATATATATATATATATATATATATATATATATATATAATTGGAATCTCGGAATCGGCTCCAACGATTTTCATGAAATTTAGTATTTAGGGGTTTTCGGGGGCGATAAATCGATCTAGCTAGGAATCATTTTCATAGAATGTCATTTTATGTGTGTTTTTTTAATTGTTTGAATACCGAGCGAAGCTCGGTCATATAGCTAGTGATAATAATATTGCGATTGGAACTGAGTATGAAGTATATTATGATTTCGAACGTTTGAGATTCTGAGAGTTACTAATAGTGCAGTCGCCAGAGGTTTTAACCTCCGAAAATTGTAATAGTGAATGGATTTTTGTTTTTGAGGTGTCATTTTCTTTTTTACACTATAACTTGCAAAGTTTACCAAAATTTTTTTTGTGCTATTAATTTTTTAGTTACTTAATTAAAAATTAATATTTCACCATATAAAACCGGTCCAGAAAAAAAAAATTTTTTCTTGTTCCTGTTATTTAATGACTCTTATCCGATTGTTTACGTTGAAAATTAACCATATACACAATTTTTAAAAAAGAAAGTTTGCTTTGCTAAGCTAAATACAACTATAAGGTTTTTGCAAAGTTTTTAGAGATTAACACTCGTCGTAACCAAGATAAAAGGGTTTGGGTGGATTTAAGGGTTGTAACGAAAAGTGTGTTAAACTTACTTGTTGTGCGTATTTAATTTTTAGAGAAATGATAACTTTTAAGTACTTAAAAACGTTTAAATATCTCCAAAAATGTGTAAAATAGACCGAAAATATTTTTCTAGATTTGTTGAAAATTTATTTAAGTGAAAGCTAAAACATTAAATGCATCGACAAATGAAAGACTTTTTCTAGTCTTTGAAATATATTTAAACTTCCTACTTAAAGCCAAAAAAAAAAATGGGTGCTACAAATCTCACGCACATACTAAAGACGCATGCTGCGACCTATGTTTGGAAAATGCATACCTGAATACAAAAAATATCAGTTCTTAATCTAATTTGTATTTTTTCCCTTTAAGTATGTTTTAGCAAATATAATTAATGAAAAAAAAATCAATTTTTATTCTGTAAAAACCTAACCAAAAGAAATAAAATACAGATTTTCTTCGAAATATCCGTGAAAAGTTTGTGCTACATTTTCAGAAAATTTAATAAAGTAAGAGCTAAAAAGTTATACACATTAAGAAATAGAAGGCTTTGTTAAGCCTAAAAAATAATTTTAAGCTTCCTATCTAAAACCAAAGAAAAATAGGAACGCCATTTACCTGGCGAGGCACACAACAAGCATAGCTCGTTGGAGGTATGCTCATCTACATACAAAAATATTAATTTGAAATGTAAATTATATATTTTTTCAACTTATTTTCTTTCTTTGGAATATAAGCAACGATACAAATCAAAAAAATAATAATATATTTTATTATTTTGCTATATATTTAAAAGAAAGAAATATGCAAATTTTCTTCAAAATTTTACAGTTTATGAGTTTACTTGAAGTGAAAGAGAATAATTTAAAAATCAAAAGCACAACTTTTCAATAGGTAAACTTTATTATTTATGTTATCAGCTACACATTCCTTTTTTTCTTTTCAATTTTCATCCACTATTGCAAAAATCGGAGGTTTGCACGATTTTTACGCTCTGCGAACTCCACTATAATGTTACATTAGGTACACGTGAATGCTCGTCGGTCAGGGAGTACCGTATTGTAATTTAATGCTCAAAATCGAATCTTTAATGTTACGTTACACGCGAATGCTCGAGGGGGAGCACCTTTATGTATTCTATTTCGATGTCCACAACTTAGGCAGATGAAGCATATAATCATCGTTGATAAGAGAGTATACTTAATGTAAAATGGAGCTGTGGTAATTGAGATTAAGTAGGTATTAAAGGTTATTCTATTACGTCCTATCATAGGAAATTTTGGTATATTGAACTCGTAAGTGGAATATTTTTACTATTACAATCCACATACATCGTGAATCATACCAAATAATTTAACGCCGAGCTTGAAATAACATTGTAAGTTGTAACTTAAATATTTAAATGTTATGTCCAAAGAATAGTTTTATTAATTCGTGAAAATACAAGATTTTAGCTGGCAGCAGTCCCCAATTCATATTTTTATGAGAGCAGGCCACATTGTATCCGCCTACTTTCAAGCTAATTTCCATCACCATCCACATCACAGACCATCAAGTCAAAATCCTTTCTATCTCTGTTAGCTACCAGTTACCACTTTCGAGATTTTTCGAAAATAAAAATTTTGTTCGTCTCATCAAAGTGAAGCTACTCACAAAAAATAAGCTTGATAGTGAGTAATTTAAAAAAATGTTGTGCTCTGGGAACTGCACTATAAAGAGGTTTTTCGATGAATCTATAACAGTCCGTGTCTTTATAAGAGTTTGATTTTTTTCCTAAGTTCACTGAATACCTATTTATTTCATTTCGACTATAGTTAACAATGATATTGTATGTTACTAACGATAGTTAAGCATTTCTTATAAAAGGTTCCACGTGATCTTGTTATGGTTAAATAAGCTGACATGGCCCGTTTACCTCCACATTAATTAATATTTAATAGCTATTATACTTAGTTGTAATAGTATGTAACTAGGTATGTCACATATTATGTCGCGGTAGAATACTTACCGTAATAATTACATATATGTTTAAATTCATATCGACTACTTATCTATAACAGGCTGTCATTCTCTATCGTCACTATCTACTTAGGTATAACGATAATAACCAATTTATTAGGAAAAACTCTATGAATAAGGAAAATCTTTGCGATAGGTGAAAAATTGGCCAAGTGCGAGTCGGACTCGCGCACGAAAGGTTCCGTACCGTGATAGAGCAAAAATAGGCCAAAAATGTGCCAAAAATTATGATTTTGTATGGGATATTTAATCTTATACAAATGAAAAAGCTTAGCATTAATCGCAATATTATTATCACTAGCTATATGACCGAGCTTCGCTCGGTATTCAAAAAATTAAAAAAACACACATAAAATGACATTCTATGAAAATGATTCCTGGCTAGATCGATTTATCGCCCCCGAAAACCCCTAAATACTAAATTTCATGAAAATCGTTGGAGCCGATTCCGAGATTCCAATTATATATATATATATATATATAATTATAATAAATATATATAATTATATATAATTGGAATCTCGGAATCGGCTCCAACGATTTTCATGAAATTTAGTATTTAGGGGTTTTCGGGGGCGATAAATCGATCTAGCCAGGAATCATTTTCATAGAATGTCATTTTATGTGTGTTTTTTTAATTTTTTGAATACCGAGCGAAGCTCGGTCATATAGCTAGTGATAATAATATTGCGATTAATGCTAAGCTTTTTCATTTGTATAAGATTAAATATCCCATACAAAATCATAATTTTTGGCACATTTTTGGCCTATTTTTGCTCTATCACGGTACGGAACCTTTCGTGCGCGAGTCCGACTCGCACTTGGCCAATTTTTCACCTATCGCAAAGATTTTCCTTATTCATAGAGTTTTTCCTAATAAATTGGTTATTATCGTTATACCTAAGTAGATAGTGACGATAGAGAATGACAGCCTGTTATAGATAAGTAGTCGATATGAATTTAAACATATATGTAATTATTACGGTAAGTATTCTACCGCGACATAATATGTGACATACCTAGTTACATACTATTACAACTAAGTATAATAGCTATTAAATATTAATTAATGTGGAGGTAAACGGGCCATGTCAGCTTATTTAACCATAACAAGATCACGTGGAACCTTTTATAAGAAATGCTTAACTATCGTTAGTAACATACAATATCATTGTTAACTATAGTCGAAATGAAATAAATAGGTATTCAGTGAACTTAGGAAAAAAATCAAACTCTTATAAAGACACGGACTGTTATAGATTCATCGAAAAACCTCTTTATAGTGCAGTTCCCAGAGCACAACATTTTTTTAAATTACTCACTATCAAGCTTATTTTTTGTGAGTAGCTTCACTTTGATGAGACGAACAAAATTTTTATTTTCGAAAAATCTCGAAAGTGGTAACTGGTAGCTAACAGAGATAGAAAGGATTTTGACTTGATGGTCTGTGATGTGGATGGTGATGGAAATTAGCTTGAAAGTAGGCGGATACAATGTGGCCTGCTCTCATAAAAATATGAATTGGGGACTGCTGCCAGCTAAAATCTTGTATTTTCACGAATTAATAAAACTATTCTTTGGACATAACATTTAAATATTTAAGTTACAACTTACAATGTTATTTCAAGCTCGGCGTTAAATTATTTGGTATGATTCACGATGTATGTGGATTGTAATAGTAAAAATATTCCACTTACGAGTTCAATATACCAAAATTTCCTATGATAGGACGTAATAGAATAACCTTTAATACCTACTTAATCTCAATTACCACAGCTCCATTTTACATTAAGTATACTCTCTTATCAACGATGATTATATGCTTCATCTGCCTAAGTTGTGGACATCGAAATAGAATACATAAAGGTGCTCCCCCTCGAGCATTCGCGTGTAACGTAACATTAAAGATTCGATTTTGAGCATTAAATTACAATACGGTACTCCCTGACCGACGAGCATTCACGTGTACCTAATGTAACATTATAGTGGAGTTCGCAGAGCGTAAAAATCGTGCAAACCTCCGATTTTTGCAATAGTGGATGAAAATTGAAAAGAAAAAAAGGAATGTGTAGCTGATAACATAAATAATAAAGTTTACCTATTGAAAAGTTGTGCTTTTGATTTTTAAATTATTCTCTTTCACTTCAAGTAAACTCATAAACTGTAAAATTTTGAAGAAAATTTGCATATTTCTTTCTTTTAAATATATAGCAAAATAATAAAATATATTATTATTTTTTTGATTTGTATCGTTGCTTATATTCCAAAGAAAGAAAATAAGTTGAAAAAATATATAATTTACATTTCAAATTAATATTTTTGTATGTAGATGAGCATACCTCCAACGAGCTATGCTTGTTGTGTGCCTCGCCAGGTAAATGGCGTTCCTATTTTTCTTTGGTTTTAGATAGGAAGCTTAAAATTATTTTTTAGGCTTAACAAAGCCTTCTATTTCTTAATGTGTATAACTTTTTAGCTCTTACTTTATTAAATTTTCTGAAAATGTAGCACAAACTTTTCACGGATATTTCGAAGAAAATCTGTATTTTATTTCTTTTGGTTAGGTTTTTACAGAATAAAAATTGATTTTTTTTTCATTAATTATATTTGCTAAAACATACTTAAAGGGAAAAAATACAAATTAGATTAAGAACTGATATTTTTTGTATTCAGGTATGCATTTTCCAAACATAGGTCGCAGCATGCGTCTTTAGTATGTGCGTGAGATTTGTAGCACCCATTTTTTTTTTTGGCTTTAAGTAGGAAGTTTAAATATATTTCAAAGACTAGAAAAAGTCTTTCATTTGTCGATGCATTTAATGTTTTAGCTTTCACTTAAATAAATTTTCAACAAATCTAGAAAAATATTTTCGGTCTATTTTACACATTTTTGGAGATATTTAAACGTTTTTAAGTACTTAAAAGTTATCATTTCTCTAAAAATTAAATACGCACAACAAGTAAGTTTAACACACTTTTCGTTACAACCCTTAAATCCACCCAAACCCTTTTATCTTGGTTACGACGAGTGTTAATCTCTAAAAACTTTGCAAAAACCTTATAGTTGTATTTAGCTTAGCAAAGCAAACTTTCTTTTTTAAAAATTGTGTATATGGTTAATTTTCAACGTAAACAATCGGATAAGAGTCATTAAATAACAGGAACAAGAAAATATTTTTTTTTCTGGACCGGTTTTATATGGTGAAATATTAATTTTTAATTAAGTAACTAAAAAATTAATAGCACAAAAAAAATTTTGGTAAACTTTGCAAGTTATAGTGTAAAAAAGAAAATGACACCTCAAAAACAAAAATCCATTCACTATTACAATTTTCGGAGGTTAAAACCTCTGGCAACTGCACTATTAGTAACTCTCAGAATCTCAAACGTTCGAAATCATAATATACTTCATACTCAGTTCCCATCGAATATGCAGTATACGATATCGCCATGGTACAATTCCGTGCATCGACCCAATGAAATCGGGTTTCTTCCTCTCACGTTCCGCCTTACACAGGTGCTCACCGGGCACGGGTGCTTCGGTGAGTACCTGTTAATAGGGCTTCCAGGAAAGAGCAACGCCAGCCTGCCGCTGCGGAAGACACGGCCCAGCACACCCTTGAGGCGTGCGATCGTTGGGCCGTGTAGCGCCACGGTCTCGTGGCAGTGCTGGGTGGAGACCTCTCGCTTCCGAACATGGTACGCTGCATGTCGAGCATGAACATGAACCTTTCGAGTGATGCTCGAGAGCAATGAGGCCTGGCAGGCGGCGGTCGCTTTCCGTGAAACCGGCCATTCACAGAAAGAGGCCTCGGAACCGAACAGAGAGGATGATCCATTTTCCTTTCCGCTCCGCCGGCGTAGGACGGGTGTGCGGACGAGTCGCTATGCGAACCTCCAATAACTTCCGTCCCACGGGGCTCCGGGTCAGGATGGGAACCTGCCCGGCTAGTTAGCTAGTCCCGGCGTCGAGGGGAACGCTTCAGTTTGCCGAAGCGTTCCCTAACTTTTGGGAACTTTGTTTGTTTGCTTTAGGTATGCGTACGGTGAACGTCTTTTTGACATTGATACTTAATATTATTTTTTGAGTAGGTATGGTATTTTTCGGCTTTACAGATTCAGAACTCATATAAAATTTTATTCTTCTTTATTTTTGTTGGCAACCATGTTTGTAAAATTTTACACCACAATTCATTTTAAGATGGTAAGAATACTTAATAACACCACCAAAGCTATTATACAACGGTAAGCATAATTTAGATATTATCATATTTTGTGTTTTGCGAGTGAAGCGGTGACGTTGTTGGTTAAATTGGCGTATTCTAAGAATTCCGAAAACCAGTAACAATCTACATTTTTTATGATCATGGATCTGGACTGGACAGGATCAACGTAAGAGTAGGTACCGAATTAAAGTAGCACAGATTGCCGATCTTCTCAACATTCTGAATCAAATTCCCGTTCTAAAAGCTATGCAGGTTCTGTAGCTCGTTATCAATATAGTTTAATCGAGAGCTTAAAATATATCTCTTTTGTTGGATGAGAGCTACGAATAATAAAACCAGGAAACGTAACTCCCATACTAATACAGTTTTAAATTTGGTTCCATTCGAACTGTCATGTAACGTCAGCCTTTGTACCGCTCAAGGTCACCTAAATATTGCAAATGTATGAAAAGTGAACCTAAGGTACACTTTTTTGACAAGTATTTTGGAGCATGTTTTTTGACGGATTTACTCTTCCTTAGTTTTTTATTATTCTTAGGATGAGAGCCTCCAAAATTAAAAGTCCGTAATTACTAAGCCGATTTTTATGTAATTTTTAATGTACTGCAAATTTCAATCATTTTTAGCATTTATAAAGGTAGGTAGGTAGGTATTTACTTTATGCTAAAAAATGATTAAAATTTGCAGTGTGCATTTAAGAAGCGACCACTAATTGCGAAAAAGCGACATGTTTATGTATGAGGAAAGAAATAAAGTTGTTTGTTGCACGTGCTATGCACGTGTATTGTGCATCGTTTTCTTTGTACAGTCTACACTCTACAGAAACCGTTTAAGCACAATACAAATAATAAACAGTAGACCATCTGCTATATTGCATCTTCGCAAATCAAAAACCGAAACATAAAATTTATTATTTACCTACTAGCAGCTGTCCCGGTGAACTTCGTGACATTTTAAAAGCTTCCCTGTACTTCTACGAACATTTTAAGACTCAAATTAGCCCAATCCGTTCAGCTGTTTTTGAGTTTTAGCGTTACTAACACAATTGAAAATCCATTTTATATACGTAGACTAAATGACGCCCGCAGCTCCGTTGCGCCAAAATTCGTTTATCGCGCGGGAACTGTACATTTTTCCGGGATAAAAAGATTCCTTTTTCCTTTCGCGGGACTCAAGATATCTACATACCATATTTCAGCAAAATCGGTTCGGTGGTTTGGGCGTGAAGATGTAACAGACATACAGACAGAAAGACGCACTTTCGGATTTATAATATTAGATGGATTTATAATTCGGATTTATAATATTATGGATTTGACATAATATATCTTTACCTGTATAGAAAACTTGATCGTTTTTAACGAAAGATACTTTGACTAGGGCCTCTGGCCCGATTTGAAAAATTCTTTCAGTGTTAGATAGGTAGTTCTGCATTTATCGAGGAAGGCGGGCTATATTTTATCACGCTTAGACTAATAAGAGCAAAGAAACAGAGGAAAATGTAGATGAAACGGGGATGAAACGGGGATAAATTATTTGAAAGGGCAACATTTTTATGTTATTTGACACAGATAAAAAGTAGACCACGTGAAGGATAATAGGCTTTTTGTGGGCTAATTTGTCTGTGAAATTCATAATTTACACTTGCGAAGTCGCGTGGAACGTCTAGTTATTGATATAGAGCAAAAAAAGCCGAAAAAATCACGTTGGTTGTATGGGAGCCCCGAGCCCCCCTCAAATATTAATTTTATTTTGTTTTTAGTATTTGTTGTTAAAGCGGCAACAGAAATACATAATTTGTGTAAATTTCAAGTCTAGCTCTAGCGGTTTTTAGTTACAGTGCAGCCTGGAGACAGACAAACGGAGACATCGAGGTCTTAGTAATAGGGTCCCGTTATTACTTATTACCCTTTGGGTACGGAACCCTAAGTGTCTACACAGACGGACTGCATTTCAACTGCAATCCAACTGCAAATTGCAGTTGAATTGCAGTTTTAATGCAGTTGACACGACTGCAATACGACTGCAATAGAACTGCAAGCCAAACGCGCAGTCGGATTGCAGTTCAGTTGCAGTTGGCGTGCAGTCGTGTGAACTGCTTGGTTTGCAGTTCTATTGCAGTCGTATTGCAGTCGTGTCAACTGCATTCAAACTGCAATCCAACTGCAATTTGCAGTTGGATTGCAGTTGAAATGCAGTCCGTCTGTGTAGACCCTAACAAGTCATGTATGATTGTAAGTCATAAATATGTTAAGCGAATTTGCTTTCAAGGACACCGCCGAGCTACTCTACTGTGTGATATGCAAACAGCTGTGGTCTAGGGTAGGGTAAGGTTACGTAGGTCATTATAATAATAGTCATTCTAATAACATTAGAATGACCCACGTAACCTTACGGGACCGTTTGGACGATAATAAAGTTAATTATTAACTTTATTATATATAATAATAATCGTTACGACTTTATAATATTGTTATAATAATATTATGCTTGTATTAAATTGTTTTGACCGTATCGTAATAAATTATTATTATTGTGTGCATCATCCGTGCCGAATACATCGTCCGATTCTATCACCAAAGGCAAACATCCGATACGATTAACGGACTACGGATATAATATTATTATCACTCGTGTTACGTGTACGATTCAACGGAGACTTAAAATTAATGTTGCATTAAATATCTTGATATCTTTTTCACTCTTTTTGAGCGTCCCTGGCAGCTAGAGATTGCAATCCGGAAAATCGAATCCGGCAGGTCCGGTATAATTTTGTAGGTACCGGATCCGTTACCAATGTACCGGATCCGGACGGACGGACGGAAAGACGGACGGACAGACCGAAACTATATTCCTTGTTGACTACGGAACCCTAAAAACAGGACCCTATTACTGAGAATTCGATGTCTGTCCGTCTGTCTGTCTGTCTATTTGTCTTTCTTAGAAAACTTAGCTCAGAAAAAATCTAGCCGAAAAATTGCTATAGTTTTATAGATCGCGAAAAAACAGACAGACGCGGACGTATTCATGAACAAAATAAGTAACTAATAAGCAGTTCACTTCGACCTTACTCAATAATAGAGAATAGAGATATCAGTTGAAAACGCGCTTATCTAAAAAAACCTCTGGAAAACAGATATTTTCAAGATCACAAAAAGGTTAAGAAACTACAGTAAATGCGTGTGATTTACGTGCGAAAATAAAATATTATGTATTTAAAGTAAACAGCAGGGCGCAGCCGATATCATAGTGTGGATAGCGGTCGCGCCGTGCGTAGACGCGTCACTCGTCGTCAGCTCGATTATTCCGAATAATAATATGAGAATAAAGTGAAATATAAAAAATATAAAAAGTGAAAATGGCTACCCTGTCAGTGGAACAAATTGATGTTGATAGAAGAAGCTGCAAGAGCTTCACCGGCGAAGCTATCGCCTCTATCGACATAGAATTCGACGACCTATGCCTGGATGTATCCCTCGGGTTTAGAAAAAGTAAGTTATTTTTTTTAAGTTTAATTTTAGGGGCATTAGTGTTATTACATCGTCTGTGATTTTGATAGAAAAACAATTGCGGTGTCTTTAGTTATATAATAATAAAAATAAAGTAAATTTTACAGCTAGTAAAATTTTAAATTAAAGTACGCATTGTTTGAAAATATTTGTCAGGAATTACGTCTATTAATAATAACTATACTTAGAACAATTTTATTTAAATAAAGTTTAATATCTGATTAAGATTTTAATTAAGTATTTTTATTTTAAAATAATGTTCTTTCGAATTAGAAATCGGAAGAATAATTTTACAAAAATAATATTATTCGTCACACTTTATCAGTTTCAACTTTCAAACTTTACTGCATTAATTGTTATTTCATTTATAAATTTAACGCATTCGGCATTTTATAACAATAATTGATAGGGGTACAAGTGGCCCTTATTAAAATTAGTAAGTAACTAATACTTTTCCACCTGCCTGTCATATTAACGTGCCTACTCATTCCGTAAACAAAAAAAATTATAGTAGAACTCATAAATATGAATAAAACTTGAAGAAGGTTTTTTAAAATATTAAAAATTTATGAAAATAAAATAACTACCGACATGTTTATAGCTTTTCATGACTATACATTTAATATTATAATAAATAAAGAACAATTTTTTATTTAATAGTGATATCAGACGTTTGGCTCGAATGCTTATTCAAATTAAAAATATATATTTTTTAAAAAATCATTTTAGGATAAGTATAATATTATATAAAAATCGATCTGCTTTCTGAACATCCGTGATGCCAATTACCGTTTCGGAAGTTAAACAGAAATTCGAATGAATCCTTGCGAAATCCTTTGCAATTAATGTTTGAAGCTTGGTGTTTCATTCGATAAGTATTTCAGCATTATAGTAGAACTCATAATTCAGCACTAAAGTTTCATATTGTTCAGACGAGTGAGAAAGCTTACATATGACTTATATGTGAAATATGCTCAATGGAAGAGGTAAATGAATAAAAAATTTACTGTATTGATATCAAAAAATAAAACAATATCATTCATTCCTACCCGTCCGTGCTATCAGATGTTTTGACTTATGATAGTGGAACAAATTTTTTAAACGCGCTTTAGGACTTAGATATAAGTACTTAGATATTATTTAAAAATGATTTATTATTAATTAACTTAATAACTTAATTATTTATTCATTAATTAGTCCTCTGGCATTTATTTTGTAGGTAATTAAATGGGAATTTTACTATCATTAAGACATTAGTCATAAAACTTCTAAGGTACAAAAATGTTTAATGTTTGCTGAAGTTATAGCTTTCGTTATCAGATGAAAATTAATTGAAAATCTTAGCGTAGCGTATATCGTTAGTATACTTTTTATTAAAATTATAAGTATTTCCTACTCAACTGTTAGTGTATAATGTTTATATTTTTTGCCTTATATTCCCTCCCGTTATTAGTCTTTAGATCCATGAGTGTAAAACGCAAAAACTACATACGCATTCAGTTTTATTGTGCGTATGCATTCAGATTTCAGACCTTAGAGTATTTTTTGAATTTTAAATATTTTGTATCAGAGTGCCCAAATGGTAGAAAAGTTTCGCTATATATTTACACTAGAGGGCGGATTACTTTTTGTATAATGTATGCGTTGCACTATAATAATTGCAGTGTGTTTATACTTTATTATCGGTTCGGTCACCGATTATATTGAAATTAACGAGATTTGGGCACCCTTGTGTATGTACGTAGTTGCTAGCTGAATAAGGAAATCTCAATGTGGGCAACAATTTAAAGCAAAGCTTTAGTTTTTAGGGTTCCGTACCCAAAGGGTAAAAACGGGACCCTATTATTAGTAATAGGGTCCCGTTTTTACTTTTTTACGAAGTCTTAGGACTTCGATGTCTGTCTGTCCGTCTGTCTGCTACAGCTAGATTTCTGAAAATTTCACAGAATGTGTATATCTATTACCGCTATAACAACAAAATTAATACTCAAAATAAAATCAATATTTAAGGGGGGCTATTATATAGTGAAACGATATTTTTTTGGTCCATTTTTGCTCGTAAATTGTAATCAATAATAATTTTTAGAGATGCCACGAATAGTGCGACGGCCGAATACCGAATACCGAATATTCGGCAACGCTGTCGGCCGAAGCGCCGAATATTCGGCCGCCGAATATTCGGCACGAAATACACGCTTTTCGGGGGTGCGGTAGGTAGCTGGTTTAAGTGGTGGTTGGCGCGGCAGGCGACGACGGCGCGCACGGGGTGGGGTGCAAACAAACTAGTAGTACCTTAGAGCATTAAACCAGCCTGATTTAATGCTCTAAGAGTAGTACCGATGACGATTCTTCTCCACTTCGTAAGAAAAGAAACTTTAATGAAAATGATAGGACTATTGAAATACACGACAGTTTCTGGAACTGCTTTGATGAAGTCGCTACAGATAATATGCGAAATGCTAATGATGATGAGGACCTGGGAAAGAATGCTGTCGCAAACGAGTTGGATTTTTATTTGAAAACAGCTCGCCTAGATCGGAAGGCCGATCCTTACAAGTGGTGGTCAGCAAACGAAAAACAATAAGTACTTACCCAAACCTTTCGAAATTTGCCAAAGTTTATCTTTCTTCTTCTGGAAGTAGCGTGTATAGTGAGAGGTTATTTTCTGAGGCTGGTAACATTTACGATGAAAAACGTAATCGTAAACGTAAAAATGCTGAAAAGCTTGTTTTTATCCATCACAACATTACCACTAATCAATTTTAATTACTAAAGTGCTGTAATTTGGAAATAAATACATAATTTTGAGTAATTTAACGTGTTTTTTTACATGATTTGGTATTCGGTATTCGGCCGAATAGTGCGTATTATTCGGCCGAATACCGAATAGCAAAAAAAGAGGCCGAATAGGCCGAATACCGAATAGTTGCCGAATATTCGTGACATCTCTAATAATTTTCACAAAATCCTTTTCCAAAAAATTTGCACTTTAATAATAATTATTAGTAACAAAAATGAAAATAAAATAAATATTTAAGGGGGCTCCCATACAAAAAACACAATTTTTTGCCTACCGCGTTCGCTCTAAAACAGTACGGAACCCTTCGTGCGCGAGTCTGACTTGCACTTGGCCGATTTTTTTAAATTTTATTAATTTAGTACAGAACCTCTCGAGTGAGTCCGACTCGCACTTTAATAACATCTTCAAGACAGATTACGATTATGTACACTATTGACCTATTGATCTCTTAAATTAATTGGAATCTGAATATTTTTTTATCATTGTTTTAAGGATTCTTTGGTAATTTGGGTTGGGTCACCTTATATGCATAATTATTTAGGCTTTACATTCAACATAAATAAAGCATTAAGTGTTTATATACCTGCCGATCCATTAGGTTAGTTCCTAGATACCCAATGATATTATATAAAAAAACAAAAAGCTAGTGTAAGTTGCTTTTATTTTAGGCAAACCCTACGCTTAACGCTACACTTGAACGGACTTTTGACACAAAAATTAAAGACTAATATCTACGTCTTGTCAACACTAGTAGGTATGTAGTTAGTTTAATATTGCCATAAATAAAAATGTTTCTAGACTCTTTTTTGCCAAAGTGTAGATCAGACGAACTATGACAGTGTGAACAATGGACACAATATGTTACATATTTTGTTTATAAGGAAATTTATTACTCCATATTCAAATGTAGCGGGAACCCTTGACCTCACGTGCAAGATAGGAACCGAAACTTTGCAAATAGACCGTGAACATACGCAAAAACAATTTATTGTGTAAGTAATGCATCCATACTAATATTATAAATGCGAAAGTGTGTCTGTCTGTCTGTTGCCTCTTCACGACCTAACCGCTGAACCGGTATTGCTGAAACTTGGTTAGGTAGATACAGCTCCGGGAAAGAACATATTATTAGGATACTTTTTATCCCGGAAAAATTTACGGTTCCCGCGCGATAAAAGAATTTTGGCACAACGGAGTTACGTTCGTCATCTTGTAGTAACTTACTGATTGACATAGTGATTAGTGATCTATCAACGCACAGCCCAAACCACTGGACGGATCGGGCTGAAATTTGACATGCAGGTAGATGATATTATATGACGTAGGCATCTGCTAAGAAAGGATTTTGATCAATTCCACCCCCAAGGGGATAAAATAAAGGATGAAAGTCTGTGTGAAACTTTGTCAATTTAACTGATCGGGCTGAGACTTTGATACCTAATTAATATTATAATAATACTTCTTAACGCGAGCGATGCCGCGGGAACAAGCTAGTTATAATTATAAAATATTCGTGTCATTGTGTTTATGTTCGTACTAATTGATACAGCTGACAAATTTTAATGTCACGCGTGGAAATATCATAAGAATAGGACAGGAATCGGGACGTCTGACTGCCAGCCAGCCCCGGATTTATAAATAGGCCGTTATAATTTATGGTCATGGGCGACGGCCAAGGGGCAGCAGCGTCCATAGAGGCCCTACAGGTCAGGCTTCCCTAGAACATTTTTTTAAATTACTCACTATCAAGCTTATTTTTTGTGAGTAGCTTCACTTTGATGAGACGAACAAAATTTTTATTTTCAAAAAATCTCGAAAGTCGTAACTGGTAGCTAACAGAGATAGAAAGGATTTCATACTTTGACTTGATGGTCTGTGATGTGGATGGTGATGGAAATTAGCTTGAAAGTAGGCGGATACAATGTGACCTGCTCTCATAAAAATATGAATTGGGGACTGCTGCCAGCTAAAATCTTGTATTTTCACGAATTAATAAAACTATTCTTTGGACGTAACATTTAAATATTTAAGTTACAACTTACAATGTTATTTCAAGCTCGGCGTTAAATTATTTGGTATGATTCACGATGTATGTGAATTGTAATAGTAAAAATTTTCCACTTACGAGTTCAATATACCAAAATTTCCTATGATAGGACGTAATAGAATAACCTTTAATACCTACTTAATCTCAATTACCACAGCTCC
Organism: Polyommatus iphigenia; assembly: GCA_963422495.1. Taxonomy (NCBI): domain Eukaryota; kingdom Metazoa; phylum Arthropoda; class Insecta; order Lepidoptera; family Lycaenidae; genus Polyommatus; species Polyommatus iphigenia. The sequence goes on along the minus strand of OY730188.1, from coordinate 28,864,256 downwards.
ATTTTACATTATGTATACTCTCTTATCAACGATGATTATATGCTTCATCTGCCTAAGTTGTGGACATCGAAATAGAATACATAAAGGTGCTCCCCCTCGAGCATTCGCGTGTAACGTAACATTAAAGATTCGACTTTGAGTATTAAATTACAATACGGTACTCCCTGACCGACGAGCATTCACGTGTACCTAATGTAACATTATAGTGGAGTTCCCAGAGCGTAAAAATCGTGCAAACCTCCGATTTTTGCAATAGTGGATGAAAATTGAAAAGAAAAAAAGGAATGTGTAGCTGATAACATAAATAATAAAGTTTACCTATTGAAAAGTTGTGCTTTTGATTTTTAAATTATTCTCATCCACTTTAAGTAAAGTCATAAACTGTAAAATTTTGAAGAAAATTAATAAAAAAAATAATAATATATATATTTTTTTTTTTGATTTGTATCGTTGCTTATATTCCAAAGAAAGAAAATAAGTTGAAAAAATATATAATTTAGATTTAAAATTAATATTTTTGTATGTAGATGAGCATACCTCCAAATCTGCTTGTTGTGTGCCTGGCCAGGTAAATGGCGTTCCTATTTTTCTTTGGTTTTAAATAGGAAGTTTAAAATTATTTTTTAGGCTTAACAAAGCCTTCTATTTCTTAATGTGTATAACTTTTTAGCTCTTACTTTATTAAATTTTCTGAAAATGTAGCACAAACTTTTCACGGATCTGAATTTTATTTATTTTGGTTAGGTTTTTACAGAATAAAATTGTTTTTTTTTTTCATTAAATATATTTGCTAAAACACACTTAAAGGAAAAAAATACAAATTAGGTTAAGAACTGATATTTTTTGTATTCAAGTAAGCATTTTCCAAACATAGGTCGCAGCATGCGTCTTTAGTATGTACGTGAGATTTGTAGCACCCAATTTTTTTTCTGGCTTTAAGTAGGAAGTTTAAATATATTTCAAAGACTAGAAAAAGTCTTTCATTTGTCGATGCATTTAATGTTTTAGCTCTCACTTAAATAAATTCTCAACAAATATAGAAAAATATTTTCGGTCTATTTTACACATTTTTGGAGACATTTAAACGTTTTTAAGTACTTAAAAGTTATCATTTCTCTAAAAATTAAATACGCACAACAAGTAAGTTTAACACACTTTTCGTTACAACCCTTAAATCCACCCAAACTCTTTTATCTTGGTTACGACGAGCGTTAATCTCTAAAAACTTTGCAAAAACCTTATAGTTGTATTTAGCTTAGCAAAGCAAACTTTCTTTTTTAAAAATTGTATATTTGGTTAATTTTCAACGTAAACAATCGGATAAGAGTCATTATATAACAGGAACAAGAAACATTTTTTTTCTGGACCGGTTTTATATGGTGAAATATTAATTTTTAATTAAGTAACTAAAAAATTAAAAGCACAAAAAAAAATTTGGTAAACTTTGCAAGTTATAGTGTAAAAAAGAAAATGACACATCAAAAACAAAAATCCATTCACTATTACAATTTTCGGAGGTTAAAACCTCTGGCGACTGCACTAATTAAAAATTATTCGACTTTGAGCATTACATTACTTTATTTACAATACTACCATGCACGTGATATGCAATACACGCGAATGCTCGTCAGTCATGGACTGACGAGCATTTGCGTGTAATGTAACATTCGATTTTATACATTCCATAGCTAATTTATTCCATAATATATGTACATTCATTGACCACACAAAAATTATCAAAAACTAGCGGTACTACGGAACCCTATTATATATTGCGCGTGGCCCGACTAGCACTTGTCCGGTTTTCCCTATATTATTAGGTTGTGTAATGTGTTAACAAATTAGAGTTAACATTAATTTGGTTTATATTTTATGGATCGATTAAATATTTTATTGCCTTCGTATTATAGTTAATAACTGCAACTTGCAAGTATAAAAGAATGAGCTCGCAGTACTTTAGACTTTGCTATTAATAGCTTCTTTATTGACTTCGCAAGTAGCTCATGCTACTCATTTCAAAGATTTCTGATGAATATGGCAGTAATTGGCACGTTAATTTTCATAAAAAATATATTATGCTATCTTTACGTATAAATTTCAAGTTGTGATCGCTTCTTTTGCAAAATACCGAAAGAATTCCGAAGCTCTTTCAAGTAACGTCTTTCGCTTTGACACAATATGTAAAACATTTGACATGAAAAAAAAAAACAACTTTGTCATACAAAAGTAACCACCGTACATACTCAGAGATATTTAATTATTATAAGGGTTTGACAGAATAATAATGTATGAGGCTTATTTAAAAAATTTAAATAAATTACAATTAAGTTATTAATGTTCCACTCTGAGTGCGGCAGTTAGTGTTTATAATAATTATGAAACAGTAGATTTTTTCAAGTAGGTGCGTGCCGTAGTAAGTATATAAATTATAGTTTTTAAAAATATGCAGCAGTGCTTATATTCAGGAGTATTGCATTCTCTTAAGGCCATCCCCCGAGCAAACGACCTTGACCATACATACCATTGTTGCCGAGATCGCACAAAAATCCTATTTTTTTTACTTATCTTAGGTCAAAATTGATCTAAAAAAATGAAAACGGGGAAAAAGTCGATAATGCAATTATCTATTGTCGTGTGTTTCAAATAAACGTAATTTGTAAATACTAGGGAGATGCTGAAAGTATAATTTGGAAGCTAATATCATGAGTATAATAAACAAAAATAGAAAATTTTAAACGGGGAAAGGAATGTTGATATACTGAAGATTATTGCTGTATTTTTATTATAACTTTGTAGCTTTCAAATTATGAGTTTATAAGGCTCTAAATACGGTAAATTACGAAATCTCCGTAGGGGAAGGGCCTTAAGTCTTGAAAGTCTTGACACTAAATAAATAGAACTCTATTTTTTTAAATATTATACAATACAACAACACTTTATTGTACACCAAAACTACAAAATAAAACAATTTTACTTTAAAAAAAATGTAGGACTATAATATGACCGATTTGCAATAAGTAATTATTGTTGTTATGTTTCATAGTCAATATTCCAGAAACGTATTTTAATAATATGTAAGAACATAATATCACAATTCACAAGACCGGTTCAACGGCCATAGGTGGCCAATAATTGACCTTAAACTTGTTATTATATGTATAATATTATCGACTTGTATATAATATATTATATGATTGAGCAAATAATGTCATTTACTTATCACGGGGTTAAACCCCATCGTCGTCGGCGTCGCACGGGTAAAAAATATATAGCCACTGAAGTTCCTGAGATTAGCGCGTTCAAGTTAGCCTTCCTCGATAAATGGGCTATCTACCTAACACTGAAAGAATCATCAAAATCCGTTGCGTAGTTTTAAAGATTAAAGGGAACAAAGGGACATGAGGGAAAAAAGCGACTTTGTTTTATAATATTATTATGTATAGATGTCTCATATCATCTGCAAACGAAGAAACTATGTATTGCCATAACGCTTCACCGCACCGTACGGGGTATTCATTTTTTGCGATTTTAACCCTCAATTCACTAGGTGAAATTTACTAACGTAAATACCTTCTATGAGTCCCTGGGACTCACATATTTTAAATGTATGTTTTTATGAAATGAAACAAATTTCATCAACATTTTGTTTAACAATCTTCTTTAGTACTTAGTAAATTATAAGAATAAATAACAAAATTAACCAAACTTCTGAGGTCCTCTTGAAAATTAAATAAAATACACTTATCAGTCTTTTAAAACCATGATATTTTTAAGTTTACTCTAAACTAACAAATATTTTAAAAATTAAAAAGAACTTAACGTTTTTAAACCAATAAAGGTACACAAAATAAAATAAAATAAACATTAATGTATGCTTCTATACAAAGAAAAAAAACGTGCAGTGGGTTTCTACCACTATCTAAAAGCTACGTCGGCATATCTTTTTTGAGCAAGTAAAACATATCGGCTTCAGACATTTTGTGCACAAATGAGCAGTTGTTGTTCTCTTTTTGTAGTGGTACAAATAGTAATACTTTCTCTCCTAGCCAACTTGTTTCAGGGTGGCTCACATCTTCAGGAATGTCATTTTTTCGTCCAAATCTTCTTGAAGCCAGGCTTTCAGAATGGAATCTGCTCCGTCTTCTCTTAGATTGATAAAGTCATGTTTTTTAGAGCCATTTTACAATTGTACAACAGAAAAATAAAGCATACATAATTTAAATTATAATAATTATGAAAAATCAACATTTCAAAACTTTAATGTATAAATATAATCATAACGTAATTCACTAGTATGAGTCCCTGGGACTCACTCGGCGTAATAACTCACCAAATATGATATATACGCACTTAACCTCTCGGCACCATGTCGGCCGTGTCACTACATGAAGGTACTGAGACGTGGGGGAAACTAGCTGCTAAGACTTTTGAATTATGGCCGTTTAAAATTTTGATGTGAGTCCCTGGGACTCAGGAAGTGAATTAAGGGTTAAGGGTAATAATATTTTTAAAATCGAACTGAGAGACATAGCTTAATAACAGATCCCAATATTGTAAAAAAATCATTATACAATCCAAATATATATAATACAAAGGTATCCATTGTCCAACTCCAGGGAGTAAATTGGGGAATACGTTTGTATGGAAAAACAGTGATAGCGTACCCTCTAAACTTTAACGGTGTTACTTATAAAAATTGACTATCCTTAGGATATTCCAAGCTTATACTAGGAATAGTTATACTCGGTATAAATTTGGAATAACCTAAGATTACTTTCTAACTCATAAACTCGGTAAAAGGTTGTCATAACTATACCACCGCTATTCCCGAAGCACAAGACGGCAACGCCGCAAATAGACAATAGTATTGAATAAAAAAAGGTAAAAGGTCGGTTTTTGACTGTGAATTCTGTTAACAGCTGTTAACTATAAATCAACAGATGGGAGTTTTGCCGGGAATGTGAAAGAGTGCTGTTGTGTTTGTGATAGTTTGTGTATTGTTTTTAATGTGTAATGTTGGTGAAATAATTATTAGATATTATTAGATATTCATAAATCATAATCATGCACAAGTAACAAGAATATAGTTTTCCCGCTATTTACTCGACACTGGCCTTATTTTATTAGCCATACCTAGTGCCTTAACCAATCAAGCCACATAACAGCACCGGTGATCGTGACAACAATAGAATAACAATAGATTTACAAGAATCCGCGATCGAAGGATAAGAAAAAAAATCAACATATTTTGGAAGTGTTTTCATAACTTTTTCAAATACGTTGTAACTTGTAAGTACATTGATATTGCGCCATCAAATAGTCGATTTAAAAACAGGACACCATGTTTAGTTTAGTTTATGAAATACTCTGTAAGGCTATGTTACGAAATGTGAACTGTCAACCCAAGTTATATCGAGGTTAAACTAGGGCAGGGGTTGGAATAACGTTGGTATAACGTTTATATGGGAATTACACAAACCTTATACTAGGTATAAGTTATACCTGGTTTATGAGTCGCGATTTTGCTTATTCCAAGTTTATACTGAGTATTACTTTTATACTCGGTTTATAAGTAACACAGTAAAACTACGTAGTACGTAAGCTCTGTTGTGTGTTATTTAAAGGCCTCTCTCCACATTGGGCCACGATTGCAAAGCGGTTTATAGATCGGACAATCGTTGTCAATTATGGACAATCTGCACGTTATAGTTATATTTATCCATCGACAATGTATACCAAAGTCGCACTAACTGCCGCACTCAGAGACGAATATTATAATAACTTAATAGTAATTAAATGGAGATTTTGACATAGTAGAGGAGGGGAGGGTGCTATTTATGTAGTCACTCGAGCGTCATGGAGACTTAGTAGGTTTTACGCCAGTATTATAGTACTCTGTGGTAGGTTTTGTACATTAGGTAAAGCTGATAAAAAAAGAGCGTTTTTTTTTATTTTAGCGGTGGGTTCAGAAACTGCAGCCATTTTAAAGTTTTGAAAAAGAAAATATATTCAGAAAATTTCTTATTTAGGTATATTATAAATATATTTTAGACAACAAGGACTAAATCATTTAGTTTAGAGCAAGATAAAATATCTGCGAAGCTTAGTTAAGAAAATATGAAGCTATATTTTTTATATTTTAAAATGTCCCTACAGGCTTACCTAGCCTCTGAATCGTCAGTGCTTTATATGGAAGCTTCTTTGGGATATACTTAACATCCCCCTATCTTAATCTGACAGATCCGACGACATTTCAATATTCAAAAAAAAATTTTTTTACCCACCACGTGAGAAATCTGATTTCTATACCATAATAACTAGACACTGTCGGAAGCCTATGCAAGCTTAATCTGACACGCTCGAGTTACTCCCGATATCCCCTCTTCCCCTCCCCAACTATAATTCTCTGTCAATCTCTTCATTAAATTGAAGTTTAATGATGGTAGGGTAGGCCTCATGTAGATATTCTAAAAGTGTTAATTTTCAACAGATTTTGAAATAAAATATTTTTAACTAGCGACCCGCCCCGGCGTCGCACGGGTATAAAATATATAGCCACTGAAAAAAAATATTGAAATTGATAGCCTATCACGATCCTTCATGTGGTCTACTTCTTATCTGTGCCAAATAACATAAAAATTGCTCCAGTAGTTCGCGAGATAAACCCTTTCAAATAATTTCCCCCGTTTTTTCCAAATTCTCCTATTAGTATTAGCGTAATAAAATATAGCCTATAGCCTTCCTCAATAAATGGGCTATCTAACACTGAAAGAATTTTTCAAATCGGACCAGTAGTTCCTGAAATTAGCGCGTTCAAGTTAGCCCTTTCAAATAATTTTTCCCGTTTTTTCCACATTTTCCTCTATTTCTTCGCTCCTATTTGTCTCAGCGTGATAAAATATAACCTATAGCCTTCCTCGATAAATGGGCTATCTAACACTGAAAGAATCATCAAAATCCGTTGCGTAGTTTTAAAGATTAAAGGGAACAAAGGGACATGAGGGAAAAAAAAGCGACTTTGTTTTATAATATGTATAGATTTTATACAAAATTATGTTTAAGTACTTATTTGTTGTTAGTAAATTAATTCATACAATTTTGGTAACCATGAATGTTCGCATTTTTTGCTAAAAGTGAACAGGAAATTATGGAAATTTCTAGAAAACCCAGTTTAATGTTACGTTTGATGTAGATCGACCGGTTTTGATGTTAAATTAGAATTTTGTGCTGAGAGTCAACAAAAACTGTTAATTATAAGATTTTGATACTTAATTTATTATAACTCTAATAACCATTTAAACACACAGGCTTATAGTACAATATGTTAAAGAAGACTTCATATGTTATTGAGTAATAGTCGACCAACTAAAAAAATGTATTCGGAGAAGTATAAAGGAACTTTTCGTTCAAATTCCTTTAAACGTAACTGAGATGTTGTTAGTAGTGTATTCATTCTCCATTAAAAAAAACTAGCAGTACTACGGACCCTATATTGCGCGTGGCCCGACACGCACTTAGCCGGTTTTTTTACCAAATTAAGGCAAAATAAAATAAAGACAGTTTTTGACTAACGAGGTGTTAAGAGATTTATAATAAAATACATAGCCTATAATCGTCATATTATAATCTATTATTATGTTCGTAAAAAATTGATGAAAATAAATTATTTGTGTATAAAATGGTCCGGTACTGGTACCACAAGTTTTCAGAATAATAATAAAGTCACCGCGAACCAGAATTTTAAGACGCCAAGCAAGTTATATTGCGAATATAACAAAATAATCTGCGTCTATAAATTTTATTCCCGCCAAAATAAGTACAAAAGAATATGGACTCTTTTTTTTCTTGGGAAAATCGAAAAAAAAAATGGATTCTCACTTGGGATGTCAGCTGGGTTAGATGATAATGTATAAAAGTATCAAAGTAATATAATAATGTACATAATATTATGTATCACACTATCATTATCTTATCAACAGAACCCACTTTAAAATCCCTGCTCTATATAAATACAAGTAGATTTACACTCCAGTCTTATACAGCAGCCTTTCCCAAAGTGGGCGATAACGCTCTCTTGTGGGCGCTGTAGGCCTGATAAGAGACCCAGAAAAAAATAGGGGTGTTGTGTAGACTGTAGAGGCTTGGGGGGTGATTTATAATTTCATCTAGCTAGGAAGAGACAGCAACTTTTCGACTCAACTAAAACTTGTGAACTTGCTACGAAGAGAATTCGTTTGCATATCATGGATAGTGGTTTTTAAGTAGGTGAAAAAATGGGGGCGCTTAAAATAATTTATTCTCAAAGTGGGCAGTTGACAAAATAAGTTTGGGAACCCCTAGTCTACAGTATGTTTGTTTCTGAAAGAAGCTCAAGGTTACGCCATAGCGCGCTTATACTGTGGCTATTTTCAGTGCGGCCTTGCGGGCTCTTGCGCAATGCGCAGATGTATGACGCTGCTTCATTTAAAATCATTTAAACCATTGGTACTCAACCTTTTATTTATACGGGCCACGCACTTTTTGCTCATAGTGTGCTGGGCCGGAATATTTTTTTTAGCTTTGTTCTTCTTCTTCGTTTCATTTTAGTTCTTCAAAATTTGCAATTTGAAAGTGGAAAATTTTCATGACTTTCGCGACTTGTACTATATTGCCGGTAGGCGTGCATTTCAAAATAGTTTGGCTTCACACGTGTGCCACTTTTAAAGTCCCGGCGGGCCGCAGGTTGATTATAGCTGATTTAAACCATTTCCAGCTTGTGTGAGCACAATCATGCAGTAATTATCACAACAATTTTAATTGTCGATAATTGCGATGAGAGTTCATACAATGCATAGTTCTGTTACTTTGTTTCAGTTAAGAGTTAACAATTGTAGTGATAATAACAGATGATAGCGCAAGTTAGCGGCTAGGCTAGGCTAGAGAATAGAGATAGATCATGGATTAGTTGCGTTAAGAAAGTGAAAAGACGTCTTGTTACGTATAAATACTTAATAGATTCCAGTTATAACGTTGGAATAAATTACATTACTTACAAATAAGTTACAGGCTACGGCTATCAAATAATTGGAAGCAATACTGTTTTTGATCTTTTAAACAAAATTAAAACAGCCTTATAAAAAAACAAAGCAGCGAAATATACCTCTATTTAACACTAGTTAAATCCTGTCCTATTCTTCTATATGATTGATGGATTCGTAGATAACAGATGCCATAAAATTTAATTAATAATAATAAAATATAATGAATACAGTGCATTAATCTGTTTATAACGGTGTGATTAAGTAGTTATGTTACAGCTACAAATGACAATAAGGTTAACAATTTTCCTCGTATTTAACGTCGTTAATCGTAATTGAGTCATAAAAAGGCCAAGTGGAGTAAATCTTTACACTGTTGAGGGTTCCGTACTTATTTTATAAGTAACTGCCGCACTCAGAGAGGAATAGACTGCAATTAGACGAAAGCTGACTGAACTATATATTCAGTCAGCTTTCGTCTAATTGCAGTCAAGCAGTCAAGTTAAAATAGATGCTATTTTAAAATGCTAAATTAACCCATCAAGCCCCATAAGCTCACCGGTGAGCGAGACACAATATAATAACAATAGATTTCCAAGAATCCACGATCGAGGGATTAAAAATTAAAATATATGAAAATGAATAGGAGGACATATTTAGGTACTGCAATGTCTTCTCGCTACTCACTCACACTCTCACTGGGCAGCATAGCATAGCAATGAGCAGCATACACAGTAAACTAAAAGTTTTTCTCGATGTTTGTCAACGTTTCTGTCAATATTCTGTCAATATGACGTATGTAACATGTCGGGTCGGATTGTTGAGACTTGAGTGTACCAGTGGCGGCCCTCTGCTCTTATCTTTGAGTAATATCCTATTGAAACGAATTCGAAAGAATAGTCACAGGCGTGACTTATGGCATTCTTCACAGCAAATAAACGCTGAAAACAGTTATCGCAATGTCACGGCCAAGGTCGGCCGTTTATCCATCGCCGCTGTCACCGGGATAGTCACCGACAAAAATTTAAATAAAATGCCACGCCACTACAAACGGCCGCGGCATGAGCCACTAGAAAAATGTAGATAGAAAATGAAAGTCATAAAGTGGCACTTTTTGAAGTGAAAACTTCTTTACCGGCGTTGAGCACTTTTGTGGGATGGGTAAAAACTGTGAAACTCGCGTCAGATTCTCGTGCTGATCGAAAAACCGTAAGACGGATGGAGAGTAGTGTTGTAACATCGAAATCGATTGTTTTTTTTCGATTGTCGATATTTTTTAATCGATTGTAAGGGTTTCGATTATTTAAAAAAATCGATTTTTTAAAAATCGATTTTCATAAAAAATTGGTTAAAAATTTAATCGATTGTAAGGGTTTCGATTAATTAAAAAAATCGTTTTTTTTTTTAATCGATTTTCATTAAAAAAATGGGTTAAAAAATAATGCACAACGTTAATAATCAAGTTTTCACTTCTGCCGGCACTCCCGGAGTGCAACCCGTCTTTTTTTTTCTTATTGGCTACGGCTATAACCATGGTCCGTGGCCACAAGTAAATGGCGGGAAAACAATATTCTTGTAAACTTTCAACATCGTTTTGCTATATCGTCAGGTCCAAAGTCTAGTCAAAGTCTAAATGAAAGTCAATGCAGTGAGGAAGTCAAGCCGGTCGATTCAGTAGTGGTAGACGCTTTACTGAAACTCTCGATTTTCTTCTCGAAAAAATTAAAATAAAGTGTTACTTACTCCAAGTGGCACTTTATTTTAGTTTTTGCCGGTGATGTCTCGGTGATGGCGGGGGTGGACCAACGGCCTTATAGTCATAGTTATTTTAGGGTAAACTCAGACCGCAACGTGACGCGCAGATGCATTTCTAAATTTGTATGGATTTGACAGATTTGCAAACGTCTCACGCATTTGAATTCTGTCAATTCAGTACAGAAATGCATCTACGCGTCGCTCATTGCTAGCTCATAAACTATGGGTCTGAATTGACCCTTAGTTTATGAGTTACTTTCCGGTCTTTATACAACTTATTTAACCCTGCTATGCACGTGTATCCACACGTGTCTTATACCGGCTTTTGATAAAAAATATCAGGCTAAAGTTGTCTCATAAAATGTTTCTACTTATGATTTAATTAGCAAATTGTTTATTGTGTTCGCAATCAGTTTCTAGAATTATATCGTGTTATTCAAGTTTACTATCGTTATCGGTACTTAACTGCAGCATTTTCCCTTACATTTTGAAGGTCGACGTTATGAGTTTACTTTCCTGTTTCTCCTCAATTATATTTATTTCTGTAGTATTTTCCACAAAAGTACATTTTGCTGGGGTAAAATTATTATCCTATATCATTTGCCGAGATTCAAAGTATCCATATTATCTACTAAATTTCAGCTAAATCGGTTCAGCAGTTTCGGCGTGTATTAGGCAATGGACAGACCGACAGACGGACACACTTTCGCATTTATAATATTAGTATGGAAGATATTATGAATTTTGTTCCCATTCTCACATAGTTTTTAAGCGTTTCATGCGAAAATAGTATATATATGCGTCTTTGTATTAACAAAAATCGCGAGTCTGCAGAATACGCGTTTCTTAACGGGACCCTTTAAGTTTTAAGGTTATGCAATAAATGTGCGTTACAACTTTTTACATAAGAGTCATATAATGAGTGTAATTGTTTTATGTAACGAATTGATTTACCGTCTTGACTCAGTTGCTGCAACATCATGTAGATAATGTTCAATGTACACGCCAGCCCCCTCGTCGCGTTAAAGTAAAAAAACCGTGTTGGATATGTTTTAGATTGCTTGTTTTCTATGATAAATACATTTCATATAAGCTATTGGCAAATTAAAGTGTACGCTTGAACCAATCTATGTACAAATTTTGGAGGCTTAAATCACTCTCCTCTGTTGGCAAAATAGGAATCCCTTTTTTTACAGAGGTCTTTTTGATTGATTATAAAAGTTGACCAATCGTGTTATGCTATGGGCAATTCAAAGACAAAGACATGATGAATACTGACAATGAACTTCAATTTCTTAGCGTTAGTCATTGCTGAGAAAAATCGATAAGTATCGCTACGGCCAAATTATCAAGGGCATGACTGGTTACCAGTCTTCGTAGAGAAGAAAATATAACTACATATAATATTTTCCTGGATAAAAGTTCCTGCTTCAAAGTAAATTAGGTAGTACTTAGATGCATCGATTCACAAGCCCAGCAGGAGCGACTAAGGTGGAAATACGAAAGAATAGAAACACTGACTGATTTAGGAAAAAATATTCACAGTCGAAAATATAAATATTATAAAGCCAAAGAGTTTGTTTGTTTGTTTGAACGCGCTAATCTCAGGAACTACTGGTCTGATTTGAAGAATTATTTCAGTGTTAACGTCTAGTATTAAATATTTACTGATTTCCTTTGTGTGTGTCACTTTGTCTATTGCCAGAAAGACATCCTTTCTATCGAAAAGCTTGGAAAATGAAACAAGCTAATCCTTTGTTCATCGATGACCATTGACCAACTAAACTTAAACATATGAAGGGTACAGGCAAAGAACAGAGAATGCCCTATAATGAAAAGACTTTGAGAAAAACGTTTTTCTTTACCGGTATAATATCAAGATCATTCAGCTAGGCTTTGGCCATAGACAAGAACGTCTTTTTGGCGCCATTTGCTTACTTCTTTGAAAAAAGTGATTGGGAACTAAACTACTATTGACCAAGATTTGCCTTGAATAGAGTTTAAAAAATTCTCATTCCCTGTTCTTTGCCTGTACCCTACATATGAAAACAGCAGAAAAAGTTCTAGTATCTAGATTCTAGATGTTGATTGCCTTTGTAGTAGTTGCACGGAAATCCTATATTTTTAGCGGGGACAAGGATCCAATACATCTTCATAGTTCATACTCAATTTCATCAAAATCTGTTCAGCGGGTTAGTGAAACTGGTGATTTTAGGTTCGAAATCTAAACATATTATACAGAGGTTTTTGCACGTTATGGTATTGATATCATTATAGTCCGTTCAGAGATATTTCACCTCGGAGTTTATATTCGTCGCCCTTATGTCCTTAGCATAAAGGTCAAAAGTATATAAGCAACTGCAGATATGTTTCTGAATGTGTTTATATAAAAAGATAGTAATTTTACCGTTCGTTGGCTGATACCGGTCCGCAACACAAGATCATTGGATTAAAAATTTACAACGGTACAAAAAGGGACGTTGTTTTTCTTTTCAAGTCTCTACATTAAATTTATGTGTTTTTGTCTGTCTGTTATATCTCGGAAAAAAGTAGGGCTCCCGCACGATAAACGTTTTTGCTGTAGGTACAACCTAAGTTAGTTACGTTATAATTTTTATGTACCATCAAGGAAATTGATTCCTAGGCAGTTGACGGACCTAAGTACTTCATTTGGTCAGCTTATGTCAATTCAGTGTTAGCTGTGATTGGTCGGATGGGTTTGACTCTACGAATGTTTGACTTAACGAAACCCAAATTACTTAGGTCCACCATCAATGCCTAGGAATCAACGTCTCTGATAGTACTTTAAATTCTTTTGCTAAAAATGTTTCAGTTGCTGGCAGAATTTTGTTTTTAATAAAAAACTAAAAATACTGCATTTCACGAATTAAGCCTATTTAAAACTTCTAATATGAGCACCAACTACCAACTAACATTATTCGAAATATTTAAATTGCTTTGTATGTTTACCTGAATAAATAATTTATACATGGATGTTTGCTCGTCATTCTAGCCAACTAGCTGACCCACGCCACTTTGATTGTTTGAACATTTATATGATCTCTAAAACCTATCAAACTGGGTGATGCCAAACGAGCGTAATTTTGTGAGTCGTCACAGAGTTTCGGTCGCGTAATTTCTGTTGCATTCGGTTTCATACAAAAGTCCTTTCATTCACACGACGCAAAATGAGTTGTCTGCCGACTCACACTGACTCATGAGTTTGCGGAGGGCGAGGAGGCGACGCGGCGGACAGCATCCCAACAGAATTTTTACCAAGCAGAATTTCTGCGGCCGAAATTCTGTGACTCACGAGTCACGACTCACAAAATTACGCTTGTTTGGCCAAGCCGGGTCCAGACGAGCACTGCGAGCGCCTTTGTGCTCGCGCGAAAAACCGACAACCGATGGATCAACCCCGAGCGCCGCGCGAGCGTTACATGTAATGCTCGTAGTGCCGTCCACACGTAGAATTCGTGTTACATTACACGGTGAATTACATTACACGTTACACTCGTCTGGACCCGGCCTTCAGTGTTTCTCTACTATATTGTGCATGTATTCTACACTACATGACACCAGTAACTCCGTTGAACCAATATTCGTAAATCGCGAGGGAAGTGTAAATTCCGGAACATAAACTAACCTTTATGTCATATATTCCCTGGGAAGTAAAGTATCTCTATACCGAATTTAATCAAAATCAGTTTAACGGCTTAAGTGTGAAGACGTAACAGACAGACACACTATCGCATATTTTTTAACCCATCAATCCCCAAGCGGCAGCCGGCTGCCGCATAACAATTGAAAATCTATTGTGTCTGCGATACCCACAATGACTATCTACAGCTACTATCAATATGTAAAGTAATGGACATTTAAACCTTCCTCTTGAATCAATCTATCGATTCAAGAAAACCCCATCATAATCCGTGACCTACATGTTAGGGCCTCCTAAGCATATAATTTATTTATTTATTTATTTAAATCAGGCTACGTAGGCCCATACAATATATAAACCTTATAGTCGTGTGCGTACAAGACAAAAAAACGAGGAATATGGCTTTTGCTGAACCAAAGATTTCCTTTGGTAGGATTGATCTTAAAGCGCATCACACACGGTGAAGATAATATAATATTTTATCTTAAGATGCCCAAATATAAAATATTATAGTATCTTAAGCTATCAGATTTTTTTAACACTATTAAACAGATTTTTAATATTATCGTATCTTAGCCGTGTGTGATAACACACGGCTAAGATACGATAATATTAAAAATCTGTTCATTTCCTTACGAGTCTGCGTTGGTGCCACACATATTCCTTGTTAGAGTTCTATATACAGGGTGATTGACTATGAGTGATAACTGATAACTAATAACTGATACTGCCTTACTTCTTGATTTGTTAGACAGCTCTTTAGGCGATGATTCTGATATAGAATGTGAAATGCAGATTGTAGTAGCACATTCCAAAAGGAGAAACATTTGGATAGAGCCTCACATAAAAAAGAGAAAAACCTGCGGCGAATTTAACCTTTATCAATATCTGTCAACGAAGAAGTTTCAGGAGTATTTTAGAAATTCAAGAGAAACATTCATTTGGATTCATGAGCTTTTTAAGCAATAATAATAATAAAGCAATAAATTATAAGTCAATTTTATTTAAAATTATCCGAAATGTTACTTTTTCCCTCAAAATGTTACTTTTCGAATGAGAGTAGGTATGTAACTTTCTAACATACAGCACTGGCAACACTGCGTCCACTAGTGCGTCCGATCACTGATGAGCCCGCTGCTCGACACAAAAACACCCTGTACCTATTCATAAAGATATATTTCGCATCTTAAGATAACATATTAAGATACGAAATAAATATTTCGTATCTTAAGATAAAATATTAAGATATGAAATATATATTTCCATATCGCTCGGTATCTTAAGATACAAAATATAAAATATAAATTAACTTCGTCGTGTGTGATGGTTCATAGGATTTCTATGGTGAGCGATATTCTAAAATATGCTCTAAGATAATATATATTTTATATTATCTTCACCGTCTGTGATGCGCTTTATATCCCTAAGATGGGTTTACGATGTGGAGCCACCTGAATATTTCATGCAGGTGGGGGAGGGGGGGTTTTTTAGCTTTAACAAGGTATGAGGTCAATAACTGCGTGGGATTTAGGTATATTGGCGTGGGAGTTTGGTATCATTTTCGATTGAATCGAATGTTTAAATGCCAGTTTTTGAATAATATTTAGATAAAATATAATAAAAATAAAATAAAATAAAAAATTTAGAATATATGATTTTCAACCAACGAAAACGCTGTTGACTGGGCTTAATTAATATAAGGAGGCTGATAGCCGCATTATTCTGCATGCCAAACACATGGTGATGAATGGAGCAATAAACATATTAATATTACTAGACGTACCGCGCGGCTTCTTCCGCGTAAATCTGAAATTTCACGGAAACCGCATATTTTTCACAAATTAATAATCCATATCTCACGTAGTCTACTACGAGTATATATTCGTGTCAAATAACATAACAATTGCTCCAGAAGTCTGTGAGATATTAGCCCTTTCAAATAATTTTCCCCGTTTTTTTTACATTTTCCTCTGTATCTTTGCTTTTATTGGTCTTAGCGTGATAAAATATAGCTTATAGCCTTCCTCGATAAATAGACTATCAAACACTGAAAGATTTTTTCAAATCGGACCAGTAGTTCTTGAGATTAGCGCGTTCAAACAAACAAACTAACAAACAAACTCTTCAGCTTTATTTTCACATATTCCTCTGTATCTTTGCTCCTATTGGTCTTAGCGTGATAAATATAGGCTATAGCCTTCCTCGATAAATAGGCTATTAAACACTGAAAGATTCTTCTAAACCGGATGAGTAGCTCCTGAGATTAGCGCGTTCAAAAAAACAAACTCTACAGCTTTATAATATAACTAGACGTTCCGTGCTGCTTCGCCCGCGTAAATTAGATATTTCACAGGCAAATTAGTCCACAATAAATAGCCTATGATTCTTCACGTTTCTACTTTTTATCTGTGCCAAATGACAGAAAAATTGCTGAAAAAATCGTGAAATAAGCCCTTTCAAATAATTTCCTCCGTTTTTTCACATTTTCCTCTATTTCTTCGCTTAGCGTAATAAAATTTAGCCTTATAGCCTTTCTCAATAAATGGGCTATCTAACACTGAAAGAATTTTTCAAATCGGACTAGTAATTACTGACTCATACTAAGATTAGCGCGTTTAAATAATGCTTCTTATTCTTCTTTTTACGTTGTTTAACATCTTGACGACCTCCGTGGCGCAGTGGTGAGCGCGTTGGTAGCTCAAGCCGGAGGTCGCGGGTTCGAGTCCCGCCGACGGAACAAAAAGTTTATAAAGTTCCTGGGTCATGGATGTGTATTAAATATGTGTATCATATAATAAAAATCTTAAATATATGTATAGTATAAAAGTATTAAATATATTTCCGTTGTCTGGTACCTGTAACACAAGTCCTTCAGGTACTTACCACGGGGCCAGACTGACGTGGTGTGAAGCGTCCATAGATATTATTATTTGATATTATTTATCGTGCAAATATGAGTCCTAAAATGAATTTAGAATTCTTAAATCATCCGAATATGGTACCGAACTTGGAATAGTACCATAATTAATGCCTCTATACAGATTGAGACTCTATTTTCCTCCAGAGCAGAAGCTGCTAAAATTAAAAAAAAACTAACATCAAAAATCTCTCAATCGGTGGCTCCACATCTTAAATCCATCCTTGGACCATAAGGACCAATCCTACCAAAGGAAATCTTTGGTTCATTAATAGCCGTATAATTCACCGTACACACGCAACTATTAAGGACTATCATACATAAAAATTATATATACTTAACAACTACACATTATCACGAATTAACGGCGACGTGACGCGCGCGCCATTCCGGAGTCTCCCCCAGAACCTTCGGTAAACCACACCAGTCGGCCAGACTTCCTCCGCTTCAAAGGTCGACAGAAGATGCGTCGGTACTCTCACCACAAAGGAACTGAAGTTGACCTTGTGGCGAGACTGCAGACGCTCGACCCTCAGGCGTAGTGTCGTCTTCTTCTGGATGTAGTCCACGACGTCCTCGACCTCCATGGACCAGTGCAGGCGGGATATGTAATATCAGGACAGACAGCGGGAAGCGATTTTGTGATTCTATATAGTGATATTTATTTAATTACTAGTGGCGTCATAATCTTGATTGTTGACCCGCATAGTTTAGGTGGCATCAAAACATCGTATAGTAAAATATCGATTGCGGAAATCAATTGGAGACGTTCGTTGTTTATTATAACTACTTGGCTATTTTGCTGATTGATTATTAGCAATATTGTAGTTCTTATACCTACTGGTGATATAATATTCATCCATATTTTTAACTGTTACCTCATTATCATTAAATATATAATATATTATTTAGAATAAGGATTTAGGATATACTTAAAGTTATATCCGCAGTAGATAATGTTGTGTGTATACTGTAATGCTACGTTTTGATGCTTGCCGAGCCACGGCAAGCCTCCACAAGCCACAAGCCTCCACAAATCTCGCTTTGCATTTGTAGGTCGTTTTCACGCTCGTGAACGCGTCAGTGTATTACGTACATCCAAGCATGGCGGACACCGAACTTGTGTCGGCTATTACGTTTGGTTTCCTATTATTTTTAATGCACTTATAACCAAAAGTATCATCACATAATATAGTATTCTATTAATTAAAAAGATAAAACCGACTTCAAATTGTACGTCATTGAGAATTAAAATTCCCTATCTCAAAAACTACTGAACCGATTTTGATGAAACTTGCACTGTTCCCTAAGTTAAACAATACCTAGTATAATAAAAAAAAACTCGAATCGGACTTGTAGTTCCGGAGATATGCGAACACAAACATAAAAACATACATACATACAATATGTACATAAACTTTTGAAAATTTGGCACATTTGTTCAGACGCTGATATAGACTAACATATACGGAAATTGGGCAATTCTGGAAATATTACATACATACGGGTCGAATTGACAACCTCCTTTTTTGAAGTCGGTTAAAATAAATTAATAAACAAATGAACTTTATATCTTTATGGTTAACATCCCTGGGGTTCCAGATACACGTTTCGGTTTGGTAATATTCCAAAAACGATAAACTCTCTTCGTTCGACCAGCCACTCATTTTGTGCATGACGTGCGTTCGTCGCGAGATCACAGCGGCTACTAAGCGCGAGCCAACGTGTGAACACGTCGCAAACGTTTGCCGCAAATGCCCTTTGATCTCTATCCAAAAACCGACACTACTCCCGATCGTCTACAAGCGTCCGCAAGCTCACGCAAACCAAGCCATTTCACCTGTTTTCACGCTCGGGCTTGTGGAGGCTTGCCGTGGCTCGGCAAGCATCAAAACGTAGCATAAGGTTTGCTAACTATGTCATATATTTTGTCTATTAGTGAAAACCTGTTTGGCTTTCTTTTTATATGTATAGTGCTGGTTCTATTTTTAACCGACTTAAAAAAAAGGAGGTTATGAATTCGACGCGTATGTATGTAATATTTCCAGAACTGCCCAGTTTTTGTATATGTTAATCTATGACAGCTTCTGAACAAAATATGTGCCAAATTTCAAAAGTGTATGTATGTATGTATGTATGTATGTATGTATGTATGTATGTATGTATGTATGTATGTTTTTATGTTTGTGCACGCATATCTCCGGAACCACAAGTCCTATTTTAGTGATTCTTTTTTTATTGTACTAGGTATTGTTAAACTTAGGGAATACTGCAAGTTTCATCAAAATCGGTCCAGTAGTTTTTGAGATAGGTAATTTTAATTCTTAATTATCTACGTACAAAAATTTGAAGTCGGTTTTATCTTTTTAAAATACTATTATATTATAATCATGAGCTGTTGGTTTTCCAAAACAAATAAATAAAAATAAATTAAATCGCTACTGAGTCTTTTCGATTTACGTTTGTCGGTAGGTGACAGTCCTTGTTATTGGGCCGATTTAGGTTCAATTCACACTGGGGTAGAATCGAACAGACACACGTGACACCCGTAACGTTTTTCGCCAAGCATAATATTATCCATGTCAATTATTTCATTATTTAAGTACAAATTTCTGCTCGGAAAATGATCAGTATCTGTGGTCGAAAAAATGACGCGTCACGACACTTTGACTACAGTGTGAGTTGAGCCTTACACGAGGCATCGTCTGGGGGACTAGTGGTTTCAAAAACCGTCTATACTCTATAATGGATATATGGATATAGAGTCTATATCTATAAGAATTTTCCTATCTACTCGTACCACCTGCCACCAAGAGGAGGATATGAAATCGTAGCACAGATTACTAAATAGTACGTGGTCATAGGGTCTTTCGGATTATCGTGCTTAAACAGTTGTCATCATCGACGTCACAAGTCACAACCATTAAAACGATTCGTCCGCAACTTCCTAGTTAACACTATTTTCCTTCACAAATATTTAGTTATTGTGACATTGAATGTGTGTTTGAGGTCTGATGTGATTATCTGAGATGATTGTAAGTTCACGAGTTCACGACTAACTATACCATCGACGAACTATACCATCTGGAGCCCGTGGCAAATTTATGGGGCCCTATTCGTAAAAAAACAGGTACGATCATTGTAGCGCCGAGGAGAACGCTTCAATTTGCCGAAGCGTTCCCTTATTTTTGGTGGAAGTCCGGTGCCTTTGAGGTGGACCGGCCGGTAGTGGTCCTGTGTTTGATAAGACATCCCTCTGTGGCAATGGCAATTCGCAGGTGGTTTTAGATCGGTTTTCTCGTCTACCAGTCCCACATACCCCGGGGTGATTCAGCTTATCTGAGGCACATCCCCAACCTAGGGCACCCATAAAGGGTTTCCCATGCGCCCAAAAAAGGTACAATCAATGTATCAAAATGTTTCTGCTTCTCTTGCATACTATAACGAATTAATTAGTCGATAATTAGTGTTAAAAGTGTGTAATTAGTTGCATTCTTCCGCCAAGTAACTCATGCCAGTCGGTCACGCGGACTCGCCTCAATAGCTTGAACAAATATTGTACAGTAACTCGACGATGTTTGTTGTTTGTTCGCTTATATCGTTGGTTAATGCCTGCTGCAGACGATAACGATGAACCTGCACAGTTCGATCACTAAACATCTTCATAGTAGAGTTGGACCGCTCGGCTCGTTTCTGCTTATTTGGCACACGCGCATATTATACATATATGCTTCTTTTACACTATTAAATAAAAAAAATCAATATGTCTGTTAAGTTTACTTGTATGTCTATTATTAGCTCTTTGCGCTTAAATTCATGAACATAAATATGAGTTGAAAAAGAAATAGGCTTATCACAAAAAAATACGGTCCTTAATCAAATAAAAAACGTATTGCTGGGTCACGAATTTGTGAGCAACATCTGGTTGGCAGTAACGATATATGTAACTCTAATTACTTCAAATTATTTTATTAATGAGCTGCCGAGATGAAGAGATATTCCAACTAGATAAAAAATATAGGGCGCGTTGTGACCGAACTGTACAGTATACATTTTAATCGTCGTCGATTGCTGCAGGCCTCGTGTACATAATAACAATCAGTGCTCACTATATTAACAAATGATTCGTTCACGTTTACTTTTTCTACCACTTGTAGCTACTTAAGGTGACGCAGCGTTAAAGTAAGAAACCGTGTTGGATATGTTTTAGATTGCTTTCTATGAGAGGTCGGCCCGGCCTCTCATAGAAAACAAGCAATGGAACAACAAAAAATGGAAGGGGCGTAAGCGACAAAATGGTTTTTGTCGCATAATTTAAAAACCATAAATACATTTCATATAAGCTATGCACAAATTAAAGTGCATGCTTGAACCAATTTATGTACAAATTTTGGAACCTTAAATCACTCTCCTCTGTTGGAAAAATAGGAATCCCTTTTTTTACAGAGGTCTTTTCGATTGATTATTCTGTGCTATAAAAGTTGTCCAATCGTGTTATGCTATGGGCAATTCAAAGACAAAGACATGATGAATACTGACAATGAACTTCAATTTCTTAGCTTTAGTCATTGCTGAGAAAAATCGGCATCGCTACAGCCAAATTATCAAGGCGTCGACTTAATCGTCGTCGATTACTGCAGGCCTCGTGTACATAATAACAATAAGTGCGCACTATATTAACAAATGATTCGTTCACGTTTACTTTTTCTACCACTTGTAGCTACTTAAAGAATAGTTTTCTGTGTTACCTATTGTGTCCATTGTTTTATTAGCCTACAATCCGTAGTATCGAGACTAGTTCATAGACGGACCGCAAGTTGCAGTCGGGAATTCGGGAAAGACTGCTCTAGAGCGTATCACGTTAAAATTTTCACCGACACTGCTCGAGCGGTCACGTAAAATGAAAAATAATATTAAAATTCACGTAAAAATTTGGTGTCTAATGCTCAAAAAGTAAGCTCAAAAAAGGTTAAACTATATGATGGTAACTTGAATGTTTTGATTTTTTGAGCTATCCATAATGCCCGGGACACACGAGGCTAGTTTTTCAAGCTAGGATAGCAAGCTAGTTTTTTACCAAACTGTCCTGGCTTGCTGACCTAGTTCGGACTTTACAGTTTAATCGTCGTCGATTACTGCAGGCCTAACGCGTGTACATAATAACAATCAGTGCTCACTATGTTAACAAATGATTCCTTTACTTTTTCTACCACTTGTAGCTACTTAAAGAATAGTTTTCTGTGTTACCTACTGTGTCCATTGTTTTATTAGCCTACAATCTGTAGTATCCTCTAAGTATCTAAACACACTAGTGACTAGGCCGAAGTTACGCGGCGTAAATTCCGCATGATTCCGCCTGCAATGTATTTTAAATTACCGATGACACACTATTCCGTCGCGTTCAGTCCGTATTTTGTATAGGTTTGACATTGCGGACGTAATCATGCGGAATTTACGCCGCGTAACTTCGGCCTAGTGTGTTTAGACACTTAGACTGGCCATAGACGGACCGCAAGTTGCAGTCGGGAACGACTGCTGCTGGTCGCGTTAAAATTTGCACCGACACTGCTTGAGCGGTCCGTGTATGGCGGACATGAATTGGATGGCAACCGGATCTTATTGTTTTTCACACAATTATTATGAACCTTATTTCCGTGGTGCTCCCCCTTAAGTTCTCTGACTTTCGGTCATTGCAACTCTGTGCTGTCTCCCGCTTTTATGGGGAGGGAAATTGGAATCTTCCAACTCCTCCTATTTTCTTCTGATTAATTTCGTTGCGGGTCCCAAGACAGTTTTAGCATGTCCCTCGGGCTCCCTGAGATCATATCAAAGGGTTTTCGTGGTTGGATGCCGCTGTCGATCCTGGCGACACAGGAGATACAGTGGTGGGAATGTGTGGTGGGCCAAAGCCCGTCAAAAAAAAACCGCATCTTGCAGTCGGTTTCGACTGCAAGATGCGCACTTCTATGGCCGGCTTTATTGCCACACTCGGAGACGAATATTAATTACTTAACTGTAATTAAATGAAAAGACGCCCATATAGTATCTGTCAAACTTTTCATTAAAAAAAAAGTAATTAATGTTCGTTTCTGAGTGCAGCAGTAAAACTCTTGGAATTTGTTCCCGAGCAATAGAGTCACACAGAGTACAATATTTTGTACAGAATAATGATACTACTGGCGTGTATGTGTTCCTTACATAGAGTTTACTGTGAAAGTAGCAGCGCTGGAAGAGCAAATATTTTTTGTGATTTGGTGAAATGAAAGGTGAAAAAAAAGTTACTCTTACTACTTTAGTACTACTTATATACTTTAGTACTACTTATATAGATACTTTCACAGTGAACTCAATCCAGGGGGCCCATACCCATCCTAAAGTATTATTACTTAGTTTAGATACACACTGTATAATTTGGTCGGACTATGTCAAACAAACTGATAACGACTGATACTTGACTTGTTAGTTAGTATGTCTACAATATGTCTAGACTCTAAACATAAGATGACCATAGCGCATAGACATGGCATATAGGTTCGCCTTCTGGCTATAAATCAATTTCCTAATGGCACATTCATTATAAATCTTCATTCTTCACGTAAAAATTTGGTGTCTATGCTCAAAAAGTTAGCTCAAAAAAAAAAAAGGCAAAACTATATAATGATAACTATACTTATATGTTTTGCCTTTTTGAGCTATCCATGAATCCAAATTGGCAAATTTCACAATCCAAAATTGAATAGTTGTGCGGATTTCCTAGCAGTGGATATCTGTGGCATTTCGCTGTTTCTGAGTGAATTATGTTATTATAATACTATCAGTTCGATGTAGACACACATTGCTTCATATTAAACAGGTTAATTGAGTGAGAATGATAAAAATTACATTAGCATAATGACCAGTTGATCGTTAGTAGGTATTGATCCGGAATTGCCATGCTAATGTGCTCTCTACGTGACACGCTTGCTCAACGGGACACAGGCCAAATTCCACATGAATACAGTGACCTTGCAGAAAATCGATGGGAAACAAAAGCTCTAAGGGCTAGGCACCTTAGGGTCCAGAAAGTATTTGGTCGCTGTTGCATCGTAAATAGTTTCGGGTATAAACTATAAACCCACATTTTTTTTTGTAATGTTATACGCGCGGGAACTATCATTTGCCAATTACTGGAGATCCGTCTGATTGCTTACTTGTTTATTTAATAATAAAAGTATTTGAAAATGTACTTAACAAAAATTTTAAAAACTCAATGCGAGACTACAATATTATGATTCGTAATTTCGAAAAAGTAGAGTCAAGTTCCAAAAACTAAACTACCCTACTATATTATGTGGCAACTACTACATCTTTTCCGTTTAAACTTTAAACAACAACAATTTTATTGGAAATTGGAATCCTGAAATTTTCAACATAAAAATTTTACGCAATTTTTTTTTTTGTAAATTTGCAACATTTCATACTTTTTTTAAATATTGTTTATGAGTATTTTTAATTTTATAAAAGAAAACTTTTTATCTAATAATCTGGTACGTAGGTGTGAAATAAAATAACTTTATTGAGGAAAATAAGTGGTCGCTAGTTTCCATTTCTAGAGGCGAGATAATGAAGGTAATGTAATATTAATCGAGTTAGCCTCGCTCGTAAATCATAATAATAATGACAAAATAATTTATTTAATAACAATTTTTCTCATTTTATATTTATCTCATTTTGATATAAAAGTTCTAAGATTTTTTTAAAAACGTGCGCTTTCGTGCAAGCTAAATATTGGGACTGACATTATGTTTGTAGTGTTTTAGCCACTAAACTATATAGTTTAGTGGCTAAAACTATAACGCATTAGAATTAATAATGCCCAGGATCTTTAGTTAAACTTCAATTATGTCAGCAGAAAAGTTTGAAATCAAAAATGTATGGAATCTGACAAAACACACACATCTCTAACTCTCTAACGTCTTCTAACTTAGCTATGTTTTAATGACATCTCATACATTTTTAACGCGCTTTTATTAGCTTAGGCTGTATTTACTATGTACATAACGGAATCTTTGTTACCTATCTCCAGTAGTCTAATTAATTCGAAACTTTGCATACGTATTAAGAGCCAATGACAATGCAATGATTAGTTAAACATTTTGATTTATTTTAAAGTGTGTTTCTTCCTACACTTAAAATTATAAAAATATGTAACTTGATTAAGCGAAATAAAACATTGCTCCAAAGTCAGGGTCAAGTTTCTGATTGTGAATGACTTTCTTGAGATAGTCGCGTGTACTTGTACAATGTACAGTCTTGACTCCCTGACTGAAGACCGGTTGAGGGCCAAGCCCTTGGCAGGATACATTAAACTCAGCTGCATACAAGGCCAGTATTTTCTTAGCGTTAATAAAAAATAAATACGAGTACCTACTTTACAATGTCCTAAAGTCCAAACGGAGAAACAAAAAACAAACCATACAAATTGTCCACAATGCACATTTTTATAAAATGTGTTGCTGTTTTCGATAACCTTATACTAATAATGGCATATCCTTACAGAGAGCTTACCCAGCAAGCACACAACTTGTATATTAACCAAAACAGATACAGAATTATGTCTTGAAGTCATATTAATTCTTTTAATCGTCACTATCCAAATATGAATACTCTATAAAGGCAATTTATTGCATCAAATTATGCTTACTGCTTTAATATAGTTAGCAAAAATTTGTTACAATGTCAACAATCTTAAATTAACGTAGGATAATTCTAAATTACAGCTTCTAAAACAGCTTTCAAACTTATACTAAGACTTCTTTCTATCTTACATTGGTAATTAGAAAAACTTTACGCTTTAAATAAGCATTAATAAACTAATATATAGTGCTTTTGAACGTATATTGATTTTTTGTAGGAATAAAAGCTTTCTAATAGTCCATGGTTGTGCTAATTTAATGCTAGTCCTATATTAGCATTGACTTTATAACAAATAATGCCTTTGCTCCGTTTTCTTTCTGATCTATTCATCTCTACAGCATATAGCTATATTTTGATCGAAATAAAAGTAAAGTTAGAACTATGAGCAATAATAACATCGTAATTTGAATTTACAAAATAGTTATTTATAATGGTGAATATATTACACTGGCTAGTTTAATATATAAGAAAGGATAAAAAGGCTTGGAAAAAAAACAAAAACAAAACAGGCGAATTCAAAAGAAAGCTTAAAAAGGATTTAAATACTGATTTTATTAATAATTGGAGTACTTAAACAAAAAAATATCTCCATCATCAGTGTCTTCTTCTTCGATCCATCTCAAAATTCTCTCTTCTGCTGTCCTTGAAGCCATTATACTGGAAAAAATCATCACTCTAGTTAGTACTAACCTTCTTATAAATTGTACATACCAAAAAACATAAATTATATATAGGCTTTACCAAATGATTACGGTACCCTGCTAAACTCGATAACGATCTGTCACTATTACGTATAATGAGTTTAAACAATAAAACATATTTCTGAAGTGCTGTTATATGGCTGAAGATAATAAGTAAGTGTCTCGTATAGTGCGATACGAGCTCTAATTTTTGTAACGGGCCATATTAAAATTAACAGCACTATTATGCTATCGTCAAATGCCTAAAGCTTTAATTTTATTTGTCGCCATTAGCTTTCCTTTTCCTATCTTACAAAAAGAATACAAGTCATTATAAGATCGACTAAAAAGGGAATGAAATTATTTGTATTTTGTACGGATACCTTTATAAGCTACTTTATTTGTTAAACCTATTGCTTAAGGCTAGTTTTTATATTTGTTAATACTATAGGTTATGTTTTCTAAAATTTTTATACTATAATAAAGTATTTTAGCGAGGGCGCGTGTATTCTTTACTAATAACATGTATATTTCACCCGACAAAATGATGTGCGCAGCTAATTTCACTGAAAACAATCAGAAATAAAGGCATTACTTACCCATTAAATATTAGTTGTCACATATTATAACACTGCATTTAATTAATTCAGGTCAAGGTGCAGGTACTTTGCACGACCAACAGCAGTCAGCAGAATAAATATATTTTTAAAATCATTATGATTTTCTTTTTTACAGAGGAAGTAAAACAGTAAACATTGTTATAAAATTTTAATAACGGATTGTAATTTTAAAAGCTATATATTAACTGTATTAAAGTCGCAAAAAATGCCATTTGTTTATTCCTATGCTCATAACTGACTTTATTAATGAAGTAATATGATAATTATAATGCTATTAAATAGCCTTTATACAACTCAACGCTGTCTAAAAGGGGGCCCAAATTTTACTTAAAAGAGTCGTATAAAAGATATACAGCCGATATACAATTTGGTTATAATGCTTTGTACATTAACTCGTGCTATAATAAGTTTGTTATAATGGTGTTGTGTGCTTGTTGGGTATGGTACGGGAGCCAGCAACGTTTGGAAATTAACAATTTTAGGTCAGCTGATTTTGTGATTATGTCGTCCTTCACGCTGTTTCGGTTAGTACCGTTCCGTCATAGTATAATCACAGTAGTTATTTACACTGTGGTATAATGCCATGTTTCCAATGAACCTTAATACATAACAGGCGATGATCGTCTTTTCGTAGCAACAAAAAAATTGCAAGTATAAAAGTAGCTATTATTCGTTATTGATACTTGATAGAATAATGTTTTGATTTATTCAGTTATTAGAATTTGTTCGTATCTTTATATACGTAGTTTGTAGGGATTTAAAGTATCCCCACATCTTATTAAAATTACTGCGCCGGTTCAAAAACTAGGTATTGTTGGCAAAGACATAGCTAACACGCCTTGGCATCAATATTACGGCTTATAAGTTACACATTTATGAATAAGGGTATATTATATCAAGTAAATAAAATACGTATTATGTAGCCGAGAGTTAATTTGTCGGTCGACCTTGCAGCATGTGGTTAGCCTTACCTTACTCGTTGCAAACAAAGCGCCCTACCAGATGCGCCCTACTTACTACTATATTAGGAGTCATCCATAAAGTATTTCATACCTGATGGGGGGAAGGGGGTCGACGAAGTGTGACGTGGTGTGATAAGTAGGGGACAGGGGTCCTAAGTTTAGGCGAAGGCGGTTGGTAAGCAAAATTGAAAATATTGACGTACTTATTGTTAATTTTTAGATGAAAAATTGTTTTGTGACGTCACAGTTCACACTAGGGAGGGGAAGGAAGGTCTCACAAATGTGACCACCTGTGACCATTCAAAAAGTACGTCATGTGACGTACTTTAAAGTATAAAAAAGTATAAACAACATTATAATAATAATAATTATAAAAAGCCGGCAGGTGAGAGTCGGAGTCGCGCACTTACGGTATTTTGTATTTCAATTGCTTGTTAGGCAAAAAAATATTTCATGGGAATTGGGATAAGTTTATATAATATGGAGGGAACAAAAATTACATGATTTTGTGAATATTTGAAAAGTCTATGTAGCCACGGTTTATAATTACAGCCAGACATTGAAGACTCGGTATTGATATGATATTAGGTACCCGTTTTTTCTTTCGGTGTAAAAACGGGGTAAAATATAAGGGATTTTCATCGCTAAATCATGTGTGTGTCGCCAATTCTATCCATACTTAATATTATAAATACGTAAGTGAGTCGATTTTGCTGAAATTTGGTATGGGGATACTTTGAGTCCCGGAAAAGGACGATACTTTTCATCCCGAAAAAATATTATACGGTTTCTGCGCGATAACAGAATTTTGGCGCGACAAAGTTACGGGCGTCACCTAAGTACAAAATATATTTTGTTATCGTTTTATTATATCGCTTCGTTATTGTACCTATTTCGTCTGAGCCGCGAACACCAGGCCCAGTAACACAAATAGTCGCGATAAGCGCCAGTGTCGAGGTGTCAAAGCGTGACACACTTCTGCGAGTCAAGTTTATCGCTCTCATAAAGCCTGGATACTTAGTAAAATTACATTCGTTTAAAAAGTTACGTGTGGCACTCGGGGATTGCCGCAGCCGTGGTTTAGCAACTTATATTATTATGCAATAATTATAATTCGCATACGTCTATTCGCACTCACACAAACACCGTGCTGAAGTCTGGCAACGCTGAACCACTGTGCCAGTTGGAGTTTGGTTAGGTTTTTTTTCGTTACGAAATTTCTTGATTCGGTCGGCAGTCGCCACGCTTAAATAGCTTAAAATAATATGCAATAGCTTAAAAATTGCTTCGCTTAAGCAAAACTTGAACTTGAATTATTCGAGGAGTTTCCTCGATTCCTCGTGGATCATCGTCTATACAAAATTCGAATAAGACCAAATCCGAAACAAGCCCTATTTATTCAAGTAAGAATTTCGAAAATTAATCCATAAACGGTGAAGTACTCTTAGTAACGTACAAAAAAAAAAATTTAACTCAGACAACTTGGGCCATATTATAAATACATACCTTATAGACTAACACACATCTATAATATTTTATACTTAAACTACATGTAACACTAACACTAAACAAGTAAACACGCATTGTCTGTGTCGTGGGGCGCGACGTGTTCGGAAGTCGTCCTCGGAAGTCGGAACCTCCTGTAGACGACTCCAATCGGCCAGAACTCCTCCTTCTCGAAGGAGGATTTCTGGCCTATAATACACGTCGAATATAAAATAACCTCCTCCTGTTTTTTGAAAATCAGATAAAATAGTTTAAAAATAAAATGCGAAGCGAATTATCACCACATTAAATAGGAAGTTAATGTTTGAGCATGAGTAATTAGTATTTTCAAACAAAAAAATTGGCAAACTATTGTTTGTTGTTTTAGTACCTTGGCCTGTTGCCAATGGTATGGTAAAATGCATATAATTTATAATTTAAGCGAAACGAATATTAATCAGAGGACCCAGTTTCTCAGCAATAGCCTGGATGCAAAATATGTTTTTTTAGTTTTCAGAGAAATAAAGAATTTCACACGAAGTGAGTACAAATTATTTAAATTACACGATATGATAATAATATGTACTCACTTCGTGTGAAACACAGATATTTTTTTTCAGATAATTTATTTTATATTAATAATTTGTATTAACAAATTAATATAAAGTAAATTTTAAGTTATATATGAAATAAATTTAATTAATATTAATTTGTATAATAATATTTTTTTCTCACCTCCTTCCACGCGGAAAACGTCAACTTTCGTCCCGCTACGCTTATTCGCTATTTTCCTGCCCTAGGTGCGTAATGACTGATGTACTATTTCACACGAAGTGAGCATACTAAGGGGTCGTTTCACCACTTATCTGACAGATACTCCATACTCCATCTGTCAAAGTTGAGGATAGCCTATCCGGCACTTATCAGGAAGTTGTGAAACAGCCATTTCACCACTTACTGATAACTGCCGGATAGGCTATCCACTACTTTAATCTGACAAACAGAGTATACTCTATAATATATATTATGTATTGTGGATAGCTTAACCGGCACTTATCAGCAAGTGTTGAAACAGGCCCCAAGACTAAAACGTGTCTGTGACCCGTATAAAAAGAAGGTTGAATACCGCTAATACCTACCGAAATTCCAGACGTCTAGAGTCTAGACAGGCATGTGAATCTCTTTTAAGCTATTGCATAGCTTTAATCGCGGATTTTGAGCGCGGCGACCAAATAAAAAAAACGTAACGAAAATAAACCTAGCACCCTCTACTCCGACCGGCACAGCGTTGCCAGGGGAGGTACAATAAAAAATTAGATTTTATATTATAAGTACCATTTTTTTTGGCATCATTAATACTTATGTGCATTCATGCCTAATTAAGGCTTTGTAGGCCATTTTTTGAGTCTGAGCAAAACCGCCGACAGAGGGACAGACAGATGACAGATCGGACGGACAGACCGAAACTAATAATAAGGGTTCCTTGTTGACTACGGAACCCTAAAATCACGTTTGTTATATCAATGCCCCCGTTCACCTATAAAGTATAAATTAACACGTGTATCTGTCACTGATCCGATACATTTATAATTTCGATAAGTATCATTATCTTATTGAATAATTACTCATTACTGTAGTAACTATTGTGTATTGTTTGAAATATATCTTGTGAACAATGGGTAGCACGTGTTATAATTTACATATTCGTAAGTAATGTAGTTCTACCTTTTGTTTGTTTTCGTTGAATGGATTTGGAATAATGAAATTGGGCAAATATGGTTAGGGCCCGATCTGAGGGAGGCGAGCCGGGCATTTGCCCTGAGCGGCGAAAATTCGGGGCGGTCGCGGTAAAATGAACTTATCTCCCAACCTAGATATTAGCTATCCACTTCGGACCATAGTGAGGAAGCCCTAGAAGATTTTTTTTTTGTTACTAACAAGCTAATTTTTTGTGAGTAGCTTCATTTTGTTAAGACAAACAACTTTTTTATCTGCGAAAAATCTTGAAAGTGGTAGGTAGCTAACAGAGATAGAAAGGATTTTATACTTTGATTTGATGGTCCTTAAAATATGGATTGTTCTATTTGTAGGACAATGTTACTCTTAAATTATATAACTAATAACCTACCAATATACAAAAAATCAGCTGGTTAGGGTACCGTCTTAGGGTTGTAAGTAAGTGTAATCAACAAAACTTTACTTCGTTGACTTGATGCTTCATTAAATTGAAAGTTAATCATAATTAAATGCCTCTGAGTGCGGCAGTTAAAGCTGCAAAATCTAAAGAACCTCAATGGCTTCTAATACCTTATAGCTACGAAAACTAAAAGAATTTAGAACGCTACACTAACAACAACGCAACATTAACGCGGAAAAATTCTGTTTCGGATATTTTTTAATAAGCTAAACTGGAAACGTCCAAAAGAAGAAAAAACAAAGTGTGAGTTATTAAAATAATGAATATGTAGTTTCTGAATAACCATGAAAAAATATAATGTAACTAGATGGTGCCAAAATTCGTAACGCGCGGAAATTTTTTTGTTCGGGATAGAAAGTATCCTTTTTTTCCGGGACTCAAAGTATCTTCATACTAAACTTCAGCAGAATCGGTTCAGCGGTTTGGGCGTGAAGAAGTTACAGACAGACCAACAGACACACTTTCGCATTTATATTATCATTATGGAAGTATATCTCATAAGTATATCTCGAAGTCGGAAGTACGTTGCATATTATAATAACCAATAAGGTATGAAATAATTTCGATTGCGGCAATACGAAGACGCCAGTCGAAGTTCAAGTTTAACGTTTATCTGAATTGACTCATGCGTCGCAATATATTACGAAACTAGTGGAAACGTCCAGATAATTAGATAAATAACCGTTCATTACTACAACATCATCACTGTGATGTTTACAAATTGCATATTTTCCTATTTCCGTAATTCGCGTTCCTGGATGTTTCAATGGCGTTCGACAGTCATTGTTTTTAATTGGTTTTTTATGGGCTTCATTCACACCAAAATCATTGTCAGCCGCCGAAGAATTAATTCATGAAGCCCCAAGCGGCCACATCCGGCCGCGATAACAATGAAAAAGCTATTGTGTCTCGTTTTGCCACGACTGATGGGTTGTTTCATAGGCAGTTGACGGACGTACGTCATTTGGTCGAATTATGTCAATTTAATGTAAATCGTGATCTGTCAGCTGGGTTTGAAACAAAGGAACCAAAGAGAGTTTTGGCGGGCATGTGAAAGAGTGCTGTTGTGTTTTTGTATTATTTTCCTAAAATTGTGTTAGCTGGGTTTTTAATGTGTAATATTGGTAGAATATTAACCATTAGATATTCGTGTTCATTCACAAGTGTAGGAAAGTGATGTAATATCCAGAAACGTGCTATTTTGTGTTCCCTCCAAAACTCCATCGAAAGTTTCAGTAAAGCGTCTACCACTTTACTGAATCGACCGACTTGACTCCTGTGACTGTATTGACTTTTACTTAGACTTTGACTAGACTTTAGACCTGACGATACATGAAAACGATGATGAAAATTATAATAGGAGGAATATGGTTTTCCCGCCATATTCCTTACCTTTTTACCTTGTCTGTGGCACAACATACACATCCTTTGTGTCAAGTTGCCAAAAAAGAAGAAAAAAAAAAGGGACCAAAATGTAATTTGAACTTATGGGTCCGCCGCGCCGTCTGCCTATGAATGAACTTCTCTGATAGTACATACTACATATTATTCAGTATTCACTTTTTCGTAGACACCAAACTGACAATACGTTATAATGCTATTCTGTTGAGCTTACCATTGTCAAAAGTGGGTTTCCTTAAGCTTATGATTCACTTAATTAAGAAGAAAGCTTCATAATTCCAAAAACATAAGTAAACACGTCAATAACAGCAAGGTTTTTTGCGTTTATTCCAATTTATGTTCCCAGCTGTCCCATTATTGTGTCATGTGTATTGTTCGGTCACAAGTAATAAGCAAATTGTTATTACAACAAGGCCACCTACAAACGTGACTCTGACGATAATAACCGAAATTACTTAAACACATGATAAGGTAAAGCACGAAGCGCATTACACATGACATGAAGGTCTCATCATGTCAAGATAGGGCTTTACGTCATGGCTTGTTGTAGGAAAATATGTATTTAGAACCCTTTTTACCAACTTCCAAAAAGAAGGACGTTGTTTTTTCAGTCTATGGTAAAAAATAAACAGATGTAGTGACTACGAGCACAACTTAAAAATCCCATCAAGGTTGCTCCTCGCCCAGTGAAGAGACAAAATCTGTGAAGTAGGACTAACAATAACAATAATATTACGAACAGCTGTAAAAACCAGGACCAGTTAAACCTCAAATACCAGTGTAATGTCACGTAGGCCTTCCGAATACATTAGATTCTTAATGATCATTGATTTCATAATGACTTATCCTAAATGCAGCTGCACGTGGCGTGGCGGGTGTTTAACCGCATAATAACTTGCCGACCGGTTTGTGGTGGTAGTGCCCATCAAAACTTTATTCAAATCATAATGATTATGTTACAAAACAAAATGATAATACTTTAGAGTTTGTATCTGTATTCATAATAAGTTCACTGTGAAAGTAGCAGCGCTGAAAGAGCATTTTTTTGTGATTTGTATGGGCAAACGCCCGAGCGTCAGGAATTTTTCCATACAAAAGTTAAATTATTATTTTTAACAAAAAAATTAAACCGAAGCGTTAGTTCGTATTAGGTACCTACAATTGTTTTACCTGGGAAGTCGGTTTTATTTTTTTTGTTAAAAATAATAATTTCACTCTTTTTAGTTATCTACAAAATAAGGCTTTATGCGTAAATAACCAAAACGAATGTTAACTATTTTTTTTTACATTATGTTACTGTAAGCGAAATTGTGGTAAATGCTTGCAGTTATCTAAGCGATGCTGCAATTTCCAAACTTTTATCTTAAAAGGTTCAGGAGTTCTGTTCAGTGCCTTTGGACCAAGAGACACCTTCGTATGAAATTTCTCCTATTTATAACATATGTTTAACTTACTAGAAACACCATTTTAACCACTATGAGTGTTTTGGTAAATTTCAAGGGTTTCCCTCGATTGCTCATAGATCCCATCATCAGCTCAACACTTTCGTAATTGTTATACAAAATTAAGATTATATCCTATACAACAACACGAGAATTTTGAAAATCGGTCCACAAACAGCGAAATCATCATGGAAAACATCTGCTTCGATGCAAAATATCACGAAAAGTACCAATAATTGGGTCATAGTGTGATGAACCATGGTATAATTATGTTTGTGATGATGATGATCAATCAAATTGATGTGTTGGCTTATGTTTTCAGTTGTTTAAACAACGCCGAAATCACCGAACCTGTACCTATAAGCATTCAAAAGTTCTGTTAGGTACCTTCGGATCCAGGGTATAACCTAGTGCAAAATCTTACTTTTTGGTAGCATTAACCTCGAATGCTTCAGAAAAAATCAAAATCACTATATGTTTCCATACAAATTTCAAGGAGTCCCCTCGATTCCTCAAGGATCCCATCATCAGATCACCACTTTTGTGAACATGGTACCAATTCCGAGTTAAACCCTATACAACACAAAAATAATTTTGAAAATCGGACCACAAACGGCTGAGTAATCGTTGAACATACAAAAAAAAAAAGATACATACAGCCGAACGTATTACCTCCTCCTTTTTGGAAGTCGGTCAAAAACAGTA
This sequence comes from Polyommatus iphigenia, assembly GCA_963422495.1. NCBI lineage: Eukaryota > Metazoa > Arthropoda > Insecta > Lepidoptera > Lycaenidae > Polyommatus > Polyommatus iphigenia. The sequence continues at coordinate 28,828,738 of OY730188.1, read as the reverse complement.
ACTCTTTGAGCGCTGCTAGTTTTACAGTGAGCTCAATACAGGGAACTCATATACACCCCTAAAGTATTAATATCACTTAGTTTTGTTACACCTTGTATATTATTTTATTCAAGTTTGTGCTAATAAGGTAGTATTATTAATAAAAAATCTGACGTAAACCAGAATTGCTTAAATTCTGCGTCAAGACAAGTCGGCTTTGGCAAATTTATAAATCTTGTTATTTGTTCATGATGATGATTTTAGAGGGCAGCTCTATGGACTACGAGTGCCTAAATAATGACGTTCTTGACCTCTTCAGATCAGGGATTTTATTCTAGTTACTAGAATGTCGCTTCATCAATCGTCGCAATCATCTCAAGCTGACTCACAATACCTGGGGTTCCCAATCTTTTTCAGCCAACGGCGTATTATTACAGCAAATTTTGTATTATGTCACGGCGCCTTACCCTAGCTAGCTATATGAAAATGATACAGTGAAAAGAAATATGCACCTTTGTGGTTTCGGATAATTATGGAGGATATAGTCACTGCGCCCTACTTTACTTTTTGCGGCGCACCATTTGGGAACCCTTGCACTAGACGTTTGTCTGCCTCGTGATCAGCTTGTGATCGAAGCTATAGGCAAAATATCGAAATTCTCGCACCTCGAATCTCGTAAGGAAGTTAAGCCGCTCGTGCACACTAACTTCTCTGGTAATAATGCATCGCGTTGTCAAGCGAGCGGATTTTGAGGTACCAAAATTGTACCCTAGAGACAAGCTGTAGCTGCATCGAGGGCATTGAAGGTTCATTCATCTTCATTATTCATTCAACCAAATGGCCTTTTAACATGGGAGAGCCATGCTTCGGCACGAATGGGCCGGCTCGACCGGAGAAATACCACGGGCTCACAGAAAACCGGCGTGAAACAGCGCTTGCGCTGTGTTTCACCGAATGAGTGAGTTTACCGGAGGCCCAATCCCCTACCTTTTTCACTTCCCTCGCCTCCCCTATTTCCTTCCCTACCCTCCCTTATTACCCTATTCCCTCTTAAAAGGCCGGCAACGCACCTGCAGCTCTTCTGATGCTGCGAGTGTCCATGGGCGACGGAAGTTGCTTTCCATCAGGTGACCCGTTTGCTCGTTTGCCCCCTTATTTCATTTTAAAAAAAAAAACAAAGTGTACATTATACACACATACATGTGAAAATGTATATGCCATACGTCCGTTTGTAAGGAAGCGGGCCATGATTCTATTTCATGACGTTGAGTCGAGACAAGAATGGATTTCCGTTATGGCACATCCAGCATCCTTAGCTGATTAAGTATCCATCTTCCATCGATCGATGTGAAGTAAACACTTCAAAAGCAGGTTGCATGTCTAGGTCCATTACAAGGACCAATTATGCTTCATTACCGTAATTGGAAAGGATTTTACCCCATCTCAATACTTAATATCTATTATATTACTAATATAACGACCACTTAAAATTAATTGCAGCTCGTTTTCTCGTTATCCGGGAAAACGTAGCGCCATACAAGGAAAATGTATTTTCTTGTCGCAATCTTGCACTCGTGTTATGTAAAATATTCAAATAGGCATTAAGTTCGTTGACTTGATTACAAAATTTAGGAGGTGAGAGAAAATAATGCTTAGGCCCAAGAATATTATGTAGAAAATACCGGGGAAGTGCGTGTCGGGCTACGCGCAATATAGGTATCCGTAGTACCGCTAGTTTTTGATAATTTTTGTACGGTCAATGAATGTACATTTATAACTAACGTGTTTTACACACTAATAACATCATCTCAGTTACGTTTAAAGGAATTTGAACGGAAAGTTCCTTTATACATCGCCGAATACATTTTTTTAGTTGATCGACTATTACTCAATAACTTATGAAGTCTTCTTAGCCGTGATAGTTTTCCTTTTAAATTCAGCATATTTCCTATTCCCGTGAATTTTTCACATTTCTAGAAGCAACCGTTTAGCTGGTAGAAGGGGGGGGGCACTGGACTCTAACGATTTTTTCCACTTTAAAACTTCATATTTCACAAATGGATCCCTAACGGAAAATGATCTTAGAATACTAATATTTAAAAACTAATATTAAAAACGTATCCAATGACACCCGGGCACCCCACACGGTGGGATGGACGTGAAAAAAATTCATCCCCGCTTGATGTATAGGGGAGGTACCTACCTTTAAAAAAAGTTTATAAATGCCATTTTGTCGGCATCTTTAATTAATATGTGCATTCATGCCGAATTACAGCTTTGTAGGTCCTAACTCCTATAGATAGTCTCTGAGCAAAACCGCGGACAGACAAACGGTCGGACGGACAAACAGACGTACTAACAGACCGAAACTATGTATCAGGGTTCCTTGTTGGCTACGGAACTTTAAAAATATTTTTGTTAAATATGTACAAGAAAATAAATGTAACCTTCAGGATTGATTTATGTCTTTTGATAAAACAAAACGGTCCAATGACGTCATTGATAATGTGTGCGATTTTTTTTGTTTCAGGTCAGAAGCGGATACTGAAGAATGTGTCCGGTCTGTTCAAATCCGGACAAATGACAGCCATCATGGGCCCGTCCGGTGCCGGAAAGTCCTCCCTTTTGAACGCACTTACCGGCTTTTCGTAAGTACTTTAAAGAACTTATTATTTCATGATTTATGCATCTTGAATAATTAACTGTCATTTATGTTAGAATGCAAACGATAATTAGGATCATGATCCGCAAGACATAAAATGTTAAATAATAGTATATCATGTCAATTATCGTTTGCATAAGCGTTTGCATACGGCATAAAGCATTTTATGTACTAAAAGATCATAATCTTTTAGTACATAAAATGCTTTATGCCGTCCTAAAGATCATGATATTTAGGACATAAAATGCTTAATGCTGAATTTAGTATCGGAAAGTACTCTGTATAAGTTAAATAGTATAATAATATTTAATAGTTAGCATAAACGCAGCTTCATTATTTGTTCGATCCAGTAAGTTAAATCAAACACCAAAAATATTATAACTATTATGATTTATGTCACAGCCTACTGGTTAAAATAGCCGTTCAATCAAACAGCTATCCCTTTGACTGAACAACGACATTCAATCACACAGTTATAATTCGTTTAACCGACTTGTTGACTGCAACATTCAACACTACAACTAGACGATGCTTATTGCTTAACCAACTGGTTAAATGGCAAATTAACTACAGGGTGTAACCGTTACGAAAGTAAGTGATAACACTTTAGGGTGAATATAAGTCCCGTGTATAGTATAGTGTTCACTGTAAAAGTAGCAGCACTGAAAAAGCAAAAAAAAATTCACTTTTGTATGGGAAAACTCGTCGCGCTGGGGCGCTTGCCTAGATATAAATCACAACAAGTCTTTCAGTGCTGCTACTTTCACAGTGAACTCTCTACAAGGAACACAATATACATACCCTGAAGTATTATCACTTAGTTTTGTAATACTCTGTATAACAACGCGACAAAAGCTAAGCAATAGCTTACGAGTAAAAATAATTGTTGTCTATTCACATAAATAACAGGTACTACACTTTTCAGACAAGAAGGAGTAAAGGGGACAATACGAGCGGGAGATAGAGTACTGAAAATGGGTGAAAAGGACGAACAGCTATTCAAAGAGTACCGTCGTATGTCCTGCTACATCCTCCAGGACGACAGACTGAACCCAATGTTCACTGTGAATGAACTTATGAATTTCGCTGTCGACCTCAAACTTGGTTCCTCTCTGACGCAAAAATTTAAACAATCTGTGGTAAGTAAGACTAAAACCCCGCTTGTCTGGTATTAAGAGTCCGTATACGAAATTTTGCCGATGAAAATGAAATTGCAAAGGTTCGCTACAGAAATATTATTAGGTTTTTTCCCCTTATTAGACTAAAAAAATATATATTAATTATTAGATTTAAAATATATTTAAGCGCGGAAAGCCGACTCGAGCCTTGCGGCGAGTAATATAATGTGAGATTTAGGTTGTTTTGAATCGTGTTTTTTGGCACAATTTGTTTTTTTTTCTTTTTTCTCGAATTGGATAGAATTTTATCTATAGATTATTTCTGTCGTTTTCTTTTTATGAATTACAGCTCCAAGTTGCCGAAATTAACAGCAATTCTTTGCCCATTTTACATATTTTTTTACTCAACTATTTCATATTAAAGTGGTAAAAAGTAATTCCAACATTTTATAGACGACTTTCTCAACAGTACATTGTATTTTTTTCATACCGTTAAGACGTCAATACAATCCATAAACAGGTGATATTCTAACCCTTTTACAGCAAAAATCACAAAACTGTCGTGGGTTTGAGTTGGATTATTTAAAAATACTAAAAAAAAAATAATCTAGCTCCAACATTAGATTGAAATGATCTTACATGTTGTGGATTAAAACTTATAGAAATACTGTATTTTAACTGTTAAATCACGTCTGTAAAATCAGCGAAATGGGCAAATTTCGTATACGGACTCTTAAGGGCCTTATAAATATTGTATTAATACTTAAACTTGGTATACCAGTATTTTGTTACGCGTGTTTCCGTATTTCCTAACTGGTTTAATATTTGCGTATATAACTGTGTATATTTATTTTCATGGAAAGTTTTTGTAATATTTAAATTTTTAATGCGGCATTAAAATATACTTAAGCTTAATTATATTCTAATATACGCTTATAAACCATATTAAGGAATTTTAGCTATTGTCTACAAAATATTGCGAGTATAATATTATGTGATGCTCGCCATATTTTGTAGACAATAGCTAAAATTCCTTTGTTTTAATTTATAACATAAGGTACTCAAGCTTACGTCAAGACTCCTTTAAATTTATCCTTATCTAAATTATTTATTATATAACATTTTAAATTTCTTTTAATAATAATTCTTATTAATATTACAATTTTTTAATTATGTACTACAATCGACTATCTATATAGTATAGTACATATACACAGTGAATTTTCACGTAGCAGATAAAATCTAAATGTGAAGGGCTTTTGAGTTCGATTTTATGTTTAACTAAAACTTCATAGATTTTTTGATGAATTTATTAACTTCCCTAGTCGGTTTTATTAGCATACTCAAAGTAGTAGGTATAGCCCTCACAGTGACTGTTGCATAATGATCTGATTTCGTAATACCATACTCTATTTTAAAGTCCATAGTCAGTACATCCTGTACATTTTACTTGATTTTTGTTACTGTTATAATATACTTGAGTTCGTTGTCATAAAATATAATTATCGTCTTGTAGTTGTACATAGCATAGTCGCAAAAAATTTAATGTCCGACTTTAATACTTCAACTTTTTTGTAAGTACTGCCAATTTGTAGTTTTAGCAAAAAACATGCAAAATTTAAAGACCAGTTTGCGTATATTTTACAATATACATACATATTAACTTTAAAATAGAATGTTTAGTGCTGATAGTTTTTATGATTGTACTAACATAATATAAAGTAGCAATTTAAAGTTAATGGTCTTCCAAGAGTTTAAGGACAAAGGTACAATTTTATTGTTTTGCATTGTTTAATGACTTAAATGAATTATGTGAATATAAAGTGCATAAAATGTACTGACACACTGACACACACTGACAGGTACTACTTAGACAGATGATTTATGCTCGGTTTTCTAATTTACATACAAAAGAGGATGTACTTTAATTATGATTTACTTACTATAATTTTTATGTCATCAGTCATCACTCATCACATAACAATGGTTTGGACTATGCCATATTCGGACACACAAAAAAACTTTAATTCTAGCCTTTATTTATGTTATCTTTTACAACACTTTTTGGCTTATGTCAGCCCTAAAGCTTATAAAGGCTTATAACCAATCAGATTAAGAAAATTGATTCTGAAAATTATATAACTGAAAGAATAAAGGTAAGACCGCACTACGCGGCAGCGACGCGACACGACACTTCCATAGAACTGACGTTTTACAAATTTCAGTTCTATGGAAGACTTAAGACCGGGCTGCCAAAAATATCAAAACACGCTAGCCCCGCCTACACACCCCGCTATCTTTCAATCGTGATATAATGATTCCATGAATCGTGCCCGCATGAATTATACTTTGCGCCGCAGCTAATAGTGAACAATATCGCGTAACAAGGGTTCCCGCATTATAGCACGAAAGTAAAGGTCGTAAGTCCCAAAACGGTTTTTTTGATGATTACTTATAATTTATAAACTAAATACAATACTAATATTTCCTTTAGCTATTATTTTACAAAGCGTATGATTGTAGTAGTGGAAGTTATTTAATGATAGTAGCTGAATGAACAGATATTTGTTGAGAAGCCCAGAAATATTCATAATTTCGAAAAATATAACTATCGAGTCAAAAAAAGTGAATCGTGTTTTCCGTTAGGCTATTAATTATTAGATAAAAATACAATGATTAAATAAATCTCAATTTCATTTAAGACGATTGTCTTCCGGGATCGTAATACTTATTAGAAAACACAGCAAAATTTGACAGCTCGCTCTTAAGTGTCGCATCGTGTCGTGTCCCTTTATGGCTGGTTTACACGTATTAAGTTGATAAGTAGTTAACTAAATTTTAACTTAATTTTAAGTTGTGGATTGCATGTAAACACAAAATTTAGTAGCAAGTTAAAATTTTGTAAGTACTAAACTAGATGACTATTAGAATTTAGTTACTACTTATCTACTTAGTACGTGTAAACCAGCCATTAGTGCGGTCTAGCCTTCATACGAATCTCTTGTGCATCAACCTAAATAATATTATGTAACCAAGATTATTGTTACATTTTAACATGGCGGTTTTTTTACAGATAATAAAAGCGTTGGACACTTTAGGGTTGAGCGGGGCAATAGAAACAAAATGTTGTCGGCTGTCTGGCGGTCAGAAGAAGCGGCTGTCGATAGCAGTAGAGCTAATAAGCAACCCTCCAGTTATATTCCTCGATGAACCTACAACGTGAGTATAATTTTTCCATAGTATTATCAAAATCTTGTTCCAGGCACTACAGTATTTGAAGAGTCGTTACACTGGCTCTGAAAATACTGCATAAATCATCCATGACGGATGCAAAGGCCATTAGCTATGTCCACATTAAGCAATTTCATCTTCAATTTTCGTCATCTTCTTTTTATTCAACTTTCGTTTGGCATAATATTCAACGCTACGATTTCAACGCGCGTCACGGGCATGCCTCACGCTCGCTGTTGACTACGCTGTAACGCATGCCCTTGATGAACAAAAAAAGGCCCAGTGTGGACAAAGCTATAGTTGTTTTTAATCAAAATTACAAAGCTCAGAATTTCATACTCAATATGAAGTTTTGTGACTCGATTCGCAGTTTGGATTTAAGTTAAATCTAAAGCTGATAAAATGGTAATGGGTTATACCTTCAGCAGAAAAAGATTTCGTAGAGCCTATAAGAAATTTTACTCCAGAATAGCTACAAACAAAATATGCAAAATTAACCAAATAAATAATAAAATATTCAGTCTTTATAACCTGCGGTCGGATACTCAATTATTTATCACGAAAAAACATGCAATCAAACTTTTTGTACCCATAAAACTTTTGGATTTTAATAAAACGACTAGTTGATTTTGATAAAAAGTTGTTCTTCTACCGGGTCCCACAGTCCAAAAGTGTCATTGACATTTTTGTAAAGAAAAAAATATTGTTATTATATTTGCGGAAATAAAAAATGGAATTTATCATCCAGATCCTGTTCGCCTCGCTAACTCGATCAAGGTTCCAATGTAGGTTGTAAAAACCTTAATCCGCTTTCCTTTTTTGGTATTTATAATATGAAAAATACGACGAATAATAAAAACTATTATTACTAACTATTATTATTCGTAGGAAAAATATAAATTGTTTTAAAAGAACCCGTAAACAAGAAAACGCCGAAATACTCTACCATATTATTCATATATTGTAATTTGTATAATAATATAAATAGCTAATATTGCCAACGTTATTATTTCTACATTACTAGATGACGACCGCAACTCCGTTACGCCAAAATTTTTCCGGGATAAGAGTATCCTCTGTCCATTCCCGGGACTCAAAGTATATCCATACCAAACCGCAAAATCAGTTTAGCGGTTTGGGCGTGAAGAGGTAACAGACAGACAGACAGATAGACAGACAGACACACTTTCGCATTTATAATATCAGCCCCCCTAGACAAGTGGCAAGCGATTATCGTAAACGCTAAACGCCACTAAATGTATGGGATTTGACATTAGTATTCGCTAGCGAAGCGATGACTTATGTCAAATCGCATACATTTTGTGGCGTTAGCGTTTACGATAATCGCTTGCCACTTGTCTATTAGGGCTGTAAGGATAATTAGTATGGATAATATTATTATCGTCGCGTTTATGGCCAATCATAGACTAACATGCCTCTAGCGCGCGTTCCCACTTCCCAATACTTATATTTTACCGTCATGGGCCAATAAGGAAAAACCGCATAATATGTTTTTAGCAGCTGGGTTATATTTTTTACTTTTTTACAGTGGTCTGGACAGCCTGTCGACGCTACAGTGTATCAAAATGCTGAAACGGCTGGCTCTGAAGGGGCACACAGTGGTCTGTACTCTGCACCAACCCTCCGCGAGAATCTACAAAATGTTCGATCAGGTATTGATCATTTATTTTAAAGAGCTTTTTAACGAATAACAGAAATAAGAAAGACTTAGGGCCTGTATCACCACTTACTAATAACTAATAAGTGCCAGATAGGCAATCTGAATCTTTCTGTCAATAAAAACAATAATAACATCCTTATAATATGAACTAAAAAGTATTAAATAATTTTTCCTCTCTAAATGTGCCTTTTTCCGAATTCGGCTACACCTCAACTATTTCTGTACTCAATCTTCATCATTTTGAAGTCGGTACCAGTTATAGCTGAATCTTTATTTCTTTGACAGAAAATTTGAAACTTTTGGAACTGGCACCGACTTCAAAATTATGAAGATTGAGTACAGTAATAGTTGAGGTGTAGCCGAATTCGGAAAAAGGCACATTTAGAGAGGAAAAATTATTTAATACTTTTTAGTTCATATTATAAGGATGTTATTATTGTTTTTACCTTGGAAGTCGGTTTTAATTTTTTGTTAAAAATAATAATTTCACTCTTTTTAGTTACCTAGTAGGTAAACTGTAATTAGTGCCAATTTAAATTGTATAAAAAAATAGTTTCATATTGTCTTCACTAGATGTCACTGAGGCGCTCCTGTGTCGCGCTATCGCTTGTCCGAACTCCGAATGTTTCATCTATACTAATATTATAAAGATGTAAACTTTGTTTGTTTGTTTAATTGTAATGAATATGCTCAAAACTGGACCGATTTTAAAAATTCTTTCACCATTCGAAAGCTACATTATTCACGAGTAACATAGGCTACTTTTTATTTTGGAAAATATAGGGTTCCGTAAGATATTTGGGTTTTTCTGACACAAGGTGAAAAAATCAACCAGAAAAGTTGCTTATATTGCGTACGCTGCCTAAACTATAAAAGATAGAACCATACAATGTTCTAAGTAAATGTAGATCTTATAAATATCTACAAAAATGTCCGCGACACACTATACCTATCTATATCAAGTGAGGCACAACAACCATTTTTTTATTTAAGATTCTTGATTTTTTTTTGGACGACATTTAAACGCATTTATTTTACTCATGCTAATAATCCTTATCAAAATAAATTATTTCATCACTAAGTACAGTTTGTGTAGAAAATATTTGGTGTTTAAATGATTAAAATTGGACGTTTGGCTCAGAAGTTATGGCGAAATTAAAAATTGCGATTTACGCCCGTTTCGAAGTGGGCAAGGCGGGGGTGCGCAGGAGCGAAGATTATGACCGGCCCTGCAGCTGGTGAATACCAATAATATCAACGATCCCTACTGATTTGCCTATAGGCTATAGTCTATACCCTGCAAAAGGCTCCAATTTCCTGTGAGACGTAGCTTTTGCGGCGGTACCGATCAATGCGGGCCACGGGTAGTAATAATGAATATAAATCAAAACTGCTGAATCAATTTTAATCATTTTTTCAGTGGCTATATATTTTGTACCCGTGCGAAGCCGGGGCGGGTCGCTAGTACTTCATATAGTTTTAGTTACACGATGTATTCAATAGATAAAGATTTTTGTTGTGTGAATTATTAATGTGTGAGCTTGGTGTGAGCAGTGAGCATTAAAATTTGAATTGACAACATTTGGAGTGGTTATTATTGATCTCGTATTGTTATTAAAAATATTAATTAACCCTCCAAGATGACCTCCGTCATAGTCCGCGAGTTTATAAGTGGTCGTCGGTGGTAGTGACCATACCACCCTACGCGTCGAATTACTGCGTTTATTCTACGTATCTTATTACAATTTGTTAAGACTTAAGAGTCATACCCCAAGGCCCAAATATCAGGTAGATAAATTTAAACAATACATTTAAAAAATCTAAGTGAACACAACCCTATGCGTGCTAGGTAATTTAACAATTTACGCTTCAACTCCCAAGCGGCCACATTTATTATGTGGCCGCCAGAACAATGGATTTCCAAGAATCCGCGATCGAAGGATGAGCCCAATCACACCCAGCGGCGCGGCGAGCATATTTTCGGTGTCATAATAATATTATGATATTAATCTTTATCTTCATTATTGTAATACATAGTAGTACTATCGCTATTCGCTTGAGAAACTTGGAAAGTCTCGCGGCCGCCTGCGCCTTTCTCAAGCGATATTATATTGTATTACATTAATGAAGATAAAGTTTAAAATCATATGACACTCAAAATGCTCGCAGCGCGGCATGCCCTGACATTCCGGTTAGAACTTGTTGATGTTTACGCACGCGCCGCGCGGCGACGCCGCGCCGTTACCTCTGCGGCGCCGACCGCCGTGTATAAACAGCCTATAATAATAATTGGTGTTGTTATGTACATAATTATTATTATTGTATCCATACCTATGCCTTGTACTATTATCTATTTTGTGCCATGAGACATTGGTGACCTTAACACGACGTGGTAATGATGATGATGACGATGATGATGATGATGAATTTGAGTTGCATGGTAGCATATGCTTTCTGTTCTTAAAACAACGCCGAAACTCCCAAATGTGTATCTATAAGGAGTCAGGAGTTCTCTCAGCATCTTCGAAACCATGGTATACCTTGACCCAATATTTGACTTTTTGGTAGCATATTCTTAGTACACTTCACATAAAACCAAAATCACCATATGTTTCTGACATATACTTATCTATGGTACCTTTGGGGTCGTTGCCATAGCACCGAGGTTGTTTACTTCAGACTTCAATAAATATTCTTATAATAAAAGTACTACGGGAGTTTTGGCGGGCATGTGAAAGAGTGCTGTTGTGTTTTTGTATTATTTTCCTAAAATTGTGTTAGCTGGGTTTTTAATGTGTAATATTGGTAGAATATTAACCATTAGATATTCGTGTTCATTCACAAGTGTAGGAAAGTGATGTAATATCCAGAAACGTGCTATTTTGTGTTCCCTCCAAAACTCCATCGAAAGTTTCAGTAAAGCGTCTACCACTTTACTGAATCGACCGACTTGACTCCTGTGACTGTATTGACTTTTACTTAGACTTTGACTAGACTTTAGACCTGACGATACATGAAAACGATGATGAAAATTATAATAGGAGGAATATGGTTTTCCCGCCATATTCCTTACCTTTTTACCTTGTCTGTGGCACAACATACACATCCTTTGTGTCAAGTTGCCAAAAAAAAAGAAAAAAAAAGTACTACGTTACAAAATGCATTTCAATTACACAACATAGTTGGCGACGAGGATGACTACGAACTTGCAGAATTGGAAGAGGATTCGCGCCTCCATACGAGCACAATTTACGAGGTGGGAATCATACTTAGAAAGACATGAGAATCTTGATTACGCGGAGACTCATGTCAGGCTATAGCGCCTATACGAAGATTTTCAAATAATTCGAGAACTGCAACAAAATATAATATCAGAAGTGCCAGATGAGGAACTGGATGTTGAGATTGAGACTAATTACAATATTGAAGAGGAATTTATTTCCATCAAAGTTAAACTTCTTAACATGCAACAACGAGCTAAAAGTAATTCTACAACTACTCGAATACTACAATTAGATACAGAGAACAGATGTACACGCTGCGATACATTGGAGAAATATTTAAACAAAGAAAACCTACAATCTACAACATTTTTAGAATATCCAGCCAACGCCGTGGACAAAACTGAAAACATCATACACGACTCATTAAAATCTATATTTACGGATGAGAGCAAACAAAACAAAGAACAGAACCAGCTTCCATCAAGAGAAGAAACGAATAAACAGTATAAATACAATTCTATTGACAAAATATACGATACTTTAAAGAATGAAAGGGACACGAACGACAATCAAAAAGGAAAATATAATACAGAACAGAACGAGAACATAAAGCAGATAATTACTCAAAGGAAATTGGAAAATACTATCAACATATTTAAATATTATACAAAAGTGAATTTAATATATCTAAAAGAGAAACATAACAAGCTAAAAATACATATTAAGCACAAATGGAAAGAAAAGGAAGAATGCGAATAGAAATACGACTGGAGGGAGTGATTTATTTACAATACCACATACCCACTTTTTGGAGACATACAAGATACACATAACATACACAAGAAGAGAACTACTATTAAATATACATGGAATAAGGGAGGAGGAGGCGGCTACCAACAATTTTACGCCGCCTGGGCCTACGACGCTCGCGCTATAAGGTCGTCACTGATGCTGCAACAATTTGACGCCGGCACTTACTGGAGCTTTTACCTCTCCTGTCCAGGCATTCAGGAATAGCGGGGGAGAGCTGACATATACTTATCTATGGTACCTTTGGGGTCGTTGCCATAGCACCGAGGTTGTTTACTTCAGACTTCAATAAATATTCTTATAATAAAAGTACTACGTTACAAAATGCATTTCAATTACACAACAGTTTCCATATAAATTTCGAGGAGTTCCCTCGATTACTCCTGGATCCCATCATCAGGTCACCACTTTTGTGAACATGGTACCAAATTGGAGTGAAACCTAATACAACGAAACAAAAATTTCGAAAATCGGTTCACAAACGGCGGAGTAGTCGTTGAACATACAAAAATAAAAAAATAAAAAAAATATATATATATCCACAGCCGAACATATAACCTCCTCGTTTTTTGGAAGTCAGTTAAAAAAGGCTGCGGCACCAAATACACAATCTGTCAAAATTTTAGAAGTCTAGCTATAGCAGTTCTTGCGATACAGTCTGTAGACAGACGAGACGGACAGGCGTCGAAGTCTCAGTAATAGGGTCCCGTTTTTACCCTTTGGGTACGGAACCCTAAAAAGGATACACTTACAATAATTCCGGAAACGAACACAGGATAGTTTTTATATTAGCTGACCCGGCAGGTTGTTATTCCAGAATGTAAATTATTTCTGGTAAGTATCAATATAAAAAGTAGATAAAAATCTATTCTCAGGCCTAACAAATGTACATAAAAAATTTCATTAAAATCGGTTGAGCCGTTTTGGTGGAGTTCGCGCACAAACACCGTGACACAAGAATTTAATTTATTGGAAGATATGTGCGGCAACATACTCACGAGTTACGGGTCATTAGATCATATTGTCATATATTGTGGTTACCCGTAACCCAGATACTTTTGGATGAGGAAAAAATTACATATTATTAATAAATCATTATATTTGGTAGTCGGAATTTTCCGACCTGAATTCGTTTACTAGCAATAAACAATTTTTTGCGCAATAAAGACTTTTTTCATATTATCTTTATCAATTGTTGAGAATTTTAAGGAATTTTTATACCTAAGTCATTACTGTAGATATAAATAAAACAAAAATATATTAACCTACTTTATGACAAGACTCTTGGATTTTTTAATAACGTTTATCACGTAACAAATAAATGCGATGCGTGTTTTGGTGGGCATGTGAAAGAGTGCTGTTGTGTTTTTGTATTATTTTCCTAAAATTGTGTTAGCTGGGTTTTTAATGTGTAATATTGGTAGAATATTAACCATTAGATATTCGTGTTCATGCACAAGTGTAGGAAAGTGATGTAATATCCAGAAACGTGCTATTTTGTGTTCCCTCCAAAACTCCATCGAAAGTTTCAGTAAAGCGTCTACCACTTTACTGAATCGACCGACTTGACTCCTGTGACTGTAATCTGTATTGACTTTTACTTAGACTTTGACTAGACTTTAGACCTGACGATACATGAAAACGATGATGAAAATTATAATAGGAGGAATATGGTTTTCCCGCCATATTCCTTACCTTTTTACCTTGTCTGTGGCACAACATACACATCCTTTGTGTCAAGTTGCCAAAAAAGAAGAAAAAGAAAGAAAGAAATGCGATGCGTCTGTCTGTCTTCTTCGCACTTAAGCCGCTAAATCGATCTTGATAACTTTGTTATTATGTATAGTGAGTGTGGCAAAGCGCGCCACACCAGCAATAATATAGCTGGCTATATAATTCCATACTGCTGATTGGAGATTTCCAATCAGGAGATTATGATTCTTATCAAACATTTTAATGAACAATTTTCTGCAGCGCCGGATCTTCAATTTTTTTAGGCGGGGCAAAAACTGAAAAATGCCGCCTCGTCTACCTACTTATGTTTATTTTCACCTTTATCGTCCATATAATTTCAGCTATCAATATGTAGGATATACTAGCTGTCCTATCCCAATAATATTAAGTAAGTCCATTAAAAAAAAAATTTTGATACAAAATCTGACCCCCTCTTTGGTCCCCTTAGAGGGGTGGGGGGTGGTGATTACACAAATTTTACCGATTTGGATCGGATCAGTAGTTTTCGTGTTAAAGCAAAAGTCTTTTACAAAATCTGACCCCCTCTTTCGTCCCTTTGGAGGGGTGGGGGGAAAATTTTTTATACACCAGCTGATGTTAAATTGGAAGAAGACAAATATATCTGCGAAAAAGACAAATATATCGATGAAAAAAAAGTGGAACAAACATACAGACAGACAGACACAGACAGACAAAAAACTAACTACATTTTTGGCTTCTATGGCGATGCAGTGACATCCCCCGCTAATTATTTTTTGAATATCTTTAATTTTCAGCAAATAATTTTTGTTCAGCAAATAAATCTAGGTATAGCCTTGTCATAATTTAACTCGTGTGCAATACGATTTTCTATCGGTAGATTGCATGACGCGATAAGCGTTCCTGGCTCATAGAAGATCGCAAATAATTCTTAATCAGTTTTAGTTTGCTAAAACGAGCTCTGCGATTCCTGCAGGTGAGCGGGAGCCGGGCGCGTATTTTGAACTATGCCTACGGGCCTCGCGAATAATAATGTTCGTGCAGCACGTCTCACTCCGCGCTCAGGGTATCGGTCAAGTTAATATGGCCATGAAATTGCTGTACTTGTGCTTTTATTTATTCCGTGGTCAAAGTTAAATAAATGATGAGTTGTCCATTGGTCCGTGAAGTGTGAATTTGGCCGCCCCCTGAATTTGCCGCCCGGGGCATGGGCCCCGGCTTGCCCCCCCTAGATCCGGGGCTGATTTTCTGCTGTCTGATGCAAGTTCTGCGTCATCACGAGGAGGTTTTCAAGTCTAATATTCACTTTTGTATGTCTAGCCATTCAGGTTTGTGTTAAAAATAGCTTTGTAATTATATACCGGTTTCTCTAGAACAATAATCTCTCATAAACAGTATATTACGTTTTTTTCTTTATTTGAAACCGAACATAAAAGCTATCGATAGGTAACAATAAAATGTGTGTATAATTACTATTTTCCTTTCGTTATTTTTTGCCCAATTACTGGGGATTTAGTAGTATCTAGCATAGACTCTGGACTAATAAATACACTATTGCTATTTTCTCGTGAAATATGAAAATTGAGATTAGATATTTTGTCTGCGCAAATGCCGTAAGTTCAAATTCGATAGTCATACTAATAATAATTTCAATCCAAATGTGCGTCTCTCTGTCTGTTATATCCTCGTATTTATGAGTAAGGACATAGGATTGTTTTCATCCCGGATAAAAAAAAAAACATTTTTGCGCGATGAACTAATTCTTCGGGCAGAACATAACGATAAACAATAAACAAATCTTTATTTTTACTTAACATATTTTTTCTACACGCAAATATTACACAATCACTGATCTCCACACTAGCATTCCCTGTGTCGTGGAGACCATTCTCTTCCATCATGCACATAAACACTAGATACATTATACAGTTAAGTGATTTTACTTATTTTAACCTGCTAAAGACATAATATTTGTGATAAACAACCATAGAGTATGTTCTAAAATCTAAATATTTTCAACAATATATTAACGTATTTACACAATTACATCTTGCGTAAATTTATAATAACACAATATTAACAAACAAATCTACATGAACAAGGATATTAATTAATTATATTCTAATCTAAAATTAAATTTTGGAATCTTATGGCGTAGTGCTACGAGTACGGTCTACGATTGTTCAAGGGCGCTACGAAAACGTAGATGCCAAGTTGCACAACTACAAAGCCACGGCCCTCGTCTTTTATCCAAAAATATACAATGTGTCCCGACACCAGTGTCCGAACTTTTAATATCATTTATGATATAATATTATTATGCCATTTTTATCGACGAATTCGCTCTCTTTCTCTCTCACGGCAGCCTTTTTCTTTTCGGGCTCTTTCGCTAATTTGAGCAATACTTCTCATGTAACTATCCTATGAATATAAAAAAGTCGTATTTGGTACCTAAAAACGTAGACTACAATTACACAAACATTATGTTTTAATTTGCGTTTAATAAAGTATAGAAAAACAAAAGTTTAAAGTTTAAACATTTAAGGGGGGTTTTCAAAAAAATATTTGCTCTTTCAGCACTGCTACTTCCACAGTGAATTCTATAGAAGAGATACATCTTGTATATTTGCCAGGCATTTATTTGCCATCTCGTGAATCTTTCTTAATATATAAATATAAGTGGCATTTTTCGTTGTCACTTTATAACTCAAGAATGGGCTCACCTATCCAAACCAAATTTTCAGGGTTTGTTCGGACTATTTAGTAGATGGTTTATGTGAAGTTTGCACAAAATCGGTCGAGTGGTTCTTCATTTATCACATTTTTTGTAACAAATGAATTCAATAAATGGTTTGATGTTGTAGACGGGGAAATTTTTGTTTTGTTGTATAAGGGTATGATTGTGGATAGGTACCATGTTCATAAAAGTGGTGATCTGATGGTGGGATCCAGGAGTAATCGAGGGAACTCCTCAAAATGTTAATGGAAACATATGCCAATTTTGCTTTTGCATGAAGTATATGTTACTAAAAGTAAGATTTTGCACCAGGCATATGTTACTAAAAGTAAGATTTTGCACCAGATTTTCAACGCGTTGTGCAATTATTTATAATACAAGACGAGAAATTATTCGTGAGCTACAATGGTTTTTCCATCAGCATAACGCATTAGTTCAATTGTTTTAAATTGCTCTCGATCGTATGCCATCTGATAATCACAATTAATGTTTGTGGTGTGAATTTGGAAGAATGATGTTTTTCACATGGCCAACTTTATGTTGTGTCCAGAGTGTACAGAGTGGGTAGTGGGTAGGTAGCCGTTTGTTAATGTAACACTCAAAATAGAAAAACCAAAAAATATTGTTTATCCAAATGTTGTACATTAAGTTTTTAAATAGCTAGCAATTAAGTAACAGATTTTTGTATTATTTCACTTTATACGCAGCGAAGCACGTACCGGGCCGCTAGTATAATATAAAGTATATAGGTACATTCATGACGTATATACGTACGTAGTATGTTTTTCAAGAAGGATAATTAAGAGGTAATTATGTACTAGGCAATTAAAGTTAATAGACACATTTTGAAATATTTTTCGCTTTTTATCTTATTGTTTTTCTTTGAAATGATGCACTTAGTAGCTGCCCGGTAAAGTGCGAGCCAATCGCAAAAGAGTTCCGTATAATTTTTCTTAAACTGCGGGGGAAATTTTATTATATTTTGGTATTACAATTTTAAAAATTCGTTCTTAGTGCAAACTAACAAAGAATGAAAATTTAACCAAATCGACGGTCCCTACGTATAAAGCGACATGTCAAAAGTAGTGGTTTTCAGGAGAGCGTTTTTAAGATTCAAACTGTTACTGTAGATTACCATAAAACATAAACACAATTATTTTTGTTGATCTGTAAAGCTTAATGTAGGCCGTTTGTCATGATATAACACAATTTTAAATATTTACTGTATTTTCGCCAAAATTGCAAGATGACCGTTTTTACGGTGACAATTCAAGACTGCCCATAACGGTTAAGTCGTACATATCTGTTTTTACTTTGGAAGAATTAAAATATTATATTAGGTCCTAAATTCATTCAGCACTATATAAAATGATTCGTATTGTCATAATTTATAAGTTTATAACATATAAGTAATACAAATTCTGGCTCTTCAGTGAGAAAAACTAAAAAACACAGACATATCTTTTTATACGCTGCTAATTTAAGTAGCTTTTTTATATGTTATAATGAACGAATAAAAGGACATGTCATCAATTACTTTAGGTCCATAAACATAATAATGCTGAAGATGAAGAAGACTGACTTTATTTGTAACAAAATGCGTCGTTGCTATGATTTAGATTTTTTATATAATAGTTTTGAAAATTTGTCAATGATACTTGTATAAGGATATAATGTAGAAAAAAAAAACTTTTAACATATTTTACATGTTGTTGAAGATAACGAATGCCCAGATACTTTGCCTTTTTCTTCTTCTTGGTCATTTCAGATACTTGAGCAAGGTCAATTCCTTTTTCAATTTTGAGACCTAGGTGACCAGTCACGACCTTAGACTTTTATTGCATTTTACATGAGTAAATTCTTTGAGGCTTCGTTATAACTTCTACGGTGGACAAGTCTGGACAGTAAAATATATTTCTGAGTCGATTATTATATTAAGCGTTAACTGACTCTTGAGCTTTTCTGAAGGTCGTAATTTTTAGTATTACCGTTGAATACAGAGCTGCATTGATGTAATCGTCTAACACATTCCTCGCAGGAAGAAAACAGTATTTCATCCCAATTTGCGACTGCCAAATTGACTACAGAACACCTTATCAATTCTATAATAATATTATACAGCTGAGATTTGTTTGTTTGAACGCTCTTATCTCAGGAACTACTTATCTGATTTAGAAATTCTTTCAGTGTTAGATAGCTCATTTAGCGAGGAAGGCTATACGTTATAAATTATAGCGCTATGATAATGGGAGCAAAGAAACAGGAGAAAATGTGAAAAAAACGGGGGAAATAATTTGAAAAGGCTTATCATACAAACTCTATTGGAGCAAAAAAAATAGCCCATAAACTTTTTAATTTCTAGGTTAATCATGCACTGATGTCACTTTAGATTTTTAATTTGAGCTTTTCCGGATTTTTTTTCAAGCCCTTATCAACCCTACAACCAAGCGATACCGCGTTGTGGAGGGAGTTCATCTATCAAGTGAACAAGGAGTGTTCTTAATAGTTTTTAATAAATTTTATATAATTTATTAGCGTTTTTAATACTGTTTTATATAAAATTAATAACATTCATATTCATAATTAAATAAATACATATCAGACTTCGCTTTCTATCTGTCGTCCATTCGTCTATCATCAAGCTTTATCTCAAGAACCGCAATAGTAGAAATTTTTACAAATTACGTTTTTTTGTTGGCCATATTTAAAGAAATATAGTAAAATTAAAATAAAATAAATGATTATTGTGGGGCCTCGTACAACAAACGCGATTTTTTTGCTCTATATCGATAACGGTAAGGTCCAGATGGTTGTTCATCATGAAAAGAAGCCTCAGCCTCCGTTGCAACTATTGTTTCACGTTGCTGATTATTTATAACACTCAGATGCTCATATTGGTTTGAAATTAATTGAATTTGTGCCACGAGTCCCATTGAAAAAGAACTAAAGTCTCATAATAACTGAACGTAAATGGTAACAAGTATATAAATAATTCGCTACCTTAGAGGTAGAAACGGACATGTACGACATGACGCGGAATGGCGCGTAATTTCCAACGCGGTACGAGACGGCGTGGGCGTGCGTACCATGAAGGCATAAAAGCACTGCTTACCTAATGATAAATACTTGCTATACACATATTTTAATTTAACTTTCGCACGTTTTAGATGACGTTAGTTACTATATAAAGTAAAAAATGAATACACTTAAAACGCCTAAATTTATAAAATAGCAAAAACTAATTTGCAAAACTTCATAAAACATTATTATTTAATCGCAACGGCCCACCGAGCGGAGATATATGCATTTGAGGCCTCGCAGACCTCGGGCATATGTGTGCGATGAGATTTTTGTATCGGTGCACAGATTGCAAACGCACACAGACATGAATATCTCATTTGCCTAGTACGGGCAAGTAGCTTCAAGGACTGCGGCAGCCGGCAGGTCTTCCGATTTCCGAACTTATCCGAGCGCCTCCGACGCGGCGTTCGGTTCGGGTTCGTTGCACTTCACACTTCGTTGCCTATTATAATCCGAGTAAAAATAATGGACGGAAATCTAATTACGCGTATGCATGTATAATGCATTTTTTTAGTAAGGGTTATATTTGTTTACATTACATTAATGTTTAGTATTTTTGGAACGCCATTTTCTTTTTTCATGTGATGAGCACTGTTACGATAATTTTTGTTTGCGCAAGTATATATAGTCGTTTTAGAAACTTATAGTATATATAAGTTTCTAAAACGACTTTTTTATTTTAACATTTAAAAGTTAGCACATTTTAACAGTTTAATAGTTATTACTGAGTTTCTATATTAAGTGCGTTTTTGATTTCTTAAAAATGTTATTTGACTGTGAGGTCTGTGTTGAGAATGTGTGTTTATTAAAAATTAAAAATAACAAGTTTTCACAATTGTCATTCAGTGAAAAGATTCAAATTGTGTCGAAAGGTAGGTGTGTACCCGAGTTACAATTAAACCAGCAAAAAGGCAATGTAACTTGGAAGTTTTATGTTAAAAGTTATGAATCATATAACTGGCTGTGTGGTTGTGTGCACACGATTAAATTATAATGTTTTCCTTGCATATTGTTTAATAATTGTAGTTCAGTGTGGACTGATTCAGGATATTCAGATTTAAATAATTTCTATAACGCGGCAAATAAGCATGACCATACAGAAAAACATCTGGAGGCCTGCTTAAAATTAAATACTTTTGGTAAATCTCGTATTGAAATGAGTATCAACAGTCAGTTACGATTAGATATTGAGAGGCATAATGCTAAAGTCGATCGCAATAGAAACATTTTTCATAGGCTGATCGATGTTGTTTGCTTTCTGGGAAAACAAGAATTAGCTTTTCGCGGTCACGATGAGTCAGTATCGTCGTTAAATAGGGGTAATTATTTAGAAATAATAAATTTATTAGCCAAGTATGATGGAGTTTTAGAAACCCATTTACAGAATGCGAGTACCTCATTCACGGGCATGTCGAACCGTACGCAGAATGATTTGATCTCGAGCCTTGCATCTGTGATGATCGATCACGTTAAAGCCGAAATTAAACAGTCCGATTTTGTCGCCATCATGGTAGATGAGACTCCTGATGTTAGCGGCCGTGAACAATTTTCGTGATTTAGAAGTAGTTGATCGATTTATCAAATATGTTGATGTCAGCGCGGATCGGACCGCTGTAGCCTTGAGTTCTATAATTTTGGAAGTTTTAGAAGAGTTCGATTGTGTATCCAAATTAGTTGCACAAACTTACGACGGGGCAGCAGTTTTATCCTCACAAATTAATGGCGTGCAGGCTTTGGTGAGGCAAAAATGTCCACAAGCTATGTACGTTTGGTGTTCAGCACATGTATTAAATTTAGTTTTATCGAAATCTTTCGAACGAGTTACTGAAACAAAACGCTTTTTTAGTATTATAAAATCAATCGCGGCTTTTTTCACACTAGTACAAAGCGAATGGCCCATTACAACAACTTTGCCGATATGAAAAAGCTGCCTCGTGTCGCGGAAACAAGGTGGACGTATCACTCGCGCATGGTTAATGTAATTAATAATGAGTCCACCCACCTCCTAGAATTGTTTGAAAATATGAACGAAAATACACAAGACTGGGATGGTGAAACACTGACACAAGTCAGTTCATTTTTATTTAATATGAAAGAATTTGAATTTAATTTTCTATTAAAATCTTTCGCAGATATTTTTGCAGAAACGGATATTTTGTACGATATTTTGCAAAAAAAATTTAGTGACATCGCGTATTGTGTAAGAAAGATAAAAGAGTTAGAGTCATTTTTAGAACGTTTCAGAGAGAAGTTCGTGATCTATTATGATGCCGCCGTTCACATAACCGGACCACCTAAAAGAAAGCGCAATGTCGATGATGTAAAAATACATTATCGGCGAATTTTTGTTGAAATAATTGATAATGTAGTGAGTGGGAATTACTTGTGATAGAAAAATAATAATAATGTAGGAATATGCGTCTCATTATACGGAAATGCATAATGCAATAAAATATTTTTGCTATTTTGGACATGACCTTTTATACGTAGGGACCGTCGAAATATTCAAGCGGCATAATATGACTTAAGAGATAAAATTTTGACATCCGCCTACATCCTCAATGGTAATATTAAATAATAATATTATTGAGTCACTACTCACTGGCAAAACGAACAAGCGTAAATAGGTGACCAATGGCTTTTCTTATACTCATGCAGCCATGTTTAAGGATAAAGAACCAAATATTTCCTACAACTTCCGAGTAAAATATAAACAATGCCTCATCTATTAATAACTAAAAATGTATTATTTAACGAGCAGTGGTTTTAAATTCACAGTCCCCATTGTCTGTTGATATGCTAGGCATTTGATGTGTTCATAACCTGCGGAAATAAATTACAATTTCCGCACTTATGTGGAGTTCTGAAGCGTAACATTTCGGCTGAATGACTGGGTACATTACAATAATGTAATTAATTAATGTATCAAATGATTGAGTTATTATGTACTGTAGTACTTATATGTCAGTGCTATATAATGATAAATTTTGACCATTGAAGAAAAAAATATCTATCTATTTATGTATCCGTTTTACAACATTGACTTATCGCAGTCTATATGTCGCAGTCATCTGGTAGAATCTGCTATTTGATTGAATGACTAGCGAATCGCTGCATAAAACCATTTAATTTAATTGCTAACGGCCAACTTGTCAAGTCTTTAACATGGTTCCATTCAAAGAATTCACTAGTCATTCAATCAAATAGCGGATTCAACCAGATGACTGCGACATCATCGTTGCCAAATCATATTAAAGAATCGCATCATAAAATAGAGACAATAATTTTGTGTATTTATTTGTAAGTCAAAATCTGAATTATGCAAATGCGGTAAAAGACAGTATACGCTGTCGTTAGTCGTGTACAATGATATGGAATGATAATGGAATTAATATTATACTACGGTATTAATTCCATGAACAAAATAAAGTTATATTATAATCAGAATCACTTTAGGGTGAGTTTGTGTCTCTCAATAGAGTTAGAATAGAATACTGCAGTGCTGAAAGAGCAATGTTCTTGTAATTTGTATGGGCAATTAGCATCTCAGTGTCATAAATTTGCTTAAAGAAAATATACACACCCTAAAGTATAATGATTTATCACTTTGTTTTGTAACGAGCTCTTTATAATATTACTAGCTGTGCCCCGCGGTGTTACCCGCGATTTATTAGATGTAATTAGGTAAACTAAATTGTGTTGTAATAGGTAAATAGTATTAGAGACAAAATAAATTGAGTTTGATCATCGGAAACTTCAATTTTGATGACTGAGAAATGGAAGTTTGATGGAAGACACTGTTTTATGATAAGCAGCACTCCTAGGGTTTGGTAGAAGATGGGACGAAAATTAATTAATTGACACTCGAAATCGGTATGTTATGGCCGATTTACACGGGTGACTAAAGCCGCACTTGCCATTTACACGGTCGATTTTCGCCGTGCGGCGAAAATCGACCGCTCGTATTAGAGTTGAACATAAGTAATAAAAAAAAAACATAACACCTCCTCCATTTTGAAAGTCGGTTAAAAATGTAGCCTATGTGTTAATTCAGGATGTCAACTACGTCCTTGTAAAATTTTGTCGAAATCACTCCAGCCGTTTAAGCGTGAAGAAGTAACAAACATACACACTCACAAAGTCACAAACTCACACACTTTCGCCTTTATAATATTAGTAGGATTCACAAGCTAGCTTAAGCATCTGCAATAAAATCGTTTTGTTCTCCCTTTCCAAGCGTAATTGTGGAAGCCAAAAATATTATATTTTTCTGTGTGTATGCAAGATATTGTATGTATTTTATTTATTTACATTGTAAGCGTTAAATTTTAACGACGTCTGTTTTTATGTTTAATGGCGCAGATTAGGATCGCTGTAATATTTTATATGTGAATAAGCATGTTACATATTAAAATTGAGCTGATATAAAAAAAAAACCTTTGTCCTTTAACCTTTAAGCTTTTCAAAGTCCGTAACACTTTTTATAACATTAAGTATTAGTAATAAGCTTAAGCTAGTTTTGTGTAAGTACAAATAACTGAAATTTTCTTCGCTAAACTTCGAAAGTCCATGATTATCGGTCGCTTTGTACTGATATTATATTTCTTTACAGACTAGCTTCCGCCGCGACATACTTTGAGCTAAAGCCATCTTTAACCCGCGATTTCGTTTTAAAACTGCGATATCTTCTAAGATATTCATTTAAATCGAATGATGTAAAGAGCAATTTTGTTTGTTATGAATAACGTATTTATTTCTTTACAGATATACATTTTGGCGGAAGGGATGTGCATATACAACGGCCCCAGCGAGGAGACGGTGCCATATCTAGCCAAGTATGGCTTCAAGTGTCCCGTCTACCACAACCCTGCTGATTATGGTGAGCTACTCAACTATATGCCACTAAAGGTACAATTCCGTGCATCGCGACAGTCGTAAGCCGCGCGCGGCTGACGACTGTCGTCGGCCGCTCGCGACAATAGTCATTGTATGAAAATGTATGGCACCGCTTCCGAGGCCCGCGACAGAAGCGCGCGGCCGACGACTGTCGTAAGCCGCGCGCGACCGTGTCATATAACTTTGACACGGTCGCGCGGGGCCTACGACAGTCGTAGGCCGCGCGCGTCTGTCGTAGGCCCCGCGCGACCGTGTCAAAGTTATATGACACGGTCGCGCGCGGCTTACGACTGTCGCGATGCACGGAATTGTACCTTAATGGCTGGTTTACACGTAGTAAGTAGATAAGTAGTAACTAAATTTTAACTTAATTTGAAGTGCCTGCCCGAAATGTGTCAAGTGGCAAGCCCCGCCTGCCAACTTAAGAGAAAATAGTCAAAATTCTAATTTCCTTGTTTAGTACTTAACTAAATTTTAACTTGCGACTTGCTACTAAATTTAGTGTTTACATGCAATAAATAACTTAAAATTAAGTTAAAATTTAGTTAACTACTTATCTACTTAATACGTGTAAACCAGCCCTAACGGCCGCACTCAGAGACATTTCATAATGATTAAACTTTAATTTAATGAACAGTTTGTTAGATAATGTGTTGAACTTATGTCAAAATCTTCATTTAATTACAGTTAAGTAATATATATTCGTCTCTGAGTGCGGCAGCATTGAATGTCACTTCAGTGACACATATTGCTGCATGTAAATTTTTCTAACAGATACATGAAGGAGGGCTAGGGTTTTACATTAAACAGCCTGATAGGAACAGTAACATGTAATAATTTGGGGGCTTTTATAATAATAATCTACAATCTTCTTCTTCTTATCTTCTTATATATAAAAATGGATTTTCAAATGTGTTAGTCGCGCTTAAACTCGAAAACGGCTGAACGGATTGGGCTGATTTTAGTCTTAAAATGTTCGTAGAAGTCCAAGGAAGGTATTAAAGTGACACGAAGTTTACCGGGACAGCTAGTCTTATATATAAAAATGAATTTTCAAATGTGTTAGTCGCGCTAAGACTCGAAAACGGCTGAACGGATTGGGCTGATTTTAGTCTTAAAATGTTCGTAGAAGTCCAAGGAAGGTTTTAAATTGACACGAAGTTCACCGGGACCGCTAGTCTTCTTATATATAAAAATGGATTTTCAAATGTGTTAGTCGCGCTAAAACTCGAAAACGGCTGAACGGTTTGGGCTGATTTTAGTCTTAAAATATTCGTAGAAGTCCAGGGAAAGTTTTAAAGTGACACGAAGTTCACCGGGACAGCTAGTCTAATGTGTTAGTCCCGCTAAAACTCGAAAACGGCTGAACGGATTGGACTGATTTTAGTCTCAAAATATTCGTAAAAGTCAGGGAAGGTTTTAAAATTTAAAGTGACACAAAGTTCACCGGGACAGCTAGTAATAAATAACTAGAAGTAGCGCTGGCTTTAATAATAAGGATGCGGGCTGCGGCACCAACATTTTAATACTCCCTATTCCTTTTTACTTCGGATCTCCTATAGACGCGCAATTCCACAAGTAACACAAAAAATCCTCAAAATATTAGTTCAGTAATTATCTATTTAAATATGTTTAACAGAAAAACATGACTTGCTTAAAACACATCTTTAGTTTATGCAAATTTCCGATTTCAAAATACGTCTTGGTTTGTCGTTTTACGGAACGCGTACTAAAATACTCCTGATCTTCTCTCCGGGCTAGTTCCCGAAGCGGTGATAGGTCAATAATTAGTAGGTTGTGCAATTCAGAAAACATATATCGTTTCAATTCTTTCACAAGAAAAAACATTTCATAATTTTTATCCTCAATACTCTACTGATGTAAATGATTTTGTTATACTTTACGGTCTGCGTTAGGGATAAGTTATAATAATTATGACGTCATATATTTGTATTACGTAATTATATTATCATGTTTTCTTAATGTGTGATATTATTTAGGTATTTATGTGTGCACGTCCTATCTCATATTTTCCGTCACATTTCTCTCCGTAGGGCTGCTGGAAGACATATTTTCTGTTAGAGATATGCAGTACTTGTTGAGTTAATACATAATATTTTCATGTAAATAATTTGTATGTGCAGCAAATAGTTAAATTTAGCTGTTATCGCGGGCATTGAGCACGGTGACCGAATCAAGAAATTCTGTGAAAAACATTGAACATTGTCTAATGTCGTTTCAGTTCGGGGCGTGGTGCTCGCTGCATCACCCGCCACAGCTGTGCCGGTCTGTGCAACGTTGCCAGACTTCGGCACGGTGTTTGTGTGCATGCGACTAGATGTTATGCGAATTATAGTTGCATAAGTTGATAAAAAATGCTATGCTATAGCTTTACTGACTGCCACATGTATTTTTTATTTTATAGTAAATATCTTTAAACGAGACGATTATATATCACTAGATGACGCCCGCAACTCCGTTGCGCCAAAATTCGTTTATCGCGGCTCAACCGGATAAAAAGTATCCGATGTCCTTTCTCCGGTCTCAAAGTATCACCATACCAAATTTCAGCAAAATCGGTTCAGCGGTTTGAGCGTGAAGAGGTAACAGACAGACAGACACACTTTCGCATTTATAATATTAGTAAGGATTGGAATCTCGGAATCGGCTCCAACTATTTTCATGAAATTTAGTTATATATTGGGTTTCGGAGGCGATAAATCGATCTAGCTAGGAATCATTTTTAGAAAATGTCATTTTATTCGTGTTTTATCGAATACCGAGCAAAGCTCGGTCAAATAGCTAGTAGTAAATAATTAACGAACAAAATAATATCCACATTCGATAAACACCACCGGTATAGTGTGTAAAGTGTAAACTTGCCCTTGGGGCCTTGACAAGACTCGAATCTGTGACCTTACGATTAGAAGTCGCGGTCGGTCATTCACCAAGTTGATGGTTGCACAATTTCACACCAGTTGTCTCATCAACGTCTACCCAGTAAATATGGTTATAATTAGGGGACATCTATAAACTATGTCACACCTAAAGGAGGGGTAGGGGGTTGACGAAGTATGACATGGCGTGACAAGGGGGGGAGGGGTCCTAAATGTTGTCACATCACGCTTAAAATTTGAGAATTGAATAGCGAAATTTAAAATATTGAGGTGGCTTTAATTTTTAAGATGTGAAGGGGGTAGCACAATGGGGTACTAAAATCATGAAAATCGTGTGACGTACTTTATGGTCCCTTATAAAATTTAATATGGACAGAAAAATATCCACAGCCAAACATAGAAATTTCTAGTTTTTTGGAAGTTGTTTAAAAAATACGCAGCTTTTTTACACGCAATTGGGTTTCAATGTTAGGGCTAAGCCACAGCGCAAAGCCTTTTTTGGTTTTGTTTTCGTAATTGTTTGTCGTTTTCATATTTTATAGTTAATCGTTTTAACTTTTAAGCAATTGCTTTGCAATGGTTGTTTTTGCGATACGACGACGTAAACCGGTGTTGTTATAAAAATCTTCATACCCCTTTAGCGATAATGTTTTTAGAGTTCCGTATACCCAAAGGGTAAAAGCGGGACCCTATTACTAAGACTTCGTAGTCTGTCTGTCTGCCTGTCTCCAGGCTGCGTCTCAAGAACCGCTATAGCTAGACTTCTGAAATTTTCACAGATTGTGTACATCTGTTACCGCTATAACAACAAATACTAAAAACAAAATAAAATTAATATTTAAGGGGGGCTCCCATACAATAAACACACCGTCTTACTACAAAAATTTGTACTGAATTTTTCTGTTTAAATCTTTTGTAGTAAGACCGACAATTTTTGGCCTATTTTTGCTCTATAACGGTACGGGACCCTTCGTGCGCGAGTTCAACTCGTATTTGGCTGATTATTTTCGTAGACCTTAGTTCAATGTACTCACGATTTTGGATCTGCATACAGAGTGCAAAAAAATGTGACATGTTGATTTATTTCCAAAGCCAACTGCCGACTCTTACTGCCTTCTAAACACTAGCGGAGCATAATTAAAACCTATCTACAGATAGGTTTCCTTAATATGTAGTCTCTACGTGCTTAAAAGCTATCTACATATATACGTAAAGACTGCATACTAAAGAAACACAATTGTTTCTTTAGTATGCAGTCTTTACGTAGCAGCATTAAAAGATTACTATTATCTGCAATATCTTAAGAATCTACAAGAGATTTCAAGCCATTGGATTTAGCAGTTTGTGATGATAACAGATTAATAAGAGTGAAGTAACTTCCTTCTCTCTTACACTAGGCATAATTGAAAAGGACAGCACTATTCGAGAGCCCACGAAATTGAAATTCAATTGATTTGAAATTTTTGGTAACAAATATCGTATTTTACGTTACTAATCGTAATCTACGTTACGTTACACCCAATACCCGACATAATCAAGGTGTCGAAACGTACTCATCAGGAGTGGTCACTGGTCATCCTTGGACCGAAACCGAACAACGTGTGTAGTGGTCTTAATAAGATGCCTTATCGAATTGGCTGGCTAAATTAAGTAGATGACTACAATAGAGATTAGGTAATCTATTACAGTCATCTAGTTAATTTAGCTAGCTAACTCGATGCCTAGACCATTGATTGACGAGTGTTATAATTAATGGTGTGACTAAACAAAGTGATAATACTTCAGGGTGTGTTTGTGTTTATAGAGTTCACTCTGAATGTATATTGCAGTCATCTAGTTAATTAAGTCAGCCAATTCGACGTCTAGGCCTTTGATTGATAAGCTTTTTTAGCATATTAATATGTACCAAAATAATAACATAATAGAGAACCAGTGAAGACAATTTATCTATGATAAATGATTATCCAGGCTAGATCTTAGCGGTCTATAATTAAAATAAATTATTATCATTTTTAGGAAAATTTAAAGAAAACCTTGACTGACCCTGTACTGATAATAATTACTTAACAAAACTATAACGAAATAAAGTAAATATGTTGGCATAATATTTATTAAGTTTTATCATAATAAACTATTTTGTGCTTGTTTTTGTGATTGTTATCTATGTTTTTCAATGTAAAATGCTTAAGTAATACCTATAGTTATAACTTTTTGCAGTACTTATAGATAAATAAATAGGTAGTACATAAATATATTTTACACAGTTAATTCTTAATAAGCGCTATTAAAATAGTAAGATATTTGAACTTTAAAGACCAATAAAGATTCTTTATTATTAATTTAAAACACCTAATTATTTTACTACTGAAAATTGTATTATTGGCACTCCAATCAGTATTTTCAAACATAGATCTAAGGTGCCATTCGTCTTATGAGTAGTTGAGTCTTTCGTCCCATAAATATTTATCCCAACGTCTCAGAAGCAAATTTTTTTTCATACTGCGATTTATCCCACTATTGTTTTTTGACAAAAACATTGAAGTAGGGTTGGCAAAAAAAATATGATATTCATGTAATCATTCTGTAAACTTCTTTATCGACATTGTGCACTTCTTAAGAGCCCTGCGTTAGGGTCATGAGTTCATGACTCGCGCACGTGAGTCAAGAGTCATGACCGTAACGTAGGGCGCAGGGAGCATGCTAGAAAGGTTGTAAGCGCTGGGGAATTAATTATCTTTAAAGAAATATTTTTTGTTGCTCACAAAATCTTTTTTTTAATTTAGTTATGGAAGTGGCCAACGGCGAGTATGGAAAATTCAATGAGTTTCTCTCGGCAAACTGTCCAAAGAGGATAGAGAAGGCGTTCCCGACGGACCAAGTACACGCCGTTAAAAGGAGTTTCAGCAAAGAAAACTTACTAATGGATCTTCACCACCTTCGGATACTGCTCAAACGAGGGCTGGTGAACCACCTACGAGATTGGGTGAGTGAAATTACAGTAAAATATATAGAATAGTATATTTTGCTCGTTAGTCCATCCGCATATACTTACACAATAGGTACCTCGCGTCATACATTTTCATATAAACTACTAGTTTTTATGAAATTAATATAGTTTTAAACTACAATTATTTAGCCACTGTGGTGTCCTCTATACCTGTGCCTTTCATCAAGACTGTCCAGTGTCCAATCATTTTGGAGCTTACCTATTCGATGTATTTTACGTCTCTTTATAATATTAGCAAAACTTTGAAACTTTTCCTATTTATAAAGGTCATGCCTTCCACGACCGTATATGTTCGTTCCTAGTATTTCAGGAATTGAAACCCCCTTGAGTCTCTACAACTCACTTGGCGTAATGTTTATGCCAAACCGTTATTAATTCGACCAAAGTAAATCCTACAAGTCGCAAAAATAATAACCGTTATAATGTCGTGGATAATATGACATTACAGATTACTTAACTCGTATTCCATGCGTATCAAATTGCATGTCGCGTGTGAAAGACTCACACTTCCCTTACAGCTATATTATCATAGCTGGGCACCGTTAATCAAATAGTTAACTTCGTTAATCGTTATTCCGCTACAAAAAAAGTTAGCTTCGTTAAACGTTAAGCGTTACATTTCGAAAGAATTAACGCAAGTTAACGTTAATCGTTAATCCGTTAATTTGTGTAAAATCACAGAATAAATAATAGTTGGTAAAATTGCATTTTTATATCGTTGCGTTAGTGAACTTATAAAACCTGTTGGTTTAGGTTCTGGAAGTTAACAGGTTAGAACAGTCGGTTCCCGAAGTGTGCGCCGCGGCGCCCTGGTGCGCCGTGACTCGTGAGTCGATCCTCCATCATTAGCACAAATATTATAAAATAAAATTATAATATGAATTATATGCAGACCACCTTTTAAGCGCGCGCTTCTAAACGCCCAATGTGTACCTGCTCTAAGAAAATTTTGTACTGTGTCTACTCTTTCTTCACCGTACGTCTAAACCTGATTTCGCGCCACGCCGCGGTGCTGTGCGGTAAATAGTTAAGTAGGCATTGGATTAATCCTTCGGTCGCGGAAAAACGAGACACAATGCATTTCAATTGTTATCGCGGCCACAGAATATATAATATATTAGTAGTACCAATCGCGGCCCACTTGGGCCATACGGGGGTTGAAGCATTAACGATTAACGGACATCTACATATTAACGGAAGTTATCGTGTCCGTTAAGATTTTCTGAATTTAACTTAAAAGTTAAGCCGTTAATCAAAAAATTAACTTCGTTAATTAACGATTAACGGATTGACGAGTTAATGCCCAGCTATGTATATTATGTAACTTATTAGTTATTACTTATTACTTGTGTAAAACATAGGTAAATATATGATTAATTTTTTACTTGGAAAACTTTTTTGGAATCGCAAAATTATTAGTTATACAGCAAAAAACTTTATTGCCTTAAACACACCTATTATGTTAATGTTTTTTTTTTAGTTTTTTGTAAATCGCCTCGTGTAATATAAGATATATATAAGATATCTGCGTATTTTAGTAATTAAACCATTTAGTACATGTTGATGGAAAAGATATTTATTTACAGAATGACATCTAACAATTCTATGTCAATAGACCAGAAACAATACTTATTAAAAAGGTAAAATATAAAGAGTTCTATACAAACACCACACCCTCACACTAAATAACAAAATTCCATGACAACCATAATAATTAGCCTATGAAACATAATATGTAATTAACCTATACTAACTAATAGCCCCACCTATCTATGGGCCTCGTAAGACGTTTGGGCCGGTGCAAGCGTACAGGTGGAACGGCGGGAGGCGGATCCGTCGCAACGGGACTGTCGGTTAGGGGCGGTGGTCCTACTAGTACAGGGGCGCCACTCTCGCCCGCAGCTGGGTGACTACAGGGACCACTCGAGGTCCCCGGTGTATGTGAATCCGGCGGCTCATACGGCACTGCCCACGGCTTGATTTGGTCCACGTGCCTCTTAAGTTGCCCTAGACCCGTATTCACTACGTAGTGCCGCGAACCTACTCCTTCTTCTACTCTCCCACGCACCCATTTTTCACCTTGCGCGTAATTGCGTACCAAGACATCCTCCCCAACTTGAACAGCTCGCGCTTGACCCCCGGCGGACTCTATTTGTTTTTCCTGAGCTACCCGCACCTTATCCTCAATCGGCCTACCCCACCTCAGATGATCTAACCTAGTACGTAACGACCTACGTTGCAACATCATGGCTGGCGACACCCCCGTGGTGCTATGCTCTACGTTTCTATATGCCAGCAGATATGCCTGCAAAGCCGCATCTAGATCGCAGCCATCCCGGGCCGATTTCTTCAACGCCCGCTTGCATATCCTAACCGCCCCTTCGGCGGCACCATTAGAGGCCGGGTGATAAACGGCCGAAAAAGAAATTTTGACACCGTTATTAGCCATGAATTCCAGATACTCCCTACTAGAAAAAGGGGGCCCATTGTCGGACACCACTTGCTTCGGCAGTCCGAACCGCGCAAACGTCTCCCGCAACACTTTAATAACCGCACTAGCGTTGGTCCTCGGCATGTGAAAGACTTCTAGCCACTTACTGGTCGCGTCGATAATTACTAGAAACGTTTTACCGTTTAATGGACCCAAAAAATCAACATGCAACCTCGACCACGGTTCCGGCTCATGCGGCCACGGCTGTATCGCCGCCTTGGGTGGCGCCGAACTCTCCGCTATGCACGTCGCACATTCTCTACAAACTCTCTCGATATCGGCATCTATGCCTGGCCACCAGACGAAACTTCGAGCTATGCTCTTCATTTTGACTACCCCCATATGACCCACATGCAACTCGCTCAACATATATGACCGTAAGCTAGCCGGTATAACTAACCTATAGCCCCATACGACACACCCCATATCGATATACAACTCGTTACGGCGCGCGAAGTAGGGTCGTAATTCCGAATCAGGGCACGAATCGGGCCAGCCTGAATGTAAATACGACATCACCCTTCTTAGGTTACTATCTAAGCTGACCTGCTCTTGCACCTCCTTCCTAGTGACTGGTAAAAAGGGTTGCACGAAAGAAAGGTATGTGTTCTCCTGTTTCACACTGACCTGCTGGCTTACTGGCAACCTTGACAAGGCATCCGCAGCGTTATTCTTACTACTAACATATTCGATTTTATAATCGTAGCCACCTAGTATAACTGCCCATCTTTGCATCCTACTAGCCGCCATGACCGGAATGCCTGCCTTATCCCCAAATATAGTAACTAGGGGCTTATGATCCGTCCTCAAAAGAAATTTACGTCCATATAAAAACTGGTGAAATTTCCGTACACCAAATATAATAGACAGAGCTTCCCGCTCAATTTGGGAGTAATTTTTCTCTGCCGAGTTAAGTGTTCGGGAAGCGTATGCGATCGGCCTCTCACCCTGCGACGTGATATGCGAGATGACTGCTCCTATACCGATACTACTGGCATCTGTCGTCAAAATAAGTGGTAAGTCTAAAGAGTAGTGCACGAGGACTTCACTAGAAGCTAAAATATTTTTAACATCGTTAAATGCCCGCTCACATCTCTGGTCCCACCTAAACCTAGAATCCTTCTTTAGAAGATTGTATAATGGTGCTAGCATAGTACTCATATTGGGGACAAATTTAGCATAATAGATCACTAGCCCTAGGAAAGACCGCAAATCGGAAACATTAGTTGGTGTTTTAACTTTCTTAATAGCTTCAACCTTATGAGGGTCAGTATGAACTCCGTTCTTATCGATAACAAAGCCTAAGTACGTAACTGAGTTGCCGAAAAGAGTACATTTATCTTTTCGAACTCTTAAGCCCCATTTTTCCAATCTCGCAAAAACTTCCTTTAAAGTAGCTAAATGTGACGCATCATCTTTACCAGTTATGATAATATCGTCCAAGAAGACGCCTACCCCGGGCAATCCCGCAAAAATCTGTTCCATCTTTCTTTGAAAAATTCCCGGACTAGATGCTAAGCCAAAAATTAGTCTATTATATTTAAATAAACCTTTATGTGTATTAATAACGGTGAATTTTTGGGACTCATCGAGTTCAAATTGTGTATAAGCCTGCGATAAGTCAATTTTAGAAAACTTATCTCCTCCATGCAATTTAGCTAATAGATCCTCAACTCGAGGTAACGGAAAACGATCGATTTCTAAACACTTATTTAACGTCAGTTTGAAATCACCACAAATACGTATTGTGCCGTCCTTTTTCATTACCGGCACGATAGGTGTCGCCCAGTCCGAACTCGACACAGGTGAAATGACTCCATCACGCTGCAGTTGTTCGAGTGCCCGTTCTACCGGTTCACGTAAGGCGTAAGCTAACGGGCGAGCACGTAAAAAGATTGGCTGTGCCCCCTCTCGTAAACGAAAACCGACTGTTCCACCTGTATACTTCCCGAGTCCGTCCGCAAACACCTTCGAGAACCTGGAACTGAAATACGTCCAATTAAAATCCTCGCTAATGCTACACACTTGAAATGACTGCGGATATATTTTTAATTCGCTTATCCACTGCCGACCCAAAAGGTTACTTTTGCCTTTCTCGACTATAAATAAGTCTAAATTTTTTTTACACTGTTTATACACAACTAGAGGCCTAATTTTACCAATAGGCTCCTTCAGTTCTCCTGTGTAGTACCTAAGCTTAATCTCGCTAGGAAAAATTTCACAATTGTCAAACATTCTGTCGTAAGTCTCCTTATTAATACAAGAAATTGCACTTCCTGTATCAATTTCCATAACTAAAGTTTTATTATTAACGGTGATACTAATAGTATAGGGGGGGAAATCCTTAAAAGAGCGATTACAAATAGAATAATTAAATACCTCCTCACTATCTACACTACCCGAGCTGCCGTCCCCTTTTTCTTCGAGACAGTTTAGGCTAGTACTAGCTGTTTTCCTGCGGGGACACACTCGCTTGAGATGACCTTCCTTGTTGCAAATCTTGCATGTATAAGATTTAAATTTGCAATATTCCGGACTATGTTGGTACCCGCAAGTAGGACAACTCTTATTCTTGTTATTATTGATTATAGCGCTTTTATAGGTCACTAGAGACTTATTCTTGAATGATGACTGGTGCCTTCTTGAACCATGATCTAAATCCCGATTCTCATCAAGCTTATAGACGGCGGGTTGTCTGTATGCAGGATCGGTACTGACTGGTACCTGTAACTCCCGGTCACCAACTACAAGAGCCGCGTCCGACTCCGCCGACTCCATCGCTATAGCTATATTATACGCCTTATCAAAAGTCACATTCTCCTCGGTGAATAACCTTTGTCTTATGCCGTCTTTCCTTAATCCGCATACAAACTGATCCCTCAAGTTCTCTGATAGCGAGTCGTCAATGAATCCACAATTCTTGGACAACTTTTTAAGATCGGTAACAAAATTTGCAACGTTCTCTGCGCGACCTTGTACACGTCTCCGAAAATTGTATCTCTCGGCTAAAATCGACGGTTTAGGTCTGATATGTTTTCCTACAATCTCGATGAGCTCCGAGTACTGCTTTGTAGCTGGTTTGTGCGGAGTACACAAGCTTGACATCAACTCGTATGTCTCGGCGCCTACAGCCGTAATCAGCGTTGCCACTTTTAGCTCATCCTTAATGCTATTGCATATAAAATACTGTTCAAGTCTGTCTATATACGACTCCCAGCAATCTGTCTCCAAATTAAACTCGGCCAACTTACCTACCGACATTTTAACGCTTTTACCTCGTCGCCACTAAGATATCTGCGTATTTTAGTAATTAAACCATTTAGTACATGTTGATGGAAAAGATATTTATTTACAGAATTACATCTAACAATTCTATGTCAATAGACCAGAAACAATACTTATTAAAAAGGTAAAATATAAAGAGTTCTATACAAACACCACAATATACAATATTATACTAAATTAATTCATGAAGCCCCAAGCGGCCACATCCGGCCGCGATAACAATGAAAAAGCTATTGTGTCTCGTTTTGCCACGACTGATGGGTTAAAAATATGAAACAAAAACATTACAATTATTGTTAAACAAGTTTTCATAAAATTTTTCAAAAACATGTAAGACTTGTAAGTAAATTTCAAAATCTTATACTTCTATTTAGCTTTTCAAGGAGGAATTCATGATGTCATGGTAGATTTAATTAACAGCAGGTTTTTAGGTTAAAGTTCTAATTAACCTGGAAGGTTAACTACTAATAGATACTAGGAAAATCTAGGACAAAATTAACATAGATATAATGTGTCCGTAAAATATTAACTAACATAATATAATGATTATAACGGTTAACAATAAAAATTCTTTAAGGTACAGATATCTGAGAATTGTGCGTCCAGAGGAATCTATACTAATATTATGAATGCGAAAGTATCTTTGTCTGTCAGTCTGTCTATCTGTCTCGCTTTCACGCCAAAACTACTGAACCGATTGTAATGAAATTTTGAACACAGATAGTCTAAAGCCTGAGAAAGGACATAGGCTACTTTTTAACTGCAAAAAGCGGTTGTAAGGTTGTAAGTTCATGCGTAAATTTGTTCAAATTAAGTTAGTTCCAAAAATTCATAATGGATGTCGCTCTGCCGTCACCTACATACAAACGTGTTTCTATAAGAAGTGGTAAGGATAGATGGATCTCTTTTATGTTTTTTTGAAGTTTTAAGAAGATTTTTCTGAATTGAAGTTATCGTACCGCGGAACCGGCGGAAGCAACTTTGTTGTGGAAATTTTGCAAATGTAGCCTACATGGAAACGGGAACTACCGCGTGCTATAAGCTGAAGTCCACGCGGACGAAGTCGCGGGCAACAGCTAGTATCATAATATTTGGGAGAGAGATAGATAGACTGTATGGGTGGTAGATTTTGAAAAAACTATCACTCTTAGGGCCGATTCACACCGGAATGGCAGCGGCGAGGCGAGCAGTTTCAGTGTCATATGATTTTAAACTTTATCTTCATTATTGTAATACATAGTATCGCTTGAGAAATCGACGCCGCCGGCAGCCGCAAGATGCCACGAGCGACCACGAGCGTCCACAGGCGGCCGTTTATTTCTCAAGCGATACTATGTATTACATTAATGCAGATAAAGTTTCAAATCATATGACACTGAAACTGCTCGCCTCGCCGCTGCCATTCCGGTGTGAATCGGCCCTTATTGCCACACTCACAGACAAAATATATAATTATTATTATTAACTTATAATTAAATGAAAATTTAGACATAAGCATTAAGCCCCATACATTATCACTGTCATTTGTCAAACTCTTATTTCAATTGAAATTTAATAATCATCAAATGTCTCTTATTTATTTTTATCTATTCATTTATTTTCATAAATCATACATGACGTTACATTTTTCAATTCCACTTCTCTGCTGCACTCAGAGACGAACATTAATGTAATGAAATGAAAATTTTGACATAAGCCCTATACATTATCTATCAAACTC
Organism: Polyommatus iphigenia; assembly: GCA_963422495.1. Lineage (NCBI taxonomy): Eukaryota > Metazoa > Arthropoda > Insecta > Lepidoptera > Lycaenidae > Polyommatus > Polyommatus iphigenia. The sequence continues at coordinate 28,790,206 of OY730188.1, read as the reverse complement.
TGAAATAAATTATTATTATTAAATTGAAACTGAAATAAATAAAACATTAATCCTTCGATCGCGGATTCTTAGAAATCTATTGTTATACTATTGTTGTCGCGATCACCGCTGATCTTAATATGGGGCTTTAGAGATTAATCATAATTAAATATCTCCGAATGCGGTAGTAAGCGTTGTTATTAATAATTAATTAAGTCAATCTATCAGTAGTCAGGACATTTATGATTTTTTTTATATAAGACGCTATAGCAGGGGTTCCCAATCTTTTTCAGCCTGCGACGCACTAACAAGTCAATATTTTGTCACGTCTACTAATACTTTACCTAGCTATTACAAAAATATACATAAAATATATAAACACCTTTAATGATTATAGTTATGTTATGCAAGTAAATAATAATAAACAAATATTTATTTTTCTGTCTGCTTTGTATAATTCATATTATAATTTTATTTTATACATAATATTTGTATAGGATAATGATGGAGGATCGGCTCACCCCTCTTAACTTTTCACGGCCCACCAGGGCGCCGCGGCGCACAGTTGGGGAACCCCTGCGCTATAAAGAAGTTATAAGTTAAAACTTATAATTTGTTCGGATTTTAAGGGCGTTCCCTCCGGAGATTCCGTAATTGACCGTATTTAAAACCTTATAAACTCATAATCTGAAAGCTACAAAGCTATAATAAAAATACAGTAATAATCTTCAGTATATCAACATTCCTTTCCCCGTTTTAAATTTTATATTTTTATTTTTTGTTTATTATACTCATGATATCAGCTTCCAAAGTAATAACAATTTATTAAAATTCAAGCATACATTCAGCATCTCCTTAGCATTTACAAATTACTTTTATTTGAAACTCACGCCAATAGATCGACAATATCATAAACTACATATTCCCCGTTTTAAATTTTTTTAGGACAATTTTGAACTAATGTAAGTAAAAAAATAGGGTTTTGGTGCGATCTCGGCAACGCGGCAAATGTATGGCCAAGGTCGTTTGCTCGGGGAACGGCCTTAATAACGGGCGAATAACGACCACAGGCGGATCACAAAGTATTATTATATAGTGCTTAATAATAATAATTGTTTTTGTCCCTCCATATTTCGTATTTTCCTGCTGTTAATTTGAACACGTTAATTTATAGTTATTTTGGGAAATAAATTGAAGTTAATTAAGATATTAAGCTGAATCATGAGTGTGTGAATATTTTTGTATGAAAAAATATTTACTAAAAATAAGTGACTTCAACACTTATTTAAAATTTAAGTTATATTTAAACTAAGTGTTTGTAATAGATAAAAAAATAATGGAGACAATCTTAAGGCTCGAAAGTATTAACTCTATATAGTGGTAATATAAATAAAGTATTATTTATTTGTTTTGTTGCAGCCTGTATAAAAAAACTGAGTGCCTGATAGATTATAAGTATAACGCACAAAACAAACTCTTACGGTAAGAAAATTGAAAATTTACAAACTTATTCCTCTTTTCCTATGGGCGTCCAAAAAGTATTTTTGAAAATTCCATCCCTAAGGGGTAAAGCTATTTCACGCGGGAGAAACCTGCAGAAAAAGTCTATTTTCGAATACATTATCATCTTAAAAAGTTATAACATATTCAAAATACGTTTACAACATTAATGAGTGATTGTTCTAACCTCTGTCAATCATTGCATTGCTAAAACAATGGCGCTATTGGTGGGTTTCCCTGAATTTTTACATGCATACTGTTATTTTCAATAACAATGAACTTAGGAAATTCCGAATACGCACGCATTTAGGTAGTAACTACAAAAAAACAATAAAAAGAGAGCTGTCTGTTTTGTTTCTATTGTCTCTACGTACGTACAACGCACTATGGTTTAATGGCCTTTTCTTTCACGTAGCAAATCGAAAATCACAACGTTTTCACAAGTGTGTGTGAGTACCCACACGAGAAGTGTGTTTTTAATTAATTTTTTCCGCTTAAACTGTAATCGGCGAAACGAGGCGGTAGCGGTCATTGACCTCTTTAGTCTAGGCGCTAAATGAAAAATGCTCGCACTGTATTCAGAATATTAAAGATCAAATCAAATCATTTATTTAAAGAATAAAAAAGAATAAAATTGACCTCTTATAAAGACACAGATTATTACAGAAAAATCGGAAAACCTTTTGGTAACTCTTAGAATGATAATCTCCAACTTTTTATGAGTTCAAACTTCGAAGTGATAATAATAATATGTTTCATATAAGTATTCAGTTTACATCGAGTATGCAAAATACGATGTCGCCCTAGTCTAAAGGCACATCTGACACTTCATTGTCAATCGCGGTTTACATAGAAAATGACAAGTTTTTTTACAGGAAGTCAATGACCGCTACTGTCTCGATTCCCCGAGTACACCTTAGGTCAGGGGTTCCCAAAGTGTGCGCCGTGGCGCCCTAGTGCGCCGTACAAAGTAAAGAAGGGCGCCGCGCGCCGCGCCGTGAGTAGGTAGATCCTCCGTGATAATATGAAACCACAAAATATATTATCACTAGATGTTCCGCGCGGCTTCGCCCGCGTAATTTAGTAATTTCACGAAACCGTACATTTTCCACAAAAAATAGCCTATGTCCCTTCACGTGGTCTATTATTCATGTTTGCCAAATAACATAAAAATTGTTCTAGTAGTTCTTAAGATAATAAGCAATTTCATATAATTTTCCCCGTTTTTTCAACATTTTCCTATATTTCTTCGCTTCTATTAGTCTTGGCGTGACAAAATATAGCCTATAGCCTTCCTCGATAAATAGGCTATCTAACACTGAAATAATTTTTCAAATCGGACCAGAAGTTCCTGAGATTAGCGCGTTCAAACAAACAAACAAATAAAAATATTAGTATATTAGTATAGATTAATGGTGTGTATTTATTTCGATTTTCGACTGTATCGTTTTCAATTAGCTAGCTAGGGTAGGGCGCCGTAACATATTATACATTACTGCGCCGTGGGATAAAAAAGATTGGGAACCCTGCCTTAGGTTATCTAATTTATGATTAGGTTAAAAATATGAAAAGTACGATACAATATACGATATAGTGTTATAATATGAAGAGTAGTGCCGGATTTATACTTTTTATGCAATGATATTACTCATATAAAAAACTCAAAGCAGATAATATGTTACTACCGCGCGCGTTGTGAAGATTCAAATACGACCCAATTGGGTCGTCTTTTATTTAGTCTGTCTCTTTTATGTAAATGGCATTTCGTATCTTTTGTTTCACTTATCTGTCATATTTGTCAATGTGTCCAATTTTGAATTTGAAAATTGTTCGGAATAGATTTAAGCCGGAAAATAGTATGAACGTAAGAACTGTATATGTAGAATATCATTGTTTTTATGAGTATAGGCCACTTTTTTTCCGCCGCCGCCTGTACGCAATCTGCTGCCCCTAGGACGCTGCCTCCTACCGCCCCTAGGCCGCGGCCTGTACGGCCTTATTATAGATCCAGGGCTGATGAAGAGTACAAAGGATAAATCGAAACGAAACAAAAAACGGAGAAGTGCATGTACACAATTAAAATGCCAAACTATGTCGACATTAGCATTTATTTTTAACCGACTTCCCAAAACGAGGAGGTTATACGTTCGGCTGTGGATGTGTTTTTTTTTTACATTCCTATTTTGTATTGTTTTTATGCATCGCCTTAAAATTTAGTGCTTGGGAGTTCGTCCTCGCAAAATAAAATCCATATAAATTGCAGTTACAAAGTACTGCCTTTTATCGTGAACGTGTAAACTTGAACGTTAAACGTTAAACTTGAACGTGTGAACTTTATCAAAACTAATCCAATCAGAGCCACCACAAACATAATCTTTACAAAATTAGTGTATGGGTCAATTCAGACCGCGACGCGACGCGTATGGCCCGGGAGCCAGGTAAATTGTTGGTCAATTTTTCTTCCCGGGCGAAACTTTGTAAAATGCATAAGAGACTTATAATATGAATACTAGCGAGTAGCGACCGTCAGCTGCGACTCCGTGGGTGGGGTGGGCAGTGGGCAGTGGCAACCTCCCACCATGAAGAAAAAAAATTTTCAGTCATTTCCTCTCATTTGAAAATTTATCAGAGTATAGTTTATGTAGTATTTTGAAAGAAAAACACAGTCAGCTGACCATAACACGGTGGATTATACGTCAGCTGGCTCCTTGAACATGAAAAAAAATTATTATATTTTCAATGATTTCCTCTCAGCTAAAAATTTACCTGGTGATCGTTTATATGCTACTATGAATCAAAATTAATGTCAGCTTGCTGTATCTCAGTGGAAAGTTTGTCAGCTGGTACCTTGAAAGGTGTAACGCAACAGCATCTATACCTACTAAAACTTATCAGCTGACGACTTTTCCACTGACCTACAGCTGGCTGATTTTTTTAATTATTTACTAGAGTATTTTAACAATACTCTGATAAATTTGATTTCAAATGAGAGGAAATGACTGAAAAAAATATTTTTTTCTTCATCTTTGGGAGGCTGCCACTGCCCACCCCACCCACGGAATCGCAGCTGACGGTCGCGAGTATTCATAGTATTTGTTAAGTCCCTTATTCATTTTACGAAGTTTCGGTTGGGAGGGACTTGGTCATGAAAATCTGTCACTGGCTCCAGGTCTAGTAGATGCATTTCTTTTGTATGGATTTGAGAGATTTACAAGATGTCTCACGCTCACGAAATCTGTGAATTCAGTAGAAATTTAGGAACTTAGAATAGAATATTATTTATTGCATGAATTATTGTGGTTCACAAAGGTCTTACAATAGGGTTTACCTTTATTATTAGATCCAACATTCTGCCTTGTCAGTGGCGTGCAAAATAATTTCAGGAATATAAATTTAATACAAAGTCAAAAAAGATATTATAAAGAATTAAACTAAGTACTACGAGTAACATTAAATATTTAGGCCAAAAACATAAATTAACATATAAATATTAAATTAAATTCATCAAGACATACATTACATACATTATACATACACATAGCATTAATCATTATACTTACATGAATAAAAAAAACATTGGAGATAGAAGGACGACAAAACACATAGGTAATGGATTAGCAGATCAAAGTTTATAATTTGTATAATATTGTTAAGTACGCTTAATGAAAGTAATGTCATAAAGGAGGAAAAAAATATTAATTGATAAAGGTAAGTATATAATAAAAAAGACGGGTTGCATTTCGGGAGTGCCGGCAGAAGTGAAAACTTGATTATTAACGTTGTGCATTTTTTTTAACCCATTTTTTATGAAAATCGATTATTAAAAAATCGATTTTTTAATTATTCGAAACCCTTACAATCAATTAAATTTTTAACCCATTTTTTATGAAAATCGATTTGAAAAAAAAACAATTGATTGTTCGATTAATCAATTTCGATGTAACAACACTACTCTCCAACCGTCTTACGGTTTTTCCAAGGTTTTTCGCAGCACGAGAATCTGACGCGAGTTTCACAGTCACCCATCCCACAAAAGTGCTCAACGCCGCTTAAGAAGTTTTCACTTCAATATTAGCATAAGGTAAAAATTACAATAAATTAGTCAAAGTTAATTAAAATTGAATTTATGTAAAGTCATTTCATTAGGGTCAATTCAGTCGCGCTGCGGTCTGAATTGACTCTAAATTATGGTAATCAATCATGTATGCCAAGGGCAATACCAAGGGACGTAATAACTTATGCAGCTGCCTTGAACTTATAATACGCGTTTGTTTTGACCATATTCAAGATTACATAGGAATCGCTAGCTTTACAAGGTTCCAAGCGAGGTCGACAGGGGTTTCTTACAAATAATTTATGTTGGTTAGAAAAATCGCGCTCAAGCCGGGGGTCGCGGATAGTTTAGGATGTGTATCTGTCCCTTTATCACTCATGTAGAAATGAGCAACATTCACTGTGAAAGGAGCAGCGCTGAAAGAGTTTTATTTTGTGATTTGTATATGCAGCGCCCCAGCGTCGTGAATTTGGCCATACAGAAATTTTAAATAAAGTTAGTCTTCCAACCATCCGATACGTTACTATACTGTACTCGGCGAAACATGGCGGTAGCGGTCATTGAATCCCTGTCAAAAACTTGTCATTTTCTATATACTTAAACCGCGATTGACAATGAAGTGTCAGATGTTATCAATCGCGGCTTTGTATAGAAAATGACAAGTTTTAACAGGGAGTCAATGACCGCTACCGCCTTGTTTCGCCGAGTACAGTATAGCAACACTAATAATATATGAGTACCTCGCTCTACATGTGCATGCAAAGGGGTTTTCATTTCGGCCACATTCTAAATGGTACTTGGATTGACATAAGGGTGCAATTATAATTGAAGACGTGAGTGGAAGAATCGAACAAGTAACATTTCATTACATTCGGACAATAACTAGTTTTTTCCCCTAATTATTTTAATAAAACTTGTAACTTATCTACTTCATAACCAGCTAATGTATCTGGCTACACATATAATCCATAGTTTTTCTATTTCAAATTATTTTTCCGGCCCTAAGTCGTGAGTGAAGGAACCAGGTAAGTATCAGTTTAAAAAAATGACGTTTTTTTTATAAAAGGAGGCTTCAGGGCCGAAATTAAAGTTAACCAAAAAAACGGGAAGTTTTTTCATGTTACTTACCTTATTCTTCCACTCACGTCTTGAATTATATTCACATCGCGACGAGTGATAACCACACGCCAAAACAGAACTGATGTAGGTTACTTCTCCTCAGAATTTCAAAGGACAAAGTGACTTTTAGTTCTGTCACGTGGAAAATAATTATAACTTCAAGTTTCAACTTCTTCTAACTAACAAGACTGGACTTACATATTTATTACGCCAACTTTTTTACTTTAATTTATTATATTATAATAGTATGCTATTTGTTTTGTGACTTCTAGAAGCCAAAAAGTTTTTGTTCTGTCACGTTTTGCCGGCAATATTTTTAGTATTGTAAAATTTGTAAGATAAATATTTAAACAAGACAAGGATAAAAATATCTTTATGGGTCATGTTAAACTAATGGCCTCTGTCATTAGTTTAACATGACCCATAAAGATACTAACTCGCACGGTTGTCGACACACGATCACATATCTCTATATGTAATCGTGTGTCGACAACCGTGCGAGTTTCTTATGGCCGGTTTACGCGTATTAAGTTGATAAGTAGTCAACTAAATTTTAGCTTAATTTGAATTGCCTGCCCAAATGTGTAAAGTGACAAGCTCCGCCTGCCAACTTAACAGAAAATTGACGAAATTCCAATAAATATTATTTACATGCAATTCATAACTTAAAATTAAGTTGCTACTTATCAACTAATACGTGTAAACCAGACATTACGCCGTGCGGGTTCTTCTCGCCGGGTTAGTTCCTTAACCGGTGGTAGGCACCAATAGTATCAACATTCTGAAAGCATTTTCTTTAAATCTATTCAGAAATAAAACAATTTTTATTTTAATCTTCACGCATTGACCATAGCCACGACGAGTTTTGCTCGGAAGTTTAGTAGTTAATAGCTCAAAATTGCACGGTTACTCAGGGATAAGACTTTGCTGGATGTTTTTTTCGCCACCACAACATACTTTATTTTATTTTTAAATTTGTATAGCCGTTTTAAGGAAACTGTAATTAGTATAAAGTTTAAAAATACATTTTTATGAAGCGTTTGTGTGAACTCGCCAATCTCAGGAGCTACTGGTCCGGTTTGAAAAATTCTTTCAGTGTTAGATAGCCCATTTATCGAGGATGGCTATGCCATATTTTATCACGATGAGACTAATAGGACCGAAGAAATAGAGAAACATTTTGAACAAACAGGAAATATTATTTAAAAGAACTTATTTCTCGAACAACTGGAGCAATTTTTAATTTATTTGGCACAGATATAGAGAGGACCACGTGAAGGGGCATATGAGTTATGATTCCGTGAAATTCCTCATTTATGCGGGCGAAGCCGCGCGGAACGTTTAGTTATGTATGAGATAATAATAGTACCATATTATAATGAAAAAAAACTTAATTTCAGATAACAATAGTATTATGATGTATTAGTAGGATATGTTATCCACACATATTATATTTGGACTTTTAATTTATCGTTGTCATTCTAAGTTTTCTTCTTACTATTTAATATATTCATATATTCCCACGGTTTTCATTTAAAATTATTTGAAGTGACCATTGTAATTAGTAATTACAGTCACTATTAAAAGCAAAAAAACTCATTATTTGCATAATAAAACTTGTCAAGATGCTGCCCGCAACTTTGTTACATCAAAATTAATTTTTCGTGACGGGTCTATACATTTTTACGGAATTACATCATAATAATAGATATAAGTAGGTCGACCTCCAACTAGGTGGGACGACGATCTCCGTTTAGTTGCGGGTCCATGTTGGATGCGAGCAGCAGGAGATCGGTCATCTTGGCGTTCATTGAGAGAGGCCTATGTCCAGCAGTGGACGAATATAGGCTGATATGATGATGAATAGTTATTATCCTTTCTACGCCCTCAATGTATCTCTGAGTTTTATCAAAATCGATCTGTTTAGTTTAGGACACTTACGTATTTATAACATGAATAAAGCTTCATATTTTGAGGCGTCATTTAAACTAACTAATATTATAATAAATTAAATAAGCCTATTTAAATCCAGGCTATGGAAATTGTCAAAACCTTAATAGGTAATACAGTTTTATAATATGAAAACTAACTTTCGACTCCATTCGCATCTTCTATAGATTTTTATTTCGTCTTGCTCATTTTCAATGCTATAAGCTCTAGAAAAATCAATTCGAATTTAAGAAAAATCAATGGGCAAAGTCGTAATATATCTGCTTATTTACTCAGTTAGTACTTAACAGTGATCTAGGAAATGCGAATCTATTTAATAAGTCAATATTTTTGTTGTACTAAGTAATATCAGTTAATGAGCACCTTGTGTTTATATTTCACTTTATGTTTTCAAATAAGTAAGATTTACATCAGCAAATATTGAAATACAATAAGATCACAATATTATCTATAAGATTATAATTATTTAAAGAATTAAGGAATACTGATACTTTTTTTTTCAACTTTGAGCGACTCTACACGTTCTGAAGATTTAATGGATAGGGACAAAGTTTATTTACCTTAAGATTGCTATTCAGAATTTTAGCAAAATAAATTAAAATAATTTAAATTCAAAAGATTTTTTTTTTTTATCAAATCGTGTCCCAATGATATTCTACTAAATACAGATCTGTTACGTTCATACTATTTTCCGGCTTAAATTGCTTCCGAACAATTTTCAAATTCAATTGTCAAATTTGACAGATAAGTGAAACAAAAGATACGAAATGCCATTTACATAAAAGAGACAGACTAAATAAAAGACGGGCCAATTGGGTCGTATTTGAGGCTTCACAACGCGCGCGGTAGTAACATATCTGCTTTGAGTTTTTTATATAATATCATTGTCGTGTCCTAATAAAATCCTGTTGAAACCAAATTATAAGCGATTGAGGAAAAACCATTACAAAAATTCTGGAAACCTATTAAGTGTCCATAAAAATATAAGTTGTTCTTTAATCATAGGTTATTTAAGCAGCAAAAAACATAAAATGTTATAGTATTGTTTTTAACTTAGACCTTTGCCTGGTTGGGTGAACTTCATAAAGCTTTATTTTCCGAAACGTTAGTAAAAATATATTTTAAAATAAACTTATGAAAGAGACAATGTACAGATTTCTAGATATAAAAAATCTAAAATTTTTTTGGAGTGCTTCTTCTATTTTTAGGATTCCGTACCCAAAGGTCAAAAACGGGACCCTATTGCTAAGACTTCGATGTTTTGCTGCTTTCTGAAAAGTAGCTTATACTCCCTTCTGGTTTGAAACCCACGATATACTTATAGTATACAAGTATCAATTTCATATATATTTTATAATTTTATGTATCACTTTTACTACAATTGGTACCTGTAACACAGGTATTTGAAAAGGCAGTGAATATTAAGTAAGTAATCGAAATTTAGAATAATATTAAAAGGAAGAAAAGTCAAGTCTGTTTCCTAGTAATTAATAGACTCAAGTTGACGAAGGCTTTTGTTACAAAAAAGGTTTTTTACACTCAAAGTTGCACTTTCTTATTAAGGAACTTATATTCCTTACTGATAAAAAGATCTACAATGTTTACAGAGACGTGTACAGAAACGTTATATTTTACTGACGTTATAAAGAGACAGGCTTTAAATGTTTTTCTGACGGTTTAGTCCTTCTAAGTTCCAATATAAGTTAGGAAAATATTTTGAGAGATAAGGAGAAAATATTGTGTTAGCGGATGTCAATGGACAAGCTACATAATATTATATTTATTTTATTTTAATCTGTATATTAAGTTAGTCACTATATTATTTAAGTTTAATTAGTGATAATTATATTTTGAATAATAATAAGTAAGGTAATTGATTTTGACAAATAGTTAGTTATAAATGGACAGGATGATTATTTACTTCCGTTATAACTTCCTCTTCTCATATTTAAGTAAATAATTATCTTAAATATGAGAAGTACGTTAATTAATATTTAGAATTATATACCTACTTATTCTTAGCCATTCTTAATTTTTAATGTATTCTATAATGATTTTACTATATTTGAATTGTCAACGGAAGTTAGTTTCTTTTGTGTAAAATGGTATAAAAGCCAGCCATATTGCATTGATGGGGGCATTCTGTAAATAACTTTGAAACGTGTAAGGTGAAACTCTGCTCGAATAAATACCGCTCAATGTATAATTATTCAAGACTCTTACTACTCCCTAATATTTCAGAAGTGGGATTATTTCAAAAATGTCCGGTCCTTATGCTACGGGACTTGGCAAAAGGAGAAGAACGCCCAGACTTGCCCTGACTCTCGACGATTGACAGCGAAGAAAGTGATTTTTTTTTTCTTTTCGAACATAAACAACAGTGATTGTGATAGTGAACCAGTGATAAAACGACGCAGAATTACTCGAGCTGATGCAGAAATGATACCAAAGTTTGAACCAGAAAACGACGCTTGTAATGTAAGCTACATGGCTGCATAAAATCCACCAGGTAGGAGGTTTACGAATGAAACAGTATAACCGATTGACAATACATCGAGCAACTGCGGTTACGTGGGTCCGCTACGAAAAAACTGCCTCGAAGCTTTTCAACGCCTCGGTCATACGACGGTTAACTGCTGGTTCGCGAATACAGCAGGAACAACTCGGCAACCGCAGAATTCAACACAAGTAAGTAACACATTTTATACTTCAAGTAATATCTTAGTAAATAATATTTACAAAAAAAAATTGTGTGGGTAGGAGCCAATGAACAAGAATAATGAAAATGAAATCTAAAGTTTTTACCATCTAATACTATATTGAAGGGTTTTGGAGATAAAATAGATCAAGCCATAATTAAAGAGACTGTAAAACAACTACCAAGTGACATAGACTTAATTATTGGACAATCAATGATCAACCAGCCTGGTATTAGTTACTACAGCTAATTCTGCCACTTTTACTGCGACTTTAATTCGTTTGACAGTTACAAACACCTGACAAATATAAGTGATAGGTAGTATTTTGTTTTACCTAAAAATAGTTGCTGTAATATTGATGTATTTGTAGATATCGATTCCAATGGGAAAAATTCAATGGAATAAATCCAGTTTATTTGCTATATAATTCCTGAATTTGTTATATAATTCCTGGAGGAGCTGTCAGTGTTTAGGAGCATTTAAAGGCTAAATATTGGTGAAATTGAAATAACTTGGCCTGCACATACGTTAATTGCCCGGGCTGAAATTGTTAATATTATCATTTATCGACTCGAATACCTCTACTGAAAATATGACTTTATCGATTGAATCACAAATGGCATTGAATCGGGAATTAGAGGGTTTAGGTAAGGTAGATATTGGTGAAAGTTTAGATAAAAGTAATGATGATATTAGATAGATATATACATTTATTCACTAGGGATATAAAAGATTTAGGGTACACAGATTTATTACAAATGAAAATAAAAACAACTGATAAAGTCGTCGTACTTTGTAAGCCTTATAGGATATATCTTAAAAAGAAAATGCAATAGTTGATGAAAAGGTTAACGATCTTTTGGAAACTGGTATCATTTGTCACTCTATGTCTGAATATGCTAGTCCAGTGATTTTAGATAAAAGGAAGGGTGGAGATTACAGGCTGTGCATTGATTACCGAAATTTAAATTCACAGACACTCAAAGATCAAAGACCAAGTATCAAAATTGTGTGGCTGTGATCTCCAGGTTAATACGGATGCTAGTAAACTAGGTTTAAGGGGTATATTAATACAAAAACAGCAGGACGGCACATTTAAACTTATAGCCTAATTTGGTAGTCACATCCAAAGAACGGTTTTACTACAGTTACGAGTTAAAACATTAGCCGTTGTGGAATCTTTAAAGCGTTTCCGTATTTTTATAATACGTATCCCTGTAAAAGTTGTAACGGATTGTGCAGCGTTATGCACAACCCTTAACAAAAAAAAAAAAAAGATCTTGTTCCTCGTATTGCTCGATGGTTGCTTAGCATACAAGATTATGACCTGCAAATTGAGTATCGTTCAGGGAATAGAATGAGACATGTAGACACTCTTAGTAGGAATCCCGGTTATGAAACAGTATACGTCATTGAGGAAACTGATCGGTTACTAACATTTGGATAATAATTTACAAAATATTATTTCTCAGTTAAAGGGGCATACGAACAACTCTGATATAGTTAATAATTATGTCGTTAAAGAGGATAAACTGTTCCAAAAAACTCTAAATGAAAAACGATTTGCTGTTTCCAAATTGGCAAAATATAACTTAATGCAGAAATGATATCATGACCGCCAGCTGACATGAATGACACCCTGGCTTTGACAACAGTTTTGGTTTCCTAAAATGACCCGATATAATAAGGAAATTCATCAATTCTTGCCTTCAATGTGTTTACGGTAAGGGTAATAATTATGGAAAATCTGAAGGAGAAAAATTTACATCTTATAGAAAAGTACCTGTACCTATGCACACCCTTCATGCCGATAACTTAGGATCATTTGTTAAGACTAGGAATGGCACAATTTGTTTTTGCTAAGCCAAACCATAAAGTACTTAAAATATATTATTTTCCAGTTTACAAACCCAGTCCGCATAATAGCATGGAGGCAAAGCATTTCCTAGCCGATACCTTAACTAATTTACAGAAGACATGCAATTAAAATATGTCCTTAATGCTAAAGCTAATCCCAGATCAAATGGCCCAGTGGAAAAAAGTAAATGGTACCATTATTGATGGAATGAACACTGCCTGAAAATGAAACTGTTTTGGATGATAAATTAATGGATATAGTATGGGGTATAAATAATACACCTAATTCTACTACTTCCTTCCTTTCATTTAAACTTATGTTTAGCCATGATAACTCTAAATTACCAGCTATTCCATCCAGTGGTCCTAGTGACCGTACTTCGCAACGACAGGCATTAACTGAAAGAAGGGCAACAGCAAAACTACTAATTGATAGAAATTATATAACTGTTATGAAAAATAGATTAGACAAAACTCACAAGAAATGTAGGAAAAATTCAGTCGGTGATCTAGTATTGTGGAACTGGTAAACCCCAATGCCAAAGTGACCCAAAAATTGGAAAATAAAAAGTTTTCAGCTGTAGTAAGGGGTGAGGTATTAAGGCCTTATAAATCAGCAACTTCTGATACTGACAGTTCATCTAGCGATGCTGAGGTAGACACGGTGATCTAATTGATTGATTGGAAAGTTATTTTTAATATAATTTTTGTATAATATAACTAATAAGATTAGGGATAATAATTTATACAGTATCATGTGTATAGAAACAAATTTTATTGATCGAATAGGTACATACAAATTTAATAACTATTTTATTATTATCACACTTTAGCTTTTCTACTTCTTTATGTTCGGTCGAACATAAGAGAAAAATTAAAAACTGTACTTTTTATACAAAAATGCTATATCCTAGATACTTTTACAATATTAATAATTTGGAACTATGAGCGTCCACGGCGGTTGTAGGTTAAGGAGTGGGGCTCGCGGCGGACCTCGTACCGCGCCGCGAATGTTCCCGTACGTGTGAGTGGGACGGAAGAGTGCCGACGTGCGACGGCCGCGCTCGACGATTGTGTAGGTATTCGCAGCTAAGGCGCGAACACTATATTCTTCACAATTGATTATATTAATAAGAAACTGGTCCCGAAGCTGCACCTAAAAGAAAAAAAAATATTACATAATTTAAGTCTCTGTGACCTACTCATTAACAATATAACCACTCAATGTATAATTCAAGACTTTTACTGCTCTGTAATAAATGTTATCTATAGGATGGCTGTGTGATCCAATCCTAAAACCAACGCAATAATATTATCTATAGGATGGCTGTGTGATCAAATCCATAGTAATATTATTATCTATATAGGATGGCTGTGTGATCAAATCCTAAAATCAACACAATAATAATATTATCTATAGGATGGCTGTGTGATCAAATCCATAGTAATATTATTATCTATATAGGATGGCTGTGTGATCAAATTCATAGTAATATTATTATCTATATAGGATGGCTGTGTGATCAAATCCTAAAAATCAACAATAATAATATTATCTATATAGTCGTCTGTGTGATCAAAAAGTCTACTTATTAACAATATAAGTCTGTGTGACTGGTGTCTATGTGACTGGCGTCTATGTGACTGGCGTCTATGTGACTGGCGTCCATGTGACTGGCGTCCATGTGACTGGCGTCTATGTGACTGGCGTCCATGTGACTGGCGTCTATGTGACTGGCGTCCATGTGACTGGCGTCCATGTGACTGGCGTCTATGTAACTGGCGTCCATGTGACCCATGTTTACATGACTCATGTTTACGTGACCGATGTCTATATGGCCGATGTCTATGTGACCGATGTCTATGTGACCGATGTCTATGTGACCGATGTCTATGTGACCGATGTCTATGTGACCGATGTCTATGTGACCGATGTCTATGTGACCGATGTCTATGTGACCGATGTCTATGTGACCGATGTCTATGTGACCGATGTCTATGTGACCGATGTCTATGTGACCTTACAAATATTCTAAAATTGAGCTAAATTTAATTACTACAATACAATTACTATATAAGTCTGCGTGACAAAATATTATATTACTAATAACAATCAATACAACAAAAATCAAAATGCATAAATTACATAAATGCATATAATGGCTTCAGAAATGCCATGTGTTGGCTAGGTGGAGATTGTGATACTACAAGATTTCTCTGACATCAATGCATACCTATATTACTTTTTTTTTCTTTTTTTGTTTACAAAATACTGTTCCGATGTCTTCATCTGTTTCAGACCACTGGCAGTTCTGGCACTGGTACAGCACAGGGTAGCTAAACCATGGGACCGTCGTGGGACACTCCTAATGCAGGATGGCCGAGTGTTAGCGGATGTCAATGGACAAGCTACATAATATTATATTTATTTTATTTTAATCTGCATATTAAGTTAGTCACTATATTATTTAAGTTTAATTAGTGATAATTATATTTTGAATAGTAATAAGTAAGGTAATTGATTTTGACAGATAGTTATAAATGGACAGGATGATTATTTACTTCCGTTATAACTTCCTCTTCTCATATTTAAGTAAATAATTATCTTAAATATGAGAAGTACGTTAATTAATATTTAGAATTATATACCTACTTATTCTTAGCCATTCTTAATTTTGAATGTATTCTATAATGATTTTACTATATTTGAATTGTCAACGGAAGTTAGTTTCTTTTGTGTAAAATGGTATAAAAGCCAGCCATATTGCATTGATGGGGGCATTCTGTAAATAACTTTGAAACGTGTAAGGTGAAACTCTGCTCGAATAAATACCGCTCAATGTATAATTATTCAAGACTTTTACTACTCCCTAATAATTGTTAAAGTTAATCATTTAAACATATTTATGCTTAACTACCTACTATTTATGAGTTACTCTACCCAAGCAGCATCACAAGCTGTATAACAGCTGTATTAAAGGTCGTTTACACTCTTAATGCTGTATTTCCAGGCTGCATAAAGGCTGTATAAGCGCTTATACAGCCCTTATACCCCTGAAATGGGCACAAATTATACAGCGTTTTGCGTTATATTGGCTGTACAGTAGCTGTATAAGCAAAAATAGGCTGTATAATAGCTGTTTTTCGGCTGTACTATGGTGTACGAAGAAACCAATACACTTCAATTATTCCATTGTAACTCACTTGTTCAGCTTTACGCTGAAAAAGTCTGTTGAACAGAGTAACAAAAGAATTAAAACGAAACAGAAGATATATTTTAATGATGGCGTTTATAATAACTGTTGATTGAAGTAACATATTATAAACGCTGTGTTTAAGGAGATTCGATGGGGGCAGGATACAGTGCATTATCGTGCAAAAATAAATTTATTGTGGTTATATATATTATGTTTTGTGATAAAAAATAAACGCGCCAGCAAAATAATCAAGGAAGAGATATTAAATAAGGTTACTAAATATGGTTTTTATAGGTTAGAAATTAAAAAATTTGAATTAATTTACGTAGAGCCTCGTTGGTGCATAGAAGGTTGTTGGACAAACTAAAAACATTGATAAATATAATAACATTAGTCTAATTTTTATGTACTCATGTTCTTAATCTTCGATTTGTAATTGATAAAATGGCGACGATTTGCTAAGCAGCCTAAATTCTATTTTGATGGTCTTATAGCATTAATAGCTGTACTATGTAGGTAATGGATATAGTATTCAGCTTTACGAGTAAGCGGTTGATGGGCTGTAAGGAATAAATTTACTATTATTGCTGTTTATTACTGTCAAAGACAGAAATTATACAGCTTTAGTCTGTAAAAGGGTGTACAATTACACCATAAAAAGAAGCTGTAGAAGAGAGTTTGGCTACTCCATAATACAGCAATAAGATTTGAGGACCACCATAATACAGCTCTAAGCTGTATTAAGTAAGTGACGGTATGCATAATACAGCTATTGTACAGCTTTAATACTAAAATTCGGATCAAAGCGTTACAGGAAACTTAAAGCTGTACATGACAGTTTCGATACACTGATTTAGAACTTTAAGCGTACTTTGACTTCTTAATACAGACTTAATACAGCTAGAGCTGAATAATTACTCCTAAACCGACATTATAATACTACAATATCTCTTCAACGCTCTTATACAGCTCTAAAACAGCGTTAAGTGCTATATTGGCTGCTTTTTAGATGTTCGTTACGCTTGGTTGCTGCTTGGGTATGCTTAACTTTAACTTAGTTTGGCGCAAATAAACCTTAGGGCCCAAATTAACTTTAGATATAGGTATCTTCAAAATAAAACAGTATTGAAAACTTTAAATACCTACGACAGTCTTCAAAATAAAACAGTATTGAAATACAAAATATTTGTTTGTTTGTAAGCATCCTGAAACTGTGTATTTTGTAATGCATTAGACTGGCCATAGATCGACCGCGAGTTGCAGTTGGGACCGATTGCTCTAGAGCGGTCGCTTTGTTTGTGCTGAAGAACTGCTCGAGAGGCTCATGTATTGCGGATATGAATTTAGTATAAAAACTGCATATCGCCGTGCAGCAACCGCATTATCCAGTCGGTTTTGACTGGCCTTCGAACGGCCGGCGTAAGAGCCAGTCAACACGGCGCGTTGCGTCAGCGTTGCGTCGACGCAGCGCTTGTTTTGCGTTGTTTTACATACAAATATAAAATAACCAAGGTGTTCACTGTTCACACGGCGCACTGCGTCATCGCAACGCACACATGACGGACGCCAGCCCCGAGACGAAGCGTGAGGGAGTGTTGACTGTTGACGTTAAGACCGCTTCGTAATAAACGCTGATGCAACGCGCCGTGTGGACTGGCTCTTAGTCTGTCTAAAGACTGTCGTGTATCAAGTGAACGTGCAGCCTCAATTTTTTGCTTTTGTTACAGACAGTGACGCAACTGAAGATCCTCCTGCACTTCCTGGTGGGTGTGACGCTGGGTCTGGTGTTCCAGCACGCTGGTGACGACAGCTCCAAGACCTTCAACAACCTGGGCTTCTTCCTCATATCGGTTGTGTACGTGTGCTACACCTCGCTTATGCCGGCGGCCTTGAGGTGTAAGTAGTTTTGAGTAGTAATAATAATATAAGCTACTTTACCTCCTTCACTAAAAAATAGATCTACACTTTATAGATGTAAAATAAATAAAATATCTTTTAATTTAAAATATGTATCATGAATACTCTTTTTGATCGTCGGAAGAACGTGAAAACTAATATGATGCCTACTACCGGTTCTGGAACTAGCCCGGCGAGAAGAACCGGCGTAAGAAACTCGCTCGATGCCATCATTGCCATCTTTTATCAAAAAGATAGAAATAATAATAAATGGTAATACAGTATGAAAATATTATTCTATTATATCAATAAATGTGAAAAATAATATTCAAATATTTGTTTAAGTAATGGCCCCTCACAAGTTTGCCCCTACAAAAGACTTCAACGCTCTCAAAATGTTTTTACTTAGGTAGTAAGATTAAATATTTTTTGTTTGTTTTTTTCCATTGTAAATAGGTACATAATTTGTTTAACTATGCATTTATTCATAAATATTTATTATTATATATATTATTTTATTCAATGTAACAATGTCCTGTTTTCCTTTTCAGTTTCCGATGAAATACCAGTGTTGAAAAAAGAGAATTTTAATAATTGGTACAAATTAAAAACTTATTATTCTGCGAGTATTATACTGGGGATACCGTTACAGGTGATTATATGTTTACATACAATTATTTTGCACGCTTCGTTAATTGAAGTCGTGAGTGATGGAACCAGGTAAGTATCAGTTTAAAAAAATGACGTTTTTTTTATAAAAGGAGGCTTCAGGGCCGAAATATTATTATCTAGATGATAGAGTAGGTCGTTACAAGGTTTGTTCAAATTATAAGGGAAAAGTTAGTAACTGTCCTTATGCATTATGTTATAAAATGTTAGTCATCGGGTTCTTCCACTCACGTCTTTAATTATTGTTAAAAAATATAATAATAAATAGAATAGACTTGTGAGATTGTCACGTTTTCATGTTTCGTATTTAATTATTTCGGCTCCATTATAAAATTATTTTGTAGCTCGACAATTTAACTTTATTGCTAGCATACAAGTTAAAACAATGTCAAGGTTTACAAACAACTTATGTTTATATAACCAGTAGGCCTTGGCATTGGATAAAAAACATTTGTTTAAACTGACAATGAAACAAAACTAAATAATAATTTCATTGATAAATAATCACGTATACATACGTACATAATAATTATGAATTCTCATTCAGTTATAATTTGTATTTTGCTTTTGCATCTGAAAATAAGTAAGTACAGTTTATATTTTATTGAAATGAAAAATATATAATAACTTGAGTTAATTTTACAAATTACGTATATTTTTAAATACAATATTTTATTTTTATAAGCACTTATCTTTATGATCTTGCTAAAATATACACACATAAATACAATTAAAAACAACAATAAACCTCCAAAACCAAGGCTTCACAGTTTCTTTTTTTTTTGTTTTTTTTTTTTTGACACGTTTTTTTAGCTTGGGCTGTATCATGTATGTACCGGAATCTTTGAGCACGATTTTTACCTATCTCCAGTAGACTAATTAATTCGGAACTTTGCATACATACCTATTATTTAATGTCAATGACAATTTTGTAATAATTTGTTAAAATTTTTGAAAAAAGAAGCCTGTTTTTTTAAGTTTTTTTACTTTTTTTTTCAGATAATATTTAGCATAGCGTACACTCTGCCGTCGTATTTTATCACGGGCCAGCCGATAGAGGTGTATCGCTTCGTGATGTTTGTTCTGGTTCTGGCTGCTCTGGGGATACTGTCGGATGCCCTGGGCAACCTTATTGGCACCTTGGTCAATCCTATTGTAAGTATTTTTTGACCATCGAAACGGACCATGAGAAACTTTTCTGTGATTTATTACAATTTATATCTTATACGAGTATCTTAAACATCTAACACCAACAGAAGCTTCTAACTCTAAATGAGCGTTAGAAATTAAGAAAACAATTGATATAGTCACTGAATATTGACTAAAAAAAAATACAAAATAAGTTGAACAGGACTTGGTTTCTATGCAATCTGAAAACTTTTTACAATAGAAAGATTGCAAAGTGATGCTTGGCTTTTTCACATTTTCAAGTTTTTGGTGGGATATGAGCAATATGAGCTCTTGGGCTGGTTTAAATAGTCCAGTACTCAAGATGCATGATGCATCTCGGTCTCAAGACGCGGTTCGGCTTTATGATTGGTCCAAATTTTGACAGCCAACCAATCACAGAGCCTGAACCGTGTCTTGAGACCGAGATGCATCTTGAGTACTGATTATTTATACCGGCCGTTTTACCTTATACTGCAGGGTTTCTCGAACTTTCGGCTACAGTCTACACGAACCCCTGTTAAAGTTTCCAGGTGACAGCAAACTAATGAACCCCCCACGGTAAAAGAAAAATTTACCGCTTTGCGTGAGAGTTCGAAATACTATGCCCGTCTACGGTCTAGCTACCCCAAAAATGCCCAAAATCTTGGTCATTTTGGTCAATTTGAAATCAGCTTCTAACATTGCGTAAATCTTGTCGCGAACCCCTTGCCGTGGTACCCCACTTTGAGAAAACCGGCGTGAAACAGCGCTTGCGCTGTGTTTCGCCGAGTGAGTGAGTTTACCGGAGGCCCAATCCCCTACCCTATTCCCTTCCCTACCCTCCCCTATTCCCTTCCCTTTCCATCCCTACCCTCCCCTATTACCCTATTCCCTCTTAAAAGGCCGGCAACGCACCTGCAGCTTTTCTGATTCTGCGAGTGTCCATGGGCGACGGAAGTTGCTTTCCATCAGGTGACCCGTTTGCTCGTTTGCCCCCTTATTTAATAAAAAAAACCCCTGTTATACGGGAATGAAAATCAAACCTTTTTCAGAACGGCACGTTCTTCGGCGCCATCTCAATAGCGGCCATGCTGCTGCTGGCTGGTTTCTTGGTGCTGATCACGGACATGCTGTACGTGATGCAGGTGATCTCGTACGTCTCCTACCTGCGGTTCGGCTACGAGGCCCTGGTGCTGTCGGTGTACTCCCAGGGCCGCCCATCTATACCCTGCCCGGAGACTAAGGACTACTGTCACTTGAAGTAAGTTTAGCTATAGACCTGGATCCCAAAAGGATAAGACATAACTTACTCTCTCATGGATGAAACCATAGGTTCTTAGTAGTGCCTCGTGTACTTAGAATACCTGCGAATTGGTGTAGCTCTACGTGTGACACCTGGTCAGGTACCAGGTAACAAAGTTGACCAAAAATGAGTCTTACTCTACTTATTTTCTCATGGCTAATATTTATATGTAATTTGTAGAGTATTGTTCTGAACTAGTATCATGTAGTGTAAGACACTTTTTAATGACCAAAACTATTATCAGACGTTTTAAAAATAACTTTGTTGCTATTTTTTTTTCAAAGGCGTTATTTTTATTTTACGCGTTACTAGTACTATTAGAGATGTTGATTCATAGGCAGATGGCGGACCTACGTATTTTGGTAGCGTTATGTCAAACCCAGCTAACAGATGCCAACTTACATTGAATTAATATGGTTCGACTAAATTACGTAGGTCCGTCAACTGCCTATGAATCAATTTCTTCGATGGTACTTGTTTCGTAATACTAATAAAGGTGGTTTGGGATAGTTTGGACAGCCTTACTAAATACTAGCCTAATCAGGCTTACTAGCTTTTGCCTGTTACTCCAATGACGTAACTACTAATAAATTCCGCCTATTTATGTCGGTGGAGGTCCAGGCTCCGACTAGTCCTAGGGGCGGCAGCGTCCAGAAGAGGCCGAGAAATTTCGTACATGAGGCGGCAAGAATATAGTGGCCTACACTCATAAAAAATATTAATTCGGTTCTGCTTCCGACGCAAACAGAGGGATGTTATACTTTTGACGTATCTGTACTGCAGCACCAAAGCTTACAGGCGGTTGGTCAGATTTTGATGTGGTTTTCATTAATCTATCAAGTCCCCTGCCCCATAAGGACACCGGTGACCGCGACAACAATAGAATAACAATGGATTTCCAAGAATCCGCGATCGAAGGATTAACTAGCTGTCGGAAGTTACTTAAAAATTAGACACAGTTTCATTGTATCTATTATAACTAAATACATTTTTTTTTCAGGTCACCAAAAGAAATTCTGAAGCTTCTGAGTTTCGACGCCAACAACTACTGGAGGGACGTCGGAGTGCTAATCGGAGAAATAGTTGTTTTAAGAGTAGTCGCGTATTACGCACTAAAATATAAAATAGGCAAATCTAAATGATGTGTAGGTTTAATTTAGGTACAAATTTGAAATTAGTGTAGTTAAGGTAATTTATATTATGTATTATTATTTTGTGTAAGTTACCGTTTGGGTCTGGAAGCCTATTTTCATGAGTTGAATGTCAGATCGTAGTAATCGAAACGACTTTCGAGGCATGAGAATAGTGATGTAAGGAGCCAATTACTATAGTTCTGTGATGGAACGCTGTGAGACATTCTCGAATGTGAAGTTGAAATACCTTTTAGGCTAGAATATGCTCTCTAGTTGGAATCGTATTTCTAAAACGTTTAACTACCGTAATAATAAAAATTAAATAAATTTACCTACTAACATAAAAATCCTAATATTTAGATTGCCCTTAACTTGAGTAGACGTTACCAGGTTTTACCGGCGCAATTCAAGACTTAATAATTATTTAAGTTTAAGTTAATGAAGATTTTAACCTTATCTATTATCATTTTCAGTCAAAATCTTCATGAAGAGGCGAGTTAAAATGTTACTTTATAATCTAAACTTCAATTTACTTAATCGCGTAGATAAATTAGGTGTGTTTAAGGGTTGACAAATTAGGTAGGTGTCTTTGCCAAGTTACCGTAATCAGTAATCACTTAGAATTATTATAACGTAGCTTTAATTTTGTGGTGAAACGATAAAATTAGGTAGTGTAAAATATTTATTTTTAATGCTATTATTTTTAATCTGTTAACTTTTTAAAAAGGCGCTTTGAAGTTTTATGGCATGAAATTTTGTACAAAAAAAATGCCAGTCGCTATTATTTATAAAAACATTTTTTGTTCAAGTAAACATTAATGTTAATAATTATACTTGTTAAACAAAAAACTTCTTTAAAGATTCAAGAATTTTTGCCAATTCAAAGAACCTTATTTCTTTTATAACTTCTCACTAAAATGTACTTATCTTTGTATTAGATGCATACTAAGAACATGTTTATTACTTTTTATGTATTTCTTTTTATATTTTTTAAGTATTAAGTAAATAAATTAAAGTTATTGAATAATTTTCTTATAACATTAGAGGTTCAATAATGTGCCTATATAATATTATTAATTATTTATTAAGTACTTGTATGTATTGTATTATATTACGATATTTCTTAGATAATAATTACCTCTATGGTGCAAGTCACGAGACTAGTAGGTAATATTTAATATGAAGGATCATAGTATTTATATTTAGTAATCTTATGACTCGTGTCGTGGTTTGGTTCATATAACAATATTTTTTTAACGCTATCCTCCAATCGTGATACAATAATTCCATGAATCGTGCTCCCGGGCAATGTGCTTTAGGCTGCAGCTAATAGTGAATAAT
The DNA here is from genome assembly GCA_963422495.1 of Polyommatus iphigenia. Taxonomy (NCBI): domain Eukaryota; kingdom Metazoa; phylum Arthropoda; class Insecta; order Lepidoptera; family Lycaenidae; genus Polyommatus; species Polyommatus iphigenia. The sequence goes on along the minus strand of OY730188.1, from coordinate 28,766,360 downwards.
ATCGCGTAACAACGGTTCCCGCATTATAGCACGAAAGTAAAGGTCGTAAGTCCCAAAACTGTTTTTGATAATAATTAATAAACTAAATACAATACTAATATTTCCTTTAGCTATTGTTTTATAAAGTGTGTGATTGTAGTAGTGCAAGTTATTTAATGATAGTAACTCAATATGTGTAACAGATATTTGTTGAAATGCCTAAAAAGATTCATAATTTCGAAAAATAAAACTATCGAGTCAAAATAAGTAAACTAAATATCAGATAAATATACAACGATTAAATAAACCTCAATTTCATTTAAGTCAATCATCTTCCGGGATCGTAATACTTATTAGAAAACACAGCAGAATTTGACAGCTCGCTCTTAATGCAAGGGTAATTTAATAACTCCTTAAAACCCTTAATCTTTATGATTTTTTCCATTCTGTATATTTTGATAATAATATTATTAAGTATAAATAATGCTCGTCAAAAATGAAAAAATCTTTACAGCTGCGTACGGTATACTTAAAAGTTAACAGGCATAATTATTATTACTATTAATTATAATACGAGTATTGTACCTATTCATACATGGATATTGGTTATGTAAAAGTGTAATAAAATTATTATTTAAGTACTTGCCTACTCTTTAAAAACTTACCAAATAATGTTTGGTGTACAAAAGTTTTTTATAGTTTCTGTCTCAGAAAATATACTTTTAAACTACGTTTTAAAAGTAAGTATATACTTATGGCTGGTTTATACGTATTAAGTAGATAAGTAGTTAACTAAATTTTAACTTAATTTTAAGTTACTTATTGCATGTAAACACAAAATTTAGTAGCAAATAGTAAGTTAAAATTTAGTTAAGTACTAAACAAGGAAATTAGAATTTTGACTATTTTCTGTAAGGTTGGCAGGCGGGGCTTGTCACTTAACATATTTCCGGCAGGCACTTCAAATTTAGTTAAAATTTAGTTACTACTTATCTACTTAATACGTGTAAACCAGCCCTTAGTGATAAGAAAATGGAAAAATGTCATGTACCTACTTAGCACTGAGCTTTTGTGTTGAATGAAGAACGTTAAAATTATTAATAATAATAATGTAAATCTCGCGTTTTTGTCTATGAGACAATGCAAAAAGATAAGAAAAAACAAAAATGTAATTCAGTATTTCAATAAATATTTTTAAAATATTATGATTTTGAAGGTAACCAAAGATAAGTTTTAAATGCATAACTTGCGATAAAAATACATTGATGAATCCATTAATTCTCCTCTGTATAGTTTAAGATTTTATAATTTTAAGGGAAAGGTGATTTACTTGCATTAATTTTGTAGAAAAATAAAGTTTTGAAATCCTTAACAACGTTTTAATTACACTCAGTCACTTTTCTATATTAAGCGAATATGATAATAATTAAACCTAATTTAGGTACAATAATTATCTATTAACTAATAACTAGACATTCCGCGCGGCTTCGCCCGCGTAAATTAGATATTTCACATACCTATCTAATTTAATATGATCCTTCACGCGGTCTTCTTCTTAACTGTGCCAAATAACAGAAAAATTGCTCCAGTAGTTCGTGAGATAAGCCCTTTCAAATAATTTCCCCCCGTTTTTTCCACATTTTTCTCTAATTCTTCGCTCCTATTAGTCTTAGCTTGATAAAATATAGCCTATACCTTCCTCGATAAATAGGATATCTAACACTTAAAGAATTTTTCAAATTGGACCAGTAGTTTCTGAGATTAGCGCGTTCAAATAAGCCCCAAACATTTTCCTCTGTTTCTTCGCTCCTAAAAGTCACAGCGTGATGATAAACCTATAGCCTTCATCGATAAATGGGCTATCTAACACTGAAAGAATTTTTCAAATCGGACCAGTATTAGTTCTTGAGATTAGCGCGTTCAAACAAACAAACTCTTCAGAATAATTATTATAATATTAGTATATAGGTAGATAAAGGCGATTTTAGGGTAGATAATCAATTTAATTATCATTCAAAATCAAATATGTATAATAATAAAATAAAATAATTATTTGTAGGTATAGTACAGCTGTTATAGGTAACTTCTGGATATTTTGCAGCATCATAATAATATTAAGTACCTATTTATAATAATTATTATTATCTATGTTACATTCAACACTAGGTATCAAAATATAAGAATTTGGCAAAAATAAGTTAAAAATGGCGTTTAAGTATGAGGGCCTCCCTTGAATATAGACTATTTTATTTTATTTTTAGTATTTGTCATTATAGCGGCAACAAAAATACATACATACCTACTTAGGTAACAATAATAATAAATCCTCTTTATTCTCCTTAACTTTACAAAATTTTTAACATATTATTTGGTAAACATAATGCATATTTTAGCTAGTAATTAAAGTTTAAAAGGCCCCTGTCGGGTATAGGCCTCCTCCAAAATTTTCCAAGTTTTTCTTGATGCAGCATTCTTTGTCCAGTTATTCCCAGCGTATTTTTTAATTTCGTCTACCCAACGTTCTTTCGACCGGGCTCTAGGTCTTTTGCCGCCAGGACCTGGCCAATTAGGGTCTACACAGACGGACCGCATTTCAACTGCAATCCAACTGCAAATTGCAGTTCAAGTGCAGTTTGAATGCAGTTGACACGACTGCAATATGACTGCAATAGAACTGCAAACCAAACAGTTCACACGACTGCACGTCGACTGCAACTGAACTGCAATCCGACTGCGCGTTTGGTTTGCAGTTCTATTGCAGTCGTGTCAACTGCATTCAAACTGCACTTGAACTGCAATTTGCAGTTGGATTGCAGTTGAAATGCGGTCCGTCTGTGTAGACCCGTGGTTAGAATTGTCTTTCTTTCTTTCGGCAACTTGACACAAAGGATGTGTATGTTGTGCCACAGACAAGGTAAAAAGGTAAGGAATATGGCGGGAAAACCATATTCCTCCTATTATAATTTTCATCATCGTTTTCATGTATCGTCAGGTCTAAAGTCTAGTCAAAGTCTAAGTAAAAGTCAATACAGTCACAGGAGTCAAGTCGGTCGATTCAGTAAAGTGGTAGACGCTTTACTGAAACTTTCGATGGAGTTTTGGAGGGAACACAAAATAGCACGTTTCTGGATATTACATCACTTTCCTACACTTGTGCATGAACACGAATATCTAATGGTTAATATTCTACGAGTACCAATATTACACATTAAAAACCCAGCTAACACAATTTTAGGAAAATAATACAAAAACACAACAGCACTCTTTCACATGCCCGCCAAAACTCTAAAATTGTCCATCTCTCATCTGTCATTCTCGCGATGTGGCCAGCCCACTTCCATTTTTGTCTCTTCATGTGTTGCAAACAAAGACTTCTATGAAATAGAAGTTTTTGGTTGCAAAGCGTCTATAATAATATTTGTTTTTTGCCTGATGTCTTTTGATCTTATTTTGTCTTTTAACCGTATATTTAAAATATTTCTCTCCATTGCACGTTGGGTTTTTTGTATTTTGTCTATTGCCTTTTTATTGTAGATGCAGGTTTGTGATTCATACGCCAAACGAGGCAACAATTCATCCATGATTATTTTTGAAGTGAAAACTTCTTTAGCGGCGTTGAGCACTTTTGTGGGATGGGTGAAAACTGTGAAACTCGCGCCAGATTTTCGTGTTGATCGAAAAACCATACAAAACACGTAAGACGGTTGGAGAATAGTGTTTTGTGTCGAACTCGAACTCGAACTCGAACGAAATGTACAGTCGGGGAAATGAGTTGTTTAGCAGAAATGTACAGTCGGGGAAATTAGTTGTTTAGCAGAAATGTACAGTCGGGGAAATGAGTTGTTTAGCAGAAATGTACAGTCGGGGAAATTGTGCTAAGCAGATATGTACAGTCGGGGAAATGAGTTGTTTAGCAGAAATGTACAGTCAGGGAAATGAGTTGTTTAGCAGAAATGTACAGTCGGGGAAATGAGTTGTTTAGCAGAAATGTACAGTCGGGGAAAATTGTGCTAAGCAGAAATGTACAGTCGGGGAAATGAGTTGTTTAGCAGAAATGTACATTCGGGGAAATGAGCTCTTTAGCAGATGCGCTGATTAAGGCCACCTGCAAGACAACTGTCGCGAGAAGTGTCTGACAGTCTGTCTGACAGCAGCTTTTTTTTTCGATTGTCGATACTTTTTAATCGATTGTAAGGGTTTCGATTAATTAATTAAAACGATCGTTTTTTTTTTTTTTTTTAATCGATTTTCATAAAAAATTGGTTGAAAAAATAATGCACAACGTTAATGATCAAGTTTTTACTTCTGCCGGCACTCCCGGAGTGCAACCCATCTTTTTTTTGAGTTCCAGAGGTAGTGTTGATTTTAATATTTCTTTTAAGCTCCAGAACTTATTCCATGTCAAGTTTACTCTCCTGTCGATTTCATCTTGGTTTCTAGAGCTCTTAAATGAGATGGATTTACCCAAATATATGTAGTTTCCTACATACACTAGTTCGTGTGTATTGTTGACACAGATAGGCGTTGGTCGATTATTGGTCATTAACTTAGTTTTTTTCCGTATTTAGATATAGTCCAATTTTATTGCTAACTGTACATAGTTCTGATATCATATGCTCTATGCTCTAAGTGTTTTGGTGATTGTGAAAATAGGACTATATCGTCGGCAAATCTGAGGTTTGTTAGGTTTTTTTCCGTTTATGCTTATACCTTTGCGTGAGCGTCCGTGGCCTAATGGGAAGACCTTTGGTTCGCATTCCTAGAGGGTGCAGGTTCGATCCCAGGTGGAGGCGTGTACCAATGAGACATTTTCTGATCTCAAGTACATAATACAGACGCTCATACGGTGAAGGAAAACATCGTGAGGAAACCCGCACATAGTTGATCCCAGACGTATTGACTAGTTCTTTCCTCTGGACTAGGCCGACTATGTTGGGAGAATGCCGTATGCGCTTGGGCAACCATACGGACATTTAAAATCTTGTCCCAGGCACTGCAGTATTTGAGGAGTGGTTACTTCGCTCTGAAAGTACTGTATAAATCATCCACAACGGATGCAAAGGCCTTGTTTTTTATACCTTTGCGGTTCCACCGAAGCTGTTTCATTATAAATTGTAAGACCGCTATAATTAATATGGTGGGAGAGAGCGGATCGCCCTGTTTTACGCCTCTACATATCTCTATTTTTGGCCCAAGTCTGTCCAGCTTTACTCGGCTTACACTTTTGCTTTAGATGTCTTTCAGAATATTTATGTAAGTTTCTGGAACATTTTGATCTTCTAGCGCTCTCCAAAGGCTGTTATGTGAGATAGAGTCGAATGCCTTCGCGTAGTCAATAAATGCTAGGTATAAAGGCTGTTGATTTTCCTGGTGTTTTTCTATCACTTGTTCCAGAGTATGGATATGATCTGTTGTAATAAAAATATTGGTTTTTAGGGTTCCGTACCCAAAGGGTAAAAACGGGACCCTATTACTAAGACTTCGATGTCTGTCCGTCTGTCCGTCTGTCTGTCACCAGGCTGTAACTCAAGAACCACTGTAGCTAGACTTCTGAAATTTTCACAGATTGTGTATATCTGTTGCCGCTATAACAACAAATACTAAAAACATAATAAATTAAATATTTAAGGGGGGCGGGCTCCCATACAACAAACGTAATTTTTTTGCTATTTATAGCTCTTAATCAATAACGGCAACACATAGACAATTGAAATGTTCACGAAATACAATAATTGTATTTGTACTTTAATAATTAATAATAAAATTTAAATAAATTAAATAATTAAGAGTGGCTCTCATACAAAAAAACACAATTTTTAGTCTATTTTTCTTTGTAGTGGTACGGAACCCTTCTTGCGCGAGTACAACTCGTACTTGGCCGATTTTTTTATTCTCTTCTCCCTGTATCGTGTTCGACATATTGCAATTAAACATATAGTCCAATCAGTATAGTAAGTTCACCTCGAAATTCGAGATACCCAGCTGTTAGTCTGTAAATATTTGTATATTGGCACCCTAAATATTGTCTCAAAACTACATATGGTAGGGTGTGCGCAACTATTAAATTTCAAGGTCAAAAGGTCACAAAAATCGGTTTTTGCACTTTTTTTGTAAATATTTCATTTCCTATGGGTTTTTGATATTTGTATTTATTACCATAATGTAGAATACACAATTCTCAACAACTTTTGTTCAAAAAATTTTTTCATACGGTGAACCGTTTCCGATGAAGAGGGCGGAGAGCGCGCGGTCACAGTATCACTTCAGGTTAACCGGTGCCTCCGGTCGAAAACGCGCCATATTCAATGTGTCGCGACACCGGTGTCCAATCCTTTAATGTCGTGATGTATGGCATATTTCATCGATAAATTGGCTCTCAAATTTTTTCTCTCTCTCACGGTTTCAAAATGGCAGCCATTTAAGTTCTTCTCGGGCTTTCACACTAATCTGAATCGTTTCGCATTGCCCAACCCCACACCTGGGGTTCCAAATCATGCCCTAATCATGTCCGATCCTTTAATATTATGATGTATGGCATAATATGTTATTGACAAATTGGCTCTCAAAAAATTTTTTTCTCTACCTTTTGAAAAATGTTTTTCTCTGGATCTCATACAAATCTGACCAATACTTCTTAATAAAATCGTTATAACTTCTTAAGTATCTGACTTAGAGCATAGAAGCAAAAGATTTTTTTAAAGATGAAAACCTCTTCTATTTTTTGTAAATAAAAAAAAAACCCGTTTAATGCGCTATATTTTTCACAAAAAGCCATTAATTAAAAAATACACAACATTTTTTCCTTAAATTTTGGTTTTCCTATGTTTAATTCCACGAAATTCATAACGTATTGCCTGTGTAAGCGTAGTCCATAAGTTTAGCTATTAAATAACACCTTTTTTAAATTCATAGGATATTTACTTCAGAAGTATTGGTCAGATTAGTGTGAAAGCTCGAGAAAAACTAAAATGGCTGCCATTTTACAACCGTGAGAGAGAGAAAAAATTTGAGAGCCAATTTATTGCTGAAATATGCCATAAATCACGACATTAAAGGATCGGACACCGGTGTCGCGACACATTGAATATGGCGCGTTTTCGACCGGAGGCACCGGTTAACCTGAAGTGATACTTTGACCGCGCGCTCTCCGCCCTCTTTATCGGAAACGGTTCACCGTATAAAATTTTTTTTTGACCAAAAGTTGTAGAGAATTTTGTATTCTACATTATGGTAATAAATACAAAAAGCAAAAAACCCATAGGAAATGAAATATTTACAAAAAAAAGTGCAAAAACCGATTTTTGTGACCTTTTGACCTTGAAATTTAATAGTTGCGCACACCCTAGTCCTTAAGTCCTTTTGCTTTTTCTTAAATAAATTATTTATTACAGTTAACTTATTTTCTAATGCATATTGTAAGAACCTATTTCCTCTATCGTTTCTGATTCCGTAGCAGTACGGTCCCATTATTGTTTTTTTTTATATCTCCCATTACAATAAGAATGTCAGTATCGAGTAAATGAGCTTTTTGTATGTGCTCGTAGAAAGTAGAGATGTCCTCTTCTGATGCGTCACTGGTAGGAGCATAGAGCTGTATTACAGAAATATTTGTTGTTTCGAATTGCAGGTTTAGTATACACACTCTTTCTGATATTCCAATGTAATTCTCTATGTTTGATTTATATTTCTTTTTAATCAGAAAGCCGACACCATGAAGACCTTGCTCCTTTCCAGTGTAGCAAAGAATGTCATCTTCGAGCTCCAAAATTTTACTCCCAGCTCTCCTTACTTCCGACAATCCAATGATGTCGTATTTTATATTTTCAAGGGAATGTTTTAACAAAATCAATCTTTCCGGTGTCAGCAGCGATCTAACATTGTACGTGCATATAAGTACTTATATATTTTTATTCTTTTATTTTTTGGAGGGTTACAGTCTTTATCTCCTGCGGTGACCAGCCGTGGTAGGAGATTGAGAATTCTGAATTGTAATTGCTAATTAGTGCTTTCTTTGCTTTGCTTAGAGTCGGTAGAGTTATGAGCAGAGTTTAATTTTAAAATAGGTTCTATAAAGATTTCTAACTATAAAGATTTCATCTGCCTTTCTCTAGCAGTTTTCGAAATCTTGAGACACATAATACAACCTGGTGACAGACAGGCAGAATATGGACAGACGGACAGAAGGACAAATAGACAGACAGCGAAGTCAGTAATACAGTCCCGTTTCACCCTTTGTGCTTTGGGTACGAAACTCTAAAAACTGTGCAGATAATGTGCAGCTGATATTATTTCATTGACATGTTGTTGGCGGGGCTAGTTATGAGTAGGTAGAGTATTGTTTTGCCCTAGCCCAGAGCCCAGAAGCTTCGTTTCGATTAAAGATATTTTGGATTACTTTTAATAATAACTTATTATAAAAAATATTTTCATGATCATTATTTTTTACATTTATTATAAATATTCTTTTTATTTGTTAACACTTAACACGCTTAAGTGTAGACAAGTAGCAAAACTTTAAAAAACGTGCCACGTTGTTTTGGTAAAGCGTATTAGTAGGGCAGGGGAGGGTGCTATTTGTGTAGTCAGTAGTCACTCAATGGATGGACACCTAGTAGGTTTTTAATTAGGTAAAACTGATAAAAAAATAATAAGAGCGTTTTTTATTTTAGCGGTGGGTTCGGAAACTGCAGCCATTTTAAAGTTTTGAAAAAGAAAATATATTCATAAAATTTCTGATTTAGGTAAATTATAAATATATTTTAGACAACAAGGACTTAATCATTTAGTTAAGTGCAATATAAAATATCTGAAAAGCTTATAGTTAAGAAAATACAAAGCTTTATTTTTTTATATTTTAAAATGTCTCTACAGGCTTACCTATAACCTTTGAATCGTCAGTGCTTTATATGGATGCTTCTTTGGGGTATACTAAACATCCCATATCTTAATCTGACAGATCCGATGACATTTCAATATTAACAAAAAAAATTTAACCCACCACATGAGAAATCTGATTTGTATACCATGATAACTAGACACATGTCGGAAGCCTATACAAGCTTAATCTGACACGCTCGAGCTACTCCCGAAATCCCCTCTTCTCCTCCACAACTATATATTTTGTTGCTGAATCATCAGACTCAAATATTTGAATGCACTGACAATTTGATCAAAATGATTGCCATTTTTAAATTCTCCCGCCTTTTTTGTTTGACACTGCACTGGCTGGCATAGATAACCATTGCTTAATCGACACAAGCACTTTATGTAAAAAAATTGCCGGGAATACGAAAGAGTGATGTTGTGTTTTTGTATTATTTTCCTAAAATTGTGTTATTTCGGTTTTTAATGTGTAATATGGGGGTTGTAGGGGATTTATTCCCGGTCCAACGGCCACATATTTATTTTTTTGCATTTTATATTTAAAATCTTCCAGTTTCTAAATAAATATTCATATTAAACGTTAACCATCATTTCAATTATTCCATCGTCAAGTTCCGACTTTAAGATCGGTATTTAAAAACTCACGTAAGATTACGCTTATGCCCGTTTTCACCAACTACCTACACCTAAAATTTAGGGGTCCCCTAAGCCAATATTCCAAGTTTTGTTCTTGATGAATTGACAACCCCGTAACTCTTAGGTGACGTATATCTCTACATAGTATAAAACAAAGTCGCTTTTTCTGTCCTCATGTCCCTTTGTTCCCTTTAATTGCGGTGTTCTTTAATATATAGAGTGATTAAAGAGGAAGGTTTGTGATAAATATATTAATTATGGGAGTTCGCTATTTTACAAGTAAAATATCAGACGGCCATTCTATAACAGATTCATTGTCAAGGCAACCGTCGTCGTCGCCACATACGTCACCTAAGTGTACGGGGTCGTCAATCCATCCCGTAAATTATAAACGTCACCTAATGGTTTGATGGATGAATCGCATATAGTTGTTTTATTTCAAATAAACGTCACCAAGAGTTACGGGGTTGTCAATTCATCAAGAACAAAACTTGGAATATTGGCTTAGGGGACCCCTAAATTTTAGGTGTAGTTGGTGAAAACGGGCATAAGTCACTCAAAATTTATAATTCAGCCCTGGATGACACCTGGATTGATTCGATGCTTCAAACAAAAAGATAAACTTCACGCCGTCTCAAAAAAAATTCCTCAGGACGATTTAAAAAGACTTATCTTTACTCGGTACCGTAATTTTTACAACTCATTGATCCGAAAACTTAAAACCGAGTATGAAAAAACAGAGCTTTATAAAAATAAGGATTGCCCTAGAAAACTTTGGAATTCCATCAACAAAATTTCTCACCGCTGCTCAAACGACTTTTCCCGGTCTCAACCTGAACTAACAAAAATTAAAAATTCAGTAGCAGAATCCCTTAATGAATGCAACACTTATTTTGCTTCAATAGGTCAGACACTTGCACACTCTATATCTACAAAAACAAGCAGAACATCAGCTATACCACAAAATAGAAGATTTGCAGCAACTAACTCGTTCTTTATTTCACCGACAAACCAAATCAAGGTTAAGAGCTTAATCCGAAATCTAAATAACTAAATAGTTCTAGCTCCCCTGGACTTGACGGCATAAATAACAGAGTATTAAAAAGTTTAGTGGAAATCATAGCGCCTCCAATCACATTAAATATCAACAAGAGCATAGAAACTGGAGTTTTTCCCAAATCTTGGAAAACCGCCGTTGTCACTCCTATCCAAAAAGGCGGTCCTAAGGATGACCCCAGTAACTACCGACCAATTTCTCTCTTAAGTACTCTGTCCAAACTTCTTGGACGTATCATACACCGGAGATTAATTTCATTTCTAGACTCAAATCAGATAATTAACAGCCAACAGTTTGGATTTCAAAGGGAAAAACTACGGAGGACGCTGTTTCTTCTGTCGTAAATAAAGTAGTTTCCCACCTCGACGAAGGTCGGTGCTGTGTTGGTGTATTTCTTGATCTGGCTAAGGCATTCGACACAGTCTCAATATTCCATACTCTCGGAAAAACTAGAATCTTGTGGCGTTAGGGGTATTGCCTTAAAATTGTTTTCCAGCTATTTATCAGACAGACTTCAACGAGTTAAACTAGGTAATGACCTAACCTAAGTGATGCTAAACCAATTACTTACGGTGTCCCTCAGGGCAGCGTATTAGGCCCATCACTTTTCTTACTCTACATCAACGAGATTGCCTCCTTGCCCTTAGCCTCTGCAGACATCTACTGCTACGCGGATGATACTGCACTCATTTTCCACGCTAAAACTGTAAATTATGTCCGTCGAATTGCTGAAGAAGGATTAGCGCTTGTTTCAGATTGGCTTAGAACAAATCTGTTATCAATAAATGCCTCGAAAACAAAATTTGTGTTTTTTCATAAAACCGCTGCATCAAACTGCAAATCTCTACTCTATTTGAGTATACATAGCTGTTCTGCCAATGAGTGAGAGTCCTGTAACTGTCCCCAAATTCAAAGAGTACCAAATGTGAAATATCTTGGCATAATTTTAGATGAGAAGCTGTCCTTTAGGGTACATATCTGCCTACTGACCTCCCGTATTCGAAAAATAATACCAGTTCTGAAAAATCTACGCAACGCAGCGGACCCTCACTTACTAGAACCATATACCTAGCACTCTGTCAGTCTATCATAAACTACTGCACACACAGGTGTGTGGGGAGGTGCAGCGTCTATACCACCCTTATCGCTGCCGAAAGAGCTTATCGTGCTTTACTTAAAGTTGCTCTGAACAAGAGGAGAAGATATCCCACTTCTGCTCTGTATCAAGAATTTCGTGTATTAAGTGTTAGGAAACTCTACATTCTAAGAGCAGGAGTAGCTATGCACAAGCATATCCTTAGCTCCTCCCAGTACATAACACTACGGAAACAACGGTCTTTTAGGGTTCCCGCAGTTGCCGTCAAAACTTCGTTGTCTCAAAAATTTGGCTTGTTTCTCCTGCCTTACATATACAATAACCTTATTCAATTATGCCAAATTGATAAGTTATCATTTATGAAAGCTAAGACTGTTCTTTTTGAAACTCTTCTTGGAATTTCGTACGAGGAAGCTGAAAATATGATTAAAATTACGGAATAAAGTCATGCACACATACACATACACACAAACACACACACACACTAATAACATCAATAAAACAACTTTGAATTTAGTGTAATTATACTATTAATTATTATAAAAAAATGTAATTATAGTAACTTCGTTTCGTCCCCACAGGACAGGCATCGCCTAGTGTGGGGATCCGTTATCGCATAATAAGTTAAAATGTTTTTGGTAAATAAATATTTGTATTTGTAATATTGGTAGAATATTGCAAGCTTTTTATAGGCTTTGACTAGACTTTCGACTTGACGATAATCTGGAAAAACGACTTGAAAATTTTGTAATTTTTTTACGATTTTTTTTTTCCCGCCAATACTTTACTTGTGACTGGCCATGGTTTAAAAGCCGAGTGCCATAACAGGAAAAAAAAGTGAAATGACACTGTCATTATAACAGTTGACACTTGACATATAGCATAGTCGGGAACTTTGTTATTTTAATTCGAAGATTTTAATATAATGATGATTATTGAAAATTGCTAATGTCTATAAAAGCCAATTTTAAAGATAAAAAATTAAATCTACGTTTCTAACTTCCCGAAAATATTTTTGTGAATATTAAGTGTTGACCCAAAAAGTAAACTCGAAAAGTTATATTTTGTTATATTAATAATAACATTCTATTTCCAGGTATTTATTAATAATTGCTAATCATATATTATATTCAACTTTTTATATAGAATGTAAGGATTTATGTTATAAGTTATAACTTATAGTTTATAAAACATCCTTTGATGTTTTTGACTTATATTGTTTACATTGTCAAAACTTTTTATTGAACTTTTATTTTTCAGACAAAACGCACAGTTACTGCGAAAGCAGGATGAAATTCCTAATTTTAATAACGTTTCTCTGTTTGGGAAACGCGAATTTATCAGAGGTGTCTTTTTACGAGATATTAGGAGTGACAAAACAAGCTACTACCCAAGAAATAAAACAAGCCTATAAAAAGCTTGCAATAAAGCTGCATCCTGACAAAAATCCTGTGAGTATAACTCAGTTAATTATAAAGTGAATGTAGTTAAGTCTTATTTACACAGGGTACCATATGTGCAATGTGTGCAATGCATACGGGCGCCATCCTTTAGGGGCGCCAAATCGCCATCTTTAGGGGCGCCAAAACCAAGGTCCCAAAAAATTTGCCTAAAGGGGCGCCAAAATCCTTTTTTTGCAGACAGGCGCCAGTAGCCCTTACGGGGGCCCTGCATTTACACTATATGATACAAAGTGTGAACTATGATGAAATATGTGTGGGAAGTATGTGGGAGCAGTTACTAGGTCATGTCAACTTAGATAAGACGATCTTATGTGTCCAGCTTATCTTAACTAATTTAATTTACTGCAAACTGCAATACCTATTTGGCTCACATTTAATATTTTTTTACAATATAAGTACCAATTACAGTGTACATACTTTAATCCTTCAAGCCCCATAAGATCACCGGTGATCGCGACAACAATAGAATTCAATAGGATTTCCAAGAATCCCCGATCAAATGTTTTTTTTTTTTAATCAATAACTGGAAAATATTAGGCCACAAACTACAAATGAAATAGCAAACTTAATTCATCAAGCCCCAAGCGGCCACATCCGGCCGCGATAACAATGAAAAAGCTATTGTGTCTCGTTTTGCCACGATCAATGGGTTAATAATAGTATAATAATTATTTCTTGAAGCATTAATAGTAACAATTAATTTTAGAATGCAGCTGACCAACAGAAGTTTCTAAAGATAACAGAGGCATATGAAACATTGAAGGATCCTGAGAAGAGGCATAAGTACAATCTGTACGGATCACAGCAGTCTTACACCAGAAAATATGACTACCAGTCCCAAGCGGAATATAACAATTTGTACTACAATGGCCTGTACCACAATGATCCATATGTGGTTACTCTCTCTGCTAATAGTTTTTGTAAGTTTATTTACTACTATAGAGATATATCGATGGCCCCAACGAATAAACGTGCAAGAGCACTTACCCAAAAAAATTTTTTTTTTATTTTTCGTTTGCATGGACTATGATACACATATTATGTAAATTTTTTTGACTTAAAATAACGATTTTATAGCAATGTACATCTTTATTGTACGGAAAAAATAATAACATATTATATCATACTAGCTGTTGCCCGCGACTTCGTCCGCGTTAGCATAGTAGATCACATTCCAAGTATTATTTATTGTACAAAAATATTCAATGTACAGAATTGACTTTCCTACGATTTTATTTTATAATATAAATATGTTCCGCGCGGCTTCGCTTGCGTAATTTATGAATTTCACGCAACCGTACATTTTTCCGGAAAAAATAGCCTATGTCCTTTCACGTGGTCTATTCTTCATGTTTGCCAAATAACATAAAAATTGCTCCAGTAGTTCTTGAGATAATAAGCAATTTCATATAATTTCCCCCGTTTTTTTCACATGTTCCTCTATTTCTTCGCTCCTATTAGTCTTAGCGTGATAAAATATATAATAATAGCCTATAGCCTTCCTCGATAAATGGGCTATCTAAAACTGTAAGAATTTTTCAAATCGGACCAGTAGTTCCTGAGATTAGCGCGTTCAAATAAGCCCTTTCATATAATTTTCCCCGTTTTTTCCACATTTTCCTCTATTTCTTCGCTTCTATTAGTCTTAACGTGATAAAATATAGCCTATAGCCTTCCTCGATAAATGGGCTATCTCACACTGAAAGAATTTTTCAAATCGGACCAGTAGTTCCTGAGATTAGCGCGTTCAAACTAACAAACTCTTCCGCTTTATAATATTAGTATAGATAGATTAATAATAAAACATGCGCTTATTGCAGATTATTTGTTTATTTGAGTTCACCAGAATAAACGTGTTAAAACAATCTGGCGCTCGTGTCTATCTTTTCATTTGGGTTATAACTCTTGCACGATTATTCGTGTAAAAATGCAAGCGACTTCTACCACTAATTACCTCATTGCAGATGGCGAAACTTTGAATATATTAATCACAGCTATTCTATTATCTTTTACTAACTTATCTTGTCTTTTCTGCTTTTGTAAAGGTTATTCGAAGAGCTATTGTAAAGTTTATCACAAGAGCTGCTGGTGAGTTGCCGGTCTTTTTAAGAGGGAATACGCTCTCTCCTTGAAGGTTTGCAGATCGTATAGGTCCGGAAATACTGCTGGTGACAGTTCATTCCAAATTTTACAGTGTGCGGTAGAAAGTTACGCAAAAAAAGCACGGTGGAAGACTGCCACTCATCAAGGTTATGAGGATGGTATACTTTTAACGTGGAACGATGGCGAAAAGTTGCAGGAGGTATGATTCCGAACAATTCCTCAGAGCACTCCCCTTGATACAACCGATTGAGGATGCAGAGTGAAGCTATTTACATCTCGGCGTAATTCTAAGGGGTCCAGCCTGTTTGAAACACTATGGCAGTCAACAATTCGAGCGGCTCTTCGTTGGATACGATCCAAAGGGATTTGTTGGTATTTTGGGGTCCCTGCCCAGATATGAGAACAGTATTCCATATTATGAGGCCAAACCTGCACCTTGTAGAGTTGCAGGCACTGGTCCAGACTGAAATACTGTCTCGTCCTGTTAAGAACAAAAGTATCAAAAGAATCAAAAAAGTATCGTCTACCCCATTCAGAGACTTTCTCCTGTGAATTCTCTATTTTAGACATAAGTTCGTTTCGACTCTCGATGACTTTTAGCCGAGAAATATGGTGAAAGCCGGTAGATAGGGCATCCATCACCTGTACCATCATCCGCATAGCAATAAATGCCATTGGAATGTAACATGTCATTGATCTGCCAAAAAAGTTGTGACCTATTTGCATAAATTGTCGTAAAGCCCATATTATGATGGAAGCTTTGATAGTAGTGCTTTGAGCCAAACCCGATCAAAAGCCTTCGCAATATCCAAACTAACAGCCGATGCCTCTCCTCTCCATACAATCACCTGAGCCCAACGATGAGTTTGGTACGCCAAGAGATAACCAGCCAAGCGATCCATACTGTTAGTCGTGTTTGTCGCTTTGTAATGTCTGGCCGCCCAAATATCGAAAGAGCTGATAATGGATTCCATTATCTTCGAGATGACGGAGGTTTTTAGCAATTGGTCTGTAGTTGGAAGGATTTGAGCGGTCACCTTTTTTTGGGGATCGAGTACACTAAGGCTGTCTTCTAAGAAGCCGGGACAATGCCAGAAGAGTAGAAGAACCAAAAACGACGCGTTAAAACCGGAGCCAACTCTGGAGCACACTTTTTCAACACAATAGGAGGGATTCCGTCAGGCCCACTCGACTTTTGGATATCAAGGGCACGCAGGGCTATTCACACTGAGCGCTGATGTAACCTAATATCCGACATGATGCCCCATGCATCGTGGTATGGTCGGCAGTTTTTATCCCAAGGTCATCAAGGGTCGAGTTTGACGCAAGGAGCTTACCCAGAAGATCGTCTTTGTATTTTGCGTCGTGGGCCAACGATCCATTTCCTACTTGTAGGGATGGTAGGATGGCTTTCAAAAATACCCTTCAATAGCTTAGGCCAGAGACCAGAATTCACGGGTTCCCAAAGAAAGGCACTCGAGTCTCTCACTGATACTATTGACGTGCTGTTTCTTTGCCCGATTAATCCCTCTGTTGAAGGATCTATAAGCAAGGTTGTACTATATTTTATATGTATGTGTCCACGCATAGACGCGAGGTAGGTCAATATTTATCAAGAACAACAATAGGACAACAATATTTTTTACTGAACCGTCAACAAGAAAGTATTAGCTAACTAGACGTTCCACGCGGCCTCGCCCGCATAAATGAGAAACTTTATGGAAACCGTACATTTTCCCGCAAAAAATAGCCTATGTTCTTTCACATCATAGTCTACTCTACATCTGTGCCAAATAACTTAAAAATTCATCCAGTAGATCGCGAGATAAGCGCCTTCAAATAATTTTCCCGGTTTTTTCTACATTTTCCTATGTTTCTTCGCTTCTATTCGTCTCAGAGTGATAATTTATAGTTTATAGCCTTTCTCGATAAATGAACCATCTAACGACGAAAGATTTTTTCAAATCGGACTAGTAGTTCCTGAGATTGGCGTGTTCAAACAAACAAACTCTTCTACTTTATAATATTAGTATAGATTTACATTTTATATCATACACTAATAAGGTCGTATTGCATAAATAATGAATCAACTTCTTAACACGAATATACGGGCTTTTATCTTTACAAACATGTAAAAGCAACAAAATATACAAGAATAAGCGTGTAAATGACCAGAGCATGGTTCAGGAGGAACATTTCACTGCACTTGTTAAAACTTCATTTATGACACGAATAAACGTGCATTGATACAATAGTGTTAACAAGTCACATATTATTCACTAGAATAATAATTTAATATTGTTTTTCTTAAATATGTAGTGAACCGTTAATATTTGATTTTTAATAAATATATGAGCTGAAAGATATTTTTTTTACCTTTAATTTGATTATACATTATATTTGTCTATTTATTATGTAGTCAAAGTTATGTGGTTCCAAACGTTTTTTTGTCTTCCTGAAAAGTTGTCTTTTTTCGATTGCACGTTTATTCGTTGAGGCCATCAATATTATTGCTTACTTGTTGAGTAAGATGCGATCAAGCAAACTGATTTTAAAATAATAATAAGTTAGATCTTGCCACGATTATAACCTTTATCCTATCAAGCCCCATAAGAGCACCGGTGATCGCGACAGCAATAGAATAACAATTGATTTCCAAGAATCATGTTATGTGCTTTTGAGTTATTTCGACTCCATATTATTACTTCACCATAATAATATATTAAATGCAAATCAAAATCATCATAATATAATTTAAATTGTTATTTCAACAGAATAAAAAAAATGTTTTATGTATAAAAAATTCAGCACACTTAAATAGTTGTTTTAAATTAAAAGTTACTGTGGGAAATCAAACGGTGGTAGGCAACGTAGTATCATCATTCTGAAAGCATTTTTTAAAAATCTACTCAGAAATAAAACATTTTTTATTTTATTATAACCTGTAAAATGCCACAAAAATTAAATTTTATGTTTCAGACTCATACTTGAATGATGGATTATATTTTATAAATTTTTATTCTCCATTCTGCCCACCTTGTCAGAACTTAGCTGACCATTGGAAGAAATTGGCTGAATTTTATAAAGACATAGTAAGTTTTACTTTATAGCATCAGTTCTTTATAGTTTATTGATATTGGATTGATAACAATTGAAAATCTATTGTGTCTGCGTTACCCACGATGGAAGTGTTAACAATTTTTCTCTGTTTAAAAAATGTTATGAGATTCTCTGTTTAAAATATGTTATTCATATTATTTATTTATTTTATTTATTTTACACTCTATGTACAATGTACTATCAGAGAAGTTGATTCCTATGCAAATCGGGGACCTACGTAGTTTGGTTGCGTTACTTCAAACCCAGCCGACAGGTCACAATTAACATTGAATTGACATATTCGACCAAATAACGTTGGTCTATCAACTGCATAGGAATCAATTTCCTCGATGGTACAATGGCGGACTTAATGTCATAGGGCATTTTCTACCAGTCAACCATTTTGTAGTAGCAGAGACAAAACTAAAAAACACAGATGCTTTCTATTTGGAAAAAATAACAGACATTCAAGAAATAAATAATGAAATATATATAATAAATACTGATAAAGACAATAACAAATACTAGGCATACTAATATACAAATCAAGTTACACATATATTTACATACTAATACTACTATGCCGATTGATATGATAACATATAAGCTATACTATACAATATACATATTATACATATTATATACATAAGTTTATACATACATCCATATAAAACACTGAGTAATGTATACTTTAATATACTTATGATTCTGCCAATTTATTTAGATAGAGCAGTCGGACTCTATTAGATTCTATATTAGTTATAAAATATTTACTTTTATAATAAAATGCTGATTGTATTTTTCAGGTCAATGTTGCATCAGTTAATTGTAAATATTACAATTCCTTCTGCTACAACAACATGAGAATAGGAAGCTACCCATCTTTACTTTTTTACCCTGATGTAAGTTTTTAAACATAAGAAAAATAAAAAAATCGGCCAAGTGCGAGTCGAACTCGCGCACGAAGGGTTCCATACTGATACACAGCAAAAATAGGTCAAATATTGTGTTTTTGTATGGGAGCCACCCTTAAATTTTTATTTTATTTTAATATTATTAATTAATATTAAAGTACTCATATAACAAAAGAATTTGTGAAAAATTCAAGTGCCTACCTCTTGCCATTATTGATATAGAGCGAAAAAGGCCGAAAAAATAACGTTTGTTGTATGGGAGCCTCCCTCAAATATTAATTTTATTTTGTTTTCATTATTTGTTATTATAGCGGCAACAGATATACACAATCTGTGAAAATTTCAGAAGTCTAGCTATAGCGGTTTTTGAGATACAGCCTGGAGACAGACAGACAAACAGACAACGAAGTCTTAGTAATAGGGTCCCGTTTTTACCCTTTGGGTACGGAACCCTAAAAACAAAACCTACTTTGATATAATATTAAGAGACATAAACACATTATATAGGATACCTAGACACAGTGATAAAAATAGTGCTGTTCGGTGTTCCATAAAATTTGACTCAACTATTTTTTTTATTTCAGGGTAAAAATGGCAATTTTGTCCTATACCGAGGAGCGCACAGGTTTGACTCCTTAGAGGAATTTGTGATGATGTACATAAAGAGTAAAGTTAATGTTGCACATGTGTCACAGATACAGAATGTGGACAAACCCATAGCTTATATCGTTGATACTGACAACTTGTACACTGATGCAATAATGAGGATAGCTTATAAACTAGTGAGTACTTTCCTGCTATTTTTATTTTCAGTGTCAGAGCCCATGTAGTGGATGGCAAAGTATTAAAGAATTACGCAAAATAAGGACTATGTCGACGCCATTTGTTGACGTTGTATGAATATTACTGTACGAATATACATGTGTGAGTGTGACTATAGCTTTCTCTCGAGTGAAACTATATGGGCCTTTTACACTCAGCCGCTGCCAGAAATATTTCCCTGAATAATTCTGTGACAGTAAAGACGCGAGTGACTGTTTGCACTTAGCCTTCTACTCACTTGCCGCGTAGGGCGCCAGTGGCATATTTACATTCTCGCGCTGTCCGCTTCCCTGCCTAACAGAGGTGTCGGCCCAGAGGCGGCGTAAGGCGTAGGCGACGTGGACGACCGTCCACGGCCTCGTGGTCCAAGGGGCCTCGCGTCCCTTGGACCATGAGGTTTTTTAAAATCATTTACGAGTTTTGATACTCAATTATTCATAAATAAAAAGTTTTATGAATAAAAATTTGAGTATCAAAAATTGTTTCTCTCAAAAAATCTGTCCTCTTGCGTCATCCATCGGGGGCCTCGCAAAATATATTTTAGGGGGCCTTGCAAGATATATCTTGCCCAGTGCCCACATCAAATTTAGGTCTTGCCCCGCCACTGGCTGTCACAATAACACTAATTTTGGCCACGCGTCTTAACATCTTTGTAGGATTAAAATCCTGTTAACCATAGACATTTACGTTTTTCAGAAAGGCTTAGCAACTGTAGTGATCGCCAAAGAGAATGTTCGGAAGAAGTTAACGGATAATACAGAAGCAGTAGTTGTGTTCAAGTACAAAAATACGAAGATTGAAATAGAGAGTATGGACGAGAAAAGTATTGTAAATGACATTGTGGCTGCCTTACCGAAAATAGGAAAAATTGGATTGGATAAGTTGAAGGTAAATATACTGTTAATGATCACTTGATCCAGTTTATCTACAAAAACTAATGGTTTAACTTCCATGGACTAGAAGTCTAGCGTGAGACAGCATAATGTTTCTATCTCTTTTTTTCTTTGTTTGATGTCTTAATATTTTGATCCTTCGACCAGATTCTCAGAGATTCTCGGAAATGCCACTGTATTCTATTGTTGTCGCGATCACCGGTGCTCGTACGGGGCTTGGTGTTACCCCAGACTAGCGCCGTTAGAGATAAACTACGATAACATGGCGCACCCCACCAAATTACTGTTTCAATGTGTGTAGTCACATCCTTATGAAAGAGTTTGTATGTAGTAAGTATTCAACCAATCAACCAGTGCTCGTAATATTTCACTTAATGTCACTTATTACCAAGATTTGTTGGTCAACTAATCATAACTAGCCGACCGCATAAGACAACGCACTTCAAACGTTTTGAATTTTGGAGGGGCGCGCCATGTTATCGTAGTTTATCTCTACGAGTCGAAAAACTTTTGCCTTTATATTAGATAAACATTAAAATCATTATTTTTTTATGTAGAAAATAAGGACGGATCTTCGTAACGGCCATGACAGATCGTGGTTGTTGTATTTCACAAAAAAAGGAGATGACTACATGTTGTTACATCAATTGAAGGCAGCTTTACCGCACATGCATTTTGGTGAGTTTCTTTTTCACTTTAGTTTATCTTACTCTTTACATAATATTATAATAATATAAGTAACACAGTCAGAGTCCAGAGAATCTTATCCTAACAAGTTATTAACAACAGCTGTCTAACTACTCAATTCACTATGCTCACCAATACCATTCTATGCTAGGTAGAGAATTTTGAATATTATATTTGCTTGTAGAGATAAACTACGATAACATGGCGCGCCCCTCCAAAATTCTAAACGTTTGAAGTGCGTTGTCTTGCGCGGTCGCCTAGTTATGATTAGTTGACCAACAAATCTTGGTAATAAGTGACATTAGTGGAATATTACGAGTACTGGTTGACTGGTTGAATACTTCAACTACATAATTACAAACTCTTTCATAAGGATATGACTACACATATTGAAGCAGTAATTTGGAGGGGCGCGCCATGTTATCGTAGTTTACCTCTAACTATTTCGTATTTTTTAAAATGATGCTCTTTTAGGACATAATAATATTATGGTTTTAAGTGATATACACCATTTCGTTTTTGCCGATTCAGGCTTAATCCAGAACCGATTTATTTTGCAGGTGAAATCGACTGTGACGCCCTATCTGACCTGTGCGACTCGCTGCAAGTGACCGAAACCCCGTCGGTCGGGTTGCTAAAGCCCGGCGGTGCTTACCAGTACTTATGGCGCTCCGCCCCCGCGTACGTAGCGGACGCGGGGCGAGCGCTCAACCTGCACACCCTGTCTCCTTCTGACTATAATAATATATTGAGTGGAGGTGAGGATTTTCAGTGCGAAGGTACTATCAGGGAACTTGTTTCGTACGGCCTGTCCACATCTCCACGTCACGACATCGTCAACGAGGAACGGTGCGGTAATGTGGCACGGTACGTTGACGTGACGTGAAAATTTACGTCAACGTAACGTGAAAATGTACCCAGCCGACAGATCGCGAGTCGCGACTCGCGACTAATATTGAATTGACATAGTCATAGGCTGCACGGTCAAATTCTCATCAATCTGATCCATCAATCTGATTGACGGAATATTGATGGTTATAAAAAGTTCATATTAAAAATACGATCAATCCATCAATCCGAGTCGTACACGATCAAATTTTCGTCAATCCGTGCCGGATTGATGGATGAGATTGATGAAAAATTGACCGTGTAGCCGCTGACTTAGACCAACCAAATGACGTAAGACCGTCAACTGCCTATGAATTAATTTCTTAAGTAACCCGCAAACGATCAAATTTGTTTGACAAACATGTTTGATGTAATTTACGTTTTCATCAAACAGCAGCGCAGACGAACAAACGTGCATCAAACAAGTTGTCAAACAATTAGCTAGAATCGGTTTGAGATCATGAGATCTTGTTTGACAAATACAGCGGAACACGTTCAAACACGTTTGTCAAACGCTACGCAAAAACAAATTTCTTCAAACATGTCAAACACGTAGTTTGTTTGACAAACGCTTCAAACAAAGCTGTACACTATCAAACTGTTTGACAAACACGTAAAATTTGACAAACAATTTGATCGTTTGCGGGGTACTTTAGATAGAACATTATAAATTATTACAGTGCTCCCAAAGTGAATTGCGCATAGAAATTTTCGTCATTTTTCGGCAACGATAGTTTTTCCCGAGCGTCGGAAGAAAACCTTTTATTGCGCATGTCCAAATCATGTCATGCCATGGCAACGCCGCAACTTGTTGGTGGCGTTGCCATGGCATGACATGATTTGGACATGCACAATAAAAGGTTTTGTGGCGCATACGCCAAAAATACAGACGATTAATATGATATTTACTTCTATATCTATAGCACAAGGTGCAAAATGCAAAAGCATTATTTGGGGCTCTTACGTTTCATAGATTCGGGTGTTTCCGTGATTACGACAATAGGCTACTTGACCTAATTTTTTTCTTCCTTTTAATCGCTTCTTAATCATTCATTTTCACCAAAAAAACTAATATTTTAATATTGTATATATAACAGTAGAAAGCCATAAAAATGTTGATTGAAAAATATGCCTTCTATATGGCGCCGAAAACACTGTCCGCCATTGTGCCGCCATGGTGTGACGTCATGTTTTTTGTATTTTATATTTTCTTTATTGAAAAAAGTTTTATGTGCTAATCGTACGAGTGTAACAGTGGCAAAAAATTAGAAAAGAATTTAGAAATCATGTGTAATGTTGAACACTTTTGGAGAAAAGTTTTGGCCATTTCATTTCCCAACTACAACAAATGGAGATAATATATAAAACTGATGTTTTATTTGATTTATTCAAGAAAATATGTTTTACAAATCTTTCTAGGCTTATTCTTATTATTTATGTACAAATAAACTTACATATAACGAGCGCGATAAATAAAAGATATTAAATTACAAATGGGATGACGTCACATCCAAATCGGAAGTACCGCAAAAGCGTTTTCGTCAGTACAATTCATATTTTCATAAAATCATATTTTCAAATCGACTTTATTTATCGATCATAAGCTTTTATTTGATGATAAGGGTGAAATACGGTTTCCTAGGCCAAGTTACTAGACTAGAAATATGCATTTTTTCAATGAAATTGAATATAGATCAAGTAGCCTATTAGCGAAGATTTGCAAGCGCATTAATAATTTGGGAGTACTGTAAGTATTTTAAAATATTTCAAGCAAGATACTACTTGTTAGCTTACGAGTAATTCACTAGATCTGAATGTTATATCGTGTATCTGGTGACATAAAAATTAGCTTTGCTAATATTTTTTATAGACACAGCTTTTACGTGTTTAGTTAGACGTACTATACGTGCCTCTGCATGCTTTAGCGAAGAAATAATAATATGCCGATTTATGTTCCAGAAATGTCAATGTGGGTGCTACTAGTGGCGCCCGCCGGCGCGGCCTGGGACCATCTTTTAGACCCCTTCACACAGGCCAGTCTAGACATGATCGACACAGACATACATGTAAGTTGTAGCCAACTTAGGGGCTTAGGTTAGGTTAGGCGACCGCTCAGGGCGCCAGATAAAAAGGAACGGCGAAGGCACCCTTTCTATATGTGGTGAAATCTCGCGTAGGGCGCTAAAGCCGGCACTGGTTTTAGGGTCTAAAAATGAATGCTGAATTACGCCGACGTAAATTCCGCCGCGTTTCAAATCCATACAAAATATGGGCGGAACGCGACAGACGACACACTATGCCGAAATTCCGTCGTGAGCCGAATTTCCGTCGAGCTGAGTCGAGCGTAAAGTTCGGCAGCAATTCGGCGGTAATGTTTTGTATAGCAGCACACTATACGCGACGGAATAGGGATGATGACAAGGTCAAAGATTAGCGAATTTTGTTAATAAAATAAAGAAATCACGGTAAAAAATAAGTGTTCCCAAAATTTCAGCTCGATAGCATTTGTATTTTTTTTGTTATGCGCCTTCAAAGTTGGATAATCAAGTCGAATTTTTTTTCAATAAAATTTCTTAATATTTGTATACCATTCGATAACTTATGCAATTAAAAGCAACTTTTGTTATGAAACCACTTTCATAAACGCAATATTTAATATACCTATCGAATAAAGTTCTCTCCCGATCCGTACAAACTACGAAAGAGTGACGTCAGTCTTTCGTAGCACTTTGTATGGAGCGTTTCGGGCAGGTCTATTTTATGAGATGTTTGAATTGTCATATCTTGGTGAATTTTTAAGCTATCAGAGTCATTCTTTCAGCGATGTTTTTATTTTTTAAGGGTCTTTCAATCACCAATAAGAAAAAAAAATAGTTATCAAGCCTATTATCAAAACCGAATATAGGAAATCCAACCTTATCTCCAAAGCATTAACGCACACATTACATCTGAGAATTTTAAATACTCACGCGCGCGTTCCGCAACGGAAATTACGCCGCGAAATTTCGGCTTTTCGCGTAATTTATAGTGTGTCGCATCAGACGTAAGCGGCTGAACGTAATTTCGGCCACGTAAATCACGCCGGCGTAATTCAGCCTAGTGTGTTTAGACACTTAGCCTGACGTAATTTTATGCATAATAATTGATCGTAACATTTGAAGAAAATGAGTGTTATGTATCCGACTCATCCACTACCTAGATAATTATAATGGTAAATCTCAAATTCGAGAAACCGTTTAACTCCGCACGTAAGCCCCTTTAACCCATCAGTCGTGGCAAAACGAGACACAATAGCTTTTTCATTGTTATCGCGGCCGGATGTGGCCGCTTGGGGCTTCATGAATTAATAAATGAAAAATACCTACAAACTACAACTTGGCTTGCGGAGTATATTTGCATATTCTTGTAATATATAGCTCTCCCATTAAAACATCCACGTCATATTTCAGTTTTTATTATTAATTTTGTTTTATTTATTCATTAGTTCGGCATAATGGTATGTAATACAAGCACAGCGCAGTACTGCTACCGGTTAACACGTGATGAGCCCGTGATAATCGTACAGAACGGCAGCTCCAGACACTACCACAACGGCCGCATTGAGAGGGACGATATTGTGGAGTTTATTGACCTACTCAGAGATACTACAGGTAATAGTGAGCGAAACTTTAAATAAATTAATAGTTTTAATATTTGAACATAGGATTTTTTTGTCACTGAATTCTGCATAAAGTATAGTTTTCACAGAGCCAGTACTGGCTGCCAATAAGACTGGCAGCCAGTATTGGCTTGGTATATACCGCGTGTGAACAGTTTTTCAAGCCAGGCCAAACTGTTCACACGCGGCATATGCCAAGCCAATGCTGGCTGCCAGTCTTATTGGCAGCCAGTACTGGCTCTGTGAAAACTATACTGTAGAGAAGTCAGATTTTGTGTGATGGATATCAAGTAAATTAATTCCTAGAGTCGAGATGTGAGAATTGAGACTTAAGAAAAGTATTGTAAACGCCTGCCTGCCTAGCATACGCCAACAATATATCTCACTCTCGAGATAATTAAAAAAGTCTCATAATGTCAAAATCTCGACATTATCTCGACAAAACTCTATAAAAATGTGTTATTTCGATGATAGATCTACGCGAGAAAAAATGTTTGTCATGCTAGGGTCAATAGAGATGAAGATACAAACTATCAAACATCGAGAAACATGTAGAGTGAGATATCTCGTTGGCGTATGCTAGGCAGGCTGATATATTTTGTGAATTGTATGATAAAGTATTGAACTAACAGTAACAAAAAACTTAAAATACAGCTTGTCTCTCATTGGCCCTTTTTAACTGATGCAGCGCGGCATTTACGAGTATAATAAATAATAATATATTGTTTCTTTACTAGAAAACTTTAATTTTATCAGAGTTTTACATGATTTTTAACCTCTCGACAAAACGACATACCCAAAAAAAAGCACGGTCACGACGATAAATAAATATTAGCGCAAATAAAATACTTATTTATTTTTTCCAGATGTGGAACTAACAGAGGAGCAGGCCATAGAAGTGGCCGCGAGCCGGGATCAAAACTGGGTGTTAGCGTACATGCCCGCAGACTGCCGCGTCTGTGAACAGCTCATGCATGAATGGCGGGTAGTGGCTAAGAAGGTATGTATGTGTGTGAAAGGGGTGACACACGTACGAACTTAAAGTACGCGGGTTTTAAGTTCGCGAACTTACTCGGCTCGCGTCGGTGACACACGAGAATCGCTCACACTGAATCACCATGCCCCCCGGCTCGCGGCTCGCGGCGCGCGGCTCGCGGCTCTTTGCTGACACACAGGCGATTAAGATCGTCGAGCCATAAGTCCGCGTACATACTCGCGTGTCTCTCACCCCCTTTACTCCTCGATTCTTCAGATCTAAAATGGCCACTGTCACATTTTAATACCTCGATCGTGGGAATCGCAAACAATAAATTTCCAATTGTTATGCGGCAGCCTGCTGTCGCTTGGGGCTTGATGGGTTAAAATGTTTTGAAAGAAGTCCCTTTACTGAAACTGCTAAGGAGTCCCTCACTTTAGGCAAGTGCGTTCATAAGAACAAATCATGCACGCCGCATGGGCGCTATTCACTCGCTACTCAAAAGCCCAAGGAACGTGCACGTCATTAGAACGTCAGCACGCCAGTATAACGTCGTTGTATAGAAGACAGTCAAAATTAACTGCAGGCCCGCACGCCGAGGAAAACTTATTATATTTGAATTGTCTTTATACACAGGTTCGTCCGCTGCGCGACGCACGAGGTGGCGTGCGTGTCGGCGCGGTGCGGTGCGCTGTGGCGCGCGGCCCGCTGTGCGGCAACGTGCGCGCCGCCACCGCTAGACTGTACCCTACGGGGCGGAGGGAGCACTACGCGTACGTATATTACTGTATATTATAGACTCAGGTTCGTCCGCTTCGCGACGCACGAGGCGGCGTGCGTGTCGGCGCGTTGCGGTGCGCTGTGGCGCGCGGCCCGCTGTGCGGCAACGTGCGCGCCGCCACCGCTAGACTGTACCCTACGGGGCGGAGGGAGCACTACGCGTACGTATATTACTGTATATTATAGACCCAGGTTCGTCCGCTGCGCGACGCACGAGGCGGCGTGCGTGTCGACGCGGTGCGGTGCGCTGTGGCGCGCGGCCCGCTGTGCGGCAACGTGCGCGCCGCCACCGCTAGACTGTACCCTACGGGGCGGAGGGAGCACTACGCGTACGTATATTACTGTATATTATAGACCCAGGTTCGTCCGCTGCGCGACGCACGAGGCGGCGTGCGTGTCGGCGCGGTGCGGTGCGCTGTGGCGCGCGGCCCGCTGTGCGGCAACGTGCGCGCCGCCACCGCTAGACTGTACCCTACGGGGCGGAGGGAGCACTACGCGTACGTATATTACTGTATATTATAGACCCAGGTTCGTCCGCTGCGCGACGCACGAGGCGGCGTGCGTGTCGGCGCGGTGCGGTGCGCTGTGGCGCGCGGCCCGCTGTGCGGCAGCGTGCGCGCCGCCACCGCTAGACTGTACCCTACGGGGCGGAGGGAGCATTACGCGTTAGTACTAGCTATTTAGAGGCATATTTAATCCTTCGATCGCGGCTTCTTGGAAATCTATTATAATTCTATTGTTGTCGCGGTCACCGGTGTGATTTGTGTTTTTAATTTTAAGTTCTACTTACAAATAAAGCATTTTCTAATCTAGTGTTTTTCAACAGGTTCTTATAAGAGATCTTAATAAGAGCTTTGTCTTCAATTATTCTGTTATACAAAATTTTGTTGAAATCATTAAAACAATAAATAATAATATTTTAAATTTTCAGCGTGACACTACAACAGCTGTCGCAGGCACCGTACATATTGGAGTGGATATTCGATATACTCGCCGACTCCATAACCAAACTCAACTGGCAGGTGTTCTCAAAGTCCATCATAGCTGAAGAACTCAATCCTAGCTCGTAAGTAAAATAATTTTCGCCTGCGTTTGCTAAATTACTAAAATTTTGTGAGATTAGTAAGATTGATTCATTAATCATACCTAACCTACACACATACTCTAGGATCGGAAATAAATCTGTCGTTGAATGAATTTCTTTCATTATGCAATAAGCATTGACCTGTCGCTAGATGTCTCCTCTCACGTTAAAATTTTACTTAAGCTAATCTATGTTATGCATGACTTTTCGTCCGTCCTATCTATGTAATATTTAGGTCGTAGAAACATCGAGATTGTTTTTGGAACGAAGTTCCTTATCCTGCGTTGCGCCTTGGGCTAGACTGAAAAAGTTGTAACGACACTTTTTTATTAGTTCATCAGTAGGAGCAGATTGATAGTATTCATGTGCGTCAACTAAATGGCGTTTTTTGAGAATAAACAGCGACGCGTTGTTAGTATTCCTGGGCGTCAGTAGATGGCGTTTTTTAATAATTTTTTTGAGTGTATGTAATTACTTATACGCACGTACGTATATACAGGTTTTTTGAACATACGAAATAACTTCGTTCCATTCGGGTGTCCCTTGACACCACTCAAGTTTTTTAAAATGTTTTATAACTACCAAGGTGCTGCCATTTTGTTACTATTTCTGACATGGAAATTATTTTTTACAGGAATAAGAAACCGTGGCTTGTGTTCTTCCATTCGCCGCGCTGTTACCGCTGCTACGAAATGTTCCCGGAGTTTGCGACTGTGTCCATTGTAAGTACCATCGAGGAAATTGATTCCTAGGCAGTTGACGGACCTACGTCATGCGGTCGGCTTATGTCAATTCAATGTTAGCTGCGATCGGTCTGATGGATTTGACTTAACGCGACCTACTTAGGTCCGCCGTCTGCCTAGGAATCAACTTCTCTGATAGTAAGTACAAAGAATCTTGGTACACTAGATCAGTGTTCCGCAAAAGGTGTACCGCGGCACACTGGTGTTGGCCAATAGTTGGTGTGCCACAAAAAATGATATTTTACTTACATATTCCTAGTTTATAAGAACCAAAAAAAGGCAACATCTTACGACGATCGACGAAAGGAATGGGAATTGGGGACAGAGCACCCCCGTGGCCCGTACACGCTGATTAATATGTGCACAATAGACACAACTACTTCTGTCTACTCTGTATGTGTTGTACCTCCTTCTAGCTGTACCTTGAACACAAAAAGTTTGTGGAACACTGCGCTATATGATGCCAGTAACTTCCTTAGTACCGAAATTAGTTTATCTCGCGAGAACCGTAAAATTTTCCGCGATAGCTCCAAGTATTTCCATACCAATTTTCCATTAAAATCAGTTCAGCAGTTACGGCCGTTCCCTGCAATATATTTTGATCTATCTTTGGTTTTGCCCTACTAGAGATAGGAATAGTTACCTATCTTATGTCAATTCAATGGTCGTAACTCGTATCATCTCGTATGTCAAACCAGAGATAGATTGAATATTGGGAACGGCAGTCTCAGTCTGTCAGTTACCTCTTTACTACCCGTTCGCGCTAATCGCTGCCGCTGTCAACTGTCACGCATTACCGTTCTCTCACTCACTCGGCTCTGTGAGTGAGTGAGAAGGTAAACGCGTGACCTTGACAGCGGCGAACTTAGCGCGAACGGGTAATAGGTAACAGACAGACATATTTTCGCATTTATAATATTAGTATCAATATTCAATACAATCCATTTATTGAATAGTATAGAAAACATTCATAACATTGCAATATTAAATAACATACTTACAGAATGTGCCCAAATTGTTGGTAATTAAACTGAATCATTCTCTTTTCAGCTGCTCAAAGACAGTATGTTATACGGCAAAGTGAACTGCGTATCTGAACGCGGTTTGTGTCACAGCGAGAACATAAACAGTTATCCTTCGCTGCGTCTGTACCTGCCGCGACGAGGTGGCAACATGGCGACCGTTCGATCTATATCGGTGAGGGACTTTGAAAACATTATTGAGGACATAAAACCACATCTAGCGAGGTTCGACGGTAATATGTTGGTGGATTTGGACATGGCCATCCGAAGTCATATACGTGATGAGCTGTAGAAATATTAGGTAACTAGCTGTTGCCCGCGACTTCGTCCGCGTTAGCATAGTAGATCACATCCCAAGTATTATTTATTGTACAAAAATATTCAATGTACAGAATTGACTTTCCTACGATTTTATTATATGTAGATGTTCCGCGCGGCTTCGCTTGCGTAATTTAGGAATTTCACGAAACCGGAACTACTGGAACAATTTTTCCGCAAAAATAGCCTATGTCCCTTCACGTGGTCACGTTTTTATGTTATTTGGCAAACATGAAGAATACTTCATGTTTGCCAAATAACATAAAAATTGCTCCAGTAGTTCTTAAGATAATAAGCAATTTCATATAATTTCCTCCGTTTTTTCCACATTTTCCTCTATTTCTTCGCTCCTATTAGGCTTAGCGTGATAAAATATAGCTTCTAGTCTACCTCAATAAATATGCTATTTAACACTGAAAGAATTGTTCAAATCGGGCCAGTAGTTACTGAGATTAGCGCGTTCAAATAAGCCCTTTCATATAATTTCCCCCGTTTTTTCCACATTTTCCTCTATTTCTTCGCTCCTATTAATCTTAGCGTGATAAAATATAGCCTATAGCCTTTCTCAATCAATGGGATATCTAACAGTGAAAGAATTTTTCAAATCGGACTAGTAGTTCCTGAGATTAGCGCGTTCAAATAAGCCCTTTCAAATAATTTCCCCCCGTTTTTTCCATATTTTCCTCTATTTCTTCGCTCCTATTAGTCTTAGCGTGATAAAATATAGCCTATAGCCTTCCTCGATAAATGGGCTATCCAACAGTAAAATAATTTTTCAAATCGGACCAGTAGTTCCTGAGATTAGCGCGTTCAAACAAACAAACTCTGCAGAATTATAATATTAAGTATAGATGAGTTGAGATTAGCAAATAATAGGATCTAGGATTATTATAGTCGCAGAAAATTTGGTACATTGACCCATTGCTACTGTGTCTCTCGACTGTGTCAATCGAGCGCGAATTATAACCATTTAAATTCTATAGCGTCAGTGACACGTTCTTCTGAGTTCTGAGTAGTCTGTGTCAGTGACGCTGCGATTGCGCCGCCGCGACAGAGGGACAGTCTGGAAGATCACTAACGCCGCGTTAGTGTCACTGTGCTCGAATTACGTTACCTAGAATTTCATACAGGTATGAAATTATATTTCTATACTAGCTGTTGCCCGCGACTTCGTCCGCGTGGACTATAGTTTATAGTTGTTCCCGTACATCGATTGAATAGTTAACGCGCAAATCATAAAACTTATTAAAAGTATAACATAGTGTGAGACAATATACTTTTATGGTATGATAGATGTTCCGCGCGCCTTCGCCCACATAATTTAGGAATGTCATGGAAACCGTACATTTTTCCGCAAAAAAAGAAACCTATGTCCTTTCACGTGGTCTATTCTTCATGTGTGCCAAATAACATAAGAATTGCTCCAGTAGTTTCTTAAGATAATAAGCAATTTTAAATAATTTTCTCCGTTTTTTTCCACGTTTTCCTCTATTTCTTTGCTCCTATAAGTCTTAGCGTGATAATATATGTATAGCCTATAGCCTTTCTCGATAAATGGTCTATCTAACACGGAAAGAATTTTTCAAATCGGACCAGTAGTTCCTGAGATTAGCGCGTTCAAATAAGCCCTTTCAAATAATTTCCCCCATTTTTTCCACACTTTCCTCTATTTCTTCATTCCTATAAGTTTTAGCGTGATAAAATATAGCCTATAGCCTTTCTCAATAAATGGGCTATCTAACACTGAAAGAATTTTTCAAATCGGACCAGTAGTTCCTGAGATTATCGCGTTCAAACTATTACTGAATAAGCATTTCATATAATTTTCCGTTTTTTTCACATTTTCCTCTATTTATTCGCTCCTATTAGTCTTAGCGTGATAAAATATATCCTATAGCCTTCCTCGATAAATGGGCTATCTAACACTGAAAGAATTTTTCAAATCGGACTAGTAGTTCCTGAGATTAGCGCGTTCAAACAAACAAACAAACTCTTCCGCTTTATAATATTAGTATAGATATTATAGACATCTGTCGCGGCGTCAATGACGCTATAGACGCTCGCTCCGAAAGGCTTTAAAGCGGCATCTAAAGCTAAACCTACAATTGAGTATGGTGCAATGAAAATTAAACTAGTTCAATCATTTCAATGTTAACCCTAAACGGGCAATAATATTGCACAATACCTAATATTGGGCAAAAAAAGTTATCGTCTAGAGGCCCGCTATGGGAGCACTAGCAATATCGAGTATAATATTGATGTCTGTGTGAAAGCAACAAGATGAGTTAGTTGGTCTGTGTGCCTGTACAATACTTCGGCTGTATTATTTTTTGTTAGAAAGTAGTTACTAAAAATCTCAATAATTATCTAATTTATACTTTCGCTTTAGAGCTTTTATCACCTATCTATTATAATACTAAAAGAACTTTAAATGATACTGAAAATGATCTTAAAAAACAATAAATCTCCAAATTGTATCGCATTGAACAATTATTATTATTGTATTGTTGCTATTAACTAGAATTAGAACTTTTTATACGCGCTTTGTTCCTTTAATATTTTTAACTTAGTATTAGGTAGAAAATGCATTTAACCCGTACGAGCACCGGTGATCGCGACAACAATAGAATACAATAGCATTTCCGAGAATCCACGATCGAAGGATATTTCCTTATTTAATTAATAATAATATTATCCAAATGTGATATATAATTTTAAGCTAATTTTAAGTACAGATGATATTTAAGTATAAGTTATATGAAGTTTAAGTATAATTATTTATTGCTTTCCTTTTCTTCTGAGCCAGTATTTTTAGGTATTTCTAGACAATTTAATGAAAGAACAAAATACTTGTAACTTATTTAATAACCATCTTTAACATTCCTTTTACTTATTAGGCCGTGTTCAAACCAAACTGACTGTCAGCCGCCGAATGTGAGCGAATGTTACGCAGTTGTATTTCCATGCATAATATTCACTTTTTAGGGTTCCGTACCCAAAGGGTAAAAACGGGACCCTATTACTGAGACTTCGATGTCTGTCCGTCTGTCTCCAGGCTGTAACTCAAGAACGGTAATAGCTAGAGTTGAAATTTTCACAGATTATGTATTTCTGTTGCCGCTATAACAATACTAAAAACAAAATAAATTTAATATTTAAGAGGGGCTCCCATACAACAAACGTGATTTTCTTAACATTTTTTGCTCGTTAGATGACAACAGGTAGCCACCTGAAATGTTCACAAATTATTCAATTTTATTATTAATAATTAAATAAAATTTAAATTTAAGGGGGGCTCCCATACAAAAAACACAATTTTTGACCTATTTTTGCTCTATAACGGTACGGAACCCTTCGTGCGCGAGTCCGACTCGCACTTGGCCGATTATTCGTTCACACCAAACCGACAATACGCCATTACGCTAGGCGTAGGCGCGGACATTCGATACCGTATATTTTCACACTGGGGCTCACAGTGAGCTTGCTCACATTCGGCGGCTCACAGTCGGTTTGGTTTGAACACGGCCTTAATGAATTTATTTCAACTTTCTAGCATACCACTATTTTTATTTATTGACCTAAGACACTAATATGAGAATGATATTAATCTTAAAACATTTTTTTTACCTGTTGGGTTGTTGCTAAGTATCAAGACAATAAGTACAATTTTACAATCAGAAATCATCACAAAAAGTATTTTCAGTATGAGATTGTTAAATATTTTTTATTTATGCTTTTGTATTGATGTAAAAATACTAAATGATACACTGCCAAACTGTATGGTGAAAATAAACTTTTTTTTTATAATTGTAATTTTATTTCTTCCCTAATGAATGACTGGCATTTTCACAGACAGCAGCTGAAACAATAAATAAAATCTTTTTTAAAAATAAATAAAATCGGAACTACAATAGTATCATGTCTGTAATTTATATCAATTATTATTGGTGTTTGTGTAATGCCGCGGCCGCACATGCGTCTATCGTACGAAGCTTCGTGCTATGAGATGATACCATTGGATGATACACGCAGATCATCCAATGGTATCGTTTTAAGCACAAAGCACTACGCAGGTGCGGGCCGGGCATAATCAGCATAATGTTACAGTTGAACAAGACTGAAATGGTAGTCACAGTAACAGGATCCTACTTTCAAATTTTTTTTTGTAGCATACAAAAACCTGAAGAGCGCGTTCAGACGTACGCGTGTTCTGCGCGTGATCTGCTGGAGCGTATGGGAAAACATGTGCGCGGCACGCGCGCCCGTTCGGCGCGGATTCAGCGCGCGCCGTGCGCGTTTTTTCCCATGCTGTGGGAACAGTGATTAATTCATTAAAAAAAAAAACGCGCACGTCTGAACGCACTCTAAAAGTAGCAAGGTAATACTTACATCTTTATTCCTATTCAACTGAGCATCAATAATGTCTTGGTCTACATTGCATGGCAGGAAAAAATCAACAATACCGTACAATCCCTTAGAATCCAAGACCAGTCTGTCTTCCCCTATTTCTAAATTTAAATCTTTGAGTTCGACCTGAAAAATATATAAATTAAAATGTGTACTAATATTTTGTTTAAGATCTAAAGCGTGTTTAAAGTTTGAGAAACCCTTATGTCATCGTCATAAAGGTGGTGTTGGAAGAAAAGAAATTCAAATACACTTAAAGCAAAACTATAAAACAAGGAATTTAATGTGATATACACTTACAGAAATTGGTATTTTAAACTCTGCTAACAGATATTCAATTTCTCCAGTGGGTGGCTCTCGTCTCAGTCTATACGCTATCTCCGGAGGTTTAGAGACAACAGCTTGGGTTTTTGGAATCTCCTCAATCAATGGCTTTGTGGCTTCTGTATACTGCTTTACATCTCTTATCTGAACTCTATGAGTTTGTAATGTACCCATGGACTTTCTATGCTTTAGTATTGTGAACTTTTGCATGTCAATTTCAAACTGGTACTTATCCTGCAATCCTTCAAAGACCACCGTCAAAAAGAATGTCTGGAAGAGGTCATCCTTTTCGATCTTAGAAAAGAAATCTGGGTTTATAGCTACGTCATATACGGAGGCCGGTGCACCAGATTTATCAGCCTCAGTGCGTCCCTCGCCAATACTCATAGGCACTCTGTAGCTTGACGGGTCCTCAGAATTTAAGATTTGCATCAACTCCTCATTGGTGATGTCTCTAGGACATGGGATTGCTTCTGTCAAGCAAACATTAACAAATACCTTTTTACCTTCGGGTTTTGTAAATGTTTTAACACAGAAACCTGAAAATAGATTATTTGCTAAGGTACTGACATTCGGTTTTGCTCGATAGTTTTACTCCAGATCGAGCAATAACCACCGTGTGGACCGCGAAACGGACAGCTCGAAGGCTCGCTTCGAGCCGGCTCGATGGAATTAAATATGTCTAATATGTCATTTCCTTCGATTTGGTGTAAAAGTATCGAGCAAAACCGTATGTGAGTACTTAGCATTATATTAAGTATGTAGACGAGGAATAAGTATACCAATTATATGTTTATTAACATACCTGGCCTTGGTTTAACGACTTTGTATGGGTGCGGATCAACTGCTGACAGCAATTTGCTGAATTCCTCTTCTATAGGATCCTCCTGATAAAAAGGAAAAAAATAATAATAATGAAAAGTTAGGTAAGATCATAAGATACAACATTATCTTAGTTATTTAATTAGTAAATTATAATATTTACCGATATAATCCTCATATTCTTTTCCATTATTGAAGGATCTACTTCGAGAGTTATTGATTTCTTTGTCATTTTCTAGTTTCTGCTGAAACCCTATTACTTTTTTTAATCAATGTAGCAAATAATGGTTACTCGTTTAAGTACGGTTTTTTAATTTAAATATATAAATCACTTTATTACAAATACAGGGCATCGACAGCAAAACTATTTAATATAATATTCAACTTATTCATTAGTCATTACTATTTTCTGAAATCTGAATGAAATTTTGCAAAACAGAAGAACGCAAAATTGAAAACACAGATCAGACATTAGTTATGTACTACTTCTTCTTCTTCTTTAATTATGGCGGCCTCAGTGAGTTGCCAATGTCAGAGTGGCTACTGGCTGTGTTGACTTTGCTCTATTGTAGGTCTGGTGAAACAACAAGGTACAACGGAATCTAATTTAGTAGATTATCTGTTGAATAATCTAAAACAAACACAAACATATATGGGTTAGTAAACATCACAGTTTTATGTTGTTAGAACGGATATATGTACATAAAATTTCAATAAGTGGACTATTTACATAACAAAGGATTGATTTGAAATTTATAGGGCGGGGGATGTTGTTAGGGAGGAGATCATAAAGAGAGGGATGATTTCTAGGGCAGCAGAAAAAAATATGATCTAGGGTACCCTCGTCAAGTCCACATTCACACAGAGAGCTGTCCTTAACCCTAATTTTAGCTAGGAATACCGGTGAGCAGCAATGTCCAATCCTAACTCGACAAACGGTAGAACATACTGCTTTACTACTTCGAATGAACCTAAAAAACCAAGGCCTCACTGGAACGCTACTTTGTATGTCAAAGTAATGTTTGCCTTTAATATTGCCAGATCTGACCCAGTCACTATTCCACTGAATGTATAGGTGTTTTTTAGCACTGGGAATCAGGTCCTGGCAATATAGTAGGTAATGATTAAGTCCACCCGTTGTAACAGCTTGTTTGGCATAAGCGTCTGCATTTTCATTGCCAATAATACCGCTGTGACCAGGTATCCATGCCAAAACTATTTGAATATTTTGAATCTTGCATCTAAGGAGTAGCCGCCTGATTTTCAAGATTAATGGAAATCTCATCCTACTACGAAATTGATTGGCCATGATACCCTCCAGAGCGCTTCTGGAGTCCGAGAGGATAATGGATTTGTCTAGCCTATGTGACTCAATAAATGAGATTGCCTCATATATAGCAAGTACCTCACCTGTGAAAACAGATGAGGCAGGGGGTAGTTTAAAGTTCAAAATCACATTAACCTTCGGTATCCAAACTGCAGCTCCAACACAGCCATCTTCAGAAAATTTGGAAGCATCTGTAAAAATCGGCAGCCAGTCCCCAAATTGCTGATCAATAATCTGCTTGAATTGTGTATTGGCTGAAGGGGATCCCTTAGATATAGGGAAATCAAGGATTACTTCTGGAGTAAAGGTTAGGGCTTCAAATGGGGTGGAAAAAAGAGGATTCAGGAGGGATTGATAAACTGGGCAAGGAAGACGGGTTATCTTAAGGTAACTAACCAGAAGGCAGGGAGGTTCTTTGTGAAGCCAATAATTATTACCGGAAGAAATTAAATGGGACAATGTATCTAGTTTACCAATAAGGGGATGTGAAGAATTTTGAAAAACTTTAAAAAGAAATCTGTCTGCCAGATATTGTCGCCTAATACTCAGCGGCGGATCAACGCATTCCACTTGGAGAGTATTAACCGGAGACGATTTCATTGCTCCTAGGATAATCCTTAGTGATTTACTTTGAATTTTATCCAGATCTTTTAGGGGAGCTTTGTTGCAAGGTACAAGTAAAAATGACCCATAATCCATATGGCTGCGAACCAGTGCATTATATAATAATTTTTGTGTGTAAGGGTGAGAACCCCACCATACGCCACTGAGGGAACGTAAAATGTTTAAGTTTTTTTCACATTTTTGTACAATATGATGGACTTGATGAACGCCCGACATTCTGGAGTCCAGGATTACACCCAAAAATTTTACTCTATCCTTAACAGGGAAAACTTGCTGGTTATATTGAATGGTGACGTCAGGAATAATTTTGGATCTAGAAAATACTACCACCGAACTCTTGGGGATAGAAATGGACAAACCATGCCTATCCAACCAATCGTATAGGTAACTGATGGCAGAGTTAAGGCGAGCAGTGCATTCATTGATATCCTTTGAGGAGACATGCAAAGATAAATCATCCGCATACTGTTTGATCTCACAGAAACTAATAACAGATAAATCTAGGTCATATGTGTATAAATTGTAAAGGGGAGGGCTTAAAGGAGATCCTTGAGGGAGTCCTATGTAAACTAATCTAGGAGGGAGGGTTGAATTAGGAGTAGAGATTGTGACGGATCTACAGGAAAGGCTATTGCAAATATAATTTGTCATCCTCACTGGAACACTCAGATTAAGCAGTTTCTGCCTGAGAACCGGAAGATTGACATTGTCGTATGCGGCTGATATATCAAGGAATACTCCCACCACATGATCGCCTTTCGAAAGGGCAATACGGATGTCAGTCACAAAAGTGGCTAAGCTATCCATAGTATTAAAGCCCTTTCGAAAACCGAACTGAGTCCTGGATAGAATGCCCTTACTCTCCATTAACCATTCTAGTCTATTTTTAATCATATGCTCTAAAATTTTGGCCAAGGTGTTCGAAAGGGCAATTGGTCTATAACTACACGGGTCATTACTAAGTTTTCCTGGCTTAAGGATAGGTAAAATGATCTGAGTCCTCCACTCATCCGGAGGAACTTCAGACTGGTAAAAAGCATTTAAAATGTTTAGACAAGTTTGTTGAGTACTGGGTCCACTTTTAACTATAAACGAATATGGAAATCCATCACTGCCAGGAGCGGTATCCTTTAATGAACCTAGGACCAGTCTAAACTCATCAAGGGAAAAAGGAGCGTCTAAATGATTCGAAGGCTGAGTTGAAGAAATAAAATTGTGACACTCCTCGAAAGATGGTGCTGACGGGGGCGCCAGCCTCTGAGCAAAGTCATTTATCCATTCAGCCGAATCATTGGACAGACGGTAATCGCATGTTAAAGCTCCACGAAATTTTCTTACATTTCTCCATACTGCCGAGGGACGAGACATAGGTGAGAGACTCAAACAAAAATCACGCCAACCATTTCTTTTTTTTCCTGTGAGTAAAAGTCTCACCTCTGCCGCAACTTTTTTATAATTTAAAAAATTGTCCTGCGTCATTGACCTGGAATACAGCTTTTCAGCTTGTTTACGTCTTTTACAGGCCCTAGTGCATTCAGCATCCCACCATGGAGGAGATAACGTCTTTTGGTTGCCGGTATTTTTTAACGGTATAGCTCTATCCGCAGCTAGAGACAGAATCCTTTTTAAATTTTTATATGAATCAAGAGCATTATCAGGATTGATGGGAGAGATTGAGCCAATTTCCGAATCGGTAATTTCTGCAAATTGATCCCAATCAGCAGAATTAACCTTATACTTAAGTCGGGGAGAGTTTGAAGTTAAGGGCAGTCTTGTATGTCTGTACATTATTGTTAAAACTATGGGAAAGTGATCACTACCAAAAGAATTAGGGATAATTGACCAGGAGCATGAAGAGGAAAGGGAAGGGGAGCATAATGATAGATCAACCACACTCCTCGGATTCTGTAAGGGAGATACCCGACGAGTGGGGGAACCATCATTAAGGATTACAAGATTATTGTCATCAATCAAATCAATAAAGGAGGAGGAGTTAGGATCATTAAAGTGAGAACCCCAAGATGTATGATGGGTGTTAAAATCACCCAATACAACAAGGGGAGGAGGAATTGAGGAGATTAAAGCAGAAATTTCGTGAAAAATGGAGGGGTTAGGGTGAGGGACATACACAGACAAAAAAATAGTATCTACAACTCGGACAGCTACAATATTAAAACATGAACATCAGGTAAGGTATATACAGAGTATGTACATTGGCTGGAGACCAAAATGGCTACTCCAGCTTTGCCATCAGACCTGTCGTCCCGGAAACAGGCATAACCTGGAACCCGAAAACGAGAACCAGGAACCAACCAGGTTTCCTGGACGGCAAGAATAGATGGCTTATTAATATTAATAATCTGAAGAATATCTGGTTTCTTATTCTTGATGCTGCGGCTGTTCCACTGGATTACAGTGAGAGCCATTATTGGGCAGCAATTTTACGAGTTGGGTCAGGTTTTCCAGAGTTCGGTACGGTAGGGAGTCGCTAAACCTTGAGATGAGGTCAAGGAATAGGACAGAAAGGTTATTGAGGAGGTTATCATTAGGGGACATGGATAACATGGAGGGAGATTCTGGGTTAAGAGGATATGCACATCCATTAGGGGCTTGAGAGGCTGGTTCCTCTATTAAATTTCTATGCGCCTGGTGATCGTAACCAGGGGACATGGTGGGAATGGGTCTGCGGGGAATGAAAACTGTTTTCCTGTAGGATGTTTTAGTTGGGGACATAGTCTGTCTGTCTGTCTGTTTAGAAATGCTAGCAATAGCAGAAGGAGAAGTCCTGGCAGAGTCAGCAAAGGATCGCCTTACTCGGGGGAAACGTGCTGAAGCCTCCAAGTAAGAGACACTCTCCTGACTCATTACTAATTTGATCTCTTTTTGCCTAGAGTACTCTGGACAAGAGACATCATTAGCCGCGTGTGGGCCACCACAATACAAACAGGTAAGAGTTGTTGTTTCACATGTTGCTCCCTCATGCTTTTGTGAGCATTTATAACAACGGGCTGGTGATCGGCATTGTGCCTTAACATGTCCAAAACGGCAGCAGTTATTACATTGTATTGTAGGTAAAAGATAACTTTCTATGGGAAGGGAATTAAAATAACAAAAAACACGTGGAGGAAGTTTTTGGCCAGTGATTGTGATTACCACTGATTGGGTAGGGATCCAGTTAGGGGAATTTTGGTCTGTCATGGTTCTGCGACTCAGTCTACGCGCCTTCACAACTCTGCCAAATCCTGACGGAACCTGCAGGTTCTCCACTAGCTCCTCCATTGACCAATCCACAGGAACATTACGAATAATGCCCATGCGGGATACACTGTATGAGGGTATCGATACAGTATATCCAGCACTTAATACAGCGGGCAAGTCAATGAAATTGTTAGCGTGTTCATGCGATTTAAATTCTATGGATACACGGTTTCGTCCAATCTTTTTGATACCATCCATCATAATATTTGTAATGTTATTTTTAAAAAGAAACTGACCGAATAAGATGGGACTCAGGGCTGATCCGCTTTCAGTCTCAGGCTTTGAAACATGCACTATGTAAGGCCCAGAATCCTCAGGGCTGTATAATTTTTTATTTGCGAAGTCTGGATTTACATAACTCAATTGTATAGATGGCACTGTATGAGAACTGCTGGTAGGTTTTTTAGATAATGGTTGGCTAATATCTTGATTTGGCCTTTTTCTATATTTTGTTATACCACCACCAGGATCCGGTGGATCAGTATCCAACTCCATTGTTTAATACACTAACCTAGCCCACACCTAGCCTACAAAACAAAAACTAGTTATAACTAGATACTTACAGTCAGACAAACACAAAATATATTACAAAACACAAAACAAAGATAAGATAATTCAACAAAAGATGTAAAAATGATTACTATTCTGCAGTAAACACTATAAAACCCAAAAAGTAAAAAGACGCTTGTTGATAGCACTCAACCAAAAAGCCAAGTCCTCTTTTTGTGACCCTTTCAGTCACAAAACTAGTTATGTACTACGTAAATTGTAAATATTGTAGACAGCCGAATGACAGCCGACAACAATGACATTTGACAACTTACTTCTTCCTCACTTTGTAATGAAAAGTCAGCACTTCGCCACTCACCCACGATTAACAAGCCACGACTCACGACCACGACCAACGATTTATCACGATCACTTACCAGAGAAGTGACATGTCTTGTCTGCACTGGTTCTACTGCTAATGAAGCTTACGAACTTAAGTCTAAATCGAGCATTCCGCTCCATGTTGCTTTCATGTAAGAAATCAAAAGTGAATTCTACAAATTCCAAAAAATCACCAAAAAGTGAAAGTTACACTCATGAAAAACCTTTTGGTTTATTTTTTTTAATAATTCGCTTTTAGGCACTTAACTGTCATAATATGTATCTGTTTTCTACCAAAATGTTGCAAGTGTCAAAAACATTAATTCATGGTTAACTAAGCAAAACTTAACTTTCGTTTATGAATAACGAATTTTTACTAAACATTTCTTTAATTAAGCTTGATTACTTGATTAGTTAGCAATACTTAAAATGTTAATTTTTTAACAAATTTTTATGACTAATGCTTCCACACCACCGTTAGAAAATGTTTGTAAACATTTTCTAACATAAAAACATTTAGTAACAAATGTGAGTGTTACATTTTGTTAGGAACTGTTACATGTTATAAGTGCTCCTACACTAATAGAAAATGTTTACTAATGTTTACATTTTATAACATTTAAACCTATTATTGGCTCACCGCATACCCCGTCGTCTTTTATAAAAGGTTTACAAACAAAATGTAACACAATATATTTTATTTTGTTATAATTTGTTTTGCTTTAATTTGTTAACTTACGTTTACTTAACATTTTCTAACATGAAAACATTTTTAACATGAATTGCAAGCAGTTGCATTTTGCGATTTTAAAAAATGATTCATAGTATAAGTTCTCCTTTCATCTACACTCCATATTTATGAGCGATATCGTGTCGCGTGACGTAAACATACTTCTAGTTTCGAAAATGGGAACACACCTACTCCATAGCATTTTGACATTATTACAATATACATTACGTAATTATACTATAGAGACTTTTTCCAAAAGAGTTGCAACGAGCAATGAATTAAGTACAAATGTCAATTTGAGTTAGCTGACTACAGGTCACGGTACCTACTCCTGCATTAATTTCTAAATTGGTAATTGATTTTGTGGTAAGTTTTTCATTAAATTTAATCATTCTTTACGTTTATTGTTAACGAAAGCAGTGAAAACCGTAAGATTTTATCATAAAATGCAAATGTCAGAGTCACCCCTTAAGCTGTCAATCGTCGTGTCCGTCATGAGAACTAGGTCGTAACTCGAAAGAACATTCATATATCTAGTTTTGAGAATATTTAGAACAAAATAAAATATACAAGACCCTTAGGAAATGGTATGATAAATTAATTACACAAACTATGTTTCTCGAAGTACATTAGCATAAGGTGACAACCTCGTTAAACAGTCAAAGGTAAAGTACAATAAAATATTTCTTTTTGCCATATTTTGTCCATTTACCAGTGTTAAAAAGATTTAGAAAGTAAAATACGTTTTGCGAAACGATGGTCGGTGTGGAATATTTGATAAAACTGGTCAGCTCCTTTTGATTTACTGGTTATATTGGTTGCGATATAAATAAATCAAAGTCAGCTGTAGCTAGTGAATGTAATACGTATGCATAATACTGATCACTCGAAAACCGATTGGAAATATTCGATAAAAATATTCAAATTTAGTGATTTCAACTGTAGTGAAACTACTTATAAATTTTACTGGTTTGTACTGCTGAAGTGTTTTTTATGTTAAAGCTAAAGACTGGTTTAGGAGGTTTCGTGTGGCATATTATGAAGGAATTCGAATAAAAGAAGTACCAGTGGAGCACTGAAATATAAAAACTTTTAAAGTTCATAATTTTTAAAAGTATTCAAGGTGTAACTGGTAAGTTGCAAGACAATTTATAATGAAACTATCTTTGAAATCTTGTAATTTAATCAAATACAGGGCAATGTTGCCATTGTTCAAGCCTAAAGTAATTTTCATTAATAAAACAGGT
This sequence comes from Polyommatus iphigenia, assembly GCA_963422495.1. Classification (NCBI taxonomy): domain Eukaryota; kingdom Metazoa; phylum Arthropoda; class Insecta; order Lepidoptera; family Lycaenidae; genus Polyommatus; species Polyommatus iphigenia. The sequence goes on along the minus strand of OY730188.1, from coordinate 28,721,650 downwards.
TTTTGTGCTAACATAATATTAGCTACAGTAATCTTTTTTAAATATTTTTATTGTAAAATCAATCTAAAAGCTCCAACACAGCTGCTTAAGAAATTCAATTCTTACAATTTTTATTCATACAAGTATGGCTCTCATAAATCAATAAATTCTTAATATAGAATTGATTGTAAAAGCCTACATGAAAGTGACATAAATTGTAAAACTTTCTGGGACTCAAGGGCTAAGAAAACTCCATTCAAACCTTTTTCTATTTAATTCTTCGATCTGGGATTCTCGGAAATGCTATTGTATTCTATTGTTGTCGCGATCACCGGTGCTCGTACGGGGCTTGATGGGTTAAATTTATTTTACATGCATAAAATACTTTATTTTAATGTGCCCAAGCCACAAATTTGACAAATATTTTTAATGAATAAGGTTAATCTAAACATCAAAATTGTTGTATAACATAATGTGATATTAATTTTTAAAGTATAATAATATTTTACAGATATATGGCGTGACTCGTGAGTCAAGATGGCAGATAAACACAGCTTAAACTATGATGTAAGGGAGCTCAAACTGGGAGCTTCTTTCACAACTAACAGCTCTCAGTACCATACTATTAAATGTAAGGAATAACTAATAAGTACTAGCTGACCCGACAGACGTTGTCCTGTCTTAACGATGATTATTTAATTCGAATTGGTATATTTAAGAAAACTATAGATTACAATTAGTATATATCCATGCCAAATTTCATCAAAATAGATTAAATAGTATAAGCGAAAATCATAAAAGTTTATTGTGCAGGAACCATACATTTTCTGGGACAAAAAGTATCCCTATTCCTTTCCCGAGACTCAAAGTATCTCCATGCCAAATTTCATAAAAATAGACTGAATAGTTTAGCCTTTAGGCGAAAAATTCAGTTCAGTACTCCGGAGACTCAAAGTATCTCCATACCAAAATTCATCAAAATCGATTGAATAGTTTACGCGCAAATCATAAAAGTATATTGTGCAGTAACCGTACATTTTTCCTTTTCCGGGACTCAAAATATCTCTCCACCAATTTGCAGCCAAATCGGTTCATCCGTTCTTGAGTTATAAGTAGTGTAACTAACACGACTTTCTTTTATATATATAGATTATGTAATAGGAAATGGTAGGGCAAGATGGGGTTCCTAACTCCTAAGGTTTGAGGCTGCGTTTCCACTGAAGCGGAGCGGAGCTTAGCGGTGCTGAATTGACCAACCACCATGCTCGAAATCTTCGCTCTGCTTCGCTGTCATTCCGCTGGATTAGCACGATTGGTCAATTCGGGCACCGCTAAGCTCCGCTCCGCTTCAGCGGAAACGCAGCCTTAAGCATTAATCTTTTTAGCAAGACAGGAGCTCTGCTCTAAACCTTAGGAAGACTAGATCAGGCTTCCTAATGGTTCACTTCTCACAATTCTATTTTAAATGTAGTTTGTGGTGTCTTGAATGTCATCTGTTGTTATTAATTTTATAATAAAAATAATAAGAACAAAAGCCGCAGTCAAAGCCTACCGAGGCTGCTCGCTTGGTCAGTACGCGGCTATTGATATATTTTAAACATAAGTACACTATTTGGGGCTGATGCATTTTTTTTTAATCTATATTTATTTAGGGATTTTTATGATGGAAATTTGGATTCTAGTTAATCATTCTCATTTCACTGTGACTGATGTAAAAGACAAACTGCATTTCATTTAAGTGTACAAAACTTAATTATTATGAAAGCTAATGATAAAGTAAAATATTGATTACATAGTTGCATGTTTCTCATCTTTGACCTTAGTATCAGTTAATAGAGCTATTTACATTATGTGCAAGGAATCTGACACAAATTACATTTGCACCTGATTTGGTTTCTCACACATAAACAATTTTATTTTTTAACTGTTGTTCTAATTCTCATATCTTTATTGAACTTTTTGTCTATGTGAGTAACACCAGGTAATATGCTTGTGCACAGCTTCATCTTTTAATCAAAGCCCGCATCAAGCATTTCCCAAAGTAAAAAAAAAAGGCCAGACATTGAAAGGACCACTGTCTGGCCTGACCTGATCTCACTTTTTGTAGCCTATTCAAAATTAGTTTAATGTCATTTATTAACTACATGTAAAGTTGACTTATCTAGTATCTTATATCTGTTAATAAAAAGTCTAAACAAGTACTAAAATGTAGGTCCGAACTCCGAAAGTATAAAAATAAATTTTATATTTTTCTTTCACAGATGATTTCAAGCCAGCATCAGTGGATGTGAACAAGATGGCCACTTTGGATGTAGAGCTTAACAACCAAGTCACGGTTACAGTACCACATTTAGGTAAGAAATGTTATACATTGGTTTTTGCTGTTTATTATTCCGCCACTTTGTACGCGTAAAATAAAATCTCGCTGGAATTGTGCACTTTGCCACAGTAAAAATATGATGTCTTTGGTCTACTCTTACTAATATAATGGAGGCACTTCACATGGCTATTTGTATTTGCGTATTTGATGTATTCGCCAAACAATCACCATGTGTAGACAGTATGTTTGACAAAGTATTGGCCTTACTTGCCCATTTGACAAATATGACCAATACCAAATACACATCCTTTGTCGGTTTTTGACGCACATCAAAAGAGTCAAATAGGCAAGTAAACAAAATCCAAACAAAATCAAGTGAAAGTTTGGTATTTGACGTCCATGTGTAGCCGTATTTGCCTTTATTTGCTTGTGTATAAGTCAATAATTTTGCCAAATCGGTCATTCCATCGTTTCGGGCGTTACGTTTGTACAACTAAAGTTAACATTTTAATGTATTCTGAAATGATATTGTAGCGATTAAAATGTCTTATTCTCTACGTTTTTAGTTGATTTATCTTAATTGTTAAATTTGTACAGTTTAGCATAAAGATTAACAATTTTTTAATTCAAAAAGTGTGCATTTCGGGCGTTACACGATACTGCCTCTATGACTTGACCACTGTTACATTTATATGAAATTCAGCGAATTTTCTTCGGGAACCTTTTCTAAAAATTACAGGCCCCCAAGAGTATAATATTTACTATCCAGCTACCACATAATTACTGTTACGGGTAAGGTTTTACTATTCTTTTATACGTTTTAGCTTCGTTTCGGGCGTTACCATGGTTTTGTTTCGGGCGTTACGAGTACAAAAATTAAACAAAATTAGTGTTTGACTAATTTAGGTACTAGATAATAAATATACATTTAATATAATGAACTCTAGTTTAACATAAATTAGCAGCTTCTTGAAAAAACCGGACAAGTGCGTATCGGGCCACGCGCATTGAGTGTAGGGTTTCGTTGTACCGCTAGTTTTTGAAAAAAAATTGTTACTTAGTCAATAAATGTGAATTTTTAATGCGGCGCCTTGATAATTTGGCTGTAGCGATATCAATTTTTCTCAGCAATGGCTAAAGCTAAGAAATTAAAGTTCATTGTCAGTATTCATCATGTCTTTGTCTTTGAATTATCCATAGCATAACACAATTGGACAACTTTTATAACACAGAATAATCAATCAAAAATACCTCTATAAAAAAAGGGATTCCTATTTTGCCAACACAGGAGAGTGATTAAAGCTTCCAAAATTTGTACATAAATTGGTTCAAGCATACACTTTAATTTGCCCATAGCTTATATGAAATGTATTTATGGTTTTTAAATTACGCGACAAAAACCATTTTGTCGCTTACGCACTTACCATTATTTGCTGTTCCATTGCTTGTTGCATGAGAGGCCGGGCCGGCATGTTATTTCCAAGTTTGGTTAGGACAATGCACGCTGATCACCTGATTCTCTGTCAAGTAAGTATGATCCATGCGTCGGATGGGCATGTAAAAAGTCGGCCCTGCGCCTGATCTCTCGCCAGTCGTCTCGGTCTTCCGTCCCACTGGGTTATGAGAGTAAAAGGAATAGAGAGTGCTCTTGTGTACTGCGCACACACTTGGGCACTATAAAATTACTCCTGCGTAACTGGCCTGGTTTCAATGAAACCAGCCACCGATACCGAAATCGGTGTGAGTATTATTATTTAGTCTTTGAGCAAAACCGCAACAGCAAACAAACGGACGGATAGACTGAAACTATAGATATTTAGGGTTCCGTAGTTAAAAAGGAACCCTTCTTTGTTGACTTTGGAACCTTAAAAATCATCACCTCATGCACCCACACACCATGCATTGAAGATACGATGAAATATGATGTATGAAAAAGTTGTGACAACCAAAACGTTTCGGGCGTTACAGTTTTCAATTATGAAAAAAAGCTATCAAATTTGTCTCTTGTTGAATGATTAGTTAGTATTTGAAATCATTACCATCATAACCTTTCTTTTACTAAATATTATTAAACTAATCAATCTGTAAGTTACGATAGTAAAACAATTACCCGATTTTTCGTTTCGGGCGTTACAGTGCCAATGTAGCAAGAAAACACGCCTTTTGCTTGATATTTATAATTTTTTTCGGAATTTTAATGTATTCCACCAATAATACGAATGACACCCTCGAATCACAACGTGGCAAAACATTTGTCACATTGATAGTTCTTTCATTTTTTGAATTTCCAATAGTCAAAGGCATAATAGTCACTAAGCCAGTTCAGTTTACTGGAGATTTTGAAGACCAATTAACTTAAAAATTAGGGGTTTTTTTCTAATTTTTTTGTCGCATAATACAATTTGGAATGTCTTCTTTCTAAATTCATCAGAATAAATGCAAAAAGCACATATTATTTATTTTACCCTCGGTATCGTTTGTCATGGAATGACCCAAATGTAAGAAATAGCCAATAGCAAATACAAATATGTAGCCATGTGAAGTGCCTCCATTATATCTGTCCCAATTTTTTTCAAACTGAAAAAACGAATGTAAAACTCTTTTAACTAGTTTTGGAATCGCGTGGTTCATAATAATTCATATTACTCTATTTATTACCTTACACTTGATGAGGCACTAAGGACCATAAACTGTATTTCATCTCATTCTTAATACAACATATTTTTTTCAGATGGCGCTGGAATCCCCCAAACGGTGTTCAAAGGGAATCAACGTCCATACACCAAGGAGTGTGTGTTGATCATTGACAAAGTGACCGGAGAGATAACATTAGAGAAATTGTCAAGCAATATTACTGTTAAGAAAACTCGGTATGACATTTTTATAAGGCTGCCTTTCCACTGAAGCGGAGCTTAGCGGTGCCAAATTGACCAATCACCATGCTCGAAATCTTCGCTCCGCTTCGCTGTCATTCCGCTGGAATAGCAAGATTGGTCAATTCGGGCACTGCTAAGCTCCGCTCCGCTTCAGTGGAAACGGAGCCTAAGGGTCTTTATAAACTTTTTTAACTCAGTTTGTTAACATCTTAGACCAAAAAAAAATATGGATAGAGTTCTATCATCTTTTTATAAATAACAAAGCGAGGCTAGTTTTTTTTATTGATATGTGAGTCAAACTAAACTGAGATGCCAGTCGACTAATCACCTACGAAAGTCTAATTTGAGCCGGTAACTTCTCGATGTTGAAGCGAGGGTACTAACTTTACTGTGTAAGAAATCGTATGAGATATAAATCTCAACCGTTACGCATTGCGGGCCTCCTTTTTCCGGTTTGTTTTATAACAAACTTTCAGTCAGGAGTCGTCAGCGAAGGCGCGGCCGCACACGCCGGTGACAACGGAGCTCACCAACACCACGCAACGCTCCACCTCGCGCACGCGCGTCGCCACCAACAGGCGGACCAATAATGCCGGTGAGTGCCCGCAATTCAATATACTTTCAGTCAGGAATTCATTTAATGAAAGCAATTTGTATGAGGTACCTTTTTAAAAAAATTGGGAATCCATGTGTAAAACAATCTTCATACTCGATACTAGACCAATAATGCCGCCGCATACGACGCGCATAAAACTTTGTGTTGAGTGGTCATGTCTGTTTCATATATGCGATTAATGAAAGTGACAGACAATATAGAATTGCTTCTAAAGAACTTAGACTAACCCATCAATTAATCCCTAAGCGGCAGCCGGCGGCTGCCGGTTGAAAATCTATTGTGTTTGCGATACCGGAGGTGCTAAACTAGTAACGACCATGTTTCAGGACCAGTCAACAACCACAACCGGTTCAACAACAGCCAGAAGCCGCCGCAGAACATGGTGCGGTCTCCCACCAGAGTGAAGACATCGCCGCCGCAGGCACCGTAAGTGCCTTCGAAGAAATTTATTCATAGGCAGTTGTCCAACCATGTCATTTGGTTGGATTATGTCGATTCAATATGTCGGCTGGGTTTAACATAATCAATTTAATACATGTCGCATTCTGTCGGCTGGGTTTGATATAAAGTGGCCAAATTACGCAGATCCGCCATCTGCCTATGAATCATAGTCTTATGATTCATATGCTAAGTACTCACATACGGTTTTGCTCGATAGTTTTACTACAAATTGAGTAATAATTACTGTGTGGTCCGCAAAACTGACAGCTCGAAGGCTCGCATCGAGCCGCTCGAAGGATTGATGGAACCGGATCGAGCCGGATCGAGGGAATGAAATATATCAATTTAAAATAAAACTATCGAGCAATGCTGAATGTGTGGACGAAAGCCGAGCCGCGGGTTTTGCTCGACGTTATTGCTCGATTGAGCAAAATCGTATGCGAGTACATACTTAGCAATAATAATGCTTTGCACAAACCTACGCGACCATGCGACTGCGAAGCGGCAGCGTCAATACAAAACACACATTTGACAACTTGTCAAATGTGTGTTTTGTATTGACGCTGCCGCTTCGCAGTCGCGTGGTCGCGTAGGTTTGTGCTAAGCATAAGGCTTCTTACAGACGAACGGCACTTGTCGACGGCATGCGTCGACGGCAGTCACTGGGTTTTCTTTCATTGATTTTTTTGACTCATTACGACGTCAGTTGACGGCTACCGTCGACAAGTGCCGCTCGTCTGTAAGCGTTTTTAGTCGTCCCTTCAGAGGTCATAATGTTGATACTAACTCTACTAACTACTAATTTCTTAGTGCTCGAGTATGTTTAATAATTGTTTTGTTACATAAAAATATTTAAAAAATTACAATATTTTCTTTACAGTTGGTCAGCCGGCGGCAACAGTACATTAGCGTCGCTACCTATGATCGGCTTCGACGACGGGCCTTCCCGCTCGCCGGCCGCGCCCGCGCCGCCGCCGCACCCCCCAGCACATGCAAATCACTCAAACGTCCACTCAAACCACTCAAACGTCCACTCAAACCACTCAAACGCCCACTCAAATCACTCGAACGCCCACTCAAACGCGCACGCACCGACACACGCACCGGCGCACGCGCACGCAAACGCGCACGCACCCGTGCGGTACCCTCCCAGCGCGCCCGCGCCGCCCGCGCCTGCACCTGTGGTGAGTATTTTTTGACATAATCCCAATCATAGCTATATTTAAATACAATACAGTATAATAGAACGATTTGAACGATAACATTCATACATTGGACCACTCAAATATCTCCAGTTGTTTTTTGTGAGAACCAATAGAATCGCTTCATTGACGTGAGCTTGCCATGACATTGCTCAGCGCGGCGATGCTATTGGATCTTAAAAACTCATTCCTCGCAACACAGCTCTGGTGGAAATGCAGCCTAAAACCACTCAAATATGGTTTCAGTTAGGCTGCGTTTCCACCAAAGATGTGAGTGATGTGTTTTTAAGATCCAATAGAATCGCTGCGCTGAGCGAAGTCATGGCAAGGTCGAGTCAATGAACCGATCCTATTGGTTCTCAAAAACACATTCCTAGCAACACATCTCTGGTGGAAACACACCCCTCTCATAAAACGTAGCTAGGACAACGAAAATTGTAAAACCGACCTTAGTATGACAAGTAAAAGTACGCCTTGGTGTGCATTTCGTGGAAACATTTTTTTACTATCTTATATCCATAGAGCATATTATATTATTATAGAACCATTCAAAATTAGGACAGGCAATCCACCAAGAGCGACCAGTCTCTCAATCCAGCGTGTCTCTTCTTTTGTAGTAATAAAGTTCATCTGAATGCCGCGTTTAGAAATGAACTTCTTAAACCCTTACGCCTCTAGTCCACCGACGCTGCGAACTGTGAAATGTCGGCAAAACGGGAATCGAGCGAGATGCAATATTAATCATTGTGTGTGTGGCGGATGAGACAGTAAATCGGTTCGCCGCTGTTTCGCAGTTCGCAGCGTCGGTGCTCTAGAGACGTCCGTTTCCATGTAACTACATATCACACAACACAATAAGGGAGATCGCACACGTCACACTTTTTGTGTGATCGAGTCTGCGGCTTACATACAATTACATACAATCTGCATGGCGCGCGCCATCAGATTGTATGGAAGCCGCAGACTCGATCAAACAAAAAGTGTGACGTGTGCGATCTCCCTAAAGCAATGTAACATAACCATACGAAACAACGCTACCTTCTATTTGCTAACTATTTTATTTTTTTATCTCTAGCCTCCTCAGCAGGACGACAGTTCGTCCAGCTCGTCGAGCGACAGCGACAGCGACAGCGGGAGCGGCAGTGACAGCGACGACAACGACTCCAGCGCGCAACACTCACTTACCAACGGTTTGATATAAATAAATAAATATAACATTAAATATTAAAAAAAAACAGAGTTTATAAAAAGACAAAAGAATAACAAAAAATACGTCGTATACCTGGCTATCTTGTAGCTTATTAGTTATTACGTTCGTGTGATACTATGAATAATAAAAACTAAGGTAGAGTAATAATTGTACAAAATGTGACCCAAATGATTCGATGCTTTTCCGGGTCTCTTTTTGCATAAAGTATGCATTCTACAAATGCATACTTTATGCAAAAAGAGACCCGAATACATGCAAGAATTTTGTGTAATTATAGAAGTGACAGTTATTCTCAACGGCTTTATTTTGTCAATTTGAATGTAGTGTTTCGTAGCTATTGCCATATTATTCTAGTGTGCGAAAATAACCTTGAGAATCTTTAAACGATTGAAGTATGGGAGTTACGTTTCCTTAGTTTTTATTATTCGTAGCGTAGGTGTGACATTGAGAACGGCCTATGTCCAGCAGAGGACGAATATAGGCTGATATGATGATGTGATATATCACCTTTATTTACATTGTAATAAGAATCAAATTCCAATTCCAGGGACCACGACCAACACTCTGCCTACGGACGTGCTCAACGACGATCTGTGTCTCTCGGAGTCCGGCTCCGACTCCGACTGACCGCCGGCTCCGCTCTCCGGCTTCCGGAACCTCAAGTTGTACTACTGACTGGGATATACTGTGGTACATGAATACGAGTAGAGGGCTCACTTCGGAAATTCTACATGTCATGTATCGGTTTGATTTCGTTTGTAAATATTGATAAAGCTATTTGATAAAGCTGGGAAACGATAGAGCGGGATGCAATTATGTTACAAGGTGTAACAAAACTAAGTGATTTTTGTTACACCACCTAAGGTTGAGTATAAGGGCCTGTTTCACCACTTCCTGATAAATGGCCGGATAGGCTATCCACAACTTTCATGACAGATTCTCCATACCCTATCTGTCAAGTTAAGTGTTGGATAGCCTATCCGGCATTTATCAGGAAGTGGTGAAACAGGCCCTAAGTGTTAGGGTTTGTATATGTCCCTGATATAGAATTCACTGTGAAAGTAACAGCGCTGAAAGAGCAATTTTTTTGTGATTTGTATGGGCAAGCAAGCAAATTGCAAGGGCAAGTAAAAGTAGAAAAAAGTTACTCTTTTAGCGGTAATACTTTTACAGCGAACTCGATATATGGTACTCGTACATACCCTAAAGTATTATCACTTAGTTTTGTTACACTCTGTATAACTCATTGCCGTTGAATGTAAAAGACGCGAGCTGCAGGGCTAGCATAACAACAGTAGACATAGGAAAGAATCGACACACTGACAGATTTTATCGACAAAATGGCGGATTCCATTGTCTAACTGTCACTTTGTCTTGTCTAATGGTAAGTACTGACATACGGTATTGCTCGATAGTTCTACTCCAAATCGAGCAATAACCACCGTGTGGACCGCCAAAACTGACAGCTCGAAGGCTCGCTTCGAGCCGGCTCGATGGAATTAAATATGTCAAATATGTCATTTCTTTCGATTTAGAGTAAAACTATCGAGCAAAACCGTATGTGAGTACTTAGCATAACTGTCACTTTGTCTATTCTTCCGTAGAAAGAAACTGTTTCTATGGTGACCATGCTCCCCCAAATCCATGGCGATGTGTGAGTAAGGTAAAAATCTCACACGTAGCTCCATGCATGTTAAATCTAGCGCGGACTAAACAAAAATGTTTATACTCTGTAAAATAAACTGGCGAATTCAAATTTTCGAAGATATCCCTCTATTTGGATTGTTATTCGTGCATTTTGGATCCGCTCAGATCAATTTAGGTCCATACTCATGTAATAGATTTAGGTTAAATCTATATTATAGTGATATGATTTGTTTATCTTCTGATATATGGGCTGTATGGGTGATAATAATAGTGCGCTGGTCTTAAATTGATCTTTGGGATGCTGTATTTTGGAAAAATGCAAGAGTTATTACTTTAAAATGGCCCGTGAAGAAACTCCTAGATTCGCTTTTGGATCAATACATGTTATTATGTATGTGTATTCACAGATCTACTAAGAAATACATTTTTGTTTTTCTGACGGGTAGATCTTTTGCATTTTAATTCTTATAGTAATGACTCGTGCGATTTCGGTTGTGAACATAAGTCAAGTATGCTGTATGCTGCATAAGATATTCTAAAGAAGAATTATAAAATCATAACTATTTGCAATTTAACCAGGATCCTATAATTTAGTTGTTGTCGATTTCGTTATAATTTTTGTAGAAAATGGGAATCCATTTCAAAAGTAACAACATTTTTATTAATAGAACTTCATTCTACTATTTGAAAACATTTCCTTAAACTGAGTGATAACTTGCGCCTACAAATCTTGTTGTCTGCGGCAGTCCCGAATTTATAAATAGGCCGAATAGGCTGCGTCCATAGGGGGCCGACAGATATTTTTGGACAGATTGGGGCGGCGCAAGTAAAGTGGGTTACACATAAAAAATATAAATACGGCACTGCGGGGCTAAATGGTAATATTTTGCAATTCCTCCAGAAAATGAATTGTCAAAACTGTCAAACTGGCAAATGTCAAATTAGTACAAATTGTGCAAATTACTAGAAATATGAATTGCAAGCAGTGATTTTTAAAAAATAAATCATAATAAATATGATTCGTTTTTTGAAAATCACTGCTTGTCTAGTAATTTGCACAATTTGTACTAATTTGACATAATATGTCAGTTTGACAGTTTTGACAATTCATTTTCTGGAGGAATTGCAAAATATTACCATTTTAGCCCCGCTGGTCTGCAGCCTCTTCTAGCTCTTATCTACTCAATGATCATCAAAGTTATGTCAACAAAAACCACACAAATGGTTATGATTTTAGAAGATCTATTTGATAACATAGAAACACTATCAAAATAACGTGCCTGAATTAAATGGAGTTGTTCTTATTTTATGCCAATTTTTTAAAGAATTAGTGTTAAGTTTATAGTGTTTGGTCTGACCAGGCTTACATTATACATAATCTTAGGTCATAAATATGCAATAAATTATTATATTTACTATACAAAATGAATTATTTTGTTTTATTTCAATGGTATTTTTTTCATTTGTTTCTTTTTCCTTTATTTCCAAATGCCATGATGCTGAGCTGCGTATTATCTTTATGTACTGTGGATACTAAAGCAACTATACTCAATCTGCGGCCCACGCGTACCTACGCGGCCGTACGCGGCCTTCCGGGGCATTTAGTCAGTGGCCCGTGTGAAATTAAACCATTTTAAAATTCACCCCCACCCAATGATATTATATAAAAAAACTCAAAGCAGATAGGTATGTTACTACCGCGCGCGTTGTGGAGCCTTAAATATGGGCCAATTGGCCCGTCTTTTATTACCCGACTGCCAGGAGGGTTATGTGTTTAGCGCGTATCTTCTATGTATGTAATATCCTTTATTACCTCGTATCTTCAGAACGGCAAACGGATTTTCACATTTGAGGTATCGTTAGATTTGTCTTAATAGCCCGAGTGTTCTTAGATAGGTGACATTAAGAAAAAACCAAAATGGCGGATGTTTGACGCCATATCGTGAGGTAAACAAAAATAAAAATTTACCAAGCATATCGAGTGGGGTATCAAAATAAAGGATTTTAAACACTGATTCTAAATATGTACATAACTTACAGTTTTAATATTAAATAGAACAATAAATCTACACTAATATTATAAAGAGGAAAGATTTGATTTTTTGTTTGTTTGGCTCCGAAACTACTGGACTGATTTGAAAAATTCTTTTACCATTGGAATTCTACATTATTTTTGCTGAACATAGGCTGAATTTTATTTTGGAAAAAAATAGGGTACCGTAAGATATTTGGGTTCTTCGGACGCAAGGTGTAAAAAATCAACCAGAAAAGTTACTTATTTTACGTACGCTGCCTAAACTATAAAAGATAGAACCATAAAATTCAAAGTTATTGTAGAACTTACAAATATCTACAAAAAAGTCCGCGACACACTATACCTATCTATGTCGAGTGAGGCACAATAACCATTTTTTATTTAAAAATCTTGAAATTTTTTTGGACTACATTTAAACGCGTTTATTTTACTCATTCTTTTAATCCTTATCAAAATAAATTATTCCATTACTAAGTACAGTTTATGTAGATAATATTTGGTCTTTGAATCAATAAAATTGGACATTTGGTTTTCAAATTATGGCGAAATTAAAATATTACGATATCTGGCGTTACCAATACAGACGTGCGCGTGCGGGACAGAGACAATAATTGCAGGGTGCAGCCTGCGCTACGAATAATAAAACCAGGAAACGTAACTCCCATACTAATACAGTTTTAAATTTGGTTCCATTCGAACTGTCATGTAACGTCAGCCTTTGTACCGCTCAAGGTCACCTAAATATTGCAAATGTATGAAAAGTGAACCTAAGGTACACTTTTTTGACAAGTATTTTGGAGCATGTTTTTTGACGGAGTTACTCTTCCTTAGTTTTTTATTATTCGTAGAGCCTGCGTATTATGACTGCGTCGTCGATGTTAGTGTCGGAGTCTGTGAATTGACCTGGGAATCATTTTGCTGACCGAGTCTTTCCTGGGTAAGCTTTTTGCAGAGCTCACCGACATCCACGCGGGCGGAGCCGCGGCCGACCGCTAGTAATAAAATAAGAAAAAACCAAAATCCGCCTGCATGGATAAATCCAATATTAATTAAAAATTAAGTGACATTACTGAAACAAGATGAAAATTCAATGACAAAGTATTATAAAAAAACCATGATTTGGTACTTAAAAGTTAAAACTAGAAACATACATTGAAACAGTACCAAACCTATGTACCTATTATAACGTATTGTAGGTAGGTACACTTTTCTAAGTGTACCTACGATATATTATGGTTACATCAGCACGGTAGTTTTTCAATTTTTTATTAGATTGATTGTCGAAATGGTTAGATGACTACAACCAATGATATTACATTAAAAACTCATTTAGCAGATATGTTACTACCGCGCGCGTTGTGAAGATTCAAATACGACCCAATTGGGTCGTCTTTTATTATTTTAGTCTGTCTCTTTTATGTAAATGGCATTTCGTATCTTTTGTTTCACTTATCTGTCAAATTTGTCAATGTTGTTCGGAAGAGATTTAAGCCGGAAAATAGTATGAACGTAACAGATCTGTATAAGTAGAATATCATTGACTACAACTAAAAAGTCGCAAATAAAATAAATTAATTAAAAATAAAAAAACCCAACTGCAAAAAATGTTAACTAAAAAGAACGAAACAATTCTGCTGGAGGCATCGAATCCATGTTTTAATTGATACGACTCTTGCTTACAAGTTTCATGCCAGGATAAATAGAAGGTTACATAGAAAAATCTAGAAGAAGAAAGTGGATGATAAAATGCAGTCGGAGGCATAATATTTTATGATTTATGAATTAATGTTAAACTTGGTGCGACATGCCTCCGACTGCATTTTATTATCCACTTTCTTCTTCTAGATTTTTCTATGTAACCTTCTATTTATCCTGGCATGAAACTTGTAAGCAAGAGTCGTATCAATTAAAACATGGATTCGATGCCTCCAGCAGAATTACCTAGGTCTTGTTTCGTTCTTTTTAGTTAACATTTTTTGCAGTTGGGTTTTTTGATTTTTAATTAATTTATTTTATTTAGTCTGTCTCTTTTCTTTTATGTAAATGGCATTTCGTATCTTTTGTTTATGGAGGGTATATGAAAGGAGCAATATCTTATATGGGAGATATTTGAAAAAGTGTCCAGCTGTACGCAGTAAATAACATTTGAAAAATCCTCCACGAGTGGCGTTAGCTGCATCCGAAGGGTATGGAATGAATTATGGAGTGTAGGAATGAATGTAGCCGTTGGTGACAAAATATAAATTATTACTGGAATATAAATTATTACTAGAATTACTGGGTTAATACCAATATATTTCGAAAAATATAACCTAAAATAGCTGAAATAAAAGTTGCTAAATGATTTCATTCTTGCTACTGTAGCGCCACCTAATAAACATTTTTAAAACCTAATTTAACGCATTCCAGTGGACACTTTTTACATACAGAGATATTCCTCCTTTCATATACCCTCCATACTTTTGTTTCACTTATCTGTCAAATTTGACAATTGAATTTGAAAATTGTTCGGAAGCAATTTAAGCCGGAAAATAGTATGAACGTAATAGATCTGTATTTAGTAGAATATCATTGCCCCCACCGGTAAAATAGTGCAAAGTCGTATTAAAAGTCGTGAAAAATTTTCCACTTTTAAATCGCTTATTTTGAAGAACGTTTTTTAACCCTAAGCATTTTGGTTGCGGCCCGCGACAGTCGACACCGAGACGTGTTTGTGGCCCATACGAAAAAAAGGTTGAGCACCACTGCTGTAAAGGGAGCAAGAAATTTGAATATTTTAATAAAGATTGAACAGAAAGTATTTTTATTTGAATGATAAATAACTCACGCTTACCTATTTCTAAGGGCTTCTGAGGCCTGAGCAGAAATTGTCGGAACTCGAAAGTCGAAGGCCGGAGCACATCAAAACACTTTCAGAAAATATCTTTGCATCAACAAAATATTGTTAAAAAAAGATATTGTCAATGTCACATGGGTGATGTGAGCAAATGTCAAATTGACATTTGACGTTTCAAGAGAGTTGCTTGTAGCTTGCGGGACTACTTTTCGCGTACTGTTTTTGTGTAAATTATTTCGTCTGATTTATGCTATTTTGTACATAATAAAAGAAAACATACACACCAAATTATTGAATATATTTATATCTACAGTTATACACAGTGTATTTTTATATTTGTAAATAACTGCCATGTCAAAGTGTACGAGTGCTAAGTTTTGAGTATGTCTAACGTATCTTCATCAAGTTCTAAAATACATTCAAAGAAAGTAAATAGCAGTCGCGAGAGGGATAAAAATAAAGCTTTAGCGTCGGAGTCAGGTGGTTCCAGTCAGTGTGATACACCGCCATTAATAGAAAAGGTCAGGTTCACTCAAAACAAAGTTGTGCTGAACGATTTAATTTATTTTAGTCCACATTCAAACAAGTTGCAACCTTCTTCTTCATTTTTACTGTCAACATTAATTCAAGAATGTGTTAATATAATATTTGTTAACATAATACAATAATTAGGATTCATTTTTTTTATATCACAGTTTCTGTTTATTTTTTTAAGGATGGAGCGCAAGGGAAATTTGCCGGTATTGGCGCAGATTCAATTCTGTGCATGGCAGAGCAAATTGGTGTTGAGCTTAATTCAGAGGCAGCTACAAATCTCGCTGAAGACATCAGCTATAAACTCCGGCAAACGATCAGTGTATGTATTGTTAATTTTCATGTCCTATTACCTCATGCAAGTCATCATTATTGACATATTGTGCAGGATTATTCTATCTTTTGGTTCAGGAAAAGAAACCAGCACTGGTTTCTTGAATTCGCATGAAGTTGAGCGCTCAACTTCATACTAAACTTAAGTTTTATTATCAAAAAGTGTGTGTGTGGAACACATGGAATTTTATACACTGGTCTAACGATACGTCTTGTCTCTTTTGCTTGCATTGTAGCTATCATTTTTACACAAGATTATAGGAATGGAATAGCAATTTTTTTCATGTTCAATAGTGTAGACAAGTTAGTAATATAATGAGTTAACGCTTCAACTCCCAAGCGGTCGAATCGTAAACAATAGATTTCCAAGAATCCACGATCGAAGTATTAATCCTTCGATCGGAGGTTCTAGGAATTCCCATTGTATTCTTTTGTTCTCGCGATCACCGGTGCTCGCGCGGGGCCTGAAAGATTAATATTCAAAATTATTTGTGTATTATGTACCAGTACCACTACAAACACTACCACTCTTTAGTATAATGAGCAGCAAACATAAATTTGTAAGTTTTCATTAACAAACAAAACTATGACTATGCATTTAATTTCCCTTCAATTAATATTGAGCAAAAGAGAAACCTTTTCTTTCAGAAAAATACAAATATCAGCTTTAAATAAAATCTTTGCTTGAAGTTTTATTCTATAAAGTAAAATTAAAAAAAAAAAAAAAACTTTCCAGACAATTGCACTGCACAGTGAGCTGATGAAGAAATCCAGTATTGACAGTTGGGACGTCAATACTGTATTGACACTGTCCGACACGAGTCCTGTCGTCGGAGCTTGCAGCTCACAATATGTACCTATAGGAGAAGAAAAATTATGTTGTGAATTGGTATGTGCTTACAATATTATTATGAGAAGATGCTTGACTGCAGTATGTATTTTGCACACACATGGGCACTATAAACAATTTTTGTATCTGGTCCAGTATTTGGTTTAGTTGCAGACCATGCCCTAAATATGTATAAACTTTAAATCTGTATTTTGAGTATGTAAAGCATATACATATTTAAAATACAGATTTCAAGTTTTTATGAACATCATTTTATCTGTCAGTGGATTATAAGCTGATAAGATGATTGAAGACAATACTGCATATTGATAACAGAATGCACATCCATATATATTATATATATGCAATATTTTCTCAATTCAATAAATATTTTTATATAAATAAATCCTTTTTAATACACACTTAAAAATAGTATGTTGTGTATATTGCTTACATCTCAATTCTCAATACACAAAATAGGGATATTAATTATTATAAGAAGTTTTCCAATTAAAGGACTTTACAACTTTTTTTCAAAATAAAATTAAAACCATTTGAGATATTTGAAAAATTTTAGTATCAAATTCAAGCACAATGAAAACATTTTTTAATGGAACTTGACTTAGCTCATATGGCCACCATTCACGTTTGAGCGGTGATTCGTTGAACCCAATTTTCTATGACTCGGCCACACATTTCGGCTATTTCGCGTTTAATTTTGGCTCCGAGCTGTTCTAACGTCGTTGGCTTATCCAACGACTTGACGCAGCTCCAAAGAAAAAAACTAGAGGCGTTAAATCGCACGAACGAGGCAGTCCATTTTTTAAGATAACACACTCATCAAACTTGCTCTTCAATAAATCGATTGTAACGTGTGCTGTGTGGCTTGTGGCACCGTCCTTTTGAAACCTCTTGCTGTCCAAGTCCATATCTTCAAATTCCGGCATAAATAATCCATAATCATGGCCAATCTGCCTGTCTAGAAGGGCGAGAATTACGATCGAAAATCGGAGTTAACGCTCTTAAAGTAGCGGCCGACTCCGAATTTTTGTAGTAAATTTTTAAGATTTGCCGAAGTTGTTCGTTCGTGTACTTCACCATGATAAAAATGTTATGTCTACATAATAAACTGACAGTATTAGTTCGATGTTAAATGAAAGGATGCGTCCACAAACTAAATTCAAAATTGTCAAGTCCCTATTGGAAAACCCTTTATATCCATAAAAATTACAGATCAAATAAAAAGAAACTGTATTATTGACATACAATTATTTTTCTTTATAATGCAAGTTGAAGTTTATTTAATTTCTGATTACAGGAAACCCTTGTAAATATATCGGAACTCTCTCTCGCCTCACAAATGTATGTGTACACAACACTTCCCACCGTATCTGTGGAGTGGATCACAGACGACAGAAGTTTAAGCAGCAATAGCAATATAAGTCCATATCTTCACAATTATTACACTAAGGTTGCTAGAGGTACGTATTTATTGCTAAGAGCTTGGCCACATTGCTCTGTGGCGTTGCGGAATTTCGATATATTACGTCGTAGATTGGAATAACTCAAGAATAACTCGAGGATCGGAATTAGCCATGAAACGGCGCAATTCGCAACGCATTAATGTGGCATATCACAATTTATGATTCTTGTAAAATGTCAAAGATAAACCGCAATACATTGGAGCAATATGGCTATGCTGTTACAAATCTTTTTCCAATGTTTTACTACATTATGGTAAGGTAAAAGGGCGCGCATTAACCGATCAAGCCCCATAAGGACACCTTGACTGCGACAACAATAGAATAACAATAGATTTCCAAGAATCCGCGATCGAAGGATTAAAAAAAAATTCTTGCAATGTCAGAGATGAAGCGCAACGCGTAGGAGCCATGCCATGCTCTTACAAAAGTTTTTTTCAATATATTTACAACATACACAAATGCGCGCTTCTAAAGACATAATTTTGTTGCAGCAATATTAAATTTAAGGAAAAAGCCGAAGCAGCTAGCCGTGGCTGATCTCACAACGAACACGCGCATCGGGCCCATATTTCCCAACCTGTTCAATCTGGCCGTTCTGGTGCTCAATGAGGACAACCTCAACGCTCTCAATGTTCCAGCGAAGAAACCCCTTCAGTCCAACGTGTTGGATATGGTTGACGCGCTGTGCTCCAACCCCTGTAGCTTAGATACTAATATACAACAGCAGGTAATTAATTTAGTCTTATTCGCGTAACAAATACGTAAATATTCAATGGGGGCTACCGCGTGTGAATTTTTAGGTAGAGGCGCTAGTGTCGCGGAAGG
This sequence comes from Polyommatus iphigenia, assembly GCA_963422495.1. Classification (NCBI taxonomy): domain Eukaryota; kingdom Metazoa; phylum Arthropoda; class Insecta; order Lepidoptera; family Lycaenidae; genus Polyommatus; species Polyommatus iphigenia. Next base: position 28,702,483 of record OY730188.1, on the reverse strand, counting down.
TCCAAAAACGTCTATTTTGTACTAGTTTTAGCAGTCTTCGTGACATACATTACTATATTTTATGCAATTTACCTGTTGAAAAGCGATCTCCTCCGTAAAATGATCCCAAAAAGTATTATATTTTAGCAATCAATGTAAATGCTTTGGGAGCGAAATTAAGGAAAGAAATAATAATCGTATTAAAAATATTGGGTTCATTAAAAAAATTGCGAAAGTAAAGGAGATATTACATAAATTTAATGAAATAAATAAATAGAATTCTAGATTATTATAAAATCGACTTTAATAGCTATACTTCGGACCTTGGTCAACAGTTGCGCCATCTAGTGAGCAACAAAACGGTAGCCCCCATTAACCTCAGTGCGTGATCGAGTGCGGCGCACTAACCGATACCTAAAAGCTTTATATATTGACATTGCGCGAGCATTATTCGACTGCGGTAAACCTCGGTTTTGGCCCACAAGCCAATTTAGTCGACGACTTTATAAGACTGCTGCGTCGCAACCTAATGTTCGATGCTTTGCGGCAAAACATTGCACATTAGTCGATACGCAACTAATACGACATCGAAACACGATACAAATAATTATGTGGTGTTAGACCGTTTTCAAAATTTACATGTAGTAAATACCACCTGTAACAGAGCCTAAACTGTCTTCCTAAGATTTATTAAAATTCGTTAAGGAACTGTTAGTCACGCAAATCTATCACAAGCTTAACATAAATTCTCAAAAACTTTTCCTTTTATTATTTACTTATAACATTACATTTTCTATTTTCAGTTTCAAAGGCTGTTTCCAGTGATGGTGTCGAACATCCTGGGTAACGGTCAACTCGCGGACAAGATGGTCACAATACTCACCAAGATAACGCGCACCTGGCCCTCTTTTATCGCTATCGGTGAGTGTAATGATCTATTAGGTTAAGAGAATATTGTTTTAAATAGTTTAAATCAGTGTTATTGGCAAGTTTTACCTACAGACATAATTGGTAAGTTGTTACAATCGGATCAAAGTGGTTACATCTATCCCCTTTTACCAATAAAAATAGTATACTTATCAATAACTAGATGACGCCCGCTTTTCCGTTGCACCAAAAGTGGTTCGTTCGCGGGAACCGTAAATTTTTACAGGATAAAAAATATCCTATGTCCTTTCCCGGTTATTAAAATATTTCCATACGAAATTTAAGCAAAGTCGGTTCTATTCAGCAGGTTGGGCGTGAAGAGGTAACAGACAGACACATTTTCGTATTTATAATATTAGTTAGTTAATGGATACTAAATACTAATGCAGCATTAACCAAATGCGAATTGGCGCGTACCCAAAATTAGAAAACTTTGGTGTCACGTGATATCTATTTCGCAAATTCTTCTATTCTTAATATTTTCCCAATTCAAAAACTACTTGTAGCAATATGCTCTCAAGAATATCTTTAATAACAAATATACAATCATTACCTTCAAATTTTTTGCTTTAGTCACGGATATAGGAAAATTATAACCGCCTTATGCTCATAGAAATTTATAAAATTACAGGTAAAGGCATCCTATTCGACTACCTCTCGCAAGGCACGAAGGAGCGGTTGACTGCTCCGATGCTGCGGTGCGTCGGGGCTTTAGGCCGGCGGGCGTTATTGCAATGTCTGGGGGATCATCTCGATCATATAGACGAGAGGATACACGCCCCGCGACGCCGCGAGCCGAGAGCTGACCTCAGAGAGACCATACTGGTGAGTTGTTGTAAGAGCGAGATAGAGAACGTGTCTATCGTGCTGTATGAGCGAGATATAGGATATCGCCGCGAGCCGAGAGCCGACCTCAGGGAGACCATACTGGTGAGTTGTTGTAAGAGCGAGATAGAGAACGTGTCTATCGTGCTGTATGAGCGAGATATAGGATATCGCCGCGAGCCGAGAGCCGAACTCAGGGAGACTATACTGGTGAATTGTTGTAAGAGCGAGATAGAGGACGTGTCTATCGTGTTGTATGAGCGAGATATAGGATATCGCCGCGAGCAGAGAGCTGACCTCAGAGAGACCATACTGGTGAGTTGTTGTAAGAGCGAGATAGAGAACGTGTCTATCGTGCTGTATGAGCGAGATATAGGATATCGCCGCGAGCCGAGAGCCGACCTCAGGGAGACTATACTGGTGAGTTGTTGTAAGAGCGAGATAGAGAACGTGTCTATCGTGCTGTATGAGCGAGATATAGGATATCGCCGCGAGCCGAGAGCCGACCTCAGGGAGACTATACTGGTGAGTTGTTGTAAGAGCGAGATAGAGAACGTGTCTATCGTGCTGTATGAGCGAGATATAGGATATCGCCGCGAGCCGAGAGCCGACCTCAGGGAGACTATACTGGTGAGTTGTTGTAAGAGCGAGATAGAGAACGTGTCTATCGTGCTGTATGAGCGAGATATAGGATATCGCCGCGAGCCGAGAGCCGACCTCAGGGAGACTATACTGGTGAGTTGTTGTAAGAGCGAGATAGAGAACGTGTCTATCGTGCTGTATGAGCGAGATATAGGATATCGCCGCGAGCCGAGAGCTGACCTCAGAGAGACCATACTAGTGAGTTGTTGTAAGAGCGAGATAGAGAACGTGTCTATCGTGCTGTATGAGCGAGATATAGGATATCGCCGCGAGCCGAGAGCTGACCTCAGAGAGACCATACTAGTGAGTTGTTGTAAGAGCGAGATAGAGAACGTGTCTATCGTGCTGTATGAGCGAGATATAGGATATCGCCGCGAGCCGAGAGCCGACCTCAGGGAGACTATACTGGTGAGTTGTTGTAAGAGCGAGATAGAGAACGTGTCTATCGTGCTGTATGAGCGAGATATAGGATATCGCCGCGAGCCGAGAGCCGACCTCAGGGAGACTATACTGGTGAGTTGTTGTAAGAGCGAGATAGAGAACGTGTCTATCGTGTTGTATGAGCGAGATATAGGATATCGCCGCGAGCAGAGAGCTGACCTCAGAGAGACCATACTGGTGAGTTGTTGTAAGAGCGAGATAGAGAACGTGTCTATCGTGCTGTAGGAGCGAGATATAGGATATCGCCGCGAGCCGAGAGCCGACCTCAGGGAGACTACGAGGGCTGCTATTTATGTATCCGGAATTAAAAAAAGAAACAAACTTATATCATTTAATATGGTTTTATTGCTTTTCAAAATATTCGCCGCGATGATCGACACACTTTTGCATACGCTGGAACCAATTTTCATAGCACTTTTTCCATTCTGATTGAGGTATCTCCAAAACGTGCATTTTGAACGCATCAACAGCCTCTTCGCGGCTCGAAAAACGTTGACCACGTAATTTGTTCTTCGCGTATGGAAATAAAAAGAAATCGTTAGGTGCCAAATCAGGGCTGTACGGCGGATGACCAATCAATTCGATTTTTGACCCTCCAAAAACTGAGTTGTTTCAGCTGAGGTGTGACAGCTAGCATTGTCGTGATGTAATATGATTCTGCGTTGTCGGTTGTCCTTTCTTATTTCTTCAAAGACTTCTGGTAAACAAATGGTCGTATACCATTCAGAATTAACCGTTTTACGATTCTCTAATGGCACTGTAGCCACATGTCCATCAATTCCAAAAAAACAGGCGACCATTTGCTTCAAAGTACTTTTTGCACGAGTAACTTTTGTTGGTTTCGGCTCATCTTGGAACACCCACACCGTTGACTGTTGTTTAGTTTCGGGGTCATATGCATAGATCCAAGATTCATCACCTGTGTAGATATTATAAACGGCTTTTGACGTACCACGGTTGTATTTTTTTATCATTTTTTTGCACCAATCGACACGAGCCCGTTTTTGATCGATTGTCAAGTTGTGCGGAATCCAACGCGAACATATTTTTTTTTACAGCCAAATGTTCGTGTAATATCTTATGGATGCTCGTCATACTTATGCCTAAGGACGCCTCTATCTCGCGATATGTAACATGACGATCACGCATTATTAGTTCCCGCACAGCATCTATATTTTGTGGGACAACAGCTGTTTTTGGGCGACCTTCTTTATTTTCATCCGTGAGCATAGACCGCCCACGATTAAACTTACTGTACCAGTGATAAACAGTGGTTTTTGATGGTGCTTCATCTCCAAAAGTTGCGGTGAGTTGAATAAAGCACTGTTGTTGATTTAGCCCACGCCGAAAATCGTAGTAAATCATTGCACGAAAATGTTCACGCGTTAAATCCATGGCAAATGAAGACACGCAATTTTCAAAATGACGCCACAATGGAAAAATAATTGACAGTCACATGAAACAAAATGTATTCTTCAACCAAAGAATTCTATTTTCAAATGTTGTAATTACTTTTTAAATATTGTTCTTGTAAGTGGCCAGTTCCGGATACATAAATAGCAGCCTATGTATACTGGTGAGTTGTTGTAAGAGCGAGATAGAGAACGTGTCTATCGTGCTGTATGAGCGAGATATAGGATATCGCCGCGAGCCGAGAGCCGACCTCAGGGAGACCATACTGGTGAGTTGTTGTAAGAGCGAGATAGAGAACGTGTCTATCGTGCTGTATGAGCGAGATATAGGATATCGCCGCGAGCCGAGAGCCGACCTCAGGGAGACTATACTGGTGAGTTGTTGTAAGAGCGAGATAGAGAACGTGTCTACCGTGCTGTATGAGCGAGATATAGGATATCGCCGCGAGCCGAGAGCCGACCTCAGGGAGACTATACTGGTGAGTTGTTGTAAGAGCGAGATAGAGAACGTGTCTACCGTGCTGTATGAGCGAGATATAGGATATCGCCGCGAGCCGAGAGCCGACCTCAGGGAGACTATACTGGTGAGTTGTTGTAAGAGCGAGATAGAGAACGTGTCTATCGTGCTGTATGAGCGAGATATAGGATATCGCCGCGAGCCGAGAGCCGACCTCAGGGAGACTATACTGGTGAGTGTTGTAAGAGCGAGATAGAGAACGTGTCTATCGTGCTGTATGAGCGAGATATAGGATATCGCCGCGAGCCGAGAGCCGACCTCAGGGAGACTATACTGGTGAGTTGTTGTAAGAGCGAGATAGAGAACGTGTCTGTCGTGCTGTATGAGCGAGATATAGGATATCGCCGCGAGCCGAGAGCCGACCTCAGGGAGACTATACTGGTGATTTGTTGTAAGAGCGAGATAGAGAACGACTATATCGTACTGTGTGAGCGAGATAGAGGATGTGTTGTCTCGGTGGTCATCTCGATCATAGACGAGAGAATACACGCCCCGCGTCACCGCGAGCCGAGAGCTGACCTCAGAGAGACTATACTGGTGAGTTGTTGTAAGAGCGAGATAGAGAACGTGTCTATCGTGCTGTATGAGCGAGATATAGGATATCGCCGCGAGCCGAGAGCCGACCTCAGGGAGACTATACTGGTGAGTTGTTGTAAGAGCGAGATAGAGAACGTGTCTATCGTGCTGTATGAGCGAGATATAGGATATCGCCGCGAGCCGAGAGCCGACCTCAGGGAGACTATACTGGTGAGTTGTTGTAAGAGCGAGATAGAGAACGTGTCTATAGTGCTGTATGAGCGAGATATAGGATATCGCCGCGAGCCGAGAGCCGACCTCAGGGAGACTATACTGGTGAGTTGTTGTAAGAGCGAGATAGAGAACGTGTCTATAGTGCTGTATGAGCGAGATATAGGATATCGCCGCGAGCTGAGAGCCGACCTCAGGGAGACTATACTGGTGAGTTGTTGTAAGAGCGAGATAGAGAACGTGTCTACCGTGCTGTATGAGCGAGATATAGGATATCGCCGCGAGCCGAGAGCCGACCTCAGGGAGACTATACGGGTGAGTTGTTGTAAGAGCGAGATAGAGAACGTGTCTACCGTGCTGTATGAGCGAGATATAGGATATCGCCGCGAGCCGAGAGCCGACCTCAGGGAGACTATACTGGTGAGTTGTTGTAAGAGCGAGATAGAGAACGTGTCTATAGTGCTGTATGAGCGAGATATAGGATATCGCCGCGAGCCGAGAGCCGACCTCAGGGAGACTATACTGGTGAGTTGTTGTAAGAGCGAGATAGAGAACGTGTCTACCGTGCTGTATGAGCGAGATATAGGATGTCGCCGAGAGCCGACCTCAGAAAGCCCATACTGGTGAGTTGTTGTAAGAGCGAGATAGAGAACACGAAAATCGTACTGTGTGTGCGAGATAGAGGATGTGTTGTCTGGGTGATCATCTCGACCATATAAAGGCATGTCCCGTACCGCCGCGAGCCAAGAGCCGACCTCAGAGTTGAGAGAGTAATGCAGTTAATGTTCTTTAGATCATTTAGAATAAGACTGCATTCATAACTCAAGAAAATAATAATTGTGGGTAATACGCAAAAGCTTAACAGGGAGCAATTATATTGTTAAAGAGTATAATTTTTCTCATAAAGATTTTCTCGATAATTATGTCTATCTTGCTTGCACAGTAGAACTGACGCGCACTCCATCTTGCTTACATAGTATGATTATATATCAGACTCCTTGCCTGAACTGATCAGGTGTTATGTGTGTTGCATCGGTGCTATAGAACTCTAGATAAAGTTTTAATTCACCCATGCATTCAACTTTTACAAGATGTTTTATTTCTGTTTCTGAGAAGCTGACGAATTCTTGTGGTAAACTTAAAAGTCCCTTTCAATCATAAGCTACAACAAGATTTATGTCTTACTACTACTAGATGCTGCCCGCAACTCGGTTGCGCCAAAAATAGTTTATCGCATGGGAACGGTACATTTTTCCGGGATAAAAAATATCCTATGACCTTTCCCGGGACTCAAGTATCTCCATAGGAAAGAATCATGGCCAAATTTGTACAGGAGCTGGACTCGACTTTTATTTTTTTTGGATGTCCCAAAATAAACTATAGTTAGATTTGGTTGTTCTTATGCTCTAAACATAATTCCGTTTGAGAATTATGTCTAAATAGCCACGGTTTTTTTACAATAATTAATAACGTTAGCAATTATTTTGAGGTTAGACTTAAGAACTACTCTTTTTCCCGACTGCGGTGTAGCCTACAAGTGTATATTCGGCGATCTCGTTTCTAATTATTTCAATTTTTCTTGAGTATTACCCAAATAATAGAACGAATGCGAATGATCGCCGGCTGTCAGAACATAACGAAACTAAAATATATTGATCTTTTTTTTGTGGCTATTTACAGACACATTTCTAATATTTTTCGATGCCTTAAAATATTAGGGACTTTTTGCTACCAATGGCATATCGGGACGCCACCGGCCACCGCCCACATTTTATCATTTGGTACGATTTGGCCATTGTTCTTTCAGCAAAATCGGTTCAGCGTGAAGAGCTAAAAGCATACACACTTTCACATTTATATTAGATTCGAGAGGTTAAGTATGGAAGCATGGATGTCCATTGTCCATATTATAATTTATAACTTTATTCACGTCCGTGTACAGGACATATCGACGTGTCTACTGCGGTCGGAGCCGACGACGTATCTGGAGGACTACGTGACTACAGACAGCACGCTCTACGAGATGTTGGGTGACTCCATTGCGCCGCGGCGGACGATATTCCCTACTAGTGGTAAATATTACTACTGTACAGCAGTTTTAAGCTGTATTTCCACCGGATATGTGTTGCGAGGAATGTGTTTTTGAGAACCAATAGAATCGCTTCATTGACGTGACCTCGTTGAGCGCAGCGATTCTATTTGGATCTTAAAAACACACAGGGCCCCCGTAAGGGCTACTGGCGTCTGTGTGCAAAAAAAGGATTTTAGCGCCCCATTTAGGCAAATTTTTTGGCCCCTTGGGTTTGGCGCCACTAAAGATGGCGATTTGGCGCCCCTAGAGGATGGCGCCCGTGTGCATTGCACACATTGCACATATGATAGCGGGGGCCCTGAAAACACTTTCCTCGCAACACATCTCTGGTGGAAACGCAGCCTTAGTGCCACACTCAGAGACGAACTTTAATTATTTAACTACATGTATTTAACATAAATATTTTGACATTAGCCTCATACATTATATGTCAAACTCTTCATTAAATTGAAAGTAGGTTTCAGACTACGTTTTTATACTGTAGTATAGCTGCTGTCAAGAGTGGGAAAATCCGTTGAGATCGAATTAGCTCCGAATTGGGCCACAGCACGATTTTGCGCTAGTGTATATGTCGAAAGTAGCAAAAGCTGTTGAGATCGAGCTGATTCGATTTTCGATTCGATTCTGATTCTGTCGGGAGTAAGGCCGTGTTTCCACCTGCAAGACAACTGTCGCGAGAAGTGTCTGACAGTCTGTCTGACAGCAGCTTGCAAGTGTAAACCCCGTAGTAAGTGCTGTCGCGACAATTTGTCAAGCGTCTAAACATGTCTGCGAGGACTCGCGAGTCGCGATAGATCTCGCTGCGGGTCACCGCAGATATACGGTCTAGTTTCGTATGGCATTTATCCGCGAGCTTCTCGCACGATATTTATTGCAGAAATAAATTGCAGGAATTAGTGTGAAATGTAAACAATATTGCAAGAAACTCACGCAAGACTTCCGCGAGTTTGCTTGCAGGTGGAAACACGGCCTTAGGCAGCAGTATACAGTGGCGTAGATGCGTAGTAGAACAAGGCCATAAAGCTTGTCAAATCGTCGCGTCGTTGTAACGCAATGACGCATAAGTCATACAGAAGTTGGTTCGTCGTTGCGACGGCCCAGTGTCAATGCGATGAGTGTAGCATGGAATAAAATAATAATTATTTACGTAGTGAACAGTAGCACTAACTGCCGCACTCAGATACTAATATTAATAACTTAATTGTTATAAAGTGAAGATTTTGACATAAGCCCCATACATTATCTGTCAAACTGTTCATGGGGCAGTTAGTGGTTAAATTCCTTCTATAGTCCGCGCGGAACTAGTTGGCCGCGCCTTAGGTATGTGAGCGGTGGGACAGAGAGGCGGGGGCGCTTGATTTTGACAGTTCTGGCTAGTTAAGACAAAAAGCACAAGAGATTGCAATAGCAAGATGAGTCCGCTGATAAAAAGATAATCTAAGGAAATAATATTTAAAGTGCATACGTCTTTAAAAAACGGAAAGCCGATGTCAATAGTTATTAGTTTAGAATATAAAACTGATCAATTGTCTTTTATATTTTATTCTTTTCAATAATTAAATAATATTATTGTTCACGATATCGCGAGATTGGTCGTCACTGTCTAATCTCATGTGCGTTGCGAGCAGCAAGCAACCCGCCCCCTCACCCCCGTCCCTTCCTAAGGCGCGGCCAACTAGTTCCGCGCGGACTATAGGCATTGCGTTGCGGCATTGCTCTCTGATAACAAACGCTCTCCTAACATAACATTTTATAGTTAAAACATAAATATATGATGGCTGATACTGTGGTAGTTAGAGCTTGTCTAATTTGAAATGACGCGCCCCACCACTTCAAAGTTGATATAAATGAAACATTTTTGTTCTGTGAATACGAGGGAGGGGCGCGTCATGTCAAGTTAGACAAGCTCTACACAAGAGTAATTACTAATTTTCTATCTGTTTTATGCCGTTAACATACGGAGAATTAGAAACTTGAATTATTATTACAGAACGCAAGAGTCCCAGTCGAACAGAGTCAGAGAACATAGACGAAGACCTACCATTCCTACCTCTACGACCTATCATTAAACTACCGAAAATCAGAGTTATACCGAAGAATAGAAGAAGTAGACCGGTGCCACGAGAGACGGTCTTCGAAACAACGAATCTTAGAACTCGCTGTATATATTTTAACGTTAAGAGTTTCAGGAATCGTGACGTCAGAAGCCAAGTGCGAACTCAGTGCAGTGCTGTGAGTCAAATCGACGGTGTGTCAGTGGCTTGTGGACTGTTATATAGGTTTAGATATAGACTGAACAAACCAGCCCCCTTTCCAATATACGGGGCGCTCACTCTGTAGCAAATAAAATTGTAATTTATTAACCTGTGATCTTATTGGGTCTAACGATCCTAGGCTTGTATTTTTTTTACAATTTTAGTTTTTAAATATAAAACTCAGTATTTATAGTGTTTCTTCTTTAATTTTTTTACGCAAATACCAAAGGGAAGGTGTAAGGGAAGGAAACTAAAAGGAAGGGAAGGTGCAGGAATAAGGCTGTGTTTCCACCAGAGATGTGTTGCGAGGAATGTGTTTTTGAGAACCAATATAGTCGCTTCATTGACGTGAGCTTGCCATGACATCGCTCAACTCGGCGATGCCATTGGATCTTAAAAACACATTCCTCGCAACACGTCTCTGGTGGAACGCAGCCTAAGGGCCCTTCATGACGTTTTTTTACGCTCGTTTGTATCGATACAAACGCAAGTTGAACGCTCAGCAAAGGCAAGGAAGCCTCAAGTTTTAAACTTTATATGTACCAAAACGCGATGAAAACGCGCAGAAGACGACCGCATCAGAAACGCGCGTCGTTAGTGCGTAAAAAATACGTCGTGTGGAAGGGCCGCACTAGGCGAGTGCTGTCATTGCATGCCAAGTAAACAACAGAGTCCAGTTTTCTAATTGAAATATTTTAGCGTGTGGCCAAAATTTAAGCTAACAAAAATGGTGGTAACCGTTTTGTGTCACTTGATACACTCGTCATCCACGCGCCAAAACATATTTTTGTTGGTCTATAACAGCTATACTCAACCTGCGGCCCGCCGGGACTTTATCAGTGGCCCGCTTGAAGTCAAACCATTTAAAAATTACGTTCACCGACAAAAAAGTCGTGAAAATTTTTCCACTTTTAAATCGCAAATTTTGAAGTAAGTACGTAATATTTTTAACCCTAAGGGTCAATTGTATAAATTGAAAAAGCGCAGAGTCGAAGCGCAGCGAAGCGCCTCGAAGCGTCAAATTCGCAACAAGTCGAACGAATGCGCGCGGATTTGCGCCAGAGTGCCTACAGTGATGACGCGTAAATTCGCTTGTGGGTGCATGGATGCGCGCGAATGCGCGCGCACCAAAAAGCGTCGGTCTCGCCTTTTTAATTTCTCAGAAGTAATATGTGCGTTAATGCTTTTGATTTAAGGTTGAATTTGTGATGTAGTGTACATATCTAAATTTCTTTTATAAAAACCTTTTTTATATTATTTTGTACTCTTTAGTTTATGGTATTTTGACTTGTTTACTTTTTGATAGATTTTGTCATGAGATTATAATAATTCAACTGGAATATCGAGTGTGCTATTTTATCATTTTCTCCTTTGCACCTTCAAAACAAGAAAGTTGGGCAAGCGATTCACCTCGCAACGACGCGAGGACCGTGCTCACTTCATTGGTGACCCCGGAAGGAACACAGGATGGAGAATCTGAAGGAGGATGTAACCAGCGAACAAGGAGACGGCGCAAGACATCGGTGACCATACACGCCATCTTCATCACCATCACTCCCCGCCCCTTCGCACCGCGTCAGCCAGCATCGCCTCATCGGGTATCTCGTCCACTAGCCGCAATGTACCGCGTCCTGGACGACTCCGCATCGGCATCAACGGGCTTTCTCACTATACCGACCGGTCAGCAAGCAGAGCACATCTCTCCTGGTCAGCACGTAGCATCGGCCCCGCACGGCAGCTATCCGACTCACTGGATCCCGTGCAGCAGCTTCACAGTTCCGACTCACTGGCACTCACTGCAACAGTTCCGACTCACTGGGACTCACTGCAACAGTTCCGACTCACAGGAACTCTGGCGACTTAAGCGACAAGACTTAAAGATTCTACCTTCGGTCATGTTTACTGACTATTATCGCCCTTGACGGTCTCTGGAGGGGGGTGATGTAGTGTACATATCTAAATTTCTTTTATAAAAACCTTTTTTATATTATTTTGTACTCTTTAGTTTATGGTATTTTGACTTGTTTACTTTTTGATAGATTTTGTCATGAGATTATAATAATTCAACTGGAATATCGAGTGTGCTATTTTATCATTTTCTCCTTTGCACCTTCAAAACAAGAAAGTTGGGCAAGCGATTCACCTCGCAACGACGCGAGGACCGTGCTCACTTCAGTGATGTTCAGTTTTAATAATTCGCTCCGATGCGCTTCGACTCTGCTCTAATATAAAATATTGACCCTAAAAAATTTTGGTTGCGGCCTGCTACACCAAGACCAAAACGCACGCCACAAACATGGCCCGTATTTAAAAAAAGGTTGAGTATCACTGGGATATAACCTTACGAGGATTTTACTACATTTCCTTCAGACTTAGGGCCGATTTACACCGGATCGGCAGCGGCCGGCAGCGGCGCGAAGAGCACTTTTAGTGTGAAATAATTTTAAACTTTATTTACATACTTATAACTACTGGCCGCCGACGGCTGCCGACGGCTGCCGACGGCCGCCAGCGGCGCCTCGAGCCCTTTTAGAAGTTTTCAAGCGATACTAGTAGTTATAAGTATGTAAATAAAGTTTAAAATTATTTCACACTAAAAGTGCTCTTCGCGCCGCTGCCGGCCGCTGCCGATCGCGCCTCTGCCGACCGCTGCCGGCCGCTGCCGGCCGCTGCCGACCGCTGCCGGCCGCTGCCGATCCGGTGTGAATCGGCTCTTATTAGTCACTAGCTTCTTGACTTGAGGTCTTTCTCATGGGAAACTCTGAACACCAAAATATTATGTCAAGACTCAAGTCATTGTCGATTTTTATGTGTCAGCTAAGATAATCATAATCTGACCAAATTAAATAGGTCTGAAAACTGCCTAAGAATCAATTTCTCTAAATCTAATGGTATTATCGGAAAGTTAACACCACAATCGCGCGCACTCACACATAATAATAATTATATTACTTACATTTTTTTTTATGAAATAAGGGGGCAAACGAGCAAACAGCTGGTCACCTGATGGAAAGCAACTACCCTCGTCCATGGACACTCGCAACATCAGAAGAGCTGCAGGTGCGTTGCCGGCCTTTTAAGAGGGAATACGCTCTTTTCTTGAAGGTTTGCAGGTTGTATCTGGTCCGGAAATACTGCTGGTGACAGTTTGTTCCAGAGTTTTACAGTGCGCGGCAGAAAGTTACGTGAGAAACGCACGGTGGAAGACTGCCACTCATCAAGGTGATGAGGATGGTATATTTTTCGCATGGGACGATGGCGAAAAGTTGCAAATTACGTAGGAGGCGAACCAATGAAAAGTAAATTTTGAAAATTTATTAACACGGCTGATTATTATTATTCGTGTTGAGAAGGTTGTGAATCATGCGTACAAATGCCAAAATAATTTCTTCAAGCTAGCTGCATAAAGAAACGATTTAAAATGGCCAGCAAAGTAATCATAATTTCAATTTGCTAGACTTGCTTACTTACAAATTGGTATTAAAAGTAAATAATAAAAATTTAAAGGCCAGTAGCTCTCAAACTTATTTCTTAACACACGCGTACAGTTTGAGCATAACTGTCCGCTCATTTGCATGCACGATATGACCTTGGCATATTACAATGATTTCAATAACAATTGACGTTTTAGCTGTTGGCGCCTACCTGGTCGACGCCGCGGCGCGACAACCACGTGGTTATTATAAACGTACGAGAAAATTTATCACAGAATGGTATTAGCATAGCATAAATAAGTATGTTGGATACTTCGTTGCGCCAAAATTCGTTTATCGAGCGGGGCAAATGTTTTAGGGGATAAACGCAAAGAATTCTATTTTAAATAGAAGTCTTTGGATAAACGTGCGGATTTATGTTTTTTATGAGTCCACTTTAATTTTGCCGCCCCTATGTACGAGCTTTACCGCCATCCTAGGACACCGCCCCCCCCCCCCCCCCCTACAGGCGCGGTCCGAAGCCCCCCTTCCCCGTCACAGGGGACATGACCCCCCCCCAAAATCTAATCTGAAAAATCTCAAAATCTTGCCAAATAATAAAAGGAAATTTTTGACAATAAATTTTTAGTAGGTATAGTGAGTGACCCCCTCTAAAATTTCAGGCTGCGACCGCGCCTGCCCCCCTACGACGCCATAGGACGCTGCGTCCCATAGTCCATGGCCTATACCGCCTTGTACATTTACATAAAATATACAGAGTAGGGATACTATCGTATATCATTTCCCATTAATATTATATGATAATAAATATACTTAGGTAGGTACTACTTACTAGACCACCTCAATTAGTAAAACTTTTGAATGGCTAATTTTTGATGCAGCGCGTAGCCAACTTTCGTACCGTTTCACTTCCCATAAATTACCAAGCGAATTTTAAGTTCCGATTCCCAGTTTAAGTAATAAATAATAATTTATATGAAAGTCAAAATTAGATTACAATTTACATTGGTTTGTTTATGATTTTGGTTGTTTTCGATTATTCCAGCGGCCAGCGCCATCGGTAATCGATACTAGCTGGCGCCAGTGTTATTGTGTCTGCAGTCTGCACGCTCCTTATACGATTATTTTAAACTGAACCCTGTATTGCCAAGGCAGGAGTCAAGGTGTTAGGAAAATGTTTAGTGTTTAAACACACTAATCACCTCTAGGCTCTAGGTTGGGCCCTGGTAGAGTTGCGGTAGGTTCTAACTTCTATCGTACCCGCAACTCTACCTGAAGCGAGGAGTGGAGCATCATGGGGTTTTAGTGGGTAGACTAAAGAAGGTCCCACATAGCCCGGCCGATATCCCCAATTAGCTGGGGATGCGTAAAGCATTTCTCCATGTTAAAAAAAAGGCTCTAGGTTGGGCTATCCTTCAATTTTGATTAAGGCCGGCAACGCACCTGCAGCAGGCAGCTATTCTAATGTTGCGAGTGTCCATGGGCAATGGTAGTTGCTTTCCATCAGGTGACCCGTTTGATCCTTATTTTATAAAATAAAATTTTGCCAGCGTGATTGCCAAGCTGTAGCATACACACACGTGAGCAGTCATATAAGTACCTATAAGTATTTTAGAATGTACTCTGCGTTAATAACTTTTTTGGCTAGTTCTTCGACATTCTATGAGAGTGACCCTTATCCCCTTGTCATTATGGTCCTGAAGGAAAATGTGAATCTGAAGGTAGGTTTTAATTAGGTGACGTTATAGTTTATTCAGACATTGTCTGCAAATTCGGCGGCGTGGGGAGCTGATATACGACCTCATTGTTGGGGATGGCTAATGTGATAAATTATTCATATTATTATGTATGTACCTAATAATACCGAAATAAATACGTACCTAAGATGCGGTCTGACTGTAGCGGGTAGGCTAGAGCAATTTCCTACCCTTTAAGTGAGATAAAGAGACAAACGGATATAACGGCCGTGTCGCAAGCACCTCAGTGGAGGCGAAAACTAAAACTATAACTCTGCTGCGTCTACATGTGTGAGCACACATGACAATTTCGCCTATGCGGCTAGTCCGCACTAGACTATGGCATTCTATATCGTGATGGCCTAGCAGGTCAATGACCGCGTAGGCTGCCAACTATACTATACACACGTGTCCATCTGGTAATCACCACATAAACGATGAACACGGTTTCTATACTGTGCAGTCGCCTCCAACCATCCCTTACAGCGACCCCTTACCACACGGCTCAACCGAGCTTTCTATAGCTAAGGTCTAAATCAAACCCACTCAACAGTAGGCAGTAAACACTAAATGTGACCAACCGGCCACAAACGACTACAACACCTCGTATAGATAACTAAACGATCATCTCATTGTTCGCAATCTAAATACAGTATCAACATGTTACATATTACTATCTAGACGATTATAGTATACATAACAGTTTCGAGGCGTTGGATATCCTCGATGAACTGAACACACAGCCTAAATAACAACGTTTAAGATCACATTTAAATAATGATAATAATGATTCACCGATAAGACTGCGCTGCGTGCTCGCCCGTCTGGGGTTCTCGATCGTCTGTCTGACAGCGGCTGTCACTAGTGACATGTGTCACCAGAGAATATTACAACTACCCTCCTATTGAATACTGTTGTTTACCTTTGTTACCTACAAGTTCGCGCGATTCGCGACAGGCCGTGGGCCGTACTCAGACTCTTCAGAGACATATTTTAATGATGATTAAACTTCAATTTAATAAAGTGTTTGACAGATAATGTATGGGGCTTAATGTCAAAACCTGCATTTATTAGTGTTGGTCTCTAAGTGCGGCAGTAACACAGTAGGGTAGTTTGATACACACATGAAAGAAAAACTTCTCTTTGCTTGTAAGTTATAACTCTATACCCTATAGTTATTTTTCGTAATGAGGGTTCATCGCCAGAGTGTTATTGCGAAATAGGACCATGCATCTTGCACCGCAAGCTATCTAATACGGGATTTGGATCGGTTTATGTCGAACATGAACCGATTCATACTAATATTATAAACGCGAAAGTGTGTCTGGCAGTCTGTTACATCTTCACGACACTGAGTCCCGGAAAAGGACATAGGATACTTTTAATCCCGAAAAAACGCACGGTTCCCACACGATGAACGAATTTTGGCGCAACGGAGTTGCGGGCGTCATGTTCTAGTATATTATAATATCCAAACTAATTAATATTATAAATGCAAATGTGTGTCTGTTCGTCTGTCTGTTACCTCTTCACGCCCAAACCGCTGAACCGATTTGGCTGAAATTTGTTTGGAGAAACTTTGAGTCCCGAGAAAGAACATAGGATACTATTTATCCCGGAAAAATGTACAGTTCCTTCTCGATAAATGAATTTTGGCGCAACGGAGTTGCGGGTGTCATCATAATAATTAATAATTACCTCTATTTGACGACCTCGCTGTGGCTCATTTGGTGGGCTATTGGTAGCTCAAGCCGGGGGTCGCGGGTTCGAATACCGCCGACGGAACAAAAAGTTTTCAATGTTCCTGGGTCATGAATGTGTATTAAATATGTGTATCATATAATAGAAATCTTAAATATATATGTATAGCATAAAAGTATTATATATAATATTTCTGTTGTCTGGCACCCGTAACACAAGTCCTCCAGGTACTTACCACGGGGCCAGACTGACGTGGTGTGAAGAGTCCATAGATATTATTATTATTATTATTATTATTATATGTATAACGCTGAAGCTGATAGTGATGAAATTCTGTGCCTTGATACTTTGTTTACCTATACTTTACTAACATTCTACGCCTTTTCAAATTTCACAGATGACTTCATAAACGCCTTGTAGGGCTTAATGTTATTCCAAAGCGTGCGTTAATGAGCCATTAAACATGTTACATTAGCATAATTATTATAAGTAAATAATAACATTTTATCGATTGTGACTAAAACTACGAACTTACTAAGATTAGGTACTCACAATATTTTCTGATGGCGCAGTATCGGAAAATGTTGGGCCGCGCTCTCTCCGGGTGATGATATACTCGTAATAATTAATTAACCTTAATTTAATGAATATTTTGACCAGCGTTGCCAGATTTTTTTTTGTGCCAAGTCGGGACTTTGGAACTTTTTTAGTGAAAAAGCGGAATTCTTCAGTCAAAAGCGGGACAAAGTACAAAAAGGTATACAATCAAGTTTTTTGAATTTTTATCTTTTTATTTGCGTTAAAATAACGTTTACGTGACAATAGATAGCAAAAGTAGCCAAAGAAAATCCACCCCTCTACCTCCCACACTCACACGCACCTTTCTTTCCCAGCACGCTGTACGTACGTACGTTCGGGCTCTCCCCGAAAAGCGGGACTGAGCCGACAGGCTCAGAATTTTGATTTTGATGAAAAAATCGGGACGTCCCGCCAAAATCGGGACGTCTGGCAACGCTGATTTTGACATAAACTCTATACTTACGGTTTCTGTCAAACTCTTAAATAAATGTCTCCGAGTGCGGGTGATATTCCTGATAATATTAGGAAGTTAAATTATTATTGATTAAAACAAAACTCAATTTACAACTTACCTAGCTGTTACCGAAGAATGCTTAATATAATTAAGAATAACAGTATTCTAGTATTACGTAGGTTTCACACTAAATAGCTGATAAGGGATAATATTATTTATATTGACTTTAATAAATCGGAGAAATACCTACTATATTTCTAGTTTTAGGATAGCCTATTCCATTTCGAGTTGTGACTTTATTTTTGTCTTGGTTCCGTCTGACATATTATCGTCATTCAGTCGTCATAAAGAGTTGATAATATTCTGCGGTCGGGTAAAAATAGAGAAAGGGCCGTGAGATACATTGTTGTCAGACCTCAGACCAAATATGTCAGACACGTTGATTTAAATGCGGTTTGCTCTCCCATCTCCTCTTACCAGAGCCCCTAGCTGAAATGCTTTCTTTATAGCTTCTTTAAAGAAAACGTCTTGGCTTAAGGGCCAGTAAAGTCATAAGTCTAGATTTCTAGACATTATGTGCCATCTTCATGTTGGCCTATAATGTATTAATACAGGATATTGCGAACGTGTGGAGGGGCTATGATTGTTCAGAATTCAGATCGACGTCGATTTTGCATGATATCGACACTTTCGAAATCATGGTTATATTTGGTCACAATTGAGTGCAAAAGAGGTGCCTTTACTCTTCAGAGAAGTTAAATAAATAGGAAGTTCATGACCCATAATAAGTAATAATTCTCTCAGTCTTATTGGGTTTCTGGCGATGGTGAATGTAGAGAAAAATAATATATTAAATTCTTTATTATAATAATTTATTTTACTACATTTGTATTTTTTAATCCACACATTTCATAACTATCTACATTCTTACTACCTTAGGCAATTAACTAGCGTCTAAATAATACCTATGTAGGAATAATCATTGAACGTTCATTTGGTCGAGTTTAAATTTTCTTAATTTTCAAAAAGGTAGAGATTCTGTTAAAGAAAGGAAGAGAGCTGTAAAATATATTGTTTTCTACAAATTAATTCTAACGGCACGGAGTATACAGATAACAGACTATAGAGATTATTATATTGTAGTTTTGTGTGTTGCAGCCGCTCGGCTCCAGGCGCCTAGACTGTGTAAACAAACTGCAGATTGTTTTGGCTTAACCAACAAACACACATCCAGATAAATTATATTGGTTGCGTCTGTTGAAATTAGCGATCTATTACTTATTGCGATATCAGTTCGGACACGTTAAATATGGTGGCCAATGTCATTATAATGTAGGCTGGCCACATTCACACGTTTTCCGAATTAGTTTTTCTTAGGCGCAGCGCAGACGACAGACTATCCGTGACGCACTTTTTAGTCTGTGGGAAATAGAACCCATGCAATTATATGCAGTAACGCACACGACGCGTAAAAAGTCCGCATATAATTGCATAGCTGGTTCTATTTCCACAGACAAAAAATGCGTTACGGATAGTCTGTCGTCTGCGCTGCGCCTTATTCGGAATTCAGTGAGACTAGCGTAAGGGTGAAGCCAAACGAGCGTAATTTGTGAGTTGTGAGTCGCAGAATATCGGTCGCATAAATATTTTTTCATACAAATCATGACTTACAAAATTACGCTCGTGTTATAATTAACATGACCTGTTTAATAACAGGAGTATGAAACTGAATGCAGCAGAAACTCTGCCAGACGAAATTCTGCTTCTCTCAAAATATGCTCGTTTGGCTTAAGTCTAACCCTCAACGTTCTTTTTTTCACGCGCAAACGCGCCGGTTTTGTGGAATTCGTTCCGATCGGAAAAAAGCGAACGTGTGTCAATGTTTTTTGTACTGACTCCATGCATTCTGATTTCAGAATACGGAAAACGAATTTGGAGAACGTGCGTGTACGGCCAGCCTAAAGTAGAGCACTAAACAGATTTGATGAGGAATGAGTAATGACTAATGACAATATTATTTAAGGGTCAATTTATACTAGCGCAGAGTCGAAGCGCATCGAAGAGAACTCCCAAAAACTGAACATATAAAATTTTACCTTAATTCCAGAGCGTAACGCACACATTACTTCTGCGAGACCAATTAGCATTGGTCGGGAGCATTCGCGCGAATTCGCGTGAATGCGCACGCGTCATAAAATTCTCACAAGTCAAGTGTACGTTAACCCTTTGGAGTTATGGTTGAATTTGTTATGTTCAGTTTTAGTAATTCGTTTCGATGCGCTTCGACTATGCGCTAGTATAAAATGACCCTTAGGGTTTAAATATTGTCTGAAGTTTCCTTGGGATTTCTAAGTATTTAAAGCATGACACGTGAATAAAATAATGTAGTGCTTAAGGAGTTAGATAATATTAGGATAATAAATTAGTATGCTATATAACATTCCAGTGAGATAGCGTTAGTTAACGTATGCCGTAAACGTGGCGCCACTAAACTCTACGTTTATGATCACGTAGACCGAAGAAAGTGGTAGGTATAATCTAGTTTAATATACCGTACTGTATATGGTCCAAAAATAAAAGTGCTTAAAAAACTAAATTCCATACTAATATTATAAATTCGAAAGTGTGTCGATCTGTGTGTGTATTTGTCTGTCTGCCTGTTAACTCTTCACGCCCAAACAACTGAACTGATTTTGCTGAAAGGTGTGGAGATATTTGGAGTCCTGGGAAAGGACATATAGGATACTTTTTACACTTGAAAAATTTACGGTTTGCGCGCGATAAAAGTTATCTAGTAATATTATAATTATTAATTTCTAGCTTGAACAGTATATTTAAAAACGAGGGGGTGCTAATAATAGTTTGGTAAACTTTGGTCCAAGCCACGAGGCTTATACTGACTGCATACAAAAATTATAAACTTTGGGACTTGCCTTGTAGAATCATATTTTGTCATTATTTTGTAACAGCCCATCAGATCATAAACAGTGTTTTAAAGCTACCGATCGCAGTTATGTAGAGCAATCTCTACATAACTGCTGGAACTATCTAGGTCCTAGGAGTTATATTTATCAAGTTTTCAATCGCAATATCCATAAAATATGCAGTAACCTAACCGGAAATTAAATAAAAACAGGTTTTATTTCCAAATTCGTTAGAAACTAACCATAAACAGAATAACAAAGAATAATAGAGCTTAACTCCGAGTTCCAGAAATTATAGTTAAAAATTGTGCTGTCTAACACCTTATAAGTCTGTGCAAATCTTGACAGTCAACACATATTACTCACGACTCATAATTTAACTCTCATTGTTCTAAGACTGGCTAAATCGCAGACTCCATTTAGGACATCTAGACTTTTTAGGTTTCATTTTACTTATAAGGTTTTATATCATTCTTACTACTTCCACTGGAGTCAAAATGCAAGTTATAAAATTACATTAGATACTATCAGGAGATAGTCCATAAATTTACGTAAAAATCGCAATAATAATTCAAGACGTGAGTGGAAGAATAAGGTAAGTAACATGAAAAAACTTCCCGTTTTTTTGCTTAAATGGAGGGTTTAGAGCCGGAAAAATTATTTGAAATGGAAAAACTATGGATTATATGTGTAGCCAAATATATTAGCTAGGTTATGAAGTAGATAAGTTACAAGTTTTATTAAAATAATTAGGGAAAAAATTAGTTATTGTCCGAATGTTAAGAAATGTTACTTGTTCGATTCTTCCACTCACGTCTTTAATTATACTCGTACATTATTTTCGGAATAAGTTCAATAAAAACGTATAATGCAGATTGTAGAATGTAGAGTTCTCAAAAAACTCTTATTACCCACTCTTTTACGCAAGATAATAATACTAAAGGGATATTTTAATCCCTCTGTCCTCTAGTCAGTGTTTGCATCTACCTCACTATCTCTGCAACATCCTAAGGTTTGGCTGGAAGAAAATGTCACAAGGCATTAAGCCCGCCGTGCAAAAGTTTTAAATAAAATATAAATAAAGGGATTTTCTAGTGTTTAGGCTGTACCTTTGGATAACCCTTGAAAATTGAACTCTTATAAATAAATATTAACATACCTAAATATTGTAAATGGAACACACAAGTTTTTCTCTCCAAAAATTTCTGGTCTCAAGATAACTCAAACTTTATTACTTACTAGATGACGCCCGCAACTCCGTTGCGCCAAAATTCGTTTATCGCTCGGGAACCATACATTTTTTCGGAACAAAAAGTATCCTATGTCCTTTCCCAAGACTCAAAGTATCTCCATGCCAAATTTCAGCAAAATCGGTTCCGTGGTTTGGGCGTGAAGAGGTAACAGACATAAAGACACACTTTCGCATTAATGGAAGTATGTTGGTATCGATAAGGCAATCCTTATCGATACCAACAATATGGAATTTATTTAAGAGTACATTGTTATACGTTTGTTTCAGTCGCAAGACGCGTCGTCGGTCGCACCGCGCGAAATTTCGCATAGGCGAATTTCCCGTGGCTATAGGCGGTTAGAGTTTAGACTACATTGGTCTATGGCATAGACCAATGGAACGGACTATGGAACTATTTTATACGTCATAGCATAGACTCTATGCTATGACGTATAAAATAGTTCCATAGTTTCATCATGGGTTAATATCATGGTACAAAATCAACGGAAACATTGTATTTCCGAGTAAATTACCCTTGCCCTGAGTATTGTTTATAGAACCAATTAATTTTATCAGTCATCCTCTCATCACTCAGAAACCTATTAGGACTATAGGAACTTTGATAGGTATGACCACGTCATGATCATAAAATTGAATCATATATGTGAGCAAAGTGCTCATAATAATAATACTCCCCACACCGGTTTCGGTGACGCTGGCCGGTTTCATTGAAATCAGGCCAGTTACGCAGGAGTAATTTTATAGTGCCCAAGTGTGTGCGCGTACACAATAGCACTCTCTATACCTTTTACTCTCATAACCCAGTGGGACGGAAGACCGACACGACTGGCGACAGATCAGGCGCAGGACCGACTTTTTACATGCCCATCCGACACTTGGATCATCTTACTTGTCAGACAATCAGGTGATCAGCCTGCATTGCCCTAACAAACTTGGAAATAACATGTTTCCAACGCGGGAATCGAACCCACGACCTCCGAGTCAAGAGCCATGCTCTGAACCACTGGACCACGGAGGCGTGCTCATGCGCATTACTTAACCCAGTAAAGTTGTATACCCAAGACAATTTTTCATAGGAATCTGACTAGATCTAACAAGAAACTAAGCACTTGGTGCAGTTGTTGCTTTAAGTAGATTTAATAAAAAATTCACAACTCAGAAGAGTTAGAAATATTATAAATGCGAAAGTGACTCTTCGTTACCTCTTCACGCCCAAACCACTGAACCGATTTTGCTGTTTGGTAAGATACTTTCAATCCAGATTCCAGTGAAAAGGATATGGGATACTTTTTATCCCGGTAAAATGTGCGGTCCCCGCGCGATAAATGAATTTTGGTGCAACAACGCGGGTGTCATCCAGTAGTCTTCAATAATAATACCTACTACGTACTCTATAATGTTAATGTACACATAATATTATTATTATCATGGTCCACGGTAAGTGTTTAATAGTAAACGCAGAGAATTCAGACACTGGAGCTAATGGTTATGATTGAGAGTGGCTTTGTTACTGAATTTATCATGCGAGATATGCAAAATGCATGCAAATGCTAGTGGGCAAGGCTGCGTACATATTGAATATTTGTTATTTATTTTTATTCCATAGTAATTGTAACTTTTTCGATACATTACTTTCGAATGAATATAAATAATAGATAAAAGAAATCGCTACTTGATTATTGTCGGACTTGACTTATCTGATAAGTGATAACCCAACCAAATTGCATAGGTGTAATTGCCTATGAATCCATTTCTCTGATAGAACGTGAGAATCATCATCAAAAGCAGGAATTTATCGGACTAATAATTATTATTGTTGTCGTTAGGCATTCGGATATTCGAAAATTCGGCTATCGAATGTATGAAGAATTGCGTATTCGGTGCACAATAATGTACAGTACATAAAATTATTTGTGTTTGTGAAAAATAGCAAAGAAAATCAATGTTTATTAAGAAATTATGAATTATTCGGTGGCAGACAGGATAATCGCGATTCCCGATATAGCGAGCGCTGGATAATCGAGCTACTACTTAAAGGGTACTGGTAGCTCTACCATGAGTTTAAAGCTATAGTTTTTGTCGATACCCGATACCGACTACGTGAATTTTTTGTATGGTGATTTTAGTTCCGCAAGTGACCGCTAGAGGCGCTGTAGCCATACTAAATCTACGTAGTCGGTATCGAGGATCGATAAAAACTATACCTTTAAATTCATGAGAGTACGTAATACGTCAGCGAGTATCGATGATTCGATGACAGAATCATCACCAGTACTGATGCGGGGACATCAAAGAGACGTGACATAATTAATATCGATGAATTAATGTGTAGCAACACTGATCTTTGTCTAACTAGACGTACCATCTGAGAAATTGAATCGTTTGACCCAGTGGTACACAACTCTTTTTCATACGGGCTACAAACACGTTTTGTTCTTCGTGTCGCGGAGTTAAAAAAAAATACGTTTAAAGAAGTATGGGCAAATTTGTATGGAGCGTGGGCTATCCGCGGCCAAGAACAATTCTAACATATATTCATACTTAGAAGTCCTACAGTTACAGTGTAAAAATTAAAATATTGCCCATACTCCTGACCGATTTTTCGGAAAATCTTCACGACTTTCTCGACGACATTCTTGTGAATTTCTAAATGGTTTAACTTCATGCGGGCCTCTGATAGAGTCTCGCGGGATGCAGGTTGAGTATAGCTGGTTTGATCGGGTTGGGTTGGGTCGGGTTATATTGAGACATGGTAATATTGATGGTAATAATAAGTACCATCAATATTACCATGTCTCAACATAACCGGTCAAAGCAAGCCCGCATCGTTACGATTATGACAATGTCGTCCAAAGATTCTGCGACTGTCTAGTAATCTTGAATTTTTATAAATCGCTATTTTATATTTAAGAAAACAAACAGTTTTTAGCATTCTTGCTATCCGTATAGAGACAGACTCTATCCCAGTGGCCCAAGCTACGTTGACAGAATATAATAATACTGTGCAATTTAATTTTAGTTAAAATTAAATGCACACACACAAAAAATATTTCATATATTTTGTGAGTGTGCATTTAATTTTGTTTAATGATTTCAATTAATAAAAGGATTATTTCGTGACATATTGTGTGATGTAACATCTATGACTCGACTAGGATATTGATACAGAGCTCTGCCTGGTGGCAGGTAGAAAAGTGTTGGAATTTTCTTTACGTAAAATGTAAATGCTTTACGCTTCTCCGGCGAATTGGGGATATCGGCCGGGGTATGTGGGACTTCCTGCGTAGTCTACCCACTAAAACTCCATGGTGATCTACTCCTCGCGTAATGCAGAGTTGCGGGTACGATAGAACCTACCGCAACTCTACCAAATCAACGAGTCAATCCCTAGCGGTAACAGAAATGTCGAAAAATCTCATTAAAGATATATTTTTAATAAAACCTATCCAGTAAAAACAGACATCTACGATGGTGAGTAAGCGGAAAATAAACTCAGTATAGACACACACATTATGATTTATTCTGTAATTGGTCGTGACGCGATCGCACAGATAATGTCTGCCATGTGCTCGCACCGCTAATTGTTATTTATCTGTGCTAATAATTAATATGTTACCACAACTTAATGACCACTCAGATAATTAACATGTACAGATTTTGTTTTGATTACGCATAAAACATGTACAGATTTTGTTTTGATTACGCATTCCAAAAAGTTCTGAAAGTTGATTCAGAATACCTGATGACTTGGATGAAAAATTCGGGCGGTTTAGGCGAAGTCCAAGGAGATTTCATATAATATATATAATTTAGTGGGCTGTTTGAAAATCCGATAAAATGATTAATTACTTAACCAATCTCTGAGATGAAATAACTGACTGTCTGTCTGTTTGAAGTTAGTTATAAAGTACAATACCCGGCAATAAATATTGCACATCGACCTTTGGAAAGAGACAATTGGCTAATTTCGGTTTCATAGAGCCTTATCTTTGTAGCACACACCTATTTGACATTATGTCAGTCGTTGTTCAAATTCAATAGAGTGCAGTCGCGTCCAGTTCAGAATAATATATATCTAGAGTTGTTAACACCCCTAAATTTGCTACAGCTGTAATTTTCCAAAAGAATTAAATACGTAAACATAATTTGTACACGCTTTTTTATTTTATTTTACCCGAACCTAAAGTCATAACTTATAGAGGTGTATTTTATACAAAGAATAATAAAATTGTCAAAAGAAGCAAACCATAATATTTATGGGTTTTTTAACAGCTTCTAATATATACCGGACTTTTTGTATTTCGTGCGTAAGAGGTAACGCTCTACAAAACCGAAATTAGCCGACTGTCACTTTCCAAAGGTCGATGTGCAATATTTATCGCCGGGTACTGTAGATAGTTTCAGGGTTTGTAGAAGGCTAACATCGCTGTCTTTGTATTCCTGTTTTCATCCTTTTACATGAATGAATTTTACATTTTACCCTTGTACTTTTTCATTATGATGTTGACGGTTTTAAATGTAAGCGTTTATATCAGAGACATGATACTTACAACGTTTATATTTACACGGTTCTTAACGACATTAAAACACTAGATGGTACTAAAACCTAGAGCCATTAAAGTTTAAATACTTTATTTTTGGAGTTTACTCCTTAAGAATCGATTTTCATATATAAGGCGCCCGGTATGAGAAAAACCCGAGGGGTAAAACCTGCTAAAAGTAACGAAAAATCGTGTCACGTTTTTGGCGCGCACCTTTAGTGCGCAACTTTCTAATTTGTTTTAACAAGATTTGAATGCACAATCCTTTAAAGCTTAAAGAGTGGGTATTCCCGGGTAAATATTAGGTATACATATAGAATGTACACATTATTCAGATAAAAAAGTAGTAGAGTAGTAGATTAGTTCAAATTCGGGGAGGGGGTAGCCGAGGTGTTGCCTTTGATGTTGGAAGAAACCCCGTTCCTCTAGGCCTATTGGGAGCGGAGTTATGGCTACTTTAGTAAGACGTTTGACAGTTGCCGAGCTGTCAATGTCAAAGTTTGAATGCTTGTAGCTCGGCAACTATTTGTCCTGGATATGGGTTTCTTCGGCTTAATCTTCCTGGATTTTTCTCCTCTATTTGATTCTGGCCTTAGAATTGAGAAAAAAAAAATTATGTCTCTGATTTAGTTCAAATTCAGGGAGGGGGTAGCCGAGGTGTTGCCTTTGATGTTAGAAGAAACCCCGTTCCTCTAGGCCTATTGGAAGCTGAGTTATGGCCGCTTTTGTTCGACGTTTGACAGTTGCCGAGCTGTCAATGTCAAAGTTTGAATGCTTGTAACTCGGCAACTATTTGTCCTGGATATGAGTTTCTTCGGCTTGATCTTCCTGGATTTTTCTCCTCTATTCGATTCTGGCCTTAGAATTGAGAAAAAAAATTTGATGTCTCTGATTTAGTTCAAATTCAGGGAGGGGGTAGCCAAGGTGTTTTCTTTGATGTTAGAAGGAACCCCGTTCCTCTAGGCCTATTGGAAGCGGAGTTATGGCCGCTTTTGTTCGATGTTTGACAGTTGCCGAGCTGTCAATGTCAAAGTTTGAGTGCTTATAACTTGGCAACTGTTTGTCCTGGATATGGGATTCTTCGGCTTGTTCTTCCTGGATTTTTGTTATATCAATAATTAATATTGTTATTGTGAAGTTATAATTTTTATCATTATACTGGCTAAAGTGAACTAAAAGTATTTTGAAATAACTATGGCAGAAAGGGGTGTAGATAATATTGCCGGAACATCTGATTTCATATGATATTAATCTTTTTTCAGTTGAATAAACTCTTTTTGCGTATGGTTAGATACTCGTACTTAAGGAGTAAAATCCAGTCGTGCGTCGGAGCTGACACACTTTTTATTTTTTCCTAACTTCACTTTCGCTACAAATTTGTCAGTTTATAAGATTATTTACATCCATGTAAACGCGACTTTACAGCTTATGGTTTTAACATTACAAGCATATTCGAAATGTTTGGGATGAAGAATTTTAATGAAAAACAACTACAGTAGTAGCTGTATACTATGATCAAAAGCTATGTTTTTAAACAACTAAATATTTGTAAGAGATCAACTGAAAACAGTATTTTCTAACCATAGAAAATCACTATTGCAATGTGTATCCAGTGTTGCAATAATGTAAGAGCGCCCGTGGCCTAATGGGTAGGTTTTGGTAGACCTTTGGTTCGCACTCTTAGAGAGTGCAGGTTCAATCCCGGGTGGAGGATTATTCAAGGGATTTTTTCATATGAAAAAGACAAGCATTTCTTTGCTTGGCATAATGAAAAAATCAAATGAAAGAAGAAGATTATAATAGAGATGTAGAGGATCTTTAAATAATGCACTGCGTAAATCCTAAATGCATACTAATATTATTGATGTGAAAGTGTGTCTGTCTGTCTGCTACGTCTTTACGCTAAAACCGCAGAACTGATTTGGATGAAATTTGGTATGCAGATAATTTGAGTTCCAAGAGAGGTCATGGGATGTTTTATTCCGGAAAAACGTACGATTCCCGCGTGATGAACGAATTTTGGCGCAACGGAGTTGCGGGCGTTATTTAGTATGGTAAGCAAATAAAAAGCTAACTGCCGCACTCAGAGTGGAACGTTAATCCTTCGATCGCGGATTCTTGTAAATGCTATTGTATTCTACTGTTGTCGCGATCACAAGTGCTCTTATGGGGCTTGAAGGATTAATTACTGAAATGTAATTAATTCAAAATTTTGACATAAGCCCCATACATTATCTCTCAAACTCTTCATTAAATTGAAGGGTTATCATAATTAAATGTCTCTGAGTACGGCGGAAAGTAAACATAGTATTTAATTATTGAGTAAATGATAGATATCTTTGAATAATAAACGGCATATTTTATACGGCACTGTCGGGGCAATTATTTACCGAGTGACTTACATTCAGTCACGATAAGTCAATAAGTAATAGATAAATAGAGGTGTTTGAGGTATTTTCGAGAGGTAATAAATCAACCTGGTTCTTGAAGATAACTAAAGGTTATGCGGTTTTCACTGTTTAATTGGTTGTTTACCCAAGTGAGGTGGTTTGGTTGCATGAAAATTATAAAAATATCTTTGGTTGAAAATCAGCAAATTCCACAAAAATGGCGACTCACAAAACTGTTCTAAACCTTAAAGTCCCCAGTACACAATGGCCCACGATGGCCCACTGCAGGGCAACTGTAGATCACGATCACTTTGTGTCGCATGGCTCATTACTGCCTGCCATCGTCCGTCATCATACACCATTCCGCCGTCTACACAATGGCGATGGCTTGTAGTGGGCCAGCATGGACCATTGTGGAGAGACACCTTTAGTCTCTAAATTAATGTCATTATAGTCTATGTTAATTCGAACCCTAATATTAAAAAGATTTGTAAACCCCTTTTAAAATTTGTAAACATTTAATTTTGTAAGTAGTTTTCAAGTAAGCTTTGGTTATGAACTCGGGCGTCATAAAATGGATATATTATTACTTACTGCAATGTTTTCACGCTACGAAGGCAATACTAGAAGAGACAGACCAAAAGTTTTGTTCAACGTTTGACAAATGTCACAAAGTTTCTGTAAATTATTAATATTCTGGTATGACGTGTCACGGGTGTGACATCGTCGGATTTTGGTTGAATTATTTACTGTAACTTGTAAGTGCTAGTAGCACCCCCCCGCCCCTACATACCCTATTGTTATGCGTTAAAACCATGTAAAGAATAAAACTTAGATTATAATATTTCTTTAGATTGGTAAACATTGATTAAGCTTATTTGAATAATACTAATTGTAATTTATATGTCAAGTTGTATGACAATGTACGTTTGATTTATTATTTAATTACATTATTTACTTATACTGATGCAAAATCATTTGAATATTTAATTATAGTAGTGAATATAAGCTTTGGAATACGTTTTTCAATTCGTATAAATATAATAAAGGAGCACGCGTGCTAAGACTGTTCAAAAAAAGGTTTGATATTAAGTGTTGTTTGTTACCATTTTTAAGATTAATAATTAATTTGCTTATATATATATATACTTATATATATATATATATATATATATATATATATATATATATATATATATATATATATATATATATATATATATATATATATATATATATATATATATATATATATATATATATATATATATATATATATATATATATATATATATATATATATATATATATATATATATATATATATATATATATATATATATATATATATATATATATATATATATATATATATATATATATATATATATATATACACGAATTACAGCTCAGTTCGTCTTCCAGTTTCAGAAACTACACTAACCAAATTAACCAAGCCATTAACCCTTTCTAATGCCAAATCAAATTATGCAGCACAGAAAAATGATAAAAAATACTTTTTAACTCCTATACGGACATTGTATAGGGTAGACTATAGAGTATAGACTCTATATTAATGTGACGTATTTGGAATACAAATAGCTTGTATTTGTGTATAATAGAGAGGCTACTTATTTATTTACCTATCTATATTATATATAAATAAAAAGTAGCAGTAGAATATAATTCAAAAATACGACGAAACGTTTCGAGAAAAGGTAGTGCCTTTGCGCGCTTCGCTTGGCTCATCTTGGCGGGGGCTCTCCCGTGCCCCCAGATATTATCCTAAATATTGCAAGTTGCAGTACTTCCGCAAGATAATATTATTTTAATGTCGCAAGAAGCCTTGGGAAAAGCTAAAGTTTAATAATAATTTTGTTTTACCTAGCTGCCCAGAAAAATACTGCTTAAATGTATGTCTTTACCTAGTAAGTTGTTGCTTTTAGCATCTCACTAAAAAAATGCCGAGGTACAAATATTTATTCCAAAAATATATATAAAGCGTATCACGATATTATTATTATTATTTTATTTAACATTATGGTGATTATGCACTGTTGACATCCTTAAGATAAATTGGAGTTAATAATGTTATCTCGAAATGATAAGTTGACGTTTGACACTATAATGAGGACTATTAGGCACCTGTACTACAACAGCTACAACTTCACTGCAGTTGAGTACAAGGTAAACACTAAAATTCAATTTGGTTAGTCACTAAGTTTGGTTTTCCCACACTTTACTGGATATTGAAAATCTATACTTACATATAATAAATCTGTAGAAATGAAAATTCTGTACATTAAAGACATTCAAAAAATAATAAGCGGGGGGTGTCACTACATCGCTATAGAAGCCAAAAATGTAGTTAGTTTTTTGTCTATCTGTCTGTTTGTATGTTTGTTCCACTATCACACGAAAACTACTGATCCGATTTGAATGCGGTTTTCGCAGATATATTTGTCTTCTTCCAACTTAACATCTAGTGTATAAAAAATTTCCCCCCCCCACAGCCCTCTAAAGGGACGAATGAGAGGGTCAGATTTTGTATAAGACAATTTTGCTTTAACACGAAAACTACTGATCCGATTTACATACGGTTTTCGTAGATATATTTGTCTTCTTCCAACTCAACATCTGGTGTATAAAAATCACCCCCCCCCCCTCTAAGGGGAACAAAGAGGGGGTCAGATTTTGTATCCAACTTTTTTCTTTAATGGACTTACTTCATATTATTAACTGTTTTTTCCAACTTAACATCTGGTGTATAAAATTTTTCCCCCCACCCCTTTTAGGGGACAAAAAAGGGGGTAAGATTTTGTATCAACTGATGAAGTAGAAATACTTTAAATGGCAAAACAACGTTTGCCGGGACAGCTAGTCCGTAATAAATCAACGTTTTCTTGTTTATTCTTTTCAGGAAAAGTCAAAGTGCGAAGCTTTGAAAGACACCAATTTTGTTTCAGTATTTGCGGAAACTTTGGAGTAATATAGGCTACATTTCGTCCCGGCATTTCCACGGATATGGGAGCCACCGCGCGCTATAAGCTGAAGTCCACGCGGACGGAGTCGCGGGCAACAGCTAGTTATCAATATGTGCACAATAACATACGCTGCCTGCTCAATTCGTTCATTTTCTGAGTTATGAGTTCTGACGGAGTATCATACAAATCCATAGTATGCTGTGTGATGTAACGTGTAGCTGGGCTGTTATACAAATTCATAGTATGCTGTGTGATGTAGCGTGTAGCTGGGTTGTTACACAAATCCATAGTGTGCTGTGTGATGTAGCTGGGGTGTTACACAAATCCGTATAGTATGTTGTGTGATGTAGCGTGTAGCTGGGGTGCTATATAAAGGTGAACGCAGATTTGGCCGCACCGCACGCACCGCAGTCGCCGCATTTCGAATTCTTTATATGAAGTTATAGGCAAGCTCGCATACCTACCCGCGCCGCAGTCTTCGCAACTTCTACATTCTTTATATGAAGAATTCGAAATGCGGCGACTGCGGTGCGTGCGGTGCGGCCAAATCTGCGTTCACCTTAAATCTGCAGTATGCTGTGTGATGGAGCGTGTAGCAGAGGTGTCATACAAATCCGTAGACTGTGTGATGGAGCGTTAAACTGGGGTATTATACAAATCCGTAGTATGACGTAAGCGATCGCTCTCGATCGGCAGCTAAATGACTGATTGAGAGGTTTAAGCTTTGTACACACTTATATTTATAGTGATAATATTATCAGAGTAAAATCGTTGATGTCAGCGTAAAATATCGATATCTTGTTGATCGGCAGCTAGATCATGTACTTTGTTATATTATTTTTTATAATAATTTATTAAGATTAAATTACTTGATTTTACAACTTTTTTAGAATTTTATTTTCGAAACAGTACGAGCAAATTAGCGTAATATCTTACTCTTACCACAGAATACCTCTTACGCCAACCCCATCGATTCATTGTTCATCCGTCTTAAGCATTTTCGATCAGCACGATGTTGACAATTTTACAACAATGAGTTTAACAATTTTACCCATTCCGAAAGTGCACAGCGCCTCTTAATAAGTTTTCAGTTTGAAAAGATTTAAGTTTGAGTATATAATAATGTCAGTCAGTGTGTACTGTGCTTGCCTAATTACTCGGCGTGAACTACATCGTGTCGTGTAATGATAAGGAATGAAATCATTCGCCGATATACCCAGCCACTGGACGTGACTATCCGTGACGTCATTGTACACTCGCGTGGGAAATTCGACGATGAAACTAATTTTCATGATGAGATGTCTCCGGAAGTCTTACGCCGAAATTCGCTTATCGCTTGGGACCCGTAAAAATTTTCGGGTTTTTAACCACACTACCATTAACCAATATGTATGGCTCGGCTGTTTCGTTTCTAACTTCAGACCAGAAGCTAAATATTCACCTCCACGACGCTAGGAAACGGCGAAGCTACGTAATATTTAGTGAATTTACTGATATATTATGCATAATTTATTGAAGTTAGCTGTTAGGCCGTGTAGATTCGAAGCTTGGTTCTACATGAGATCTCATATCTTTTTCACAGGGTAAATCTTATGTGGTCGTTTTGGCAACATTTTACTTGAAATATTTTTGGTAGGATAGAACTTGTCAAAATAGGTTTACTTAAACAAACATAAGTTTACATTATTGTCTAGTATAGATGTTGGATAGCTACTATTGACTTATTGCTTGGTAAATATCTGAAACAGATCAACGAACAGCCAGGAAAATGAAAACTCAAGGGTAATATTCAGGGCTAAGAATATTTTAAGTCGTGGAAGCTTAAAATATTGACAAGAATAATCTTCATTTTATTACCGGCCCATAGGCTAAATGACGGTCTTATGCCAAAAATATTTACGATTGTCCATAAATATTTTAAATACGAAATATCATCTCATCTCAATCCAATAAATATAATTCAGATCAAGGTAAGACGCAACGTGACGAGGCGTTTAATTTTTAGGAAGATTCATTTTCATCGCAAATATAAAAAGCGTCCGTGGCCTAGTGGGTATCGGGTTCGATCCTGGGTGGAGGCGTGTACCAATGAGACATTTTCTGATCTCAAGTACATAATACGGACGCTCGTACGGTCAAGTTAAACATCGTGAGGAAACCCGCACATAGTTGGTCCCAGACGTATTGACCTGTTCATTCCTCTGGACTAGGCCGACTTTGTTGGGACTTGGGAGGCCGTATGTGCTTGGGCAACCATACGCGGACATTTAAAATCTTGTCCCCAGGCACTACAATATTTGAAGAGTTGTTACTTCGCTCTGAAAATACTGTATAAATCATCGACAATGGATGCAAACCCCGTCATCGTCTGCAAAGTGCCTAGCGGACCCAAGACGATCATACAGCATGGCATGCATTTACGTGACAGTATTAATTGTTGCATGACATGCCATCGCGAAACGATCATCCGTGCATGTCATTCAAAAATTAAACAACTTCTCAATCATGTGCAGCACGTACTTTGCATGTTATTCGCATCAATCAATACAATAAGCGATCATGCTTGCATGACAACGCATGTCATGCTGCGTTACCGTCTAGGGAGCGCTTAATAAAACTATTTAGAGAATATCGGCGCCAAAGCGATGAGAACATCCATCATGCAGACAGGTGGATGTAATGTTTAGCTCTGTTATGATTTACTTCACTGTGAAATGTTGATTTTACGATGAATGATGTGAGAAAATTCTTCGAGTTGGAAGCTGAGAACTGTCAGTTACAACTGTCCGCGATTCGAACTCATATCAAATCCGATCGCTAGATAAAGTAAAATCTTGAAGATAATACATTGTCTATATTTCTCTTTCATTAAACACAGTTTTACAAAGCACTAGATTACTTCTAAAACTCCGTTGCGCCAAAATTTACTATAATATAACTTGTCCTCTGATGTATAAAGATTCTTTTAAATCTTACTTATGGCTTAACGTACCTACGGTAAAGATCTTTATCTACGGAAAATTTTAACTTTTTCTTCACAACTTATCATTTAAAATAAGCCTTCGATTCGAGATTTCAATCTAAATGTTTCCGTCGTGAGTTTACTATGACTATTGTAGTATTATTCAATGTCTAACCAGAACAATATGTATGCGATTAATCATACGATCAATAAGATTGTGACAAATTTATGTCCATATCTCATTATACCCGTGTAATAACTAACACGTACTGTATAATAAGCAGCCATCATCATCAGCTTTGGAGAAACTGTCGGTGTGTTTTCTCAGATCTCTTCAATCTTCATGTTTCAAACGTTTTTTTTTTTTATTAAATAAGGGGGCAAACGAGCAAACGGGTCACCTGATGGTAAGCAACTACCGTCGCCCATGGACACTCACAACATCAGACGAGCTGCAGGTGCAGGGAATACGCTCTTTTCTTAAAGGTTTGCAGGTCGTATAGGTCCGGAAATACTGCTGGTGACAGTTCGTTCC
The DNA here is from genome assembly GCA_963422495.1 of Polyommatus iphigenia. Lineage (NCBI taxonomy): Eukaryota > Metazoa > Arthropoda > Insecta > Lepidoptera > Lycaenidae > Polyommatus > Polyommatus iphigenia. Next base: position 28,667,154 of record OY730188.1, on the reverse strand, counting down.
AGAGTTTTACAGTGCGCGGCAGAAAGTTACGCGAAAAACGCACTGTGGAAGACTGCCACTCATCAAGGTGATGAAATTTGGTATGAAGATGCTATAAATTCCGGTTTATGTTGAAACTAGCTTTTTCCCGCGGCTTCGCTCGCGTTAAGAAGTATTATTTTAAACAATCTTTCATCCCGTGTTTTATTCCCCTAGGGGTGGAATTTGTCAAAATCCTTTCTTAGGGAATGTCTACAAGTACCTAGCTTTATACATGCAAAGTCTCAGCCCGTACGTTTTAAAATTGACAGTTTCATACAAACTTTCATCCCCTATTTAACCTCTTTGGGATTTTTCACCTTCACGTAGAGCCGCGAGGATAGGTAAACAACTGGAACTATTTAGTCCAGTTATATTATTATAAGCCCCACATAGTAGCATAGCATGGTAGGTTCGCCATCTGCTTATGAAATAATTTCTTGGATTGTGCATAACGTCGCTCCGCGTGCGATACCGCGTATGAGCAGTTGGTAAATACCGCGTATTTGCTTTTTGATGATTTTACAGGAGGAAGAAAAAACTGAATATCTCAGCTATTTTGACTCCTATTACCGACTGAACTTAACAGCTAGTTCTTTGTACTTTCCTTTAGTGGTTAGTAACGTAATTTTTTTCGCAATTGGCTTAGGTTTTGTGTAAAGTCACTTACGCGTTTTTGTATTAAGTAAATACAAAATAAGTAGGCTTTATATTAATAATACGCGGTTTTGAAATCAGTAAAAGGTTGCATTTTTTATTAGAAAAATAAAATATTTTATATTTTTTACACAGTAACCTAGCAAAAATATGATGTGTTAATTACCAAATTCATTTTACAATATTATCTATTCTTAATTTTTAATTTTTTATTCCAATTTTTCATAGATTTTTTACTTTATCTGACAGAGATCATAATAATAATTTAAAATAAAAAATAATGATTTATTAGATAAGTACATACTAAAACCCTGCTCTTCCATGGACCTGAAGAAAAGGTCCACCTGGAGCACTTCTTATCAGATGGTCGAAGGTCAAAATGAGTCTGACGCTTAAATGTAGGTACCACAGCAGCTGCAGCTATACTCTCCAGAGTATAGCCGCCAGAATCCAGTCTGTCGGAGCTTAGCTCTGTACGATGGTTCACTAATTTCGTAGTAATAAGGCGGGCATTAGCCGGGCGGCAGCTACTCTTCGCAATGTAGCGTTGCGGGTTACCAGGAGGTGCCGTGCGGTCTCCTAGGTGGCAGCTACTGCCCTAGCGGGAGATCCATCGTGGCAGCTGGTTACGAAGGTCTTCGCCAAGTTGCTTATCCACGTTCCAGAGAGGACGTCGCGGCCTGCAGTGGGAGTTCTGGAGGGTTTAAAGACAAGGAAAGCAGCCTCGAGGCATACAATCGTTGGGCCATAGAGTAACGAAGATAATGAGCTTTTATCTGTTCCGGATCGGGAGTTTGGAGGCGTCATTATGCGAATCTCCAAATTTATATGCAATTGGGGCTCCGGGTGAGGCTGGGAACCTACCCGGCTTAGCTAGTCCCGACGCCGAAGGGAACTTTACAATTTACCGAAGCGTTCCCTTACTTTGGTGGTAGTCTGCTCCCTTTTGGAGAAGACCGTCCGGTCGTGGAGCGAGCCCTGTGTTTGACAAACCCAGAAAATCTCTCTGTATACGGCTGAAGGCAAATCAGTGAGGCTGGAAACCTACCGGGCTTAGCTAGTCCCGACGCCGAAGGGAACTCTACAATTTACCGAAGCGTTCCCTTACTTTGGTGGTAGTCTGCTCCCTTTTGGAGAAGACCATCCGGTCGTGGAGGGAGCCCTGTGTTTGACAAACCCAGAACATCTCTCCGTATATGGCTGAGGTAAATCAGTGAGGCTGGAAACCTACCCGGCTTAGCTAGTCCTGACGCCGAAGGGAACGCTACAATTTACGGAAGTGTTCCCTGACTTTGGTGGTAGTCTGCTCCCTTTTGGAGAAGACCGTCCGGTCGTGGAGGGAGCCCTGTGTTTGACAAATCCAGAACATCCCTCCGTATACGGCTGAAGGCAAATCGCAGGTGATCATATTTTGTCGTGGCGATTAGCTGTCACTTGCCGCCTGTATTGTTAAGGTGAAGATATAATGATCACATGGCGTAATCTTCCTTGATCTTCAAAGCAATGGCAATGGTGGTAAGTTAATTGAAACATTCTAGCTTGAATACAATACATATGAACAATATTAAACAATAATTAAAATATACTCACGTGGTGGTTTATTTCAGAGAAATAGTTATTTCTAGGAGCACTTACTATTTTCGATATATTTTTCTTGCCGCTGTAGTAAATACGCGGAATTGCTTCTAACTTCCGGCCGCCTACTGTTCCGCCTATTGTTTCGATGGCAAAATGTACCTTTCTAATTGGATAATTTAAATTCTGTGAAGCCTAATATATGCCGATATGCGTTTCGAATCGGCTGGCACAATATCTCAATTTTGCGCATTTTGCTGTTACGCGGTATTTACCAACTGCTCATACGCGGTATCGCACGCGCAGCGACAATAAGATATTCGATGCATGCATTTTCATACAGTTTTTCATCATGTTACTTTATATAATATCATTACAAGCAGACTGGGCGGGCCGTTTTTTGTGCGAACCATACATAAAAACTTTGTATATACTCTGTCAAAATCTATGATTCAGACAACTTGTTACTTGACCCGAGATAATGTCGACGCAAAAAAAGAATAAAAAAACCGCCATCGTGTATTAATTATGATTCATATAATCTACGGCACATTTAATTTAATATAATACTGACACGGTTCAATTCCTCAATATAATAAGGATAAGTTGTCTAGGGTTGCCACTTGTTACAATTTTCATTTTTTTCTAATCCTGGTCTCAACTACATAATTTAAATGAATAAAATGGAAAGTATGTGTAATGTATCTTAAATATGCCGAAGTATCTTGGTTTAGAATGCGAACATGAAAGTTTTTTTAACCCTAAAGTAAATTAATATAGGAACTCTACATTTTCCTGCTTTCTCGCATATCCTTTCGGTCATAAAATATGTATTCTGTGTCATAATGTAAGGGCCGATTCACACCGGAATGGCGGAGGCGAAGCGAGCGGTTTCAATGTCATATGATTTTAAACTTTATCTTCATCATTGTAATACATAGTATCGCTTGAGAAATCTACGGCCACCCGTGGACGCTCGTGGCCGCTCGTGGCCTCTGGCGGCCGCCGGCGCGGCGGCGGCGATTTCTCAAGCGATACTATGTATTACAATAATGAATTATGAAGATGGGGTTTAAAATCATATGACACTGAAACTGCTCGCCTCGCCTCTGCCGTTCCGGTGTGAATCGGCCCTAAAGGATGAAAGCTGCTCTAATGTACCTGCAGTGTACACTTGGATGAAGGGCCAAAATAAAAAAAAAATATATCCCCAGCTTAGCTGGCCTGGTTTGATTGAAACCGGCTATATTGTCAGTATCCGCGCTATAAAACTTTGCTTACAAAAGTGTCTAAATACCAAATTGTAAATAGCATCGAGCATCATGACAGAAGTCAGAGTCTATACATAAAATTTGAACTCAACGATTAATATCAATCGTGTGAAAACTACGGCATATCGGATATATTTGGCACACATTAGCATGTGATACTGCGCACACCACATTCCTAGCCTGACCTACATAACTCGAGTGTGGCAGCCCTAATGTTTTTGCGCTAATTTGCCGTCGTGTAAAAACTTGTAAAGCTCAAACATGCTCTCTTTTAGAAGCACGTGTTAGTTGCAATATAAAAAGTGATATTATGATGTCAGGACCGAAACTGAGTGTGATGTAATGCTCATTGCAGGCTTCAGTTACTTTGTAAGGCTGCGTTCATAACGACCTTCTTAATAAAAAAGTGAAGCTTCACGCCCAGTAGGTCTACGGAAAATTTTAATTTGCTTACAATGTTGGATGCGAGTAGCACACAGACATAGATGGAGTAGCAGGAGATCGGTCATCTTGGCGTTCATTGAGAGAGGTCTATGTCCAGCAGTGGACGAATATACGCTGATATGATGATGATGATTAAAAGGTTGCTTTCTGTGGAATTTAGTTTGCTTTATAATAAAGTCTGTATAGTAATAGTTCCGACAAATAGAATAAATTATGGCAGATCTTGGTAGCATACTTTTGCAAGCTCTCGAGAATAGCACGTAACAGTGTCACTATTCCTTATTCATGATTAAAAATATGTACCTACCAGAAGATAGCAAAATATATTCTTTATTGTTAATACTACGTTAATAATATTGCGTGTGTTACATAACATAAACATACAATATTAAAAATACTTTTACAAGGACGGGTGTTACTTCATACATAATGATAATTTGTAATTGCTTCGAATCCATTAAAATAAATATTTCTCAAGCGCGGATGTCAAGACTCTCAAGAGTAATGCAGTTTTATTTATTGCATTCAACCAATTAATATTCTAAGTAATGAGTAAAATAATAGTCAAAGGTGCAAGAAAAACATGTGAATGATCTGTGAAGTTATCCTAAGAAATCTTTGAAGATATTTGATGTTTTTGTTATGATTTACATAATTTCTAACTGCTTAATAAAAATATATATATATTATGTAGGTACAGGATATTTCGTAAATAAAAATTTTTACTTATACAGATTTTTATTATATCCTTAACAAACTTTCTACGACCATTATGCATTCGTCCTTATAAGGTCCATAGTAGTGGCCTATGACTTCACTTCACAAAAAGCGATAGTCGCGCCGCCTGGGGCCCGATTGACGATTCTCATAGATCGAATCTCGCTTCGATTTTACACTAAGACTATTTCACTCTTGCATGAGACAGTATGTGTACGAGCGAGTGTGATAGTCTGTGGTCGAAGTGAGTTTCGAGGTATAAGAATCAGGCCATCGCGAATCACTGAGCTGATATGATTGATTGTCGCCTGCACATAATAGTATTAAGTATGACGTAATTGTATATGAGATAGACTCAAATCACTTACATCTTTCTTTGTAAAGTAGTTTTGATTTCATCTTATGTATTTTGATAGTTTTTGTGCTTACAATACATTATTAGAAGTTAATAAGGCTATATTTTTGTTGACGACCTCTGTGGCTCAGTTGGTGGGCTGTTGGTAGCTCAAGCCGGGGGTCGCGGGTTCGAATCCCGCCGACGGAACAAAAAGTTTTCAAAGTTCCTGGGTCATGGATGTGTATTAAATATGTGTATCATATAATAAAAATATTAAATATATGTATAGTATAAAAGTATTAAATATATTTCCGTTGTCTGGTACCTGTAACACAAGTCCTTCAGGTACTTAGCACGGGGCCAGACTGACGTGGTGTGAAGCGTCCATAGATAAAAAAAAAAAAAAAATTACAGGGACATCATGATGGCGCCTCCTTCTCCTCCTCCTTCTTTGGAAACATGTTATTTCCAAGTTTGGTTAGGACAATGCAGGCTGATCACCTGATTGTCTGACAAGTAAGATGATCCATGCGTCGGATGGGCATGTAAAAAGTCGGTCCTGCGCCTGATCTCTCGCCGGTCGTGTCGGTCTGCCGTCCCACTGGGTTATGAGAGTATAGGAATAGAGAGTGCTCTTGTGTACTGCGCACACACTTGGGCACTATAAAATTACTTCTGCGTAACTGGCCTGGTTTCAATGAAACCGGCCACCGTCACCGAAACCGGTGTGGGAGCTATTAAAATAGCCCTAAATATAGTTACAGTGCAGCCATTTAATTTTTGTTCCGTTGAAGTGATGTATGTAAAGATTTATTGCTTTAAAAGTCCTAAATGTAGTCGTGCAGCCATTTTATTTTTTTCGTTCCTGGTGTGGTACTTAAAGTTTTGGAGTATACACAACTTGAAAGGAATGTAGGTGTAGGCTCTTTGCTTTAGAAGTCACTTAATTTAAGGCTGTAATCATAATATTTTTAATTATCTTAACGCTTGAAGATCTAAAAATCTAAGTTGGCTTAACGGTATTTGTTACAGCTCTCATGTCTTCTTCAAGTAATTCTTCGCATTTTCAACCGCTGCATAATAATTATAGACCACCTACATAGTTGATCCACATTAATACAAGAAACAGGTAAGATCACAGTGTGGTATTGAATATATCACACACTGAGTTATTACTGCAAGTAATGTAATTAATGTATGTATATTGTATATCTATAACAGTTCTGATCAATTTGTAAAGGGTAAAAATGTATTCCGTTTAGACAATAAAATTAAATAACTCCTGAATATCAGCAATGTTTTCCATGCCATCTCTTCTAATTGAAAAAAAAATCTGCTCATTCATTCATCTGGTCAGGCTCTTTAACCTGAAATTAAAAGCATTTTTAAACTGAGAAAGTTGCTGTTAGGAGTGTACCTATTGTGCAAAGTTCCCAAATTGAATAAAAATTCAACCTACAAGCATTAGTAACAAGCTACAATAAATTTGGGCGATAGAGAAACTTCAGCAACATTAAAGTTTTGGCTTAATTGTCTATATTTTAGATAAAACACAAGAATTGTAACTTTCGACCCATTTTAGTAACTAAAAGTCTCAAGACATTAGGGGGACGATAGGGCAGGTACTGCTAACGTTCAGAGTACAATAAGGAGCCTTTGTCGCCAAGATATATCGTTCTATGCGTAATAATTGATCTTCTTACCTTTCTAATTTTGGTGCTCACCAGACGCCTATTCAACTGGCCAAGCATGTTATATGTTTAATCCTTGTTAATTCCTTGTTCAGGGTCTTGTCCCTTTACAGATGTTTACTACTTTACTACAAAAATGCCAAATATGCGTAGATTTGTAGTGCATAAATCATCTGCAGTCAGATAGAGACGTACCTCCCACTCAGCGATTAGTGCTCGCCGGCTGCGCAGGCGCAACTATTCGCTATTTGCATTTATAAAACGACATTAATAATGTAAAACCATTTAAACGTAATAATTGGCCTTTTTAGCACTTAGCTTTAATTGTTTTAAGTGATCTTTACGCGTAAATGCCTCAGTAGAGTGATTTAAGTTAATTGTTTTTTAAAAATTACTAAGTGTTATTGATATTATGATTTATTCATATTTAGTATTATAAAACGTTGATTGAATTCAATATATTGTAGAATCTGATGTATTGCTTAGTAGTAGCACGATTTTTAGTTATAAGTAGTAGTAAGAACTTGGCACTAAGTTCTGTAGTGTAATGAAATTATGGAATATTTTCCTAAAAGTTTTTAAAGACATCTGACTGCGCTTATTACAGTTTCATTCTCATCAAGACGAATTTAATGATGTCAAGTTTGAATCCGACAAGCGGTTAAGGCTTTAGACGCTGCCAAAGAAACGTTCATACTGCATACACTAAAAAAACATAATCCTCTTTCTGAAGCCGTCGGATTACTTACTAAAACATAAGTCTTACGCTTATAGATATCTAGATGAAGCTCGCAACTCCGTTGCGCCAAAATTCGTTTATCCCGTGGGAACCGTACATTTTTCCAGGATAAAAAGTATTCTATGTCTTTTCCCGGGACTCAAAGTATCTCAATACGAAATTTTTGGCGTGAAAAGGTAATAGACAGAGAGACAGACACACTTTCGTATTTATTTTATTCGCGTGGATAATATTGTGTATAAAATATGACTCGGCTTAGATGGGGCTTAATCGGAAATCCCTATTGATACACGTTTTGTGCTACAAAGTTTCAGCATTGCCTGGATACACGGGCCATACATAACCGAGTATAAACAAAGTGACTCATCCCCATATAGGTGTATGTGCGCTTACATTTTAGTTATTGTTGTGTGTTTCCATTGTATGTGTTGATTTTCCTGCATATTTAATAGCGTTTTTGTCGATATGAAATGAATAAAGTTACAGTCGCTGTGACATGAAGTGATGGGGATAAGACAGAATATTATGAGCAAAAAATAAAGAAGAAATATTGAGTATAATGACTAAGGGTCAGGTCAGATTGCAACGTGTAGTTGCGATGCAATGTATTTTTAGCCATGTGGCATTCAAAATTGGAATAGGATCTAGATTCTTATGGTAGGTAGATCTTGAGAATGAAATCTAGTCTTGGAATACCTTTTCCAATTAATTTAAATGACCTATTTAAAAACACACCGCATTCCGCCGTACTTAGAGACATTTAATTATGATTAATCTTCAATTTGTTGAAGAGTTTGACAGCTAATGTATGGGGCTTATGTCAAAATTTTGAATTAATTACATTTAAGTTATTAATGTGTCACTCTGAGTGCAGCAGTTTGTCTCGTTACATTGCAATAATTTGCAACGCGAACATAAGGGTGTGTTGTGTCTAGTTAGTGTCTAAACACACCATGCCGAATTTCCGCGGCGGAAGTTCGGCTTGATTCCGCCGGCAATGTATTTTAAATTACCGATGACACACCATGCCGAAATTCCTTCGCGTTATATTATATGCTTTTGACATTGCTGACGTAATCATGCGGAATTTCCGCCGCGGAACTTCGGCATGGTGTGTTTAGACACAGACATGTTAAAAGTCGTGCCGTACCAAACAATGGAGTCAGTATTCTCGGACGTCATTCGGCGCAGTGAAATTTGGCAGGAGAGGCGCGTTATCAGCCCGCCCGATATATCGTCGCTAATCCCGGCACAGAGGCACGGCTGATGCGTGGGCGGTTACATAACACCTATGAACTATGAAGCCCGAAACAAGTCAAAAGTGGCTATGACATACGGATGGACGGACATGGCGAATCTATAAGGGATCCGTTTTGTTGCCGGAACCCAAAAAATAACACTCAGGTCTTTTTCAGCTTAAGTGATTTTTTAAACGGACAATTTGCGCACCACACATTCCCACCACTGCAACTCCTGTGTCGCCAGGATCTACTGTAGTAACCAACCACGAAAACACTTAGATATGATCTCAGGGGTGCCTGAGGGACAAGCTAAATCTGTCTTGGGACCCGCAACGAAATTAATCAGAACGCTAGCGGTGACTTATAAAGTCTCTGACAGTTGTTGTGGGATTGACAGTACCCGTGATTTGTTCTAAGCATGGTGCTCACCATGGTTTAAGTACCTAGACCCAACTTCACCTAGTTTTACATCCTATAACCAAGTATTAGTTTTAATTTATCCTATAACAAATATCTCTGGGAATAGGCTGGGAATTTGTAAGGCATTTCCTTAGAAACAGTGACTTATAAATTGTTGGTTGCAACTTAACAAAATCAAAAAACCGTATACTTTACTGAGATAAAGTGCTCCGTGTAACTTACAATGTCAATTTCAAAATGCTTTACACGCCTGAATTTGTCTGAAAATAACCAAAGTGTGACCACAACAACTGCAGACTGATGACATGAGCGCGTCCGCGCTATACGCCGGCGCTATTTACTGACTTTATTTGACAGGAATTTATTTATTCAACAAAGTTCTTAATTGGTTACTTTTTTGACGTTAGCTAATAGATAAAATCATCAAAAAACCCCGGCATTTATAGTTTTTCCTGTAAGCAGTATATTATGGCAGCAACTTTGTAGTAATTGCACTTTGGCAGCGGTCACTCAGTGATAAACAAACAATCGGTTCGAGTGATCTTTAAGTGATGACTGTCTGGCGCACCTCCAGTCTGCCGACCTTGATTTTTCGCCGATCAATTATATTAGGAAAAATATCGTCTATGACACATAGGCACACCTTTGTGTCAAGGCCAAGATAGTTTGGAGTTTGGAGATAGAGTCAAAGAGATTTGTCTTTTACTGAAATTAGCATTTTGTAAAATATCCATGCAAATGAGATTACATAATTCAAGACACAACACTTAAGGGGGATTTGCACGGGTGACTAAAGCCGCACAATTTTGGCCGCACGCACGGCGAAAATGGAATTATTTCCCCTTCCAAAAAATTCCCCTTAACGCCTGGCTTCTGAAGACTTTTTAAAGAAGATTATCTAGTCACTTGTACTTTTGATTGGCTAACGCCAAAACATTTACCAATCAAAAATGCTACTGAAAAGATAAACTCCAATCATAAAATTTAATAATAAACTCCAATCATAAAATTTATGGACTATATTATACGTTGTCTGAAATAAACGATTTGAATTGAATTGAATAAATCTCAGAAACTGGGCATAGGCCTCTTTTTATTTGGTCTGACTTCTGAGTATGGGCTATGCTCAGTTTGACTACGCTATGGAAAATATATTTGGTTCTATACCATGTATAAACTATTTTAGTCTCTACTTATGTAGAGTCAAGTTTTAAACGATCGATTTATTCACATTTTACAGAACACTGAATGTAAATAGACCGTAGTAAAATCCCGAAAATATTATTTTATTCTACTTTTTAATCTTTACCCAGCTACGGAGAAAATACGTCATTCAACAAAATATCAAAGGAGCTCCAAGAATCGTACTCGAAATAAAATCGATTTTATGTAATTGTGTATCGCTCCAATCATTACTTATTAGTTAATGGGAAAATTTATAATCAGTACACAATTGCTGTTGAAAGATAGGATGTAGCGAAGCAGGGGTTCTTAAACTTTGAAAATCTCTTCTCAAACTTTTAGACTGGCTTCACAGATCCGGGACACGACGCTACGCGACGCGACGGATTGCGTGCGGACCAATCCACGTTGCTGTGATGCTGTTCTAGCGTCTCATATTATGTGTAGGTACGCTCCGGGCATCCGTATTGCCAGCCCGTAAGGGTGTCCCGGATAATTGTGAAGCCTTAAACTCGCGTTCTCAGAAGTTACCGATGTACTATCAGAAAAGTTGATTACTAAGCAGATGGTGGACCAAGTAATTTGGTCGTGTTAAGTCAAACCCATCCGACCGATCGCAGCTAACATTGAATTGGCATAATCCGACCACATGACCTAGGTCCGTCAACTGCGTAGGAATCAATTTCCTCGGTGGTACATAATTAGCTACAACACTTAGTACTTTAGAGTTTAGAATATAACATACCTAGTACCTACCTACCTAGTACCTACTAAAATCTATCCATGATCTTAGTGAACACAGCTTATCATTTTTAATTTGGTACATCAAATAATAGTTAAAATGTTAGTTATCTTGTTATTCTACTCACGTTTTTAATAATTCATTCATAATAAATAAAGAAACTAAGCCTATTGCTAGGCTAAGTTTAACTGAGCCACCGTTGGCGATCCCTGGCACTACAGAATGCACTACGCGTCAGTTACAGGTGTTAACATTATGTATAATGAGGGTATGTTGGTGTGGGATATATTTTAAGCGTTCGCCGTTTGTATGTTAACGGATTCCAATACTGATTGTGATGGCGAACAATGATTGCACGAATTCCAACGTTCCAAATTTGAATTTACTTATTTTTAGGGTTGCATAGTCATCAGGGAACCCTTATAGTTTCGGTCTGTCCGTCCGTCTGTCTGTCTGTCTGTCCGCGGTATATTAATGGTGCCGACAAAATGGTATAACATACAATCTTAAAAAATATTGTGGGGTGTGTGGGGTGTCGTTGGATAGGTTTTTTAAAAATATTACGAGTATTTATAGACCATTTTCCGATTTAGGGATCCATTTGTGAAATATGAAGTTTTAAAGTGGAAGTTTGGCGAAGTATAAAGGAACTTTTCGTTCATATTCCTTTGAACGTAACTGAGATGATGTTATTAGTAGTGTAAAACACGTTATAAATGTACTATCAGAGAAGCTGATTCCTAGGCAGATGGTGGACTTAAATAATTTGGTCGCGTTAAGTCAAACCCATCTGATCGATCACAGCTAACATTGAATTGACATAAGCCGACCAAATGACGTAGGTCCGTCAAGTGCCTGGAATCAATTTCCTCGATGGTACATTCATGTACCATACAAAAAAAAAAAAACTAGCGGTACCCTATATTGCGCGTGGCCCGACACGCACTTGGCCGGTTTTTATTTTCCTTATACTCTAATTTATAACTTACAATACTAATAACAGCTAATGAGCTAAGTTATTCGACATTACTATGTGTCTATCATTTGCTATGCTAACTCAGTTACCGCTGAGGTAACATAATGACAGATCTCGCCTCAACAATTGACTTGGATTGTTTATGTCATACTATGCGGCCCCTTCACATTGGCCCATGGGCAGTGGCGTAGCTAGATAACCAAGGGCCCTGGGGCAGATTAAAAATGGGGCCCCACTGCTTTTTCTTTATTAAATAATTGGGCAAACGAGCAAACGGGTCACCTTATGGTAAGCAACTACCGTCGCCCATGGACATACTCAACATCAGAAGAGCTGCAGGTGCGTTGCCGGCCTTTTAAGAGGGAATACGCTCTTTTCTTGAAGGTTTGCAGGTCGTATAGGTCCGGAAATACTGCTGGTGACAGTTCGTTCCAGAGCTTTACAGTGCGCGGCAGAAAGTTACGCGAAAAACGCAGGTATGTTTTTCGCGAGGGACGATGGCAAAAAGTTGCAGGTGGTATGATTCCGAACGATTCCTCAGAACACTCCCCGTGATACAACCGATAGAGGATGCAGAGCGAAGCCACATCTCGGCGTAATTCCAGGGGGTCCAAGCTGTTTGAAACACTATGGCAGTCAACAATTCGAGTGGCCCTTCGTTGGATACGATCCAGAGGGAGCAGTTGGTATTTTGGCGCCCCTGCCCAGAGATGAGAACAATATTCCATATGAGGCCGAACCTGCGCCTTGTAGAGTTGTAGGCGTTGGTCCGGACTGAAGTACTGTCTCGCTCTGTTAAGAACACCAAGCTTCTTCGAGGCTAATTTGGCCTTACCCTCTAGGTGATATCGGAACTGGACTTCGCTCGATATGTTGACGCCAAGTATCTCAATGCTGGGGGAGATGGTTAAAGATGTGCCCTCGAAACGAGGATATACGACCATTGGTGACTTTTTAGTGGTGAACGCGCAGACTTGTGTCTTGGCGGGGTTGAATTAGACTAAGTTACGTCTACTATGTAAACTGATTGTTTTATTTAATAAAAATATGAAATACACAAAATATACTTTAAAAATTGAGATATTATACTGTGTTGAAAATCACAATTTTAAATATTTTTCTTGGTTTGGAAATCGATGATCAGCAGCTAATTCATCAAAATGATTTTTTAAAACTTTTCTTTGCATTTTTTCTTGAAAATGGGTATCAACACCATATTTTATTATAAGTTTCACTGGCTTTGAATAATTCGAAATCATATTTTCTATTTTGCAACTTTGCTTTGTTCTCTGATAAAACTTCATTTGCCTCGCTCAAATTGATGTCTAATTTTTGTAAAGTTTTGAATGCATTTCAATACACTGTGCATGAATTAGCGAAGAAACACTAAATTGAGTTTACTCTTTGCTTCACTACTAAAATATTACCAAGAATTTTGTGCCACCATCTCTCACTTATCTTTATTAGGACTCTTTAGAATTATTTCTGATAATTATTTGATAATATTATCAAAATAACGAAGTTTTATTGCAGATATCTTTCTGGTAAGGATTTGAGGGCCCCCTGAGCTTGAGGGCCTCGGGGCACTGCCCCGCCTAGCCCCTTAGTAGCTACGCCGCTGCCCATGGGCCGTGATGGGCAAATATTAATAGTAGTAGAAATACACTTTAAAAAATGCGAGTGTGTCTGTCTGTCTGTTACCTTTTCAAACTTAAACACCGTTTCTTTAGCTTCTTATTCTGAATACGTTTTATATTATGATATGTACGGGCGTCAATCGTCATCTAGCCCGCAACTCCGTAGCGCCAAAATTGTTTTTTTTTCATCACGAAAAAAACAAAGGAAAGGAACACAGATATTATCATAGTAGAGATAAACTACGATATCATGGCGCGCCCCTCCATAATTCAAAACGTTTGAAGTGCGTTGTCACAACGTTTGAAGTGCGTTGTCTTGCGCGGTCGGCTAGTTATGATTAGTTGACCAACAAATCTTGGTAATACTAATAAGTGACATCAAGGTAAATATTACGAGTACTAGTTGATTGGTTGAATACTTACTACATACAAACTCTTTCATAAGGATGTGACTACACACATTGAAACAGTAATTTGGAGGGGCGCGCCATGTTATCGTAGTTTATCTCTACCATTACTATGATAATATCTGTGTTCCTTTCCTTTGTATTTATTAACGTGTGATCTGAGAAATTTCTTATTTTCCTGCCCTAGGTGCTTAATGTACTATTCTTTATTTACTTAGTTTAAATACCAAATTCCAGCAAGATTGATTCAGCGGTTTGAGCGCGAGACAGACAGACGACAGACATACAAACTTTCGTATTTAGTATGATTAAATTTAAACGATTCATAATAACAGTAAAGTCCTAAGATTTTGTTGTAATTTCCCTTACGTTAATAAAATGATTCATCATTATTATCTTATGGTTAGAGGTTTTCCCTGAAATTTCCCAATTTCAGAGTTGGTTAAACTGTTGTGGTTGGGATGTACAGTGTCAAGCGTGTAACAAAATAATCGGCCAAGTGCGAGTCGGACTCGCGCACGAAGGGTTCCGTACCAATATGTATAGAACAAAATTAGGACAAAAATTGTGTTTTTTTGTATGGGAGCCCCCCTTAATTTTTTATTTTATTTTAATATTATTATTAAATATTAAAGGACACATATAACTAAGGATTTTGTGAAAAAGTTAAGTACCTATCTGTTGCCATTATTGATATAGAGCAAAAAAGGCCAAAAAAATCACATTTGTTGTATGGGAGCCCCCCTTAAATATTTATTTTATTTTGTTTTTAGTATTTGTTGTTATAGCGGCAACAGATACACACATTCTGTGAAAATTTCAACTCTCTAGCTATTACCGTTCTCGAGTTACAGCCTGGTGACAGACAGACGGACAGACAGACAGACAACGAAGTCTTAGTAATAGGGTCCCGTTTTTACCCTTTGGGTACGGAACCCTAAAAAGGGATTCAAAACTGTGGAAGAAGTTGAAAAGGGGCGATGGTTACAGAAGAAAAGTAAAAAATAAAACAATTAATTTATAGCAGCGCTGAAAAAGGTATATTTTTTACTTTTGTATGGAAAAATTCATGACGGTGGGCCGCTTGCCCACTGCATCACAAGAATATGGCTCTCAGCGCTGCTACTTTCACAGTAAACTCTATACAATGGACACACACATTTCTAAAGTATTATCACTTAGCTTTGTTACACACTGTATAAGGAGAGATTATGTAATACATACCGTCAATCGTCATAATAAACCACAATATACTATTAATGCCTACGTCACGTGACCATATGGGGATGAGCTGTTATCTCGTGACGTCATACTTCCTCAACTTGAGGTTGTGTTTGCATTGACTATTTTGTCACCTGTGGTTTAGTGACCAAGTGACACATACCTCGTAAAATCCGGAGTCATTGAAATACATTACCACTAAGTGGGCCTCTAATCGATCAATTTTATTGTGAAATATCATTGAACAATATTATTGAACAACTTATTTGACAATTAGATTGAAAGGCAGGCGCGTTCAATATCAACTCTAGACGGTCAATAATACAGTGTGTTTGTGTAAACACCGTTATCCTTGAAACCATCAAATGAGCCCGTCAAAATGAACAACTTTTTCTATGAGAACAATGCTGGGAACTCAAAAAAAAAATGCCGTCTTCATACCCATACGGATGCCCGGATCGGCAATTTGTATGGGTATGAAGACAGATTTTTTTTAATTCCCAGGATTGTTCTCATAGAAAAAGTTGTTCATTTTGACGGGCTCATTTGATGGTTTCAAGGACAACGGTGTTTACACTAACATCTTGTATAGCACAACACGTGATATTGCACTATAAAATTGATCATCTAGATTCTAGGGCATTCTAGGGGCCCGCTAAAGAAACGTAACGGTATAAAAAATATAAATAAAATAAAATGAAATAAAATAAAATATGCATAATGCTACATGGTAGCCCCTCTTGGGAGTATAACCGGCTGCTTTATGAGACATTATTTTTGATGACTTTAATAATTAAGACATACTTCCTCCATTTGAGGTTGACTTTTCATTGACTATTTTGTCGCCTATGGTTAAATTACAGTGGTGACTGGTGACTATGTGACTACATTCCTCGTAAAATTACAGAGTCATTAAAATACGATATAACAGAAACGTAACTGTTTCATACGTCGACCGTTTTGGTTTCTTTGGGAACAGAAACCAAAATGTTCGATGTATGAAAGTATTTTAAAACTAAACTTTACTCTGCTACATAGGAAGATAGACATTAAATTTACAGATTTGCTGCCCGCGGTGTTGGGTTGCCTGCCGCAATTTTTTATTAATTATTACCAATTTAAAACAACCCATAAATGATTGGATTTGAGGCGGGGATACGGGAAGTTGTCGGATAGACCAGCTTTAGCTAGACTTGCTATTAGCCCCATCGATTGCTTACAACTAGCTTAATTCAGCTAAATGACTGAACTTGTCTTTTTGCTCACCTTTGACCTCCGTCTACGGTTTCTAATGGACACTTGGGGATCCTTGCTCTGGACGTGGACATAGGAATAAAGTATTTTTTTTAAATCTAACTACATGACGCCCGCAACTTCGTTGCGCCAAAATTCGTTTATCGCGCGGGAACCGTACGTTTTTCCGGGATAAAAAGTCTCCTATGTCCTTTCCCGGGACTCAAAGTATATCCATGTCAAATTTCGTCCAAATCGGTCCAGCGCTTTGGGCGTGAAAAGGTAACAGACAGACAGACATACAGACAGTCAAACAGTCAGACAGACAGACACACTTTCGCATTTATAATATTAGTATGGATATTGGATTATATTATTATCTATAGCTTACCTAAAGCCTACAGTAGATCGCACTCACGAATATCTGTTCTTAAAGTACAGTAACTATTAAAATAAAAATAAAATAATTTTTACAAAATAATGTTAGTTCTTAGTATTAAAATAAAATAAATAACATAAAGTAATTGCAAAGTTAAGTAAAATCACAATTATTCTTCGTTTGCGTCTTCTTCTATAATTGCCCAAGATCGATGTGGATAGTCCAATATCCAGCATGGCTTAGCGTAAAGGGGGGCCTTTAAATACATTACTAACCTATTACATGGCTTTGAGCTTTGAGCGCGGTGAGTGGTGACCGAATCAAGAAATTCCATAACCTAACCTAACCCACTCGTGCCGCGTTGCTAGACTTCGGCACGGTGTTTATTTGCGTGCGACTAGACGTATACGAATTATAATTGCATAAGTTGATAAAAAATTCTATGCAATAGCTTAACCATCCTGAGTACCACACGTATTTGTAGCTTTAAAATGGGTCGTCTAACGTTTTGACAACATAGCAAAAGCTACGAATGTTAAAATCCGTAAAAAGATTAAAACTTCTCAGAATCTTTTAAAAGCGATCGTGCATCAAGATTTTATTGTGAAATATCTTTTTTGTCACTCCCATCACGAGTTATTTGTTCGTATAGAAAATAAACTAAGAGTGAAGTTAATCCTTTAATAAAATTCGACGCGTTATGCTATTTGGTGAATGAATGAAGTTTTTTTATGTATCCGTTCGTGTGAATATAAAAGATTTTATGTCAGATATTTGTAAGGCTCCGATTTGATTTATGTAAGTTACCTGCCTTATTATATCTTTTGGGGTACCGCTGTGATATATAAAAAAACCAAAGTAATCCAGAACCAGTTCTAGCAAGTCGACGAAAATAGTTATGGGGTTAGGGGATTGATGGGTAAGGATGGTTGTGTAATTACTAATTTCATTTAATAAAAAAAAAATCACTTATAATAGGGCAATTCCATATGTGACTGACTCTATATTTGATACGACTTTCGTTTTATTTTTTCATATATTATGGTTACTATCATGTTGTTAATATCAATTTTAAGATGGCTTTGTAGCAGATTAAACAAGTTAACTTATGTAGAAAAATTGTATGTTTTCAAAAAGCATTTATTTAGTCAAACATAAACGTGACTGACACTACATGCAAAAGGAAGTCGTTTCTGAGAGTGTTTGTAAACACCAATTATCTTCCTCTCTTTGTGCTAAATAACTCTATTTTGTATTTTTATCGAAAGTACATGAAACAAACTATTATAAAATGGTTACCTATAACCTGTAAGTTATTTAAAAAAAAATAGCAAAAGAAATTGTGACCGACACTACATCCCAAAACGTGACCGACACTACACTCACTTTGTGCAGGTAAAAGTCGGTAGTTTTACATGAAATCTTAAAATTTATGTATCTCAGCACGTACAATACGAACTCTAAAATTATATAAAAGCAAATCAGTAATTAGTTAATTCATTAAAATGCCTTTTTTGAACTTAAACATCACAAAAACGAAATCACTAACAATTTGTCAAAAAATAACTCAACACGAAATCTTCTCAGAAACTATTTACATAATAACCCAAAAGCCAGCGATAGGCAGACTTTCGTTATTTTTTTAAGCTAAAAATTTTCCTTTATATGAGCCCTATAGAGGTAAGAACGACCAGACACTATGGAGTTTCGGTTGTTATTACTTTAGAAGGTTTCCAGTTCTGCAGGTCTACCTTACGTTCAATAAAGTTTAAAGATCAATAATTTTATCTTATTTTCTAGCAATATCTGTAAGAATCTCATATTCTACTGCCAGATTTTTGTGATAATTACTTCCCATTACCAGACATCGCTAAATTTTGGATTTTATTTGACTTAGAGGTGGTCTGGCAGGTTCTTAAAATAATAATTTAGCTTTCTGCTTCTCTCTCTGCTTTCTATAGCTATTTTCGCCATCTATCAGCAAAAATAACAAACAAAACGCTACTTTTGGGCGTGATCGACTCTATAATGTGACTGACACTACAAAAATGTTTTTAAGAATTTAGGTGTTATAAAAAAAGATGTCAAATTTTTAATGCCGCCATCATTTGAGTAAATCTGTCACGTAGGAAAGTTTCTAATTCTTTTGATGTAAAAGTAATTTTACTGTAGTTAAAGAGAAAAGTAATGTTTTTTATGTGACCGACACTACAACTCGACACTGTGATCTTACAAGCCTATTATATCTTTATAAAAATGAATTTTCTCGAATCTCAAAAGCTATGTCGGTATTTAATTGTTTCAACAATCAGTGTGTAACAAAATATGACAAGAATTTAAAATACATAACGTGAAAACTAAGTCAGAACTTCATCACACAAAACTACATTCAGCTGAGCTCACGACATTTGCTAGAAAAGTAATGCTTAGAAATTGTTGCATCTATAAAATCTTAATAGTACCTTATTGTTGTGACTATAATTAAGTATTTTTAATACCAAAATCAGGTATTTATTTTCTTAGTTTATGGTAGACTTTTACATGGAACTGCCCAATAGACAACTCGTTAAGTATTTAAATAAGTAATATATTATATGTCTATTACATAATAAGCTTCATTAAATACCTACTTAAGTACTCGAGAAGTATCTCAAAGTGTATCCGTTACTTTCACAATTAATTTAAAATTTACTCCGAGAAAGATTTCATGTGGTTTCAGTCTGAATTTCTATCCTAAATAACTGCACACATCCCAAGGGTTATTATCGCCTGGACAAAATGGCGGTGCAACTAGTCGATGTTACCAGTGAAATGTATCTATAGAGCGGAAATAAAAGGTATTTTTGAGTAATAGTAAAGGACATACATACGGGTAGAATTGATAACCTCCTTTTTTGAAGTCGGTTAAAAACATCAAGAACCTTCAATTATAAACTGCTACGGAACCCCATCCGTTATCGCCGACTCTGCCATAGGGGCCGGCGCTAGGTGTTTCAAAGCGATGGCAGATACAATACTGGCGCCCGCCAGTCGCCCCAACTGTGACATGCGCCCGATCAAATGAATAGCGCTAATTAAAAAAAAGAACATTCGAAAAAAGAATAGAACGTTTTTGAATTTTGATAAATGTTGCGTCTTCGTTTAGGAATGATGATGTTACTTGTTAGGAATATGACTGCAAGTTTCATGATGTGTGAATAGAATGTTATGCCACATAATCATAACAGAATCCATACTAATATTATAAATGTGAAAGTGTGTCTGTCTGTCTGTCTGTCTGTCTGTTACCTCTTCACGCCCCAACGGCTGAACCGATTTAGCTGAAATTTGGCACGGAGATACTTTGGGTCCCGGGAAAGGACATAGGGTACTTTTTATCCCGAAAAAATGTACGGTTCCCGCGCGATAAACGAATTTTGGCGCAACGGAGTTGCGGGCGTCA
This sequence comes from Polyommatus iphigenia, assembly GCA_963422495.1. Taxonomy (NCBI): domain Eukaryota; kingdom Metazoa; phylum Arthropoda; class Insecta; order Lepidoptera; family Lycaenidae; genus Polyommatus; species Polyommatus iphigenia. The sequence continues at coordinate 28,646,825 of OY730188.1, read as the reverse complement.
TCTAGTACATAATAAATTAGTAACAAGTTATGCCTTTGATCGCTAAGGGCTGGTTTACACGTATTAAGTAGTTAAGTAGTTAACTAAATTTTAACTTAATTTTAAGTTACTTATTGCATGTAAACACAAAATTTAGTAGTAAGTAGCAAGTTAAAATTTCAAGGAAATTATAATTTTGACTATTTTTTGTTAAGTTGGCAGGCGGGGCTTGTCACTTGACACATTTCGGGCAGGCACTTCAAATTAAGTTAAAATTTAGTTACTACATACTTATCTACTTAATACGTATAAACCAGCCATAATGCCAAACTACCTTTACAACTTAGGTAGCAGTTTTTTGGCGGGCATGTGAAAGAGTGCAGTTGTGTTTTTGTATTATTTTCCTAAAATTGTGTTAGCTGGGTTTTTAATGTGTAATATTGGTAGAATATTAACCATTAGATATTCGTGTTCATGCACAAGTGTAGGAAAGTGATGTAATATCCAGAAACGTGCTATTTTGTGTTCCCTCCAAAACTCCATCGAAAGTTTCAGTAAAGCGTCTACCACTTTACTGAATCGACCGACTTGACTCCTGTGACTGTATTGACTTTTACTTAGACTTTGACTATACTTTAGACCTGACGATACATGAAAACGATGATGAAAATTATAATAGGAGGAATATGGTTTTCCCGCCATATTCCTTACCTTTTTACCTTGTCTGTGGTACAACATACACATCCTTTGTGTCAAGTTGCCAAAAAAGAAGAAAAAGAAAGAAAGAACTCAGGTAGGTATTTGATAATTATTAATAACTTTATACTTACTTCTATTTTTTAAATCCAGTTAAGCTTTATAGGACAATGTTGTCCCTAAAGTTACTGTTCTTTCAAATTCTTTAAAAATACTGTAAAGTATGTAAAAGATGCTAAAAGTGTTTGCGTTCCCTCATTAGAAATAAAAATGCAAGATCTATCATAATTCAATGTCTATAATACAAAATTTCGTCGAAATTGATTCAGCGGTTCAAGAGTAAATCGTTTAGCAGACAGACAGGCAGACAGACATCGCATTTATAATTTGGCATGGATAGTTGATACCTTATATAATTTTTACTCATAGCTTTAGGTATGTGGATATATTATGATTCAACATGATGAACCGGACATGTTCTAATATGATTTGTGATCATCATAAGTTCCTTGTCAGAGCACCATCCTATGACAAACATTTCCGATCATTAAATTCACATTAAATTTTGTAAAATAATTTTTTTATTCATGTTAAGCTTAAAAGTAATAAAATGCATGGACATCGAGTTTTATAAGTTTAACGGAGACTGTACATTTTTTGGGTATTTTTAATTTATTATGTGGGTAGGTATAGATTAGTTTAAAATGTTTTTTTTTTATTACACCTTACAGTGATATTACGTCAATGGTTCAACTTGTTAATACCTAGCTATAATCAATAAATTTAAAATATGAGTAACATTTTATTAATAACTTTTCTAATGCGTTTAGTCCATAGTGTGCGCTGGCCTACAACATACCTACAACATACCTACAAGGTGAGTAAGTGTTAAAAAATGTCAAATAGACGAATATAATAATATGGCACCCCGTGGTTCGGGGAACGGCCGATTTTCTTATGTGTCCCAAACGACGTTTATAATAGCGAGATGTTAAGAATACCGAATTGCGTACAGGATGTTACTGAGGTTTCTAAGGATCGATTCAGACCGCAACGCGACGCGTAGATGCATTTCTAAATTTGTATTGAATTGACAGATTTGCATGACATCTCACACAATTGCAGTCTGTCAATTCAATACAAATTTAGAAATGCGTCTACGCGTCGCGTTGCGATCTGAATTGACCCTGAGTATTACAATTTACATTTGAACATCAGTACTATACAGTAATTGTTCGTGGCTTATGACTTAGATGCTACGTTTTTTAAAATAACCGTTACACTACTATACAATATAGAAGTAATTTTAGAAAATTTAATATTTTATTGGATAGATATTCGTTTATCACAATTTGCAAATGATGTCACTATTATATGTAGTAAATTATGGAAATAAAATTATATCATTTTTCTATTTTTGTCATTTACGTTATCTGTGAAATATTGTTTGAATAAAATGTCAAAAACATAAAAGCTATGACGTAGTTATGGCGAGGTAATTCTCATGACGCAGATTTACAGTCATTTTAGTTTTGCACTCATAGCAGCTATCGTACGAATCTAGCAGTAAAACCAACTTTATGAACTATAAATTATAAAAAATTAACTAGTATAAAATCTCATTCTTTGCATGCCTTTCTATTAATGTCTACCAATTTTATAGCTATACTATTCTCGTAGTACCTACTCCCCAATTCTACAATTTAAGTCCAATGTTAACTCGTACGGTTTCGATGCGGTCTTATATTTAGTCCTGTAAACGATAAACGCGTTTTGATGAGTCAAACATTCAAATCAATCGTTGGACGCTTGTTCTACGTTAAAAATACTTTTTACTACGAAATTGTATTTTGATGTAACATACAATTCGGACAGGATTGAATAATATAGCCGAGTTAGGATCCAAATCAGCGTCAAAACCATCGAAAATTTTTACTCGTGGGTTCAAATACCTAGTCTTTGGACTAAAACATTTTAAACACCCTGTATAAAGTTTAGTAGACGGCACGTCTAAGGGTCCAGGTAGTTTTTATGCGGGGACAAGGCGGGGACAAAGCGGCTAGGGAATGAATGAATGAATGAAATTCCGATCTCTAAGCGCCTCACAAAAAACCATCAATGAACTTCCTCTCTATAGTTTGTTGCGCCATTTTGGAATTTTGAATATTTATTGATCCTGGACATTAATTTGGATTCTGTTGCGATTTAACTATATTTTATGGTGTAATAAATTTGGTAATTAAATAAAATGAATTGTAGTTTAGCGTTACTCTTTATATTATTCTTGCTCGAAAATTTTTCAATAAAAATAATATATAGGAGAAGGTGGTAATGTGGCACCCCACTTTGTTTTTCAAGCTTTATTTAAAAAATACAGGAGTCAGAAACCTAAAAAATACATTATGTGACTTCTTATTCATTTGTTTAAACAAGTCTTATTAGGGAACAAATAAAACTTGTAAAATATCGAAAATATTATTTATTCTCAACTAATCACATTTGGTATCTTTGGATCAAGTGGTGGTAATGTGACTCCCCGGGGGGTTACATTAAATGTATTGCAGAAATATGAAACTTAACGGCAAAAAAAAACATAATTATAACAAAATCTCTACCTTATACAATCATAGAGCAATACAATAAAACTAAAAATAAGATGACTACTACAATGTTGAAAGTAGCAATTTATACAACTATTTTTATGTCAGAATTAGCATAACGCTGTTTGGGACGTAGCGTAGTGCAGAGTACCGCCTTAGCTTGACCCGGAGGTAAACTATAAAGAGACTAATGATGTCACAATATTACTTTTAGACCCGTTCTAATAAATCGCTCTCACAGCTAAGATTTTGTTCAAGATCGTTCTTGAGATGCTGTTTTTTGACAACGGTGAAGCGAAAAGGAAACGTAATGTTTTAGGCAGCCTTTGTAATAGACATGTACGTATTATGGCATATATATTGTACTATCAGAGAAGTTGATTCCTACGCAGATGGGGGACCTACGTAGTTTGGTCGTTTTACGTTAAACCCAGCCGACAGATCACAATTAACATTAAATTGACATGATTCGACCAAAAGACGTTGGTCCGTCACCTGCCTAGGGATAAATTTCCTCGATGGTACAAACATGGACTGCCAAACGTGTACTCGTAGTTGTTGAACTACTAGTACGATTTTAATAAATAATATGCCAATTAATTAGTAATGACGCCACATGTGATATAAGATAATTACTTTTTTGTATTTTTAACCTAATACGTACTTTTGTGTGGTGACTGGTGTATCAACTATGAACTGAGTGCGAAAGTTTAATAAATCTTGGTACTCACAAAACACCTGTTTCTTGAACGCGGTCAAACGTTGACTTTATTACATGATTTTCATATCAAACTAATAATCTACTGCCGTGCTCAGAGACATTTAATGACAATTGAACTTCAATTTAATGAAGAGTTTCTTTTTAATATTTTAATGACAATTAAGTAATTATTATTCAACTCTGAGTGCGGCTGTAAGACTATCTCAAGACGTTGTGTTGAGTGGTTAACTTATACGGGTCTTAGTATAGGTGTTGGTCGGTTGTAAATTGTATTCACAATAATATTAAAAGCAGTTATCTCGGGTAATTTATCAGAATGGTTTAACGATGGCTTGATAAAAATGGGCCCACGCCGCGCCTACGGAGGCTGCACGTTGTATAGGCATTGTGGGAAGTACAAATGGGAGGAAACGTTAGTCGATCTGAAGAACATCTGCAATGGCGCCTTAACCACTTTGCGCCGGCGCATAGGTGAGATTTTAAAAATATATGCGTTTTTGGTATTTTACCTACGCGCGTGTTGACTCGGAGAGCTAAATGAAACGAAGCGAGAAGCTTCAAGATTTTTTTCTATTTTTTTCTAATAATCAAGTTATATTATTTTAAAATAAAGTAGGCTTTATTAATTTAGATGTTAGAATTAAACTGTAAAATATTTGATTCTAAGCTGTTTACTAAACGTGTAACCAGTTTTTAGATTTCAAAATAAGTATATCAACATTTATACTATTTTAAGTCTGGTTTTGTGCATAACACCACTTTTACCTTTTTATAATTATAATTATTATTGTATTGTGTCTTTCAGATCTGATGATTTAACTCATTCTAGTTAGCAGGTTATTGCTTAATCATTTCAAACGGCTATTGCACAAATCCTATGTAGCAGGAGCTACTAATTAAGAATTCAGTCTTCGTACAAGATAATCTGTTTAAATAATGTATTCATGCGATACGTGCGAGGTGTCACTTCTGCGACGGGCGTCGGTAGTAAGGCTCTATGACGGAGGCGCGGCGCGTGAGTCACCGTTCATTGAGCGGCGGCCCATTGAGGCTCGCTCGGCGCGTCGCGCGCCGGCCGCGCTCATTACCGCACCGCCGGCCGCCCAGCGCACGCGCTCGCTCGCGCCCGCTCCGCCGACGCACCGCCCACTACACGCTCGCTCGCATCTCGCGATACGACGTGAGTTAAGCCTACGATTTCCTTTCCGTCGAAGCCTACGGATATCAGTACCTCGCTCATTCGCCCGGGCGTTCGTTCCAGATGGAGAGCTTCTCGAGATCGTGCATCTGGCTATTTGCGGCGGCACTCCTGGCCGCCTGCGGGGTCAGCGCCGGCGTCGGGGCTAAGAGACCGTTCACACCGACCGACTCGATCCTCGACATCATCGACACCGAGCAGGTCGAGAAGATCATCGCGGCCCGCCGGCGCTCCGAGGAGGCGGCGGGCTCCCCCGGCTACGTGCAGAGGAACGAGCTTGGCGAGGGCAGCTCCGAGACGATGGTCGTGTCCGTCCCGCAGGAGGACTCCACCGATATACCCCGGGGCGCGGCCTTCCGCAACATTCTCAAGTCGTCCAAGAACGCCCTAGTGGTGACGAAGAAGGAGTACCTGAAGGAGGACTGGTGCAAAACGGAGCAGCTGATTCAGAAGATCAGGGAGCCGGGCTGCCTGCCCGCGACGGTCATAAACAACTTCTGCTACGGCCAGTGCAACTCGTTCTACATCCCGAAGGCCCCCCGGCGGCGGGAGGGCACCGACGAGCGGCCGCCGCCCGCCTTTAAATCGTGCTCCTTCTGCAAGCCGAAGAAGTACACGTACGTGACTGTAACGCTGCGCTGCCCGGGCCAGAACCCGCCCTTCCGTCGCCGACGGCTGCAGAAGATCAAGCAGTGCAAGTGTCTCCCCGTGGGGGTGAACTGATGGCGGGCCGGGGCCGGCCTGCGGCGCAGAGGCGGAGAACCGTCCGGTCCAGATCGGAACGCGACCGAAACGTGACGACGAGATTATCGGGGCGAGGCGTTACGAAATACCTGATGTTGTGATTAGCGGGCACCGCGCGAAGGATAGTGAACATATTATTCGGATCGCGCTCCATACGTCAATCGCGGTGACGTCATGAGATGCATATTCGATGTTATAACTTTAATAAAACGGCTCCGATGAGCCGTCTCAGAGCTTTAATAGTGATATGTTTTTGAGCCGGCGTCGGGCGACCTTGATCGTGTGGATAGTACAAAGTGATGGTTAAAAGTGTCGATCGCGATTCGCGAGGGTTTGAGCGACTTTTTGCCATCGATTTTCAGAAGTGTGATATTAGTTGTAAATCTATAGTTTGTATGGACTGTGAATGAACTATTTATTTATTAACAGTGTAGTTCTTAATACGCTTTAATACTTGGTAAATACTACTATGAAAATTCAGATACTCATTACTCATGCAAAAGTAAAATTGGGAAGAATACATCTCAATTGGCACTAGGGTTAGAATTAAGGCGATAGCCATCTAAAAAGCAAGTACATATTCAGCAAATAGTGATCAAAGGATCAAAGATAAATGTAAATCTTAAACCAGAAGATACATTGCGTCATTATTCACATTTTACCTAGCTCTTTGTGCTTGCGACTGTACGTTATATTTGCCTCTACCGTGTTTAATGAACGTAAAACATTCAGTATCTCTGTACAAACTTGATTCTAGACCATTGTTTTTCTCTCTACATATTTATAAAGATAATTTAGAGTAAACAAAATTTGCAAGAATATTTCGCATTGATATGTTCAAATATTTGTAATGCGTGTCTACTGTCTACATAATAATAAAAAGTGAGTTATTATCATCATGATTAAGGATACGAGGTGTTTTTCCCAGATCTGGTTCGTTTTTGTGACACGTTTTATCAGTGTTATAATCTTTGACGTGGTACATGTTATTATGTTACTACGTCATTATAAAATGGTAAACAATTTCAGGTTTAGCGTATCTACTCGTTTTAAATGTTCTTTGCCCATTTTGAATTTCTCAAGTCTTTAAAAAATGTATTTCTAATTGTTGTTCACCAATTAATGTTTATTATCAATTGTTTATCAACATATAATAATATGGAATAATTATTTTTATCGTCAAGATACATTGCACAATTTACGCAATTTGTACATTGAAATGTGCGATGTAAAGATAATAGAAATGGACTTGATTTGTGCCAATCAAGGAACAATTTGAAAATTGTCCGTGTTAATAAATTGATACAAGACAATTATTGCGCTGACAGAAATAGTACGTTCCGTACAATACGAACATATTATTAAATCGTTCTATTTACGACGAGAGTGCATTACTGCGAAATACGATTACTGCTCCGAACTGATTCAATCAGAACGTTTCAGCACGGTTCAAAATATGTATGTTGTACTTCATACTGAAAATATTGTGTATTACATAGAAAGTGCAGAAAATATGTCTAAATTTATGTACCAAGTCCACAAACATATGTTTATTTTCGATTCAATATTGATCTGTTTAAAAAATATTGATTTAAATCGTTACCGATACATACATTCAATTGTCGCTTCTATAATCAACATGTTCTTTGCTTAAGATGATACCAAATCGAAGTTCTATCTATGCAGTTGTAGATAAATCCTTGTGGGTATGTCCTTTGTTTAATTATAAAAATTAAACAAATGCTAATATCAGACTATAGTTTTATAAAATATATTATAGAGATGGACAGATTGGTTAGCTACTTTTTTATATGAGATGGTTCCCACTCGAATAAAACAGTCACATGACTGTTTTAAATGTATTAAAGACTGTTTAATAACACGAAAAGAAAAATGACACTTTACTACAGCTGTAAATGAAAGTTAGAGTTTTAACACTGAAACTCTATTTATTTCATGATTATAATATAATTTACCAAAATTCTAATTATTATTGCAGAGTGAAATGAAAAAATAGATTGTAATTTATTATTACGCTAATAATGTGTCTATGTTTCGAAAAAGAAAAATGTTGTTACTGAAAATTTCGCTCTACATTTACCATATACAAGGTGTAACAAAACTAAGTGACTTTAGGATGTATACGTGTTCCTTGTAGAGAGTTCACTGTGAAAGTAGCAGCGCTGAACGACCAAATATTTTTTTTGTGATTTGTATGGGCAAGCGCCCTAGCGTCACGAGTTTCCCCATACAAAAGTGAAAAAAATTGTTGGTCTTTCAGCGCTGCTACTTTTACTGTGAGCTCTATACATGGGACTCATACACACCCTAAAGTATTATCACTTAGTTTTGTAACACCCTGTATATTATAATATATAGGATGTAACAAAACAGAGTGATAATACATTAGGGTTTGTATTTGTCCCTAATATAGAGTTCACTGTCAAAGTAGCAGCGCTCAAAGACTTAAATTCCCTAGCATAATATAGAATCGGCCTACGAATAATAAATCAGCCCATCAAAACTTTAAAAAAGTTTTTCTTTAAACCTTGTAACTTTGACAGTATCACAATAGACTCAGTACAGGACACTCATTCATACACCTTTATATGTATGTATTATAAATGTATATATTATATTTTGTTACATGAATATCTAAGTTTACAATAATTATCGTGATATAATTTTTGTGAAACTAAAGAATCTTGGAAATGATGTATGATGACGTCACAGATTTGTAACAGTTAATTATCTCTTGCCACTACCTCCTACTCGCTACAACCTTGTCGCACTAAATATGTTTTTCAGCAAAATCTATGTCAGGTCGACAATGAATAAATTATATAAACTGTATTTATGTGTGTTTTACTCGTTATTATCTAGCAAAAAAATCATTTATATAGAACGGACATGCAGACTTTGCAACATGAACATTTCAGTCCTAGTAATACAGGGCAAAACGAAACAAAGTAATAATATTTTAGGACACGTATGAGTCCCCTGTATAGAGATTACTGTAAGAGTAGCAGCGATGAAATAGTTACTTCTTAAATTTTTGTATAGGCAAATCCATGACATTGGGGCACCTTGCCCATCTTCAAAATAATTATGAAAATTGTATACAGAGTAAAAGTTGAGGCTTAGACAAATACTGAAAGAGGCACTACTAAGGAGTAAGAATTATTTTATACTTTTTAGTTCATTTAAGAATAAGTAATGTTATTGTTTTTACTTGGAAGTCAGTTTAAATTTTTTGGTAAAAATAATTAGTTATTATTTTAAGATCCAATAGAATCACTGTGCTGAGCGAGCTCACGTCAATGAAGCGATTCTATTGGTTCTCAAAACACATTCCTAGCAATAAAATATTTCTGGTGGAAACACAGCCTTACACCGCGGGGCACAGCTAATAAATATAGTGAACTAGACGTTCCGCTCGGCTTCGCCCGCTTAATTTAGGAATTTCAGGGAAACCGTACATTTTGCGCAAAAATAGCCTGTCCCTTCACGTAGTCTATTCTTCATATTATTATGTGCCAAGTAACATAAAAATTGCTCCAGTAGTTCTTAAGATAATTTTCCCCGTTTTTTCCACATTTTCCTCTGTTTCTTCGCTGCTGCGTGCGTAACAGCCTTAGCGTGATAAAATATAGCCTATAGGCTATATTTTATCACTATTATATAGCCTTCCTCGATAAATAGTCGGCTATCTACCACTGAAAGAAATTTTCAAATCGGGCCAGTAGTTCCTGAGATTAGCACGTCCAAACAAACAAACAAACAAACAAACTCTTCCGCTTTATAATATTAGTATAGATTTTTCAAATCGGACCAGTAGTTCCTGAGATTAGCACGTTCAAACAAACAAACGAACTCTCCCACTTTATAATATTAGTATAGATGTGGCAAAGCGCGCCACCTCGGCAAGCGTCAATTCAATACTGCTGATTGGAAATGTCCAATAGCTACGTCCACACTAGGCGCTTTCGTCTTCAATTTTCGTCATCTTTTCATTCAATAATTGAATGTGTCAACGAATGCAACGCCAACATTGACATTTTTGAAGTTTTGGATACGGTCAGATGTCATGCGTTACGGGCATGCCTCACGTTCGCTGTTGACTGCGCTATAACGCATGCCCTTGATGAACAGAAAAAGGCACAGTGTGGCAAAGCTAATCAGCAGTACGGAAGTACACTCTACAGGGTGTAACAAAACTAAGTTATAATATTTTAGGGTGTGTACGTGTTCCTTGTAAAGAGTTCACTGTGATTTGTGTATTATCACTTAGTTTTGTATACACCCTTTAATATATGGCGTACTTGCCGGGTAGGTGCGTTTTGCTGCACTCACTATAATATTAATAATAATCCTCCTCGCGTCGTGTTCCTCATTGCTGAGGGTCGTGATTCCCTTTTTGGAGTTTAGTGACAACCACATTACGCCATCTGTGGCGATCCTTGGCAGAACGGAGAGCATCATGGAGGCCGGTATCTAGAGTTGTACGCACTTGGTCAGACCATCTAATAGGGCTTCGGCCTCTTGGGCGGCGACCATCAATTTTGCCTGTAACCACAAGCTGTTCGAGGTTATGGCCATCCTTTCTTCCGATGTGACCAAAGAAATCCGAAACTCTACATAGGCAAATCGACGACAGTCTTGTTTTTATCTTTAAGTCACTAAGTATGGATACGTTGGTACGAAAGATGGTCCATGGTATTTGGAGGATTTTGGAGCATTAATAATAATAATATAATCAAACCCGCATTGTTTAAGGCCGTCCCCCGAGCAAACGACCTTGGCCATACATTTGCCGCGTTGCCGAGATCGCGCCAAAACCCTATTATTTTTACTTATCTTAGTTCAAAATAAAACGGGGAATATGTTGTTTATGATATTGTCGATCTATTGGCGTGAGTTTCAAATAAAAGTAATTTGTAAATCCTAAGGAGATGCTGAATGTATGCTTGAATTTTAATAAATTGGTATTACTTTGGAAGCTGATATCATGAGTATAATAAACAAAAATAGAAAATTTAAAACGGAGAAAGGAATGTAGATATACTGAAGATTATTGCTGTATTTTTATTATCACTTTGTAGCTTTCAGATTATGAGTTTATAAGGCTTTAAATACGGTAAATTACGGAATCTCCGTAGGGAAAGCCCTTAAGGGCCGGCACACAAAAAAACGTGGGAATCTACGACGCGCGTCGTAAAAAACCGCGACACGGCGTCGTACGACGTCGCGTCGTAGAAACTCATCTTTGAATTTCTACGTGAGTTTCTACGACGCGACGTCGTACGATGTCGTGTCGTGGTTACTGTTTGGTCATTAGTCTATTCGTGCTGAAGTATTACGGCTAATTATAATTATTATGTATTTTTGTATTAATATATGTCTTACATTAATTAATTATAAATATATGACATAGATTTTCCACTCTACCGTCTGCTCAGTTACTTCACCTTGAAATTTTCTATCAAACTGGTTCTTATGTTGTGTGAACAAACGCCTGTCAGAGGTAAAATAATTCTGAACGGTGTAGTAATCAGCTGATCAGTCAATTGTCTTTTCCAAGTAAGGGACTGCGACATAAGTCACCGGCTACACGGTCAATTTTTCATCAATCTGATCCATCAATCTGGTACGGATTGACGAAAATTTGATCGTGTACGCCACTGATTGATGGATTGATCGTATTTTTAATATGAAATTTTTATAACCGTCAATATTCCGTCAATCAGATTGATGGATCAGATTGATGAAAAATTGACCGTGTAGCCGGTGACTAAGGAAACTTTTTTAATCAGCTGCCAGATTAAACGATAAAATTATTTTATGGGGGAAACCACGATGGTGTTTTGTATTTTCCACATAGAAAGGTGACGCCTCCGTGGTCCAGTGGTTCAGAGCTCGGCTCTTGACTCGGAGGTCGTGGGTTCGATTCCCGCGTTGGAACATATTATTTCCAAGTTTGGTTTGGACAATGCAGGCTGATCACCTGATTGTCTGACAAGTGAGATGATCCATATGCGTCGGATGGGCATGTAAAAAGTCGGTCCTGCGCCCTGATCTCTCGCCAGTCGTGTCGGTCGTCCGTCCCACTGGGTTATGAGAGGTAAAAGGAATAGAGAGTGAGTGCTCTTGTGTACTGCGCACACACTTGGACACTATAAAATTACTCCTGCGTAACTGACCTTGGTTTCAATGAAATCGGCCACCGTCACCGAAACCGGTGTGGGAGTTATTATAGAAATCCCCACTCAGAGACGAATATTAATAATAATTACTAATCTGTCAAACTCTTAATTAAATTGAAGTTTAATCATCATTATGATATTATTAAGTTTTTGAGTGCGGCCGTTACTGTTTTTAGTTGGTCGACTATTACTCAATTACTTTTGAAGGCTTCTTAGCCATCATATTTTTCCTTTTAAATTCAGCATATTATTATTATTTTTAAACCCAAAACTCATAATTTTTTATAAAAATAAAACTCAATTTTTTTTATTCAGAATAAATTTTTGCAAATATTTTCTGAAAGTCTACATGATGTCCTCCGGTTCGGGAACTAACCCGGCGAGAAGAACCGGCGTAAGAAACTCGCACGGGAAAATAATCTTTTCATTAAAAATTTTCCTACTCCCTACATCTCAATGACTCCCGTGAATTTTTTCACATTTCCAGAACCAACCGTTTAGCTGGTAGAAGGGATACTGGACTCTAACGATTTTTCCACTTTAAAACTTCATATTTTACAAATGGATCCCTAAATCGGAAAATGATCTTTGAATACTCATAATATTTTTTAAAACCTATCCAACGACACCCCACTCGATGGGGTAGACGTGAAAAAAAATCATCCCCGCTTGATGTGTAGGGGACCTCCCCTTATGTGTAGGGGACCATAAAAAATATATTTTTTGTTTTTATGTGCCATTTTGTCGGCATCATTAATATGTGCATTCGTGCCAAATTACAGCTTTGTTAGCTTTGTTGGTCCTATAGTCTCTGAGCAAAAGCGTGGACAGACAGACAGACGGACGGATAGAGCGAAACTATAAGGGTTCCTTGTTGACCTCGGAACCCTAAAAAGATCTAAGCACATAAAGGTATAGACGGAGAAAAGGGGCTTTTTATTATACATAAATCCTTGTGCAATATAACTAAATCAGATTGTTCTTGTAATGACGTCCTTCTCTTCTAGATTAGTAGACTAGAATAATGCTGTGTCATTACTTTATATACAGGTAAATGATTAATACAAGATATAAATTTTAATGATAATATTATGGTCAACACTGGGACATTAAGATCTTTTGAGATTTACTTAATTTTTTATGAATAACTTTTATCTTGCTACGTAGATGTTGCCCTCGACAGAGACGATTATATTAATTAAGCTTAAGAGGCCGGGTACACTTGGAATTTCTCATACATACGTAATTCCAAAATCATTTTCTCATTCGAAAATATTTAACATGTTTGAGTTGTTTTTCAGTTTACAATAGTAATTACCTAGGTTCCTGCACAAAAATTTACTTCAAAATATTTAAACACAAAAATTTTTTTTTTGCTTTAAAATTTTTTTTAGTAAATTTAATACTAAATATTTAAACACTAAAAAATAGAGTAAAACACTAAAAAATATATAAATAAATAGTTAATTTACTACAAAATATTTAAACTCTAAAAAATACTTTTTAGTATTTAAATATTTTGTAGTAAATTTACTATTTATTAATATATTTTTTTTGTGTTTTACTCTATTTTTTAGTGTTTAAATATTAAGTACAAAATTTACTAAAAAAAATTAAAAACAAAAATTTTTTTTTAATGTTTAAATATTTTGAAGTAAATTTTTGTGCAGGAACCTAGATAATTACTATTTTAAACTGAAAAACAACTCAAACATGTTAAATATTTTCGTATGAGAAAATGATTTTGGAATTACGTATGTATGAGAATTTCGAGGGTACCCGGCTCCTTAATAATTATTCATCTCTGAGTGCGCCTTGTAAGTGAATTATAATTATTATAATATTATTGTTTTTTAATCAAATATTCAATATTTACAAACTTAACAATAAAATTAAACTTTTATTGGGTGGGAAAATAAAACTCCATATTGAATATTGTTCACTTTATTTTTAAACAAAGCTTGAATTACAAGTATGTTTCCATTGCAACCTTACTAACGACGCCATCTTGGATTTTCAATTTCCACGCAAGGTGAATAACGAACTTTTTACTCAGAAAATACCTTCCTAGTGTCCTACGTCATATATTACAAATTGATATAATCCTAGCTATACCTTCGCCATTCGTGACATAACATTAAAAAATAAAATAGTAGCATAATAAGCAACAAAAAATTACACCTACAGTAATAGTTAGGTGGTATTCATACATACTTTGAATATGTTGAAAAACAATCACCGAAAAACGAAACCTTATCCTTACTTTTAATCTTATAAGTTGAACAAAATTATTTGCAAATTCGTACTTTTGTTTATGTCTTTAAACAAATGATTTCATGCGCATTGATCAAGTACTATTATTTGCAAATATTCAACCCCATGTCTATGTCGCAGTCATTTGGTTTATTCTTCTGTTCCATTGCAATTTCAAATTCATTGAATGAAACCATTTAATTTACAGCTAAAGACTTGACGAGTTGGCCTTTACTTTAGACGTTAAAAGTTACAGTCAACGACTTGACGAGTTGGCCTTTAGTCATTTAATTAAATAGTTTCATTCAATGAATTAGCTAGTCATCCAGTCAAATAGAAAATTCACCAGATGACTTATATCTATTATTCTAGCGCTACTTTTGTCACACCATGTGCAAGTAATGTATTCTACAGGTTGTCTTGTAATGTAAGCCGACTGACACCAAATTTACAAAGATGGCGGAATAGGGTTGCCAAAAGAATAAGTTCGAATAATGAAGTGGCCAAGTAATAAAACAGCCTTGATGGCCGGTTTACATTATTCCAATCCAGTGATTCAATGCAGCGCTTTTTTTTTAATTGCATTGCAGTGCATTCCAGTGCCCAATAGTAAACCAGCGCTGGTTTGGATTGTAATAATGTAAGCCCGCCATTAAGTTATTATTGAAGGTCTCCACAAAGTAAAGCACTATTTCAATACGTTTTAAACTCGACCAATAATGTGCTATATAATTTCTCCATAATGCCAATTTAAATATCATGTACTGAACGTGATTCGCTATTTTAGTATTTAGTCAATGCTTTTATTCTTTTGGCACCCCTAGCCGCTTGCTTACTTACTAATACCGCCGCGCTTAAAGATATATTTTAATTATTACTTAACATGATTTAATGAAGATTTTGACATGAACCCCATATTGAATTCTCTGCTAGACTCTTCATTATGGAAATCAAGTGATCATTAAAATATAATAAAAGTTCGACTGTTGTTAAATAGAACAATATAAATGTACCTATTTTTTCACTTGCATAAGATTGATTGATTATTACCTAAGTATATATTATACATATTATCCACTAAGTAGTATCTCTTGAAGTGATTTTTTGATTATATTTACAGTATTATAATTGCAGTCTACTTAAATTAAATTCAAATGAAAAGTGCCTAAGAGCCTTGTCTAGCCTAGATGCCTAGTCTAAGATCCGCGTTTAATACCTTCACCCATCTGATAATTCTTTTAATAATTAATATCTGTATTAAAAGTTGCCTAAAAAGTTCATTCAAGAATGTTTTTAATGAAATTTTTAACTGATTTTTTAAATTTACACTTGCTTTTAAATTTGATGCCAATGAAAAGTACACAGATGAAAGAACTCACTCGTGTAGAGAATCAGATGGGTGAAGGTCTACTTATACACGGATCTCCTATTATAATAATGTAAAAAAATACTATACGTTTGGAGTCTGAATTAAAGTTTTATTTATTTATTATTTATATTATTATAAAATAATTTGTATAATGTGATGCTTGTTCACCCCCTAATTTTATGAAAAATAATATGTTTGATTTTCAGATGTCCAGCCCCCTTAGACAGGTGGCAAAACGCTAACGCTAACGCTACAAAACGTATGCGATTTGACATAAGTCATCGCTTCGCTAGCGTATACTAATGTCAAATCCAAACATTTTGTAGCGTTAGCGTTAGCGTTTTGCCAGTTGTTTAGGGGGGCTGGTGCTCTACGTTCCAAGATAAGCTAAGCGGCCACCTAAGCGGTTATAATGTAGTTTTTAACTGGAATTTATATACATTTTTAGCGCTTTTTATTAACGCCTGTTAAAAATATTCTCCGGTCCTGTAAAGATAGAGACTACTGTCAAAAGGTCTGAGAAACGGGCATTATTTACTCAATCATCAGCAAGTTTTAAAACTTTTACCGAATGGCTGTAACATTGAGACATTTTAGGCCTCGATAAACACATTTGGGACTGCTAGTATCTGAATATCCATAATTCCATACTAATATTATTCTGTTATCTCTTCACACTTAAACCGCTAAACGGATTTTGCTGAAAGGCATGGAGATACTTTGAGTCACGGGAAAGGACATAGGATACTTTTTATCCCGGAAAAATGTACGGTTCCCGCGCGATAAACGAGTTTTGGCGCAACGGAGTTGCGGGCGTCATCTACATAAATAATGACAATTATTATATAATTTTATTATGATCTTTAAATTTAGGTTTGTACTACCATTACGATGTGTTGTAAGTGTAACTTCTAATCAAGCACTTTTCATTTGAACTTATTGTATAGTATACTAAGGATATACCTAAAACTATACAGGATGTAACAAAAGTAAGTGTACTTTAGGGTATTGTACACGTGTTCCTCGTAGAGAGTTCTCTTTGGAAGTAGCAGCGCTGAAAGACCAAATTTTTTTTTCGCGCTCCATCGTCCGAGCGTCACGAGTTTCCCCATACAAAGGTGAAAAAAATGGTATTTCAGCGCTGCTTCTTTCGCAGTGAACTCTATGCCAGGAACACATACACACCCTAAAGTTTTATCACTTAGTTTTGTTACATTCTGTAGAAAATCATTTTGTACGTTCAATAGATTACTATTTACTAGTGCTACTTTTGAGATCCATTCTGAGTTTTGACGCGTCATAATAATAAACAAATTTGTCATATCATAACTATGTTATACTTAAGTACATAAGCCTAATCCTTACTTTTGAGTATGTTATATATAATTATATACTAATCTAATTGTTGCTATGGTTCGTGTCGCTTCGTCGTTATATATTTGTTGCTATATGTACAATCCTTACATTTCTTTAACATAGTATCTATAAACTACGTAAAAACTAATAAAATACGAGGGAAGAAAGATATCTTCAACAAAAATACAGCTCTTATTGTAAATTATAATTTTCACAACTAAGGTAAATCACCCCTTGATGAACACACAACTTTAACACTAACTACACCGATTTTAATATTTTAGACAACATTAGTCCGGATTCGATTTCTATTCGATCTAGTCCGCTTCCTAACAAGAAGCCAAAAGTATTATCATCGTAGCCAAACTTTCGTTATTTATGTTGTTATGACTTTTATAAGAATACCATTAGATAAAAACGCACTAGAACGAACAACGAACGAAGCATTCATGTTGCAATAAAATAGTGAAATTGGAGTACAGTCAGAATTAATATTGAGCGTCAAAAATCGTGCAGGGTACTTAGACAAGTTACGTTCAATATTTTTTACAGCTCAAAAGTTAGAAATCAAATGTATGTATAATTTTACATAAAGCATCGAAAAACGCCATAACCATAACTTGTTCTTTGCCGCCGAAAATATCGAATGCAACTTGACTAGATGCCCCGTTTACCCTATAACACGTAACTTTACCGTCGATACACCATCGCGAGTTCGTTTCCATGAAACCCTTACAAAACACTAAGGTTTACTAAATAGGTCCCTAACAAAATATGCACAAATTATACAGGACTATAATACAAATTCAATGAAAGCAAGACGACTATACTTGTACGGGTTAATTTTTGATATGACCGGTTTACATTATTCCAATCCAACAATCCAAGCCAGCGCTGGTTGCTACTTGAATGATGTAAACGGGCACTGAAATACACTGTAATTCACTGAATTGCAACCAGTGCATTCCAGTGCCCGTTTACATTATTCCAATAGCAATCCAGAGCTGGATTGGAACCAGCCATAATGGTTTGAAGAATGGTTTAAATAGCGACACACAGTTTTGCATAGAAATGTGATATGAGATATTATACAATAAATTGTGCGTTAGTTTTATATAATAATATCGATGAACGATGATATGATGATGATAATGATTATTTGATGATGTTGATGAATAAAAATGAAGCGTTTATAGTTATTGTATAATAATGAATGAAAATTTCATAGAAATTAAACAAAATACTTAACAATAAAGCGACACATAAAATATTCGCGTTTCAATACTTTTTTGTTTTGATGTTACAAGTATTTTTAATAAACGTAAATAAGATGTTTAAACAAATTATTTTGTTTAAGATTATTTAAAGCTTAAATTGTGCGCATGGTTCGATTGTGACGTTAGACAACAATTTTAGCATGACTTTTTTCATGTTTTTAAGGCTTTTAGCTGATATGAAGTTTATATGTATTCAACGGTGTAGATGATTAGTTCATATTTTTAAAGCGGGCGGCGCGAAAGCCCGCGAAGGCCGCGAACCGCGAGTGTGGAGGGTTTCGCGGCTTCGCGTTCGCGCTTCGCGAATCGCGGCTTCGTATATTTTGTTCGCATCGTGTTCACAGCGCGTAGCATCCGTGAATCGCGGCGGGAATTCGCGCCGCGAGTGTAGAGCCCCCATAAGGTTACAGCACAATAAACTTCAAGTAAAAACCTTAGGAAACAGGCACCAATTAAGCACTTTTTTATTGTGGTTTAAAAAAGAATAAGTAGAAAAAAATTGGAGAAAAGCATGACGCAGGACTTATGTTTATAAGAGACATACTTTTGATCCTTCCACCCTCGCAGTCTACGAAATCTTTGGTTTAGCCCTTGAAGTGGATCAACAATGTACATCTTACTCACTAGTTACTACTAACAATTTAATTTACATTACTTGTAACTAAATAGCAGACCTTACTCCAGCATAACGACTGATTTTAAGTGTCTAAACACACTAGGCCGAAGTTACGCGGCGTAAATTCCGCATGATTCAGCCTGCAATGTATTTTAAATTACCGATGACACACTATTCCGTCGCTTTCCGTCCGTATTTTGTATGCGTTTGACATTGCGGACGTAATCATGCGGAATGTACGCCGCGTAACTTCGGCTTAGTGTGTTTAGACACTAACACTCGGTTTTTGGAACTACCTTATGTACCATCAGAGAAATTAATATGCAGATAAAAGATCTACGTTATTTGGTTGGGTCATGTCAGCGCAATTTCACCAACGACTGAAATTTAATGCTCAAATTAGTATCACGTTATCTCTTTCGTTTTTCATATGAATGAAAGAGAAGACACGAGATTTTAACTAGCTGTTAACACTAACAGACGTTGGTGAAATTAGGCCTAAATCTGTCATAGACTTGATATAACGCGACTAAATAACGTAGATATGTGAAATGTCGGTTATAAATTTCTCTGATATTACATACTTTTATACACTTAGGTATTTATAATTTTATACGTATTTTCGAAATAATAAAACTTACGACTACAAAATGCACAATAATACTTACCTATATTATATTGTGTTCATGTATGAATTTGATTCTACATAAAAATATAATGATTAAATAAAATCTATTGCTAGTCGAGCACGATTATTTCTTTTTAGTTTTTACATATTATCACTTAATTATTATTAATTACAAAAATATACAGTACTTTAAAACTTAATAAAGCGAAGAAGAGATGTGAAAAATTAATTTGATTGTTGGAATATTTTTTGCAACTAAATAAAATTAACCCCATGCATTGTAAAAAACATGAAGCGAAACGAAAAAAATACACTTGGATAATAGTTACATTGTTAGTTTTTTCAATTTGGCAAATTAGTTAATTTATTAAGAAGTATAAAAATGTTTATTTTAAAGCCAAGTAAATAAATTAAACATTCGATATTTATTCCATTTTTAAATATTTTAAATGAGTGAAATTACGTATTATTTTCATCATATTAATATTATACATTATTTATATTTAAATACATAATATTATCTATTATGGGACAAAACAGAATGAAGTAATTATTTAATTAAATATTTGTTATAGTTATGAGGATAATATCCAGGAGCAGTAAAAAGTTTTTGATTGAAAGTGATATTTTTCTAAACATACTTATTTTTTTTTGGTTTTTCATATTTTTATAACATTAAGGATTATTATATTAAACATTACTAATGGTTGCACTCATTTTGATACTGCTTTCAAATGTACAATACTTAACTATACTGTCTTATTGTATCCGTTAATTAATTGTAATCTATTGTATCCTTATATGGGAGGTATTACGGTTTGTTACTTATAACTTTTATTATGATCTTTCTAAATAGTTGTATTACATGTATGTACTATTAGAGAAATGTATTTATAGCAAATGATGGACCTTCTTTACTTGGTCGAGTTATGTCAGTGTCACACCTCACGACTAACATTGACTTGACGTAGCTCGACTAAATAACGTAGGCTATGAATCAATTTCTGAGACGATAAACCGCCATAATTTTCCAAAGTTATATTAAGTACATTGCTCTTATTTTTCGGTTCCAAAATACGAAAGTTTAACAAAATAAATACTTAAGGCATATTTCGGTTGTAACACTTCAAAACCTACGTAAAAATATTTTCTTAAATCAAACAACATGAATAGATGAAGAACTTATACACTATCAAGATATACCCCCCCTTATTATTAAAATAATATTATGCACGTATCAAGGTAGGGTAAATGACTAGTAGATTGGACAGTACTAGTCATTGGAAAAAGCACAAAAACACCATATTTATTAATGTTGCTTTAAAAACTGACTGTTTTTCTTTAAAGACAGGCGTTCTTTTACTTTAAAAACAGGAAATTTTTAAAGCAACATTAATAAATATGGAGTTTTTGTGCTTTTTCCAATGACTGGTACTGTCCAATCTACTAGTCATTTACCTTATGCTTTATCTTTCTCTGCCATATGACGTTTTTACTTTTTAATATTATACCAGACAGTGCAAACCTTGTATTATAGCTATTTGCTGTTTATATAATCTTAATAGTAAGGGAGTACCTGTACAGAAAACTTATTCTAACTCTACTGTTTTTGGTTACCGCCCTTTGCACATCCACAATAATTTACAATATTATTATGTTAAGACTTATTACAATAATTTAGAAATTTCATTAATAATAATTAAATATCTTTTTTTTTATATAATTTTATATATTTTTTTTTTTAATTTTTAATTTTTTTTTCTTAATACTTACTTAAGTAAACAAAATTAATATTCCCTATTTGGTAATAAGTAAATTAAATTGGTTATATAAGCAAAATCAAAAACGATATAATTATTATTGAAAATTCACCAGAAAAGTATTGAAAATTCTTATCATTATTTGAAAATTACGTTTCTAGGAACTAGGTGACTCTGAATTCTTAACTTCTGAATAAAGAAAATCCTTGTGATTCAGGTAGCCATTGCATGGCCACCAGTAGAAATGCGAAAGTATAGACAAACAGTGGAGATAAACTTAAGGGGGTCGCCCCCTTTTTCGATTTTATAATATTATTTATACCCAAAATTTTCGATTTTATAATATATATTTATAATTATATATTTATAATTCATTTTTACACTTGAAAATAAGCCCCGAATTGTTTAATTTTTTAAAATTAGATAGTACATTATATTTCCAAGAATTCGATCTGAGCAAAAGCACGATATCTTAAAATTTTCTCGATAGAAAAAATCACAAAGATGCATCTAATTTTCACGAACTTTTCATTTATTGCCATAACAGTGCATTGAACTAAGTTAATATTTTAACACATTGTATAAAATTCTATCATTGAGAATCCGACCTAGCGGATTTTTAAAATGTTGTATATTTATCGAGTTATTGAGAAAAAACTAATTTGGCGTCGTCCTTTTTCACCTGGCATAAGAAAGACGCGCGTGAGTGTGAAGAGAGAAGGACGATGTTTGATTTTTTGGGTTAGTCGCCCTCTTAAGGTGCCGTTCTGATCTTTTTTCGTTCCGAAAAGTTTAATTAAAATGCCACTTTATGACAGAATATAGTCCTAAAAATTCAAATAATATCTTTCTTTATGACAAAATAATTATACTATAGCCTGTCATAAAGTGGCATTTTAATTGAATTTTTGTCGGTCGCGATTAGCCGCGGTAAAGATCGGAACGGCACCTTAAGTTTATGTCCACAGTTTGTCTACACCAGAGGTTCCCAAACTTTTTTTTCTCATAGACCACTTTTAACATTTTGCCCCCCCCCCCCCCCCCCCAGTTCAAGGTCGGTCTAAAAAGCGTATTCATCCAACAGTTGGACCTTTACTTTTTTGTACACAATATACAGTACAAGGAACCAATAACCTTCACTTCGGAGAGTGGTAAAAAGTAAACGCAAATATTTATATGTTACCTATTTAACACAAAAATTACCACACTTTTACTTATTTACTACATAAGTAAAAGTGTGGTAATCGCTCTGTAATATTGAATCTGCTATTAATATAATATTGTCTGCCAGTAGGAGTCTAGCCGTGTCTAGCTAGTCTTGCTATGCCAGAGGATGCTAGGAGAAGTCAAATCGGGCCACCTAATTTTTATAGACCCCCGTTAATGACTCGTGGACCCCCATTTTTTTAAACCCCTTTCGGGCTCCCGTGGACCCCATGGGGTCCACCTGGACCACTTTGGGAATCAATGGTCTATACTTTCGCATTTCTACTGGTGGCCATGCTAGGGCTACTGGCGGTAAAAGGTATTGCTGATAATAGTTTTCCTTACGTTTTTTGTAGAAATCGTTTCAGTAAAATTTTACTTCGACGTGAATGCCGGCAACGCACCTGCAGCTCTTCTGATGTTGCGAGTGTCCATGGGCGACGGTAGTTGCTTACCATCAGGTGACCCGTTTGCTCGTTTGCCCCCTTATTTAATAAAAAAAAAATGCTTGATCACAGAACCGGGAAGTTTTAAATAAATTTTGATGTTGTTGGTAGTTTATCGTATTAAATAAATACCTTAGATTATTCGAATAATAACATAATAATATTCGAAGTATTGAAATGAATTATTAACAAAAATTAACAAAAACTATCAATTTTATTGCAACTACCAAAAAACTTATATTACATTATTATAACATATTGGAATACCATATTATATCTAACATTATTACTTTACTACTTCAAATGCGTTTATCTGGGATTTTGAAATATTAGGTACTTTGATTCACGGATCACTGCCGTCCTCTCAATAACGACTAGATTTTAATGACTAGATTGTAACGACTATGTTTTAATGACTAGATTGTAATGGTTAGATTAACGACTAGATTTTTTACAAGCTACTGGTTTGACTAGATTGCCTCATATTATATTTTTATATGTACATTTTACCTTACTTCAACTTATAAACTATAAAAGGAGCTAGGGCTCAACTTTTTTCCTTAAATATTCTTAGGCCTTATCTTCTTCCATTATGTACATTATATTTTTATTATTATATTTCTAAATTACTATGCTATACTATCCTAATAATAGAACCTTCATCATTTCTTATTTCAATAAATTTTTAAAATATATTGTCGGTTGGTATGGCAATAAAAACAATAATCTAGAAACTAGAAAATACACATTGTCTTGAAGATTTTAGATTAGAAAATGTTTGAAAATAATTGAGAAAATATTTAGATTTTCTTAAAATTTACATGCATATTCAAATTTATACCGTTTGTAAAAAAAAGGAGAAAACTGTGCACAAAAATAAAATGTTATTATTATTGATATTAATCATAACATAATATTTTGTAATAGCTATAATGTAAATAAATATTTTTATGTTATCTAAGGAAGACATTTGGGAATGCGACTATAATTTTTTATAAGGAGTTTTATAATATTATACATATTGTAATAGTACTTATAAGAAATTTAAAAAAAATAAAAAAAGTTTTCTTGTGGGAGTCGAATTTTAAACGTGTATGTAAAAAATTCTATTTTCCTGAATCTGGAAAGACTTAAATTGAAAAAAAAATTGAATAATCCTCTGTAAGTAACCAAATTATTTTACATTTATAGTACTTACGTCGTTTTCTCCCTTATACCTATTAGAAAAATAAATTTCTCTGCCTTAATTTTCCTTAATTTTAGTTAATAATAAAATATATTTTTTTACCTTAGTAAATTGTTTATGTAAAAGTCTAACCTGGTGGATTTTTTTATTACTTTCGTCTCTTTTAAAATAGGTTTCGTGTCTTTTGTATGTTTTTTGATAAACCATCATGCAAGAAGCTACTACGACTAATAAAGGTGTTGTTTTTAGTGCGTTAGTCCATAATATTTTAAATGCGAAAGTGTGTCTGTCTGTCTGTTACCTCTTCATGCTTAAACTGCTGAACCAATTTTGCTGAAATCTGGTATGTCTTTGATTTGCGGTAAATACATTTTTCGAAAAAATATACGGTTCCTATTTCAATTTTTCAATCCAACGGGTCATATTTCATCGTTTTCTACACAAACCGCGATTGACAACGTACAGTAACAGATGTTTCTAGTCTAAGGGCGATATCTTATTTTGCATACTCGATGTGAACTGAGTAAGAAGTATAATATTATCACTTCGAACTCATAATTATCACACTAAGAGTTACCAGAGGTTTTCCGATGAATCCATAATAGTTTGTGTCTTTATAAGACTTTTTTTTCATCAGCTGTTAACAAGTTAATACAGTGCAAACATTTTTCACATAGCTCCTAGACTAGAAAAGGTCAATGACCGCTGGGGCCACCTTAAACTATTTTGACTATTATAGGCGTATCTACACTGCAGTGCAGGTCGATACTTCACATTCATCACAACGCTACGCGTAGATATGCATTTCTAAAAGGCTATGGGCAAAAATGTATGGGCTCCGTCCCCACCTACCAACAGTCATAGAACTGATACCAACGTGTTCCTAAAGTGCCCCCTATTTAATTAAAATCCTTTGTTTTAGATAAATCGGTGGGAATATATATTAAAAAAACAACCATATTACTACTAGACCTTGCCAAGATCTAGTTGTAATACGGGTCCATTTTGTCTAATATTTCATTTGGAGCTGGGCATTAGCGGCTGTAACATAGTTATAACTTCTGCAGCCCCCACCGTGCACATTATTTTTTGTATTCTGTGTTTTTATTTAAATAAATATTTTTTATCATTATTTTCTATACTTATTCAAATATAGAACAAAACTAAGTGATAATACTTTAGGGGATGTATGTGTTCCTATCATAAAGTGCACTGTAAAAGTAGCAGCGCTGAAAGCACCGCTGTTTTTTTACTTATAAAATAAGGGCAAACAAGCAAACGGGTCACCTGACGGAAAGCAACTTTCGTCGACCATGGACACCCGCAACATCAAAAGAGCTGCCGGTGCATTGCCAGTCTTTTAAGAGGGATAATAGGGTAGGGGAGGATAGAGAAGGGAATAGAGTAGGGGATTGGGCCTTCGGGCTCCGGTAAACTCACTCACTCGGCGAAACACAGCGCCTTGCGCTGTTACACGCCGGTTTTCTGTGAGCCCGTGGTATTTCTCCGGTCGAACCGGCCCATTCGTGCCGAAGCATGGCTCTCCCACGGTGCTGTGCACTGATGAATACATAAATGAGCATGTATTTTGGAATTAGTCGTCAATAAGTACGTTAACGAAATATTTGTTTAAACGTAAGATACCATGAGAACCCCACCCCATACATTTGGGCAAAGTCGCCATAGTACAAAAATATCATCTTGCCAAGATCTATCAATTGAGCTACATTACACTTGTGTTGATGGGTGGGGACGATTCTGCCCATACCCCTTTGTATGGATTTGACAGATTTGCAAGACGTCTCACCCATTTGAATTCTGTCAATTCAGTACAAATTTAGAAATGCATGATCTACGCGTCGCGTTGCGGTCTGAATTGACCCTAACGGGAGAGCCGCGTCGCGTATTACCGCTGCCGCGTAGTGCAGTTTAGTATATAATTTAATTTAGAACATTTAATTTTAAAAAACTTGGCCTTTAGTGTGTCTAAAAGTGATGCGAGTTTCTTACGCCGGTTCTTCTCGCAAGAGTTCCCGAAGCGGTGGTAGGCCTGATGTAGACGTTCTAAAAGTGTTAATTTTTAACCTACATAATATTATTATTTGGAAATAAAAAGTTTTCATTTTTATTTTTATTGTAGTTACGCCGGTAACCGGTTTTATTTCGGTTAGACTTTTATATAAATCTACATTCTACAATATCTAACATAAAAACGGGGTTAAATTCAGATGTTCTATACATTATATTGTGTTCCCCGTGTCCTATACCTAACTACTTTCAATTTTCATATTTTGACGTCATTATTGTTTTATTTACGAAACGATCAATTCTTACGCCTATGTAAAAGGTTATAATTTAACCGAACCGAAAACCTCATCAAAAAAAGAACGCAAAAGTAGAGACAAGAAACGGAGATTTTAGGTAGTATTTAAAAAAAACTGTGACCAAAATCTTTTGAATTTAATACTACTTATACAAACTATTTTAGTAAACTAGTCTTAATACCGCTTTTTTTGCTACGTTTTCTTCGGCGTTACGCGTCAGTATATCACTAAGTACTAAGCAGCATTGGATGCCTTAACCTAGTAGAGACTTTGAGTGCGGCACTAAGTATTTCATACTTGTGAATAATGTACACTTATTCTACATTACAACGTGTTTTTAGCACCCTAGAATTGTTTGATACAAAAACATTTTGTACCAATTACTATGTGAAGGTAATTTTATGACAAGCGAGTTGATTAGGTGAATCTGGGATTTAACCCATCAATCCCCAAGTTGCACCCGGCTGCCACATAATAATTGAAAATCTATTGTGTCTGCGATTCCCACGATCGAGGTATTAAGTGAATAGTAAAAGTTACAGCAACAGCTCAAACTTTTACTATCTCAAAAACGTTTACTGATCTTACTTTTTGTTCACTTTGATCATTTTATCTTAGTTAATCTGTGGCTAGCATCAGAATTTGCACTCGATATGAGTATTTTTTTTTGGCTCTAATTTCATTTCTCATAGCTATTTCAGATCAAAAAATTCTAGGGGCTAAATAAAAGCCACGGTGTTTATTCTAGTTTTTAATATAATACTCCGTTTTGCAGCACATCCTAATTAACATTTACCGCGTTCACATAAACGGTCGCACTCAGAGGCATTTAAGATTACTTAGTTTTAATTTAATGATGATTTTGATATATGTAGAAGTTTGGAGCTTACAGCAAAATATCCATTAAATTAAAGCAGTCATTAAACCTCTCTAAGTGCAGCCGAAAGAGATTAAAAAGTCTACACGCCTACATGCATATTTAGTTTATTGATTCATTTTCAACCCTTAGTTTTCCAACCCATGTTTTTATTACCACGTAACTCGTATAGTGAGGGAGCCCTAGAACAATTTTTTTTGTGATTACTAACAAGCAAATTTTTTGTGAGTAGCTACATTTTGATAAGACGAACAACATTTTTATTTTCGAAAAATCTCTAAAGTGGTAGCTAACAGAGATAGAAAGGATTTCATACTTTGACTTGATGGTCCTAAAATATGGATTGTTTTATTTGTAGGACTCTTAAATTATATAACTATTAACCTACCAATATACAAAAAATCTGCTGGTTAGGGTTCCGTTTCAGGGTACAGTAGACAACCAAGTTTTGTTGATTACCCTAAAACGGAACCCTAACCAGCAGATTTTTTGTATATTGGTAGATTAATAGTTATATAATTTAAAAGTAACATTGTCCTACAAATAAAACAATCCATATTTTAGGACCATCAAGTCAATCATCAAGAGTTAAAAATCTAGAGTTTGAAGATGACATACCTACATTATCTGTATCTCGTCTCAAAATTTTTGTCTGTTTAATTGAGTTTTGTTGTATGACACATTATTATTATCTAATAATGATTGCAAACGACAAAAATAATTGTATCTTAGTACCAGCGTATATATTGATATATAGCATACATAATGATATATTATATTATGCAAATAAATATATTCAAGCTTAAAGTAGTTCTTTAAAAAAGTAAAACATATTTTCTTTCTTGTTGTCTTTCTCTATCTGGGTCCCAACTCCCAATATATTCTCTATCTAATTCGCAGTAAGGTTGCAATGAAATAAACAATAAACATCAAATTGTAGGATAATTATACATTAAACATTAAGTACGTACTAAATTCATCTGTTATCTTAATTTTAAGTTAGTAAACGTGAACATCAAATCCTTTTTTGGCTGCTATTGGTAGACGCTCACCTTGAAGGTAGGGGTTCTCTGCCTAAAACAAAAATAAGTTAAGTTTAAATTCTATACGCGATGTCATCATAATAATTATTATATTATGAGTTTCATAATCCATTCGCCATAGCTTTTTTTCCTAAAACAATTTAAGGTGCATACATAGGAAATGTTAAAGGACCATCTTAATATTATGTTTAAAAACATAACTTTTATCTAAGTGCATGCATGCCACTACTACGCCGACAAAACGAGTCACAAATATAATATGGGACTTAAATTAAAGCATCCTTAAGCGATGTGATTTTTCCTTATATTACGCGTAATAAAAGATACCTTATCTAAAGCATACTTGGACGCTGTTAAGCATTTGTGTACCATCCCACAAAAAATATACAGTATTGAGTTAGGAATGCAGTTATATCTTTTTTGTATCATTTAGAACAAGACTGCATTCATAATTCAACAAAAAAACTTGCGGGGTGTCAAGGGACACCCGGATGGAATGAATTTTTAAATTTACCGCCAGCTGATGTTATCGCCACATCAACACCCTCTGCCCCTACTTCGCAGGTACTAAAATAAGTGTCGATCAATAAGTGTCGTTACAACTTTTTCCGTCTAGCCCCCTTTCGCAACGTGCGATAAGGAACTTCGTTCCAAAAACGTTCTTAACTTCGTTACACAAATCTTTAACAGCGACCACTTAATACTCACATCGGGCTTATACTTCTTGGCCACGAGGTTCTTGTGGTGGTCAGAGAAGCGGAGGTCCAGGTCGGACGGCGCGTCAGGCGGGCAGCTGAACATGTGCTCTCCATCACACATGCACCTCTGAGCCAACTGATACTCGCGGCTGAAGGCTGCTGTATTCTCAAAGTCACTGATGCAGCCTTGATCCTCTGTGAATATTGTCATGATGAAATGGTGCTGGGGTTTTCCAACTTCTGGACGGTGGCGGGGCAAGACCTTTTGATGTGGGCAAGATATATTTTGCGAGGCGCCCTGATGGATAGCGCAAGGAGAGACATTTTAGTAGGTGGACAGAACAGTGTCAATATCTATAACATTTTTATACCTTTAGACTCATAGAATCTGGACTGTCTTATGCCTTTAGTGATGCTACAGTTGTATCACCTCCTGCCCAAGTCTGCCAATCGTACTACGCTCTGTTGAGAACACTTTTAACATGAGAGCTTACCGGTATACCCCACAGGGCACGGGTTGGGGGGGTTGCAGTAGGCAGGGAGCATGTCGTCGGTCTTCACCATCTGCCGGTTGAGGAGACCGGTTGGCAGAACGATCTTAACATCAGGACTTACCGGTATATCCCACAGGGCACGGGTTGGGGGGGTTGCAGTAGGCAGGGAGCACGGCGTCGGTCTTCACCATCTGCCGGTTGAGCAGGCCGGTCGGCAGGCGCTGTTCACCCTCGCCCGCACCGCCGGTTACGTACTGATGGCCCCACAACGAACTGCGAAAATATCCACGTTTAATATCTTGGGAATATACGGATATGTGGGATCTGATCAGAGAAAAGCACTTGAAAATTAAAACGCTACAGTAAAGGCATCAGTAAAGGCATTCATAGACTAATAATTCTACTCAAAGGCTCAGTATTCTTACAGACACGATGAGACGTGTTGGTTACTATGTGTTGCATAAATGGCACTACTACGAGGTATATGGCACAAGTGATAGATGTTTCTACCTGTGATAAACGTATTTAATTTGCTGCAGGTACTGTGCCTCTGATGCAGCAGGAGCTTCAGTTCACTGTGCTGCAGATGTAATGTTGCTGTGCTACAGACATTACCATATTTATGCTGTTGTCATTGATACCATTAATACTGCAAGTACAGGTGACCTATATCGCAGCAGCAGGTTGTGAGCAGGAGGGAGTTTAGTCCGTAGGTTACTGGGTAACACCACAGTAAGTTCGGACATATCCTTATGGGCCGGCCCATTTATGACATCTCACCCTCCATCTCCCTATGGACAAATATCGCAGATACTGTTGCAGGCGCTGTTACCTGTGCTGCAGGTACTCCTGGTCGCGCAGGCTGGGGTGCGGGCTGCCGTCGAGCAGGCCGTCGTAGTCTGTCTGCTCTGGGCTGCGGGACATCAGGCCGAGGTGCCTCTCGCTGGGCGGGAACTCGAGGTACGACGACGCTGCCTCGTTGAAGTCCTTGCCCATGCGCTCGACAACCTCACGAAGCAAAGCTTCGGTTAGCATATGCTCCTGGTAAAGAAAATATCATCATATATCTCTGTGGTAGCCAAGAAATAATGCGATATGCGTTTTTTTCTTCTTAATTTACTTAGGGGCTGCTACACTACTTCCTGAAAAGTGCCGGATAGGCTATCCACAACTTATCTGACAGATACTTACTTCATTCTCTATCTGTCAGATAAGTGTGGATAGCCTATCAGGAAGTGGTGAAACAGCCCCTCTTCAATGTAAAAAAATGTATGTTCAAGTTCTCACTTAAAAGCTTGAACAAACCTACATTTTTCCAGAGCGGTAGTAGAAAAACTATTACTTCCTCTGTTAAGCCGCCTTCATAACTAAACATTTAAATACTGTGAAATTTAAAAGAAAAAGGGAAATCACAAACCTTTTCCCCAATAGAACCATGGGGGATATACCCCATCGCCCCGACGATGCTTATTGCCAAAACCAGAACTTCTTGGAGGCCCATTACGAATCTGAAACAAAAGAAATCATAAAACAGTGATGTTAAAATAAAATTTTAGGAAACCACCAACCAGCAAGCAGTAGAGAGACAGTGACAATGAATTATATCCAAAAACACTATCAATAGTCACATCAGCTGTCAAATAAAAAAAGAAGTAGTTCAAAGTCACTTTCGTTTGGGAGATACGATGCCATGAAGACACAGCCGTTTTTAACTTTAAGCACCCCTCCTTATTATTTGGAGATTTAAAATAGGAACTCGTAGAAAAACGGACTGAAGTTAAACCATTAGAATGAAATGAACTAAAACGTAAATTACTTTGTAAATTATCATTTATAAACCGAATCCAAAACATCATATAACAAGAGCATATTACTTCTTCGTAAGAGATTATTCCCTCAGAAGTGATTAAGATAATATGTGCTAGCTCACAATTACTAAGCACCTAATTATTAGATTTTGGTGCGTTTTTTCACCATTGTTTCTTTGAAAACTTATTCGTCGATCAAAGAATACCGGCTCGGTCTGATAGCATCTTTATATCGCCTACGTTTAGTACACAATGGTGGTTTTTTAATCGCAATCATGTTATGTCATGTACCACATGTATGGTGTGATTGATTTGTTTTTTGTGTGACAACAAATTGGGCGGGAAATTAATGACAAATCAATGACACTTCGTCTCAGCGACGCTTGAACCTTTGTCTGAGACAAAAAAAAAAAAAAGAATTCATAAGCGATGAGTAATTAATTATTATTATTATTCCATGGTTTTACGTACTGAAAAGACATCTAGGAACAGTCATAAAGGTACCTTATTGCTTCTATTTGACGCTGAAATAACCCAAGAGCCAGCGATAGCCAGACTTTCATCATATTTTTATAAAAGCTGAAAGTTAGCTAATTGCTTCTATTTGACGCTGAAATAACCCAAGAGCCAGCGACAGCCAGACTTTCATCATTTTATAAAGCTGAAAGTTTTCCTTTACCCTTATAGAGGTAAGAACGACGAACGACGAGGTAAGAACGACCAGCAACGATGGAGTTTCGGTAGCGGTTACTTTAGGAGGTATCCAGTTCTGAATGTCTACCTGACCTTCGATAAAAAGCTCCATTTTTTATCTTATTTTCTTCTGCATAACTTTAGAAATCTCGTCTTCCACTGCCGGGCACTTTTGACAGTTGCTTCTCACTGCCAGACACCCTTAAACATCCTTAACTATTATAATAATTTGAACGGTTCAACCTGGATTTTTCAAATTTTAACAAAAGTGGTGGAATTCACCCCTAAAATGCAAAAAGCGCGATACTCGGATCGTAACTTTTGAAGTTGAGGTACCGTAAGGTACTAATTATGTATTCTGTGGTTGAGGGTAAAACATACTCAATCCCTCAACCAAATTCAACGAAATCGGAGGTTGTAACTTCCTTTTGCCTTCATTGACGTATTTTTTTCTTTGACGACGTATTGTACTTATCATGTTTATTAGAGGAGGTTTTATATTTACTACTTTATTTACCTACCTAATTAAAACAGACGCTTCCGTGGTCCAGTGGTTTAAAGCGTGGCTCTTGACTCGGAGGTTGTGGGTTCAATTCCCGAGTTGTAATCATGTTATTTCCAAGTTTGGTTAGGACAATACAGGCTGATCACCTGATTGTCTGACAAGTAAGATGATCGTTCGAAAAGTCGGTTCTGCGCCTGATCTCTCGCCAGTCGTGTCGGTCGCCCGTCTCACTGGGTTATGAGAGTGAAAGGAATAGAGAGTGTTCTTGTGTACTGCGCACACACTTGCGCACTATAAAATTACTCCTGCGTAACTGGCCTGGTTTCAATGAAGCCGGCCACCGTCACTGAAACCGGTGTGGGAGTTATTATAATTAAAACAAACGATCTAAAACGGGTAAAGTCGCGTGTAGCGGTTGTGTAAACTTTTACAATGTATGTTATCGTAATGTGGTTAAAAACTAACGCGGGGGTGGTGCGTCGGCGGACCTCTTCTGTACCGTGTTTATGAATAAGCCCCTTTAAATCTTACGATATTGATACCTTTTATAAATTTCTGTGCTATTCATGAAAGGCATTGGAGTGAATTTTTAAATATTATCAGTAACCAAAGAGCTATATTATAATTGTAACATACTTGGTAATTTTCAACATTTTTTAAAGCTATTTTTTATTAATCCTTCGATCGCGGATTCTTGGAAATGCTATTGTATTTTATTGTTGTCGCGATTACCGGTGCTCTTATGGGGCTTGAAGGATGAATAGTATATTTGTAGTCTGTTGCACTGCTTTATTACATTTGACATTACGTATATCAAGTAGGTAATAAAATGGCATATTATCTAGTAAGGTATGACTCCCGTTTTCCACCTAGAAGCTTTTATTCTTATCTGACTATTCTGACTTGTTTTGTCTTACAGTCGCATAACATGACAACTTGCTTCGTTTTTACAATTTTTGTAAAATAGATAAAATTTTTGTAAAATAGATTATTCTCTTTAGTGTTTTGTTCTTTCCTTTGTTTTGTAAGCTATATATTTTATAATATTAACATAATACTATAATTATTATTACTGAAATAAGGTTAAATTATTATTATTGAAATAAAGAGTTTTAAACTATGTTAAATAATAATTACTAGGTAGTTATTACTAGATTAAAACTCATATTAAGACTTAGATTAAGACTTATCGTATCGTATCCGTCAGGTTTAAGTGTTGTATGAAGACGCAAATGCGTTTGCCATAAATGGAAGAACAAATTGGTGTTATATTAGACTCGAAATATTTACACAAGTCTCATCGATAAAAGTTCATCTTTCTCTTAATGAGTGCTAAAATAGAGTGAGGTAAGTTGCTCTACGCCTAATCAAATATTTACTGTTATTTGTATAGGTCATAACTCATAACTCATAAGATACGATGCCTAATAATAAATTATAAATTAAAATATAGCTAATTTATTTGCTCATAATAAATATCTAGTATTTAAACAATGATAACTACTAACATGTTCATGAAAAATAGTGATTTTGTTAGTTGAAGTTAATTTTTAGGACATAAGTCCTGATAATAAAAAGTATTATGTAACTATTAATTATAGGGTAGATAATTAAATGTTCTGCTTATTCCTATTTTCTTGATATCTATGACGGTAAATAATTGTATAAAATACACGTACGACGGTAAATTAATATGTACTGACCATAAATGTAATATTCCAGACGTATTTTAGAGGAAGTGGAGTTTGATTGGGCCCATTCACTAAGTTTCATTCAAACTTTCTATGTGCACAGAGCAACTCTCTAGCAGAGATTATATAAGGTTAACTGAGCTTTTTGGATTTGTATTATTAGTTTCATTTTATGCTTAAGTATGATAAAGTGATATAATTATAAGAAATATGACCTAAGAGCCTCTACAAAAGCCCTCAAACTTTTGGCTTTACTTGTTCAATTCTGATTTCTGAGCTTACTTGCCATTTTATTGCATGGCTGCAAACATTAATGTAAATAATCGACCGCATTATATAATTTATGGAATGGCATCTGCATACCACAATATTACAGAGTTTAATACAACAATATCGTTCTAATAATAAGACGTGTTCGATTTTTGTCTCTATAATAATATTTCTATGCCAAACAATTCAGCATCTCCATTCTCCAGTCTCCACATAAAATAACTTTAAAAGCCTCGCTGTGAGCGCACTAAAATCTCTTTGTGCAGCTAGTCTGCGTGGCGACACGGTGACACCTGCGCGGGCGCCGGCTGTGGGCGGCGTTCTCGCTGCATCCTCCGCCCGAGCCGCGCGGGGCCGGACTCTGACTTATATAGGCTTTGTTAAAATAATTTTTCATAATTTTTCCATTGTTGCGTATAGCTGAGCTTGGGTAAATTTTAGGTACCGATGAGATGCAGTCTGCATTTTTTTTAATAAGGGGGCGAACGAGCATACGGGTCACCTGATGGAAAGCAACTACCGTCGCCCATGGACACTCGCAATATTGGAGCTGCAGGTCACAGGTGCGTTGCCGGTCTATATTGTGACAGGCTACAGCCTGAAAGAGTTTTAGTTATATTTCTGAACCCAGCTAACTTTTTTAACTGACGCTTTAAAAAGTTTGTCCAAGTCTGGCCCAGGGGCCGCAGCAAACGGGCACAACGCATGGGCTGATTGATTATTTCCAAGAATTATCATTTATGGTACAGCGATGACATTGTAATGGCTTACATTATTTTCAGCAAAAAATTGAGTGGAGTTGGTATGACCTTATTAAGCATATTTTTTAGAAAATTATTAATGCAGACTGTCTGTCTGTGTTGATTGCTTAGTTGTATGGGGCAAAATTATGGAGGATAAAAAAACGCCTGGTAAACTGTCGAGAGCATAAAGCGTTACACTTTGGAAGTCTTTGCCTCGATGACGATCGTAATAAGAACGGTTCTAATATCAATATCAAATGGTGCGAAAACCTATAATTGATAGCAAAGCAGCCCATACTCCATAGACGGCCCCAAATTGTCTAAATAAAAAAAATATCTATAACTTTACTACATTTGATATCAAGGGAGGGTAACTGTAACTATTATTCTGTAACTGTAAATTATAATAGGGTACAATAATTATGCGTCACGTACACACACACGTGTTCGTGATCACAGTCGACATTAGGCTTGGTAAAGTTCCCACAGTCATATTACCGTAAATAATAAAATCAATATGAGGAAGGTCATGGTTCAAACGAATTGCTGTACGAGTTAAATGCAAAAAATATCATATATCCCTAAGCTCAATAATATTATTCTGTAAGTATTTTTAAACCGCTTTAAAAGGAGGAGATTATATATTCGGCTGTGGATAAATACTTATAGTATTTTAATAAAAAGATAAAACTGACTTAAAATTTTTGTACGTAATTAAGAATTAAAATATCCTATCTCAAAAACTACTGGACCGATTTTGATGAAACTTGCAGTATTCCCTAAGTTGAACAATGCCTAGTACAATAAAAAAAGAATCACTAAAATCGGACTTGTGGTTTCGGAAATATGCGTGCACAAACATAAAAACATACATACATACACTTCAGAAGCTGTCATAGATTACCAAAATATACAAAAACTGGACAGTTCTGGAAATATTACATACATACGCGTCGAATTGATAACCTCCTTTTTTGAAGTCGGTTAAAAATACGTGTGGCACTCGGGGATTACCGCGGTAAAGCTTTTGCATAGCATTTTTTTATCAACTTATGGAATTATAATTCGCATACGTCTAGTCGCATGCACACAAACACCATGCCGTAGTCTACCAACGCCGCACCGCTGTGCCGGTCAGAGTGGGTTGTGTTCGGTCTTTTTCGTAACGGAATTTCTTGATTCGATTGCCGCGTTCGAAGTTCGCGATAAAAGCTAAAAATATAATAAAATCATGATTTTAATTATGATAATGATTGTGACGAAGATGGTGATGATGATGAAGAGGAGGTGCAGGCGGCCCTACAGTAGGGTAGGGCGAACTACGCAGTTGCAACGTCGACGCCCTGAAACGCTACTAATTGTTCTCGAATACAACTCGATCCTATATTTGACGTCTGGAGAGTGACTGCGGGGCTTGATATAAAGGGGCGCGGGTCGGGCATTTGCTTCGAGCAGCAAAAAAATGAGGGGCAGTAAAATTATTGGCTTATTCCCATCTTCCAACCTAGCCATTAGCCATCCACCACCATAGTTTAAGAATTTTACCTTCCAACCTATTTCAGGTTGGATAATTGAATTATTACCGACACTATATTCCACGATTACCGATCACGAAACCATCACACCCTTCCTCTCAAGCCACACTCCAAAACCAGCTACTAGAAAAACCATCACCCGAATAGATTACGATAGCATATCCACTGAACTGTCTAATGTTGACTTCACTCCGATATATCACATGGAAGACCCCAACCCAGCAACAGAGTTTTTAGTTGCATCTATTAAAAAAATCATAGACACCAACACGAAACTGCAACTTACCTTTCCAACCGTAAAAAACTACTAAAACCGTGGGTCACTCCCGGACAAGGATAATTTACACAGGAAAGCTAAAAAATTCCCGGATAACATAACACTTGCCACTTCATACAAATTATACCGAAATTACTGCACTAAAATTTTGAAAAATTTGAAAAACGACTACTATAAAAATGAACTTCAAACTTCACGAAAAAACAGCAAAACACTATGGCAAACTATTAATAAAATTACTAATAGATCAAAAAACCGAAGCGGTTCCTCTGATCTTCTCTCGCTCGCGTCAACCCCAAACCAAGCCGTGGTCTCCGTGAACCAATTTTTTGCTGACGTTGGAAAGAACTTAGCTGACAAAATCCCTCCTACTCCGCAAATTATCGAGCTCACCAATACCAACACCCCCAGCCTCTCAATGACGATCCTACCAACGGACAAAGAGGAAATATCAAGAATCGCAATGTCTCTTCGGAAAGATTGTGCAGTGGGATGGGACAAAATACCAGCGAGCATCCTAAAACAAAACATTCAAGTAATAGTCCCTCCACTAGCTTACATTTTTAGTCTGTTTCTTTCAACAGGAATATTCCCCAAAGCACTCAAAAAAGCTGTAATACATCCTATTTATAAGGCAGGGAACAGAGATGAGGTCACCAACTATAGGCCAATCGCAGTATTACCGTCCCTATCAAAAATACTAGAGCGTCTACTGAACAAAAGGCTAACATCATACCTAGAAAAAAACGACTTATTATCGAACTCACAGTACGGTTTCCGCGCAGGTAAATCAATAGGAGATGCGGTTCACGAACTTACGGACTATATAATAAAAAAATTAGACAGCAGGAAAAAAGTTTTGGGAATTTTTCTTGACCTAGCCAAAGCCTTCGATACTGTTTCTGTTCCTATCCTTGTAGCGAAGATGGAAAAAATAGGTATAAGGGGAATAATTCTAAAACTATTCACAGACTTTCTCTCTGATCGCACACAGTGCGTTAATATAGATGGATACTTAAGCACTGATACAGCCACTACCCACGGCCTTCCCCAAGGCAGTGCAATCGCTCCAACGCTCTTTCTCATCTATATTAACGAACTCTGTGCGCTCAAACTACAACAGGGAAAAATTATCTCCTTTGCAGATGACACCGTCCTGTTGTTCCACTCAGACACTGTGACAAATCTGTACAAAATTGCCCAGAGTGGATTTGACACGGTATCGAAATGGCTACGTAGTAACATCCTAACGCGTAATGCTCGCAAGACAACTTACATCTTATTCTCAATAAAAAACCTTCCACCAACAAATTCTTCACACTTTATTATTGCACACACTTGTTCTAATTCTAACAGTCTACAATGCTCATGTGAACCTCTACGAAAAACAGTCACAACTAAATATTTAGGAATTATACTAGACCAATGCTTTAACTTCCGTCCACACATTGATACTCTTACATCGCGTATAAGAAAGCTTATTCCTGTTTTTAGAAACTTAAGAGATGTGGCAGACGAGAGGTTGAGGATGATGGTATACATTACCCTCTGTCAGTCTATTTTAGCATACTGCATTACGACGTGGGGCGGTGCACTCAAGTCCACCATGTTGCAGCTAGAACGAGCGCAAAGGGCTATCCTGAAAGTCTCCTACTCGTTACCTTTTAGATATCCTACATCAGATCTGTACAAAAAGAGCAAAGTTTTAACAGTGAGATAATTGTTCATAACACACACAATCCTCAAGCAACACAGCATCATATCCTACAACCCTGCTCCGCCTTTAAACCTTAAAAGACGTTATCCTGACCTACCCGGATTCCTCTTTCGTACCCAGTTCACAAACCGTTTCTTCTGTGGCATTGGAAGATACACCTACAAAAAAATAAACAAGATCATAAACATAGTTCATTTAACTAGAAAAAGGTGCAAGAAAAAGTTGACTGAATGGCTATTGACACTTAACTATGAAGAGACAGAAAAACTCATTACCATTCCCGTTTAGTCGAGAATGGTAATGAGTTTTTAACACACACACACAAACACACACACATACACACACATCACACATACACACATGCACACACACCACTTAATAGCTCTTAATAACTAACTTTAATATGAAATGTACTCGATTTCAAATTGTGTAATTTGTTTTTTGTAATTTAAGATGGAGGTCTGGTGTCCTGAAATACAGGCTATGCCTAGCTTAGGCACCAGTCTCCCACAAAATAGTTAATGGTACTTTATTATTTATTTGTAATAATACTATGTGTTTGTGGTGAGAACAATAAATATTTTTCATTTTCATTTTTCATTTAAGTAGTTAACTTTAATATTCCCCATCCTTATGCCCCAAAAAAACTAGCTAAGATTTATATGGTTTTCTGTATGCAAAGGACGGCGAAAATGATATTTGCCCGACGTGGCTAAATAGCTAAATCGGGCCCCGGGAATGAGCATCTATGACATCGTAACGTTATCGATTTCTACAAGTCAAATGTGTGGAAAAATATTATTGATTCGAAAATGACTATTTCGAGGTCATGTCCACAAATAGATTGTTAAAGCATCATGTAAATAATTTTTACTACCATTCTCTTTTGACACTCTGTTTTAACTTACTAACATAAAACAGAGTGTCAAAAGAGAATGGTAGTTACTGTTTGTGTAAGTTAACTTAAGAGTCTGTTTACGACTGCTTTATCTCTGATCTCGAAGTATTGATTTAGCTTGTTATATGTAACTTATGTTTTTGCATAAAACTGGCAGATAAGCTACTCGTCACATAGGCAATTTTGAAGCCCTGTATGTACGAAAAAGCTATCATATAATGTTGGATATTCTAAATCTGAGCGTTTGGCAATGAGCCAGGTACTACAGGTTTGTTTACGTCTCACATGTGTAGTGATCAGAGCAATGACATAAGAGATATAGTGCAATATATCATATTAATTGTAATATCTATGACTAGATGACGCCCGCAACTGTATTGTGCCAAAATTCGTTTATCCCGCGCGAGCCGTAAATTTTTCCGGGATAAAAAGTATCCTATGCCCTTTCCCGGAACTCAATCCTTCCTCAATATCAAAAACCAAAATCGGTTCACTGGTTTGGGCGTGAACACAACATCCAGATACACTTTCGCATTAATAATAATATTAGTATGGGGATAGCATGGAGAGAGGCTGTCATGTCCACTAATATGACATGGAGTACAATTTTGTGGCGTTGGAATAATGACTTTATAACAAGCTAATCCAGCAAAAGTTTTTTTCCAATATTCGGTGTACAACTGGCAATATAATATTATGTACTAGCTGTCCCAGCAAACGTTGTTTTTCCATTTAAAGTATTTCTACTTCATCAGTTGATACAAAATCTTACCCCCTCTTTTGTCCCTTAAGAGGGGTGGGGAAAAAAATTCATACACCAGATGTTAAGTTGGAAAACATAGTTAATAATATGAAGTAAGTCCATTAAAGAAAA
The DNA here is from genome assembly GCA_963422495.1 of Polyommatus iphigenia. NCBI lineage: Eukaryota > Metazoa > Arthropoda > Insecta > Lepidoptera > Lycaenidae > Polyommatus > Polyommatus iphigenia. Next base: position 28,606,140 of record OY730188.1, on the reverse strand, counting down.
AAGTTTGATACAAAATCTGACCCCCTCTTTCGTCCCTTAAGAGGGGTGGGGGGAAAATTTTTTATACACCAGATGTTAAGTTGGAAGAAGACAAATATAACTTCGAAAACCGCATTCAAATCGGATCAGTAGTTTTCGTGTGATAGTGGAACAAACATACAGACAGACAGACAGACAAAAAACTAACCACATTTTTGGCTTCTATAGCGATGTAGTGACACCCCCCGCTTATTATTTTTTGAATATCTTTAATGTACAGAATTTTCATTTCTACAGTTTTATTATATGTATAGATAACGATTCTAAAGAGCCTCCGAGACCGAGAAGTTGTCATGGCGACGTGAGACGTTGTATAATTGAAATTTTTAGAAAATTCGCTAAATTCAGGAGTGTGCGCTGTTTGATCTGATCGTTATTTTAGAACAATAACCATACTTCATATTATAAATGCAAAAGTGTATCTATCTGTGACCTCTTCACGGCCAAGCTGCTCAACATATTATTTTGATGAAAAGTATCGAGATACTTTGAGCTTCGGGAAAGATATACAATAGTTTTTGTCCCGGAAAAAAGTAGGGTTCCCGCACGATAAACAAATTTGGGCGTCATCTAGTATACTGTATAATACAATGTATATTTCATGTTAACTATCATGGGGTTTTGCTTTTGATTTGTAAAACTAATAGCTGTTTACAGTTCAGCTTTTTGCACTTCTTTAATGGTGTATCAAATCGGGTTTGCCGTTTTATTACAGTAATAATTATAATCTGCCAATATTGTTATGCCATTGATGAGATACAACATTTATTACCGTAATAAAACAAGTAATTTAACATTTATAGCTTATTATAAATTGCTATAAAATATGTTATTTGTAATAATATTATATTAATTGGCAAACTTTATATCAGTCGTGCAGCGCGATGAAAGGGTAACGACTTGTAGAATAATAAAAGCTATAATATAACTTCTTATTGTCAATTAAACATGAACACAATTTGATAAATAGGTTATTACCTACTACAGGCCCACGTCGAAAATGGATGGGTCAAATGAACCACCTGGGGACGTATATAGGGCGATTTTAGAGCATAAAATTATTTTTAGGAAAAAAATTAAAATCGACTTCCAAGGTAAAAACAATAGTAATATGAACTAAAAAGTATTAAATAACTCTTACTCTTTAATAGTGCCTTTTTCAGAATTCGTCTAAATCTCAACTATTTTTGGACTTACTACAGTCTTCATTATTTTGAAGTCGGTACCAGCTAGTTTAATTGTGAGTTCAGTAAAGTCTAAATATCTGAAACTTTTGGGACTGGTACCGACTTCAAAGTAATGAAGACTGTAGTATGTACAGAAATAGTTGAGATTTAGACGAATTCTGAAAAAGGCACTACTAAAGAGTAAGAGTTATTTAATACTTTTTAGTTCATATTACTATTGTTTTTACCTTGGAAGTCGGTTTTAATTTTTTTCTTAAAAAAAATAATTTCACTATTTTTAGTTATCTACAAAATAAGGCTTTATGCGTAAATAACCAATACGAATGTTAACTATTCACATTATGTTACTGTAAGCGAAATTGTGGTAAATGCTTGCAGTTATCTAAGCGATGCTGCAATTTCCAAACTTTTATCTTCAAAGGTTTATGAGTTCTGTTCAGTGCCTTTGGACCAAGAGACACCCTCGTATGAAATTTCTCTTATTCTTAACATATGTTTAACTTACTAGAAACATCATTTTAACCACTATGAGTGTTTTGATAAATTTAAAGGATTTCCCTCGACTGCTCATAGATCCTATCATCAGCTCACCACTTTCGTAATTGTTATACAAAATTAAGATTATATCCTATACTATAACACGAGAATTATGAAAATCGGTCCACAAACAGCAAAATCATCATCAAAAACATCTGCTTCGATGCAAAATATCACGAAAAGTACCAATAATTGGGTCATAGTGTGGTGACCCATGATATAATTATGGTTGTGATGATGATAATCAATCAAATTGATGTGTTGGCTTATGCTTTCAGTTGTTTAAACAAAGCCGAAATCCCCGAACCTCTAACTAAAAGCATTCAAAAGTTCTGTTCGGTACCTTCGGATCCAGGGTATAACCTGGTGCAAAGTCTTACTTTTTGGTAGCATTTACCTCGAATGCTTCAGAAAAAATCAAAATCACTATATGTTTCCATAGAAATTTCAAGGAGTACCCTCGATTTCTCAAGGATACCATCATCAAATCACCACTTTTGTGAACATGGTACCAAATTCGAGCTAAACCCTATACAACACAAAAATAATTTTGAAAATCGTACCACAAACGGCTGAGTAATCGTGGAACATACAAAAAAAAAAGATACATACAGCCGAACATATTACCTCCTCCTTTTTGGAAGTCGGTCAATAATAAGATTTAGCACTATGCCGTCACTTGTAAGCTGTCCAACTGAGTGCTGGTGAGAATTCAAAAGTGCATGTAGGGTGAGTACATTTTGGTCATATGATCCTGTACGGCATTTTTACCATCGATAGACACATGAAAAATAAGAAAGCCCGCAGTGCCGTACAAAAATAATGCGCCAACAAGTCGGTATTTTTATTTTATTTTCAGCCAATTTCCATGGTAAATTTGGTCATTTGATTCAATACGGCATACGTTTCATACTGTTTGGATACAGCTTGGAATCAATTATTCCGCAACGCCGTACAAAAATAATGCGACAATAGAAAAAAATCGAGGGTTACAAACCCCTGTTTTTCAGGGGTCCGGGGGGTCATTTGAACCAACATGAAATTAATTCATTTTGAAAGTATGTTATGCATAGATCATATTTTTGCCGCGATACACGAAATTTTGGCGCAAAGCAGTTGTGGACGTCATCTTTTTATTATATAAACTATATTATAGTTCAGGCTCAGTAAGTTCAGACAGATTAAGTTCAGATTCAAGTAGGTAATTTGTAATAGATTGCATCGCCTGGTCAAGATGTAATGTGAACTGACCTTTTTTACTTATATAACAGCAATGTAATAATAATCGGCCAAGTGCGAGTCGGACTCGCGTACGAAGGACCAATACAGAGCATAAATAGGCTAAAAATTGTATTTTTTGTATGGGAGCCCCCCTTAAATTTTTATTTTACTATAATATTATTATAAAATATTAAAGTACACATATAACAAAACAATGTGTGAAAAATTCAAGTGCCTACCTCTTGTCATTATTGATATAGAGCGAAAAAGGCCGAAAAAATCACGTTTGTTGTATGGGAGCCCCCCTTAAATATTAATTTTATTTTGTTTTCAGTATTTGCTGTTATAGCGGAAACTGATATACACAACCTGTGAAAATTTCAGAAGTCTAGCTATAGCGGTTCTTGAGATACAGCCTGGAGACAGACAGACGGACAGACAGACGGACAGACAGACGGACAGACAGACGGACAGACAACGAAGTCTTAGTAAAAGGGTCCCGTTTTTACCCTTTGGGTACGGAACCCTAAAAATGTAATCCATTCAGACTTAGCTTGGGCCGGTGCCAATATTACGACGTTTGTAGACTTTCGCTTCACTTGTTGCACTTTTGTTTAGTAAGTTCTAAGGTATATTAGTTTACATTTTAAAATAAAATATCAACGGGATTATAATAAATAAGTGTTTGATATTGTTAAGTTATATATAAGCCATTGCCATCTGCACGTGAAAAAAATATTTATTGATTCAACCTGGCAACTCGGTCTAGGCTTGCCCTGGGCGTAGCTCTGCCCAGGTCTCGGGCCACCTACATAAAATCTATAAACGAATCACATCAATAATGCCCTGAAATGTGCAGGGCGCAGGCCCCGGTGCAACGGTATTACCGATCGTTCTCGAACGCAACTCGAACACAACTCGATACATTTTAAAAAAAGCTCAAAAGCAAAATTTTTTTTGTTGTCAAATAAATAATTATTGTGCGTAACGAATTTATGATATTATAAACTGCTTTCTAAATAAAATAAGCAATTTACTAATTAGTAATTAGCTATTCATCTCACTAAGTACTAACAGATTAACTCATCCTATCGACTTCAGAACAAACCGTTTAATTTGTGAATTCGGTGCTGCTCTCCATATTATGGTCATGTCAAAATATTGTTTTTTTTTTTTTTTTTATAAAATTGGAGCCGTCTATGGGCTGTTCGCCCATATCCTTTTAAAAAATCAAAGTCAAAATATTGTTAAGACAGATCATTTTAATAGCGATTGCTATTGCTTTTATTATTTTACAAAATTATTATAAAGTTTCTATTTAATTCAAAATATTATAATATTACAAAACGTTTCGAGTTTAAACTCGACTCGAAAGTGTGAGAGACAACGGTAGCACTGCGCAAGCTCTGTACCTGTTGCGCTTACGTATACAAAATATACATAGCCACGTCACAATAATATATATAAGTATAATATACATCGAATACACAATAATATAAGCCACATAGAACGCACAGAGAAGTACAGAATAAGAAAAGAACAGTATACAACACTGAACAAAACGAGGGAAAATTAAGAAGGTGGTAACAGAATTGGCCGTGAGACCGAAAAGTGCCACGTGTAATAAGCCTTATAATCGTAAATGACTTACTTGTAGCCTGACCAAACTTGCTATTATTATGATTAACGCCACGGCAAGGTACATGCACTTGGTTTTGACTGACTATGAGTAAAAAAACTTGATTCACTAATTTCTGAGCGAAAAGTACTCACCGTTTCTAACGCAACAGCGAAGTGAGCTCGCCGGTCGTGCTTTTCGATCGATAGGCCCGCGCATGCGATCTCTGCTTAACTACGCTTTATTTTGTGTTTCCATGAGTCTGTCACCCGACTTTGCTTGTTGACTACCCCCGCGTTTTTTAACCGACTTGCAAAAAGGAGGCTATGTATTTTGGATGTCAGCTTAACTTGATTGCTTAGCTACGCTTTATTTTGTATTTGCTTGTTGAACCCCGACTTTGCTTGTTGAATACCCCCGCGTTTTTTTGGGGGAAAAGGTTCATGATAGGCCTTTGTTGCGATGCCTGGTTAACTACGCTTTATTTTGTAAGCTGTTAAGTAAAATGTAGCTTATGTATCCAGGACGTCAGCTAACTCCTAGAAATCGCTTCAGCGGTTTTAGCGTGAAGATTTGAAGAAGTAACAAACACACAAACCCACAAACTTTGGCCTTTATAATATTAGTATGATTTCTATATTGTATCTGTCACTCGACTTTGGTTGTTGACTACCCCCGCGTTTTTTAGGTGAAAAAATTCATGATGTTCTGTCTATGTTGCGATGTCTGCCTAACTACGCTTTATTTTGTGTCTCTATTGTGTCTATCACCCGACTTTGGTTGTAGACTACACCTGCGTCTTTTTAACGTTGGATGGGCAATGGGCTTGTATAAGTCAGTCACGCGCTTGTCAGTAGTTTCGGTCTTATTCCCACTGAGTTTTGAGAATAAATGAAGAGAGAGTGCTCTTGTGTACTGCGCACACGCCTTGGCACTATCAAAATAAGGGGGCGTCCACAAATTACGTGAGGTGTTTAGGGGGGGGAGGGGGTCGAGTCAAATCTCACCTAAAATTTTTTTCTCAACAAAATAATAGGTACTAATTTAGTATTTTGGTCCATTTCATGCAGATTGTACGTATGCTTATGATTTAATCGTAAGCGTAATCGTTATACGATTAAGACCATTCCAGATTCGCTCGAAAGAAAATTTACTGACTGTCAAACCAAACGTTTATGTAAGAATCCCATATTTTGAAAAATCTCACGTGAGATTTGGGAGGGGGAGGGGGGGTTGATTAAAATCTCACGAAATCTCACCAGAGGGGGAGGGGGGGTCAAAAAATTCAAAAAAACACCTCACGTAATTTGTGGACTAACCTAACCTAACTCCTGCGTAGCTAGTCTGATTTCAATGAAACCGGCCACCGTCACCGAAATTGGTGCGGTAGTTTTTCTGTGATTCTGAAATCTGAATGTTTGAGAGAGCATAATAATGTTAGCTTCACTTTCCATGCGTTCGACAATATAACGCAGAAACATTGCTAAATTCTCTAAATACAGTCTTTGATAAAAATTCCGCAAATATTATTTTCAATATGCGAAAGTTAATGTCTGTCAGTTACCTCTTCACGCCCAGGGCCCGATCTAGCTGTTTGGCCACTTTGGGCAAACCGCAAACATAATTTACGCCGTCCTTTACTCATACAGAAAACCATATTATAAGTCATAAGTGTCATAACTCATAAGCTAATTTTGTCGGGAATGGAAATAAAATACTTGAATATTTCCACTATCCGACAAGTAGGTTGGAACGTATTATTGAAGATGTGAGTGGAAGAACACAATAACTAACAGTTAATTTCGTTGCGGGTCCCAAGACAGCTTTAGCATGTCCTTCGGGCTCCCTGAGATCATTTCAAAGGGTTTTCGTGGTTGGATACCGCTGTCGATCCTGGCGACACAGGAGATACAGTGGTGGGAATGTGTGGTGGGCCAATAACTAACAGTAAAAAAAATTGCTGTTTTTTACATAAATGGAGGCTTTAGGGTCGGAAAAATGATTTGAAATAAAAAAAACATAATTTTATGTGCAGCCAACTGTAGTAACATTAGCCAGGTGATGAAGTAGATATGTTACAAAGTTTGTTTCAATAATAAGGAAAAAATTGAGTAAATAGACCAGGACCAATAATTTTGAAAACAAAAAAAAAACACAGTAGGATGAAACCCATAACAAAAGGAGGAGAATATTTTAAAAATTAAGGGAAAAATAATTTACGGGTGATCTGAATACGGGTAAAACTAATATTCCTATGAAGAAAAGTCAAATGGCAAAGTTGTAGTAAGAAAAAGATCTAAAACTTTTGTATTTACACTTTTTTTCCATAACCTCAAAATTTATGTGAAAATTTCAAAAAAACATGTTTTTGGTTTTTTATTTATATCTTTTACAAAAATTTTTTTTTTCGCAAAATTTGGTGATAACTTACATTTTCAAGTCCCAAATATGCTGTCATTTATTTGATTAGAAATATTTATTTTTTCACCTTATTTTGAATTTAAATCGAAAAAATACCCTAATTTTCAATCGAAAATTCGACCGTCAAAATATCAGGTTTTTAAAAAAAATTGTAATGCTCTTTATTCGTTAAAATCTCTTTTTTCCGATGATGTAAAAAAAATATATACCTATATTACACGATAGTAAATCTTCTCAGAAAATGGCGGAAAATGGCGCGGGCGTCATTTAGTACTAAGATAATATTAATAGTCATAGCCCATAGGTCATAATGTTATTCACTTAGGTATTTTTTATAATAGAATATCATAGGTACTAAAAGCTACCAAGGCCTCTTGTAATGAATTGTCTCGACGCGTGACAACGTGATAACTAGCCGCCTCGGGCTATCACGGCGATATTAGGGTGTGAACACACTTGTACACTAAGGGTATGTATGTTATAACAGGAGAAGAAAGATTAATCAAGAGAAGATTATTCAAGGTTGTAAGAAAAAAGGGTGCAAAATGGGCCCAAAAATAATAACAAAAATCGGCCAAGTGCGAGTTGAACTCGCACACAAATGGTTCCGTCCCGTTATAGAGCAAAAATAGACCAAAAATTGGGTTTTTTGTATGGGAGCCCTCTTAAATTTTTATTTTATTTTTATATTATTATTAATTAATAATTATTAAAGTAGACATATAAGATGTTTATAAAAATTCAAGTGCCTAGCAGTTGCCATTATTGATTACGAGCAAAAAAGGCCAAAAAATAACGTTTGTTGTATGGGTATATTAAATATTAATTTTATTTTGTTTTTAGTATTTATTGTTATAGCGGCAACAGAAATCTACAATCTTTGAAACTTTCAGATGCCTAGCTTCAGCGGTACTTGAGATACACCCTGGCGACAGACAGACAGAGAGACATACAGACGTACAGACAGACGGACAGACGACAGACGGTCGACGGACAGACGGACAGACAACGAAGCCTTAGTAATAGGGTCCCGTTTCTACCCTTTGTTCAAACGCTGAAGGCACGTGTTTCGTCCGTTCGTTATCCGTTTTGTTCTTGAAAACGTGAGTAGGTACAGCTTGAATATTTATGTAATAAATGCGTGTTACCAAAACGTGCGTTGAGCTGTACTTAATCATCTAAACAAACCCTTAGAGCGGTTAGGTAACCGCTTTCTTGGTTCGGAAAAGGTTCTGTCTTGGTTCGGATCAGACATAGTTCCTACTAACCAGGAGGGAGGCTACGCCAGCCTGCCATGACTGTGCGCTGCGGAGGACACGGCCCAGCACACCCTCGAGGTGTGCGATCGTTGGGTCGTGCAGCGCCATGATCTCATGGCGGTGCTTGGGCGGGACCTCTCGCTCTCGAGCATGGTTCGCTGCATGCTCGAGAGCGATGAGGCCTGGCAGGCGGCGGTCTCTTTCTGTGAAACCGTCCTTTCACTGGAAGAGGCCGCGGAGCGGAACAGAGAGGATGATCCATACTCCGATCCGCTCTGCCGTAGGACGGGAGTGCGGAGGCGTCGCTATGCGAACCTCCAATAACTTCCGTCCCACGGGGCTCCGGGCAAGGATTAGTGATGAGCAAAATTGGTCTTGGTCTTGCAGTCTTGGTCTTGGTCTTGCAAAAAATGCAAGATCAAGACCAAGACCAAGACCAAGACCGACAATGCAAGAGTCTTGCTCCATGTAAGACTTGCTAAAAAATTTTACTTAGTCGCAGTGACTATAATATGAGATATAAAATATTTATCTTATATACAGTGTGTAACAAAAATAAGTGATAATACTTTAGGGTGTGTACGTGTTCCTTGTAGAGAGTTCACTGTGTAGCAGCTCTGAAAGACGATTTTTTTTTCACTTTTGTATGGCCAAGGGCCCGAGCGTCACGAGTTTCCCCATACAAAAGTGAAAAAAAAATTTGGTTTTTTTACACTTTTGTATGGAAAAAAAAGCAGCGCTGCTACTTTCACAGTGAACTCTCTACAAGGAACACGTATACACCCTAAAGTATTATCACTTATTTTTGTTACACCCTGTCTAAAATTCTCGTGTCACAATGTTAGTCCACGAACTCCTCCGAAACGGCTTTACTGATTTTTACCAAATTTTATATGCATATTCAGTAGGTCTGAGAATCGGCTACTGGGTACTTTATATTTCGATAAGTGCATTTGTTGAATAAGTAATAGTAAATTATTACAACCTGAGACTGACGGCGACCATTGTTTGTGCGACGAGATAGCGATCGACGTTGCCATGGCGACATACTTATTTAGCCACTTCAATAAAATAATATGGGTGAAATACTAATTTAAGTATATTATGGCACAGAAACGTTTGCCGGGACAGCCAATAACAATATAATATATCTACTTAACATGAATTTCAAGTTCTTGTGATACAGCCTAAAAACAGGCAGACGAACAGGCAGCGATGGCCGAAATGGAAGATCTTCCAACCGAGAGACAATCCGAAAATCCGGCCAAGTGCTTGGACTCGCCCATGAAGGGTTCCGCAGCAGCAAAAAAGTTTATTTTATGAAACTAAGAGGTATTTGATTTATTTTTATATTTCAGTTGATTTAATTTTAATGAAAGTTGAATTAAGGTTTACCATTTATGACGTAAGTATAAAAAAAACTACTTGCTAGTTGTCCATTTTAAAACCAATTTTCCTTGGTAGTTTGTATGGTAATGTACAGCATATATTTTTTTTTGACTTATCATGCCCCTACTTTCGAAGTTCGAGGGGGGGGGGGGGGGACACAGATTTTACCACTTTGGAAGAGTCAAGGATACCCCACACGCATAGGTTAGATGAAAAATACTTGAGAAGTGTCAAGGGACACCCGGAATCCGGATGGAACGAAATTATTTCGTATTTACAAACGTTCGTCAACAAATCGTCGTTACAACTTTTTCCGTCTAGCCCCCTTTCGCAACGCGCGATAAGGAACTTCGTTCCAATTTTTTTTTCGTTTCAGTTGTAGTAGTAGTCCAAGGGGACCCCTACAATTTTTAATAATTTTTCTATTTTTGTATCAAAATCTTAATGCGGTTCACAGACTACACCTACTTTCCAAGTTTCAATTGTATAGCTCTAAAGTATAATTTACACAGAGCCAGTACTGGCTGCCAATAAGACTGGCGGCCAGTATTGGCTTGGTATATGCCGCGTGTGAACAGTTTTTCAAGCCAGGCCAAACTGTTCACACGCGGCATATGCCAAGCCAATACTGGCTGCCAGTCTTATTGGCAGCCAGTACTGGCTCTGTGTAAATTATACTTTATAGTTTCGGAGAAAAGTGGCTGTAACATACGGTCGGACATTCAGACAGACAGACATGACGAATCTCTAAGGGTTCCGTTTTTGCCATTTGGTTGCGGAACCCTAAAAATACTCTAGAAGAAATCCGAGGGAAAGGTCTTCCTTTTCAAAATTTTAATTTTTGTTAAATAAGGACATTATATCCGCCAAAATTATCAGCCTATGCTGAGTTGGCTCTCGACGTTTCATTAGTATTTTCAATTCAAGAATCACTCTCTTAACAATTATTAAAGATAAGATCATGTAGCTAGTCTAAGTAATTTAGGTTTGAAAATGTTTTTTCGAGAAAATTAAAATGTTTACAAAAAGTTTCGAAAAATGTTTGCAAGAGTCTTGCTTTTTGCAAGACCAAGACCAAGACTAGGCGTGCAAGACCAAGACCAAGACCTAGACCAGACAGATTTGAGCAAGACCAAGACCAAGACTGCACAAGCAAGACCAAGACCAAGACCAAGACTGGTCGAGTCTTGGTCTTGGTCTTGCTTTGCTCATCACTAGCAAGGATGGGAACCTGCCCGGCTTAGCTAGTCCCGGCGCCGAGGGGAACGCTTTAGTTTGCCTAAGCGTTCCCTAACTTGGTGGAAGTCCGTTCCCTTGTGAGGTAGACCGGCCGGTCGTGGAGGGAGTCCTCAGTCCTGTGTTAGACGGATCCAGGACATCTCCTTGTTGAGATAATTTTATTTTGTTATTTGACAATCGGAGAAAGTTTTTGTTAATTTATTGAATAAAATATTTCATTTTGTTCGATCGCTAAATCCGTCTGTCTGTCTATCTGTTACCTCTTCACGCTCAAACCGCTGAACCGATTTTGCTGAAATTTGGCATGGAGATACTTTGAGTCCCGGGAAAGGACATAGGATACTTTTTGTCCCGGAAAAATTTACGGTTCCCGCGCGATAATCGAGTTTTGGCGCAACGGAGTTGTGGGCATCATCTAAGCTGTAGTAATAAATAACTCTAAGTGGGTTAAACTACCCACATCCATGTAATCTAGATTAAAACTGACAGTACGAGATTATAATCAACTAGATGACGCCCGTATTTCCGTTGCGCCAAAATTCGTTTATCGCGCGGGAACCGTACATTTCCCGGGATAAAAAGTATCCTATGTCCTTTCCCGGGACTCCAAGTATCTTCATACCTTTCACCGAAACCGGTTTGGGCGTGAAGAGGTAACAGACAGACAGACACACAATATTAGAGCGTATTTTCATTAGTCGTTAACTCGTACGGTATACAGCATACCGGGAGCTTATAACAATTAACAATTACTAATGGCGCATTGTCATTGGTCGTGGCATGCGTTTCAGAAATCTCCCTCACCCCGCATGCGGGCCCTGTCGACTAGTGAAAATGCGCCATTAGTATGGAAGTGTGGATACAGCCCATTTAGTGCACATAAAATCAAATATTTTTTTAAACCATCGATTAAAGCAAACTGCAAGTCAAAAGTAGAAAGACGTATTTGTTTACAGTGTGTATGTCCGTAGCACCATAGCTTCGAAACGCATATGGACCGATTTTGACCAATTTTGTCTGAAATCATAAACTTAGTGTAGTTTATAAAGTGGGTGGCCAAATTAATATACTCAGTGTGAGGTTTTTAGATACGTAGATTCGTATTGGTTGATTGTTTAGCCATTTTATGTTGTTAGTTTTAGTTTTTTCATTTATTTTTTGTTACTTTAGAAGTTTAGGCTGTCTTCTACATTTTGTGAGTCAGTAACATTTATTATTGAATAATAATCTTGTAATAATAACACCATTTAGTCCGACAGTCACTTAAGCCATATTTTCCTGTGTTAAGTGCGTGCAATAGGGAGTTGACTCAGGCGCTAAAAATGTTTTTAGCGTGAAACCTGTTATAAAAAGCAATACCTAAGTCTTATCTGTTTTATTATAATTTATAAATAATAGGTATTAGCACACGTTTCTAGTGTTTCTTGGTTATTTTTTGTGATAATCTAATTTTAAGTTAAAATAATGAAAGATTTTGCTATGGGAAAGAATTCAAACATTTCAGCTAAAAATAAATCTAAAATTTAGACACCTAAAGAGTTATGTCAATCATACCCAGAGACAAATCACGAAATGAGCAGGCGTTTCCCAGTCTACACTTTGAAATAAGTATAAAAAAGTGACGAACCTAAAAAAACTTTGTCACCACAGCGAGTTGATAAATGTGGTAGAAAACGTATTTCGACTGCTTGAACAGAAGAGGAAACAAGGCGTTTTATTGTTGAGAACAGAAAAAAACCCCTAAAAGTCATAAAAGTTTTGTTATTATGACGCTGGCGTAGCTTTATCTAACAGAATGGAGATAGTGACACAAAATTCTTGGTCATTTGTGCCAGTATGGCGGTTTTACAGGGCTAGCTAATCATCGTCGTTGACGATGATTAGCTATTCAAAAATTAGCCTGGTACAAATGGTTCAATTTTTTTATTAAAATTAACGTATTCGCGTCGGTATGGCGGGCTGTAAGCCGCACCCGACAAGTATGGCATTACGCTTTCGCCTACTTATTTTTTTTCGACTATCTGAAAATACAAGCATTTTTGTGGAACAAATCGTTCGACACTCGTTATTTATCCGACACGTTCGATTAACGCCCACGCGTTTGGGCTGCCAGTGCGAGCGCTATGACCATCATTTTACTTTTTGCCTTTACGTAATTATACCCCTGTAAAACCGCCATACTGGCACAAATGACCAAGAATTTTGTGTCACTATCTCCAGGCCTATAAGGCGAAACTGAAGAAACTGAATTTCAGTTCTTTTCTTCCTTCGAAAAACCTAAGTTTACCCCAGATGGATGCACGCTAAGCGATTGGCGTTTGCTAAAATATGAAAACATTGGTCTGAGGAATACTGGAAGGAGGAATACAAGTTATTTTAATTACATTTTTTTATGACCCAATTGATTCAGATCCTCCAGGACAATCCTTAGTTTGTTCACCGAAGGCGACATGAAAATTTTTATAAAAGCTGTGTTATTGAACGAGTGAAACCTCTTTCGTTGGTTACGACATGGGGCGAGATTAACTCTAAGGGGAATGGTCGACTACACTTGGTTGAAGGAACCATGCGTTAAGACTAATATCTGCTAGTTTTACAAAGTCATCTGCATCCCCAGATGGCTGAATAGCAGCCAGACGGGACAAATGCAATTAAACCTTCTTGCCAAATTATTTCCTGGACTTAAGTATCATTAGGAGAGTCCATTTAACCAAAAAAACTTGGGTGTTAATTTTTTGTGATGACATAATATATTTTTATCCCATTTAAAATCGTTGCAGAACAGTCACTCGCGGCGGTGGATTTGAGAGGGGGTGACGCGGGGGGAGGCGCGCGCGCGGGGGCACATCATGCGCGGGCGACGCGTCGTGTCCATTATTTGTAGTGTTTTTTAGGATAACTTTCGGAAGCTATTTCTCAACATTTTAGTAAAACAAAAAATATGTGTATTTTTATTTTTAACAAGGATCAATATATCAAAATTTGGCAGGAAGGTTTAATTGCACCCTGTATGTATGCAGGACTTTGCACCTTACTATCATTCTGTCTACTCTGACCTTACCATAAGGCTAAAAAAATCATAAACTTTTTTAAAGATCAAAATTTTTCCTTATGAGATACGAAAACGTATTGTTTTTCAAGTGAGTACAATAATTTGGCCACTGACGGTATTTTATGATTCGATTGTAATCGAGAACGCGCAGTACCTATTCCAATCCAGCGCCCGATTGTTACTGGAATAATGTAAACGGGTACTGGAATGCACTGGAATGCTCTGAATTTCATTTTAACGTGGGAGAGCCATGCTTCGGCACGAATGGGCTGGCTCGACCTGAGTATTTCTCAGGTTCACATTCTCACAGAAAACCGGCGTGAAACAGCGCTTGCGCTGTGTTTCGCCGAGTGAGTGAGTTTACCGGAGGACCAATAACCTACCCTATTCCCTTCCATACCCTCCCCTATTCCCTTCCCTTCCCATCCCTACCCTCCCCTATTACCCTATTCCCTCTTAAAATGCCGGCAACGCACCTGCAGCTCTTCTAATGCTGCGAGTGTCCATGGGCGACGGAAGTTGCTTTCCATCAGGTGACCCGTTTGCTTGTTTGCCCCCTTATTTCATTTAAAAAAAAACAGTGTATTCAAAAATTAATAAGGTTAATTCAACCCAGTTATCCAATCATTGAATCACAGTTTGGAATAATGTAAAATATTAACTCATAACTCTCAAACGCTTTAAAGTTTTTTATTTTCAGTTTTTTTTATTTAGGCAAAATGAATATTCGTCAAAAATATTTAAATAATAATATTTTTAGTATACGTACATTATTTTATCATCGATGGCATTATTAACAATGAAGTAAGAATACTTTTATTTTATAAGATAACAATTGCAATAATTATACTCAATTTGAGTAAAAAGTTGTTATTTTTTACAATATATTATAGTTTGTATAAAAATATTATATTAATAGTTATATACTAAATTAATATTATTAATATAATATTTTTATACAACTAAGTACGTTCAGCGCCATCTATTACTTATAACTCGCACTAAAACGTTCTTATGGAAATTGTGTTGTTGTAAGTTGGACGACTAGAGGGCGCTTATTCATTCAAGTCGGTCTTGACAAGCTAAAAAGCTCGCCAAGTTGCGTGAGCTTTTGTAACTGTTTTCAAAACATTTATTGTAGATGGCGTTAGGAGGTGTAAATTTTGTAACATAGTATGTCTTATAAAATTAAAATGTATAGTTTATAAACGGTATGCTTTGTATATAAACCATACAGGTTATATACCTATCGGAATAGAGAAACAATCCCGAGCTGTCAAGCTTAACCAAAATTTGACTTACATCTGTGTATACAATAATGTTTACGTGTGCGTGTCAGTGATGTACAAACATCTTGTAATTCGACAAAATATCGATCATGGAATAATAATTGTAAGATTGTAAAAACAGAATGGGATAAAATAAAACTGCATAGATAGGTATAATAAAAATTGTAATTTTGAAGTAAAATATGACTTTTCTTCAAAATGCTTGCTGCATAATTAAGTAGATGCATGAATTTTTCTTCGGAGTCCAGTTTGGACGGTTAATTATTTCAAGCCATGAATTTCTGGTGTCCAGGTCAGCAGGAAATCTGAAAAATTGGCCAAGTGTGAGTCGGACTCGCGCATGAAGGGTGACCGGTTTCAACCGGGCATTTTCTAAAACCCGGCACGATACGACACGACATGTCATGACACGATTCGACACGACAGGTTACGTCACGTCACGTCACATGAGTACACGACACGACACGACTTCACTAGACCCTATTAATTTTCAATTCACTCCCAATGAGCCCTTTTATTTGATGCCCATCATGCAGAAGTGCTTTTTAAAACTATTCCCCTAACTTGGATGAGCAGCCATATTGGATGTAGAATGACATTACATCTGTGGAAATTTCAGAAGTCTATTACTATAGCGGTTCTTGTTATGCCTGGAGACATACAGACGGACGCATGGACAGACGGACAGGCAACGAAGTCTTAGTAGTAGAGCGGGACCCGACTACTAGGACGTTTTACCCTTTGGGTGCGGACCCTTAAAAACGATAAATTATGTATGATAGTATATTAATATACATAAACTAATTATAAACTACGGATGAGTATGTTATCATTTCAACATTCGTAGATAATTAGTATACTTACCTAAAAAATATTTTCATATCGACACTAGTTATCGATAACTTGATGCAGCCCTAGTGTAAAATATACGAAAATTGTTTACACAAAATATCTTTAAATTGTGCACCATGGTTAGTCAAGTTATGTTTTCCATATAAATAAATATTTAAAGAAGTGAATTATGAAAATCAATACCAATAACTCGTAGGGAATTGGCAAAAATAAACTTAAAACTAGGTCCTGTCGATGTAGAATAATTCACCTGTGAAATGAATATTTGTCCGGGTTTTTTCGATGTGTGGGTCCACAATCATTCCACAAACATTTAACCATGTTTCTAGAGCAGTATTTCTAAAAATTATTCATTATTTAACTTAAAATCACAATTTTTCTGAGAGCCCAAATTGACAACGATCGGCTCAGGGGCAGACAGACTGTCAAACAGACGAAAAAAAGGCTATGCAACCTCAAATCACGCTTCTCTTTCTACCACGCAGTGTTACTGGTAGTGACATCTCGCTTACTCAGGCCTTTGTTTCTCTATTCCGATAGGTATATTAACTTTATGATATAAACTTGAGTACAAAATAAAATGGTAATTTTGCGATAATTATTATTATTAATATTAATTTTATCACTATTAATTAATTTTTTATTTTTGAATAATCTTATGGAAGCCTTAAAAACTATCTTTTAGAATTTCTTAAGAGTTAAGAGTTAAGACGATAGATAATATTAAGTATAATATTGCGCATCTCTACTTACCCTAATGGAAGCATACAGTATGAAGAATATGACAAATTTAGCAAAATATTTTGTAATACTTGTGTAATAAAATGTACAAGAGAAGTTCCTCCCTGGAGGTGGCGACGAAGTTATGCGCGATCTATTTATGAACACAGATCTTACGATCTCATAGACAGTGGCGTCACTATAACATCCGGGGCCCGTGGAAAATTGCAATGGGCCCTATCCTACGAATAATAAAAACTAAGGAAAAGTAACTACCCCAAAAAACATGCTCCACAATACTTGTCAAAAAAGTGTACTTTAGCGACCTTAGGTACACATTTCAATACATTTGCAATATTTAGGTGGCTTTGAGCGGTGTCAGACTGTCGTTACATGACAGTTCGTAAGGAACCAAATTTAAAACGGTAATAGTATGGGAGTTACGTTTCCATTTTTTTTATTCGTAGGCCCTATCCGTAAAATTCGACACGTTAACAATAAAACAATGTTTATAAAAATTCTGACCTCACGGCCTCTTGGGGCCCTTTCGGGTCGGGGGCCCGTGGCATTTTGCCAGCCCTTCCACCCTATATTTACGACTTACGCCACTGCTCATAGACATGGCAACTTCTTGGAATATAACGCTGACTTCGCTACAATCTCTTAGACCTGGCAACTTCTTGAAAGTTGAAACCTAGTACTTTCAATAAGTTGCCAGGTTTAGTAACTTTCGATAATATGAGATGAGTAATTACAAAATTACATCTAATATATTATTATTATTATGAAATTCTCGTGTCACAGTGTTTGTGCGCGAACTCAAACTTGTTTGTTTTATAGTTTACCGTTGTTGTTTTGCCATATAAATTAATAAATTATTTCTATTATCAATATAACAGTAGATAAAAACCTATTCTCAGGCCTAGCGAATGTACATTATGAAATTTCATTAAAATCGGTTTAAACTTTAACCGTTAGGAGGAGTTCGCGCACAAACACTGTGGCACGAGAATTTTATATATTGCCCTGTGTTAAGGGCTCATCTAGAAATATTTTACGCCGTATCTAACGTTACCTAGGTCTTAAGTAAGTTAAGGTAAAACTAGGCGTACATTATGTAGGAAACAATCGAATTTATCCGTATACGTAGCATGTACTTGTACTCATGTCGCGAAACTTAGCGTAATGACTCAATTTGGGAGCGACGTACAGGGCTATTTTACCTCGGAGTATCATGAGAGTGATGTTATATCATTGGAATAAAGGTCCTGTCAAAATAGAATAAATCGCACTATAGTACATACAGACTACGTAGTTCCATGCTCCCTGAGATCATGTCAATTTGTCAAAGGGTTTTCGTGGTTGGATACCATCATACCACTGTCGATCCTGGTGATACACGGTACGACGTCGCGCAGTACGGCGCCGTGTCGTGGGAATCCACGACGCGCGTCGTAAAAAACCACGACACGGCGCCGTACGGCGTCGTACGACGTCGCGTCGTAGAAACTCATCTTGAATTTCTACGTGAGCTTCTACGACGCGACGTCGCACGACGTCGTACGACGCCGTACGGCGCCGTGTCGTGGTTTTTTACGACGCGCGTCGTGGGTTCCCACGACACGGCGCCGTACGACGTCGTACGACGTCGTGCCGTGTTTTTGTGTCCCGGCCCTAAGTTCGGATGAAGTAGGTGCAATTCCCACTTTGTAGCAACAAAAAAAAAAGTATTTTTTTTAACAAATACAGCCTTTTTATTTATCATCTTATAAATAATGTCTTGTAAATAAACTAGCTGTTCCGCGCGGCTTCGCCCGCGTAATTTAGGAATTTCACGGAAACCGTACATTTTTCCGCAAAAAATTACCTATGTTCCTTCACGTGGCCTATTCTTCATGTGTGCCAAATAACATAAAATTGCTCCAGTAGTTCTTAAAATAATAAGCAATTTCAAATAATTTCCTCCGTTTTTTCCACATTTTCCTTTATTTCTTCGCTCCTATAAATCTTAGCGTGATAAAATGTAGCCTATACGGCATAGGCTATTTATCGAGGAAGGCTATAGCCTTATCTAGGTAAATGGGCCATCTAACACTGAAAGAATTAATTTTTAAATCGAACCAGTAGTTCCTGAGATTGGCGCGTTCAAACAAACAAACAAACTGTTCCGCTTTGTATTTAAGACTTAATCTAAATTAGCAGTTAGTTCCTCCCACAATTTCAATAAACGGAAATGCAACCTGAATTCTCTGTTAATTTAACGTTAAAAGGTGGTTTAAGTAACCTCAAACAGATGTTTACTCAGATTAGTGGCGCTTTGAGCTTGACCACGGTTGAATTTTATTTGGCTCAGTCTGTAAGCAGTCGGACTCACAAGGAGTTAGATCAAAACATAATGAGCTATTGCAGCCTGATATACTTAAAAATATATATATAAATATTGTATAAAGCTTAAAAGTTTGTATTTGAAGGCACAATATCTAACTGGTTCGATTTTTTTGGAATTGTTCAAAGTAGAGTAGACTACGGGAAAAACATTATGCTACTTTTTTGCGAGAAAATGTAGGGTTTCTGGGGAACGTCTAGTAAATAAAATCCGCCCACAGTCAAATAATGTTTAATATCCTCATTCACCAAAGAGACCTATAAATACGCATTTTCGACGAACAATGTTAAAGTTTTGCACCCCATTTATCATGCGCATTTTCACTGAAAAACTTTAAATCTCGCAAGAACATTAGTAATAAAGAGAATAAACTTCATGTTAACATTTTCATAACGAGAGATAAAAATGATAGCTCCACCAAGTTGACAGTTAACGTTTAACTTATCTAGCTCTAGTTTTGTAAAATTAAATAATATTTCCATTTCAACTTCCCTCAACTTTATCTTATGCGTCAGTAAGATCATTTTGTACGTGCTAAATTAAATTTTTTGCTCGAGAGTTTGGGCTTGTGAATGCTTCAGGAAAACTTTAGCTTATTTTGAAATATTATGCGACCATTTTACGTTGGCCCATTATGGACAAATTACAAGAAAATATAATAACGAAGGTATAAAGGAGCATATTCGCAAGTGATTGCGATTAAGGCGACGCCTTGATAATTTTCCTGTAGCGATATTGATTTTTCTCAGCAATGACTTAAGCTAAGAAATTAAAGTTCATTGTCAGTATTCATCATGTCTTTGTCTTTGAATCACCCACAGCATAACACGATTGGTCAACTTTTATAACACAAAATAATTAATCAAAAAGACCTCTGTAAAAAAAAGGGATTCCTATTTTGATAACAGAGGAGAGTGATTTAGGCTTAAAAAATTTGTACATAGATTGGTTCAAGCATACACTTTAATTTGCCCATAGCTTATATGAAATGTATTTATGGTTTTTAAATTACGCGACAAAAACTATTTTGTCGCTACGCCCCTTCCATTTTTTGCTGTTCCAATTGCTTGTTTTCTTCGCCGGCCCGGCCTCTCATAGAAAACAAGCAATCTAAAACATAATATCCAACACGATTTCTTACTTTAAAGCGGCGTCACCTTAACAACGTCAATTATTATGGATGCTGCAAAGATCTCTAAACAAGGATGCTGTGACAGCTTAACAATCGTGGTAAAAAACCATGTTTGTCCATCAGTTCTCAAAGTAGAGAGGAGCCTTAAATGAAACTGCGAGAGCGATTACAAAAAAAAAAAACAATTGTGCACAGGAAAACATGCGGCTTGTCGCGTCTAAACGTACTAATAAAAGGCTAGCAACGCAACTCTTGTGATTATGCTAGTGCCCATGGGCGATGGTAGTTGCCTTCCACCAGGTGGTCAGTTTGCTCGTTTGCCCCCTAATTTTATAAAAAAAAAAAAATACAAAATTATATATTATGAAGAAGGTTTTATAGCAACGCGATCGCCCGTAAAGGCGAATGCGTAGATATATTTTATTATCTGAATTATGATGAAGGTAAGCAGGAAGTCTTTTGTGAAACAAGCTACAAATTGGCAAAAGAGCCGAGGGAACGTCACATAAATCGAATTCACCTTGACAATTTACTGTAGCCTACAGAGACCCACTGCAAATTTTTACAGAGCCATGTTGAGAGATAATTGTTTCGCGAAAACGGAAATAAATGGCAAAAGTTGGGAAAGAGAAAATTAAATATTGCCTTTTATGTATGACGACGGAAATCCTTAACGAAAATATTTGACTAGTATGAGTAGTTTTTACGCGGGTTCAGCAGAAATTCTGGCATACAAAATTTTGACTTCTATATTTCAACTACGTAGGGATGGTTAAAAAATCTTTTTAGTTGGTGCCTTCATCATGACTTTATACGTGTGATAAATCGTTGATAATTTTTTTTTTAAATATTTGGATTTGGACTCCAGTCAATTAATTGACTAAGGAAGGTTAAGAATTTAGATAATGGAATTCCATTATCTAAACCATTCTTAATCTAGGTTACAAGTGTATGAACTCGAGCTATTTCGGGAAACCTACAGACGAATGTCAACATGTCTTTCTCAATTCACAAGCGGACATCGCCAGCAGGCAGAAGATAGCATCTCCTGGCCACGCGGAAAACACAACAATCCTACCGTTTTCAATAGCGCACTTAAGCAGCTCATAAATAACCAAGTCTTTTGAAGCAGCTGCTTTGTAGGGGTACTCTTTTAGTTGGGGAGGGGAAGAGGGGATTTCGGGACAAGCTCGAGCGTGTCAGATTAAGCTTGTATAGGCTTTCAACATAACGTGTCTAGTTATCATGGTATAGAAATCAGATTTCTCACGTGGTGGGTTAAATTTTTTTTTTGAATATTGAAATGTCATCGGATCTGTCAGATTAAGATAGGGGATGTTTAGTATACGACAAAGAAGCTTCCATATAAAGCACTGACGATTCAAAGGCTAGGTAAGCCTGTAGGGACATTTTAAAATATAAAAAATAAAACTTCATATTTTCCTAAGCTTTGGAGATATTTTATTTTGCACTAAACTAAGTGATTTAGTCCATGTTGTCTGAAATATATTTATAACTGACTTAAATAAGCAATTTTCTGAATACATTTTCTTTTTCTAAACTTTAAAATGGCTGCAGTTTCTGAACTCACCGCTAAAATAAAAAACGCTTCTATTATTTTTTTTATCAGTTTTACCTAAATATGTAAAAAACCTACTAGGTCTCTATGATGCTCGAGTGACTACACAAATAGCACCCACCCCTCCCCTACTATTTTAATAAATCTTGCAGTGCAATATGCGAGCTTTGTCTCAGGTTCGACAATACGGACAAAAACATACGCCGTGCTCGTCTACTGTCTACTCGATACTAAACACGTAGCAGTTTTTGTGAAGAATATGAGATCTAGGGATGTGAGATAAATGAAAGTTGTAGCGCTAATGAGTTTCTCGGTGATCCTCGCTGATATTATAAGTGTGAAAGTGTGTCTGTCTATCTCTATAATAATAATAATAATAAAAATATTCATTACCTCGTCATGCTACGGCTGAACCGATTTATTTGAAATTTTGTATAGATATACTTTAAGAGTTTAAGAGATAGGAGACACATATTAAAAGAATAGTTTTGTTGCAAAAAATGTACGGTGTCTGATAAACGAATTTCGGCGCAACGGAATAGCGGGCGTCAGTTGTTTAATAGAGAAACAAAATATACATAATGATTAATTTTATAATTTTATTAAAACTAAGTCAAAGTTACATACCTACAAGGTTAAGGGCCTGTTTCACCACTTCCTGATAAGTGCTGAATAGACTATCCAGCACTTAACTTGACAGATAGAGTATGGAGAATCTGTCAAAAAGGCGTGAATAGCCTATCCGGCACTTTATCAGGAAGTGGTGAAACAGGCCCTAAGTGCTTAAACCTACAAGACGTATCTTGTAGACAGCATCGTGTCGCCATGATAGTGAGCATGTCTAAGTGCTGCTATTCAAAATTACACCAGTGTCAGCTTAGGTATATTTCGCACAGAATACAGATTACCGTCCATTATTAAGCTATGGATATGATATTGACAGGGGGACCTTGTATATAAAACGGCTAGGCTGTCTCTAAAGTGACTCTATTTTACAAGATGACGGCGTCAGTTTAGATTCCACACGCTCAAAATATAATATCCTTGTAGGATTCTATATAATATTTATTCTTCAGGTAGATAAAAGTTTCCTCACGATGGAAAAGTCTTTGTAATCTTCGAAGGCATGACAAAAATTCATTTCAGAAATAGTGGCAATACCAATGTGAACCCCATATAAAATCGACAGGCGTGACACAACACTAGCTGTCCTGAGCACTGAAGGGCTTAGGGGATATAAAGTTTGCTTTATTTTGAACGTATCCTCAACAAGTCTACAGTTCACGCAAAACTGTTTTGTAACCAAACCTTAAGGCTGCGTTTTCACCAGAGCTGAGCGGCTTAATATTACTTCATACAAATATTACTTTAGAAATACATCTTCGCGTCGCATTGCGGTCAGCCTAAGGGTCAATTCAGACCGCAATGCGACGCCAAGATGTATTTCTAAAGTAATATTTGTATGAAGTAATATTAACGTTATAGGGACCGTAGGAACTATAATATGTGTAGGTAGATTTCAAGTAAATAATTAATTTCGATATGACATTACGTATAACCTCTACATTCTACAACATGCATCTCTATGCTGTACAATGATAGTAATGTTATAATAATTATCTAAGTGTGTCAAATAAACTTTTTTCTGAGATATTGTATAGCTTTTATCACGGGATTTGAGCACGGCGATCGAATCAAGAAATTTCGTAAAAATAAAAACCTAACACCCTCCGCATTCCGGCGGCGTTGCCAGAGGACGGTGTTTGTGTGCGTGCGACTAGACGTATGCGAGTTATAGTTAAGGTGACCATACATCCCGCTTTGGGCGGGACAGTCCCGCTTTGAGGCAGTCTGTCCCGCTGTCCCCCGCGAGGCCGAAATTGTCCCGCTTTTGCAAACAGACCAAACGACAATAATTTAAAATTATTTTTATATTTGAAATGCCTGTGCAAGCTAATACTAAGAGCTCCGTGGTGCAATGCCTGGAAGTAACGCATACAGACAACAAATGTCTTCTGCCATATTTCGCTCGATATCAAATCTAGACGTTCCGCGCAGCTTCGCCCGCGTAAATGAAAAATTCCACCGACAAATTAGCCCACAAAATAGCCTATAATCCTTCACGTGGTCTGTGGTTCTTTTTATCTGTGCCAATTATCAGAAATTGCTGCAGTAGTTCGTGAGACATTTTTTTTTTCAAATAATTTTTCCGGTTTTATCCACATTTTCCTCTGTTTCATCGCTCCTATTTGCATTGGCATGATAAAATAAAGCCTATAGTAGTTCCTGAGATTAGTACACATGAATTAAATTACATATTGGGGGTGGATACTGTATTTGTCCCGCTCTGACAAAAAAAAATTATGGTCACGTTAGTTATAGTTGCATATGTTGATAAAAATGCTATGCTATAGCTCGGCAGTCTCCCAGTGCCACACGTATTTTTTAATTACTTTTATAATGAGTTGTGTATCCTGAATAGCTATGTCCACTCTAGGCGTTTTCAATTTTCGTCATCTTCTTTCATTCCGTTTTGGCGCATTCAATAATTGAAAGCGTCATGGAACACAACGCCAACATTGTCATTTTTGAAGTTTGGGATACGGTCAGAGGGCATGCGTCGCGGGCATGCCTCACGTTCACTGTTGACTGTGCTATAAGGCATGTCCTTGACGAACAGAAAAAGGCACAGTGTGGACAAAGCTAGGGGAATGCCTATTTCAGGCCCACAGTGGACAGCTGTTTTAAGAAGACTTACTTTCTCCAGAAGTCTATAATAATGAGACATGATTTTTGATAACATTTAAATAACCGCCACTATAATCAGCAATGTTTCGATAAAAAAGGGAATTGTATTGGTTATATAAAACAGTTGAGGTGAAAATATGTTGCCCGAAGATAAAATACAATAAACCAGGTTAAATACAAATAACGGGCCACTGTTGGTAATTTTATATTGAATTAACAAAAAGAAAACATATTTTATCTTAGAACCAATGTGTACGTTTGTTACTTTATTCAATAATAGTTAAAAAAAAAGTCATATTATAATGTATTATATCGATTGTTTTTTTACGTAACCGATTTAACGATTTCATTTTTTGTGACAAGCGGCAACACTATTACTGAAATGACATTTTTCAAACGAATGATTAATAGTGATTCTGATTAATGAATCTTTTGACTGTTCGCTTGTTGCACTGCCCAATGTGGATGCGTTTTGTTTTGTTTTCGATTTCTTTTACCACAACCTGGATTTCTTTCACGAACTTGTTTCGGCTTTTCACGTACGACTTTGACATTGTTTTACTGGTTTTCTTCTCTCCTTCTACGATAACTTGGCTCTGGATTAAAGGATTACGGTATACAGCTATTTGATTTTGCATCTGAAGAACATTGTGTTGTGGTAATATTGTTACTGAGAACTACATCTCAATGCTGAGAACCGTATTTTTAAGCCCGAAGAAATGAGTGTAATACAGCAGTGAGTTGCACCGCAGCAGGTAATCATAATATTATAATAAAAACTAGCTGTCCCGGCAAGCGTTGCTTTGCCATAATATAAAGTATTTCGCCCATATTATTTTATTGAAGTGACTAAATAAGTATGTCGCCATGGCAACGTCGATCGCTATCTCGTCGCACAAACAATGGTCACTGTTAGTCTCAGGTTGTAATAATTTACTATTATTTATTCAACAAATGCACTTATCAATATATAAAGTAGCCGATTCTCAGACCTAGTGAATATGCATATAAAATTTGGTAAAAATCAGTAAAGCCGTTTCGGAGGAGTCCGTGGACTAACATTGTGACACGAGAATTTTATATATAAGATATAATTCTATTATTTCTTACATCATGGTTTAATCGTTGAATCTTTTACGGTTGAAAATATTTATTATTAATATTATCTTATATATAAAATTCTCGTGTCACAATGTTAGTCCACGAACTCCTCCGAAACGGCTTTACTGATTTTTACCAAATTTTAATAATAATAATAAGAATGGATTTATTTTAAGCATCACACAATACATTATAATATAAGTCAGTAGTACAGTTCGCAGTACTAAAATTAATTTACTTTAATGCTGTGTGACGCCAAAAATTGGCACCAGCTCAGCAAACGCAGCAAGCAAGCCCGCTGCACTGATATTCTGCGGAGGCCAATGAGTGGCTTCACAACGCAACTAAACTAAACACAAGATTTACGGAAAAAAAAACAAATAATAAAAGTGACAAGAACTAATTAACTAATTAATACAACAATTAATTACCTACAAATTATATATACATACATACATATTTTCAATCTACAGACCGAGTACAGGTCTTGTTGTCTTTAACTGTGAAAAGAGAGAGAGAAAAAAAAAAAATACAAATTTGACAGATGGTAAAAAAATAATAAAATGTAATAAAACTTAAAATGGTGGTTTAACGTCTGCGTTACTTAAACGTGGTTTCTGACGTGGCAATAATAGAAAATCTAAATAGCAATACATGAAATAAATAATCAAATTACCTGTAAATTTATAAATGAAAGGTCTTGAGTAGTTCCAAGTGAAGTGGTTATACGTACAGGACACCGAGAAAACGCAACTGGCCATTATGGGATATTGTTATGTGCCTGACGCCGTTCGACAACCTTCACTACAAGCCTGTGGTGCATACACCTCAGATATTTACCATTGTACGTTGAATTGAAAGTAGGTGACGTCTGTAATGTAAACTAAAGGTTTTTTTGGTTTTCAGCGCCCGGAGAGGAGGTGGAAGGTTGTTCCAACAGCGAGAGGCCGCATACTTAAAAGAACCTCGAAAAGTGCCGTCCTATGCTGTGGTGTCAGGATACGGTACCGGGAGGCTCTAGTACGAGTGTTAACTTCACTTGCCCAGGATAACTTCTCATACAAATAGGAAGGAGTTTGGGTGCTTATGATGTCAAAAAAGAGTACAGCGAAATGAAGTTTTCTGCGTGCTTTCATCTTAAGGAGGTTAGCATTACTAATGAAAGGTGTAACATGGGCACGAGGAGGAACAGTAAAGCAGAAATGCACACACGCATTCTGGACTCTTTGGACAAGTTTCTCTGTTCTGGCCAACACATTATTACCTATGACAGTGTCTGCATAGTTCAGCTTCGACAGTACTTATGTCTCGCATAGCCTAATTTTGAGCTCCTCAGATAGGTAAGGCCGGTATCTGTACAGCATTTTGAGCCGGTAAAAACAGCCCCTTGTAACCTCCAACATGTGTTGCTCAAATGTAAGGTGCGAGTCAATTACTACTCCCAAATTACGAGCTGTACTTACCCGCTCAATCCGCTGTCCAGAGACCATAACAGTTGGATGCTTAGCCAAGATGTCACCAACCTGTTTTTTTGAGCCCAGAACTATAAACTTAGATTTTATTGGATTTAAGACTAGCCACTAGAGTTGGACCATTCTGCGATACGTTGAAGGTCCTCATTTAGTTTTTTTAAGGCTTCAAGCATGTCCTTTGGAAAAAAACTGATGTAGATTTGGATGTCGTCTGCGTACATGTGGTACCTACAGTGAGCTATGTTTTTGGATAGGTCGGCACTAAAAAGTATGAAGAGTAATGGGCCTTGGATTGATCTCTGTGGAACTCCTCTTGGAACATCACGACATTCTGAGTATACCCTGCTGCCATTGCTGTCAGTTATTTCTACCTTTTGTAATCTATTAGTCAGGTAGCTGCGGAACCAATCGATCACTGAGGGCTCAAAACCATAGTACGAGGGCTGCTATTTATGAATCCGGAATTAAAAAAGAAACAAACACATATCATTTAATATGGTTTTATTGCTTTTCAAAATATTCGCCGCGATGATCGACACACTTTTGCATACGTTGGAACCAATTTTCATAGCACTTTTTCCATTCTGATTGAGGTATCTCCAAAACGTGCATTTTGAACGCATCAACAGCCTCTTCGCGGCTTGAAAAACGTTGACCACGTAATTTGTTCTTCGCGTATGGAAATAAAAAGAAATCGTTAGGTGCCAAATCAGGGCTGTACGGCGGATGACCAGTCAATTTGATCTTTTGACCCTCCAAAAACTGAGTTGTTTCAGCTGAGGTGTGACAGCTAGCATTGTCGTGATGTAATGTGATTCTGCGTTGTCGGTTGTCCTTTCTTATTTCTTCAAAGACTTCTGGTAAACAAATGGTCGTATTCCATTCAGAATTAACCGTTTTACGATTCTCTAATGGCACTGTAGCCACATGTCCATTAATTCCAAAAAAACAGGCGACCATTTGCTTCAAAGTACTTTTTGCACGAGTAACTTTTGTTGGTTTCGGCTCATCTTGGAACACCCACACCGTTGACTGTTGTTTAGTTTCGGGGTCATATGCATAGATCCAAGATTCATCACCTGTGTAGATATTATAAACGCCTTTTGACGTACCACGGTTGTATTTTTTTATCATTTTTTTGCACCAATCGACACGAGCCCGTTTTTGATCGATTGTCAAGTTGTGCGGAATCCAACGCGAACATATTTTTTTTACAGCCAAATGTTCGTGTAATATCTTATGTATGCTCGTCATACTTATGCCTAAGGACGCTTCTATCTCGCAATATGTAACATGACGATCACACATTATTAGTTCCCGCACAGCATCTATATTTTGTGGGACAACAGCTGTTTTTGGGCGACCTTCTTTATTTTCATCCGTGAGCATAGACCGCCCACGATTAAACTCACTGTACCAGTGATAAACAGTAGTTTTTGATGGTGCTTCATCTCCAAAAGTTGCGGTGAGTTGAATAAAGCACTGTTGTTGATTTAGCCCACGCCGAAAATCGTAGTAAATCATTGCACGAAAATGTTCACGCGTTAAATCCATGGCAAATGAAGACACGCAATTTTCAAAATGACGCCACAATGGAAAAATAATTGACAGTCACATGAAACAAAATGTATTCTTCAACCAAAGAGTTCTATTTTCAAATGTTGTAATTACTTTTTTAAATATTGTTCTTGTAAGTGGCCAGTTCCGGATACATAAATAGCAGCCTATGTAAGACAGCTTAGATAGGAGAAGAGGAATACTAATTGTTTCAAACGCCCTGGAGTAGTCTAGCAAGACTAAGATGGTGCCCATGCCTTGGTCTTGAGCAGTGATGATATTGTCCAGAACGTCCAATAAAGCTGTTACAGTGCTGTGCTTACGTCGAAAACCAGACTGATACTTCGGTAAAATTTGGTTAGTCTCAAGATAGTTCATGACTTGGTTGTATACTGCCTTTTCTACTATTTTTGACAGGCAGGGCAAAATGCTAATTGGGCGGAGATCTTGGGGTGAGGAAGGATTGGGACTTTTAGGGATAGGTTTAATCAAAGCTGTTTTCCAGGTCGAGGGAAATGTGGAGGATTGCAAGGATTTATTCACAATGTAGGTGATAGTTTTCAAGGTATTAGGAAGTGTTAAGTTTAGCATCTGCAATGAAATGTTATCTGTACCAGTGGCATTAGACTTGATACTTTGAATGATTTTTAAAACTGCATTTTCAGTTACAGGAGCAAAACAAAATTTGGAATTACTAGCCGAATGAGACTCAAAGTATGATTGTAGAGAAGAGTATCCTAAAGGTTGTCTAAGAATATTAAGAAAGTGTTGATTAAGAGTATTAGGATCATTGCACAAGTTGGGTAAAAAATTATCATTAGTTTTAGTTAAGTTTAAATTATTTTTAATATTTTTCCACAAAACTTTTGGTTTGTTAATATTACTGTTTATATTTTTATTAAAATAAGCATGCTTTTCACAGTGTATGGCTGAGCTTTTTTGTGGACAGTATTTTTAGTTGCATTCCATTTTTTAAAACTTCTATCTCTTAATTCCATCATTTTCTTTACAGTATCAGTTAGCCATGGTGTAGATTGCCTTTTAATTTTAACTTATTTTAAGGGGGCATGCAGGTCAAAAAGTAAGGTGATCAGTCTATTGAATTCTGTAACTATCTCATCTATATCATTAAAAACGTCCAACAGAATGTCCTTGAATGGTCTATAAGAGCTAATAAAAGGCGAAAACTTAGGCTTCTTGAAGCTGAACTGTGCTGTGACAACTGCGTGATTTCCCAGATCAGGTATGTGACTGACCATTACAGTACGTGCCTCTGCATTAGTACAAACAACGTCAATTAGGGATTCTGAGTGATCTGTAAAATGTGTAGGTTCAGTAACAACTTGTTCAATGTGTAGAGAGTCCAAGAACTGTGAGAGCAGTTTATATTTACCGTCTAACGGGTGAAGCATATTGATGTTAAAATCCCCTAATAATATGATATGATCATACATCGTTAGAGAGCACCAGAATTGTGTTATAGCATCAATAAACAGGCTAGCATCCATCCATGGTGGTCTATATGCCGTGCCCACTGCAATTTTATGTTTATTTATTGTGAGGCTAAGCCACATTTGCTTCACGGAAGGCGTTTCAGGATTGGGAATCAGTCGCGCATTGATACCTTGCCTGACAAAAAACCCAACACCACCTCCACGACCATCCCTTCGTCGTGGACGATGACGAAGACGATACCCAGGGACTATTAGCGATCTGCCATCTTCCCCCTGCCTTAGCCAGATTTCGTTTATGGCCATAATATCTACCGATAGACGGTCCATCATGGTAATAAATTCATCGTGCTTGGTCCCCAATGATCCTGCATTAAAAAGGCCTACTGTGAACAATTTGCTATTCTTAACTACCATTTAAAATAAGAAAAGTATATTACAATAAGTATAGTAATAATATTAGAGGGTGTATAATTATAAAAATATGTGACAAGATTATATTTATTAGGTATTTTTATAAAAGTATAGATGTGAAATAATAATGTAAATAGGAATATCATAAAATTTACTTGTTGTATATAAAATAGTATAAGATTATAAGTGTTCAATGCATGCAGTATAACTACATCAATAAAATAATATATAAGTAAAATATATAAATTTTATATGCATATTCAGTAGGTCTGAGAATCGGCTACTGGGTACTTTATATATTGATAAGTGCATTTGTTGAATAAATAATAGTAAATTATTACAACCTGAGACTGACGGCGACCATTGTTTGTGCGACGAGATAGCGATCGACGTTGCCATGGCGACATACTTATTTAACATTTAGTCACTTCAATAAAATAATATGGGCGAAATACTTTATATTATGGCAAAGCAAAGTTTGCCGGGACAGCTAGTGTTATTATATTTTTAAGTGTCAGGAGTTAATCTTGTTTGCCACAATTGCTGGGTAACAATAACTGAAAGTCTTGCTCTACAAGAAGAGCTAGATGTCATATAATATTATCTTCAATTTACTTTCAGCTTAGCAAATAAGTCGTGAAAATAACTAAATATTTTTAATAGGTAGTAGTAGGTAAAGTAGGTAGGTAGGTTTATATAATATAGGATAGGAGCTAATATATTAGCTATAATAGAATTATATTTCAGTATAATAAAGCATTATGTAGGTATATTATATGATAATTAATACATAGTATAAATATCAGGCCAATCTATAATGGTAAAAAGATAATGTTGAAAAAAATTCTTCATCTGAAATCGGCAGCAGAACTTTTTTGTCAAACTTAATAAGCTATATTTGATATACATCTATTGTTATATTAAATATCTTATTATTATAAATTATTGAAAATCTTGGAAAAGGGCTTGAATTATTTTTCTTTCATGCACATTTTAATAGTATGTAAAATAACCAAAAAGTTGAAAAAAAATATTTCTTTAATAATGGCGCCATTTTAAGTTCTTTTCTCAGATATCTAATACTATGAAGACTTTAGAACACTCATTTTTATACGATTTTTTGATGTCCACACTGGGCCTGAGACACTATGGAGAGTGGGCTTTCCCCTTTTCAATCCAGCGATGCCGATTACATACAAAAACCTTCTTTTCAAAAGTCGGTTAAGAAGATACGAATAAAAGCAATACAAAATGAGTTTCGGATTTACTGGCAATTCTTTAGAAACATTAACCGTTATCCCTTAACTTTGCCAATAGCACTTACAAACAACTTTTATACAGCCTGTTTATACGCTCAATCGCTTCATATAACTACAACGTGCGTCTCGCACTTTTAGTGCTAATGGAAATATTTTATGGGCCTAGTGTAGGGCGAAGTTATTAGTTACTAGATGACATTTTTCCAGGATAAAAGTACCCTATGTCCTTTTCCGGGACTCAAAGTATCTCCATACCAAATTCGAGCAGAATCGATTCAGCGATTTGGGTGTGAAGAAGTAACAGACAGACAGACAGACACACTTTCATATTTATAATACGTGACTGTTGTGAAATGAAGTGAATCATTAGTATGGATAATCTTTATATCTATACTTATAATATTATTATTTTTTAACAAAAAAATTAAAACCGACTTCCAAGGTAAAAACAAAAGTAATACGTCTTATTCTTAATCTAAAAAGAATCAAATAATTCTTATTCCTTATTATAGTGGCGTCTTCAGACTTCGCCTAAACCTCAACTATTTCTGTACTCAATCTTCATGCTTTTGAAGTCGGTACCATTTTACCTTAGCGTAATTGCTATGTCAAGGATCTCAGAACTTTTCCGGGCTGTATATCTATCTATATTCTATCTTTTATATATATATTCGGCGGCGTACGCAAAATAAGTAATTTTTCTGGTTGATTTTTTCACCTGGCGTCCGAAAAACCCAAATATCTTACGAAACCCAATTTTTTCAAAAATAAAATTTAGCCTTTGTTCAGCACAAATAATGTAGGATTTGCTTGGAGTAGTTTAAATAAAGCCAAAATCCTCAAACTTATATATACTTAATATCTATAAGGATTCAAGAGTTCTGTTGGGTACCTTCAGAACCAGGGTATATCCTGGTGCAAAATCTTACTTTTTGGTAGTATATGCCTGAAATACTTCAGAAAAAATCGAAATCACCATATGTTCCCATATAAATTTCAAGGAGTCCCCTCGATTCCTCATAGATTCCATCATCAGATCACCGCTTTTGTGAACATGGTACCAACCTCGGATTCAACCATGTACAACAACAAAAGAATCATGAAAATCGGTCCATAAACGGCGAAGTTATGGTTGAACCTACAAAAAAATATATATAAACAGACGAACGTATAACCTCCTCCTTTTTGGAAGTCGGTTAAAAATCGTAGAGGTAAAATTTTTGTACATTGAAAATAAACTCGAAAAAATGAGTCAGGGGCATGTTAGAAGAGGAGTAGAACACATTTTAACTGTTTTTGAAATTTTTGTTTCTCTGTCTGTCTGTTTGTCTGTTTGTCTGTTTGTCTGTTTGTCTGTTTGTACAGGCTAATCTCTGAATCCACTGGACTGATTTCAATGAAATTTGGCATGGTGATACCTTACAATATCCCTGGTCAACATCTTAGATACTTTTTTTTAGCCGACTTCCAAAAAGGAGGAGTTAATGTTCGCTTTGCTGTTTGTGGTCAGATTTTCAAAATTCTTTTTTTGTTGTATATATTGTTAACCCGAATTTGATACCATGTTTACAAAAACGGTGACTTGTTAATGGTTTTCTCGGGATCGGGAGGTATCGACGGAACTCCTTTACAACAAAAACATAACAATAATTTTCACTTTTTTTATGTAAAATTAACATAACATGCCACCAAAAAGTAAGATTTGCACCAAGGCATATCCCAGGGTATAGGGCTTCCGGAGGTTCCGTTGCTGAACGGAACTCCTGATTCCTATTAGATAAGAAGATAAAATAATACATAATATTATGTAGGGGGTTCAGCGTTGTTTAAAATACTGGAAGCACATGCCACTATGTCAATTATATTAATCATCATGATCACCACCATCATTACACCATCCATAACCACATTATGATGCTTTAATTGATTTTTTTCTGTATTCTTTTGCATTAAAAGGATCAGAATCGAAATTGATAATTTAAATTATTTTGCCGTCTCTGTCCGATTGCTTTGTAAAATAATTATTATTTTATTAATTTCAGGCCATCGCCCCGAGCAAACGACCTTCACCACACATTTGACGCGTTGCCGAGCTCGCACAAAAATCCTATTTTTTTACTTATCTTAGTTCAAAATTGATCTAAAAATAATTAAAACGGGGAATATGTAGTTAATGAAATTGTCTATCTATTGTCGTGTGTTTCTAATAATCGTAATTTGTAAATACTAGGGAGATGCTGAAATTATGCTTCAATTTTAATAAATTGGTATGACTTTGGAAGTTAATATCATGAGTATAATAAACAAAAACAAAAATAGACGTTAAACTTACACCTGATGATTTATTTCGATACCGGTCGTGTGATTTGTTAAAAGTTATAATAACATCTTAATAATTATTTATAGTGGAAAAAGTGCAAGAAAAGTGTGTTTTATTAGTGTTCAAAAATAGAAAATTTAAAACGGGGAAAAGAATGCTGATATACCGAAGATTATTGCTGTATTTTTATTATATCTTTGTAGCTTTCAAATTATGAGTTTATAAGGCTCTAAATACGTTAAATTACGGAATCTCCGTAGGGGAAGGCCCTTAAGGGCTTTAATTTGTATTTGATGCAATGGTTGCGAAAGTGCAAATTTCATAATGGGATTCATGAGGTATTGAATAAACTCCTCGAATTTTAGAAAGTGTGACTTTCGCAGTTATTGTCGCGAAGGTGGAAATTTCACAATACAAACTATGAGTTTTGGAATTGAAGGAACTACTCGAAATTTACAACGAAAACCAAAGTGATTACCAATTCTAGCAAAGGTTGATCTTCAAAACTTTTCCCTAATATTCGTAAACGATTATCCAAACCCTGGATGGATATTGACCACTGCGTATCTCAATTCGTTACCGGCCATGGAAATTTTAAAGTCAAACTTTCCGGATCTAAGCATAGGTAGAAGATGTGCTCGACCGAAGGCAGTATGAATAAACCACTCATCATGTTCTCTGGGAGAGTTTTTTCTGCCAAGACAAAATAACTACAATGCTAGACAACCTACAGTGTAAATCTGATGTCGCATACTACGATGATATCGTGGACAGCGCTGTAGAAACTTCCGTGCCTTCAAGCGCTTTTGTCAAAATTATTATTGGCAACAGGCCTGACTCTAACACAACAAATTTCAATATTAATTTAGCTAAAGCTTACTTGTCACAATTATTATTATTAATCCTTCAAGCCCCATAAGAGCACCGGTGATCGCGACAACAATAGAATACAGTAGCATTTCCAAGAATCCGCGATCGAAGGATTATAGTTTATTTTCGTGGTGCTTCCCCTAAAACCTAAGTTATTTGACATTCGGCCACTGCAACTTTTTGCTGTCTTCACTTTGAATAGAAAGAGGAATTACAATTCTTCATACTTACTTCTATTTTCTTCTGATTAATTTCGTTGCGGGTCCCAAATCAGTTTGAACATGTCCCTCGGGCTCCCTGAGATCATATCAAAGGGTTTTCATGGTTGGATACCGCCGTCGATCCTGGCGACACAGGAGATACAGTGAGAGGAATGTGTGGTGGCCGGTGGGCCAACGCCCATAAAGAGTCCCCTTCGCGTAAGCAAGTAAACAACTTTAAGCATTATTTTACTCTGGTTTAATTGTAGGTTAGGAATCTGAGAGTAAGAGGTAGGTAAAAGAGGGATAGAATCCTCTATCTCCGTCACATGTTTCTTTCCCCTGTCCTGTGGCCCCCATCCCCTGTCCACGCCACGGCGGTCTTCGAAGAAAGGGTTTTTCAAAATGATAAGTATCTGTGGTTCAAGTTCCCTGGGTGTTTGATGTACTTAAATTAAAAATTTCTTGTTTAATATAGATCCAAATAAAATAGTCATAGATGGGTTCAATTTTCTAAACCTCGATTATAATACCATACCTTCACGCGAACGACGTTGCGGGCAACAGCTAGTCGAAGAATATATTTTCTTTAAAGAATATTTATATAAATAAATATAATCAAGAGTCTTTGACTTTTTAAAAATCTGCCTGTATATTATGTGGTTAGGCTTATTGCTTGTCTTTTTTTCCTTCATTGTTGTGTGCTTTGTTTTATTGTAGTGTACTGTGAATTTTATGTCGAATAAATGTCTATTATTATTATTATTATACAGGGCTCGGAATCCCGGTTAATCTTCGCGATCCTGTTCGTTAGAAACGCCATACATTTCCAAAAGAGCGTTTTCATTTCGAGTCCGCTCTGAACGGAAATTATTCCTGGTTCCTGTTCAAAGAGCAAAATGAAACTGCTCCTGCTCAAAATACCCCGCTTTTTCGCCCCGCTCACTCACACACACCACGACCCTTACCCATTGTCCACACATAAACAAGTTATGGCCTATTGGCTATTAGATGGTGCACTAGACAGGGATAGAAGATATCACTGCACTAGTTACTTTCCGCGAGGAATTAACCAGGCTATTTCAGAAGCAATACCGCTCGCATCTCGGTTTCGCTCCGAGCGAACACTTATCCAAAAACCTGGTTAAAGAGCGTCTTAACCTGGTTAAAAAATACCGGTTCCGAGCCCTGCCTGTATAGAACTTCTTTAATGTGAAACGTTAATGATATTATTAAAATAATTAATATTGCAGATACTGTATTAAAACTAAAGTTGAAAGGCTTAGAAATCTATTTGAATCTTAGAACTTTAGATTTCGCAAGTGTCGAGATAAACTTTAAAAAAAACCTACTTTCTATTTGTAACGAATAATTTTTTATATAAGAGCTAAAGAAGCAATCGCTATATGAATGTTGATATTGTTTTGGAATGTAATTTGTGCATGTGACGTCATAGTCGAACCTGCGTCCGTTTTTACGGCACTCCTGCACTGAATTATTTATGTGTCGACATATAAATGTATATTAGGAATGAGACCAGTAGAGGCTCAAAGTGTCCTCATTTTAAGTGCCCCATTGGGATACTCGAGTTTTACTTTTGCGACAAGAAGACAATGATGCACAATAATTGTAAAAAAATTAAAGTTATCAATAAACAATAAAGATAGACGAGATAATACTGTGGCGGTACCCACATTTCACCTAACATTCCATATATATATATATATATATATATATATATATATATATATATATATATATATATATATATATATATATATATATATATATATATATATATATATATATATATATATATATATATATATATATATATATATATATATATATATATATATTATGTAAGTATTTTTTTCATTTTTTTTATTTTATTACTATAATATATGACCGTATTTATACATATTATATTGTTATTTACAATGTTTAGTTTTAAGCCTTTATTTCTAATATTTTTATACTTTAAGCACAACGCCCTTTTCTCCAGCAATTTGCTTCTTTCTAACAAAGGTTGCCTGGAAGAAATTTCTATGTAGTAATAAGGCCGCCTTTGTGTGCTCTCTTTTTTTTTTTTTTTTTTTTTTTAACGGGCTTTGGCCCACCACACATTCCCACCACTGTATCTCCTGTGTCGCCAGGATCGACAGCGGCATCCAACCACGAAAACCCTTTGATATGATCTCAGGGAGCCCGAGGGACATGCTAATACTGTCTTGGGACCCGCAACGAAATTAATCAGAAGAAAATAGGAGGAGTAGGAAGATTCCAATTTCCCTCCCCATAAAAGCGGGAGACAGCACAAAGTTGCAATGACCGAAAGTCAAAGAACTTAAGGGGGAGCACCACGGAAATAAGGTTAATACTTGTGACTCCTAAGCTAAAGCTAAGTTAATATTGGAGTTTATTGTGTTTGACTGTTGCCAATAATAATTGTGGCAAAAACGCTTGAAAGCACGGAAGTTCCTAGCGCTGTCCACGAGATCACCGTAGTATGCTACTCCAGATGTACAGAATAGGTTGTTTAGCATAGTAGTTCTTTCGTCCTGCCAGAGACTGCACTCCCAGAGAACATGATGCGCGGTTTGTTCAAACATGTTGCCTTCGGTCGAGCACTCGCACATGGGTGATGCTACTAGTTTAAATCCGTAAAGTTTGGCCTTAAAATTTCCATGACCGGTCAGGAATTGAGAAACGCAGTGATCAATATCCATCCAATGTTTGGATAGCCGTTCACGAATATTAGGGAAAAAATTATAAAGGTGTCGCCCTTTGGTGGAACAGTCCCATCGTGACTGCCATTCGGAGATTAGGCTTTGCACAGAGTTTTGTAAAGGTTCAAACAGTCTTGCTATTTTAATTTTATCGCGAGCGCTTAAAAAGAACGGGTTGTCAATGTTTTTTTTATGATAGTACATTGTCGCACGACGCTGAATCTCAAGGTCAACGGGTAAAACTCCGGCTAACACAGGTAAGGCTTCGGTGCTTGTGGTCCTGTAAGCTTTGCATAAGAATATAAGAGCAAGACGTTGGCTTTGTAGCAACTTGCGACGAGCCGCGCCGATTGTTGCTCTGTCGGCCCACACGGGGGCCCCGTAGCAAATGCTGCCTAGGTAAGTAGCAGTGTAAATTAATTTTAGGGTTTTGAAGGAGAGGCCCCATGTCGACGTAGATATTTTGGTAAAGGAGTAAAAATTGCGCTTCGCTGTCTCACCGGTTTGAATTATATGTTCTAAAAATGTAAATTTATTTTCCAAGTAAAAACCAAGATAACAGAGTGACTGTTTGCGTTTAACGTTAATATTGTCAAGTTTAATGCTAGGGGAAGATATAAGGGACCCTTTTAAAAGAATTTGGTAAGTTTTATGCGCGGCGAATTTCAGGCGATTACGTTTACCCCAGCTCGATATTAAATTAAGACTATCATTGGCTTTAGATTCAATTTCGGAACGTGAATTTGCATGAACGATGAGAAAACCGTCATCGGCGTAGCCAACTAGTACGCACAGCGGTGGTAGGGGAAGACTTAATAAATCATCAAATCCGAAGTTCCATAGTTTTGGCGAGATAACAGAGCCCTGAGGGCAGCCGCATGTTAAATCTTTGGCGTGTGTACAATGGCCAAGTCGAAGCTTAGTTTGACCGTTAAAAAAATAAGAACGTATTATGGCATAAATATTAGAGTAGCAACCTCGATTTTTTAGTTTTAATAATAACATCGGCCACCAAGCATGATCGAACGCGCCGGAGATATCTAATGAAATGGCGACCACGTATTTAGATTCCGAAAGATTTACTATTTTTCTAACTTCCATAGCCGCGTCAACAGTCGATTTCCCGGCGGTGAAACCGAACTGATGACTATGAAATTTAGGGCCACCGGGTAGCAGGCGAGGTACGATGAGACGTTCTAGTAATTTACCTAAGCAAGGCAGTAACGTTATCGGACGGTAAGATTTTGGGTCGTCAGGAGGTTTGTTTCCCGCTTTAGGTATTAATTTTAAGCAACCGGTGCGCCAAATTTTTGGAAATATACCTTCTGCGATACATCTGTTGTAAACATGTAGAATCGATGAACTGGCCGCTAAGCACGCTTGTTTTATCATAATATTCGATATTTTATCCTCGCCCGCAGATTTTTTTATAGGCAAAAGGTTTACTATTTTACTAAACTCCTCCGGAGTTGGTAAATCTGAGGCCGGTGTATGTATGGGGTCTAGCATTCTACTCCTAATGTCGCGGTGGTGTTCATCATCCAAGGAGGGCTCATCGTCTGGGATGAGAACGTTTAGATATGCCTTCGCCGTTTCGTCTAAGCTACAAGTGTAAGAGTTGTTAATTTTAATATTTGAGAAAAAGCTTGGCTCATTACTACTACCGGGTTTAAGCTCGTGGTATAAAGAGGACCAGGGGCCCTCTTTATCCAGTCTATTCGCGGCATTCTTCAACATATTATTTTTCGCTAACGTAACGGCGGCGCGATAGCGTGACCTTGAAATGCGTAGGTTATTCAAACTAATTATGTAATTATAATTCGAACGATCGTGGCCAGATTTACGAAGATTATTGATTTTGCGCCTGGCCCTTCTAAATTCCCGACGAAGATTAAGAAGGTTACTGTTCCACCATTTGTGTGCTCTCGCCATTTTATGTCTTTTTATTATGTATGTTGTTATTGTAACTATGATTGTGCACAATAAAGTATTCATTCATTTATTCATTTATTCCTGCATCGCGCTATCGAAGTTTTCTGAGCGCGTCGGTACGACAGCTGAAATGTATCAAGTGGGCTTCGGCCTGACCGAGCATACCACCTCGCTCGGTCGGAAGATCTTCCTTTGGCCTCTACGCATATTCCCACATTAGTGACCCTCGACAGAACACGCCTCCTTCATCATCATCACTCTCCGCCCCTCCGCACCGCGCCAGCCAGCATCGCCTCATCGGGTACCTCGTCCACTAGCCGCAATGTACCGCAGCCTGGGCGACTCCGCATCGGCATCATCGGGCTTTCTCACTACACCGACCGGTCAGCACGCAGAGCACATCTCTCCTGTAGCGCTAGCACGCCGACCAGCGGAAATGCGAAAGTATATATGGACAAACTGTGGAAATAAACCTAAGGTGCCGTTCCGATATTTTTTCGTTCCGAAAAATTCAATTAAAATGCCAATTTATGACAGACTATAAATCCAAAAAATTGAAATAATATCCTACATTATGACATATACTATAGTCTGTCATAAAGTGGCATTTTAATTAAATTTTTGTCGGTCGTGATTAGCCGCGGTAAAGATCGGAACGGCACCTTAGGCTTATTTCCACAGTTTGTCCATACTTTCGCATTTCCGCTGGTCGACGTGCTAGCGCTACTGGTCAGCACGTAGCATCGGCCCCGCACGGCAGCTATCCGACTCACTGGATCCCGTGCAGCAGCTTACAGTTCCGACTCACTGGGACTCACTGCAACAGTTCCGACTCACTGGAACTCTCTGGCACTGGCGACTCAAGCGACAAGACTTCAAGATTCGTCCTCCGGTCTTCGGGGGGGAGTGATGTAGCGGTACCCACATTTCGCCTAACATTCCTGCATCGCGCTATCGAAGTTTTCTGAGCGCGTCGGTATATATACGACAGCTGAAATGTATCAAGTGGGCTT
Organism: Polyommatus iphigenia; assembly: GCA_963422495.1. NCBI lineage: Eukaryota > Metazoa > Arthropoda > Insecta > Lepidoptera > Lycaenidae > Polyommatus > Polyommatus iphigenia. The sequence continues at coordinate 28,565,154 of OY730188.1, read as the reverse complement.
CGGCCTGACCGAGCATACCACCTCGCTCGGTCGGAAGATCTTCCTTTGGCCTCTACGCATATTCCCACAATATTATTATTAGAGTAACTTAAGTAAAACTAGAATAATATTTTTTGTAGCTAATAAAAGTTTTAAGTCATTACCTGTCTATTTTTTTTCTATCATTCAGGTGAAATTATAATTTTATCAAAAATTATATCACCTTATCAGGTGACATAATTTTTCAATATCACGCAGTGATGGCAGTACAAATATCTTGTATAAGGTGTAAATAGATAAAACTGATTACCTAAATGCTCGGGCTAGCCTATCCTTACGCAAGAATCCACGCGTGCCGCTAAAAATACAATTGATTCTAGCCACCCTCTATGTTTTTGATATTTTCATGTGTTATTTGTTTTCCATTTTGTTTTTGCATTGTTTTCGAATGGACACCGGAAAGTTATACACAACAATACATTTTAATTTCATGGAATATAAATGTAATTTATGGTTTTTGTATTGCATTTTAAATTGTTTGTTTCTTTGTTGCCGCATAGAGGTATAGGAAAGTCGGATAATTTCATGCTTTTTATTACATATTTATTGCCTGACCACATCCTGAACACAAAAACGTTTGGCAGGAAATATCTATGACCACGGTAAGCAAACTGTGCACTAAGCACATATTTATATTTTTTTAGTTAACTCTTTGCGCTGAACAGCTTTGTTTAAGTCCCGAAGAAATGAAAAGAGTCCTGAAAAAGGCTATAAAATTATTTGACCCGGAAAAATGTACAGGCGCTATACTGTACTCGGCGAAACATGGCGGTAGCGGTCATTGACTCCCTGTCAAAAACTTGTCATTTTCTATATAAACCACGACTGGCAGTGAAGTGTCAGATGTTGTTAATCGCGGCTTTGTATAAAAAATGACAAGTTTTTGACAGGGAGTCAATGACGGCTACCGCCATGTTTCGCCGAGCACAGTATAATAAGTAAGCATATTTTGGTAATTGATATGGACTATGAATATAATTATTTAGTACTTTGTGTTTATTAGCGTAGCAGTTTTATTTACGTACTGAGGGTATACTTAAGGCCGTGTTCAGACCAAACTGACTATACGCCGCCGAATGTGAGCAGGCTCACTGTGAGCCCCAGTGTGAACGTGGAAATAAACGGTATCGAATGCCTACGCCTAACGTAATGGCGTATAGTCAGCTAGGTGTGAACGAAAAAGTGAATTTGTATGGAAATACAATAAACTGCGTAACGCTCGCTCACATTCAGCGGCGTATAGTCAGTTTGGTGTGAACACGGCCTATGTGCTGTCTCTAAAGTTCTCAGATATATTATCTAGTCCAGTTTCGCTTTCGGAAGTCTTGTTCAAAAGAAAATATTCATAGCGAAAGTTTTATGTATGAAATATTAAAATCGTAGCGAGCGTGTAAAGTTTTTATGAGTTTTAGGCGCGGATATTCGGCAGACTGTTATCAACCTGAACTTGGATATTAACGAGGTAATCATAATAATTATTCAAACATGACCCTCCTTCCGGTGCAGTCGAGTAAAGATGTTACTTAGGTTTATCGCAGTTCTTAGAATTATTATTCAGAATAGTTGACTGTTCTGTCTCCTTCGGTCGGAGATTCTCGGAATTGCCATGTATTCTATTGTTGTCGCGATCACCGGTGCTCGTACGGGGCTTGATGGGTTAATTAATATTCTTTATAAAGTAAGAGCCAGTGATGGCCAGACTTTCCACATTTTATAAGAGTTGAAAGTTTACCTGTTTGTGAACTTTACAGAGGTAAGAACGACCAGCAACTATGGAGTTTCGGTCGTGGTTACTTTAGGAGGTATCCAGTTCTCAAGGGCTACCTGACCTATCACCTACCTGACTTTCTTACCGCGAAGAATATATCTCGCCTATAAAACAACAGAATAAGGTAAAGATAAACTATGATAACATGGCATCTGGCCCCTCCAAAATTCAAAATGTTTGAAGTGCGTTGTCAAAATGTTTGAAGTGCGTTGTCTTGCGCGGTCGGCTAGCTATGATTAGTTGACCAACAAATCTTTGTAATAAGTGACATTAAGTGAAATATTATGATTGGTTGAATACTTACTACATACGAACTCTTTCATATGGATGGTTACACACATTGAAACAGTAATTTGGAGGGGCGCGCCATGTTATCGTAGTTTATCTCTACACTTTTTGCTCCTGTCAAGAATGACAAATGCCGTTCATAAAAATGAAATCAAAACACTCGAAGTAGTGATTGTGCTAAGTACAATGGCCCCTTTTATTTGTATGCAAATTGAGTTCAGAACTTCGTTTGCCGGAATTTTGTTTTTATCCGCAAATCCCGTTGGCCTTTTAAAAGATTTCTGCTAAGCTCTCGAGTGACTTGTGACATTCTGCGCTAGACGTAAATGTCAGGGATGTTGCATTCGGAATTCGACAAAATTGACGATGCGATTGGCAGTTATCTAAAATGCATTCGCCGGAGGTTTCAGAGAATTGGAAACATAACTCTTTAAAAAATAACCAATAATTATTTATTATTGTGTTTATTCTATAATATGGTCCAAGATCCCAGAGTGATCAGACATAACTTACTTTCGCACGGATGAAACCTTATGTTGTCAGTAGCTATGTTGTCATGTATTTAAAATACCGATGTGTTTATGGAGCTCTCCGTGTGACACCTGGGTAGGTACCAGATCAGAAAGGTAACAAAAAATTACAGTTATTTAAAACTTAATTTATCATGGCTGATTCTTAAAATTTTATCAGACGCTTTAAAGCTCCACAAAAAATAATTTTTTTTAGGCGTTATTTTGTAAGGTGGTGGTTCGGGAGAATTGAAACCAATCGATGCTTAATTAAGACTGCGTTTATTTAATATTATGTTACGATTAAATAGTCCAGCATATAGTGCTGTGACATACGATTAGTGTTGTGACCCTATACATTATTTTACCTCTACATCACCCTTCTTAATAATAAAAAAAAATAAATACATTGTGCATTTTTTAAAAGTTCTTATATAGTTAAATCATTATTTTTAACATAAAGTTTTGTTCTATTTTTATGCACAACATCTACTGTACCTTTTTTATTTATAATTTCTACATTAGGTGACATATCTTTTACAACTTTATATGGTCCTGAATAAATATCTTCAAACTTATTACCTATTTCATTTTTAACTAAAATCAAATCATTTACTTTATAACTTACAGGTTTAATATTTTTATCATCATCTTCTGTACTGCTTATAGGCCGTAACCACAAGGCTCGCCAAAATAAACAGGATAACGACTGTTAGTAGAATATTTGTTGTTGAAATATGCCAACGAATTTTCTCGATCTGCCCATTGTTTTATCCCCCTGCAGCATTCTGGACGATTACAGTTTCTTCCTTAGATCGTTGCTTTCCCATATTTTCGGAACGTTGGCACAGGCAAGTTCGAAGGAGGACTCCGGCTAATTAATTCCATTGTTCCAATCAGCAGCTATGAGGCACACGCGACGGATATGGAGACGGCTTCAAATTCGCGGCGCGACGCGACGGCTCACATGCAGGCGCCTGGCGGGGTCGCCACGGTGCGTCCACATTTGTATCATTTGCGCGATCAGTCCGATCAGATCTCCGTCGCGATCATCGCGCCGTATCAAGTATGCGTGTCATAGTGTGGACGCCTATTAGATCATTCTGCCGATCATGCGAGTATTTGATACGGCATGTATTAGATACGCGGTTAATAGCGATCGGGGCGTATCATGATACGCGTAACATTTTGACACGCTTCGATGATACGCGACGGAGATCTGATCGCGCAAATGATACAAATGTGGACGCACCAAGGTGGTGGTTCGGGAGAATTGAAACCAATCGATGCTTAATAAAGACTGCGTTTATTTAATATTATGTTACGATTAAATAGTCCAGCATATAGTGCTGTGACATACGATTAGTGTTGTGACACTAAACATTATATATCCTCTACATTTTTTACTTCATATAGCGTTATCTAGATAAGATTAACCAATCCAGCAATCTAATCCTCTCGCTTCAAAGGTTGCCTGGAAGATATTGCTGCTTAGTAATAAGGCCGCCTTTGTGTGCTTTCTTTTTATTTTATAATTAATATATTTTAAACTTTGTCTATGTAATTTGATTGTGCACAATAAAGTATATTTTTATTCATTTTCATTTCATTAACATCATTAAATGTGACGTCTCTACAATCTACATATTATAGTACGTCAATGCGTTTCACATTAAAAGCCCCTGATGGATCATAAGAGACTTTATTATTAAAGCAGACTAGTGTAATCCAGGGCTTAGGCCTAAATATTAATAGCAAGTCTAGACAGGTAAATTTTTGGGTGTTAACGGTCAATTTTCTACTTTTTTGTCAAGAAAATAGTGGCCTCGTGTGACTTTCCTATGCCGGTTCTTATCCGGTTAGTTCCTGAATCGGTGTTAGGGTTGATTCAGACCGCAACGCGACGCGTAGGTGCATTTCTAAATTTGACCCTTAGACGTCGTAGCTACTTTCCTTAAAGAGTTATTTTATATTCAATTCGGAAATAAATTACTTTTATTTAATTATATTTCATTTCAATGTTGAGGAAACATCACTCTCTATAATGTGTGACCAAACAAGGTGATAATACTTTAGGGTGTGTGTGTCCTTAATATAGAGTTCCCTGTAAAAGTAGCAGCGAAAGAGCATTTTTTTATTTTCCTATAAAATAGCAAAAAGTTACTCTTTCAGCGCCGTTACTTTCACAGCGAACTAGGGGGACCCATACAACACAAAAAGCGATATCTCTTAGTTTTGTACACCCTTAATATAAGTATTATCACTTAGTTTTGTTACACTCTGTATAATATGTAGTTGGAGTGATATAATTATCGCAAATGTTGTATTCCCAAACATACCAAAGCGCCCTGACCGTAATCCACGTCCTAATTACTCATTAGTTGGCAGTTACCATGAGCCATCGATTTTGTAATCAGCGTTATACATAATAATATAAATGTCTGTCTGTCCTTTGTCAATATAAACAGGAGAAGCTAAGTGATAGATAAACGAACATGGCTTAGCCCTAATGGTGGCTTTCCGATCCCCGCAAAAAGCGAACGCGACCGACTAAAATTCAAATAAAATGACTAGGTTTATTTTTCTACTGACAATATTAGTCTAGCGAACAAAACAATCACTGCTTTACCTAGCCTAGTTCATATCGTAGCATTTTATTTAAATATTTGTCTGTCACGGTTGCCTGCTGCGTACGTATGATTAAGATTAACATAGGCGGCGTGGTTGGTTGCAATGTATTTTAACCGTTTTCGTCAGGTGGGTTGTTGATGACAAGTTTTTCTTTCAAGTCAAAGTGGCAAAGACTCTCATTGAAAAGTACCAAATTAAAATCAATGAAAGCTTGTTTATTTTGATAGGAATTTCCAGTCAACAAGTACGACACTTGAGTTACAACCGTGTTTATTTGTAAACTTGGCGACTGGTTTTCCTCAACTTGAGGGGCACTCATTAAGGCGTAACAAAATGACAGAATTTCTTTAAGTGCCCTCGTTTGTGTAAGGAAATGGGCCAATGGGAGATAAAAAAAATTATGCCACTTTAAGGTAAAAACGGCGTTAAGCCGAGCTTCGAGAGGGATTCTTTTAATTTACGGTTTTGTTGCGAGTAAAAATAAGTTGCAACTGGAAATGTGTTGCTACGGAAAATAATGTATTTTCAAAAGTATCAATATGCTTAGCATTTTATTTCGTCGACTGTACAATACGCAAACTTAGCTCATCGAAAAAGCGATGCGTCGCAGGTTTCTTAAGTTTTAACCTTAGGCCGGCCACTTAGGGTCAATTCAGATCGCAACGCGACGAGGCGAGGTGAGGCGCGGCGCGACATTTTGTATGAATTTGACAGATTTCAATTGCGTGAGACGTCTTGAGAATCTGTCAAATCCATATAAATTTAGAAATGCATCTACGCATCGCGTTGCGGTCTGAATCAACTCCTAGTCCGACCAAACAACGTAGGTCCGCTATCTGCTTATTAATCAATTTCTCTGGAAGTAGGTACAACAAAATTAACAACTTTTTCACCTAGCTAGACATAATTTTAGTACATTGACTATACGAGCACTAAAACTACTCCCAACTAATTAAGCACAGTCTACACGGTCGAAAATTGTTAGTTACTAGTTCGTTGATTGATTTGGGTACATTTGTAAAAGGGTGTGCCGGCTTCTAATGAATATTAAATTATATTGTGCCCCCAGCCTTTGTATTGTTTACAACTTGTGGCACGATATGTAAGCTTTATTTAGGAGTTAACCGTGCTTTAACTATATGGATATTTTTAACAGTAAATTATTAAAAATAAAAATCGATCAAATCTAGTCTAGCTATCGAGGTTTTTATAATACAGTCTGGTGACATACAGACGGACAGATGGGCGGACAGCGAAATCGTAGGATCCCGTTTTTACCCTTTGGTTACGGAACCCTAAGAAACACCTTTTATTAAGTCGGTCAGTTCAAAACTAGACGAACTTTAAATACTACAAACGGTTGCGATTACAATTAAATCGTACTCCCATAACCCCATAATAAATCATTACAGTTCATTGGCGACGGGTTAAAATAATTAATTAATAAGTTCGTGCAGATTGTTTATCACGCGGGGACTGTGCATATTTCCACGATTAAACTATACCATCGTGGAAATTGATTCATAGGCAGTTGACAGACCCACGTCATTTGGTCGGATCATGTCAATTCAATGTTAGCTGAGATCTGTCGGATGGGTTTGACGTAACGCGACCAAACTATGTAGGTCCCCCATCTGCCTTTATTTAACTTCTCTGGTAGTACAAAAAAGTGTCTGTTAAACACACGAATTTTTAATATTAGTGTAGATCTGCATTATGGCGCTAGTCTTAACAAGCTCTATGTTATGTCACATTGTCATCACATAAACATATTGACGTCATCAAAATCGAAACATCAATCGATAGCACATATTGTCATGATTCAACATTCCGACTCCCAGAAAGTTCAGAGTGCGGGCGAAGTTTTAAATGAGGCGCTGTAGTTCCCCGGACAAACTTCCCAACTGTATTCTGATAAATGTATGGGAAATATTTGGTATTCAAAGTTGCTGGTGCCGGAGTCACGTATGTCGCAGGGTCAGTTCACATTGAAACGAGACGTAACGTTGACTTTGAAATGGCAAGAGTAAGAGTCAATTCAGACCGCAACGCGACGAGGTGAGGCGAGGCGCAGCGCGGCATAAATTTGTATGGATTTGACAGATTTCAATTGCACGAGGCGACATGCCATTCTGTCAATTCAGTACAGATTCGCGTTTCAGCATCTACGCGTCGCGTTGCGGTCTAAATCAACCCTTAAAGATTTTGATGTATAGTCGCATCGCGCCTCGTTTCATCTTGTTTAGTTGTGATCCTATCGATTATTCCTGGGTAGTCTTACGCCACGCCGCTGTGAACTGAGGTTGCTCAAGAGTCAATGCAATTCAAATCTCGGAAGCCACAGGTTCGATATCGGCGCTGGAAAATAAACGACTTCACTGTTTATAAACTGTTCCAAACCTATATATTGAGTATAAGAAAAGATGTTTTAGGACTACTTAGTACAGGCTTATCAATTTTGATGATTTCGACATAGAATTGATGACACAATAAATTAAAAATATCAGAAGCGGACTATCCCAAAATCTCATATTATCTTTTTCTTCTTTGTCATCAATTCATTCTTTGTCATTCAAATCTCGTATCACGTTCCTTACTTTGATTTTGTTTGTAAATTACAGATTGCAAGATTATAAGTGCCCACTAGATTTTTATTTTCTGCAACGATCTATTTTTAACCGACTTCCAAAAAGGAGGAGGTTATATGTTCGTGTTTATATATATTTTTTGTATGTTCAACCATAACTTCGCCATTTATGGACCGATTTTCATGATTCTTTTGTTGTTGTACAGGGTTAAATCCGAGGTTGGTACCATGTTCACAAAAGTGGTGATCTGATGATGGGATCCTTGAGGAATCGAGGGGACTCCTTGAAATTTATATGGGAACATAAGGTTATTTTTATTTTTTCTGAAGTATTTTAGGCATATACTACCAAAAAGTAAGATTTTGCACCAGGATGTACCCTGGTTCTGAAGGTACACAACATAACTTTTGAATCCTTATAGATACAAGTTTGAGGATTTTGGCTTTATTTAAGCTACTCCAAGCAAAAGCCAACGAATCCTATATTATTTCTGCTGTACATAATCTTAATTTTATTTTGGAAAAAATAGGGTTTCGTAAGATATTTGGGTTTTTCGGACGCCGGGTGTAAAATCAACCACAAAAGTTACTTATTTTGCGTACGCTGCCGAAACTATAAAAGATAGAACCATAAAATGTTCTAGTAATTGTAGATCTTGTAAATATCTACAAAAAAGTCCGCGACACACTATACTTATCTATGTCGAGTGAGGCACAATAACCGTTTTTTTATTTAAAAATCATGAATTTTTTTGGACTTCATTTAAACGCGTTTATTTTACTCATGCTATTAATCCTTATCAAAATAAATTATTTCATCACTAAGTACAGCTTACGCAGATAAAATTTGGTCTTTGAATGATTAAAATTGGACGTTTGGTTTTGAAATGATGGCGAAATTAAAATATTACGATAGTGAGCGTCACCAAGCGGATGCGCGTGCGGGTGGAAGACAATCTGTGCAGTGTGCAGACAGTGCCCTGTGCACCCTTCGGATAATGACTGCGTCCGCGTCGTCGATGTCAGTGTCGTAGTCTGTGAATTGACCTGGGAATCATTTTGCTGACCGAGTCTTTCGGGTAGGCTTTTTGCAGCCGTAACCGACATCCACGCGGGCGGAGCCGCGGGCGACCGTTAGTAATATTATGTACAACTAAGACAACAAGCTATAATATAGCCTTGCATTGTCGTCTCATATTATGTAACTAAAAAGGGTAAAATTATTATTTTTTAACAAAAAATTAAAACCGACTTCCAAGGTAAAAACAATGGTAATACTTATTGATAATCTAAAAAGAATCAAATAATTCTTATTCCCTATTATAGTGGCGTCTTCAGACTTCGCCTAAACCTCAACTATTTCTGTACTCAATCTTCATGCTTTTGAAGTCGGTACCATCTTACCTTAGCGTAATTGCTATGTCAAGGATCTCAGAACTTTTCCGGGCTGGTACCGACTTCAAAAGCATGAAGATTGAGTACAGAAATAGTTGAGGTTTAGGCGAAGTCTGAAGACGCCACTATAATAGGGAATAAGAATTATTTGATTCTTTTTAGATTATCAATAAGTATTACTTTTGTTTTTACCTTGGAAGTCGGATTTAATTTTTTGTTAATTAACTAACCATTATCCTTTAATCTGCTTGTGACATCACAACAATGTATTTAACACAATCGTAGGAGAATCGACTGCACTTATTGGATAAAGTGTAAAGTGATATCAGATTTTCCGTTTTATGTTACAAAGTGCAACGCTTAAAATAAAAGGTGTTTAAAGTATATTATTATACTAGCTGTTTCATGCGATGTGTGATGTCTGAATGATGTTCATGGAAAGATGTACCATCGAGGAAATTGATTCCTATGCAGTTGATAGACCAACGTTATTTGGTCGAATATGTCAATTCAATGTTAATTGTGATCTGTCGGCTGGGTTTGACGTAACGCAACCAAACTACGTTGGTCCCCGATCTGCATAGGAATCAACTTCTCTGATAGTACATTGTACGGTTCCAGCAGCTATTTTTCACCTTCCGGAGACACAACGCAACGCACTAAATCCGTTAACTGGTTTAAGCATGAGATGGTACATACAATTTCGCATTTAAATAATACTAAGTAGATGGCGCCCACAACTCCGTTACTCCAAAAATTATATTATCGCGCGGAAACCGTTTATTTTTCCGGGATAAAAACTTATTTTATTTCTCGGAACACCAAGTATCTGCATAGTAAACAGCAAAATCGGTTCAGCGGTTTGGGCGTGAAGAGGTAATCAGACAGACAGACACACTTTCACATTTATAATATTAGTATGGATAATGGTGGTATGGAATATGAGGTGAATATTACCTTTTTTCATGCCAGCACACTTAGCATGGCCATCATAAAAAAGTTTCCTGCGGAATAGACAAAGTGACAGATAGACAAATCTATAAATCTGTCAGTCTATTCCTTTATATTTCTACTATGCACATACTTGTTTTGCAATATCTTCCACCTCATAGAGCGTTCACGTGAAACGCTCTTCCATACATATTTATTAGTCATCTTGTCTTTACGATAATGCAAGTGTATTAATATGAAATTGCCAATATGGTACACGGAACTAGCTGTTTCATAGTTCATTTTAATCACCAAACTTTGTATGACATAAAATTAAAATTTTAGTACACTAAAGCTGATTTTAGTCAAACGCTGACTGCATTTTCACCATCAGCGCTGATGGCCCGAATTGTATGGAATTCTAGAAAGCGTTTTGAAATAACACGTCTTCGCTGATATTTCATACATTTCAATGTCGGCGAAAACGCGACGGTGACCTGATCACCCAAAGCTTATTATTTCTTCACGTTTGAACCACTGAACCGATTTTGATGAAATTTGGTATAAAGATAGCAGGAGATACTTTGAGTCACGGAAAAGGATAACTGATATACTCTTATCCTGGAAAAGTGTGCGGTTCTGGCACGACAATCGAATTTTAGCGCAACAAAGTTGCGGGCTAGATTTAATCATTAAAATCTCTGGTATTTGAATAAAGAGTTCACCAGCTCACACAAACTAAAGTATACTAACTTGCACCGCAAAACTTTCCGAATTTCGAATATTTGTTAACAACTTTAACAACTTATAATTGATGTTTTGATGCATGCCCCGGGTTGGGTAACTGGGCATTCATAACAACTAACAAGGTATTGTTTCTATAATATTATGTTTATAACAACTATAGAATAAGATTAATAACAAATTATAATAATAGATAATGTTTTAAGCATTTATACTACCATTTATATAAAATATTATAGTTTAGACCAAAGTCTGATAAAAAATCGACCCTGTAGTTTCAAGGACTATTTGATGCAAAGAATCAAAACATTCTTCCTCTTTATTATGTACAGGCAATCAGATTTTTTAAATAAAGAGAAGGACGTTTTTGAGTCTTTTTTAGATATCGTCCGTCATTACCGTAATAGTAACGAAAATTGTTTTAGATGAGATGAGATACCTAGTTAACAGCTCTTGTTTTAACCATCTTTGCAATGTGTGCCGACACCAGTGTAAGAGAGAAAAAAATTGAGAGCCAATTTGTCGATAAAATACGCTATACATCATAACATTGACAACTCAGACACTGATGTCAGGACACATTGTATAATATGGCTCCCATCTACTTGAAAAGTAAATAGTTTTAAAAATTCAGGATTACCTATAGAACAAAATATGGATGAAATATGACAGTGACGTCACAAATGTAGCTCTCATTAGCCGTGATGACGTCGCACGTGTTGAGCGCTAATTAATATGTATATAGCCCTCTGCGGTCAGCACCAACATGTGGCTAATTGAGCTCCCAGATATAGGACATAAGGGCTTAACAATTAGGCTGAGAGGTTTAGTAATTAAAAGTTTTACATTGTGGGAATATGCGTAGCGGCCATAAAGGTAGGACTAGCAAGTTGGCATGCTAGGTCAGGCCGAAGCCCTTAGAAAACTTTGATAGCGCGATACAGGAATGTGGTAATAGTATGCCACAAGGTACTATACTACGCCGAAAATAAGTAGGCGCCTCGTTCTAAGAAAAGTCTATAGTAAGTCATGTACAAGCAGGTGTCAAGTCAATTTCTGATTTCTGTATTTTAAATATAACACGGTCAAATTAACAAGACGCACGGTTTGATGACGTCATTACGGAGCTCGCATGTTATTGCATTCCAGCGGTGCGTCAAGTTAATGTGACCGTGTTGTACTTTGAAAATAATCAAACGTTACTTTACGCTGAATCAAACTAGATGAAATTTGGAATGCTGATTACTTTAGAACCCAGGAAGAATATAGGATAGTTTTCTCTTAGAAAAATTTACAATTCCTGTTTAATAGCAAGGTTCTCGAAATCCATAGAGTTAGAAAGCCACTCGATCACAAACAAGATTTTTCCGTGGGTATTTTTGCTTCGTCACTAGTTTAGATTAGCAACTTTCGAACAGACCCAGTTCAGTTTTGCATACCGTTTCGTATTTTTATGACCGCCCATTCTGAGAGCTTTATTTACGTAAAGATGATATAGTGGAGTTCCCAGAGCGTAAAAATCGTGCTAACCTCCGATTTTTACAATAGTGGATGAAAATTGAAAAGAAAAAAAGGAATGTGTAGCTGATAACATAAATAATAAAGTTTACCTATTGAAAAGTTATGCTTTTGATTTTTAAATTATTCTCTTCCACTTTTAAGTAAACTCATAAACTGCAAAATTTTGAAGAAAATTTGCATTTTTCTTTCTTTTAAATATATAGTAAAATAATAAAATATATTATTATTTTTTTGATTTTATCGTTGCTTATATTCCAAAGAAAGAAAATAAGTTGAAAAAATACATAATTTAGATTTAAAATTAATATTTTTGTATGTAGATGAGCATACCTCCAAATGTGCTTGTTGTGTGCCTCGCCAGGTAAATGGCGTTCCTATTTTTCTTTGGTTTTAAATAGGAAGTTTAAAATTATTTTTTAGGCTTAACAAAGCCTTCTATTTCTTAAGGTGTATAATTTTTAAGCTCTTACTTTATTAAATTTTCTGAAAATGTAGCACAAACTTTTCACGGATATTTCGAAGAAAATCTATATTTTATTTCTTTTGGTTAGGTTTTTACAGAATAAAATATATTTTTTATTAAATTTCTTTCATAAATTATATTTGCTAAAACATACTTAACCCATCAGTCGTGGCAAAACGAGACACAATAGCTTTTTCATTGTTATCGCGGCCGGATGTGGCCGCTTGGGGCTTCATGAATTAAAGGAAAAAAGTACAAATTAGGTTAAGAACTGATATTTTTTGTATTCAGGTAAGCATTTTCCAAACATAGGTCGCAGCATGCGTCTTTAGTATGTACGTGAGATTTGTAGCACCCAATTTTTTTTCTGGCTTTAAGTAGGAAGTTTAAATATATTTCAAAGACTAGAAAAAGTCTTTTAGTTGTCGATGCATTGAATGTTTTAGCTCTCACTTAAATAAATTTTCAACAAATATAGAAAAATATTTTTGGTCTATTTTACACATTTTTGGAGATATTCAAACATTTTTAAGTACTTAAAAGTTATCATTTCTCTAAAAATTAAATAAACACAACAAGTAAGTTTAACACACTTTTCATTACAACACTTAAATCCACCCAAACCCTTTTATCTTGGTTACGACGAGCGTTAATCTCAAAAAACTTTACAAAAACCTTATAGTTGTATTTAGCTTAGTAAAGCAAACTTTCTTTTTTAAAAATTGTGTATTTGGTTAATTTTCAACGTAAACAATCGGATAAGAGTCATTAAATAACAGGAACAAGAATTTTTTTTTTCTGGACCGGTTTTATATGGTGAAATATTAATTTTTAATTATGTAACTAAAAAATTAAAAGCACAAAAAATTTTTGGTAAACTTTGCAAGTTATAGTGTAAAAAAGAAAATGACACCTCAAAAACAAAAATCCATTCACTATTACAATTTTCGGAGGTTAAAACCTCTGGCGACTGCAGTAATAGAAATTCAGCGACGACCTCTGTGGCTCAATTGGTTGAGTTTGTGGCAGCTCAAGCCGGGGGTCGTGGGTTCGAATCCCGCCGACACGACGGAACAAAAAATGTTTTCAATGTTCCCGGGTCTGGATGCGTATTAAATATGTATATGATATACACATATTTAATACGCATCATATAATACGCATATTTAACATTTTTATTATAATAAAAATGTTAAATACATATATGTACGAACCCATCAAACCAGTATAAATTATTATAATTCTGGCTAAAACCAGAACCACAACGTTGTACACGCAAAGACTTTTCTTTACTTTGGCCCATGATAAATAACCATGATTGCAAAACGGACATGGAATGCAATATGCCCCTCTTTAATATAGACACTGGTTTCAATCTATCATGGCCCAATGTAGTATATTATGTAATATGTAGTATGTAGTAATAAGTAATGTCACATAGTGGATTCGAGTTCGATCAGTTTAACAAATATCAATTGTTGCTCGTATTCGTACCTAAACCACTATACATTTTGAAATAAAAACTACTTGCTTAATATTGCTACATGTTGATTTAGTTCCTAGTCTATTACTAAATAAACCTATAACCAGTGAAGTGTGTGTAAAAATCAAGATAAAGTGTACAATCTAGGTAATAGCGGTACTTAATATGTACTTGTGTGTGTTTTCGCCGCACGCGACTCGAACCAATTTCCCCACAAAGCCTGTAATTATGTTAAAGCGAGCCCTCGAGTAACGTTACATACCCTACCCGAGTTTATATTGAATATATATTGAATATATACTGTAGATTCCTTCGTATCTCTCGAGAAAAGTCTTTTTAACCCCCGACAAAAAAGAGGGGTGTTATAAGTTTGACGTGTCTGTCTGTCTGTCTGTGTGTCTGTCTGTGGCATCGTAGCATCCAAAAGGGTGGACTGATTTTGATCTAGTTTTTTTTGTTTGAAAGCTGACATGATTGAGAGTGTTCTTAGCTATAGTTCATCATCATCAGCCTGCTCAGTGCTGGAATATCACGGTTCATCCGGTCCGTGAAGGGCCGATTAGCGAATTGCAGTCGTTTGGTAGGCTTTATATTTTGAATTCTAGTTCGTGACATTTATGAATATATACACATTAATGGAAAGTTGACCTGGTGTTGCAGCATCACCTGGTAATCAATAGGATATCCAACTCCTCGCCATCTTTTTTTTTTTTTTTAATTTTTTATTTATTTTTATGGACGCTTCACACCACGTCAGTCTGGCCCCGTGGTAAGTACCTGAAGGACTTGTGATACGGGTACCAGACAACGGAAATATATTTAATACTTTTATACTATACATATATTTAAGATTTTTATTATATGATACACATATTTAATACACATCCATGACCCAGGAACTTTGAAAACTTTTTGTTCCGTCGGCGGGATTCGAACCCGCGACCCCCGGCTTGAGCTGCCAACAGCCCACCCACTGAGCCACAGAGGTCGTCAATTAACTTAGAGCAATGGTTTCGTGTTTGGGCTCATTTTAATTGCGACACCTAGTAAGACGTATATAAACAGCAAATTTTTGCATGCTGCTGCTGCAGCATCACCTGGATTCTATTGGAGCCGAGCTCCATATGAACCCAAGGTGGAGGTTTTATGTTTGGACTCATATTGTCGGCCTCATCTAAGAAGACATTCATAGATGGTATTCATTGGGATACGATCCTATTGATAGGAATTATTCTGCACTATTATAACCAACACAAGTTTAAAAAGCATGAAATAAAAAACTTTAAAAAGTAATGAAATAATATTTACTGACTTTAAGTTTAAATAATTCCTAAGTGTAAAGTGATATTTTAATCCATAATTGTTGTCAAGGTGTGTCGGGGGACCGCTAATGTAGATGTTTGATTTCACATAACACATCAGTTCACAGCGAACCGAATCGAGACAATCAGTCACTTGGCGATACAAAATGCAAAAGTCGCTGTTGGCGGTCCCCCGACTTACACTTACACTTAGGAATTATTTAAACTTAAAGTCAGTAAATATTATTTCATTACTTTTTAAAGTTGTTTGGCGGGGGTTTTTTTTAATTTCTTAATTTAATTTTATTATAAGGTACTGTATGATGCCCGCTTTGCCGCACCTAAATTCGTTTATGGCGCGCGAACCGTACATTTTTCCGGGATATTTTAAGTATCCTGTGTCTTTTCTCGGTACTCAAGTATCTCCATACCTACCACATTTCAGCAAAATCGGTTTAGCGGTTTGCGCGTGAAGAGAACAGACAGACAGACATTCAGAGAGGCACACTTTGGTATTTATAAATTAGTTTTATGCACTCAAACATTTGAGTGCATAAAAAGACTTTTCTCGAGAGATACGGTGGAATCTTCATTATATATCCCTACTAATTTGTAGAATTGTACCATCTGATGAATGATGCAAATTGTCATCTTGAAATATTACTTACTTTCCAGCCAAGCCCTATCCGAGTTTTCAAAGTGTCATTTTGCATGTCACTGAGTTAATGAATTAACAATTTATTTGAGTGTAGCCTGTTTTGTCCATACCCCAATAACGTGTTTTACGCAAAAAATATCCTTGTAGGTATGTCTTTAGAGCAGGTACACATTGGGCGTTTTGAAGCGCGCGCTTTGCTAACGCGCGTTTTGAGAACCCCGGAATTACCCCGCGCGTTACTGGCGCGCTTGCATATTGTGTACGCTACAATAGAAACCGGGGTTCTCAAGACGTGCGTTAGCAAACGCGCTTCAAAACGCCCAATGTGTACCTGCTCTTAGTTGAAGATGAAAATTGACGTTTTTTCTCGGCCCTAAGCAAACAATAATTCATAGTCGCCAAAAGCGGTCACGTCTGAAACATTACTTAAACAACTCTATGAAAATAGATGTCGGGACACGAAAATCGCTGAAAAATATCGGAAAGCTATTTATCTAAGCGAACTACTGAGGTAAGAGGAAATTAAAGTTCCAGGTAGATAAAAACACAGTGTCAACCAAAATGTTATAAGTTTATCATGAAAATTCCTCCATAACCATACTTCCATACTAATATTACAAATGCAAAAGTGTGTTTGCCTGTCTGTTACCTCTTCACGCCCGAACTGCTGAACCGATTTTGCTGAAATTTGGTATGGAGATACTTTGAGTCTCAAGAAAGAATACCTATAATAATAGGATACCTTTTGTCCCGGAAAATTGTGCGGTTTTCATGCGATAAACGAATTTTGGCGCAACGGAGTTGCTAGTTAGAATATATTTTGCGATTTCCGATAAACTGCCTGGATATTAAACACAAATAAAACACAATACCTATACGTAAACTTTCTCCACTATATAATTACTACAAATTTATCTTAAACACGACCGGTTTCGAAATAAATCATCATCATCATTCGAAACCGGTCGTGTTTAAGTTAAATTTGTAGTAATTAATGAATGTAGTGGAAAAAGTGCAAGTAATATTGTGTTTTTGTGTTTAAAATAAATTTCCAATAAGAACCGTCAGTAAAATCAATTACATAATATTATACCTGGATATTCCCGCCCTTACTAAAAGTTTGGGCGTGAAGAGGTAACAAACAGACATAAGCACACTGTTGCATTTATAATATTAGTATAGATCTTTTCATAAGTGCTTAACAGTTATTGTAAGCACGAAACCTATAAAGAAATTAGCATTCTAAAATTTCACAAAACACGCCATTTCGCTATTAAAGAATGAGCTATGTCCACATTATGCAATTTCATCTTTAATTTTCGTCATCTTCTTTATATTCAACTTTCGTTTGGCATATTCAGTAATTGAATGCGTCAAAATCCACCCGCGTTGAAAGAAAAGTGTCACAGCGAGCGCTACGATTTCAACGCGCGTTCACGCATGCCTCACGTTCGCTGTTGACTGCGCTATAACGCATGCCCTTGATGAACAAAAAAAGGCCCAGTGTGCACAAAGCTATTCGGTAGCCATCTTGTAATCTTTCAATTTGAATCCAACGCTTTAGCAGAATTAATGTACCTCACAGCTGCTTGAGGCGACATATGTGATTTACACATGAGATGGTAAAATGAAGGATTTGCGCAGATAATAAATCTTTGTCTGCGGAAACATTATAGCTTGATATATTTTTTGTTGAAAGCATAAACATAAGTTTATAAAAAAACTTGTTATGGTTTATGTTTTGCAACAGAACCATTGTCGTTATTCTAGTTTTATAGTAATAGAATAATGACAATGGTTCTGTATGAATCTGTTGATGGTGTTCATGTGTTTATTCACGTGTTCAAGGATTTGATATAATTTATTCGAGTGACTTTATTAATAACTAGCTGTGCCCCGTGGTATTACCCGCGGTTTTTATGTGATATATAAAAAGAAATTTGAAAGTCGGTTCACAAACAGCGAAGTAATCGCCAAACATAAAAAAAAAAAACAAACATAACACCTCCTCCATTTTGAAAGCCGGTTAAAATTGAAGCCTATGTGTTATTCTGGTGTATAAGCTATATTATTGTAAAGTTTCATTAAAATCCGTTCAGTAGTTTTTGCGTGAAAGAGTAACGTAAACATCCATACATACAGCCAAACTTTCGCCTCTATAATATTAGTAGGAGTAGGATACTAATTTCAATCTTACATATTATGCTTCGGCCATTCGAAAATGGCTTCGAAAATTCACTACAATATATTATTAATAATGAGATTTTAAAAATATTCTTAACTGTTCAATGATACAATATTACTAAAATTAGGTGATTATTATGCAAAGTAAATAATACCTTAACGGAGCAGTTGACCTTTCATATTGCCATTTGCCGCCCACAACTTGGCAACCACGCAAAAGTTATAAAATTATTACCACGGTAAACGTAATTTTAATTATACTTCAACTGTGTAAGCAGAAAGTTAACCAACAATAATACAAGCTTTTAATACATTTTCAGGCTAGGCTTTAAAAGCGCCCCAAGTTAAAATATTTAAAAACATTATGTAAATTTTAAATAAATATTTTTACACGTCAAATGGGATTGAATAAAAATATTTTTGGTTAATTCGTGTAGGCACGTGGAGCAGCTGAATATTTTATGCCTTACAGTAATTTTAATAACTAATATTATGTTGTTATAACAATTATTAAATTAAAAGTATGTAGGTTGATTTCTAGGCAGATGACAGACCTACGCAATTTGGTCACATTATATCAAAGCCAGCTGGCCTTAGTATATATTATTATTTTTAACAAAAAATTAAAACCGACTTCCAAGGTAAAAACAATAATAACATCCTTATATAAACTGAAAAGTATTAAATAAATTTTCCTATCTTAAAGTGCCTTTTTCCGAATTCGGCTAAACCTCATCTATTTCTGTTCTCAATCTTCATCATTTTGAAGTCGGTGCCAGATATAGCTGAATCTTCAATTCTCTGACAGAATATTTGAAACTTTTGAAACTGGCACCGACTTCAAAATTATGAAGATTGATAACAGAAATAGATGAGGTTTAGCCGAATTCGGAAAAAGGCACTTTAAGATAGGAAAATTTATTTAATACTTTTCAGTTCATATTTAAAGGATTTTATTATTGTTTTTACCTTGGAAGTCGGTTTTAATTTTTTGTTAAAAATAATAATAATTTCACTCTTTTTAGTAACCTAGTAAAAACCCCCAAACTTATATCTATAAAGAATCCGGAGTTCCCCTAGCACCTTCGGACCATGGTACATCTTACACTATTTTTTATTATTAGTTATATTTACTTTGAAACATTATAATTTTCAAAATCGCTCGACAAACACAAGTATTGATCTTAAAGACGATGAAAAGTACCAAAAATTGGGCCATAGTTTGATGATGCATGGTGTGGTGGTAGTGATGATGATGATGAATGTAACTTGCATAATAGCATATGCTTTCAGTTCTTAAAACAACCCCGAAACTCCCAAACTTGTATCTATAAGGAATCCGGAGTTCTATTAGCACCTTCGGAACCATGGTATATCTTGGTGCAAAATCTTACTTTTTGGTAGCATATGCTTAAGATACTTCTAATAAAACCGAAATAACTATACGTTTCCATATAAATTTTAAAGAGTTCCCTCGATTACTCATGGATCCCATCATCAGATCATCACTATCACCTTCGTAATAATTGCACCAAATTAGGATTATACCCTATACAACAACAAAAGAATTTTCGAAATCGGTCCACAAACAGCGGAATAATGATCAAAGATAGTATCTGTCTCGATATAAAAAACTATGAAAAACACTAATAATATTAATATTAGAATTATAATGACGTAATGTTGCAAGGTGTAAGGGTAGAGAGGATGATAATCATTAATCTATTGTACCATTAGCATATGCCTTCAATTCTTAAAACAACGTCGAAACCCCCAAACATATGGAGGCCGGAGATCTGTTCACCACCTTTGAACCATGGTATATCTTGGTGCAAAATCTGACTTTTTGGTAAGATTTACTTGGAATACTTCATTGTTTATCCAAATCACTATATGTTTTCATTTGAAATACTTCAGATTATGAATCAAAATCACAATATCATCCAGATAAATGGGATTTTAGTATAAATAGCGAGGAATTCCCTCGATTACTTATGGATAATCGTCAAGTCACCTTTTTTATGAACATGGTACCAAATTTAGATTAAACCCGATACAATAGCGAAAAAATCTTGAAAATCGGTCCACAAACGGCGAAGTGATCGTTGAACATACAAAAAAAAATTAAGTATATATAAACAGACGAACATATAACCTCCTCCTTTTTGGAAGTCGGTTAAAAATAATCAAAATCAAAGTCTGTCAAGTGTTGATTAGGATTAGTTCAGAATTCGGCGCGTACTTGTGTAAGGTCGCCAGGAGGGAGCCTACGCCAGCCTGCCATGATTGTGGCGCTGCGGAGGACACGGCCCAGCACACCCTCGAGGTGTGCGATCGTTGGGTCGTGCAGCGCCATGATCTCATGGCGGTGCTTGGGCGGGACCTCTCGCTCTCGAGCATGGTTCGCTGCATGCTCGAGAGTGATGAGGCCTGGCAGGCGGCGGTCTCTTTCTGCGAAACCGTCCTTTCGCAGAAAGAGGCCGCGGAGCGGAACAGAGAGAATGACCCTTCCTCCGTTCCGCTCCGCCGGCGTCAGGACGGGAGTGCGGAGGCGTCGCTATGCGAACCTCCAATAACTTCCGTCCCACGGGGCTCCGGGTCAGGATGGGTACCTGCCCGGCTTAGCTAGTCCCGGCGTCGAGGGGAACGATTTAGCTTGCCTAAGTGTTCCCTAATTTGGTGGAAGTCCGGTCCCTTCTGAGGTAGACCGGCCGGTCGTGGAGGGAGTCCTGTGGTAGAGAGAACCAGGATATCCCTCCGTATACGGCTGAAGGCAACCGCAGGTGGTTTTAGTGAGTAGGAGTCTCACATACCCCGGGGTGCTTCAGCTTAACTGAGGCACGTACTCAACCCGGGGCACCCATGATGGGTTTCCCCTGCGTAATCAAAAAAAAAGGATTAGTTCAGAAATAGAGATAATATATTATCTGAAAGTGAGGTGTAGATCATAGTTTGGCTCATTACCGAGCTGGGTGAGTAATGCTCGGCGTATTTCAATTGTGATATAATAGCTGACATTAGTGTCAATACTTAATATTTGTACTAGATAATATTTCCCGCGGGTTCTTAATAATCGTAACTATACGGTGCCTCTGTAGCAAATATACTAAGTAAGAGTACATGTTAGGCATTGGCGAATGTTTGAAGTATTTTATTGATTTTAGCGCTTCAAATAGCCGATTTTTCAAACGACATTTGGGCCACCACACACTTCCTCCACTGCAAGTTGTTAGGCTCCCTAGATGCAGACCAGTGAAACGAAGTCTTAAAAGTCAGTAAACTCAGTGAGCCCGGAAATTTCTAGAATGTGTACACCCCTCGTAAATACGCCTATGGGAAAATAGGTTGTGTACGTAGGCGTACGTACTGTATTACGTAGTTCCTTCGCACGTCGTTGCCCTTTTACTCTGATAGACTTGGAAACGATCAGCGCTATCTCGAGTAAGTGATAGCGTCAATTTATTTAAAAGGCGTAGCTCCTTTACGGATTCGTCAAGATATTTTTTTCACAAGAAACCAATAAGTAATGAAATACTCTAAACAAAATACGTTATTTTTATGACTTTAGTTAAGTTATATACTTATATTATATAACTTAATCCTTCGATCGTGGATTCTTGGAAATCTATTGTTATTCTATTGTGTCTCGCTCACTGGTGAGCTTACTAGTTATAATATAAATAATTATATTATAACTTAATAATACGTATTGACTAGTTCTTTCCTCTGGAATAGGCTGATTATATTGCCTGAATGCCGTAATATTATATGCTTGGGCAACCATACGGTCATTTAAAAATCTTGTCCCAGACACAACAATAATTTAGGAGTGGTTACTTCGCTCTATCCACATCGGATGCAAAGGCCTAGTTTACCGACTTGTGTGGATATAATATAATGAAACTTGTAGAAAGACAAAAATTAAAGATTTCGTACAGCATCCTTAAACTTAACGACACCCAAATCAATTTTTAAATTATTAATATTAAAATATGAGCATCAGTGACATAGCAGATAATATTTCACTTGAAATATACAAAATATTGTAGCGTTCAATGTTCATGTAACATAACATTTTCATGGCCGCAACATCTTGAATTTAAAGTTAGAGATGTAAAATAAAGTTTTCTATAGATCTTACACTGTTCTAAAAGTATTAGGTAGCATCTGGAAAATTTACACTCTACTTTTACTATTACTTTTAGAAAATATTTATGTTTTAAGCTTTTGATTTAGAGCTGAACTTGGTTTTTTTTTCGCTAACTGTTTTCCAACCCAGTAGTAGTAGGCATTTAAAAATGGTTATAGGAACTATGAATATTATTTAAGATTTTAAAACATCGATGACGCGTTTGGGTATTAAGTACATAATATTATAAATAATAATATAATTATTATAATAATGTACTTTTAATTTATCATTGTAACACATAATATAACAATAATTCTTAGAAACATAACAATGCTGCGGTAGAAAATATATTGTTTGGACGGTAGATGCAGGAAATACTTACTTTTCCCTGCAGAGAAGAATTCTTTCTTAGAATTTTCTTCGTCGATGAGATTTTAGAATGTGCGATAACTGATAAAATATCTCCTCTAAAGTTCTAGATATCGACACATGTGTTCCAATTTCCAACTCATTGTTTTGAAAAATTTCTAATTGAAATAAAAAAGTTCTAAGTTGCATATTTCATTATAATGATGTAGATTTCAGTTTGTGATGCTTATATTATATTCTACTAGCTATTTGACCGAGCTTGGCTCGGTATTCGATAAAACACGAATAAAAAGACATTTTCTAAAAATGATTCCTAGCTAGATCATTAGACCTGGATCCCAGAAGGATAAGAGATAATTTACTTTCTGATGGATGAAACCATAGGTTCTTAGTAGTGCCACGTGTACTTAGAATACCTGCGAATTTGTGTAGCTCTACGTGTGACACCTGGTCAGGTACCAGGTACCAAAGTGGACTAAAAATTAGTGTTACTTTACTTATTTTGTCTAGGCTAATATTTATATATGATTTGTAGAATATTATTCTGAACTAGTATCATGTAGTGCAAGACCTTTTTTAGGGTTCCGTAGTCAACAAGGAACCCTTATAGTTTCAGTCTGTCCGTCCGTCTGTCCGTCTGTCTGTCTGTCCGCGGTTTTGCTCAGAGACTATAGGACCTACAAAGCTGTAATTTGGCATGAATACACATATTAATAATTCCGACAAAATGGTACATAAAACATTCAAAAACATTTTTTTTATGGTACCTCCCCTACACATCAAGCGGGGTTGAATTTTTTTTTCGCGCCCACCCCATCATGTGGGGAGTTGTTGGATAGGTTTTTTAAAAATATTACAAGTATTCATAGATCATTTTCCGATTTAGGGATTCATTTGTGAAATATTAAGTTTTAAAGTGGAAAAAATCGTTAGAGTCCAGTGTCCCCCCATTCTACCAGCTAAACGGTTGCTTCTGAAAATGTGAAAAAATTCACGGGAGTAGGAAATATGGTGAATTTAAAAGGAAAATTATCACGGCTAAGAAGACTTCATAAGTTATTGAGTAATAGTCGATCAACTAAAAAAAATGTATTCGGCGAAGTACTCGTATAAAGGAACTTTTCGTTCAAATTCCTTTGAAAGTAACTGAGATGATTGTCATAAATGTACATTCATTGACCATACGAAAATTTTCAAAAACTAGCGATACTACGGAACCCTATATTGCGCGTGGCCCGTCACGCACTTGGCCGGTTTTTATTTCTTACTATCTATTTTAAGTTCGTCTTCGCTCTTATTTAGACGCTTCTTCTTTAAATATAAACACATGACATTAATCTTTTTGTATGTTTATGTATGTTTTTGCAATATTTATGTTCCCAAAATACACATTTGCCTTTTGGCGAGCAATATTTGTCAATCTATCGATGTTTTATTGAAAAAATAAATAAGGGCATTTTAATAAACATAACCCGTCGTTTGCAAAATTGCAATAAATATTATTATTTAAATTATTAGTAATTCTTGGGGATTTAATTTGAATATATTTTATTCTTTTCTAATAAACACTAATGTTATAAATGTGAAAGTGTGTCTGTCTTAACAGACAGACGGAAGACAAAAGAGGTAACCCTCTTCATGGCCAAATAATTTTATATTATTTTTACTAGCTGACGCCTGCAACTCCGTTGCACCAAAATTCGTTTATCGTGCCGTACCGTAAATTTTTCCGGGATGAAAAGTTTCCTTTGTCCTTTACCGGGACTCAAAGTATCTCCATACCAAATTTCAGCTAAATCGGTTCAGCGTTTGGGGCGTGACGAGGTAACAGACAGATATACAGACTGAAGGAATTTATTAAATAAGTATGGATTTGATTAAGGCACGATGTGAAGCAGCTGTCACTTGAAATTTGTAACTGTTCACTAATGAGTGCAGTAACTGTTAGCGTCCATTGAATTGTCTGACCATTTCAGGGTTTAATGTAGATTGAATAATTGATACTAACCTTTAGGTTACGTTTGTGAAGTTGAACGAGTTATGAGGGTCTTTCGAATGGACTTAGACGCTTAAGCCTCTCAACTTCTGCTAAGCCCTTTCAATTAATTTATATCTTGATCGTCGTAAGATCAAAACTTATATGAAAATTGATCTCTAAAGTTATTAACTTATTACTATCATCGTGACCTTATTAATTAAGATTTCGTCGAGATTTAATCCTTCGAGCGTGGAAAAACGAGACACAATAGCCTTTCAATTGTTATCGCGAGCACCGGTGCTCGCGCGGGGCTTAATTGATGGGTTAATAAAGTTTTGATTCAAAGATCTGGTCAATAAACTAGTGTGAAATATTATTATATTTTTACAAGCTGTAACAAAATTAATAAAAAGTGATAATACTGTAGTGTGTGTATAAGTCCCTTGTTGTTAATTTGTATGGGAAAGCGCCCCAGTGTCAGGAGTTTGCCTTACAAAAGTAAAAAAGTTACTCTTTCAGCGCTGCTACTTTCACAATGAACTCTACACAGGAGACTCATCCCCTGTGTAGAGTTCTTTATGAAATTACAAGTAAATATTTTTTTTAAAGAAGGCAGGTCGCTGTAGCCCTGACGTCACTGCGACCCATGAGGATCTATTGTGACTCCTTTGTAAAAAAGTAAATACACATTACACACCCTAAAGTATTAACAAGTAGTTTTGTTACGCCTTGTATAATATTATAGTACATATAGTCCTATATTTAAGTGCGTGCCTTTAACTGCAATACAGTGTGTAAGTAACAAAATAATGAGGGATATATACGCCTCCGTGGTCTAGTGGTATAGAGCGCGGCTCTTGACTCGGAGGTCGTGGGTTCGATTCCCGCGTTGGAAACATGATATTTCCAAGTTTGGTTAGGACAATGCAGGCTGATCACCTGATTGTCTGACAAGTAAGATGATCCATGCGTCGGATGGGCATGTAAAAAGTCGGTCCTGCGCCTGATCTCTCGCCGGTCGTGTCGGTCTGCTGTCCCACTGGGTTATGAGAGTAAAGGAATAGAGAGTGCTCTTGTGTACTGCTCACACACTTGGGCACTATAAAATTACTCCTGCGTAGCTGGCCTGGTTTCAATGAAACCGGCCACCGTTACCGAAACCGGTGTGGGAGCTATTATTAATGAGGGATATTACGCAAAGGTTGGTGCAGAACTCAGAAGGCGGTGCTAGCACATATTATTACAGTAAATAATCCGACATGTTACACACGTCATATCTGAATATTGACAGAAACGTTGTCAAACGTCGAACAAAAGTTTTTGTTTTCTGTCAGTGCTGTCGTGAAAACTAAAAACACTGCAGTCACTTATACACACATTTTAACGTAACTATCGTCAGTCCCAAACCAGGAGCCGTACCACGAAACCGTTTTGAGACTCAAACAATCGAACGAGAATGCCGCGTCCTACTCTAACGAACGTTAAATGACGTTGTTAGAGCAGGACGCGGCGTTCTCGTTCGATTGTTTGAGTCTCAAAACGTTTTCGTAGTAAGGTCTACTGGGCTTTATATCATTTGTGGATAGCATTTGAAAATGTATAGAAACTCGGATTGGAGTACAATGGGTGACAATATTTCATATCACCTGTCATTCCGCTGTCAGGCCAACATGTGTCTACACTCAAACGACGAGCGACGTTCAATTGAATTATGACCGAAGAATATAATATACTAGCTTTGTTCGGCGGCTTCGCCTGCATGATTTAGGACCTCTGGGAAGCAAACGTTAATCATTTAATCCTGTCAGGGTCAGTTATTAGTCATTACAATCTGACGCGGCGACTCAATTAGAAACTATACTTTATTTACTTCACAAGAAGATACTATATTGAATAAACGGACTTGACACTCGTGGTGTTGGACTGCCATGCCTGTTTCAAATTTGAATGGCTTATTTAAAAATGCATTGCGTCAACGCGCCAATTTGCAATGAGAAGTGACCCTAAATAAATATAATACTTTAAAAATATTCATCAGTAATTTCTTATCCTAGGACCACCTTTGAAATGTTCTCTTTTCAACAAAAAAGAATCATCAAAATCGATTTGTAAACACTAAAGTTATCCGCGAACAAACAAAACATAAGCATACAGTCGAATTTTTAGGTCGGTTATTAAGAATGAACTTTTAAACATTTTGTAGTTAAAATTAATATTATAATATTAATTCTTATTTCTTTGTATGTACACAATGCCTTTGTTAATACAAGATTATTTCCTTCAATTGTGAAATAATTTAATCTGTGGTGTTTACGCTTCGGTGGCTAATTGGAATGGACGGTAAGTTTGTTTAGGATAATTTATGTAATCATAACTTCCCTTATTAATTGATTTATTAATATTAATTAATGCAAATAATTTACAAAATCGAACTTAATCATAACTAAGGTGTAAGTTACTTTTTTGTTAAGGAATGCACGAACGTGGCTAATTGGAATGGACGGTAAGTTTGTTTAGGATAATTTATGTAATCATAACTTCCCTTATTAATTGATTTATTAATATTAATTAATGCAAATAATTTACAAAATCGAACTTAATCATAACTAAGGTGTAAGTTACTTTTTTGTTAAGGAATGCACGAACGTGGCTAATTGGAATGGACGGTAAGTTTGTTTAGGATAATTTATGTAATCATAACTTCCCTTATTAATTGATTTATTAATATTAATTAATGCAAATAATTTACAAAATCGAACTTAATCATAACTAAGGTGTAAGTTACTTTTTTGTTAAGGAATGCACGAACGTGGCTAATTGGAATGGACGGTAAGTTTGTTTAGGATAATTTATGTAATCATAACTTCCCTTATTAATTGATTTATTAATATTAATTAATGCAAATAATTTACAAAATCGAACTTAATCATAACTAAGGTATAAGTTACTTTCTTGTTAAGGAATGCTCGAATATTTGGGATATTATTATAACTATGGAATGTAACAGAAATTTATATGATAATACAGTTCAAATGAAGCCATTATAATATTAATATGAATACATTGCAAAGTTAATGAAACTTGAAAATTTAATTCGTCTGTATATTTTCATAGTTATTATGTACAATTTGGTACAATAAGATAATTCGAGTAAGGGACCAAAATGCCGCGCAAATCCGCTTTTGTCCGGAAACTGTTGAAATTCGTATAAATTCAGGATCCCATAAGCTTCCAAATTATTTTCGGTCGATTACTTTTCTTTTATGGAAATTGGGGTAAAAATTGGGGACGTTAAATTCGGTGTCCATATTAAAGGCTCAATTACATTAGTCCTTCAAATGAAATTGAACCGAAACAATGTAGTTGTAGCTTTAAAGAAATTATAAAATTACTTGTTGTCTTGGTTCACGCAGCTTCTTCTCCTTCTCATATCCTTTTCGAGACACAAATTATCTTAATACTTGATTTCAACAAAATCGCTATAGCGTTTTTAATGTGCAGAATAAGACAAAATTATTCTTTCGACTTGCAAACGCATTTATAAAAATTACAATAATAATTAACGACGGTGAAAAAGGTGGTGGACTTTGAAAATAAATGTTTCATTCATAAATAAATCATTTTTTTATTTATTTTATTTTATCGCCTTTTATTGTGCATATTTTAATTTACTGCATATTTGCGTAAATTTTTTGCCACTTATATACGGTAGTCTATGTTCTATATATCATACTCATATTGTACAACACACACAAAATAACCACCATCATAGAAAATAATTTAATAGAAATGCAGGAATAGAAACCTACGCTTTCAAAGGAATTGACTTGTACCTATTTATACACCGTGATAGCGGTACAATGTTGGCCAAAAATAGCTACAGTCAGTACATTTCTCCCTTATCAGTTCCTTATCTTTATACCCTCGGAGTTCGGTACCTGAGTATCTTACAAATTAAATTGTAAACTAGATTCTACCTCTGGATCCTTACAATGTGATATTATACTTGAAGTTGTATATTTATTGGTTAATATTTACTTCCATACTTTACTAATATTTTAAATGCGAAAATGTGTCTGTCTATCTGTTACCTATTCACGCCCAAACTGCTAAACCGATTTTGCTGTTTGGTTTGGAAATACTTTAAGTCCCGCGAAAATACATACGATACCGAAAAAATGTACAATTCCAGCGCGATAAAAGAATTTTGGTGCACGAGTTGCGGGCGTCATCTAGTAGTTAATAAAATTATTACCTTCTCAACTTACCGTTAAGACTTCTGTGGTTCAGTTGGTAGGCACGTCGACTTCGTATTTAATAAAACTGGTTGCGGGATCAAATCCCAACAAGGGGACAAAAAGTCTCCAATATCCCTGGGTGTGTAATAAATATGGTAACTAGCATGGGGATAGACGTTGAAAGATATACGGTCTTACTACAAAAGATTTGAACACCTGTTGAACAGTTGATTAGAAAAAAAATCAGTACATAATGGTCTCAAAACAACTGTTTGCAATAGATGTTTAGACCCATTATGTTTATTATGTGTTTATTATGAAGAGTCATAACCAAACTTGGAAACATGTTATTTCCAAGTCTGGTTAGGACAATGCAGGCTGATCACCTGATTGTCTGACAAGTAAGATGATCCATGCGTCGGATGGGCATGTAAAAAGTCGGTCCTGCGCCTGATCTCTCGCCAGTCGTGTCGGTCTTCCGTCCCACTGGGTTATGAGAGTATAGGAATAGAGAGTGCTCTTGTGTACTGCGCACACACTTGGGCACTATAATATTACTTCTGCGTAGTTGGCCTGGTTTCAATGAAACCGGCCACCGCCAACGAAACCGGTGTGGGAGTTATTATTATTATAAAGAGTGAAATGAAAGCAACTTTTGCGTATCTCGTAGCGTCCTTGTATTACTTGACGTTTACTTTAGCATTAATTTCGTATTCCTTTTCTACCATTTTCCAAACAAATAATAGGTAATAATGTGTGTCTTTAAATTATTCAAAAGGTTTCTGTTCCAAATAAAACGAGACTGCATACGTGTAAATCGAACGTTTAATACATTTATATAATAAAGAGATAAAATTTCACATTTGTTGTAAATATTTGACATTCCTAAACACAGCGGCGGCTTTGTACAGTCAGCGTCACAAAAATTTAGAGAAATTAATGATAAGAGACCACATAGCTACTCAAAACGTGTCTCGACGACCTCTGTGGCTCAGTTGGTGGGCTGTTGGTAGCTCAAGCCGGGGGTCGCGGGTTGGAATCCCGCCGACGGAACAAAAAGTTTTCAAAGTTCCTGGGTCATGGATGTGTATTAAATATGTGTATCATATAATAAAAATCTTAAATATATGTATAGTATAAAAGTATTAAATATATTTCCGTTGTCTGGTACCCGTAACACAAGTCCTTCAGGTACTTAGCACGGGGCCAGACTGACGTGGTGTGAAACGTCCATAGATAGATATTATTAAAACGCACCGCACGCGATGTACTTCATACTATATATTTTTTAATATCTATGTAAAATTTTACGCACGATTCGCATCGTTCTGATAATAATATTCCAATGAAAAACTTTGAGTCTAAAGGTGGAACCATAATATTCTGCAGCGAAGTGCCGTAACACGGTATAGCCAATTCTCGTTTGGAAATATGAAATTGTATGATACAAATCACAGTATGTGATGAAGTGTCGGAACGTTTCGCTGCAGTGCAGTTTTAACCTTTACTTACCTACCAGACAGAGTCAGTCACGCGTTTAAGCAGATTTGCGTACTTTGTATTGTATTACGTCACATCTTAAATCTTATTTATAAAATTCTCGTGTCACAATGTTAGGCCGCGTACTCCTCCGAAGTGGCTTTACTGATTTTAACCAAATTTTATATGCACATTCAGTAGGTCTGAATATCGGGTACGGGGTACTTTTTATATTGATACTAACGACCCGCCCTGGCGTCGCATGGGTATAAAATATATAGCCACTGAAAAAATGATTAAAATCGATAGCCTATGATCCTTCACGTGGTCTACTTCTTATCTGTGCCAAATAACATAAAAATTGCTCCAGTAGTTCTCGAGATAATTTCCCCAGTTTTCTCCACATTCTCCTATTAGTCTTATGTTAAGTACTGACATACGGTTTTATTTTACGGTTATATTCAGTGGGTCTGAGAATCAGCTACTGGGTACTTTTTATATTGATAAGTGCATTTGTTGAATAAATAATAGTAAATTATTACAACCTGAGACTGACGCGGACGGCGACCATTGTTTGTGCGACGGGATAGCGATCGACGTTGCCATGGCGACATACTCACTTCAATAAAATAAGATGGGCGAAATACTTAATATTATGGCAAAGCAACGTTTGCCGGGGCAGCTAGTAAATATATAAAACTCAAAAGTGACTGACTGACATGGTGATCTATCAACGCACAACCCAAACCACTGGACGGATCGGGCTGAAATTTGTCATGCAGTTACATGTTACGACGTAGGCATCCGCTAAGAAAGGATTTTGATCAATCCTACCCCCAAGGGGTTAAAATAGGGGATGAAAGTTTATATATAATAATACTTATTAACGCGAGCGAAGTCGCGGCCAATAGCTCGTAGATAATATGTTCACACAGGAGGCCACTACCGCGTCAGAATTGCTCAGCTGTGTGACTGACCGCTCGAACGTAGAATGCGAACGCAGAACGTGTATGATTGTTTGTGTCTAGTTTCACGTGACTCTTTACAATTTCCGCATCCGATGCGATGTCGTCATGTGGTCGCTTACCTTGTTAAGCTCGTAGAGTGTCAAATTAAACAGGCCAAAGTGAACATTAAAAATAATAGTGTAACTACAAAAATGTCTTTACAAATACAAAAATAAAAGTATAATGGGGCTGACTGTACACGAAACATTATAATTACATTTACATATAGCTCAGCTAAGTTATGTTTCACACATTTATTATTCTAATAACATTTATTTATTACATACCTATTTTATTGTGAAACGAAATTACCTCAAAGTTAAAAATAAATATATTTTTTTCTTTATTTTAACTAAACAGCTTCGAAATAAAATAAAAACAAACATATTTAATAATATGTTTTATTTTATTATAAAATTTTATATTTTTCATATTGGAATTAGAATTGTGTAAATGTAATGCCGAAATTTATAAAACCTAGTTGCTTTTTTTAATCAGATAAAACAAAAAATATTTTTGCTATAAAAGCTTCAATACTTTGCTGTTCCTTGTTCTATTTTCGAGTTCTTTGTTCTTTTTTCGAGTTCTTTGTTCTATTTTCGAGTTTTTTAAACTTTTCATTTTAATCCCATGCAATATACTCGGATAATAAAGACATATAATAAAACAGACTCTCTTTTCAAGATGGCGGATTGGATTAGTACTGTTCTTTTAGGATCGATTGTAATAATAATTGTTCGTAGAGGCGTAGTGTCGGATGCTACGGAATGTGCTACGCGCCTACGCCGTAGCGTCGACGCTACACGCGTAGCTATGCTGCTACGAACATTCTTCAAATTGAATTTGATGACGAATAGTGTTATTACTTTTAGTATTAATTTTATTTTATTCTTTAAATTATTTAAAATATTTTTGATCATAGACCTCATATAGAAGCAAAACGTAAAATATTAAATCAAACATAAATTTTCTGCACACTTAAATGTAACATTATATTTAATATGATGATATGTGCTAATTTTAATTTTGCTTACTGTAAAAGTTTACTACGCGTAGATATGTAATAAACAACTATATATTCTAACTTATACGATACACTTAAAGTTTATAGAGTGTATAGCAATAAGGAAGACATCGATAGCCTGCATAAATTTCTTTATATTTAAATAGAAAATCTAACATTTTTACTTGTGACAGCGTGTACACACAAAGTACTTAAAAAGCCTTTGATCCATAATAATATTTTCCAAAGTGTGTCCGTCTGTTCGACCTTGTATAATTTCTTAGAAACCGTTTATTTGCGATGGATCGAAACTATCAATCGCAAATAAACGCCCTTCTAATGTTCAATCAAGTTTCACCAAATCAACAATTAGCTTGTTATGTGTAATCGTGTTAATATTCATTGACCCTAATTCGATTAGGTCTAACATGTAAGAGCTCCATACACAGGGAGGCAAATCAACCAGGTTGGACCGGATTGGTGCATACTATATAATACTATCGAAGAAATTGATATATTATCAGATGACGGTACTACGTCATTTGGTCAAATCAATGATAATCAAGATATTCTGTTTGCTGGGCTCGACGTAACGCGACCGTATGATGTAGGTCTGCTGTCTGCCCATGAATCAATTTTTTAAATGGTACGAAACGAGTCGTCCGGTCTAAGTGTGCGATTAGTCTAACAGTAAGATACTAAAGAAATAAGGATAATTATTATTAATTATACCAGATCAACTGTCTCTTTTTAGGGAGGCTTAAATATGAAAAGGGAACAATGTTTTGTTGAAAAAAATAAATATTTTAAAAAAATACAATTATTCACGATAAGAATAATGAATTATACCACGAATTAATAATAATGTGCATGTTTGGAAGAAATACTATAGTTACTATAGTAAGGTATAGTATTTTTTAACAGATAAAGAATAAAGTTATAATAAAAACAATAAAGGCGTTTTGGACGTTGTGTGTACACACTTACTACGTGATATGTGTAAACGTTAACAAAATTAATGTTTTCGTGCAGAAAGCGTCAAAATTGTTTATTTGGAACGCATTTTAACATTCACGGCCCGTCGGGTTGACGCGTTTTTCGCAGAAAATTCATACAGCGTTTTCTCTATTCAATGTATTATTACTTCAAAGAAATACTAATTACTTTGGTCGAAATAAACAGGAAACAATAACAATAGGGATGCTTACACACTTGGTACGATTCTCCAAATTGTTCGTTTAAACTTTAAAAGATACCTTAGATGTCAAGTGTGTAAGCACCTTAAAACCTTACTTAACAAAATATTTTCGTAATAGTTTAATTACACACATTCTAAATTTAAATTAAAATTTACATAGCCAAAAGAAAACAAGCGCAAAATTACAAAATTCTTTCTCTAAATTACAGTGTTGCCATTTTACAAATTGTTCTATTCATATAATTTTAAATGTTTATAACATTTTTCCTTGAAATAAATTTTACTCATTCACAAAACCCTCAACGTAATATTAGGTATTCTTAAATTTCATAACAGACTATGCTTATCGCGTACAACATACAAATATTTTTTTCTATACGTTTTAAACTTTGTATTTTTTTTTTCAAACACGATTATAATTATAATATTCTGTCATCATGGGACACCATAAAACTAACAAAATCGTTACGTAAATATTAAAATAAATATTTTTTGAATAAAGTCAGTTTCAGTTTTTATATAAGGGCTAATAGAATATTATTTTGGCATTCACAATGCCGTTAAATCTTTCTACTGAGAGTGTTTAAACACATCGAACAGTGCCGACACTGTGCAGTTTTATCTGGCTTCTGCAGCGGTTATATAATGCTTTTGAGTTTATCGTAGTAGGGAATATTACGCAAAGGTAGAGCAGAGGACGCCATTAGCACATACTGTAAACAATCCGACCAAAATCCGACATGTTGCAAATATCAGAATATTGACAGAAACGCTGTTAAACGTCGAACGAAACTTTTTGTTTACTGGTGCTGCTATATATATATATATATATATATATATATTTTCCAAATTATCCACCGCGAACACAGGCAAATCATCATAATCCGTGTTGTTTTTACGTTTAGAACGATCAAAGCACAATTAACACTTATGTTAACACCGCGCACAACACTTATATAATATATAGTCACTCCGATATCTGATATGTATCGTTACACTATGTTGCCAATCTTTATTATATTATACATAACAAAATATATTTTGTCATAATAATATCAAATCCAGAGTTATTTTAGAAACCAGCCAAATCAAGAATGAAGGCGCCGGTTGGCAGCGGGCGACATGAAGCAACCGCAGACGACCTGTCGCAGCGACACTACTGGTTTGTATGTATTTTTATGAAATACCCTCCGCAGCTAGCGACACGAAGCTAGCGACACTTATTCATAGAAATAAATAGAAACCAGTAGTGTCGCGACGACACGTGGACTGCTGCAGCTTCATGTCGCCGGCTTCCAACTTGTACCTATAGTTTAGTGTTAGAGCTTTTCTATACTTATATAACTTTCGCCGTAGTAAAAATAATATGAGAAAGACAGGTAACGTAAAAAAAATAAAACATCAAAGTATAATTTATATTGATCAGTTCTATACGACCTGTACTTCTTAAAATGTGATATGAATGATAATAATTCCACAAAAACTTCCTCTCACAGGCAAAATAAATCAACAAATCTTAAAACATAATAATAATTCTGGCTCGCATGTTTTCGAAATTGGATATTTTAGTTTTCAGTTTTTTTATCATAATCATAACACTCATTATTTGAAAATAAAACCACGATTAGTAAAACGATTTATATATATAAATAGACATATGCAACCTCCAATATGTTTTTTCTTGATAATATACTTCTATTGTAATCAATACAATTTTGGGCCTTTTTTATAGATCTTTTCATAACATTAGAACGATGATAATCTGAAACATTTTAACCCAAAAGCAAGATAATCACCACTTGCACTAGGGTTAAAAATATTCATATTTTAACTTTTGACAAAATAGTGTGAATATTGTGCAAGTTTAAAAATTCAATTTTTTTGTAAATTAAATTTTAAATGTTTAAAATGTTCTATATAAATAAAATATTTCAAATTATTCTTTTTATGTCTAAATCTTTAACACGTGGCATTATTTTTCATTCTTGCATCTTTTGATACTAACAGCGCGATGTGTAAAAATACAAAAGCTAGACGCCAAACAAATCAGCTATGTTTGAAGAATTAAGTTCTGTCTATGGAATTAGATTTTAAATATCCTAATTCAGTCTCATAATTACGCGTACATAAGTATTTAATGTAAAGTTATACAAAGGATATAAAGAAGCGCATTGCAAAATGGTTTGGGGTTGCCAAGTCGGGAGTAAAAATTTACAACATAATTCGCAAGAGTTGAGGCAAAAAATCTTCAATCTTGCAATATTTGTTGATGCGGTAGACATTTAGACCTTACATTTCGTTATTTTTATAACACCATACATAATATTATAAATAAAATAAATATCTCTTAAAAATATTATACAACAGAAAACAAAATAAACATCATTCAATAAACCTTGTTTCGTTTTAAGATACTTTTCTTTTTAATTTTACTTCTATACATCATATTTTATTTCAACAAAATAGAATACTTTATACATTTATGGTAATAGTTGGAAAATACATTGATTTTATACTATGAACATTTCGAGTTAAAAATACATCAAAGCTTTGAGAAAATTCATATAATTTAAGTTAATCAATAGCATTATCTTATCACGAAATTAACTCACGGAATCATAGTATCATTACTTAAACATTAATTGACATAATTTACTTTCTCAGTTAAGAGTCGAATCTCAGTAAAGTTTGAACGTAAATCAAGTTGTAAATCATAAGTTCCGTTTAAATGGCTCGAGGAATCGAAAGTTAACAAAACAAAAATACATTTCCGCTTATTGTATCAGGAACATTTATACTATAAAAGTTACAAATTATACCATCTTCTACTATATTATGTGTTAACACTAGTGTCAGACCGAAGTTTCGATCCACAAGAAACATTCACTCTTTGTTACCATTAATGTAACTTTATAATGACAATCATTTATAAATGACCGTATTTTAAAGTCAATAAAATTTTTAACTGAAAATATTAACTCTTCAATCTTTAATATTCCCACACATTTTCAACTTCCATCTTCAACTTGGGGCAAAGAATATGGTGTCAAAAGGGCTTCAGCCGAAAACTTCCGGTCGAACACTAGTCAACATCTATAGAATTTAGGATCTAACGCCGAAGGTTACACAGGTTAGGGACAAAATCAATACTCCCATTAGGATATAATTTATAGCTAAACTACAAGTGGAGTTATCTAAATTTATTATTCTGACGGGCAGCTGCGTAGGTATCGGCTCCATGCGAACCACGTTCACTGAAATACAAAACGTGTTAGTGAAAGTTATAACAATAACATAAATAATGCTTTTTCACGCTTATGTGAATATTACGAAATAATAAAAGACATAAGTGGAAGAAGCAGGTAATTAAAATAACATAAATTGCTCGCTTAAATATAGGGCCGGGAAAATTATTTGAAATAAAAAAGTGTGGATTTTATATATAACCAGATATATTAGCTAGATAATGAAGTAGGTAAATTACAAGGTTTGTTTAAATTATAAGGTAAAATTTGTAATTGTCCTTATGTTATAAAATGTTAGTTATCTGGTTCTTCCACTCACGTCTTTTTCAATATTGGAGTTATACCACATAGCAAAGTGACGAGGCAATGCAACGAATTTTCAAATAAAACATTCAACAATGTTATTTGCTACACAGGAACATAAACATTGAAACACGGTGTTGGGCTGCCTGTTATGGAGGCACTTCACGTGGCTATTTGTATTTGCGTATTTGATGTATTCGCCAAACAATCACCATGTGTAGACGGTATGTTTGACAAATATTGGCTTCATTTGCCTATTTGATAAATATTACCAATACCAAATAAACGTATCCGTACCTTTGTCGGTTTTTGACGCACATCAAAAGAGTCAAATAGGCAAGTAAACAAGATCAAGTAAAAGTTTGGTATTTGACGTCCATGTGTGGAAGGCCGTATTTGCCTTTATTTGCTTGCTTGTGTATACGTAAATAATTTTGCCAAACGCAACAAATAGCCAATAGCAAAATATACAAATAGCCATGTGAAGTGCCTCTAATACAATCAATTTAGATATTATTAGAAGTTGATGAGTGAATTTCATTGAGGCAGATACGATTGTCGCTTTGTCGATTTTGTACGTATTATTTTAATAATTTAAAACATTTTGTAACTCATCTGCAATTAGAATAGATATTTTAATTAACTTAACCCTTTCAGACAATTTTTTTTAGTTTTTTTACTGCTGCTTTTAATATTTTCTACCATTTTAAATTTAGATATTTCTATAATAATTTCAACTTATTATTTTTGTGGATGATAAAAAGAAATCTAAGTGGTTGAATTTACAGCCACTTACTTTAATAACATATTAATTTTGCATGAAAAGCGCGTAGTACTCTGTCTATTACACCCACGTTGTATTTTCCAAATGTTATTTCATTATTTATGTATAAACCGAGTCCTAAACCTGACCTAAAAAATACTCTAGAATAGGTTTATGAATATGTTTTGCTTTCATTAAAGGCTTTCATAATGGTAAAATAAACATCGCCTGAATGTCTACAAACAATTGAAAATTATACAATGTTTTTATAATAAAAATGTGTAAATTAGTTTTGAGTAAGTATGTGTATTTTTCTTTCGTGTTTCAACTTCTATTCAAAGTTTTTATGTGAATTGTATTAATATTTTAATAAACGTATGTACTTTTCATGCTTGTTCAATCAAAGTTTCTAATGAAAAATTTCTCATTCTTGTTTAGGCCTCTGTGAATAAAAAAAGAAATTAATGTTTTAATGTTTCACTTTTATTTTCCTCACTTGACAAAACAATTCCCAATTGTATCGGTTTGTACATTCAATGGATACCTAAATCAATAGGATTTTATGTCCCTTTTATTACTCCCCTGGGTCCGACCCTGATGGGAGAAACCTTCGGATAGGGACCATTAACGTAACTACTGGACCCATTTGCATCGGCCTTGGATCTGGCTTCAGTAATAATTATAACAATATTGTATGTGATGTAACTCAGGGAAGTTGATCCTTAAGGCCGTGTTTCCACCTGCAAGCAAACCCGCGGAAGTCTTGCGTGAGTTTCTTGCAATATTGTTTACATTTCATACTAATTCCTGCAATTTATTGCTGCAATAAATGTCGTGCGAGAAGCTCGCGGATACATGCCATACGAAACTATACCGTATATCTGCGGTGACCCGCAGCGAGATCTGTCCTCGCAGACATGTTTAGACATGCTGTCGCAACTACTCGCAGAAAGCGCTTGACAAATTGTCGCGACAGCACTTGCTACGGGGCTTACACTTGCAAGCTGCTGTCAGACAGACTGTCAGAAACTTCTCGCGACAGTTGTCTTGCAGGTGGCAACACGGCCTAAGGCTCAATCTTTGCCGCAAGCGACTGGAACGACAAAAATTCAAATAAATTGCGACTTTATGACCCAAGCTATAGGTTTCATTTTGCTCTACGCCAATACAAAGCAGCGGCAGCATGGGTCGCTAGACCAATGTCGGTTACATATTAAAGCCTAGGTCATTTCATTTGAATTTTCGTCGGTCGCAATCGCTTATGACAAAGATCGGAAAGCCACATATTATAATATCTATACTAGATGATACCCGCAACTCCGTTGCGCCAAAATTAGTTTGTCGCGCGGGAACCGTACTCTTTTCCGGGATAATAACTATTCTATGTCTTTTCCCGGGACTCAAGGTATCTCCATGCCAAATTTCAGCAAAATCGGTTCAGCGGTTGGGCGTGAAGAGGTAACAGATAGACAGACAGACAGACAGAAATACTTTCGTATTTATAATATTATATTAGTAAGTAAGTAAGTATGGATATTATATGTGTATGGTGATATTGAACCATCTTGATTAGGTTTAAATATCAAGCCTAGCCAACAAATCACGGCTAATATTGACTTGACCTAATTCGACTATGACTATAAATTAAATTCTCTGATGATACATTACTAAACGCAGCATAAAACGCAAAAGAAGAATAAACAAAGTATAAAACGTAATTTTTTTTTCTCAGCTAGTAACCCAGAGTCATATTATAGTTACGTGAAGCAACGCTTGAACTATTGAAAATGAGAATAGGCAGCCCAACACTGCGGGGGTAAATTTTGTTAATTTAATGTGTATGTTTTTGTGAAGTTGGTAAATAGAGTCAGATTTAAACAGAACATTTAAAAATGCATCGCCTCATCACATTACAAAGTTAAATATCCCTAATAATAATTAGTTTTTATCACAGTATTAGCGATCCACAGAAAGGTTGTACTCACCTGTGACGGTATTATTCTGTACGTCCGCGTAGCCCTCGCTGAGCGTGGGGTAGCTCGGTATGGTACTCAGGCAGGTGATGTCTACCGTCTGGTTCGGGAACAGCTGCAGGCTGGACAGGGGGAAGTGGAGGGAGGAGTTGGTGAAGGAGAGCGGCATGCCGTGGTGGTACTTGTGGCTGCTGACTGTCCCATGCGGGACTGTTAGCTTCTCGTCCACCTGTAACAAAAGTTAGATGAGACGAGTTCAGTCCTCGTATATATTTCTGATTGAATGTGGATTTCAGATTGAATTAAAGATGTAAACTGTAAACTAGAATTATAGACAAAAATATAATATAACCTTTAGCGGAAGCAAAAGCTTCGGTTTTGTTCTCTCTTAAATTTCTATCTACATTAGCTACGGTACTAAATTTTTAATTTAATATTTATTTTGGAAACTTGAATTTCAATTGTGAAAAATACAAATAATAATAGATGTCAACAAAATATTTCCATGTTAGATTTCATGTTTGTTTTCTAGGAAGTAAAAACACCAACCGTGATTTTGAATAAAATAGAAGATTTGGCTGAATATGATTATTTTGGGTGAAGATAACCAAAACCAAAATTTCGGTAAAACACAAATTAAATCATAGATTGTTTTATTCAATTACAATTAACAAAAGGCCTAAAAGTCACAATCATGGAATTTAAATTTCAAGATTACAGTTTACGAGATCGTAAGATTGTAACTTTTATACCCCTACCGCGTAAAGTACACCCTGACTGAGGTATAATTTTAACAACCGCAGGGAATGCCCAATGTCGGTCAAGGTGAAATTCTTTCACAGGTAGATATTAAAAAGCTATAAAATACGGATTACTGCCTACTCTGTCATACATTATGTATTGTATTGAACAAACAATGTCGTATATTAATGGAATAGAATTGGTTAGAGAAATAAAAATAACGTTGCGCTCCAAAAGAACAGCAGTGAGAACAGAAATGAGAACGAAACAGCAGAGAAACCTAGAAAAAGAAGGGGATATTGCTTTCCGGTGTTCTGCAATGCCATTGGTCTACTCTCCTATCGTCTTACTAATTTTCCATTCGAGTCCTGACGCGACTTCAAAAATTTCGCAAAAGAAGTTTCCAGTTCTAAAACAGGAACAGTTTCTGCGACGTGTCAATTATGCGTATAGAATCGTGGAAAACGTCTTGTACGGAATAAAACCAGTGAACGAGCAGTAAATAACCAGATAATAAGTGTGTAATTTGGCACGTGAAAGAGTAACGAACATCCATCCATCACTATCGTACTAGGATTTAAACTGCAATTTAAGCGTAAATATCAAAATGATACAATCGTCATCTAAAACTGAAAGTTATCAATGATTTAAATGAGTTTAATATATTGTAATTACATAGTATTGAAATTGTAGCGTTTGAATTATGCATGCAAAATGCGATGCGCTGTTGGACACTCTATTTGAATTATTCAATGGTAAACATAGCGATCAATTAATATCAAAATAAATGGTGAATTCATAGCATCTATATACGCGAGCGAAATACTTTAGATCCCTTTCGACGAAAAATGCGAAAACGTAGATGACTGAAATTTTGCACAAGGAGTGCATCGAGCTAATATTATTTTGAAATTATGCTTTTATCCCAGTGTTTTATCCGTAGCTTTTATCATACATTTTTTTACATACACTAAAATTACATTACAACACACACACCAGGAGATTTTGATTGACAAGCCTATACACACACACGAATTGTACTCTTTTATTTATGGTTGAAGTCTGTTGTCAAATTGAAAAAAGATTTAAACAGAACATTGAAAGAACACATGAAAAAAGATTTAGTTTTTTTTTATTGAATTCTTATTATTATTTCTCGGGAAATGAAATGGAATACTTTTTATCCCGGAAAAGTGTAAGGTTCCCTAGCGATAAACAAATGGTGCAACGGAGTTGCGAGCGTCATCTAGTAAAACAATAAAACATAATATACAGCCGAACATCCTCCTTTTTAGAAGTCGGTCAAAATCTCGTACATCGAGTGCATACTTTGTCTTACAAGCTGCGTCTAGCCTGATATGGATTATGCTAAGTGCGGTTTCTTGCACGATTCCCGATAGCTTCTGCAGTTTAAGGTGACGCAGCGTTAAAGTAAGAAACCATGTTGGATATGTTTTAGATTGCTTGTTTTCTATGAGAGGCCGGCCCGGCCTCTCATAGAAAACAAGCAATGGAACAGCAAAAATGGAAAGGGCGTAAGCGACAAAATGGTTTTTGTCGCATAATTTAAAAACCATAAATACATTTCATATAAGCTATGCACAAATTAAAGTGCATGCTTGGACCAATTTATGTACAAATTTTGGAACCTTAAATCACTCTCCTCTGTTGGAAAAATAGGAATCCCTTTTTTTACAGAGGTCTTTTCGATTGATTATTCTGTGCTATAAAAGATGTCCAATCGTGTTATGCTATGGGCAATTCAAAGACAAAGACATGATGAATACTGACAATGAACTTCAATTTCTTAGCTTTAGTCATTGCTGAGAAAAATCGGCATCGCTACAGCCAAATTATCAAGGCGTCGCCTTAATCTTTAGTGCCCAGGCGAGTTTAAGGGAAACTCAGCGTAAAATAATACTGATTTGATCGCAACAAGGTGCATTATAGAATGTATGTTGCTGTGTGTTGTTTTTGAATGAGTTTGCTATATTGGAGGATAAAACATAATTTGTGACTGCAAGCTACCACAAGTTTAGCATTTTGAATTCTATTAAAGTGTGTCTGTCTATCCTCATCACGCCTAAAATTTAGGATGAATATTGATATAAGGATACTTTGAGTAATGTTGGAACTATACTGTACTCGGCGAAACATGGCGGTTGCGGTCATTGATTTCCTGTCAAAAACTTGTAATTTTCTATACAAAGCTACGATTAACAACATCTGACACTTCATTGTCAATCGCGGTTTATATAGAAATTGACAAGATTTTGTCAGGGACTCAATGACCGCTACCGCCATGTTTCGCCGAGTACAGTATAT
The DNA here is from genome assembly GCA_963422495.1 of Polyommatus iphigenia. Classification (NCBI taxonomy): domain Eukaryota; kingdom Metazoa; phylum Arthropoda; class Insecta; order Lepidoptera; family Lycaenidae; genus Polyommatus; species Polyommatus iphigenia. The sequence continues at coordinate 28,521,899 of OY730188.1, read as the reverse complement.
AGTTTGTTACTCTGTGCGCCGTTTTAGCGTAAACCGTACATTTTTACCAGGACTAGAACGCTGTATCGCTACAGTGCCGCACTGACTATGCAGGCAATGTTATCCGCTTTTCACTCTAAATTCTTTCTCGGAGGTTGCAGGCAGAGTATTTTTGTGCACTGTGTGAGGTACTATACTCCACTCGGGCTAGCTTATCGCTAGCGGTCATTTACTTCCTGTCAAAAACTTGTCATTTTCCATATAAAACCACGATTGATCTGACACTTCATTGTCAATCGCGGTTTATATGGAAAATGACAAGTTTTTGACAGGGAGTCAATGACCGCTAGCGACAAGCTAGCCCGAGTGGAGTATAGACCTGTTGCTAAGGGTTCTGCAAAAATTGGAGATATTCTGTTGCATGAAATTCTATTTTTCTGTGATGAATGCGGCATCAATACTTTATAGTTTGAATCTACGAATTTTGTTATTCGTAGGTTTGAATTCAGAATGTCAGGATTTTAATTGTCTACTTTCTGCTATATCCAAACTTCCATACTAATATTATAAATGCGAAAGTGTGTCTGTCTGTCTGTCTGTTACCTCTTCACGTCCAAACCGCTGAACCGATTTTGCTGAAATTTGGTAAGGAGATTGGAAATACTTTGAGACCCGGGAAAAGACCTAGGATACTTTTTATCCCGGAAAAATGTACGATTTCCGCACGGTAAACGAATTTTGGTGCAACAGAGTTGCGGGCGTCATCTAGTATAGTTCATATTTTTGCTTTCCTAAATGTAAGTATACTGTACAAGTATCTATTTGTTTTAAGTTTAATATAAAGCTATTTGACCGAGCTTTGCTCGGTATTCGATAAAACACGAATAAAATGACATTTTCTAAAACTTACCTAGCTAGATCGATTTATGGCCCCCGAAACCCCCTATATACTAAATTTCATGAAAATTGTTGGAGCTGATTCCGAGATTCCAATTATATATTATACAAGAATTGCTCGTTTAAAGATATAAGATTTCTATACTCTAGAACCGCCATCCCCAACCCGCGGCCCGCTGGCCGCATGCGGCCCGCCGGGACTTTATTTGTGGCCCGCGTGATGTTAAGCAATTTTGAAATTCACGCCCACCGGCAAAATAACGTAAAGTCTACGTGATAGTCGTTAAATTTTGTTCCACTTTAAAATCGTTAATTTTAAAGAATGTTATTTTTTAACCCTAAAAAATTTTTGTTGCGGCCCGCGACACCAAGACCAAAACATGTTTGTGGCCCGCATGAAAATAAGGTTGGGGACCACTGCTCTAGAAGCTGTGCAGTTATTATTGATGCTCTATTCAAAATTCATTTGATGTAATCTTTGCATTCCATAAAAGCAATATAGTGTGTTAAACTTAATTGAAGCATAATTATTAAAAGAAAGTAACGAAAGATTCTGCGGCTTGCGAGATGTAAATAAGCATTAGAGTTGCCGGTGAAAGTTTTAATTAAAATGACCTGCGGAGTTAGAAAAAGTTCTAGAATACATTTACATAGCTAACTCACGAATTATTTTCACGAATATTTATTTTATAATAATGTACACTAAAGATTTTTTTCACATGGAGCCATGATGAATAACCTTGATTGACATAATAATTTAATTGACATAATATAAAAAGCACAATAATTAACATCGGCGATCATAAAGGAATATACACATTCGTGATTGCTTCTATCGATTCTCGAGCTGCATATAGTATACTCGTAATATAAATATTGCCAATGGACTAATACTTTAATATTGATTCCAATATTTTGGCTTTACAGAAAAGTTTTACACTTCTGATAAAATCTATAATCAAAATTATGTTTAAGCACAATATTATGTTGCTGCGTTTGCTGCGAAACTCTTCCGAAACTGCTAAACCAAATTCATAAATTTTTTTGTGCTTTTCAGGTAGGTCTCAGAATCGGCTAAAATCTATTTTTCTCACCTCCGGGCGGAAAACGTCAACATTTTTCCCGCTGCGCTTATCGATGTTGCCGTTTTCCGCCTCCGTCGATGAGAAAAATAGTATACGCACCACGGGCAGTAAATAAGAAAGCCTCAGATCACATGTTTGTTGATTACATGTGATCTGAGACATTTCTTATTTTCCTGCCCTAGGTGCGTAAACAGCGTAATATACTATTTCATATCCGAAAAAACGTATTTGGAAAAACAATATTTGCCGGTAACACTTTTGGTGTTAAAGCTATTCAGATTTCAGATTCCACCATTATTCTATTTGTAAGGGTTCTATCGATCTGGTGGCTCACCGATCTCGCCTCGATTACAATCCATTCAAAGTTATCTTACCCCAGAATTCATATGAAAGTGATCCCTATATCAACAGCATTAAGGCCCTGGGTGAGGTAATTTGACATTGGATGGTCCGCACAAAGAGATACGAGGATAGAATACATAATTCTTATCATTGATTTATAATGGAGTAAATGTTTGTGTACCACGTGATCGTTGTCTATAAGCAGGATTAATTATGTGATTTTGAGTTAGTATAAATGCCTTCCACGCCGGTTCCAATGACCGGTTTTCAGGCAGGCATATAGGCAGTATAGGCTTTGGCCTATGGGCGGCAGCATCCTGGGATGGCGGAAGAATTTGTACATAGGAGCGGCAAAATTAAAGTGGCCTATACTCATAAAAATATAGAGAAAACTCAAAAACGCAGTACATTTTGAGTCAAAATTCATATTGAAGAGAAAGGTTATCGTACAAAAAATGGGCGATAGTATTTTATAGGGCCCATATAGTAAAAACACATAACGGCATAAGAGTATACGACCGACGCAACAGATGCCATGGAATTTTCTCCCTCGTCGAAATTGCTAGACAACTGTTGCGTTAGTGTAGATCGCCGCTCGCCGGACAGTTAGCAAATCTATCAAAAAGAGAAAATAAAGAGATGAGATGTTGAGAAGAGAAGAAGGAATATGATTTGAGGAACAAGAATTTGGCCTAGATACCTTGGATACAAGGAGATAATAATATGAAAAAACGGTCCTAAAAAAATAAAAAAAAAGTCAGGACCGTGATCTGATCGGCAAATAAAGAGAGATTAGACCACTGGCGTGGTGTAGGTGAAGAAGTATCCGTCTCGTCTCGCCAACAATTTCGTAGTGAAGTACAAATATTAAAAAATGGGTTATTGTTCTTTTGTTTCTGTACTGATCTAATCTAATCTGAAGATTTGAAAGAGTATTGCGCACACACCCTCCTCATCATCATGTCCCCCTTTCGACGATCACAGCACTATTAATGTGTACCTTAACATTGTTGATGAGCCAGGTAAGGTGGGGGGCGGGGTAGGCGGCGGCACTCTGACAGCTCGCCTCCAGGTCCTCGTACGACGACAGCTTTTTGTGCTTGATCTTGATCCGCGGACGGTGCTTCTGACGAACTGCAATAAGTTGTTGAGCATTAATATTGTATACTAGACTAGATGTTCCGCGCGGCTTCGCCCGCGTAATTTAGGAATTTCACGCAACCGTACATTTTTCCGCAAAAAAACTAGCCTTATAGACCACGTGTAGGGACATTCACGTGGTCTATTCTTCATGTTTGCCAAATAACATAAGAATTGCTCCAATAGTTTCTTAAGATGATTAGCAATTTCATATAATTTCTCCCGTTTTTTCCACATTTTCCTCTATTTCTTCGCTTCTATTAGTCTTAGCGTGATAAAATACAGTCAATAGCCTTCCTCAACAAATGGGCTATCTAACACTGAAAGAATTTTTCAAATCGGACCAGTAGTTCCTGAGATTAGCGCGTTCAAATAAGCCCTTTCAAATAATTTCCCCCAGTTTTTTCTACATTTTCCTCTATTTCTGCGCTCCTATTAGTTTTAGCGTGACAAAATATAGCCTATAGACTTCCTCGATAAATGGGCTATCTAAGAATGAAAGAATTGTTCAAATCGGACCAGTAGTTCCTGAGATAAGCGCGTTCAAACAAACAAACAAACTAACAAACTCTTCCGCTTTATAATATTAGTATAGATAGCATAAGGCCGGCCTTTTTCAGTCATGCGTATTAACTACGCGACACGTCACAGCCATATGGGCAGCGCTATTACCAAGTACCATACGTTAAACAACATGTTTTAAGATTTCTTCGGCTCAAACCATAAAGCGCCTGATAGACGTACGAACTTTAAGCACGCGGGTTTTAATGTTCGCGAACTTACTCGGCTCGACGTCGGTGATAGACGTACGAATTTTAAGCACGCGAGTTTTATCATCGTGAACTTACTCGGCTCGACGTCGGTGACACACGAGAATGGCTCACACTGGATTACCATGTATACCCAGGCTCGCGGCTCGTGGCCCACGGCTCGCGGCTTGAGGCTCGCAGTCTTGCCAGACGTACGAGCCGAGACGAGCTACACACACAGGCGATTAAGATCGTCGAACGTAGTCAAGTATAAGTCCGCGTACTTACTCGCACGTCTATCACCCCTTTGAGTAACACCATAAAAGTAGACAGCAAGTTTCTGGTTAATTGGTGAACAGTATAACAGTATTTTAAATAAGCTACAAAGTAGAATGTTCTCATTATTGGTAATTTATTTATAATTAATTTTGTTTTTTTAGTATGATAGTATTGTTTCTCAGTATGCAGGAAGAAAGTTGAAAAAATGTGTGCAGTGTGTGAAAGTTTTGATAGACTAAAATAAGGAAAAAACAAATGTACGCTAGTTCAAATTTTAATTAATCTCAGTTCTCTATTTCGTTTCGAGCTGTCCGAACAACGTTTTTAACAAATAGTTTGAAGCCAGTTACTAATAAGGGTTGGCGCAGACGAGTTACCGATCAACTTTTAAGGAGTCTATTAAAACGTAGTGATTATATTCTCTTTGGAGTCTACACTGTAGGTACTCGGCGAAACATGGCGGTAGCGGTCATTGACTCCCTGTCAAAAACTTGTCATTTTCTATACAAAGCCACGATTGAAAACATCTGACACTTCATTGTCAATCGCGGTTATGCTTTGCACAAACCTACGCCACCACGCGACTGCGAAGCGGCAGCGTCAATACAAAACACACATTTGACAAGTTGTCAAATGTGTGTTTTGTAGTGACGCTGCCGCTTCGCAGTCGCGTGGTCGCGTAGGTTTGTGCTAGGCATTAATATAGAAAATGACAAGTTTTTGACAGGGAGTCAATGACCGCTACTGCCATGTTTCGCCGAGTACAGTATAGTCAAAGCTGCATTTAGAGCTTCTGCAATACGTTGGACTGATCGAGTCTTGTGTACAGTTCTACAATAATATTCTTATTTTACTAGCTATCACAGTAAAAGTCGTTTGTCCGATTCACGTCACGTTGCGCGTTACGCGAAAAACAGATCGATTCTCAGCAAACAAAATGTTATCGAAATCGGTCAGGCCGTTTCGAAGCACTTTGGTAACAAACACAACGCGAAAATTTTATACTTTAGAATAATATTATGTATTTAGCAGCAACGATTCAACGCACAAGTTGGAATTTAGTATTTAGTACCGATGGTAGCTGTTAAGCATTTGTGTATTGATCCAAAAATATAAGTAAATATTTTTTGTTAAGTTATGAATGAAGTCTTGTTCTAAATGACCTAAAGAACATGACTGCATTCATAACTCAATACTTTATTTTTTGTGGGCTGATACACAAATGCTTAACAGCGTCCATTTTATATATAAAATTTTCGTGTCACAATGTAAGTTACCGTACTCCTCCGAAACGGCTTTAGTCTTTACTGATTTTTACCAAATTTTATATGTGCATATTCAGTAGGTCTGAGAATCGGCTACTGGATACTTTATATATTGATAAGTGGATTTGTTGAATAAATAATAGAAAATTATTATTATTACAACTCGAGACTGACGGCGACCATTGTTTGTGCGACGGGATAGCGATGGACGTTGCTATGGTAACATACTTATTTAGTCACTTCAATAAAATATTATGGGCGAAATAGGTACTTTATATTATGGCAAAGCAACGTTTACCGGGACATCTAGTAATATAATATATTACTAGTACTACTACATCTAGTAATATATATATATATAATATAATATATAATATTTCGTGACCGCTACAGTCTCCCGTGTACGCAGGCTTATATAACACAGATTAGCGAGGTTTTAACAGCCTTCCTTTTGTGTACGCCCGGGATTTCGCTGTTAAATTTTTGATAACAGCCATTACGTATTATAAAGCCTTTTAAAATTTGAAATTAATGATAGGAATTAGCGGTAATGTATAGACGCTTTCACGTTAACGACCCAAACGAGGTTACTGATAAGGCAAAACATTTTTCAGGATAATCCTTTTTCATGGAAAGTGGAAAAATATCAGGGAAATATAAAAGCAGTTATTAGCAGCTAATAACTGCTAAATATTTACCGTAATTTTGTTGTGCGGGAATTTGTTTACCTCGCGGGAAAGGAAGTCACAACATCTCCATACCGAATTTCATCAAAATTGGTTCAACGGTTTAAAAAGCTTTAAACGTAATGTTTAAACACCTACGTTATGCTACGCATATACGTCTTTACTAGTGTAGAACTTATATAATACTAGCGACCCGCCCCGGCTTCGCACGGGTATAAAATAATATATAGCCACTGAAAAAATGATTAAAATCCATTCAGCAGTTTTGATTTATATATTATATTCATTATTACTATAGGTCTTGCAATCTACGAGCGCGCGTAGCCTTTATTTGTAGTTGAAAATGTGAATAGACATTTTCGTTAGTGTGCGTACCTGACGGAGCAGTCAGTAGCGAGCGAGCCATGTACGCGTGTATAGATATGGTCACTCACACAACTAAAGGCGCCGCGCGCTCGTAGATTGCAAGATCTGTACCCGTGTACCGCATTGGTCGGTACAACCGCAAAAACTACATCTCGCAATTTTTAAATATCTTCAAAAATATTCATTCAAATCATAATATCACAGTGTAAATAACTACAGTGGTCCAACGCCTTTGAAGTCGCGCGAAATGCCGCTTTTGTGTAGGTATTCGTCATTGCTTCAGGGTTGTCACAATAATGTGTTTTATTATAAACTGTTCTACATTTTGTGTATTCGTAGTATTTGTATGTAGAGTACTAGGAATAACAAAAAATAGATATAGAAGTATTATAAATAAGGAGCTTTATTATAAAAAATACAAATGCGTATATAGGGATTGCAATCCCGCACCTTATTAAATCCCGCGGGATTGATTTGCGGGATTGGCCAATCCCGCGGAATCCCGCGGGATCCCGCATGTTTGAATTTATGTTATAAAATTGAATAAATTGAAACTATAGGTTTATGTTTCATTAAAAATCAACTTTACTAATAGAAAATGTTTCGTATTATGCCACAAAAATATTTGTTTTGTAACAAAATAACAATGAAATTATGTGATCACCCTAGTCTTGTTAGATCTTAAAATTGAAATGCTTTTAATGCCTCAGCAATCTTCAAGTCAGGGACCTCTCAACATTATGATTTATGGCTTCGCATTGAATGCGACGACCACCCTCGCGTCTATGTGTGACTATATAGGTCCCATAGTGGTGACCCGAGGGCCGAGACGGGCTGACTCTTTGAATACCTGCAAGCAGCTTCAGATTTAGTGCAGCAGCAGATCCCATCCGCGGAGATCATAATACTTGGCGACTTTAACGCCCACCGCGCCGACTGGTTAAATTCCAGTAAAACTGATCATGCGGGAAGATCTGTCTGCGAATTTGCTCTTGCGAATGACTTAATACAACTGGTTGCTACGCCGTCGCGAATCCCAGATGTAGACTGTCAGAATCCTTCCCTGTTGGAACTTCTGCTGACTTCAAATCCTGATGGCTACCAAGCATCCACGACCGCATCACTTGGTTCATCGGATCATTGCCTGGCCACTTACGACGGCATTGCGACAGCGTGTTGTTAAATACCGTCGTGTGTGGCTCTACAAGTTAGCGGACTGGGATGGTATGCGGTCGTTTTTTGCATCCTATACTTGGGGGCACTTGTGCTTCTCACCGGATGATCCCAACAACACTGCCAACTCCGTTGCCAATGTGGTGATGCAAGGGATGAAGCTTTTCATTCCGTCCTCTGTAGTGCCAACTTGCGGAAGATTTCGTCCCTGGTTTGGTTCATCCCCCAAAAAAGCTTCTCGCCGGAAGGAGAAGGCTTACCAATCCTGGGCCAATGCAGTGTCTGCTTGGGATTTAAATACCAGCACACATAAAATGAAATACTCAAGAAAGAGATCACTCGGGCAAAGAAACAGCACTTCAATAGAATTGGTGAGAGACTCGAGCACCTCCCTTCGAGAACCCGTGCATTCTGGTCTCTGGCCAAAGCTATTGAAGGGAATTTCCGCAAGCCAACCCGTGTATGGTATACATACACGTCGAAAATGGATCGTTGTCCCATGACACAAAAGACAAAGCCGATCTTCTGGGTAAGTTCTTTGCGTCAAGCTTGACCCGAGATAACGGGGAACAGAAATCGCCGACCATACCGCGATGCACGAGCGTCATGTCGGATATTTGGTTTCATCAGCACTCAGTGCAAAAGGGCTGCCTTTTAAGTTCTGTTGTTTGTAAGCTTCCCGCGATTATTTAAAAAAAAAACCATGTGGGATTTTAAGCTCTTTGTATTTGGATTTCAAAAACAAAAGAAATTTTTCAGATTGGTCAAATAGTCTTAGGGCCCCCGCGCGTTAGGCGGCGGTCGTGCGGCCAGGTCGCTGCGACCACCCCGCGCACTTTGCGGCCACGTCTGCGACCACACTCGTATGAGTAGTGATTTGATGAGTAAACTTTGAATATTATTTTGTTTTCTGTATACAAAAAACGTGTGGCCGCGGCGATCAGTGCACGCACACTGAGTAATTTCATACAAATTCCCGTATCTCGTTGTCCGCGGCGGTCAAGTGGCCGCGTGTGTGTCGCGATGTTTTTCGTTGGCCGCGCGACCACAGCGTGGCCGCTGGCCGCTGGTCGCGTAATGCGCGCACCTACATATATCGTAGAAGAATTAGTTGGCCGCAGCGACCTGGTCGCGCGACCTGGCCGCCTAATGCGCGGGGAGTCTTATTGTATCGTCTATTCAAAGGTGACAAGTCGGTTGTAAAAATGGAAATGTTAAAGGAAAATTTCCGTGCCATAATTTTTTACAAATTAGGAAGTTGATTATCGCGACTTCGGCGTTTTGAGGAGATCACTTCTGTACTTAGTGATGCAGGACCATGTCTTAGGATTATAGAACGCTGGTATTAGGAGCTTAAAGTAGACACCCTAGCCTCAGTGACCAGCCACGTGATGGTCGTCCAAAAACCACCGTAACGCAAGAGAATATTGAAGCTTTGCAGCAGCTAGTCCTCGAAGACCGTCATGTGATATATCGCGAAATAGAGGATTCCTTGGGCATTTCAGGGACCATGGTCCAAAAAATCCTGCATGAAAAACTTGGAGTAAAAATGTTAATTTCTCGTTAGATTCCTTGTTTGCTTAGCGACGATCAAAAACAGCCCGTGTTAGTTTTTGTCGCAAAACTCTGCAGCGATTCAACCGAGAAGAGTCAAAGCACGTTTATAATTTGTTCAATGGTGACGAGTCTTGAATATATTATGCTTATGATCCAAATTCTAAGTAGCAGTCTACTGTCTGGATCTTCTAGAATGAGCCAAAATCAACCAAAGAAACAGAGGACTTTAAAAAATTTTTTGCCTCCATATTGTGGGAAAGGTCGTTACATCGCCACTATTGTACCCGAAGATTGCATAACGGTTACCGCTGACTAGTATACCACAGCTTGTTTGCCACAAGTCATCACCAAATTTCGAAAAAAACCAATTCAAGACGTCGTATGGTCCTGACCATGACTGACTGTCGGTCAAACAAAGATGTATTTGTGAACCCAAAACGTTGAAATTTTAGATCATCCGCCTTACAGCTCTGACTTGAGCCCTAAGGATTTAAATACGCTCCACAAAATTAAGCAAAGTCTTCGTGGTCAACGTTTCAGCTCACCTGAAGAAGCTGTTTATGCGTACAAATCGGCCATTTTGACTACCCCAACTTCGGACTGGAATAAATGTTTTAAAAACTGGTTTGAAAGCAAGCAAAAGCATATTAAATATCGCGAAGAATTCTTTAAAAAACTATAAATGGTGATAATCTATTAGATTGTCTGTATTTATTTCAAACGACAAAACTTAAAAGGCAGCCCTCGTAGCCCTCCGTTCCCTTGATATTCAATTAAAGTCGAATGGGCCTGATGGAATCCCTCCTATTGTGTTAAAAAAAGTGTGCTCCAGAGTTGGCTCTGATCTAAACGCGTCTTTTTCGGCTCTTCTATTCTTCTGGCATTGTAAGACTTGGTGTACCCGATCCCCAAAAAAGGTGACCGCTCAAATCCTTCCAATTACAGACCAATCGCTATAACCAATTTATAATATAATGGAATCAATTATTATTATCAATAGCCAGCTCCTTCGATACTTGGACAAACAGTACGGGTTCCGTAAGGGTCGCTCAGCTGGTGATCTCTTGGCATACCTAACTCATCGTTGGGATCAGGCGATTGTGTCGAAGGGAGAGGCATTTGCTGTTAGTTTGGACATTGCTTTGATCGGTTTTGGCACAAAGCGCTGCTATCAAAACTTCCATTCCATCATATGGGCTCCCCGAGAAATTATGCATATGGGTCATGCGGGATCCGCGGATCCGCGTTTTGTAGGTGCGGGATCCAGCAGATTAAAAATTGGCGCGGGATCCCGCGGGATTGCGGGATCCCGCTTTGCGGGATTGCAATCCCTATGCGTTTACAAAAGATCAGGATTCGCATGATATACCTATATTATATCAATTGATATATAAATCGGATATATATCATGAATTATGATATATAATATCAATTGATATTTATGCTTGATATAATATATCAAAATTGATATTTATATTATTTAAAAATGTAAAATAATGTTTTAAATGTAAAAAATCAATTACATCAAGTCGTAGTCTAAACACACAGGTCTTATTTTCCGAGAGTTTCACAAGCCTATACTGTACTCGGCGAAACATGGCGGTAGCGGTCATTGACTCCCTGTCAAAAACTTGTCATTTTCTATACAAATCCGCGATTGACAACCTCTGACACTTCAGTGCTTCAGTGTCAATCGCGGTTTTTATAGAAAATGACAAGTTTTTGACAGGGAGTCAATGACCGCTGCCGCCATGTTTCGCCAAGTACAGTATAGTTCATCAAAAACTTGCTATTTGACACGACATTAACTAATCATAGCCGTCGACGCGGTTTGTAACTTAGGCTTATGACACCCACGTGACCCCCTGTTTTTCGGAAGAAAATTCCTTGTTTGTTATTATACTTTTTTATTCCATTTATATACCATGTGTTAAGTTAATTCGACTGATAAAATTATTACACTTTTTTTCTTCTGGTTAAAAAGCTGTGTTTCGCCGAGTGAGTGAGTTTACCGGAGGCCCAATCCCCTATCCTTTTCCCTATTTCCTTCCCTACCCTCCCCTTTTACCCTATTCCATCTTAAAAAGCAGGCAACGCACCTGCAGCTCTTGTGATGCTGCGAGTGTCCATGGGCGACGGAAGTTGCTTTCCATCAGGTGACCCGTTTGCTCGTTTGCCCCCTTATTTCATTAAAAAAAAAATTGATACTCAAAAGTATCTATCGTTGATTTTTACTTTATTTGAAAACTTTGAATATCATTAATAAATAAATGAGTTTAATTTTACTTCCCTATCTTCAAATTATCAGACATACAACTTATTTCGAATCAACTATATCATATCAGAGTATGAAATTTGTATGTAATTTTGAAAATATCAAAAATTAAAAAAAAAATCAAAAATATCGGACATTTAATATGTATATATTTAAATAAGTACATACATATAACTCAAACGAAACACTGTCGGTCGCAAACCACTTAAAACAATTAAATTAAAAAGCGTCAACCCCGGCTGACGTGTACCGAACGAGTGTATGGCAGTTCGGTATCGCTACCGCGCCTCTCTCACCCCGCACGCCACGCACGATTGCTCTATCTAGACGTGTTCGTTGGACCACTGTAGTTATTTACACTGTGATAATATGATGTAAAGGGCCATAAAGATCTATATTAAATCAACAATGTATTTAAAGTGTTTAATTGAATAACGATTAATGCCGTATTGGTTAAAATTGCTTCAAAAATTAGTCATTATTTGTCGTTAAAAGTAAATGACAAAAAACTGTGGGATATAGATAGATATACTCGTACCATTGCAAAATTTTCTGTAGACCTTTTTATTGTGTACAATACTTGGTTCATTATTTTGATAAATCTCGTAGGGTTCAGCCTGCGTTTGCAGTGTAAGCGGAAAAATTGTAATTATTTATGACATCACATTAGAAACCCCAACAATAACAATATTTCTCCACTATTAATTATCAATGAATGTTATTATACTAAAGTATGAACCTCTTGAATCACTCAATCTATAAAAGAAAACCGCATCAAAATCCGTTGCGTAGTTTTTAACCGACTTCAAAAAAGGAGGTTATCAATTCGACGCGTATGTACGCGTATGTATTTCCAGAACTGCCCAGTTTTTGTGTATGTCAATCTATGACAGCTTCCGAACAAATATGCCAAATTTCAAAAGTGTATGTATGTATGTATGTATGTATGTATGTATGTATGTTTTTATGTTTGTGCACGCATATCTCCGGAACCACAAGTCCGATTTTAGTGATTCTTTTTTTATTGTACTAGGTATTGTTCAACTTAGGGAATACTGTAAGTTTCATCAAAAACGGTTCAGTAGTTTTTGAGATAGGGAATTTTAATTCTTAATAATTACGTACAAACATTTGAAGTCGGTTTTATCTTTTTAAAATATTATTATAAAGATTAAAGAGAACAAAGGGACATGAGGGAAAAAAACGACTTTGTTTAATAATAATATGTAGTGATATATTTTTGCTTTCATAATTATATACTTAATTAAAAAGTTTGTTTTAATAATCAGAAGTAAAATGAACTGGACTCCAAATTGACACATTTTCATGATTCAAATAAGATATTAGATAATCATGAACATAGTATACATAACATAGGCGCCCAAAATAAACTTCACCGACGGCGAAAAACAAAGTACATAATCTAATTGATACGTATTAGATTTCAAAGTTTGTTTTTCCGATAACAAATGGCAGATTGAGGAAAATATTCGTTTATGAAGCAATCATTCTCCAATACCCTCTTACATCCGACACGTGAAATCAAACAGAGCCCTGAGATCAGCAATATTCTCGTTAAAAAGGTTTGCACCGTACACGTATAATATGTCTTTCGGATTCTTGTAAAAAAAGAAAAGATATTTTAAGAAAAATGTGAAATTCCGGTTTGTATCAATCGAATTGTTATGTTAATTTATAATTTACATTTTTAAATATACGTTGACGCTTGTTACTTATCAGCATTCTATTCATATAAAAGCTTACTTTTCAAATATTATCAATATCATAATGTTAGAATGTAATAAAGATGTGTCCCTTTTGCGCAAAAAATCCTGAACGGATTTTGATAAAATATTAAAAAAATATAAACATAAGGTTTATGGCTGTCCGATTACCGTGCGATTTATTTTATATTGTTGAACTAAGTCGAAGGCGAAATACCTACAAGACTCGCAAAGCTCTTGCGACTTCTACGGTACTACAACTGTTCATAGGCGACAAGTTGGCGATCTATTGGCATCGTTTTTACCTTTTGTCTAGTTTTGGCGACGAAAACAGATGGGTGATTATAAGTTTGACATGTCCGTCTGTCTGTCTGGTTATGTGTCTGTCGTGGTGTAGCATCATGGGTGTGCCGTTTTAATTTTTTTTGTTTGAAAGCTGTCGTGAAAAGCTGAGTATCCACTAGAGGTAGTCTCGGGCTGAGCAGCCCCACCCTGAGCCTGCCGCGACACGCGGAAAGTTAATGCGTCTCCACTTGAGCTCACGAAAATACCTTTGAGGGACAAGCCTCGAACCTGAGCCGAAATTTCCTCAGTATTTCTTCTACCACCATGTGTGACAGACGTAAAGTTGCTGCAGCATTGGTAGCTATATGGCAATACAGAAGGAAAAAAATGTGAGAAACCACAAAGTGAAATCATTTTCTTTTTTAATTCTGGCACTGGTAATTTCATTTCTTCGCTTATTAATTTCCAAGAATCTTCCTTGAAATTACTGTTATATAATGATTGTGAAGTAGGATCCCACAATTCTCTATGCTTTTCATAAAACTTAATTAATTGAACACAATACTTTTCTATATTGTCCATCTTGCCGCGGTCCGAGCATGCGCACGACCGTCTCCACTGAACGCACGCCGCGCGCTGAGGCTCCTTTGAGCACACCCGTTTACCGACAAAGTTTGGCTCGCGCCGTGGCCGCACATTTTGCCTCAGGGTCGCGGCAGCCTCGACGCGAGACAACGTCTCCATAAGCGCAGCCTCGAGTCGAGGCACCCGCTCGGGACGAGGCAGCCTCTAGTGGATACCCAGCTAAAGAGTGTTCCTTGTTACACACTTACAAAATGATCATTAGCTTTATCATGGAAACTTCGGGGTTATTTCTTAGTTATTAATTATTATGTAAGTATGCTTTACGCACCTATAACGCTGAGCTCGTGTATTTTGGAGGCTTTGGAGTACAGTGGGATGTCGAGCGCGATCTCGCACGCGTACGGCCCCGCCGCCGAGAAGTCCATCTTCTCCAGGGTGATGGCCGTCGGCTTCAACATTATCAACTGGAAAAAAAACATAATATGAGTAATATATTATGAAAGTGTGTGCGCAGTACACAAGAGCACTCTCTATCTCTCATAACCCAGTGGGTCGGAAGACCGACACAACTGGCGAGAGATCAGGCGCAGGACCGACTTTGTCATGCCCGATAACAAATTCCGTGAAAACGCTGCCCTGCCGATTACTGTGCTTTAACTGACAGGTTCAAATTATTACATAATTTTATAGTAGTTAAGGCATTAGATTGAAATATTACACCTTGGATTAATAACTAAATGTACAGAACATTTAGTTATTAATCCAAGGTGTAATATTAACAGATTACTAATAAATAGTAACACAGGTTACCAAACATTATTACTTTATTCGTTCATCCATTCATTCCCACGTTAATAGCAACATTACTTCAGTAACCACAAAAACATTTGCGACTAAAAATTGTTTGATCTTTCAACCCATAAACAATTTGGAATCCCAAATTGTCCAAACATTAAGCACAAAAAGCTACAATTCTTATCAAAGGAAGCACGTGCCGGACAAAAGGAGTCTTTGCCGTCAACTGAATTCGCCCTTGAGGCTGTAAACTCACATCCGGTTCAGGGAAAGGAAAAGGGCCCTTCACTTATGTGGAACAAAATAATTTACAGTATAGGTGGGCGTTTCGATGGTTATACTTGGGATAGGCTAAATGCCACGACATCGCGGTACCGAAAAAGGCTAAAGGTATAACTCCAAACTACGAGTTTCGTGTCTATTAAACATTTTGAACAATTAAAATTGGCATAAAATTTTGTCAGGTTCCTTATTTAAAGCGTAGATGCAAATTCTCTTTTCTCTAAGGGATCTCGTTTTTAATTGATAAAGTGGGAAATAAAATGTTAAGTGGAATTACCTTCAAATCTTCATCACGTTAAAGTTACTAAATAATAAATAAAAATAAAATAACCCTTTATTCTGCGTATTTACAATTTTTGTGGTTTGAGAGTTTACAATAATTAAAAATTTATCTCTTAACATAGTGTGCCTCTCGGCATAAGCCTCCTCCAACGACTTCCACTGTTTTTGTCTTTTGCAACCCGTCTCCAGTTTGGTTTCACAATGAGTTTTAGCTCATCCTCAACATTTAAGTTAAGTAATCATTAAATCTATCTGAGTGCGACATAAAGACATTAGGACAGAAGCTAACATAAAATAACTTACTTTATCTTTCGCTTGAAATTGCACGAAAAACTTTCGGAGCCGCACTTGGGAATCAACATGTAATGAATATTTCACCGAAACTACTTTAGCCGTAAACTTCATATTTTCTCGCGTAAAGTTTTACCAACTATAAACTTAATATACAAGGAGATGGCTCTATTAGTTATTTGCTTTATTATCTCAACTTATAGTTGACGTTAGTAAGTTTTAATTAATGCGTTGCCTCGCTGAGAGCACTCGATATTATAATACGATGCTTTCACGTGCGTTATAAAACAAAGTCTGCTTTAGGGAATAGAGCGCTAAGAAACTTTTATAACAATGTTAGGTGTATGTATCTTCTTACATGCATCTAACATTGTTAGCCTTCCTCTTTAGGTTTATATACATCAAACGAAAAGAATTTTGATATTATGTATTCTTCAGTCTCTCTGTTCCAATCAATTTCTTTTTAGTCCATTGAAATGTTACAATTTTAGGACCGAATATTGCATTTATTAGAGGACGCAATTTTAGTTTTGGAATATATTGGGGGGGTCAATAGAAGCTTAACCTCAACTTTGTGGGGTCGCCACTCTTGTCCCCCGGCCGCCACCTTGAAAAAAGGGGTGACAACACTATTTTCGTGATATCTCGGAAACTATAAGTCTAACAGAAATTTTTAAGGACATAATTTGTTGAAAATTATTTTGTCTACAAATATGTTTATATAACATTTTACCCTAAATTAAAATTTTAAAAAGTTATAAGCAAAAAAGTGGGATTTTTTTTAAAAGGTTTATTATCGCTCTTTAACTTTGTTTAATACATTTTACAAACAAATTACCTTAGAACAACCTTGTTAATGATCTTTTGAGAAAAAGATCCCCCGATCCCACCCCGATCTCATGAAATTAATTTTCTGCAGATGCAAAGGAAACTGTGAAAGCATGTGTGGCTGCAGAAAAGCAGACCTAAAATGCTCTACAGTATGCCTACTATTCTGTAAAGCCTTTCAGGCCTGCTTTTCTGCAGCTACAGTCTACATTATGCCTACTAAACTACATAAATATATGCAAACTATATTATAGTATGCTAACTATACAAATCTGCACATGCCTACTATACTATAAAGCATTTCAGGTCTGCATTCCGGCAGCCACACATGGTTCCACAGTTTCCTTTGTATCTGCAGAAAATTAATTTCATGGGATCGCAGGATCTTTTTCTCAAAATATCATCTACAAGGCCTACTAAGGTTTTTTTTTTGTAAAATGTGTTAAAAAAAGTTAAAAAGTGACAATAAACCTTTTCAAAAAATTTATCACTTTTTTGCTTATAACTTTTTCAATTTTTTATTTAGGGTAAAAAGTTATGTAAGCATATTTGTGTAGGCAAAATAATTTGCAACAAATAATGTTCTTACAATTTTTTTGTAAGACGTATACTTTCCGAGATATCACGGAAATAGTGTTGTCACCCCTTTTTTCAAGATGGCGGCCGGAGGACAAGAGTGGCGACCCCACAAACTTGAGGTTAAGCTTCTATGGAGCCCCCCAACATATTCCAAAAATAAAATTGCGTCCTCTCATAAATGCAAAGCAGATGTAACATTTCAATGGACTATTTGAGCAATCATGATTTTGGTGTCTTGATTATAATCTGATTTTGAAAATAAACAAAGACGATAATAATTATCAAGAGCTAACCTCTCCGTACTTTTAAGAAAACATTGTTTAATTGGTTATTATTCTTTCGATATAGATATTTTAATAATGTCTAACCGTTGCACAACAAACCTTGAAAAATATAGGTACAATTTTAGCACTTAATAGAATACTAGAGTAGCCTGAATGCATCAAATGTTCCCTCTAATATTTAAAATTTATTCTAAAATATAAAACAGAAATAGTCTACGTAGCATTGGTCTAAAATCGATAACCCTAAAAATTCTAGACTCGTCTCAAGCAGGAAGTACCTTAACTGGTTTAAGATAAAATGCAAAGCAGAAGGACGTAAAGTTTTACGGGTAACATTTTCTGTGAACGGAAAACTGCTATCGAAGTTTAAGTAACGGTGCTGAAGGTCCGGATTTCACACAATTTTGAGATGAACTTTGTAAGTGAAAAGGTTTTCATGGATGTACAATTGAATGTTAAATTTATTTTTCAGGACTGTGCAATAAAATAAATAAATTAAAAAATCAAAAAACCCGACTGCAAAAAAATGTTAACTAAAAAGAACGAAACAAGACCTAATTCTGCCGGAGGCATCGAATCCATGTTTTAATTGATACGACTCTTGCTTACGAGTTTCATGCCATATAATAAAGAATAAGAAAGTGGACTACAAAATGCAGTCGGAGGCATGTCGCACCAAGTTTAACATTAATTCATTAATCATAAAATATTATGCCTCCGACTGCATTTTATAATCTACTTTCTTATTCTTTATTATATGGCATGAAACTCGTAAGCAAGAGTCGTATCAATTAAAACATGGATTCGATGCCTCCGGCAGAATTAGGTCTTGTTTCGTTCTTTTTAGTTAACATTTTTTTGCAGTCGGGTTTTTTGATTTTTTAATTAATTTATTTTATTTGCGACTTTTTGGTTGTAGTCATCTAACCATTTCGACAATCAATCTAATAAAAAATTGAAAAACTACCGTGGTGATATTTCTAAGTGTACAGGTACTATATATTACGTAGATACCTACATAGGTTTGGTACTGTTTCAATATATGTTTCTGGTTTTAAGTACATAATCATTGTTTTTTAAATACTTTGTCATTGAATTTTCATCTTGTTTCAGTAATTTCGGTTGATTTTTAATTATTGTATTTATCCATGTAGGCGTAGACGTAGGTTTGTTTTTTTTATTATTAACTATCGTTCCATTTAATATTAAAACTGCAAGTTATATACATATTTAGAATCAGTGTTTAAAATCCTTTATTTTGATACCCCACTCGATATGCTTGTTATAATTTTTATTTTTTTTACCTCACGATATGGCGTCAAACATCCGCCATTTTGGATTTTTTTTAATGTCACCTATCTAAGAACACTTGGGCTATTAAGACAAATCTAACGATACCTCAAATGTGAAAATCCGTTTAGCGGTTCTGGAGATACAAGGTAATAAAGAATATTACTTACAAGATACGCGCTAAAAACATAACCCTCCTGGCAGTCGGGTAAAAAGAAAGAGAGAACTCCGCGCGCGAATAAGAAAATAGAACGGGCAGAAAAATTACAAGGACTTGTAATTTTCCCTCGAACATGAGGTACCGGGGGAGTACTATAACTATAGTAGGTAAGGTACCTTTTTAAAGTCCCGTGACTGTCCTGTATTGCTTACTATTAGTCGCCGATTCGTCGATGCTCACGCGCGAAATACTTACACTTTAATTTTTTTCCGTTTTTGTATAATAAATATAATAAGGGGCAAACGAGCAAAGGGATCACTTGATGAAAAATAACTCCCGTCGCCCATAGACTTTCGTAACAATCGAAGAGGTGTAGATGCGTTGCCTTTAAGATTCAATACGCTCTCTTCTTGAAGGTTCTTTCAGTATTTTATCCACTTTTAAATTTCCAAAATCAAAACAACTGTACATCTATCAAAAGCAATATAATAAGCTATTGTATGCTGAATGCATTCGTTTTAATATCGACACGGATTTAATATACAGCCGGCCAGCGCCGACATGTTTCATGTCGACGCCAAAACCTGGGCTTATTGCGACACATGTATTATTTTGGCCAAATGCTAAATCATTATGGATTATTATCACGGACAAAAGCGATAGACGTAGAGACAAAACATGTCGATATAATAGGAAATTGACAAGGGTAATAGTGCATAGAAATTAATCAGCTTTAATTTAAATTTATGTTTATCACTGTATGTTTTCCGTGTAAATAAAAATAAAATAAATAAGTAATCAGGCTAAATAATAGCATTTATCATACTAGATCCTATGTCCTTTTCCGGAACCCAAAGTATCTTCATACCGAACAGCAAAATTTGTTCACTGGTTTTGGCGTGAAGACGGAACAGACAGACACACAATTTCACAGTTATAATATCAGTATGGATTAAACAATCGTTCTTGAATAAGTAAATCATAAGGTAATCACAGTTCTACCGTTTCCCGAAACGAACGTTAATTCAAAACTAACTTTGCCTATTACAACAAGGATAGCGTACATATAAAATTAGTAGTTCGTAAATGGTTATAATATGTTTGAACTGTCAACAAAATTCCGGAACTTTCATAGAGCCAACACGAACGCAAATACAGTGAGTTTGCATTTTTACTTAGCAGGCTTGCTCGAATGCATTTAAACGCCTGTGAGTAATGTAGTTCTGTGTGGAAATTAATGATTTTCCTACTGTTACAGTGTGGTTATGAGTACAGTCTAGAAAATGTTCTGTGGAAAAGTGTGAATAAAATGGGCGTAAATATATATTGTTTCGTAGGGTACTCATTTTGGGAACGATCTTTGATTGACTTTACTTTTCGATTCTGACGGCTGCACTCTGAGACATTTAATAATGATTATTACCTCGATCGTGGGAATCGCAGACACAATCGATTTTCAATAGTTATGCGACAGCCGGGTGCTGCTTGGGGATTGATGAGTTAAACTTCGGTCTTGATTAAATTCAAGGCCACCCTCAGGTTAAGAATAAACACTGATCCACATTATATCCTTCTCGTAACCCATTTTATTCCCCGTAAGTATGATTGATCAAGATCAGACGGTGATCCATGTCCGCATCCATACTTCTATACTGATATTATAAATGCGAAAGTGTGTCTGTCTGTCTGTTACCTCCTCACGCCCAAATCCCTTAACTGATTTTGCTGAAAAGTATGAAGATTCTTTGAGTCCCGGGAAAGCTCATAGGATACTTTATACCCCGGAACAATGTACGGTTCCCGCGTTTAAACGAATTTTGGCGCAACGGATTTGCGGGCATCATCTAGTATGTAGGTAAGAATTATTATTGGCAGATTTTTTTTATTTTTTTTTAAATTCACCCCCCTAACATTATTAGGGCTTGTTATTATTCTTTTTTTTTTTTTTCTTTTTTCTTTTCTTTCTATTCCTTTTCTTTTTATTTCTTTTTTAATGATTTCTTACATAGCTATTACATAATATTAAGTCATTTCTTGATTCTTGTCATTCTTATACAATTTCCAATTTTCTTTTTCGTATTATTATTTACATATTTTTCAGTTTTTCTATTTAAGTACTCGTATCTACTATATATATTTAAACCTAATGTTTTATTACAGTTGTAACATGTCAATAAATATTTATAATCATTCACAAATACAATTTTCAAATTTTTCATATTATAGCCTATGTAAAATTATATTATTGGCAGATTAGTTAAGCTAAGCGATCTTTTAAAGTTTTGCGTCTTTAACAGTTACGTGGTTGCTACGGTAGTTCAAATTATATTCATTACGTTGAAAGGCTAGTACTGAATCAGTTGAGCGGAAGTAAGGATCGTGAAGACTCAATTACTGAGAATCTCGCCTCCCTGTGAGATCTGATACATATTCATGAGAAGCCGTATTGATAAGAACTCGTTTATACTTATCACACTCACTGAAACTTGTGTGAAATGTTGAGATTTCATGCAAAATGTAAAATACTGACTGCCATACTCAGAGACGTATAAACTTAACTATAATTAAATCATGTTTTTTAACTCTTAAATTATCTGTTAAACTCTGCATTAAATTAAGATTAAATTAAATTAAGGTTTAATCACCATTTAATGTTTTTTAATGCAGCCGTTAATAATCCTATTAATGCGATTGTCGTTTTCTCATATCAGTCAATCAAATTCGGTTTAGCGATCCATGGCTGAACCGAATTTGATTAAATTCTAAATCTTTAGGGGTTTTTTTATCATATTAAAATATACGGCTCACACGTGATCGTGCAGTATTAACCGAGTTGTTTTTATTTCTTATAGAACATAATATTTTATTTAACAACATAATTATTGTGTTTATATAAAATACTAATGACTAGAAAGTAGCATATCGTCAACTCAAAATGTTTACGTACTTATTAGCACAGGGAATTGGTCATAAATAATGCAAGTTGCCTGCCATTATAAAAACTTTTATGATCTTTTATAACTGGTATCGTGCTAATTAAATACATTCTAACAAAATAGGTCAAATCATGCAGTTATGACCTTTTCATTAACAAATAAAACGTTCATAAACGTTCCCGCTATAAAAACAGAGGCATAAATTTTATTTTCCCGGAAGGAAATATAAAACACATGAATAAATTAAAACGTAATATTTTTATTCAATACCCAAGAGGAAGGCTCGATTAGGAATGCAATATTTTTACGAACTGTTACAAAACCACATTTTATTTTTGTCAATCTACCGATTCTCTTACTGTATTTTTATCCTTTCGTTGATTTTATCGTTTGGTTATTCTTTCTACGGCAGAACAGACAATTTTAAGCAAATTGAAAAAGAAAATCAGTTTATCTTTAATATATATTAGTGTTCTTTAGAACTTGGTGGAAGATTTAATTATGAAATATTCGGATATTTCATAATTAAATCTTCGTGGCAGTAGGCAGCCACGTTCAACTTGCATATCGTTAATGGAATCAGGCGTTACTTTGCGGAAATCGATAGCTTAAAATTTAGTTTGTTATTATTTTTAGCAATATTCCGCGAAATAAACTTCCACCTTTAAGTAAATGAGTGAGTGTACGCATAGACATGCGTACAGCACCTCCCTCCTCCCACACTGCCTATGCGTACACTCGCATGCTAGAACTTGCAAACACCACCACCACACAAGCAATAATGTTGGCAAATCCGTGCAAGGCCCCTCACCACCATGCAGGTTGAAAACCTCGACGCGCGTTTCGCTCCAACACCGGAGCATCCTCAGGATGTGGACTCTACGAACAACGTCCGTCAAGTCAAGTTGTTCGTAGAGTCCACATCCTGAGGACGCTCCGGTGTTGGAGCGAAACGCGCGTCGAGGTTTTCAACCTGCATGGTGGTGAGGGGCCTTGCACGGATTTGCCAACATTATTGCTTGTGTGGTGGTGGTGTTTGCAAGTTTTAGCATGCGAGTGTACGCATAGGCAGTGTGGGAGGAGGGAGGTGTTGTACGCATGCCTATGCGTACACTCACTCATTTACTTAAAGGTGGAAGTTTATTTCGCGGAATATTGCTAAAAATAATAACAAACTAAATGTTTTAACTTGCATATCGTTAACACAACAAAGTAGTAGCCATATCCATAATTACTCTGAAGCACCTGTGTGGAGCCACGAGTATGTTTGAAGCCAGTGTTGCGGAAAATCAATGCGTCAATATTCGAGATTAGCATACAGTGTGAACTTTAGTCCCATATTGGGTAGAACCATACTCTGACATGAACCTCTCAGAAAATTAAAATAATCGGCCAAGTACGAGTTGGACTCGCGCACGAAGGGTTCCGTACCGGTATAGAGCGAAAGAAGACAATAAATTTAGTTTTTTGTATGTGAGCCCCCCTTAAATATTTACTTAATTTTAATTTTATTAATAATTATTAAAGTACAAATATAATTAAATATTTTGTGAAAATTTCAAGGGCCTACTGTTACTATTATTGATTAAAGGCAAAAAAGGACAAAAAAATCACGTTTCTTAAACAAGAAGCCCCCTTAAATATTAACTTTATTTTATTTTTAGTATTTATTGTTATAGCGGCAACAGATATACACAATCTGTCAAAATTTCAAAAGTCTAGCTATAGCGGTTCTTGAGTTACAGCCTGGAGACAGACAGACAGACAGACAGACAGACAGACAGACAGACGGACAGACGGACAGACAACGAAGTCTTAGTAATAGGGTCCCGTTTTAATCCTTTGGGTACGGAACCCCAAAAAAGAGTGTGTATAGCGACACAAGTCAGAAAGGAAACTTGAAAATTGTCTCAAAAAATAGTACGGTGTTGTGTCGCAACATTATTATTATTCCTACCCTCTTTTACTTGACGCCACCTTAAAACACTTTCAAAGCGCCTAAAGAAGTTATAAAAATCAGATTCTCATATTTTGGGATCTTACCAATATTTTATTTTAAAGTGAATTTTAAACGAAAAGCGAATAATAACGGTTGAGTTATTTTTGTCATTGGAATTGAAATGACAGTTTATTTCCTTTATCGAGAAATTCATAATTTTCTGATTTCTGCGTTACTGACTCACGTTGTATGCAGAATTTAATTTTTAAAACAAAGATTTGGATTCCATTTTTATGTGGTGAAACTTCTTTGTATTCACGCTATTACAGTAAGTTCTTTAAAATTTCAAAATTCTTTCATTGTTGTATATTATATTTTCTTTCTTAATCGGCTAGGCTTAAAGTTGGCGATAGGATCCACGAGGAATCCTTAATATTATTGTCATCAACTTTAAAGAACTAACTCAATCTACATAATATGAATAAAATGATCACTATCTCAAAATATAATGACGACAAAAAATTAAACTTACGCTTACAACTCTACAAGGCGCAGGTTCGGCCTCATATGGAATATTGTTCTCATCTCTGGGCAGGGGCGCCTAAATACCAACTGCTCCCTCTGGATCGTATCCAACGAAGGGCCGCTCGAATTGTTGACTGCCATAGTGTTTCAAACAGCTTGGACCCCTTGGAATTACGCCGAGATGTAGCTTCACTCTGCATCCTCTATCGGTTGTATCACGGGGAGTGCTCTGAGGAATTGTTCGGAATCATACCACCGGCAACTTTTTGCCATCGTCCCACGCGAAAAACATACCATCCTCATCACCTTGATGAGTGGCAGTCTTCCACAGTGCGTTTTTCGCGTAACTTTCTGCCGCGCACTGTAAAACTCTGGAACGAACTGTCACCAGCAGTATTTCCGGACCTATACGACCTGCAAACCTTCAAGAAAAGAGCGTATTCCCTCTTAAGGCGACGCCTTGATAATTTGGCTGTAGCGGTGCCGATTTTTCTCAGCAATGACTAAAGCTAAGAAATTGAAGTTCATTGTCAGTATTCATCATGTCTTTGTCTTTGAATTGCCCATAGCATAACACGATTGGACAACTTTTATAGCACAGAATAATCAATCGAAAATACCTCTGTAAAAAAAGGGATTCCTATTTTTCCAACAGAGGAGAGTGATTTAAGGTTCCAAAATTTGTACATAAATTGGTTCAAGCATGCACTTTAATTTGTGCATAGCTTATATGAAATGTATTTATGGTTTTTAAATTATGCGACAAAAACCATTTTGTCGCTTACGCCCTTTCCATTTTTTGCTGTTCCATTGCTTGTTTTCTATGAGAGGCCGGGCCGGCCTCTCATAGAAAACAAGCAATCTAAAACATATCCAACACGGTTTCTTACTTTAACGCTGCGTCACCTTAAAAGGCCGGCAACGCACCTGCAGCTCTTCTGATGTTGCGAGTGTCCATGGGCGACGGTAGTTGCTTACCATCAGGTGACCCGTTTGCTCGTTTGCCCCCTTATTTAATATACAAAAAAAATTTAAACTGAACTACAAAATCTTACCCTAGTAACAAACCAAGATACTTGAAGGAGTTTAGACACAAAACAGAGCTTTAGGTAAACAAGTAAGGAAATTAATCTCGATGAGTAAGAGTGCTATTGCTGTAACACTTTGCTCCAGTAACAATCGTAAAGTTGTTTAGCGTTCACGCGCTTTGTAGAAGGAAGTTATTTAGATTAAACTGTTCGAGCGAATAAATGCAACAATTAAATGAAAGCAACAAGTAAATGGGAGATACGCATTGTAACAAGTAGTGCTTACGTTTTTATATTCTTTTTCTCCTTTTAAACGCTGTTTACTGGATTTATAACATTTACAATAAAGTTTGAAATCTCCCTATAGTAATCGGCCTATATTAAAATCCTTTAATTATTACCTAATATTATAAATGTGAAAGTGTGTCTGTCTTCTCCTCGACCTCTTCACGACCGAACCGCTGAACCGATTTTGCTGTTTGGTATGGAGACACTTTGAGTCCCGCTAAAAGATATGATATTATACTCGTATGATACTTTTTATCATGCGAAAATATACGGTTACAACGCTATAAACGTATTTTGACTCAACGGATTTGCGGGCGTCGTATATTTAATAATAATTTATATAACCGATTATTATTATAGTTAACTAGCTGTCCCGGCAAACGTTGTTTTGCCATATAAAGTATAGGCCCATATTATTTTTTTGAAGTGACTAAATAAGTATGTCACCATGGCAACGTCCATCGCTATCCCGTCGCACAAACAATGGTCGCCGTCAGTCTCGTGTTGTAATAATTTACTATTATTTATTCAACAATTGATATCTATACTTATTATAAAACAAAGTCGCTTTTTTTCCCTCATGTCCCTTTGTTCCCTTTAATCTTTAAAACTACGCAACGGATTTTGGTGATTCTAACAGTGTTAGATAGCCCATTTATCGAGGAAGGTTATAGAAAGGCGTGATAATAGGAACGAAGAAATAGAGGAAAATGTGGAAAAAACGGGGAAAATTATTTGAACGGGCTAACTTGAACGCGCTAATCTCAGGAACTACTGGTCCGATTTGAAAAATTCTTTCAGCGTTAGATAGCCAATTTATTGAGGAAGGCTATATGCTATATTTTATCACGCTAAGACTAATGGAGAATTTGGAAAGAACGGGGGAAATTATTTGAAAGGGCTTATCTTGCGAACTACAGGAGCAATTTTTGTTATTTGGCACAGATAAGAAGTAGACCACGTGAAGGATCATAGGCTATCGATTTTTTCAGTGGCTATTTTATAACCGTGCGTCGCCGCGGCGGGTCGCTAGTTGTCAATAAATCATAAATCAAAAATAGCCAGTAGCCGATTCTCAGACCTACTGAATATGCATATAAAATTTGGTAAAAATCAGCGAAGCCGTTTCGGAGGAGTACGGTAACTAACATTGTGACACGAGAATTTTATGTTTAAGATATTCATTGTTATATTCAACATTAAGCGCGCTTCGTCAACTGTCACGTTGGGTTCCCCATGAGGGTGAGGTGTGAGTGAAATGAGGATCTGCTCTGTGGTTTCTCGGCTACCCCTATGGGGTTCGGCGGTCTTCGTTTACCCTTAGGTGGGGTTTACGTTTGTGGTTTCTTTGTAAGGCACGCTTGCGGTTGCACACGATGTTTTTACGTGACGTAGATTTGCTTTTACGTAGTAATATTTTTTACGCGATAAAATCACGATAGCGATATGTTCATGTGGGAGTAAAACTTAAGATATAAGTAGTTAAGATTATTATTAGAGATGTGCCGACTAGTCGGTAAAGCCGACTATCCGGCCACTTTTGTAGTCGGCGAATAGTCGGCAAAAAGCGCCGACTAATCGGCTTTTTACTTTTTGCTATTATGGAAATTAGATTAAAGAAAAACCTTGATTATTATTTATAATGTGCTCATATCACACTCAATCGGTATTACACATTTTAAATTTAAATTTAATTAAATGAAAAGTGTTTCTGAAATTACTTGCTAGTAAAGAAATTATTTTTGTAAGTAAATATTAATTTTAACAACAAATTAAGTATGTATTATATCGAGATTTCATTTGAAATATTAATTTAATGAAAACCATCAACTATATCATAAAAAACAAAAAAAAAAAAGTAACGTACGCGAAGTAAACATAACACGATTCGACACGTTTGCAGGCGGCGTGCCGCGTGTGCGACTTACCCGCGAAACAGCAGTAAAAAAGCATTACGGTTACTTCCGAAACCACGATCGGCTTGGCCGACTAGTCGGCCTAAGTCATGATCGGCACATCTCTAATTATTATGTAAAAAATTTGAAAGTTTGTCTCTCGGTTACTACTTTAGACTCAAGTTACTGAAATGTTTGTAAGATATTGGTCCCACGAAAGGACGGGTGGTTTTATTGTGGAAAAATTAACGATTTTCGCAAGATAAACGCAATCGAAGTTTCGGGCTACATCTAGTAGGTACTTATTCAATGGGATATGTTATTACAATATATACAGCACAGACAGTAAACAAAAAGTTTTGTTCAACGTTCGACAATTACGTGTTTACTGATTAGACTTTTGTCGGATTATTTACTGTACTTGCTAGTAGCGCCCTCTGTTCTGACCTTTGCGTAATATTTCCAATGTCATAATGTTTCATATTAAATCAATTATTCATGACATGCCTACTGCGACATATTAGGTGCTCCATTTTTTGTGAACATTATGGTGCTCCCACACCGCAGTTAGAAAATGTTTAGTAACGTTAGTAAAGATTTGTTAGCAAACATTTAATCACTAATGTTAAAAAATGTTAAAAATGATTTCATGTTAGAAAATGTTTAGTAAACGTAAGTTAACAAATTATAGCAAAACAAATTATGTATAACAAAATAAAACATAATATTGTGTTACCTTTTGTTTCTAAGCCTTTTATAAAGGACGACGGGGTATGCGGTGAGCTAATACCAGATTTAAATGTTATAAAATATTAGTAAAAATTAGTAAACATTTTCTATTAGTGTAGGAGCACTTATAACATGTAACAGTTCCTAAAAAATTGTAACAATTGACAACATTTGTTAGTAAATGTTTTCTAACGGCGGTGTGGGAGCACCATTACTTGCCCATTAAGGATATTGTTTCAATGTTTTCGATGTAATTAGCTCGGCTGGCAAATTTGGGTGCGGTCTGCGCTGGTATTGGAAGCATTCAATAATTACAATGGGCGTTTCAAGTACTTGTATTTTTTAACCGACTACAACGAAGCCGAAAGGACTTAGTTTATTATTTATAATATGTATTATTCATTCTGAGTCTACCGGGTATAACAGCGTTGATACTATAAGGTCTAGATATAATAATATGAGTCCATTGTCTACTGTCAAAATAGCAGCGCTGCAAAAGTAACTTATTTTTTAACTTTTGTAAGGGCAAATTCATGACGCTCTGGCATTTGCCCATACAAATCACAAAAAAGCTCTTTCAGCGCTGCTACTTTTACAGTGGACTATATGAAACACATACACACCCAATAATTACTTGGTTTTGTCATACCCTCTAACGTTGCCCACGCTCTCGTACCTAATAGATTCGCGAGCGTGGGCAAGACACAGACAATAATTTCTCCCTGTTTGGTACAAAGCAGTATAAAACTTTAATTCAAAATCCCTAAAAAACTCAATCCTGGAGTGTCAAACGTGGATTAGCATATAAATTACATGATCTAAATTACACAATGTAATTTACATTACACAAAGTAATTAGAATATTCGAAGACCTCTGTGGCTTAGTTGGTAAGCGCGTGGCGATGGTCGCGGGTTCGAATGCCGTCATGGATATGTAATGACTAGAGACCGGATTATATGCAATATAAAAAGCTAGTTATATGCATGAAAATATGCACGAAAAATGCTTGAAATATGCACGAAAATTGGCAGAATATGCAAAATTAAATGACAATATGCAAATTGAAAATCCGCATACAATTAGTACTTAAATTATTTTTGATAGGCGATAATAGATGTAGTAACATTATAATAGGTCATTAAAATTATTTTAAAAATTTTGGAAACGCAAACATTTTTCTAAATTTTCAGTGCTAAGATTGTGTCTACGATCATTTAGAATATTTTTGTATATAGAAAAGGTTCGCTCCACATTCACTGAGGAAACTGGGCAGAATTTGATCTTGGGTGCTTTGTTAACACTTAGGTACAGTTTCTGGGAAACGTGTGCCATCCTATTAATTTGTAGTTGGCAAGCGCGACGTTCTTCTGACTCTTTCATTTTACTATCGTAACTGGCAAAACAAAAGACGCGCACGGCTACTGACTGCATTCAAAATGCAGTAAAAGTCGCAACTTTTACTCAATAGCCCTTATGTTTTTGTTATTATTGTTAACTGTTATTGCTATTAAATTTGGTCGCATTTCGTAACGCAGGGTTAGTGAAAAATATTGTAAATGTACCGAAAACATGCATCATAACTAGATATCTTCTTAACTTAGATCTAGGAACTTAAAATGGCTAAAATATGCAAATGCATATGCAGATATGCAAATGCATATAATCCGGTCTCTAGTAATGACTAATGAGTAGATATTATAATAATATGTATAGTAATATTATATACAAGTGTTCATTATTATATTTGTGGTGTGAAGCGTATTATTATATCCATACTAATATAACAAACGCAAAAGTATGTATGTCTGTCTGTCTGTAATCTCATGACGCCCAAACCACTGAACCGATTTTGCTGGGTATGGAGATAATTTGATCCCGGAAAAGGTCATAGGATACTTTTATTCCAGAAAAGGGTACGATTTTAGCGCAATAAACGATTTTTGGCGAAACTGAGTTGCGGGCGTCATTAATAATTATTGCTAGCTGACCCGGAGGAAACGTTGTTTTGCCATATAAATTATTTCTATGCTGTACTCGACAAAACATGGCGGTAGCGGTTATTGACTCCCTGTCAAAACTTGTCATTTTCTATACAAAGCCGCGATTGACAACATCTGACACTTCATTGTCAATCGCGGTTTATATAGAAAATGACAAGTTTTTGACAGGGAGTCAATGACCGCTACCGCCATGTTTCGCCAAGTACAGTATAGCATCAATATAAAAAGTAGATAAAACGTATTTTTAGGCCCAACGAATGTACATACGAAGTTTCATTAAAATCGGTTGAGTTGTTTTGGAGGAGTTCGCGCACAAACACTGTGACACGAGAATTTTATATAGTAGCTGATTATATTTATATTTACATTGATGTCGGCGCCTGTGAAGTTGTAGACCTCGAAGGGCGGGTCGCGGCCCTGCACGTATTGCATGATGCGTTGACCGCTCTTGAAGAACACCACCTGAAAAATGCACGATACTTAGCGGATGTATACTCGCGTCAAAGGCTCTCAATACGGAAAGGCCGTATTGAGTTACAAATGGTGAATTGGATTTATAGTACACATTATAAGCACTGGCCTGTTTCACCACTTCCTGATAAGTGCCTGATAGGTTATCTACCACTTAACTTGACAGATGGTATATTATGTATAATGATGGTATATGTATAGGTGTATAATGATAGAGTATGGAGAAAAAAGTTGTTGATAGCCTATCAGCCACTTTATCAGGAAGTGGTGAGACAGGCTCTGAGTAATTTTAAAAGATCGGTATCAACTAATAAGTTAAATTTTGTTATTCCGTAAAAGAAAGGACTTTATAATAATGGTAAGCATTGTTGTTCTTTTACAGATTCCACAAAGTTTATTTCGTCAAAATATTTGCGACTAAACGTTTGTTTAGTAGTTACGTAAATGTGTGAGTAATTTTCAGGCTTTGTTTCAGCGTGCCGGTTCAAGCGGGGCAACCTGGCTCAGTACATACTTGATTACTTCACTGTACTTGTTTCTAAGGAGCGTTTAAACACTAAACAGTCTCTTTTATTCTCCTGCAACAAAAAGGGCTATTTTTTGAGGCTCACAGATTTGCACGGCTCTGTGACTCGATTTGCTAAAATTTATTTTTGTTAGCCGTCAATCGGCTCCGGTTAAAAATCTTTTTTTGTCTCGTTTATCAATTTGTTTGTAATAAAGAATTATTATAAGTTTATAATTTCATCTAGCTTTTGACACGATTTCAACCTTTTAACATGAATAAGAGTATGTGGGTAGTTGTAAAATCACAATAAGATTTTAAAAATTTCCATTCACAAAATTATATAATAATAAAATTTCCAGAAACACATTTATTTTAAAATCCCTTTACATTTAACCACGAAGCGGACTTATTAAATAACAGTAGCACAAAATAATTTTACACAGATGCTTTTTCACGCATCGTGTAACGCGTTAAAATATTTAAACGCCACGAATCGTGATGAATGGGCATTCCTGTGTCTCACTAAAACAGGTCGAGTGAGACAGTTCCTTTTCTAAAACTGAAAACTTGAAGTGCTTAAAGTATGTTTTTTAATCATCAAAAATAGCAGCGAGCTCTCGAGAAAACTTTTGTGCCTCTTAAAACTCGGCTCCATCCTGTTTATTTTATGGTTAGGAGTAATACTTTAATTAAGATTTTTACGAACGATTCGTAGTATTTTTGAAATAGAAAGGTAAATTTAGTTAACGACAAATTACACGAATGGAACATAATAAATGAAAGTAGTTCAAAAAGATGAAATATTTCATTCTTTTAATCAACCAATACAACTAAAAATTTTAACGAAAGTAAAAAATTAAAACAGTTAATCCATTTAATGTTAAAATTAAAATTGTAGTATTAGTATTTCGTGTATAAAAATCAACGCTGTGAACGTTACACGAAGCAAATCGATACGCAGCTGCCTCTATGAGCTACTAGCCGCTACGATATCACTACTAGAGCTATGAGATTCTACGAACGTCGCTACGAGAGCTACGAGTTGCTACGAACGTCACTACGAGAGCTACGAGGTGCTACGAACGTCGCTACGAGAGCTATGAGGTGCTACGAACGTCGCTACGAGAGCTACGAGGTGCTACGAACGTCACTACGATAGCTACGAGGTGCTACAAACGTCGCTACGAGAGCTATGAGGTGCTATGAACGTCGCTACGAGAGCTACGAGGTGCTACGAACGTCACTACGAGAGCTACGAGGTGCTACGAACGTCGCTACGAGAGTTACGAGCACACCTGCCCCCGACAATTCATTTCACTTCGCAAACACCAATTTATCGACATCGAAGGGATATCACTAAACATGTTTGTACAGTCAGCAGCAGTCGATCCAATGATAATATTGACAGAGTTTGTTGACTAAACCTACATGACTAGATTTTGCAGTGTCAGATAACATTTATCTAAAGAGTGTTAACATTGTTATGCAATACGATACCAATTTAAAATAATAAAACTTTCATTACTCTGTTATAAAAATCACAAATATCTTTGTTACTCGTATGTGCATTACTCTGCGCTCTAACTATAATAATAATATGGTAGCGCCCATACTCTGCTATGATTTTGGTGGTGCTAAAATCTAAATATGTAAATTTGCATGTAAAACCTGAATGAGCCGTGCTCAAACCACAATCTTGTGGGTTGCCCGAATTGTGTTTTGATATGAATAAACGAATTGAATTGAATAATACCTTGTGTACTTATAAGTAAATAATAAACTATGCCTAATATTAGGTAAACGTACGTAAATTTTGTTTATATATGAGAGCGTACGAAGGGAAAGTGTAAAAAGATACATTTACTTGGTGCACGACTAGACAAGATGATTTTTCTAAATTAATATAACTTTGGCGCCCTCAGCTCCACCCACACGTCGTCTAGACCCGCCACTGCACCGTGTACTACACTCACCTTATACAGGGTGTCGGGCTGCACGTTGTGGTCGCACCGCAGCACGGCGCTGTGCCCGTGCACCACGAACCTCGGCGCCCTCAGCTCCACCCACACGTCGTCTAGACCCGCCACTGCACCGTGTACTACACTCACCTTATACAGGGTGTCGGGCTGCACGTTGTGGTCGCACCGCAGCACGGCGCTGTGCCCGTGCACCACGAACCTCGGCGCCCTCAGCTCCACCCACACGTCGTCTAGACCCGCCACTGCACCGTGTACTACACTCACCTTATACAGGGTGTCGGTCTGCACGTTGTGTTCGCACCGCAGCACGGTGCTGTGCCCGTGCACCACGAACCTCGGCGCCCTCAGCTCCACCCACACGTCGTCTAGACCCGCCACTGCACCGTGTACTACACTCACCTTATACAGGGTGTCGGGCTGCACGTTGTGGTCGCACCGCAGCACGGCGCTGTGCCCGTGCACCACGAACCTCGGCGCCCTCAGCTCCACCCACACGTCGTCTAGACCCGCCACTGGAAAAATACATAAATACATTGTTTCATAAAACGACTATCACAAAATCTGTAGGACGAATCATTAAAAAGGGTATTTTATATTTATTTTGATCAAAGTAGATATTTATTGTCGCTGTTAAGCATAAATTGTGTATTAATCCATAAAAATGGTTGAGTTATGAATGTAGTCTTGTTCTAAATAATCCAAATAACATGATTGCATTCATAACGTCATTTTTTAGATGATAAACAAATACTTAACAGCATCAATATGGCATAGGTTACTATTCATCTTTGAAATCTCCTTAAAAAAATATATATTTAAATTGGAAAGAGTCGAGAATTAGCTATTCTTATGCCACGGTGTAATTACAAGATTACAAATAATAATTACTAATTAGTGAAAATTAAAATATCTCAAAATGAGGACATAAACAATTTTTATTACAACGAAATGTAAAATTTCAATCGCACTCAAAATTTCCCTTCAAAATAAAACATCAAAGCTCCCGTGGAAAGCTTGAAAGCGTAAAATAAACAGAGTAATAAACTCCATAGATTTAGTGCAGGCTATAACCCACGTGTGAGCTTTATTGAGGTCTTAAATATCAATTAGGTCCCAAGTCTTACGTCATTGATTGTGGTCCCGGGGGCAACTTTATCTAGGAACTGGGGCAATTAATTAAGTTCGCAAGTGATAAACAAGTGTAACTTAAAACGAACTAAATGAAGAAGTATTTAAGTTTCTTATTGAACGGTATCGAATGTGTTTAGCGTCTATGTATTGTATAATGAAGACTGTAGGTATATAAAGTGATTTTGCCTTTAAATAGGCAACAATTAATCCAAAACAATAATGCAAAAATGTAATGTATTCTTTATTGTGGTCGCTAATGATCCTGATGTTAAAGCGACCTTAAATAAATAAATAAAAAAAATCCTTTATGCAAAAAGTTTTTGCATAGCCTTAACGCAAAAAAATGTTATTATAATATTTCAAACAATTTTTTTTTACTTTTTTTTATTAACCAGGAATGATTTATGATAGTTCTTAAAACCCATTAAGCATTAAGGTATCAGTTTGTTATGTAAAGACGTTTAGGCGGAAAAAATGCTACACTCGAAATTACCATCTCTTGTATACAAAACGGGTGACCTTTCAAATGGAAATTCGCCCCCAATCATTAACAAAATGATATTTTTCTTTAATATTTACGTACGTAATATTCTTTACATTTTCAATAAATGAAACTGCCTAATCATATTCTTAATTGACTTCATTAAACCTTTACCCCTTGTCCTAACAACGTATCGTAAAAAAAGTTTATGTCCCACTTCAAAACATCCTCTCGCGAGTTGCGTCCTCGTAAATATTTTGTTTATATTTTTCCAAACATTTCGCTCTGGAAGCCGCAAAGCCTCGGACCAAGTATGGAAATTAGGATTTTAAGGCAAATGAAGTTTTATTCTGTAAATAATGTTGATGTATTTTTTAGTTTTTATGTGATTCTTATGTCTTGTGTTCAGACTTCTACCTACATTTATAATTTTTCATGTACTCACTTGTGTTAAGACTTAACACTGATACTCATAATAGTATGATCTTAGAATTTGACGAAATATTTTACCGTCAGGCAGTTCATTTGCTGTCAGATTCAAATTATATAGAAATTAATATCACCTTTTGCAATTACGCAGCAATTAATTTATTCTTATCCGTTTCGAAAAGTCGTTTGACCATATTTAATTTTAAAGTATGTTTTATCTTTGTCTCATATAGAGAATATCTCCATAGAGAATACACGTTTGTATAAATCGAAAAACTAAGCTGGCTTTGATAACATTTCACAAATATAAAAGTAAAGGAGTGAATTTTATCGGCAGAAGCGTATCCTTTTCCGTAACATGATTAATGAAAAATGCGTAGGTTGTTCACATTATTGACGATAACATCATAATGTTAGGCTACATTGAGAATTGAAAAAGGGTAAATATTTTTTACCAAAGCAAATAAAAGAGAATTTATGGCTTTGTAATATTAAAACAGGAAGAGATCTGGTGTCCTCTTGCATAAAATATTGTGACGAAGAAATGAGCGGCATTTCTTATCTTGAAGACACTGAAATGCTTTAAAAGAAAATCAGTGCACTCAAGTGTTTTCCAACCGCAAGAATATTATTGTGATTTAAATTCGGGAATTTTCTAGAAACAAAACTTCGTTTCAAAAAAGGAAAGTATATTTTTTATTGGAAAAATTGTTGGTTATAAAATTGATAAATAGTTTATTCTAAAATAATTCTTAACTCAATATAATATTATGTTAAAATGGATTTGGAGTAGTAAGAGTGTAATTTAGATTCCAAATTTACAAATTGCCTACTTTCTAAATTCTGAATGTAAGGCAATACATTTTAATAATTTGATGCCGCTCGATATATTTTTAATGTTATATTTCTAATTATTATATTTTGTGGCATTGTGTTGCCTCTCGTTACAATCAAATTCGAGAATTAGTTCTAATTGCGTATGTTAATACATAAAATTTCTCTCACATGAATCACATTGTCAGAGAATGTCAAGCCATGTCAACAAGTCACAACTTATTGACATGACAATTGGCAGAACCCGACCAAATAAAATAGATCCTCCATCTGCCCATGAACAAACTCTGATGGTACATGCAGTACACGATACAATAATATTAGCGATGCCTCCATATTATAACGTCGCGGTCTCTCGCCGCAGGTCTGAACTAATATGGCGACTGGTGATACTCCGACAGGATATTAGTTTAATACAATTGTCCAAACGGACCGCAGACAGCCGTATATTTTGCAATATTAGACTAATATAATATTATAATAATTGTACATGTTAAATAATATTTCGATAGTGCGTACACAAATCTGAATTAATTTCATATGTAGCCAAAAACAAACATTGGTCTTTACTCTTTTGTATGAAACAGAACTAGGATTTTAATAAAAATGATTATGGACATTCTAAACTACAATATGAGGTAGTTTTTAACATATCGCACCTTTAAAGTAAAACCGTGACTAAACGAAATTATCAAATTTTACAGGGGAGCAAAAATTTGAAAATAGTCACGGTTTTTTCTAAATAAAATCTGACTTTAGGGTTTTTTAAGATATTTAATGAGTTTATAATATGATAGATCTCTATTTATATTGAGCGTAAGAGTGTTAGAGTGGGTGTACCAGAATCAACCAAAAATGGTGCAGCTCAATAGATTGCACTCAGCGATTCAATAAGGTCGCACTCAGCTAATATAACAATATTATGAGGGCTGCTGAGGATTGGGATGGTTGGCGCCCGTTCAAGAAGTCAGGCTTTTAACAGTCATGGTTGGCGATACACAGATGATAATGAGCAAGTTTGACGAAATAAATATCAGTAATCAGAGGTGAAATAAGTATTCTTGATCTAAACTCTAGTTTAAATTAGTCTGGTAGGAGACCATATCTGTCTTACAAACTGAACTCCCTGATGTAAATGTTTAACTTGCCACTGGATATGTTAAGTTCTAGCAAGTTCTACGGAACTTGAGCAAACATACAAGTTTTAACTATTTACTAAACAGGTGTTTTGAGTTTATATTTACTAGAATTACCCTGGAAGAGGGAAGTTTTTGGGACTTTTTGGAGTGGCGTTAGTTTGAGTACTGTTAGGCTTCTTTTATTATATATATTACTAGCTGTCCCGGCAAACGTTGCTTTGCCATAATATAAAGTATTTCGCCCATATTATTTTATTGAAGTGACTAAATAAGTATGTCGCCAGGGCAACGTCGATCGCTATCTCGTCGTACAAACAATGGTCGCCGTCAGTCTCAGGTTGTAATAATTTACTATTATTTATTCAACAAATGCACTTATCAATATATAAAGTACCCAGTAGCCGATTCTCAGACCTACTGAATATGCATATAAAAGGACACTGGGCAGATTGGGACCACTCTCCAATAGCGAAAAGGTACATATCACTGGACAGGTCCCCTCAATAGGAACAACAATCACTATGACCACCTTGCTGTAACAACTGTCCATTTGGAGTAATGAGACTTTTTATCGCTTAAGAAAAATATATTCTAAACTTAAGAAACACACTTGCTGACATGAAATCTGACACGCAAATAATTCAAGACATCATGAATGACCATGAAAACACATTGCATGTTTTAATTCAAGAATATGACGCGTTTTTCTTGGACCGTGGGTTTGGGGATGGGTTGGAGTCTACCGAAGCTTGCGGTTATGAATGGTTCGTACCATCGTACGTGGTTCGAAGCTTTCGTTTTACGTGGGAGAGCCATGGCTCGACCAGAGAAATACCACGGACTCACAGAAAACCGGCGTAAAACAGCGCTTGCGCTGTGTTTCGCCGAGTGAGTGAGTTTACCGGAGGCCCAATCGCCTACCCTGTTCCCTTCCCATCCCTCCCCTATTCCCTTCCCTACCCTATTACCCTATTCTCTCTTAAAAGTCCGGCAACGCACCTGCAGCACCTTCTGATGTTGCGAGTGTCCATGGGCGACGGAAGTTGCTTTCCATCAGGTGATCCGTTTGCTCGTTTGCCCCCTTATTTATAAAGAAACACCATCTAAAGACCGTGGAGAGATACAGCTTGCTAGTTGCTACAGAACAGGATCAGGCAAGTGAAGCTCGAGCTGTAACTGTATGTCGCTGGGTAGTGGAAGTGGTAAGCGGCCGCTTTAAACGAGATTTAAAGCTGTTGCGGCAAAAATATTTTAATAGAGTGCTGCTTTACATGTTCGTCAATTTTTAAATAGCTGCTGCTATTATAAATCACTTTCACACACGCACAAGATCATAATATACGCCACAAAGTGGATGCAACAAACATCCTCTACAACTATGTAAAAAGCAAGTGCTTAAATAACAGGAGGGTAGAATTTCAGAGAATAGAAGCTAATAAAATAGCTTGGGTAATCAAGTAGCTTGGCTAGTCGTGGGTAAATGTAACCTTTATAATATCTGAACTTACAAGTCTCATAACTCGGAACGGACAGCTCTAATAACAAAATATGTGTCTTAGCAATTGTTGTTCTAATTCAAGAGACCTATCCGATGACACATATTTCAATGCCATTGGTAAATGGTCCCAGGTTCCATACATTTTTGCCCATTATCTTTTGGTAAAAATCAGTAAAGCCGTTTCGGAGGAGTTCGCGGACTAACATTGTGATACGAGAACTTTATATATAAGTATATAAGATAATACAAATTATAATAATGTAGTTATTTCCACGAGGTGCCTATTGGTCACAATACTATGTTTAAATTAGTTTTTGAATATTATATTGCACTGAATATTCATTCAAAATCGATATTCAAAACCAATTCAGGCAAAGTTCGTATGCATGAAACTAATATCGCTACCCAGCTCCAATTCGTCCGTCTAAATTCACGCCAACAATATGAAAATTCTGCTGACTCCTCACCATATCCAATATGCTGGTATATTTAACGCAAAAGTTCTGCAACAAGCTGTAGATAGAACAAATGTAACTAATAAATACACGTGTTTGTAATATCAAGTATATACATCTACATATATAAAAATGGATTTTCAAATGTGTTAGTCGCGCTAAAACTCAAAAACGGCTGAACGGATTGGGCTGATTTTAGTCTTAAAATATTCGCAGAAGTCCAGGGAAGGTTTCTAAGTGACATGAAGTTCACCGGGATAGCTAGTTATTAATATAACTTAATTATTAGTATTAGGGTAATAGCACTTTTTATAATACTTATTGCATTGCTTAAATTGAAGAGCTATCTTTTTTGTTTTTATATGACGTTTTAGGCTAAAATGAATTTTCTAAACCGTTGAAAAAAAAAGTCTAAAGCTATTTAGATTTATTTAGATTATGTTTAAATCTTTCAACAAACAATAAAATTCAGACCTTACATTGTACATCTGAATTCTAATGTTTGTTGAAAGACTTAAAAATAATATTGTACCTCAAGAATTGTAATATATTACTAGATACTAGATGATGCCCGCAACTCCGTTGCGCCAAAATTCGTTTATCGCGCGGGAACCGTACATTTTCCGGGATAAAAACTATCCTATGTCCTTTCCCGGGACTCAAAGTATCTCCATGCCAAACAGCAAAATCGGTTCAGCGGTTTGAGCGTGACGAGGTAACAGACAGACAGACAGACAGACAGACACACTTTCGCATTTATAATATTAGTATGAATGTATTTAACTAAACAATAGTACAAATATAATTAAATACTAAATACAGGGGAAACAAAGCCATATGTGTTCCTGATATGTTTTGTATTGTCAATAACATTAATTCGAACAAAGCAATATAAGACCCAACGACCACATGCTCTCAATGTACTTCGGAGAACGGCGGGTTTCCATTGTGTCACGACGACGATATTGGAGTCACAGCTATGATATCTCCAGGAAAGTGACCTTTATGTCTTTAGCATGTCAGAAGAAAAACTCAAACACAAAGAATAATAATTTATTATGTCGTAATTCGTAAGTAAGTACACGAGTTTTCTAATTTTTCTATCACTCTCATAGTGTGTTTTTTTAAGACGACTTAACCGTAAACTAATGTATGCTTTATGTTGCGTGTACAACAGCGCTTTACTAAAATTTTGGTTTAGCAGTTTTACAATGTGCCTATGGTGCTGCACCATAGGCACATTGTAAAACTTGAACGCAACTTGATAATATTATGCTTATTTAAAGGTCTAGTGGCATATGTAATAAAACTAAAGCTTGAATGTTGCCTTTTCACATAAAATTTACTTTATGTTTTTAGGGTTCCGTACCCAAAGGGTAAAAACGGGACCTTATTACTGAGACTTCGATGTCTGTCCGTCTGTCTGTCCATCTGTCTGCTTGTCTCCAGGCTGTATCTTAAGAACCGCTATAGCTAGACTTCTGAAATTTTTACAGATTGTGTTTATCTGTTCCCGCGGTAACAACAAATACTAAAAAAAAAATAATATTAATATTTTAGGGGGGCTCCCATACAACAAACGTGATTTTTTGGCTTTTTTTGCTCGTAATCCATAATGGCAGCAGGTAAGCACTTGAAATATTCAAAATCTTTAATTATTATATTCGTACTTTACTATTTAATAATAAAATTAAAATAAAATAAATAATTCAGGGGTCTCTTATACGAAAAACACTATTTTTTCGCTCTTTAATTGTGCGGAACCCTTTGTGCGTGAGTCCGACTCGCACTTGGCCGATTATTTACCAATGTCACAGACGACTGCCGTTACGTCATATCGTGTGGTAATAGAAACGTGTATTTTTATCAGTACATTTCTATTTCCCTGTCAATTAACATATATTTGTAATTATCAGGTACCTAGAGTCTACACTGTGCATGTTGGAGCTTAGCTCAGAATACAGTTGAATAATCATGGCGTTTGTTTAAACAATAGAATATTAGTGAGCTCTAATAAAATCAGTAAATTTGCATTTGGTGACATGGTGTGAATTGTGTTGTCAAAATATCTGGGGTAGTTTACCTTACCTATTATCAAAAGATTACTACCAATTAATACGTTGATCTTTCCTGGGTAAATTCGGGTAAAATGTTCTTACAATGCTCACATAGATAATGAGATCTCTTTCAATTTAAAATGCCTGTAATTAATAATCTCTGTTAAAATAATATCAAACGTCTCTTCTTGCATCAACACGAAGAGCGTAAGATACACCAAGATATTTAATGGACCATTAACTTTAACGAACCTGCTGAAATTGGGACTGAAAATGCTCCTTCAAAACCAATCATTAATCAAAATTTTGTTGTGAAAGTTCCATGTAATATGTTGTCAGAACACAGAGGCGCTGTCAAAACAACAAACATTTACCAACTACCCCTGAGGAGATACGAACGCGTGAAGGGCGCGTCTTAATTAGTGGATTTCCTGTTCAAGGGCCGCTATTACTAGGGCTAAAGGGATGATATTTATCCACTCCCTTGGGAACTTTAAGATGCTTATATAATTTTGAAAGGACGCGTTATTCTTAAGTATAATTAAGATTGTAAAGGTTGACGTGCACGCTCGGGTTAATTACGGTAATGAAATTTCTTTTGTCTATGATTGTTGGCGTTTGCTGTAAGCTTAAATTTATTGTCATCATCACGTTTTTTAAATATTAGATTTAAGCTATAGAGACGATATCTTTGCTTAACTCAATCCTTAAATCTTTTAACGAATTAATCTGGTATTCGTCGTTGAAGATTTAACTTTATTAATTGGCTTCTGAATTTCGTACTTTTAATTTTTAAATTCAATTCCGTTTAGGCTTATCACACTGTCTATCTTCACTGATAAAGTTATTTAAAAATAAATTTACAATTTATTTTAGTATTGTTAAACTTATTTTGTATCCGTTATGTGTGAACTTTTTATTTTGATAAAATCTACAAAATATTACCAAAGCTCAATATGCTTTTGAAACTGGACTGATCGCACACTTTATGATTTTCAACAGTGCTTTTGTTATAGTTACGTGGACGATAGTTTTCTTTTGTACAATACATAAAAGAGAAAACAAATGTGTTATACTCTTACGACATTACACATTCAGTATAAATCTAAAGTAAAAACGTTTTCCTACATTGTCCACTAAAATAAATCGAGACACAACCTAGAAAAAGGAAACATTTCGTTAAAACAAAACGTAACATTTGCTTACGGTGAGACCACCCAATTCCGGACTGTATAACCCAAGATCCAGCGACAGCCAGACTTTCCTCATTTTTAAAAAGCTAAAAGTTTTCCTGTTTATGACCCCCATAGAGATGAGAACTATCAGCAACTATGGAGTTTCAGTCGTGGTTACTTTATGAGTTATCCAGTTCTGAAGGTCTACCTAACCTTCCATAAAAAGTTAAGCTCAATTTTTAATCTTATTTTCTTCGGGGTAGCAGTAGAAGGCTCATCTTCCACTGCCGGACATTTTTGACAGAGTTTTACTGTCAGAACACCTCAATGTCCAATACCACATATGACATACCTACTCTAGGAAAGTTTAAGGTCATTAACAGGAAAACGTTCGGCTTTTATAAAATGACGAAAGTCTGTCGCTGGCTCTTGGGTTAGTGTACTCGTAGTAAAACTTCGTTATCAACGTCGATAATTCAGTCAGCCGATCAGTCAATCGCAAAGGTAAATAGATTACTATCAAAGTTGGTCGGTTTAGGTTACAAGGGAAATTTTAGGCTTATAGAGAAAGTGAGTTTTGACACGTGTTTTTAATTAACTATTCTACAAGGATAATTTCAGTCAATCGCAGAGGTAAATAGATTACTATCAAAGTTGGTCGGTTTAGGTTACAAGGGAAATTTTAGGCTTATATTATGAGAAAGTGAGTTTTGACACGTGTTTGTAATTAACTATTCTCAAGGATAATTTCAGTCAATCGCAAAGGTAAATAGATTACTATCAAAGTTGGTCGGTTTAGGTTACAAGGGAAATTTTAGGCTTATAGAGAAAGTGAGTTTTGACACGTGTTTTTAATTAACTATTCTACAAGGATAATTTCAGTCAATCGCAAAGGTAAATAGATTACTATCAAAGTTCGTCGGTTTAGGTTACAAGGGAAATTTTAGGCTTATAGAGAAAGTGAGTTTTGACACGTGTTTGTAATTAA
Source organism: Polyommatus iphigenia (assembly GCA_963422495.1). Lineage (NCBI taxonomy): Eukaryota > Metazoa > Arthropoda > Insecta > Lepidoptera > Lycaenidae > Polyommatus > Polyommatus iphigenia. Next base: position 28,478,235 of record OY730188.1, on the reverse strand, counting down.
CTATTCTCAAGGATAATTTCAGTCAATCGCAAAGGTAAATAGATTACTATCAAAGTTGGTCGGTTTAGGTTACAAGGGAAATTTTAGGCTTATATTATGAGAAAGTGAGTTTTGACACGTGTTTTTAATTAACTATTCTACAAGGATAATTTCAGTCAATCGCAAAGGTAAATAGATTACTATCAAAGTTGGTCGGTTTAGGTTACAAGGGAAATTTTAGGCTTATATTATGAGAAAGTGAGTTTTGACACGTGTTTTTAATTAACTATTCTACAAGGATAATTTCAGTCAATCGCAAAGGTAAATAGATTACCATCAAAGTTGGTCGGTTTAGGTTACAAGGGAAATTTTAGGCTTATATTATGAGAAAGTGAGTTTTGACACGTGTTTTTAATTAAGGGGGCGTCCACAAATTACGTGAGGTGTTTTTATGAATTTTTTGACCCCCCCTCCCCCCTTGGTGAGATTTCGTGAGATTTTATTCAACCCCCCCCCCCCCCCCCCACCATACCACCCCCAAATCTCACGTGAGATTTTTCAAAATGTGGGTTTCTAACGTAAAGTTTGGTTTGACAGTCAGTAAGTACTAGATTTTGTTTCGAATGAATTTATGAATGATCTTAGTGTCGCCGCATACGGGCCACACTCGACAGCCACAGATGCCGTTTAAAGCTAGTCTATTGGTCGTGAATCGTTGTAGCGTGTGGCGGCCACCGGCGTCAAAAAATGTGTGAAAACTACAGGAGATATGCCGCGCCGGTAGCAGCGTTTTGTGGTTGTGGCCGGTGGCTCGTGTGCCCCTAAGCATACGTACAATCTGGATGAAATAGACCAAAATAGTATTATTTTGTTGGGAAAAAAAATACGTGAGATTTGCCGAGACCCCCCCTCTCCCCAACGTGAGATTAGATGAGATTTGACTCGACCCCCTCCCCCCCCCCCCTAAACACCTCACGTAATTTGTGGACGCCCCCTAACTATTCTACAAGGATAATTTTAAGTGTCAATTAAATTGTTGATAATTTTGACGATATTTATAAAAGTAATGAGTAAATTATTACGTTTTCAAGTCTTCGATCAGAACGTGACATAAATATAAACAGTCCTACAAGGATTTTAGTGCATAATTTGTAAAAAAAAAATGATATTTTTTTAAAAGTGTGTTTTTGTCAGTTTTTTAAAAGTATAGTATCATTTTATTGTTTTTTTTGCATTTATATTTGTGGTCGAATTCTGTATCACACTGATGTAATTATGAGTGATATTCTTACATACATACTGTATCAATGAATAATGTAAAAATTGCGATGGTTGAAAAAAGAAACAAGGGCGAGAAATTGGTACAAAAATTCATGCACTCATCAATCCATATTAATTTGGTTTCTGTATCAAGGTAATATTGAAATACGTGAAATGATTGGTGACATCGAAAATCCATAATAATATTATTATTCTTTAGCATCATCATCACACTTTTCCCATGCAGCTAAGAGCTACCGCACACCTGAGACACGACTGTCTTAAGACAGACTATCGCATAATAAAATGCACTAGATGCGCACATTTGAGACAAAACGTCTCATAGACAAAGTTGTCTAATGCGCCCCGCGACAAGTCTGACTAACGACTGTCGGCTTCCCTTTGAAGTGTATGCGAGCGCGCACATCTACGACAAAACTGTCTAGCCACAATAGACATAACTACCAGTAGTTCGACTCAGGGCTCGGAAACTTGGTTAATCTTCGCGATCCTGTTCGTTAGACCGGACCGAATGGACCGAAATTATTTCTGGTTTTGTTTTAAATTGCTCACTGCTTAAAATACCGGCTAGAACCGTTCGCGGTTATGTTCGCCCCGCCCACTCACACACACCACGACCATCACCCATTGTCCACACATAAACAAGTTATGGCCTATTAGCTATTTGATGGTGCACTAGAAAAGGATAGAAGATATCACTGCACTAGTTACTTTCCGCGAGAAATTAACCAGTTTAATTTCAGAAGTAATACCGCTTGCATCTCTTTTTCGCTCCAAACGAACACTTATCCAAAAACCTGGTTATAGAGCGTTTTAACCTGGTTAAAACAATACCGGTTCCGAGAGTTACTTTCCGCGAGAAATTAACCAGGTTAATTTCAGAAGCAATACCGCTCGCATCTCTATTTCGCTCCGGACGAACACTTATCCAAAAACCTGGTTACAGAGCGTTTTAACATGGTTAAAACAATACCGGTTCCGAGAGTCACTTTCCACGAGAAATTAACCAGGTTAATTTCAGAAGCAATACCGCTCGCATCTCTATTTCGCTCCAAACGAACACTTATCCAAAAACCTGGTTACAGAGCGTTTTAACCTGGTTAAAACAATACCGGTTCCGAGAGTTACTTTCCACGAGAAATTAACCAGGTTAATTTCAGAAGCAATACCGCTCGCATCTCTATTTCGCTCCGAACGAACACTTATCTAAAAACCTGGTTATAGAGCGTTTTAACCTGGTTAAAAAAATGCCGGTTCCGAGCCGACCTGTCCGTCTCTTTGCAGTCGAAGTCCAGAACTTCGACTGCAAGGAGACGGACAGGTTTCAATATATTATGTCAAATTCGTCGGGTTTTACTAAGATTATGAATGGAATGTGCCTCGCGCTGGCTGATATAATTTATTTTTAAATACTTCTAGATTTCAAAATTAGATTCTGACAATTTTAATCACATGTGCCAAAACATAAACAATAATACGACCAAAAAGAGAAACACGTCCAGCGATCCAAGTACTATCTTTCCCGTCGAGTCTTTCCCGTTTATTTTTGAAGTTATTTTTAACCGAATGAGAACTTTTCTATCTATGTCTATAAAAAATTTCAGAAATGCTCGCAATAGACGCAAAATGCACTCGGTTTTAATTTTATTAATATACAATTTGTTATAATTATATTTGTTATTTAATTAATTAATTATTATCATTGTTATATTATTTTTTTATTTAAGCTTATGTAGATTATTTTATTGTTAATTTTATATTCTGAATATGTTACCATATTACTTATAAGTTAGTAAATACTTTATTGTATTTGATTTGTTATTTGAAATACCTAAATTGTAAATATAAATTATTTTAAATTGACGTGTTTCACAGCCCGTTTTTAACGTGTTTAACATGTTTAACATCCCAGAGAAATACAGTAATAGGAAACCCTAATGCCTGTAATATGTCATAGTTTTAAGTTCGTAGTGACAAGTTAACAACCCTAGTGATTTTCGTCATATACGTCAAATTTAAAAATTTCTAACTTCTAAGTCGGCATACTCTATAATTCTGTCTACTCTGTCCGGGCGTTCTCTACTGTTTAATATTATACAATTGTATGCGTTGCGTCATCGTAGTCAAGACAGTTTTGACTTGGTGTGCGCCACATGATAGACACAACTGTTTTAATTGTGTCGTAAGACTGACTTGTCTATGTGAAACAAGACTGTCTAACTACAGTCGTGTCTCCGATGTGCGGTCGCACTAAAGGTGGCTATGTTATACGCAAAAAAATATAAAATAGACAACCACGAAAAAACTGGGCAGTTCTGGAAATATTACATACATACGCGTCGAATTGATAACCTCCTTTTTTAAGTCGGTTAAAAATATGACTTTCGTGCTTGTCTATTGTACGCCTTTCTCAAAGTTACAGCTAACGACAAGGACAATTTTTTACAGCTTAATAATATTATGCTTTGTTTCAGTATTTTTATAAGAAAAGCGGTAAGACAACAAAAATAAATTATTCCAATAACATGAGTATTTTATCAGTTATTTCGATACCGGTGTATTAGAGCAGCGAGTAATCCTATGGAAGGTAAATCCAGTCTCAGGTCTAGAGGAAATTGCTTTGGCTCGTATCTCAAAGACTATTTGAATAGTTCAGGTTGACTTCTGGTCACATGTATGTCGGCTAGAATCAATCGCGTATTGAGAATCGAATTCGTTTGTGATAAACTAATTTTACTTCGGGAAACGGGAGAGGATAAGGTGTGACTTTGAATTGGATAAAAACAATACAAAATTCCACCAAAAATATCTCTTGTAAAATGTTGCCGAGACGATCACATATGGTTAACCCTGTGAAAAATATATGAGATCTCATGTAGAGCCAAGCTACTGAATCTACACGGCCTAATTCTACTGACCCTAACTTAAACAAATTCTACATATCATAAAATTGCTTGCAGTACTTGCGCTTTGCTTGGTTCGTCTCGGCGGGTGCACTACCATAAAATAATAATACCTAATCTGTGGCACTGCCGCACTACCACTGCACCCAGATTTAAATGTCAAATATCGTTTAAATGTCACCGTTGATATAATTTTTTATCACCATCGCATCTCGTAGATTATAAAGATTAGATTTTTTTTTCAAAATATTGAAAGTTCCGGTCAGACAAAGAAAAACAGTCATTTTATAGATATTCGTTGAGTAAAATATGTTTTTGTTAGTAAAAAGTTTAGCGAAGATTATTGCCAGTTCTGTCTTCTGTTTCATAATTTTTCTAAATAAGAATAATAATTTATATAAAAAATTGTACGTCGTTGTTTTGCAAAAAATGATAAACAATCGTAATAATAAATTGTTTAACATTTGAAACTCAATATTGTCTAGTTATTTATATCTTAATTGGGAGTTGCGTGGGTGAATAGACGGATATCAAATTAACATAACAATTATTTGGTTTACGGATTTCCTGCTTAATTATTATTCTTTAATAGACATAAATATTTTTGTTAAAGTATAGAAATGTTATACAGATCGATCAACAAAGAACTACAAGATTTTGTGGTACTAAAATACTTAAGTGGCACTATCATGATGGCATGGATGAGGAGTTAAGTGTCATTCATTTTGGATGTAACGTGCAAAATGACAGTACAAGATGGCTGCATGATGTCACATGACACATGATACTAAAAGACAGCGCAATTCCTAGCAATTCCTCTCAACCAATTCAGCAAATGAATAGGCTACTTGACCAATTTTTTTTCTTCATTCTAATCGCTTCTTAACCCATCAGTCGTGGCAAAACGGGACACAATAGCTTTTTCATTGTTATCGCGGCCGGATGTGGCCGCTTGGGGCTTCATGAATTAATCATTCATTTTCACCAAAAAAAACTAATATTTTAATTCATCAAGCCCCAAGTGGCCACATCCGGCCGCGATAACAATGAAAAAGCTATTGTGTCTCGTTTTGCCACGATTGATGGGTTAATATTTTAAACAGTAGAAACCCATAAAAATGTTGACTGAAAAATATGCCTTTTCTTTCTTTCTTTTTCTTCTTTTTTGGCAACTTGACACAAAGGATGTGTATGTTGTGCCACAGACAAGGTAAAAAGGTAAGGAATATGGCGGGAAAACCATATTCCTCCTATTATAATTTTCATTATCGTTTTCATGTATCGTCAGGTCTAATGTCTAGTCAAAGTCTAAGTAAAAGTCAATACAGTCACAGGAGTCAAGTCGGTAGATTCAGTAAAGTGGTAGACGCTTTACTGAAACTTTCGATGGAGTTTTGGAGGGAACACAAAATAGCACGTTTCGGGATATTACATCACTTTCCTACACTTGTGCATGAACACGAATATTCTACCAATATTACACATCAAAAACCCAGCTAACACAATTTTAGGAAAATAATACAAAAACAGAACAGCACTTTTTCACATGCCCGCCAAAAACTCATGCCTTTTATATGGCGCCGAAAACACTGTCCGCCATTGTGCCGCCCTTAATGTGACGTCCTATTTTTTGTATTTTATACTTTCTTTATTGAAAAAAGTTTTATGTGCTAAGCGTACGAGTCTAACAGTGCCAAAAAATAGAAAAGAATTTAGAAATCATTTGTAATGTTGAACACTTTTGTAGAAAAGTTTTGGCCATTTCATTTCCCATACTACAATAAATTTAGATAGCATATAAAACTGATGTTTTATTTGAATTATTAAACAAAATATATTTCATAAGTCTTTCTAGGCTTATTCATATTATTTATGTACAAATAAACTTACATATAACCAGCGCGATAAATAAAAGATATAAAATTACAAATGGGATGACGTCACATCCAAATCGGAAGTACCGCAAAAGCGTTTTCGTCAGTACAATTCATATTTTCATAAAATCATATTTTCAAATCGACTTTATTTATCAATCATAAGCTTTTATTTGATGATAAGGGTGAAATACAGTTTCCTAGGCCAAGTTCTACTAGAAATATGCATTTTTTAAGGAAATTAAATATAGGTCAAGTAGCCTATTGTCAAAATTGTCAAACTGGCAATTTCAAACAAATGAATCATAATATTATGATTCTCCAAAGCGACCATTTTTAGCTCCGCTGTTCTAAAATACAATATTATGGTTGACTTTTGAAGTATCAGTAAAATTAAAACAATGAAAAAAAAATTATAAATAATTCGCAAATATATAAAATATAAATAAGTTAAAATAGGCTTACAAGTTGTCTGGGACAGTTATGTGACAAGATGAGGCTAAGGCAATTTCACAGGATCTTTTGATCAACTTCGAAAATTACACTTTGAAAGTTTCTCCTTTGACCTACCTGTCTTAGAATGAATTTAAGCTTTTTGATTATTTTCTTCGGGATTCAAAATGAAAAAGTTTTCTTGCGTAAACTGATATGACTTTGTTAATCTTATTTTTTGCTTTTAAGGGTCAGTTCACATTGTAACGCGACGAGGCGATGCGGTGCATTTTGAGAATGCGAACAATAGTCGAACTAGGCGGCCGGCTATATAATAGTAATATGAATATTAAACAGGTACCTTCTCGTACAGTAAATAAAGTTCGATTTTTAATAGTTCATTTTTAAATGCATTGCATTTCGTTGCCTTCATGCTGTAATTATAATAATAAAAGATTGATATTATCAACGTTATTTGGCATAGCGTCCTACTAACAAAGATTCGATGTTACATTATAACCGAACAAACCTGTATTATGTAATGGATCTATTGAAGAATAAGTGCGAGAGGTTATCTGAAATAAATGATGACCTCAAACTTTCTCATCACCATTAATCATAGCTATACAAATGAAGATGAGAACTGATCAGTGATCAGAACTGAAAGGGCGCGATTATATGCAGATATCTCTCCCGTAGCTTGGAATGTTATAATGGGTTTAAGACGAAGGTTTTCGATAGTGTTAAAACCTGCTAAGCCACATCAATGCCTCCCAATCCAGTTTCGGTTACAGACAACGGGTTTATTAAAATAATGACGTTAGAATATAGTAAAAGAATTGGGGACTAACAGCATTGAATTTGGCGAAAGTTCACCAAATAAAATTTAGAGACTAAGGTTGGAAAAACATTCTTAGTAGAAAAACAAAATTGAACGCAAAATTAAATTAAACATAAAATAAAAAAATAACATGTATTTTCCCACTGACCATAAATCACAACGTACAATCACTTCTGACACCTTTCAAAATGGTAATTCAAAATAACCATTATCTTCAGCGGAGCAAAAATCCCAGCAGGCCCGGGGAACCCTTTAAAAATTTTATGCAGTCAAAGGTCACAGAAAGGATTTCCGTAAATAGAAGGCAGACCGTTCGTCGGAAACAACATCATAAAAGGCAATTTCTGGGGCCCGAATTGGATCTATAATTTATTAAAATAACTTGAAAATTCGTCCGTCATGCTGTTAGCCCTGATTAGGGTCTAGGGCTTCCACACAAAACTGCAAATTCGCATCGCATCGCAAAAATCAGCAACAAAACTCATACTAAAAAAAATTACATTGCGATGCGATGCGATGCGAATTCGCAGTTTTGTGTGGGAGCCCAAAATTATTGTTTATTATTATTATTATTATTATGCTTAGCTTCTGTTGAAAAAAAATATGTTAAAAATCTCGGTTATATCCCGGAATGATAGGAGGATGCATTATTATAATTTGGACATCGGATAATTTAATTTGGTTTAGCAATGTATTTTTTTTAATTGGTACACGAACAGTCTTTAGTCTCGTCATTGCCTAATAAATGACCAGCAGCTTATCGGAAAGTATTTTGTTGCTTACTGGGCAACAGAGATAAAACATTTGAAAAGTTACCAATTATGTTATTAGGAGATTGTGAAATAGGCTTAAAAATCTTAAGGAAATAATTGAAAGCACACAAAGTATAGAATAGCTATGTCCACATTATGCAATTTCATCTTCAATTTTCGTCATCTTCTTTTTATTCAACTTTCGTTTGGCATATTCAATAATTGAATGCGTCAAAATCCACCCGCGTTGAAAGAAAAGTGTCACAGCGAGCGCTACGATTTCAACGCGCGTCACGGGCATGCCTCACGTTCGCTGTTGACTGCGCTATAACGCATGCCCTTGATGAACAAAAAAAGGCCCAGTGTGGATTGATGTTTCAACACTATTCCGAAAGCCGCTATTGTAAAGATTACAAGTTGCTGCCAAATACTGAAATACGTATAATGAGCTTCCCTTGGGTTTTTATTTGGCTTTATAAATAAAATAAATAAATAAATAAATAAACGTTTATTCTGCCACCATTAAATGTTACACATATTATGACATAATATACAGAACTATCAACAAGAACAAAATTAAAAAAATCACCTATTTTACCTATTCTACAGCTAATTCATACATAAAAGCTATCAGAGGTAAACATTAAAGAAAAGAAAAAAAAAACAATTAATGTAGTGATAGCACAATTATAGCAAGGCAGTGTAACACCCAAGTGTGCAGAAACGGAGACCACTCAGGTTAAGACGACCGAACAGTCGTCCCTGATCTTCCGTGGACCCCTTATTTCGGGCAGAGGACAGCAGACGGAAGCTATATTTTAAAATTATAATACTTATAATATTGATATTATATTAAAGACGTAGGTTAATATAGTGTTGAAAATAACAATAAACTAATAACATAACAATAAAATAAATAACATTAAACTAATGAAAGAATACAAATACAGATTACAATAGATACATTGTCACTTGTTACATTTTCATAGATATACCATTATATTGCATGTGTTGTGTATTTTTAAGTATACCGGTAATTATATAGAGGTAATATAATATATTTCATATTTATATATGTTTTATATATTGTATGTATGAAAAAGGACTAACATATTTTTTTCGTGAATGCTACGATACTATGTCAGAGAGTTGTTGCTTAAGTAAGTGTAATTTATATTTATTTTTAAAGTTAAAACTATTCTTCAACGATCTCAGTGGTGGGGGCAAGTTGTTCCAAACTTTACTCGCGACATACCTAAAACTTCCTCTGAAGGCAGCGGTATGATGTAGTTGAGAAATCATCAAGTAACTCGACCCCCTAGTAGTTATACTTGACTGCTTCTCATTTGCCCACTGCAGTTTACTGTAAAGGTAAGGTGGAACTTTGAGTTTGACTACATTAAACAAAAGAGTAGCAAAATGCAGTTGTCTACGGTAGTCCATACGTAGCCAGCGTAAGCCGTTGATGTACGGTGTTACGTGAGCGCGTGGAGGGATTGAACAACAGAACCTGGCGCATGCATTTTGCACCCTCTGTATGAGTTTCTTTGACCTAGACAGCAAACAGGGGCCTATAACGGAATCAGCGTAATTTAATTTTGAAAGGACTAGCGACTCGCATAAATTTACACGTAATTCTTTAGTCAAAAAATTTCGAATTTTGTATAGTAGTTTGAGTCTATAAAAACAGTTCCTACCTGTATTAATTACATGTTTCTCAAACCTCAATCTCTCGTCCATTAAAACCCCTAAATTTTTTACTTCAGTTACCCTTTCGATTTTTTGACCCATGACTCTTATGTGTGGCTCAGCGTCACATATTTTTTTAACCTGGTGCAAGGTGCCTACCACCATGTACTTGGTTTTAGTTGGGTTGAGAACTAAAGCATTGTCTTCAGACCACTTAGATATTTTTGCTAAGTCTTCGTTTAAGTTGGTTAATGCCTCCTGTAGATGACCGGGCTTAAACGATATATACAATTGAATGTCATCTGCATATATGTGAAATTTGCAGTGTTTTATATGCTTTGTAATATCTGCACCGTACAAGCTGAACATAGGTGGTCCAATGACAGAACCCTGTGGCACGCCCTTATCAACATCACTTGGGTCGGATCGTGATATGTCGCCAGTTGTATTGACTACCTCTACAATCTGAGAACGATTGTTCAAGTAGTTTGAGAACCAGGCGATCGCATTGTCATCAAAACCATAGTATCTCAGTTTGGAAACTAGCAAGGATATGTTAAGTGAATCAAATGCACGTGAATAATCGAGAAAGACAACTATGGTCCCCTCACCAGTATCTTGAGCACAAAGAATATTGTCAATAACGTCCATAAGAGCGCTGGCCGTACCGTGTCGTCTGCGAAAACCTGATTGGACAGCAGGTAATATTTTATTTTTTTCCAAATAGGAAGTTACTTGCATGCAAACAACCCTCTCCAAAATCTTTGACATACATGGTAGGATACTGATAGGCCTCAAGTCATTTAGATCAGCAACAGTACTCTTTTTAGGTAGGGGCTTAACAATAGCCCTTTGCCAAAGTCTGGGAAATGAACCAGTTTCGAGCGATTTATTGACAATAAACGTAATCATACTGAGACAAGAAGGTACTCGACAAGCCATAAGAAGCATATCCAGGGAAATACCGTCAGTTCCTATCGCGTTAGAATGCAGCGATTTTAAAACTCGTAACACATCTGCATCGGTTACAGTTGAAAAACTAAAGGTCGAGGAACAAAATCTATGTGATTCAAAGAAGGATATAGTTGATTGTGGTACGACATCAGGACCAGGGACATTTAGAAAGTGAGTATTAATTAAAGATGGGTCACACAAATGTGGTGGAAGTACCGGATCCGATTTATCCTTGCTTGTAATAATTTGCTTTTTAAGGTTTTGCCACAATAATTTAGAATTTTTGAGATTATTATTAATATGGGTATTAAAATAAGCTACCTTCTCCCTCTCAATAGCACGTGATACCTCATGCTTTAATTCCCTGTAGAAAGTAAGATGTGACATATTTTTAGATTTTCGCGCCTTTCTGTGCGCTGCATCCCTTTGCTTTATCAAAAGTTTTATATTATACGTAAACCAAGGGTATTGTTTCTCTTTCACAACTATCGTTTTAATAGGAGCTACCTGGTTAAAGACCCAGAGTATGTTAGAGTTAAAGTCTTGCACCAAGTCATCAATATCTGCAACCTGTGTCAAGTGGGACCAGTCAATCATGTTCATGGCATGTTTGAAATCAGTAACCTCGATATCTTTAATGGACCTAAAAGATATCGTTTTAGCCACAGGTTTAAGTTTAGGTACGTTTATATAAAAATATATGAAAGCATGGTGGCTAAGGTCAGGAATGTAATCGACGCAAACTTGATCTATTCCTTCGTTGGCGCAGACAAGGTCGAGAAGAGTCTCACTATCGTTACTGAAGTGAGTCACTTCGGAGGTAAATTGACGCAAGTTATGTACGGACAAGAAGTCTGCTAGCATTTTGTACTGATTGCTGTTAGTATTTAAAAAGTTTATGTTAAAATCACCGGTCAAATATAGGTGGTCATAGTAGGGTAAGCTAGTGATTGTATCACTGAGAACATCTAGGAATATATTTGCCGATTGCCAGGGTGGCCGATAGGCCGTACCTAAATAAATGATTTTGCCATTAACCTTGAAAGTAAGCCACATTTGCTCGACGAGAGCAGACTCTATGCGGTGAGTGTGTGTATGAATGTTTAAGCCTCGTTTGATGTAGAAGCCAACCCCACCCCCACGAGATCGCACATGATCAGGTCTAGGAATGTGGACAAGTCTGTAATTGGGCACTTTTGGAGCGCGATTATCTTCACCCTGTCTCAACCAAGTTTCATTGATACCAACTATGTCGCAGTCATGTTTATCCATAGCTAGCAAAAACTCGTCGTGTTTAGATCCAAGTGAACCGGGATTTAAGAACCCAATTTTAATTTTTTTTAGATTGATCATCTTAGTAGATTAAATGTATGTAAGTAATTAAAGAAAGGTATAATATCGTATGTAAATTGCATAATGCATGTAATGTTTTGTATTAATAATATTGCATTCCCAGTATAAAATGGTTGAGTAAACAGTAAAAAATTTAAAAAATTAAAAAATATGATTTTTTCAAAATAATAAACCAACAGCAATATAAAATATATAATATTATGTAAATATATAATAACCATAACTAAATAATTTAAACAGTTTTTTGTAAGTATGTATAACATTATTATCATATTCCTAATATGAGATAGTTTAATATATACATAAAGGTTATAAAAAGTGACAATATAATATAATTTGTTAGGCATAATGAACACACAGCTGTATAAAAAATATAATATTATGTGTAACATTATCTTTGCGTCCTTTTCTGTAAACTGTAATGTGGGTATTGACTTAGGTATTACACAGCCGTCCATATGTACCAGTATCTTAGTGAAATAAGGCCGATATAAAAATGTATCGTTGGTATACAGTAAGTTGGTTTTACATAGAAAAATAGTATATAAGTTCACAAAACATAATTTAGGTATCGCACAGCCTATCGAGAACAAAATTGTTTTAAACTTAAACCGAGTTTTAAATGTAACATAGATATTGTGCAACATTTTTAAAGGTAAAAAACAATTATAATATAAAATAACATCAAAACTAACAAACAGAAATAATACAATATAACATACTAGTAACACACAGATTTTATAACAATATGATAAAATATAGACTCGCAATTTCCTGCACAATAAGTAACTTTTAAAGTTAATAATAATGAACCAATTTAAGCAGTACAAAAAATGCGAGAGAGATCACTATCTGAAGTGATACGCTGTACAGGGGAGTCGGGATCACGACGAGCGAAGATATGTCCACCGCGAGTCCATACATATCGCCAGTTATTGCGGCGACCTTCCTCGCGAGCTTTATAAAACAGCGCGCGATTGAGCTTGGTAAGATACTCATTGATGTAGATACGAGTCGCTCGGCCTTCTGTGATACCGGTGGTGTCGACGCCACGGCGAACTCGAGCCGCTTTAAGTACATTGTCACGCACGATCCTACGGGAAAAGCGAACAATAATAGGCCGCGGGTTCTGGCGCTGGTCCCCTTCGGCTCCTGATCGCCTCGGACCCCTTCGCTCAGCACTAACAATATCTCGCTCATCAAGCTCAACACCAACTTTTTTCGCGACTAAATTTACAAGATGCTGTACATTTTCACCGCTGCATTCGTGTACGCCTGTGACTTGTATGTCATTACGTAGGTAATCCTGTTCCCGTTGATTTAGTCGATATTCTAATTTATCTATCGCGTTAGTGACCGCCGGGTCCTGGCCGGGGGTGCGCGCGTGCGCATCGATACGCTGCTCTGCTGCGGTCATTCGTTTCTCGAGCCCTTCCAGACGATTATTGATCTCTGCCATAGTCGTGTTGAGTTTAGAGATCTCCTGACCGAAGGATTGCATTTCGTGTCGTACAGACATAACAACTTCCCTCAGGAGTCTTATTTCGTCCGCCAAGGGGTTAGGCGAGAAACTCGCGTCGGCGAAAGTGTCTTGTGGTGACGTTAAGCCCTCAGAGGCAGGTGTTGTGGGAGAAGCTCTGCATGAACGGCAAGACCATTTTGAAGCGGTTTTTGGGTCAAATGCCATGCCCTTAGCGCATTGAGGGTGGTACACTCCCGTGCACTTATTGCATTTGATCCCATCAGCTACACTCAGGAATCTTCCACAGTGTGAACACTTAAAATTGGGCATACTGAGGTATGTTTTTTATATTTTTATGCCTAAAAACAAGTTAATTGTGTTTATTCGCACCGTAACTTATGGTAGTACTTTGTTACCGTAGGTAGTTGTGGAACAGCTGATTGTAGATCGCGTCCGTCAAACCACTTTTTTCCCACTTTTACACACCAGATTTTACTTTTTTTAACTTATTTTCACTATATTATACTACAATATGTATTTTAAGTAATTAAAACTGATTATATGAGGCCTTTAAATATTTAAAATTTAATAATTCGTGGAACTACGTGCTTGCTGTCATGATCTATCAAATGAAATGAAATTTATGACTCTGGAATTCCGAAAAACCCGCGAGACGTGACTTCATAAAGGAAAGTAATCTGCCAAGTAAAATAGTAACGCAATAAAGTGACTTCATTTCGGCTCTTTTAAAAGTTATGATATAATAATCAGAACGGAATAACAAGAAAATAAAATACATTGCTTGAGGGAAATCCTCTTTATGTGTAAGAAGTTAAGGTCGATAAGGAGATAAGAGATGTCAGAGGCCCGGAGATAAACGGGCGTAATATTATCAATTTATCGAGATACCGCTGTATTTATTGACTTTGTAAACGAAAGCCTTATGAGCCTGTAAATATTGCTACTGGGATACGGACTTTTATGTGTGAGGTCGGAATGATACGTTTTTTTGTGCAACCTTATGAGCATGGACGTATAAAAAAAGGCGGACGGAGTCCCACCATACACAAAACTGTGTCCTTCAGAGTCGGCCAGCTGACTGCATGTACACGGTCCGCACGCACACATTATTACGCTAATCCATACCATTGTGTGCGTGGCCGACTCTGAAGACACAGTTCTGTGTATAGTAAGACTCCGTCCGCCTTTTTTTCTACGTTCATGGTTATAAGTAGCATGGGTTTTCACGTGAAAATTGCTCAGGTGCATTGTGTTTAAAAAAATCTAATGAATCTTAGAAATCAGTAAAATAAAAATACGGGGTCCAAGAAGAACTACTTTAAGTACTAGCAACATGTTTTCCGCGACGGCTCTAACCTCCTTAATGTCTGCTCTTTAGCAGGCGGTTTGGCTGAAGTCGTAGTGTAGTCTCACCTAGGGTGCAAAGTGGAGTACCACCGAGTTTTTAGTTTGGCTGCATTCACCATCTTTTGGGTGCAGTAGAGACCCAATGGAATGGAGACCAAGGCTGGGAAATCGGGATGTATAGGTCGACCTCCAACTAGGTGGGACGACGATCTCCGTTTAGTTGCGAGTCCATGTTGGATGCGAGTAGCAGGAGATCGGTCATCTTGGCGTTCATTGAGAGAGTCCTATGACCAGCAGTGGACGAATATAGGCTGATATGATGATGATGATGACGAGAGACCCACATAGTGCTGACCCCTAGCAACAAAAAGGTGAGCATGGTTGCAAAAAAAATAGTAAAGTCTTCTAACGATGGACCCAGGAAGCGGAACAAGACTGTAAAACTTTTATCTTCAAAATATCTTTCTACATGTCAATTAAAATATTGGATGACTACGCCTACGGCTAATATCTAAGTTCACACCAAAATATTAAAAACTGATTCATCGAAAAATGACAAATATCATTGCTCTTTGTGTTTGATTTGGGACACAAAGGTCCTAAATCCTCGGACCGCATTTTATCGAAATCCGAATAATACAGGGAGACGGTCAGTGATCAGGGATTAAGTGACGACACCATTATCTGGGTCGGATAAATAAACTATTGAGTAAGAGACCTGTCAATACAAATTTAATTCTTGATGGAAATAGAATAAATAATAAGCAGTAAGCGATTTCGGAGGAAAGGGTCAATTGGGTTGAATAGTATTATTTTATTATTTGTTGGCGTGGTTTATACAAAAGTTTAAAAAACAGTGAATTGTTTTTGTAGACGATTAAGGAAAAAGCTGTTTCCTCAGTTTCCAAGTTTTATATACGCGTGATTTATTATGATATCTACCGTCTTTCGACAATATATTTCTTGTCTCATTAAAGTTCGTCTTTATTTAAACCAGCTCTTAATAAAGATTTACAAAAATATATCCACTATTCCTTGCGTAGGTAGTAACTGCAGGTACTTTCTTTGTTGCAAAATTTTAAATACTTGTACGAATTTTGAGCAGAGCGCTTTTATTTTTCCTGTCATTTCAGCTATAAAGAATGCTTATTAGTGTTGAGATAGATAATAATAATTATAATACCGCTCGTAAACTCAAAATAAATATTAGGTACTAGATGACGCCCGCAACTCCGATGCGCCAAAACTCGTTTATCGCGCGGGAACCTTTTTCTGGGATAAAAAGTGTCCTATGTCTTTTCCCGGGACTCAAGGTATCTCCATGCTAAATTTCAGCAAATTCGTTTCTCCGGTTTGGGCGTGAAGAGGTAACAGACAGACAGACAGACAAACTTTCGCATTTATAATATTAGTAAGGATAAGGATATTATTGCAGTTAGCTTTTAATATGATTAGATTTCAATTGCATCAGTCCCTCGTAAACACCTAAATGTGTTTTATAGAGAGAGCCTGGATCTGCTCGTCGTTAAATTTTATTTCATTCTACGGCCATAGTATAAACATCATATAGTAGAGTAACTCAGCTGTGTCCTTGAAATCCACCTCACTCAACATAGGTACAAGTTTTACGTACGAGCTGCACGTAGCATGCGCCTACATTGATTTGCTATTCCAAAATAACTGAAATCACGCAAATGTACGTAATGTAATGCACGCTCGATTAAAGCGGTCGAATATCGAAATAATGGACTACTGTATATTATATATATTGTGCTAAGATCATCAATAAAAGCTAATATTGGTCGTGAAAGATTATGTTGTAAGCCTGTTGCTGGTGAAAAATCGAAGTAGAAACATTACTTTTTTACGTTAGATATTATATAATAATAAATTAAAGTTTGCGTGATTTTCCAAAGGTGTTTTTCATGATTTGTTATACAAAATTCTTGGAATTTATTACAATTCGCTACAAACCATTTTAAAATTTTGCGTGTCCCACCTTAAGTTTAACGCTCTTTTATAAAATAAACAGCACAAAAAATATTTACAAATATTTTGAATCGTGATAAAGTATTAAAATAACTCCACAAGCATTTAATTGAATCATAAACAAAAATTTTATCAAACAACAAAAATCACGGGCAACATTCAACGTTAATTTGTCAAGAATTTTTAAACAAACGCCGTCGGTTTGCGTGTTTCTTAACCGTTACCAGAAATAGTGAGACCACGGAGCTTATTTCGAGGGCAATAAGGCTGATTTTCGGGTGATATTTATGTGCCGACTAGATTCTACACGGCCTTAAGTAGCTTTACAAATCTTATCAGTAGTAAAGGCTGCCAGGCAAACCGTTTTATGGAAATGTAACATACTTTCAACGTCATTAACGAACTCTAAAGGTAAACGTTATTTGTCATATCATTTTTCATAGGAAAAGTGGAGGAAATTCGTTATGTGTGGTAACGTAATAATCGTTTTGATAATTTGTCAGAAAATTCGATGTAACCTTCTTAATTACGAATGTAACTTCAGAAGCTCAAATGTGACAATTCTTTAAGGTGTTGAGTGTACAAAATTAACTAAGTACACAATTATTACGTACCATCAAGTGACAAGCTTCTCTCATCTGCTTTTAAGGCAAATAGATAATATTGTGTAGAATAATAACATTATACCTACACGAAAGCGCCAAAGGTAGATCTTTCTGGCCTAGCGGGATTGTATGCTCGGTCAGGCCCATTATTGAAATTTCAGACTTTGTTTATTATAAGTCACGCTGATCGCAAAAACTTTGACAACGCAATTCAGGATTGTGCGCTACAAAGAATTAAATAACATGAGGCACTTATTACTTAAATTTTTAAGGTTAAAATTTTTACATGGCCTAAGGTCAAGGCCCAAAGCAAATTCGATTTTACCAAAAGTCCACTAAAACAACATCGGTCCTGGCAGTTGACTACCCTAACAAGGATTCTAATATTGGGGCCAGGGATTCAGTAACTTTTTCCTGTTGTTATTATTTTCTGTAACTATTTTCAAGGGTTTCGTCCCGTCACATATTATGTGCGACTACAATGTTTTCTGGTCTCATCTTAAGAATCTTTCGAGCATTCTTTATCAAATCAATATAATATAGTTTAGACTTGACATAATACAATTTCATCTTGTATTTTGCATTTTTGAAGTGAAAACTTCTTTAGCGGCGTTGAGCACTTTTGTGGGATGGGTAAAAACTGTGAAACTCGCGTCAGATTCTCGTGCTGATCGAAAAACCGTAAGACGGTTGGAGAGTAGTGTTACAACATCGAAATCGATTAATCGAAAAATGGATTGTTTTTTTTTTGGATTGTCGATATTTTTTAATCGATTGTAAGGGTTTCGATTAATCAAAAAAATCGATTTTCATAAAAAATGGGTTAAAAATTTAATCGATTGTAAGGGTTTCGATTAATTAAAAAGACGGGTTGCACTCCGGGAGTGCCGGCAGAAGTGAAAACTTGATTATTAACGTTGTGCATTATTTTTTAACCCATTTTTTAATGAAAATTGATTTTAAAAAAATTAAAAAAAAAACGATCGTTTTAATTGATTAATCGAAACCCTTACAATCGATTAAAAAATATCGACAATCGAAAAAACAAGCTGCTGTCAGACAGACTGTCAGACACTTCTCGCGACAGTTGTCTTGCAGGTGGAAACACGGCCTTAATCAGCGCGTCTGCTAAAGAACTCATTTCCCCGACTGTACATTTCTGCTAAGCAACTCATTTCCCCGACTGTACATTTCTGCTTAGCACAATTTTCCCCGACTGTACATTTCTGCTAAACAACTCATTTCCCCGACTGTACATTTTTGCTAAACAACTCATTTCCCCGACTGTACATTTCTGCTTAGCACAATTTTCCCCGACTGTACATTTCTGCCAAACAACTCATTTCCCCGACTGTACATTTCTGCTTAGCACAATTTTCCCCGACTGTACATTTTTGCTAAACAACTCATTTCCCCGACTGTACATTTCGTTCGAGTTCGAGTTCGACACAAAATACTACTCTCCAACCGTCTTACGCGTTTTCTATGGTTTTTCGATCAATACGAAAATCTGACGCGGAAATCGATTTTTTAAAAATCGATTTTTATAAAAAATGGTTTAAAAAAATTTGTTAGTGTTTCGATTAATTAAAAAAATCGATTTTTTAAAAATCGATTTTCATAAAAAATGGGTTAAAAATTTAATCGATTGTAAGGGTTTCGATTAATTAAAGAAATCGATTTTTAAAAATCAATTTTCATAAAAAATGGGTTAAAAAAAATGCACAACGTTAATAATCAAGTTCTCACTTCTGCCGGCACTCCCGGAGTGCAACCCGTCTTTTTTAGGGTTCCGTACCCAAAGGGTAAAAACGGGATCCTATTACTGAGACTTCGATGTCTGTCCGTCTGTCTGTCTGTCTCCAGGCTGTAACTCAAGAACGGTAATAGCTAGAGTTGAAATTTTCACAGATTGTGTGTATCTGTTGCCGCTATAACAACAAATACTAAAAATAAAATAAATATTTAAGGGGGGCTCCTATACAACAAACGTGATTTTTTTGGCCTTTTTGGCTCTATATCAATAATGGCAATTATAGGTAGGTACTTGATTTTTTCTCAAGGTCCTTACTTTTATGTGCATTTTAATATTTAATAATAATATTAAAATAAAATAAAACATTAAGGGGGGCTCCCATAGAAAAAAACACAATTTTTTGCCTAATTTTGCTCTTTACTCATTGTATACTCAATGTTTCGTAGTGGGTATTATCAGTTTTCTTTGTATTAGTTTATTTTTAGTAACAACCTAATAATAATTATGTTATGTATACTATTTTTGGGTTGCTGTCTAGCCTAGAACTTAAGACTATGTTTGTACAACCATGCAATGACTGTAACCTGTCTGTATACTAAATATAAATAAATAAATAAATTAATTAAATGGTACGGAACCCTTAGTGCGCGAGTCCGACTCGCACTTGGCCTATTATTTTTTATATTTAGTAGTAAGACGTTTGAATATAAGCAGAGGTATAATAAGTTACGGCCTTAATAAGTTAATACTTATAAAAATCATGTTTTGAAATATCGTTTAAAATGTATCATTTAAAGATAATTACTATGAGATTTTCTATAAAACGACATTTTCATAATTGTATGAATTAAAAATTATAGGTTTTGTACCTATAGGTGCTCAGAGGTATTTTCATTTGACAAGACCTTCACTCCCACTTTCAGAAACATTCCATACTATCCAAACTTACTAATATTATAAATACGAAAGTCTGTCAGTCTGAAATTTGGAATAGGGATATTACCACATCCACATCTCAAAAAAGGACATTACCACATCCAAGAAAAATGTACGGTTCCCAAGCAATAAACGAATTTTGGCGCAACGGAGTTGCGGGCGTCATTTCGAGTATTTTTAAGGTTCCGTACCCAAAGGGTAAATATAGCTAGACTCCTGAAATTTTCATAGATTGTGTATTTTTGTTGCCGCTATAACAGCAAATGCTAAAAACGCAATAAAATTAAAACATTTAAGGGCTCCCATACAACAAACATTTTTTAGGTTTTTTCGCTCGTAATCAATAATGGTAACAGCTAGGCACTATGAAATTTTTACAAAATCCTTATTTATATTTGTGCTTTAATAATTAATAATAAAAAAATATTTAAGGGGGGCTCCCATACAAGAAACACAATTTTTTACCTACTTTCGCTCTATACCGGTACGAAACCCTTCGTGAGCGAGTCCGACTCGCACTTGGCCGATTTTTGATAATAACGATTTTTTTAATAACGGACTATACACTCGGTCGGTTTTATTTTAGTCAACGTGTCTGATTGATCACACCGTAGCGTGTTTATGGCTATCGATTTTTAGGCTCGGTTCAAATTGAACATCTCATTTGCACACGATTCAAAATAGCCTTTGCTCAAAGTTTGGGAACTAAAATAAGTGGAATTGGACTGAAAAATTAATAAGTAGGTATATCTGACAACGATATTTCAAGACGTGGCGTAAAATAGAAGGGCGTCATTTTGTAAATAGGATTTATAACTGCAATTTTTTTTCACTAGCGGTAGTACCAGCATAGACACCGTCCTATAACTAATATAAAAATATAATATATATATATATATATATATATATATATATATATATATATATATATATATATATATATATATATATATATATATATATATATTATTAGTTATAGGACGGTGTGAGTAGTAGCAGTAGCAGTAGTGAGTGTGTGTGTGTCACAATGACAGAAACGTTGTCAAACGTCAAACAATATATATATTGTTCGACGTTTGACAACGTTTCTGTCATTGTGACATGTCGGATTTTGGCATATTTACTGTATGTGCTACCAGCGCCCTCTGCTCCGACCTAATAATTACGCTCTTGATTGTACTTAAAATTTCCCGAATCCAAGGCAGTCAGTACCATAAGTTTTCCGAATTAAATTAAGAAAAAACTTCGATCGACGCGCAGGGTCAAAGGAAGTCCGTAATCTAATTACAAAAGTAAAAGCTGTTCAAATAAATGGCTGGAAGGGTAAGTGGGCAAGATTCTCCAAATAAAGGCAATCGGTTTTCCTCACAAAAAATCTGAATTAATTACACACTTTTTATTTCTAATAATCCTCTTAAGAGTTGAGACATTGTGATTGCTATACTTTTTATAATAAAACGAGTATGACCACGTCAGTCTTGTTTCACTCATAACATTTAAATATATTAGCTGTTGCCCGCGACTTCGTCCGTCCGCGTGGACTTTAGTTTATAGTTGTTCCCGTACAACTATTGAATAGTTTACGCGCAAATCATAAAAGATATTGTGCGTGAACCTACGTTCTTTCCCGAGACTCAAAGTATCTCCATACCAAATTTCATCAAAATAGAATTAATAGTTTAGGCGAAAATCATAAAAGTTTATTGTGCAGGAACCGTACATTTTCCGGGACAAAATGTATCCTATGTCCTTTTCCGGGACTCGATCAAATTTCAGCAAAATTGGTCCAGCCGTTTACGCGTGACGTCATAACCAAGGGAAATATGGATAAATTTTTATTTATATAGATTTTGTACTCCTTGTGTCCCCTCGGTGGAATTTGAACCCGCGACACCCGGCTTGAGCATCGATTTTTCTCCGTATATCTGTCTGTCTTTCATCTCGTCACACTTAAACTTAAGCTGTAGAGATAAAGAAAGAGGAAATGATTTTGGAAAATTTTATGCCGGAAAAATATACACTCACGGACAACAACTTTTAGACAATAATGAAATATATAATAGGAGTATGCAAGTCTCAAACGCACCGCTCATAAAGACTTTGAGACACCTGATTGCTGTCAGACACACGAGTTAATTAACTTTTGCTCGTAATTAAAATCTTTACGTCTTCATTGAATGCCGAAATTCTCAATCTTTGACTCTTTGATCTCATAAATAATTTACTCACTGTCTTTTTTTCGTTTATTAAGGTTTTACAGAAAAAGGTACATAAGATTGTGTACGGAAGTTATAACATTGAACATGCATGTTACATATTAGAATTCAATTTGTATTCAATTTTCATAGTTCAATAAGAAAAAACATAGCTTGTATGTCAGTTACATTATTTTACGCGAGTGAAGACGTTAGTTAGTTAGTTAAGTTAATAACGTTAGTTTCAATAAAATAAAGTTAATAAGGTTTACCTGTACTATAATTTCAATGTAATGATCACGCAGCTGTATAATGACTAGCTTAACAAACTTTATGATTGCTATCTTAATTTAATGCAATATGATGATCCATCAATTAAAACTTTTTAATTTAATAATTGCGAACTTTTCGTTAAAACGTTCTAAAAGTCACGCGACACCTCACGTTGACGTTAAAGTTATTACTTAGTTAAAAACCAAAAAGTAAATATTGATTTTGTTTGTGTTGTAGTCCTCTAGTAAGTTTCAAACAAATTATGTGATGACGCCCGCAACTTAGCTGCGGTGAAATTCGTTTATAGCGCGGGAGCCGTACATGTAGATAAATTAAAAAGATTATTATTTGCAGATGATTTTAAATTGATTCAGGTTATTAAAAAAAACATAGATCATGTACTGTTACAGAAGGAAATAGATAAGGTATTGCAATGGAGTTCCAAAAATAAACTATATTTTAATGTGACTAAGTGTTCTGTGCTGTCGTTCACGCGCGCCCGAAACCCTAGTCATCATCAATACCTCATGGACGGGACGCCACTGCAGCGGGTCACTGAGGTTAGGGACTTGGGAGTACATTTTACCTCTGACGTAAACTTCAGCAAGCACGTCACTACTGTGTGTAAGAAAGCGTACCGAAACTTGGGGCTGGTGTTACGTATGACAAATAAATTTACCAACATGGGAGCAGTAAGAACATTATATGAAGCTTTAGTAAAGAGTCACTTGGAGTGCAACTCGGTTATATGGTCGCCACATGAAACGAAATATAAATTAATGATAGAGCGGATACAAAATAAATTTATCAGGTACTTGTACTCGAGACTACACGGTGTTTACCCTGGGTTTCCGTTGTTGTATCCGTCCTTATTTCTACTGGGTATAACGGGCTATTACAAACTCGAAGTGCGTAGGGAGGTTGCACTCGCAACGTACTTGTTTAAGTTACTTCGAGGTAAGATCAATAATCCTGCAGTCCTGGAAGCAGTGATTGTGTTTTGTGTCCCGGATGGGTATGCGCAGCGCCGGCGCCGGCCACCTCTGTTGCTGGTGTCTCGTGCGCGCACTAATTTACTGCAACGAGCGCCGCTAACACGTGCGCTACAGGCGCTCAACATGTTGTATTTAGAAATAGACTTATTTTTTTGTTCACTGAGTGAATTCACAAGAGCTGCATTCTGTCTTCGGACATAGAGTGTAAAATGTATATTATATTATATAAATAGAGTTCCTAATTGTACTTATTGTGCTAATAGGGGTAAGTTGTAATTAAATTTGTGTTGTAATGCTTAAGTTCCTATAACTATCTTCTGTATTGGGTTATCCTGTAATAGAAGATAAGTTTGTTTAATAAATAAATAAATAAATAAATAAATAAAAAAAATTTCCTTACCAAAAACTTTATCCCATACTATCCATTTCCGTCTATAAGTAAGGTACCAATCCTTAGATAGCAATTTAAAAACTTCAGCAACCAAACACTACAATATCGGAAATACTTATGCAAAAAGAGAGGAATAAAAAAAGCAAAGGAAACGATTAAGCCCAGAAAAACTTGAACTTCTATTTCCGACTTCGATATTGAACAGAATCCGGCGCGTCCGGTGCTGAAAATGGCCAGGAGCCGTCATTTTATTGGCCACTCTGTCTTACAAGTTTTCTTTGTCCATAAAAACAGTCGATTACTTTCGACCCTTCGAGATTCTTAATGGCAATTAATTCTACGAATTATGTCCGATCATTTATTTCGGCGGTCACGTCATTTTGTAATATTTCAGGCTATTGATAAAGATAATGATGATTTGTTTAAGGTACTTCAGATAAGGAATGTTTATTTTGACAAAAATTATGTCACACCATAATATTATCAAAAGGCTGGTTTAGCGCGTGGTCAAAATCACACCAAAACTATAGCGCCGCACTTTCAGTCTATCTGTTACCTCTTGGCGCCAAACCGCTGAACCGATTATGCTGAATTAATTTGTTATGGTGGTATTTTGAGTCCCGGGAAAGGACATAGGACAGTTTTTATCTAAAAAAATGTACGGTTCCCGCGCGTTAAATGAAATTTGGCACAATGGAATTTCGGGCTTTAAAATAAAGCTCTTGCTGATA
The DNA here is from genome assembly GCA_963422495.1 of Polyommatus iphigenia. NCBI lineage: Eukaryota > Metazoa > Arthropoda > Insecta > Lepidoptera > Lycaenidae > Polyommatus > Polyommatus iphigenia. Next base: position 28,453,476 of record OY730188.1, on the reverse strand, counting down.
AGCTAACTTTAAGCTAATAACCGATGCATATTCGCCATTCGGTCAGTACTTAAGGCAGAACTTAGCTTAAGCGCAAGGTGCTTCGAGTTGGAAATCCTGTCGTATCCAAACTAAACTTTGAGCTAGGAGCTTTTAAATCATTAGTCTTTATTTTCCTTCACCCGGTACTTTATCCGAACTTGTGGGTCATCTTTAGATTTTAAAGTGGAATATGTTATTTTTGAAGAAATTTAAGATATCGTGTTTTACGTTTATTAACCAATACCATCATAATATAAAATTTAAATTGAAAGACAGCTTCTTAAAACTCACGCCAAACAATCAAAATCTATTTAAAAAATGGATTTTCAATTGTGTTAGTAACGCTATAACACGATAACGGCTGGACCGATTTGGCTAATTTTAGTCTTAAAATGATCGTGGAAGTCTAGGGAAGGTTTTTAAGTGACACGAAGTTCACCGGGACATCTAGTCTAGTTACAAATAATAATTTTAGATGAGGCACAATAAAGACGTAGCCTGCCTTCTTACTATGCCATCATTTACCGCTAGAGCATTAAGAAAATCTTTATTGGTACAGACTACTTGGAACCGAACCTGTATATTATGCAACCCTAAATGCAATCAGGAACAGTAGCTCACCACGAAGCGGGTCAAAAAACCTCATACAATCGTATGTAAAAATTTAAATATAATTTCTAAGTCACAAATAGCTCGCGGTTTGGAGTTTGGACTATAAGCATGGATGATCTTGTATTTACTCGTATTGTGCCTATTAAACACAGAATTGATGTGTATATTGTAATATGTGTTGTTTTAGGGTCTCGCAAGTAGGCTCCGATTTGTGGTTTTGGGTACACGGTATGGCCTCTAGAGAGTACCCATGTCAGCACTTTGATGTAAATACAAGGCGTATTCAACTGTCAAGTATGACCAGTGGGCAGTGACGGATAAGACTACTTGTGCCCTAAGCAATCCATACTTGTTAGATGCTTAATTAGATTAAGGGTTAATCCGCCACTCAGTATGACGCGTTACGTATCATCAGGCCGAAGCATCCGGTATGTTGAAGCTCATTACGAGCTTCGGCATGCTTAGCTTAGTATAATATATGTAGTAGAAATACTGACAGTTATTAAATCTAAACTGACAGATTCCCTTAACCTATCAATCCCCGTAAGGCCCAAGTGGGCCGCGATAACAAAAATTTTCCAAGAATCGGCGATCGAAGGATCAATATAATATTACAGCAATATTTTCACGCAAGACGTCAGCACCAGCATAGACAGTAAACAAAAAGTTACGTTCGAGGTTTGACAATTATGTCAACATTTTGATATGAAGAGCGCAACACGTCGGGCTTTGGTCGGGTTATTATTGACTGTTTGTGCTCATAGTGCCTTCTGCTCTGACCTTAGAGTAATATTCCCTATTGGTCACTTGATCTTATCTTCCGTAAAAAGAAGCCTTATCATGGATGCTAAGGGCCTGTTTCACCACTTCCTGATAAATCCCGAATAGGCTATCCACCACTTAACTTGACAGATGAAGTATGGAGAATCTGTCAAAAAAGCTGTGAATAGCCTATTCGGCACTTTATCAGAAAGTGGTGAAACAGGCCATAAGAGTGCTGGAGGTGTCAATTATGTATAAGTGTCTAAACACACCATGCCGAAGTTCCGCGGCGGAAGTTCGGCATGATTCCGCCTGCAATGTATTTTAAATTATCGATGACCCACCATACCGAAATTTCGTCGCAATATATTATATTCGTTTGACATTGCTGACGTTATCATGCCGAACTTCCGCAGCGGAACTTCGGCATGGTGTGTTTAGACTTTGGACCTACGTTTAGACCTATGTATTTCCGAAAATTTCCGAAACAACATTTTGCAATCCTACGCATGGAATGACGCCATCAGTATCACGTTTTGGTGACTGTAGCTTCAGGGGCTGCAGTCACCAAAACGTGATACTTTAGCGTTTCACCTACGCATCTCAAAATAGAGGCAACATCAAATTGCGTACAATCCACGCGTGCATGACAGGAACACGTGTAGACTGTAGGTGTGCAATCAACACGTTGGCGCATGGGCGTCATTCACTGTCAGAGTGATTTTAATTATGACGGTAGATATAATTATGACGCTTAGTTCTCTGTTACAGCTTTGTTTTTCTTTATAGTATTCTTATTTAGGTTTGGCTCTTGTGTCGAAGTCGTAGATTCGATTTTCACTTTGGAATAACTAAACATTTTGTTTTTAAGCGGGCTTTGAGTGTGGAGACCGAATTAAGAAATTCCGTAACGAAAGTAAACCCAACACGCATCGTCTAGTGTCATTTTAGTTCGGCAGACTTCCGCAAGGTGTTTGTGTCCGTGCGACCAGACGTATGTGCGTAAACTATCTATTGGCTACTGCTATGCAATAGCAATAGCCAATAGCCCCTAGCGTTTTCTTTGTTGCTTCTTTGTAGGATAGCCGATAAAAAAGTATGGGATTGACATGAGCGTTCGATAATATAAAGTCGACATTCGACTCACGTCATGTCATACATTTTTATTGGCGAATCTATAAAAAGCGATAAAAAAAACGTGTTGACTAGGGGCTCTGCTTCATCTGTCGTCAAAGCTACCGGTCATCGCTCTCTTTTAAGCTGATAAGAGACCCATGCCAAGATATTTTGAACCCTCTCCGCATGGGGTTAGGTTAGTTAGTTTTATAATCAGCAATTAAGGGGATCTAGTTCGAGAAACGGACGATTTTCAAGATTTAAAAGTGAAAGGAGACATACAAATATAGTAATTTAAATTCTGAAAAAAAATATGTGTTAGTTAAGGATCTAACACAGTGGAATGCATATTCCATTACACAATATCATGAACTTCACTCGATAGAATAAAATCCCAAAATTACCTCTTCTTTGAACGAAATTGCCATACTATGTCCAAATTACTTGGAATTTTCAGGTAATTTTTGAACTGAACGAAAGACAAATAATATATCTAGGGAGTCTTCTTTTTTTGACTCGATTGCATTATGTATAAAATAACGACGATCAAAAAACTATAAAATTGCAGGCGCAAAGGCCTCGGCTCGTGGTTTAGTCGCGCTAAGGCGCTCGTCGAGGACGGACCGTACAACTTTTTCTCGCAACATTTTGAATACGTATTTTTACAATTTGAGAAATAATTTTAACATATTATGCAAGTGGTTGATCATTGCTAACAAGTGACGCAAACCAAGTCCAAAATAGGCTCGATAGAAGTACCTTAGAATTAGCACAACAACAACCGTAATACAATCGTCTATCATACAGTATTGTAATTTGTAGATAACTCCACCGTATTTTGATTTTGTATTTATATTATAGACTCGCTATACGAGTACGTACACATGCGGAGGCATGCCTAATGCCCACCTGCAACATATTTTTCTTTGCATCTTTGACTGTCTAATTACTTTTATAATGACATAGTTATTTTTAACCAACTTTAAAAAAATGTGGTTATTCGACCGGGTATCAATGTAATATTTCCATGTAATATCAGGGTCTGAACAAATGTGCCGTATCTGGGAATTGCATGAAAAATGTTTTTAATTTTTATGTTTTATCTTCTGAATTACTCACTCTTACTTTGACTTGTAAGTAAGTAATTTAATAATTTTCCTTTTGTTGCACTAGCTTAATAAAGCCCTAAAGGGCAGTGTTTTTCAACGTGTGGGTTGGTGTATGTATGTATGTACATTTTTTTAATGTTTGTGTTCGCATATACCTACGGAACTGTAATTCCTATTTTGTTCAAGATATTGTTCAACTTAGGTATTTAAATAAGTACGGCAAGTTTCCTCAAAGTCGGTCCATTATGATTTATGAGATAGGGGATAGATTCTGTGGGGATCTCAATTATTATTACGTACAATTTGAAATCGGCTAGATACTTGTTATGGTCCCGTACCCAAAGGTTAAAAACGGAACCCTATTACTAAGACTTCGTCTGTCTGTCTGTCTGTCTGTGTCTGTATGTCGGTCTGTATGTCTCAAGAACCGCTATAGCTAGACTTCTGAATTTTTTGCAGATTATGTATATCTGTTGCCGCTATTAGCTATAATAACAAATACTAAAAACAAATAATACCCATACAAAAAACTCATTTTTTGGCTTATTTTTTCTCTCGGTACGGAATCCTTCGTGCGCGCCTCTGTTTTGGTCATTTTTTAAAGGATATTTTTTAATACAGCTTCAAAAATTTTTAAAAGTTTTCTATATTTAGAGATGTATAATATTATTTAAACGTAATAGTCTATGCGTCGTTACATAATAAAGAAAGTCAAAGTACGTGAGATTACGCTGCATCGGTGAGCGTAAAAATAGGACGAAACTAGCACTATCGCGACTGTACATTTTGTCATTAACAAATGACACTTTATATAGAGGTCTACCAGAATGTGATGGCAAAAAGTGAGAAAATAAATTGATTCTAGCAATACCGGGGTAATAGGAATAAAACATTTTCATCTTTTTTTATTCCTTTAGCGGCTTATTTTGTGTGTGAAACATGAAAATATAAAAATTTATCCAATGATCAAGGATATTTTTTGAAAATCTGCTGTCAAAAATAGGTTTATCGAAATTTGATTTTACTTTATCTTTGTGCGGTAGGACTCAATAAAAAAGTTTATAATTATCAAAACGGGCAGATTTGATTGTTTAGGGCGTGTTTTCGTTTCTCAATAGTATCGAACGTACCAGTTTCGATTATGCAGTATGTACGCTGTTTTTTCATAAATAATTTCTGTCGTAAATGACCGTTTCGATTCTATACGCGGTATTATAAATAACTAGACGTTCCGCGCGGCTTCGCCCGCGTGAATTAGATATTTCAAAGAAAAATTAGTTCACAAAAAAGCCTATGATCTATCACGTGGTCTACTTCTTATTTGATCCAAATAACAGAAAAAATGCTTTAGTACTTCGTGAGATAAGCCCTTTTCTAATAATTTCCGCCGTTTTTTCCACATTTTCCTCTATTTGTTATCTATACTTATAAAATTACATGTCCTGACTGACTGACTGACTGACTGACTGACTGACTGATTCATCATCGCTGAGCAAAAACTGTTAAAGTTACAGCCACGAAATTTGGTGAGTAGGGTTATTTTATTAAGTAGACACCCACTAAGGAAGGAATTTCGAAAATTTTACCCCGAAGGGGGTGAAATAGGGGTTGAAAGTTTGAATGAAAGTCCGTCATTTCTTGAGTTAGAAACATGAAACTTTATTTTTGGGTTACTGATGAAAAATGAATGGATACGTATTTAAGAATTTTTGGAAATTCTACCCCCAAGGGGGTGAAATCGGGGTTGAAAGTTTGAATGAAAGTCCATCATTTCTTGAGTTAGAAACAAGAAACTTTATTTTTGGGTTACTGATTAAAAATGAATGGATATGTATTTAAGCGTTTTTGGAAATTCTACCCCCAAGGGGGTGAAATTGGGGTAGAAATATTCAATGAAAGTCCATCATTTCTTGAGTTAGAAACATGAAAGTTTTTTGACGTTTGCGTTTTTCGTTTGCTTAAATAGGGTCCCGTTTTTACCCTTTGTATAAGGAACCACAAAAAGGGGAAAGCTATCCATCTTTGTTATTATACTATGTTAACGCGTACGAAGTCGCGGGCAACAGCTAGTATAATATATAGCCTATAGCCTTCTTCGATAACTGGGCTATCTAACAATGAAAGAAAGTTCAAATAAGCCCTTTCATATAATTTACTCCGTTTTTTTCACATTTTCCTCTATTTGTTTGCTCCTACTAGTTTTAGCATGATAAAATATAACCTATAGTCTTTCTCGATAAATGGGCTATCTAACACTGAAAGAATTTTTCAAATCGGACCAGTAGTTCCTGAGATTAGTGCGTTCAAATAAGCCCTTTCAAATATTCAATGTACAGAATTGACTTTCCTATGATTTTACTAGACGTTCCGCGCGGCTTCGCCCGCGTAAATTAGATGTTTCACAGAAAAATTTATCCACAAAAAAACCTATGATCCTTCACGTGGTCTACTTCTTATCTGATCCAAATAACAGAAAAAATGCTCTAGTAGTTCTTGAGATAAGCCCTTACAAATAATTTCTACCGTTTTTTCCACATTTTCCTCTATTTATTCGCTCCTATTAGTCTTGGCGTGACAAAATATAGCCTATAGCCTTTCTTGATAAATGGACTATCTAACACTGAAAGACTTTTTTAAATCGGACCAGTATTTCTTGAGATTAGCGCGTTCAAACAAACAAACAAACAAACTAACTAACAAACTCTTCCACTTTATAATATTAGTATAGATTACATAGATATAGATATTCCGCGCGGCTTCGCTCGCGTCATGTAGGAATTTCACGCAACCGTACATTTTTCCGCAAAAAAATAGCCTATATCCCTTCACGTGGTCTATCCTTCATGTTTGCTAAATAACATAAAATTCCTCCAGTAGTTCTTAAGTTAATAAGCAATTTCATATAATTTCGCCCGTTTTTTTCCACATTTTCCTCTATTTCTTCGCTCCTATTAGTCTAAGCGTAATACTCTATAGCCTATTATAGCCTTCTTCGATAAATGGGCTATCTAACACTGATTTTTTTTAAATTCGGACCAGTAGTTCCTGAGATTAGCGCGTTCAAACAAACAAACAAACTCTTCCCAATTATAATATTAATAATAAATAATAAGTATAGATTATATAATATGCAAAAGTAAATATATCTGTGTATCTACCTGTCTGTTTCCTCTTCATGCCCAAACCACTGAACCAATTTTGCTGAAATTTGTTATGGAGATACTTTTTTCAAAACGCCGGTAATGCTACGTCAAAAGTTTTCCGTATTCCCAGGCCACCGAACCTTACGGGTAGCGTGGCTTGGGTCCAGGAACGTTCATCAAATTTGATATTTAAAATTGTGGAGAGCGTATGTTTTAGGGTGTCATCTAAGCTATGGAGAAGTTGTGGAAACTTCCAGAGCTGACAACACCGCAAAACATACGGAAATTTGGAAACGAATAAACAATGCCGAATCAAAGTAAATGCCATGTGACTGTTGATTTGCAGAAGACGGTCTAAACTTTCACTAAAATTTTGATTTTTTTTCATTTATATAGTCCGGAAACGAATCGGCTAGAATAGGTGAACTTAAGAGAAAAAGTGAACTCTTCTCAGTCACCGATAATTCTGGGGCGACTGCCTTAAAATTGGATATTATTTCGTTTCTATTCTCGCAATCATCAGGGACGAAGAGCTCACACTTCCCTAGGTTCAGATCTAGACCTATAATTTTGAATTCGCGAATCAGAGTCTGAAAATCCGAAAGAACTGTATCTACAGTTCTCAGTATCTAGATGGGTCACTGGCGAGAGTCCCGTCATCTAGGTACCACACGTTGAATTTGGAATTTAGGAGTTCGATGACCGGGTGCATAGCTAACCTGAAAATTGCTGGACCTAGAGGGTCGCCCTGTTGACAGCCAACTTCAGATTGAATTAAATGGTTAACTTTATGTGGTACTACAATATTAACATTTAACTTTCAAGAATATTCTGTGTTTAGCTTTACCGTTTTCGATTAAGCTTTAAAAGAAGGTACATGCTGTGGGATAGGTTTTGTAAATCATATGAGTATTCGTAGATCATTTTTCGATTTAGGGATCGATTTGTGAAATATGAAGTTTTAAAGTGGAAAAATCGTTACGAGTCTCCCCCTTTCTACCAGCTAAGCGGTTGCTTCTGAAAATGTGAAAAAATTCACGGAAGTAGAAAATATGCTGAATTTAAATGGAAAACTATCACGGCTAAGAATACTTCATAATAGGTGATCACCAAAAAAATAGTATTCGGTGAAGCATAAAGGAACTTTAAGTTTGACAAATTCCTTGGAACATAACTGAGATGATGTTGTTGTTGTAGTAGTGTATAACACGTTATAAATGTACATTCATTGACTATACAAAAATTATCAAAAACTAGCGGTACTACTGAGTACTTAACCCTATATTGCGCGTGGCCCGACACGCACTTGGCTGGTTTTTATAAATATTTAATCACCCGTTGCAAAAAAAATGCAAAAAAAAAACTTTAAATCGCTCTCCTATAAAGTACGGTAGCGATTTTTCAGTTTCGATACTTTAGGTAAAGTATCGAAACTGAAAAAAAACAGCACCATCGATTTATTATTGTTAACTAGGTATCAGTGCGCGAAAGAACTAGTTTAGCACTATTTGGTGCCATACTTATTTAGTCTAGACTTCAATAAAATAACATTTTGCCCATGTTATTTTATTGAAGTTACTAAATAAGTATTTCACCATGGCGACGTCTAACGCTATCCCGTCGCACAAACAATGGTCGCCGTCAGTCTCGAGTTATAATAATTTACTATTATTTATTCAACAAATGCAATCAGACCTACTGAATATGCATATAAAATTAGGTAAAAATCAGTAAAGCCGTTTCGGCGGAGTACGGTAACTAACATTGTGACACGAGAATTTTATATATAAGAAGACTAGCGACCCGCCTCGGCGTCGCACGGGTATAAAATATATAGCCACTGAAAAAATGATTAAAATCGAAAGCCTATGATCCTTCACGTGGTCTATTTCTTATCTGTGCCAAATAACATAAAAATTGCTCCAGTAGTTCGCGAGATAAGCCCTTTCAAAAAATTTCCCCCGTTTTTTCCACATTCTCCTATTAGTCTTAGCGTGATAAAGTATAGCTTATAGCCTAACACTGAAATAATTTTTCAAATCGGACCAGTAGTTCCTGAGATTAGCGCGTTCAAGTTAGCCCTTTCAAATAATTTTCCCTATTTTTTTCACATTTTTCTCTATTTCTTCGCTCCTATTAGTCTTAACGTGATAAAATATAGCCTATAGTCTTCCTAGATAAATGGGCTATCTAACACTGAAAGAATCATCAAAATCCGTTGCGTAGTTTTAAAGATTAAAGGGAACAAAGGGACATGAGAGAAAAAAGCGACTTTGTTTTATAATATGTAATAGATGTATGAAATAAATAATAAAAAACAAAACAAAAAATAATTAACATCAGCAAAATAAGTACAATATTGAATAATCCAATTCAACTGCTATTTTTATGCATGCAGCATGATATTATATGATTTATAGAGGTACTTATTCACATTATCACTATAAAGGAGTAAATGAATAAAATAAACAAAATTCTATATAAAATGAAATATCTAATTAGACTACGGCTCATTTTTTGTATACTGTGGTGCGCTCGGGCGGTGTAGTCACGAGTTCCCCCCGCAGTAAGTTGCCCCGCACCTCGGCCCGATCGGAGTGTTTCAAACGGAGCTTCGTCGCTACGAATACTTTTCTTTCTTTGGTCTTCCCGGCCTTAACTATTATTTATTTGTTATATCTGAATATAACAAATAATAAAACGCTTTAAGTTGACCTGGTTACATATAAATAATAGTTAAGGTCACCATAATAAAATATTCTAAATAATAAATGAGTTCCAAATTAAATTTTTAAACTTTCCGTATTCCGCCGTATGAATCGCGCTTGAACACGCAAATTTTTATTACGTTGGTCAACAAATTTTACAAATTATGTAACGATGTATTTTCTTTTCATTATATTAACTTAACTTCATTTACTGGGGGTAAATAATTTTTATTTGCTTTTTATTCCTGATTTTGTGATTAATATGGCGAATTTTATTTTACACTATTTTCAGCTGAAACTTAAAGCTTTAATTGAACTTATATCCATTACCACATTTTCTAAACAGCTATAACCTACGAGGACCAATAAAATCACTTAAATCTTTTTCCATTCTTTTTAGCTCCACATTAAAAAAATGCTATACTAATTAACTGACTGTACCAGTTAATTTTTGCCGTTAAATTTATACGCTCACTCAACGTAGTTTATTATAGCGATAACGAGTGACACCGACCGTGGTGGCTGAAAAAATTAATATACGTTCACTGGGCGATAATGGGTAAATTGTATGAAGAGGCATCATCATCAGACTGTAATCTGCTTTTACCAAATAAGCAAATGGCCCTAGCCAACACGTTTTGTTTTTCGCTACTTTGTAGAATCGCCGATGTTAATGTATGGAATTCACATGAGATGAGTTAATGTCTCCTACTACTCGCATCCAACATGGACCCGCAATTAAACGTGACCGTGACGCCAAGATGACCTTGGCGTTCACTGAGAGAGGCCTATGTCCAGCAGTGGACGAATATAGGCTGATATGATGATGATGAGTCTAATTTAGACTTTATAATTTTATTATTATCTAATTGTCAATTCTATACTTGACAAAAAGCACTGATCAGATTTTATTTAGTTATGGAGAAGCTACAAAAGGTCGGATTATGTCAAGAGCGACCGACGGACCACGGCTAACATTAGCGTGACGTAATGCGACCAAATTATGTAGGGCCTAGTTTATGAATCAGTTTTTGTGATACAGAGTTAATACTTACTAGTACCAGCTTCAGCCCGCGGCTTTGCCTATTTTTTTGCTTTTCGCGTCCGGTAAACAATAATTTCTAGTGTGTCAGACGTTACTGCGGTTGGATTCTCACATACAGGTTGTTGACACAGTGACAAAAAAACATAACGTATTTAGGGTATACTAACCTATCAAGCCCCATAAGATCACTGGTGATCGCGACAACAATAGAATAGATTTCCAAGCATCCGCGATCGAAGGATTAGAATAATAATAAGAATAAGAACATAATATTTATTCTTATTATTATTCTAATTAATATATTATGTTACCTAATAGGTTTTATTATATTATGTTACCTATTTAGGTGTATGAATTCAATTTGAAAAGTGCAAGACAAAATGCCGGAAACACAATTTGTAAATTAAAGACAGTCAAAGTTTGCAAAGAAAATTCCAATGCACTCTAAGTAACTAAGTAGCAAACCTTCTATTATAATGAAAATTCATTGATATTGGCTTTCTCGTAATAGCCTGGTAGTTGGTAGTCTGAAACACGTTCTACGTATAATATTCCTTGGAAATTTTATTATCATGTGGATATTTCCGTCTTCAAATTTGTTTTCTTGCTTGCGTATTATAATATCCTTATATAATCTATCCTCCTCCTCCAGTCGTGTTCTTTATGTCTGAGGGTCGTGATTTATAATAAACTATTATAATAATATTGATCATGGAAGTTTGGCTGAGTTTGTAAAACTGAACTATTTGTTAACTTTCCAAGGTGTGAATACGACACAATTGTAAGCTCAGAATAATTCAATGATAACTTAACTTTAATTTATTAACGATTATGACATTTTCTAAGAGACAGCTTCTGTTAAACTTGTCATTAAAATTAACCCATTAACCGCCAAAATGAAACCAATAGTATTTTTTTAACAAAACTTGCATTTATCTGCAGTTTATATGTTAAACAAATGAAAAATAAAAGAAAAATTAAAAAAAAATTGAAATCAGGTACAACGGCGTGTTATGGGGTACTTAGGTGTGATAAGGTTTAGAACTAGCTTTTTTGATAAATACTTTTTAGATTGTATTGTTGTAGCCCACATAAATTGATAGTGTCGATAAAGTTAGTAACTAGGCTATTTTGTACCGAGTTAGGAAATATTCCAAGGGGCGTGCAGGTCCATGGAATGTGGCTCATATTGAAGTCACCTAAAACCAAAAATTTGTCGTCAGGTCGGCTACAAGTTATTTCGATTAATTTATCGCAGTATATGTTCAATTGAGAGGAAAAACTATTGCCTGTGTTGTGCTCACAGAGATAGAGAGTGCATAAATTAAGTTATGAAGGGCTTTTGTTGGAATTATTGCATAATTTGATGGTAATCAAAATGTCCTCGGCGCTAGAGTGCCAGTTGGTATTTTCAACTGCAGCAAGCTCGCGACGAACAGCGACAAGCACACCGCCGCCGCCTCGCGTCTGGCCCGTGGCCGAGTAGTTGCGATCGCGCCTCCATACGAGGTACCTATCATCGAAGAGTTCACTATTCGATATTCCATCTATGAGCCATGTCTCGGTTAGGGAAATTATGTCATAATTGTTGATGTCTAAGTTTCTAAAAAAAGTAGTTGACTTAGTCCGCAGTCCCCTAACATTTTGGTAGTAAATGTGTAAATCATACATTATATTTTGCAGGTATGGCTACAAATAAATGTGTCCTTGAAAATATGGTAGCACCAGGCCAGTTATTATTGATAGTAACAGCGACTGGTACATAAGGCTTAGTAAGATTAAAGTATTGCCCCCAGCGTAACAAAAGCCTGTTTGAATCAATATCTAAGATAAGGATAGAATCAATTTCCATATTACGAGTGGAAATACGGAGTAGTAATGAATAAGAAATTTTATATTTATGTATCCAAGTACATTTCATGCGAGTAATAGTATTGTAAGATAATATGTAAAAATGTACTGTAAATAGAATACGAGGGAGTAAACCACATGCAACACTAATATTTATCTATACATATAATAAAACTGTAGAAATGAAGATTCTGTACATTAAAGATATTCAAAAAATAATAAGCGGAGGGTGTCACTACATCGCTATAGAAGCCAAAAATGTGGTCAGCTTTTTTGTCTGTCTGTCTGTCTGTCTGTCTGTCTGTCTGTATGTTTGTTCCAGTATCACACGAAAACTACTGATCCGATTTGCATACGGTTTTCGCAGATATATTTGCCTTCTTCCAACTCAACATCTGGTGTATAAAAATAACCCCCCCCACACCCCTCTAAGGGGACCAAAGAGGGGGTCAGATTTTGTATCAAACTTTTTTGATACAAAAGAGACCCTTCACCCAGACATATTGATAATTATGCTTCTTAGCTAACGTTTTTGTTTGGGTAAGTAACATTTTGTTTTTGACGGTCAGATGATTGTTGACGAATATCCTACCCGACCCGTTGAGGCCGATATCCGCAGGCAGTAACGGCTCCTTACGGTAACGGGCTGCAGCCAGGAAGTCCTCCTTTACATATCGACACAGGAACGATACGACGATATTCTTGTTAGCAGTCACATTTGATGGAACACGGTGAATGAAATTTATTAGTGTTTTGGAGATTGGATAGGAAATAGCTAATCAAATTTTGCTAAGTACTTCGAACAGATTTTCCTTGTCTTTTAAAGGAACTCCTTTAATTTCGAGGTTGTTACTACGAATCTATTGATCCATATCACGTTGGCAATTGTTTAAATCTGAGATAGATGACTGCGTGCGCGAGACGTCGTCGTGAAGAGACTCAACTGCTGTCAAACGTTGATCTATTTTTATTACTTTGCCAGGCAAATCCTTTAATTCGGAGAGTTCATTGCGTATAAGTTTAATCTCGTCCATCACGCAGGTAAGGGGGGCAAGTTCGTGACGAATGTTGACCAGCTCACGCATGACCGAGTCCAGGGTAATAGGCGACGGAGAAGTTGGTGAGGTTATGATGGGAGGAACTTGGCTGGTGCTGACGAGGCCTATATTCTTATAGATAGCACATCTCCACGTGGCTTGACGTTCACCTAATTTACGGTATCCCTTTTCCGTTATCCCGGAACATGGAAAATCAAAGTGTTTATGACATGCGGAGCACTCAATCGTTTCAGCAATATCTTCGTTACATCTACCACAGATCACCTTTTATACAAAATACCAGTTTTATTGTAAACACTATTGATAGTTTTATTGACTGAGAATTGCGGTTTCGCTGTTAACGTGTCGTTCGAGCGGCGAGCGCACGCGGAATGATAATATAATATTAATAACATAATATAATACTTTATTAAATAAAATAAAATAAAATTATATTTGTAACTTTGCAAGAACAGTATGAGTTTCGACTGCATATTTGTTTGACGTACAAAAGGCTTTAAGTTAATTATGAACTTAAGGCGAAGACAACTGCCAATTCGACATCTTTGTGCAGTTTTCTAGACGTATGTATTTCATTGATTGGCACAAAAAAAATATATGTGATTTTTGATTATATTTGGAAAAGCTTGTCTAATTTAAATAATAAAATAATGTACTCCTACTGGATGAAAAAAAATACCAAAGTCACATCTTTCAGGAACTTTAAACAGTTCTAACTAAAGTAATAATACAATCTATGCTTTAAAAATTTGTTTATTTGATACCTTTTACAAAAATCCAAAGATTGCCAGATTTAATTTTCGGTTGTGACATCTAGATTTCCCATATTATTTATTTTTTCCTCTAACAAACGAAAAATGTATCCACGCTACCGAGTGAACAGTTCACATCTCTGTCTCTCTGGCATGAAAATCGACAGTGGTGCGAGAGTGATGCGAGATCAAGGTCATTGGCAGTTGTCAGCGCCTTAATGAAATGGTATTAAATAAATAAAAAATAATATTAACAACGTAAATAATGAAATAATAATTAATCGATTTGAATATAAATGTAATCACTAATCAGTACTGAGATATAGTAGAAACAAATATAAAACTGCATATTGGGAGGAGTTCATATACTTACACAGACGGCAAGCGTAAAGTGTTTTAATATTATGTAACGACGCATGTGGCCGATGGTACCCAATAAATCCAATTAGTAGCTGATTATTTCTCTAGTGCTTATTGCCAAGCCACTATAATAATTATAAAATAAAGAAATCTATTGATACATTCACTGAATGTTGATTTAAATTACAAAATAAGTTAAAGGCTTGGCTTGAATATGATCTAAAAACTTTTTACGACAGAAGTATTGAATAGCTATGCAATATTTTGCTTAGCTCCTTTTACATTTCATGTTTTGGTGGGATTCCTCTTACAAGGTTTAGTTACTGTCAAATCTTTTAGCTGCTATTTTACCTGCGTTTTTCTGTCTATAACGTCGGTAATTTCAGGACAAAGAAATGTGTAAGAAAGCGGACATTTACGCTGTGATATGAGTTTTCTGGATGTATATGATAATTTTTATTTATAGAAGGAGCACAAAATAGCTTTCCCTTTGTATTCATAACAATATAAGATGTTAAAATTAATCAAACTCAATATTAAAAAATTCTGAAAAATGGAAAATTTTGCTAGTGGATTCGGCCGTTGTACCCAACTAGGTACAGTAGTGTTTGAATCACAAATTTTCCGTCTATTTCAATAATCTACCACTAACTTGTTATTTATTATATAGATAACAATGTATTGAATAAAAAAACAAACACATAAAGTGGCTGAATATTATACGATTAAAATAAAGAGAGAATTTATGAGCTTACTCTTGCCGGTCGCAAAACTGTAAGTTTCAAACCTACCTTATGACTAAAAATATTGGTTGCCAGTATAAATTTGCTAAAAATGTTGAAGCTTTATCTTTAATCAAATATATAAAATAGAAAACTGAGATATGCTATCCTTAATTTTGTATGTGTACCCAATTGGGTACAGCGGCGGTAAATGGGTTAAGATAAGTAATCGTTTAATGTCTTGAAGTGGACCATTAATAAATTAAGAAAATTTTTTTTACGAGCTCTAACGACAAGTCCGCAATTTCTGTCACTTTTTGTAAATTTCCTGAAGTACTTCACAGTTTTCGTCAACCACTTCCTAGCATTAGGGCAACAGTAATCCGAGTTTTGACGGTTGCGATAAATATTTATTGTGCCATTAATCTTTTAATGCGACTCGGAAATCTGTTGTCCAACGAAGTTTTCCAGGAATTATAGAGATTACCTGCTAGGGACCTCGTTAATGGTGGAGACAAGCGAATAAATTAGGACGGCGGGTTAACTTCTCTGAGGATTGCGTACGTGAGAAAAGTTCATGGGTTTATGGTGTACGTGAACGTGAAATATTCAACAATTTATTTCATACTCAATTTGTTTTAAGATAAGGTTGATCTCGCAAATCTTGTGGAATTGCCGGATTAAAATTTCTACCATCCTCATGATAAAGTAAAAGTAGGTAAGCGTGAAATAATATTGTATAGACTATAGAGGTATAATTTTAGTTCTTATGCGTTTATAATTATGAAATCAAAAATAATCTAATTATTATACAGGGTGTAACAAAACTAAGTGATAATACTTTAGGTTGTGTATGTGTCCCTTATATTATAGAATTCACTGTAAAAGTAGCAGCGCTGAAAAAGCAATTTTTAGTGATTTGTATGAGCAAGCGCCTCATATCATGAGGTTGCCCAATGCCCATATATAAGTAAAAAAAAAATGCTCTTTCAGCGCTGCTACTATAACATCGAACTCTATAAAGGGTACCCAATACCCATACACACCTTAAAGTACACGTATTATCACTTAGTTTTATTAGGTACACCCTGTATAAATTATAATAATATTATGAAACACATTGCTACACACTACCGCTCCTCAGTCAAACAAAACTTATGTTTGTCACCAAAAGGAACAAAAAACCGTTTTGCTTTGCATGCCACTTTCAACAGAGTGAATTTTCTAGAAGAACGACGCGGAAAAAGACGCTTCAAATTCTTCAACATTAAATGCACATTCAGATAAAAATAGAAAATGCAGAATGCTTCAGAGCTTTCGATTATAACTGAGTAGAAATTCAAGTGTCAGGGCAAATAACGAGTGAATGAGTTATATAAATTATTAGTTCACTTCTATACATATTATAAAACAAAGTCGCTTTTTTCCCTCATGTCCCTTTGTTCAATCTTTAAAACTACGCAACGGATTTTCATGATTCTTTCAGTGTTAGATAGCCCATTTATCGAGAAAGGCTATAGGCTATATTTTATCACGCTAAGACTAATAGGAGCGAAGATATAGAGGAAAATGTGGAAAAAACAGGGAAAATTATTTGAAAGGGCTAACTTGAACGCGCTAATATTCTCAGGAACTACTGGTCCGATTTGAAAAATTCTTTCAGTGTTAGATAGCCCATTTATTGAGGAAGGCTATAGGCTATATTTCATTACGCTAAAACTAATAGGAGAATGTGGGAAAACGGGGGAAATTATTTGAATTGATATAACAAATTCATTTATACCTGTTTAATTACGAATTTAAATCTATACTTACAATAAAATATTCTATAAAATTACATGTCCTGACTGACTGACTCACTGATTCATCATCGCTGAGCAAAAACTATTAAAGTTACAGCCACGAAATTTGGTAAGTAGAGTTGTTTTATTAAGTAGACACCCAATAAGGAAGGAATTTAGAAAATTTTACCCCGAAGGTGGTGAAATAGGGGTTGAAAGTTTGAATGAAAGTCCGTCATTTCTTGAGTTAGAAACATGAAACTTTATTTTTGGGTTACTGATGAAAAATGAATGGATACGTATTTAAGCGTTTTTGGAAATTCTACCCCCAAGGGGGTGAAATTGGGGTTAAAAGTTTGAATGAAAGTCCATTATTTCTTAAGTTAGAAACTTGAAATTTTATGTTTGGGCTACTGATTAAAAATAATTGGATACGTGTTTAAGGGTTTTTGGAAATTCAACCCCCAAGGGGGTGAAATAGGGGTTGATAGTTTAAATGAAAGTCCTTCATTTCTTAAGTTAGAAATATAAAAGTTTATTATTGGACTGCTGAATAAAAATAAGTGGATAGACCTATTTAAGCGTTTTTAGAAATTCTACTCCCAAGGGGCTGAAATTGGGGTTGAAAATTTGAATGAAAGTCCGTCATTTCTTGAGTTAGAAACATGAAACTTTATTTTTGTGCTACTGATTAAAAATGAATGGATACGTATTTAAACGTTTCTGGTAATTCTAC
Source organism: Polyommatus iphigenia (assembly GCA_963422495.1). NCBI lineage: Eukaryota > Metazoa > Arthropoda > Insecta > Lepidoptera > Lycaenidae > Polyommatus > Polyommatus iphigenia. The sequence goes on along the minus strand of OY730188.1, from coordinate 28,435,700 downwards.
CCCCAAGGGGGTGAAATTGGGGTAGAAAGTTTCAATGAAAGTCCGTTATTTCTTGAGTTAGAAACATGAAAGTTTATTGACGTTTGCGTTTGACGTTTGCTTAAATAGGGTCCCGTTTTTACCCTTTGTATAAGGAACGACAAAAAGGGGAAAGCTATCCATCTTTGTTACTATACTATGTTAACGCGGACGAAGTCGCGGGCAACAGGTAGTTTATAATAAAACTGTATCTATTAAACAATTATTGTTATTTAAATAACGCCCATACAATTTATTTTAAGCCATAAAATTAAATGAATAAAATCAACCTCGTTACATTAAAAAGAGCATAAAATGCACATCGCAAATGTAAACAATAAATGCTACAGATTTTAATGATAGTTTTAAAATTATATGCTTTTAACGCAAATTGTCTATTGACCGTGCTCCATTTCCCGCGGGAAAAGTATTAAATGAAAACTATGAGCGACTCTGAATTGGATAATGTGGTTCCTTGTCGTGGTCTTATTATGTACATTAATAAAGGCAGTACTATTTTCTTTTCGTTATTTTTACTAATATTATTAATGCTATTTAATACTGCTTATTTGAGTAACAAATTGTTTATGGTAAATAATTTAGTAACAATTAATTTAATTACTGCATTGTATTTAGTTAAATTCTTGTAGGAGTATCTCAAGGTGATCCGCTATACCCGTTTCTATTTTAGTGCTATATTGTTGATCTTTTCAAATTTAACTTGCAAAGATACTTATAATTACAATCACTTAAACGAGAAACATGTATAGTCCATTGAAATGTTACATTTGCTTTGCATTTATAAAGGACGCAATTTTATTTTTGGAATATGTTGGGGGGCTCAATAGAAGCTTAACCTCAAGTTTTTGGGGTCGCCACTCTTGTCCCCCGGCCGCCATCTTGAAAAAGGGGGTGACAACACTCTTTTCGTGATATCTCGGAAACTATATGTTTTACAAAAATTTTGTAAAAACATAATTTGTTGCAAATTATTTTGCCTACAAATATGCTCATATAACTTTTTACCCTAAATTAAAAAAATAAAAAGTTATAAGCAAAAAATTGTGAAAATTTTTGAAAAGGTTTATTATCACTTTTTAACTTTGTTTAACACATTTTGCAAAAAAAAATACCTTAGACCAACCTTGTAAATGACCTTTTGAGAAAAAGATCCCCCGATCCCATGAAATTAATTTTCTGCAGATACAAAGGAAACTGTGGAACCATGTGTGGCTGCAGAAAAGCAGGCCTGAAATGCTTTATAGTATAGTAGGCATGTGCAGACTAGTATAGTAGGCATACTATAATATAATTTGCATATATTTATGTAGTGTAATAGGCATACTGTAGACTGTGGCTGCAGAAAAGCAGGCCTGAAAAGCTTTACAGAATAGTAGACATACTGTAGAGCATTTTAGGTCTGCTTTTCTGCAGCCACACACGCTTTCACAGTTTCTTTTGCATCTGCAGAAAATTAATTTCTTGAGACCGAGGGGGATTGGGGGATCTTTTTCTCAAAAGATCATTAACAAGGTTGTTCTAAGGTATTTTTTTTTGTAAAATGTATTAAACAAAGTTAAAGAGCGATAGCGAACCTTTTAAAAAAATATATCACTTTTTTGCTTAGAACTTTTAAAATTTTTCATTTAGGGTAAAAAGTTAAATAAACATATTTGTAGGCAAAATAATTTGCAACAAATTATGTACCTTAAAAAATCCTGTAAGACTTATAGTTTCCGAGATATCACGAAAATGGTGTTGTCACCCCTTTTTTCAAGATGGCGGCCGGGGGACAAGAGTGGCGACCCCACAAACTTGAGGTTAAGCTTCTATTGACCCCCCCCCCCCCCCCAACATATTCCAAAAATAAAATTGCGTCCTCTAATAAATGCAATATTCGGTCCTCAAATTGTAACATTTCAATGGACTAGTATAAAATCGACGTACGCCACTAATGCATCCACACGTAAGTTCAAAGCAAGTTCGGAGTTAAAGGTCGGTTAATATTAGCCTCTAGTTCGCTTCCAAAACACTTAATTTCCGCTTCGCTTGCATCTTGCGGCAAACTGATACACACGCAAAACATGTGGTTGAACTACATAGCTGCTTAAATTGCAAACTCTAAAATGTTTTACCTACTACTTTTACTGGCCGGAGATTTAAATTAAAATGTTAAACACCTTTTTTATTTCTAAGGGAATTTCTTTTTAGATAAAAATTTGAAATTTGCATAGCAGCCGCATGAATTTTTGCACAATAAATAATATTATAAAGTGGAAGAGTTTGTTAGTTACTTTGTTTGTTTGTTTGAACGCGCTAATCTCAGGAACTACTGGCCCGATTTGAAAAATTCTTTCAGTGTTAAATAGCCCATGTATCGAGGAAGGCTATAGGCTATATTTTATCACGCTAATACTAATAGAAGCGAAGATATAGAGGAAAGTGTGGAAAAAACGGGGGGAAGTTATTTGAAATGGCTTATTTGAACGCGCTAATCTCAGGAACTACTGGCCCGATTTGAAAAATTCTTTCAGTGTTAGATAGCCCATGTATCGAGGAAGGCTATAGGCTATATTTTATCACGCTAGTACTAATAGAAGCGAAGATATAGAGGAAAGTGTGGAAAAAACGGGGGGAAGTTATTTGAAATGGCTTATTTGAACGCGCTAATCTCAGGAACTACTGGCCCGATTTGAAAAATTCTTTCAGTGTTAGATAGCCCATGTATTGAGGAAGGCTATAGGCTATATTTTATCACGCTAATACTAATAGAAGCGAAGAAATAGAGGTAAGTGTGGAAAAAACGGGGGAAATAATTTGAAAGGGCTTCTTTAAACGCGCTTATAATGACTAATCTCAGGAACTACTGATCCGATTTGAAAACTTCTTTCAGTGTTAGATAGCCCATTTATCGAGGAAGGCTATATTTATTCACGCTAAGACTAATAGGAGCGAATAAATAGAAGAAAATGTGGAAAAACGGAGGAAATTATTTAAAATTGCTTATTTTCTTAAGAAACTACTGGAGCAATTTTATGTTATTTGGCACACATGAAGAATAGACCACGTAAAAGGACATAGGTTTCTTTTTTTGCGAAAAAATTTACGGTTTCCGTGACGTTCCTAAATTACGCGGGCGAAGCCGCGCGGAACATCTATCATATCATAAAAGTATATTGTCCCACACAATATACTTTTATGATTTGCGCGTTACGACGCACGCGGACGAAGTCGCGGGCAACAGCTAGTATTAATATTAAATGACGCCCGCAGCTGCGCTGCGTCGATATTTGCTTAGTACGTGGTAACCGTACATTTTCCGCAACCATTTTTAGTTTCAGAAAAATGTACTATACTATGTGTTTTTTTTCGACTCTCAAAGTCCACACCAAATTTCATCTGAATCGGTTTAAGCGTGAAGAGGTAACAGACAGATACACGTTTTAAGCGACTTCCAAAAAGGAGGTTATACGTTTGGCTGTATATATTTTTATGCATCTATAATATAAGTAGGATTATAAACAAAATGGCATAATATTTTGATCCTGAATTTTTAATCGGATCTTATCCGGAAGCGTACGAGGTAGGACTAAATGATTAATGGAAGGCAAAAATTAATTTTAGCATGACGTCGAGAGGCAAATTTCGTATGTCGACATAATACGTGAGCCTTTATCATAATTTATAATTTGAAGAGTTCCCAAAGGCCGAAAAGTTAGCTGATTAACTTGAGAAGTGACGTCTGCAAACAAATTGTTTTGGTCCTTCGCTGATGGATTTGGCTTGTATAAACAAATTTTAGAGATGAAAGTAAAAAATTCAAACGAGACTGTAGTCCTAGTAGGTACTACAGTATTTTGTGCCTAGAACGCTTACACTGTAATTTTTATTTTGTCTGCCTAGTTGGACAGATTTTAATGAAATCAGGCAAAGATATACTATAAGTTCTGGCAAAGGACAAAGTATAGTTTCTTTACGGTTTTCGCGGTAAATAAATTTCAGCTTATCGAATTTGCTAGTATTTAATCTATTTTTAATACCCAAATCAACGTATAGAGCAAAACAATGTTTGGCAGGTCAGCTTGTAAATAAATAGAAATATTATATTTATTATTTACACTCAAAAGAATCTATGTACGTGGGAGTTTCCGATGACATTGCAGAAGAACGTCGATGTTCTATTTCGTGACCCGGAAACAAAATATTTTACAATCAATACAATATGAAGCTCCACATCATTGACTCCCCCCGTCTTCTGTCCCACATTTGATAGGAAACTTAATAGCGATATTGACAGAGTATAAGGAAAATTTCCAGGAGCCGTCAATAAAAATATTCCGCAAAAATGTTTTTCTCGTAGTAATGGGGATTCGTTTACAATAGAATAAGAATAAGAATAAGAACATATTTATTTTAACCCATCAGTCGTGGCAAAACGAGACACAATAGCTTTTTCATTTTTATCGCGGCCGGATGTGGCCGCTTGGGGCTTCATGAATTAATAATAGCAATGATTGAAATGATAAATAATTGATAGCATGTTTCTTATCGTCAAAGTTACTTTTGCAAAAACAACTGGAGGACCAGAATACATTCTTGTCGCGTCGTAGAAAGGTAGTAAAATTTACTTCCTCTTCTAATCCGCGTCTTCTCTCCCTCAATATAAAGAATTTTTGAAATAACGTATCCGGAGCCATTAGCCAAGACGTTTTCTTTATCGCTTCTTTATAGAATTACTGATCAACATGTATGGAATTGACATAAAGTTCTAAGAAGAAGAAAGATAGAAGCGATAAAGAAAACGTGTAGACTAAAAAGGGCCTGATGCGAGTGCAACATAATATTTTACCCAAAAAAGTGCAAAATGCTTCTAAAGAAGTTTCACTTCAAACTGTTTAATAATTGCTATTTAGCAGTAAATAAAGCAACTTACCTAATAAACAGCCGCTGGCGAGGTATATTAGAAACCATTTTGCGGCACGCAACCTCATGGTCGGACTTTACGCGTAGCAGTCAAATATTATGACTATTATGCTGAAGAAGCACATAATTCTTCCGGGCGAGGCGACCTGCGAAGGAAAAATACCGTTTAATCTTCATATAGCAACCTGTTTTAACTTATAGTAGCCGTAGCATGACCACCAGAAGAAATGCGAAAGTATAGACAGACTGTGGAGATAAACTTAAGGTGCCGTTCCGATCTTTTTTCGTTCCGAAAAATTCAATTAAAATGCCACTTTATGACAGACTATAATCCTAAATATTAAAATAATATCCTACTTTATGACATATACTATAGTCTGTCATAAAGTGGTATTTTAATTGATTTTTTGTCGGTCGCGATTAGCCACGGTAAAGATCGGAACGGCCGGTACTTTAAGTTTATGTCCACAGTTTGTCTATACTTTCGAATTTCTACTGGTGGCCATGCTAGGGCTACAGACCATGAGACCCATATAGTTTGGACTATATTAAAATCATGAGATAAAACACAATATAATTTCTTTGATGTTCCTTACAATTTTTAATTAGAAGAAAAGTTGTGTTGTAAGCGTCACTTTTATAATATAAAATAAATGTATGAAATAATAAATTAGTCAGTAATATTACTGGCTAATTTGCTGCTTTATTGTCATCGCTCATTCAGCAAATTACTTAATTAAAACAAAATTAAGTGTAAGGTAAAATAATTAACTGCAAATGACAGTAATTGTCTATTTGATTTTAATTATTAACTGTAGAGAACGTTTATTTTACAATAATGACACATGTGCCTTCAATCTTCCAATTAACTACCGTACATAAATAATATTTAAATCAAAACTCTTTTGTAGCAGTAATCGAATCTAATGCTTATGAATTATAGAACACTCGATCAAGTCAGCTTTTGAACAAAAAAAAAACCTAGATCCAAATCGGTCTACCTGTTTGGATGCTGTGATGTACCATCGAATAAATTGATTCTTAGGCAGACCAACGTCATTTAGTCGAATCATGGCAATTCAATATTGTTAATTGTGATCTGTCGGCTGGGTTTGACGTAACGCGACCAAACTACGCAGGTCCCCCCTCTGCCTAGGAATCAACTCCTCTGAAAGTACACAGACAGACAGACATACACGTCCTCTGTTTTTGTCGGGGATTAAAATATTTTTTGCTTATAACTATTATATTATAATCATAACGTATACACAATAATGATAAAATAAGTAATAATGATAATAAGATACATATTATTATATAACCTGAGCATATTGTTTCTGGGTTTGTGGAAATGTGAAAGTATATTTTATTCTACGGCTGACATAAATGGCGTTGGAAAATGGTATTTTCTTATTTACAATTATTGCATCGCTACAAGCCTGGGGGCTGCCTTATTGGCAAGCTGTTCCTTAGGAAATACTCTTGTTACAGTAAACATTTTTAAAATTTACCTTCCTTCTTTATTTCTAAGGACATTTCCTTTAATTATTTTCTTTGTTACTAAAATGTGATTTTTTCGTTTTGTTTTTCATACGTCGTCTACGAAAAAAGAATAATTCCGAGGCCGTTATATTAACGTAGGTCGTGGTTCTACTAGTGCCTAGTTTCTATAGGCTTTACATGTATCATGTAGGGTAAGACAGATTCGGGGTCTTTTTCAAAGCAGCACGACAACATACTGTTTATAACATCTTGAGCAGTGCTAGATAGCTACAACATAGACAAACTGCTCTACCACCCAAAAGTTTGAACAATTAAAAAATGGGAACAAATATAATGACCACCAAAAAATGCTCTGATACCCTAAACTTGTTTACCAAAAAAAGTTACTTAACACCAAAAAAAGAAAGTCTAAAATTGCAATACTACCAGCTATTTTTGTAACGACTACACTTCAAATTGTAATCGAACACCAAATATAGTAAATGATCACCAAATATAGTAAATGATCACCAAATATAGTAAATGATCGCCAAATATAGTAAATGATCACCAAATATAGTAAATGATCACCAAATATAGTAAATGATCACCAAATATAGTAAATGATCACCAAATATAGTAAATGATCACCAAATATAGTAAATGATCACCAAATATAGTAAATGATCACCAAATATAGTAAATGATCACCAAATCCTTGCGAGCAAATCAATGCGATATTTCTGTCCAAATAAATCACTACGATTGACAAAAAATGTAAGCATATAATTAACAAGGAAGTATTATAACTCTATATTATTGTTATATTCAGCAGTTTGGACCTGAAGAGATAACAGACGGACACCTACCCATTCCAATTTAAAATATTAACATGGATGATAACAGTTTTATATACTAATAAGTAATATTATAAATGCGAAAGTGTATCTATCTGTCTGGCCATAACCTCTTCACGCCCAAACCACTGAACCGATTTTGCTGAAATTTGGTATGGAGATACTTATACCACAGTGTTACACTGTGATTATACTGAGTCCCGTTATCAGTATATTATTATTTATTTACGATAGTCAAATAACGAGATGTAATTCTTTTGTTTCTCATTTTAAAATTAAAATGTAGTTCAAATTTGGTTTTTATTATTTATTATGCTCCGGAGCAATGATTTTTTTTTGGTTCATTTTTCTTTAATAGGATAGCAAAATGAAAGAATAAATAAATAAATACTTTGTTTATAATTTTACATTAAAATGCTAGTATGATGTTGGTGATCATTTACTAATTCTGGTGATCGTTTACTAATTTTGGTGATCATTTACTAATTTTGGTAATCATTTACTATTTTTGGTTTTAAGATGTTAAATCTTTGGTGATCATTTTACTTTAAAATGCTAGTATAATGTTGGCGATCATTTACAAATTTTGGTGATCATTTACTATTTTTGGTTTTAAGAGGCCGGGTACACTTGGAATTTCTCATACAAACGTAATTCCAAAATCATTTTCTCATACGAAAATATTTAACATGTTTGAGTTGTTTTTCAGTTTAAAATAGTAATTACCTAGGTTCCTGCACAAAAATTTACTTCAAAATATTGAAACACAAAAATTTTTTTTTTTGCTTTTAATTTTTTTTTTTTAGTAAATTTACTACTAAATATTTAAACACTAAAAAATAGAGTAAAACACTAAAAAATATATAAATAAACTAGCTGTCCCGGCAAACGTTGTTTTGTCATATAAATAATTTTTGGTATGAAAAATAGATGTTGGCCGATTCTCAGACCTACTCAATATGCTCACAAAATTTCATGAGCATCGGCCAAACCGTTTAGGAGGAGTACGGGAACGAACATTGTGACACGAGAATTTTATATATAAGATAGTTAATTTACTACAAAATATTTAAACTCTAAAAAATATTTTTTAGTATTTAAATATTTTGCAGTAAATTTACTATTTATTCATATATTTTTTAGTGTTTTACTCTATTTTTTAGTGTTTAAATATTAAGTACTAAATTTACTAAAAAAAATTTTTTTAATGTTTAAATATTTTGAAGTAAATTTTTGTGCAGGAACCTAGATAATTACTATTTTAAACTGAAAAACAACTCAAATATGTTAAATATTTTCGTATGAGAAAATGATTTTGGAATTACGTATGTATGAGAATTTCGAGGGTACCCGGCCCCTTAAGATGTTAAATCTTTGGTTATCATTTTACATTAAAATGGTGGTCTATATTTTGGTGATCGTTTACAATTTTTGTCTGTGAAATGTTACTATTTCTGGTGATCAGTTAATTATAAGCCTTAAAAATTAACCGCAACGACTGCAGACGTGATTGGACTAATTTACACATGAGTGTTAATTTTTCAACGTATGTCCTGTCGAGCGGCAACGTTGCCGAAAGTACCAGCGAAGAAATTGATTCATAGGCACTAGGCAGTTGACCTACGTCATTTGGTCGGATTACGTCACTTCAGTGTTAATAATTGTGAACTGTCGGCTGGGTTTGACATAACGCGACCAAATTATGTTGGTCTCCCATCTGCCTAGAAATCAACTTCTCTGATAATACATGTCCTAAAAACCCATGCCGTACAAGTAAATATCCCTGTGTATTTGCCCACGCTCTACAAACATGTTATCCAATACTAACAAGCTGATTAAATCTGATTCCGGCGAAAATAAAAGGAAACACAAGGGATAATTAAATAGGCAAACTTTTGACAGTTATTTGATTTGCCGCTGAAAAAAAATGGTCGGGAATTTTCATAAGCGGGCCCATAGACCTACAATAAGAAAGGCGGGTGCGTTCAATATTAACCTTAGATTGTCAATAAAATTGTACAATACGTGATATTGTCCAATAGATAACGTTGATCTTCTAGGGGCCCGCTAACTCATAATCTACATAATAATATTGAAAACGTAATTGAATGCAGTGGTGAACATAATTATTTTTATAACATAAGGGAAATTATTACTAATTTTTCCCCTTATCATTTGAACAAACCTTGTAACTTTCCTGTTTCATCATCTATATATTTTAACTGGCAATACATCAGAGTCGCATTATTTTGATTTCAAAATATCATTTTCCCCGATCTAAAGCCACTATTGATCAAAAAAAAAAAAACGACAATTATTCTTAAATTGTTCGTTACCCTTACATCTTCAATAATTATTGTTATAATTTATTGTTCTCTTTCTCATAAGTCTTAATTATTTTTGTAAATTTCTAAGCTAATTATTTCAAAAAAATGGAGGAAATTGATCTATGGCTACGAAAATAGTGCTTAACATAATAATTATTATTGTCACAAACTGCGTTTACCTTTATCAATTACTATACTCGTAACTATTGTCTTAAAACACAACCCGTCCATCTTTCCATACAAACGCTCGTATGTGATTATGGCGTTGTAGGATCTTTCTTTGAAACTTGTGAACTATTAGGTAAAAGGTAGGCAGTTTTTGATAAAAATGCCGTATAATATCTAACATACAATCACAAAATGTAGAAAATCGTAAAAACTTTTATCGTAAATTTAGAAAAGCCTAGATTTAGTTGGCAATAAAAGGTTGGAGTGTGCCAATTTGCGAGCCACGCGTGCCAGTGACAGCCTCGACTAGCACCGAGATTAGCTTGTAATGCCGTACCTGAGTCTGGCGTGCCAACCGCTATAATTGCCGGGCTTTAGTATTTGTTATTACATAAAAATCTATACATATAATAAAACTGTAGAAATGACGATTCTGTACATTAAAGATATTCAAAAAATAATAAGCGGAGGGTGTCACTACATCGCTATACAAGCCAAAAATGTGGTCAGTTTTTTGTCTGTCTGTCTGTCTATCTGTCTGTCTGTCTGTCTGTCTGTATGTTTGTTCCACTATCACACGAAAACTACTGATCCGATTTGAATGCGGTTTTCGCAGATATATTTGTCTTCTTCCAACTTAACATCTGGTGTATACAAATTTTTCCCCCCACCCCTCTAAACACAAAACAACACGAAAACTACTGATCTGATTTGCATACGGTTTTCGCAGATATATTTGCCTTCTTCCAACTCAACATCTGGTGTATAAAAATCACCCCCCCCCCCCCCCCCCCCCCCACCAAAGAGAGGGTCAGATTTTGTATTAAGTAAACTTTTTCTTTAATGGACTTACTTTATATTATTAACTGTTTTTCCAACTTAACATCTGGTGTTACATGACATTTTTCCCCCCACCCCTCTTAGGGGACAAAAGAGGGGATTTTGTATGCTGATGAAGTAGAAATACTTTAAATGGCAAAACAATGTTTGCCGGGACAGCTAGTAAATGTAATAAAACTAGACTTTTTAAACTTTTTAAAAATTGGTATTCAAATAAAAAAGTAAAATATCGAGAACCCTCATCAAACAAAGGAATTGATAATTTTGAAGTCAAGTAGGTACATAATTTTTCAGTGATCAAAGATTTTTAGAATCAAAAGTAGACGAATGTAGGCTGATTTGAATCAAAAATTGTGAAAGAGGAATCATGACTGAAGCTTTTATAATTAAGTGACTACAATTTTTCAATAACTTATTAATCAGTAAAACTAGTACTACATAATGGGCATTGTCCAAAAAAAATCACATGTACTTTTTATATTTTTTTCGTTAAAATAGGATATTTTAAGAATATAAATTAAATAATTTTGAAATTCATTGACTAGTTTTTTCTCAATAAATTTTTAAAGTTTCGCTCTGACGTCATCATTGGCGGCCAATTGACCTCTGCAGTATGTTTTTTTTCCTTTCAATCTTATTTATAATGGCTGGTTCGTCAAATGCAAGTTCTCATTATGTGAAAGCTGATACGAGAAGCTTACCAAAAGTTCGAAACGTAATGTTGGTCGAATTTATTGCTAATTTAACGCCATTGAAGGTCAAACTAAGGTTAAACATATTTGTTCAAAAATATAAGTAACTAATGGGTATTTCCTTCGTTTACATACAGAAAAACGATCATAGACCTTATTCCTCGAAATGTTTTTGTAATGAGCAAAATTAAAAAAAAAATGGACAATCCCCATTATTTTAATAAAAATATAAAAAATTTAAAACTAAGTATACAAATAAATTATTCTGTATTCTTTTACAAGAAATGACGTTTTCAACTTTTGTGAGAAACATCTTTCTACTTGCTAAGCCAGTGAAAGCGAGTCATATTTTATTCACATTCAGTCCGGGGCAGTTTAAGTCGCGTTTAAATCTCGTCTCGTATTGAGGAACAAAAATCCTATTCAAGATGCACTATTCGGAGTACGTGTCTGGTGCATGTGAATAAATACGTTCCCTAACTACCCTCACAAGCTATTTTGTATGGACTATGGACCATACGTAACGGTGTTTCTGGGAAAACTTTCCGATTTCTTTTGTTATTTTTCGCGATCTTTAGTAAAATACTTCTACTTAGTTCTTATAAACAAACTTTTAATAGTAATATAACAAAAAAAAACACACTTTTTTTAATTTAACGAATTATTGCATTGTCATTAGCTCTTAATACGTATACAAAGTTTCTAATAAATTAGACTACTAGAGATAGGTAAAAATCGTGGTCAAAGATTCCGTTACATACATACAGCCCAAGCTTATAGAAGCGTGTTAAAAACGCAATACTTTTCAGTCCAAAATAATACATTACATTTTCCCAAACCTCTAAAGCTATAAGGTACATCATGTTACACTCTAGTATTTGAATATCACAAGGTAAGAAACGCCAGTAAATGACATTTGACAAATTACCAAAGCAGATTTCCTCGCAGATTACCCATCCTTGACTTAAAAAGGAATGTCTTCAGGATAATTCGGATTATTTTATTCAGAATTATATTATGATAAAAGCTTAGTAAAGCCTTCATAATGTCTACAGTCCTTTGATTTATTATTTGGATTTCGTAAATGTTATTCCTTTTAACAAAAATTCATATTGTGTTACTGGAAATGAAATATTATTGGGGATTAACATTTAAAATAAAGTCTTATATAAGGCCAAATGCAATCCAAATATCAAACCTCTTTTGACCTTTGATTGAATCTGATTTTTCCAATCCATGTAATATTTAAATAACATTAACAATATTATACAAGCTATTGCTTATAACAGCTTGTCTTTTGCAAGCAAAAGTGTGTTTTTGTAACTAGTTTTTCAAATCTTTCATTAAATAAAAATTAACACTGGTTCACAATAATCGATAGTTAATTTATCCTGAAACAGTTTCACGACTAAAAATGGGGAAGGCTGTAATAGAATGGAAAATATCAAAGCAAAGTATCAAAATTCATGCACCGTACGTTTAAGGCGAAATAAAATATTGTGTTCCCATGGGAGTTAGGGTATCTCTGAGGTTGTGAAAATAGATTTATTTATTGAAAAAGTTTTCGGATAGAAAGTAATGTTTTTAAATTTGTAGGTGATAATAATCAAACATAAACAATAAAAATTGGTAAAGGTTTAGACCTACGTCAAAATGGCGGGAGTGGGGTAGGGCGGGGAGGGGTAAACCACCCCCTTGTACCTACACCAGAACAAGAAGCCCCCAGTTTTGGAGCTTCTCACCTTTGAAATTTTCGGAATTTTGAGGCTACGTCATATTCTATTCTGCAATTTGCGGAGTGTCTCTTCGGAATGATGCCTCTCGCTAGGCTGTTGTGAGTGGAGAAATTAAAATTTCAATTTTATTTAACAAAATCAAGGTTTTTTGATAAAAATTAAAAGTAAAAATTAACAAAATTTACTAGGTACATAAAAATTACAAAAACTTCTTCTTCGTCTACCGTGTTTACACTTGACATTACTTTGACGTTTTGTTTTTTTTTAATGATAAAGCCTCCGGCTTAGGAATCAGATATAACTGATTTAATAGAACTATTTCTGGGTGGTTCACAAAAAAAAATAACCACGATGGCTGGCGGGAGCGTAGCGCACTAACCCAACCAAGTCGTATTACGCCAACATTGCTATTAATTACCATAAATTGTAATCCAAAACGGAACGTCAAAAAAATATCAAGTGCCAACATCCCAGGCAATTAAAAAAAAAGAAGAAGAAGCCAACTGTTAAATATTTATTAGCAAAACCCGCACAATTACTATATAGTGAATTTTTATTTTTCGTAATTTTTATCAAGAAACCTTGAATTATACAGTTTTTGAATGATAAAATAATCGTCCCCCACTCGTCACAGCCTTGGGATGCCTTGAAAACACTTCGTGAATACCAGAAAACAGATGACATTATCTCAAGATTACAAAAATTTCAAATGCGAATTTCTTCTAAACGGGGGATTTTCTCGCGGTGGAAGTGGTAAGTAGGAGTTTTTCTCACCCAAAACAACCCTCCTTAACTCATGTCACCACCATAAAATTGACGTAGGTTTCTAAACCTTAGCCTCAAGGGTAGTTGATTTTTATTGTAAACGTTCAAATCATAATGAAGTTACTATAACACTAAAATCATTATCTGGAAAGGGTAGCGTTTTGTCCAAATTAGTTGGCAGGACTTAATAATAATTAATGGCAAAAGTTATCCATACATTATTATTGTTCCGGTATAAAACGCTTAAATAAAACGATTTATCGTTCGATGTTAACTTTGAAACCAATTTTGTTTTAGTTTGCATCAAAATTGGTCGGTTCCGTTCCGAGGACTAATTAATATTGTAGAGGCGTGCATCTTTTGATGGAACTTTCATTATAGTTCCGAGGAATTTAATAGTTTTACTTTGAGACTACTTCAATTTATATTTTTGCACTGTTTCTTTGAAACATATAGTATTTGAAAAAACTAAGTCTTAGATAGTATTATGGCTAAGTAAAAACATTTAAACTAAAACATACAACATTCATCCAAATCGACTGCTTTAACGAGTAACACAGATAGTACCTACACAATCATAATTATTTTACATTTATTTTCTTTTTGTTTTCTTACAAACAATCTTTCAAGTGAAATGTGCTAATTTTGCCCTCATTTTTTTTTAAGTCGGTAACTTTCAAATTCAAAATTAGGGTGTGTTTCCACTGAAGCGGAGCGGAGCTTAGCGGTGCCCGAATTGACCAATCGTGCTATTCCAGCGGAATGACGGCGAAGATTTCGAGCATGGTGATTGGTCAATTCGGCACCGCTAAGCTCCGCTATGCTCCGCTCCGCTTCAGTGGAAACACGGCCTTAATCTGCGGCGTATTTAAGTGTACTAGAATGACAGTCTGTCAAATATTTGGAACACTGTTTCAATTAACATCATCTCAAATACACAGTCAGAATTGTAAATCGGTGACCGAAATTGAAATATATTGGCTATGGATCTCGCAAACCTGCAGGGAAATCGTGGTGGTACCTGTTAGTATATTAAGGCAGGGATTAATCTCAATCCAAAACGATAACCTTGCACACAACCAAAGACCAAACGTATATGCATCGCAATAAGATTCATTTTAGCTTAGCATAAAACTGTAGTTACTAGGGGCGGATCTTCACTATTTTTCATGTTTTTTTAAATATCTTTGGAAATAAATATTAAGAAACAAAATTGTTCGGTTCAGAATATTTTAATATAGATTTACTAACAATTTATTCAAATAAAATGTATAATTATCCTTATTTATACTTATATTTCGGTGAATTAGATTTTTGTCGGAGGTGAGTTTGTAAATTAATTATAGCCAAAGTATTACGTTTTATAAAAATGTTTATGGTTTAAAGTCTTTTAAATATTGTGCTTTATATCTCATATTTTTTACATTTCGTTATTATATTGGAACTAGGTAAACTGGGAGTCACGGAATAACAAATTGGGGTTGATCCTCGCCTTAGAACAAGAATGAATTTTGAAATGAATTCATAATAAGCGTGCATTCACATACAGTTTACAAGCTGTGCGCCGCCTGCGTAAAAAGTTTTGTCAAGCCACAGATTACTAAATACTAAACAGTTAATACGCCCACTCGACAGATTACGACTAACGCTTACTTAACATAAGCCCGATCAATTAACGAAGATCCACCATCAACCTTTGAATCCATTTATGTAATAGGGGAGTTTCAAAAAAATAATACAACAGCCATTTTGGCATGTCCCTCATTTTAATATTTATTTTATTAAAAACTTTGACCATTTTTGGTATTTATTTATAAAGTAACTGAAAGAGTGTCTATTTGTACTTTATTTTGGATAATTAAAAACTTAATTCAAATAGAAAGAAAAAAGAAATTATGGTGATATAATTTATCGAGCCCCTCTTTTTCCAGTGTCCCCAGTAACAATTTAAAACTTCGGACTGAATTAAATTAAAATTTTCTGGAAATACTTGACACATTCAATTGTTTTTTTGGTTAAATGAACCATGTTATTTACTTTTAAGGCTCAATTTAAAGCGTAAGACTACTTTAATCCATTTAAATTTGCAGTTATCTGTTGTCCCCGGAATATGCTATTTCCGGACATTTCAGTTTTGTTACCATAATTTTTGCATTATAACATTCTACTAAAATATATTTTTTGTGTTTTGTTTATGGCGAAACTAATATTCAGTACGATGGGCCATTTTAATACGGCTTGGCTGAGTAATTTTTTTCGTGGTGCAAAAAAATGTGTAATCAGTTGGAATGGACCAAAATTGATAGTCAGTTTTGTTACGACTGTTTGATACTTTTTACTATCTTTATTTGTAACATAATAGTTTGTAAAGATAGACTGATTTTTGAACTAAAAATAAGTGTGTGTAGTTTGATTCAGCGTAAAACAGAAAAAAGTTGTACATGTCTTTAAGTGTAAGGTAGACGCATAATGTTACTTCGGTTTTGTTACTGCTTACAGGGTAATATAGATTTACTAACATATTACGGATTATTACATATAGATATTATTATTACATATAGACGGACCGGCAAAGTAACAAAACCGAAAGCACAAAGCTAGTCATACACTGTGGATTTGCATGGTGATAAATTATCGAAGAAGTTTCAATTAAATACAATTTTTGTAAAGTTAAAGATAGCTGATAGTTTGTTTAAAATTTTTGTTTTATAAATAGATATAGGGAGAGGTTAAAAAATTAAAATCCAGAGTAAATTAAGGAAAATTTTACGAAGATTAAATAAAAAAAGAAAAACATATCGGAACTGAATCCAGCTGAGGCAGAAGCTAGGATAGACGAGTGGAGTTAAGAAAAAAAATTGCTAATTTTAATATAATATTGAATTCTAAGTCTTGTACACTATCCCTTAAAATTTTGTTACTGTCGGTTTTGTTACTGTCCCTGATTTTATTTAAGGTATTTTTAAGATTTTGACGTAAATTTCTATCTTATGAGATATTTCTCCTGTCTTAGCTAAAACAATTAATATTAAGCGTTTTTAATTGCATTCAGATTTTAAACAGCTCAATTGTTTAGAAAGTACTATAAAAAATGGATGTAGTTTTGGAACCCGAAATAAAAATTGGATTTTCTAATCTGTATTAAAATGTGCAGTGTCTTAATTTTGTATGTAAATAACGTACAAGAACTGTATTATTTCAATAAATACGTAAGAGTCTCAAAATATATTATAGTTTTATTTCTATTCAACTTGATTATGGTAACAAAACGGACACAAATTTAATACTAACTCACATATTTTTGAAATTTTTACTAGTAAATAGTCTATTAGTCACAAAAAAATATGATATTTAATAAATTTAGTAATATACTACTATAACTAAAATCGTAAAACCGCCTTATGTGAAAGTTATTATTTTTGGCCGATTTTTGTCTGTTGTATTATTTTTTTGAAACTCCTCAATAGTGCAATGTCCTGTACATTGATGTGTGATACAATCCTTAGAGCAAGTTCAGACATAGCAAAAAACCGCGCGTTTCCCTTGCAGAAACCGTGCAGTGAAGTAAACGATATAGTAACGACTTTGTAAAAGTTGCGAGCGGTTATACTCTGGTTAACAAGTGCCATTTTCGTCAAAACCTGATCTCATGCACCGAAAATTATGATTTTGGTCTCATTTGATTCGGAATACCATCTAGAATATTCTATCAAAATTCCAAAACGGGCTGAAAAAAAATGCAAAAGTTATAAACAATTAAGTAAACATAAAAAGAAGGGTTTGTTTTTTTTTTAATATTTCGAAAACTATTTGAGATAATCAAAATTTGAAAATTAATCCTTAAAGAGCAGGAAATTTCCTAAAAATAATCCTTGATCCTGGAACCTTACCAATAATTCTTATAGCTTTAATTATTGAGCGGTGAAAGTAACGATAAAACCGCGTGGTTCGGATTTCGCGTGTTAGCCGCAATCTGCTACGTGAACTAAAAAAATATTTTAAGTGATTAAATATTTATATTAAGGAATAAAAAAATTGGGTACTAAGAAGACATATCAATAAACAATAATCCGTTAGCAAAAATAAATTATCCCAATTTGTTTAATTACTATGCTTTTCTTAATTTGTTAATAGTCACCATTTTAATGTTATCATAAAAACGCTGATTATTTCAAAACGAGAAATCCAGATTTTTTTATTATTCTTTTGAGCTAATCTTAAGAGGCCTTATAAGAGATCCCTGTTGAAAAAAATCATTTTTTTTATTTTTCACTTTTTTATTAACATTCAAAGGCATTCCAAAATTATTCCTGTAAATAAAGCAATTACGGTACTTTTAACGCCAATTATTGTTATTATTTTGTTTTGTTATTGTTAGAAGCCAGATAACAATATATATTTTTTTATTTGTAACTAATAAAATTTAAATAATCATTTTTATTGATGAAAAAACCCTAATTGCTATATTTACATGAAAATTTCATGAATGCCTTTGATTGTTCATAAAAAAAGTGAAAAATCAAAATTGTTGAATTTTTCCAACGGAGATCTCTTCTAAGCCCTTTTATTTTTTTTCAGCCCCTCTTGGAATTGTGATAGAATGTTCTAGATGGCATCATGAATCGAATGAGAACAAAATCATAATTTTCGGTGCATGAAATCAGGTTTTGACGAAAATGGCACTTGTTAACCAGAGTATTAAGGCTGTATTAATATGCGGCGCGAACGCGCGCTAAGGCGGCTACACCGCATGCTGAGAAACATATTATACTCGTATGTACCTAAAAGCGCAGCGCGCCGCTATTTAAATAAATCGTTACATACATAATATGCTTGTAATCTCGCGGTGTAGCCGCCAAGCCGCGTGTTCGCGCCGCCGCATATAAAACCAGCCTTAATCCTAATGCGGGCTCTACACTCGCGGCGCGAAAGCCCGCGAAGGCCGTGAACCGCGAGTGTGGAGGGTTTCGCGGCTTCGTGTTCGGGCTTCGCGGCTTCGTATTTGTTCGAATCGTGTTCACGGCGCGAAAGACCGCGAAGGCCGCGAACCGTGAGTGTGGAGGGTTTCGCAGCTTCGTGTTTGCGCTTCGCGGCTTCGTATTTGTAAGCATCGTGTTCACGGCGCGTAGCATCCGTGAATCGCGGCTGCAATTCGCGCCGCGAGTGTAGAGCCAGCATTAGGTCTTCGCCCGTGTTACACTGAAACGATCTTTAGTAGCCAATCTATTAAGCCTCACTCCAAGTGAACTCCGCACTATCCGAGGTACAGTTTCGATTGGACAAACATCTATTATGTCTAGCGTTTGAACTCGAACTAAAAGTTAAACTTTCGTGAACTTACACTTACAATTTATGAGACCTTGCACGTTAAAACTTATATTATAGAAGTAGTATATTTTATTAAGGCCGTACCCTGAGCAAACGACCTTGGCCATACATTTGCCGCGTTGCCGAGATCGCACCAAAACCCTATTTTTTTTACTTATCTTAGTTCAAAATTGACCTAAAAAAATTTTTAAACGGGGAATATGTAGTTTATGATATTGTCGACCTATTGGCGTGTGTTTCAAATAAAAGTAATTTGTAAATACTAAGGAGATACTGAATGTATGCTTGAATTTTAATAAATTGGCTTTACTTTGGAAGCTGATATCATGAGTATAATAAACGAAAATAGAAAATTTAAAACGTGGAAAGGAATGTTGAGATACTGAAGATTATTGCTGTATTTTTATTATAACTCTGTAGCTTTCCAATTATGAGTTTATAGGGCTCTAAATACGGTAAATTACGGATTCTCCGTAGGGAAGGCCCTTAATATCTGAACTCTGTGAAATATTTATTGATTTCAAATTTCATTGGATGAACTATTTTATTTCGAGTAGCTCCAGAAATAAACTTGTTGAAATAGTAGGCTCGGCAGAAATTTGGCTGGGTTGTGATATTTGAATCATTCTGGTCGGCCATTATCATCATGAGCTTGGTATAATAAGACGATAGTCGTTTATAAGTTTTCTATTAATTAAATAGGTAGCAACGCTCAATAGCGTTGCTACCTATTTAATTAATAGAATAGTTTTTACTCTAGGCACAATTGCCTAGAGTAAAAACACAATAAACATAACGAAATACCGACAGAATATGAGAACATTCCGCGTGAGAACTTTCTGACGATCGTGAATCGCGGGGCAGTAGGCCTACTTCAAAGAAACTGATAAATCGACGCGGGTACCGCAGCTGCAAGCAAGCTATGAACGGCTGAGCAACGCAGTCAGTGCTCGCGCCGGCCGATATTATGTCACAGACCACAGTACGTCAAACGCATAAATATGAACACTTTCGACCTACTCGTTCATTCTGTCTATTGTGGTAAAAGTGTTGGTATAGCTAGTCCTTTCCCTTTAATTAACCTAATGTTATATTTCCCCTAAATTTAAACGACGCGCCAGGTAATTTGGTGGCGTATATTTTTTCCCTGTTAAGATTTAAGTGCCGCAAGCGGCAGTTTGTGCCGCTCTTCACAATTAGCGAATGTCGTTGACACAATGACACATTTTGCATAAATTACAACTGGGGACTTAATTATGAATTTTTGGCCTCTCAGCTTCACAAAAAGGTACTAATTACACAATATTATAATGACCGCTTCGCTGTATAAAAATACTTGTTGCTGTTTTTATTTGCACAAAAAATGGACTCTATTCTGAGGGAAATAGGATAAAAGTAATATTAGTAATAATAAATAGTAAGAATAAAGAAAAGGAACTAATTTTTTGAGCAGTAATTTAAATATTTGAGATGTTATTATGATCAGTTGAAGAAAATATTGAGCAGTTATTTAATTTTATAGCGGTTGATTCATTATTGTGACTGTAAAACATGGACAGTAATAAAAAAAACAATCGAGCGGTAAAAATGATGGAATGAGCGGTTCGATAAATGAATGAGCGGTAAAAATGATGGAATGAACGGTTCGATAACGACTTAACAGAAGGCCAACTTGACTACGATACGGAAGCGGAGGGACGGGGGGCGCAGCCCCCCGCTAAAACAAAAACAAACAGTCCAGAAAGTCCAAGAGTGGGTTAGGTTAGGTTAGAACTTAGACCACAACACAGAGGGAGCCGAGCGAGTGCAGCGAGCGTGCTGCGGCAGCAGCTTTATAACGGTACGGAACCATTCATGGGTGAGTTCGACTCGCACTTGGCTGATTTTATTATATTTAACCACCTCATTGTTTAAAGAACTGCTTAGAATGAGATTTCTTACTGACACATTCCGATTTGTTACTGCCCACACGTAACTGCTCATTCATTAATTTTTACGGCTCATTTAATTATTTTACTATTCAATAATGTTTTCAATTATCCATTTGATTATTTTTTTACTACTCATTTTTGTTTATTTTACCGCTTAGTTTTAACTGCTAAACTAGTTATTGAACATGTCATTTATAATTTTTAATTTACCAAAACTGCAATTTACAACTGCCCCTTTAAATCAGTGCCATAAAGAAAGATACGTAGAGTTGCAGAACTAATTCTATTAGCATCATCTAATCATCAACATAAAAAATCAATATAACAGCTCTCAGATTTTTCAACTGCTTTAATAAAAATAGTAAGTGTGGTTCAGTTTACTGACAATTCTCCACTAAGGCCTAAACCTACCACAATGTGCGACAGTCCTTATTTTATTCTTGATTTTCTTTCCAAATAAGTACAATGAATGCAAAACTGTAGCTACCAGCTTGTTAGTTGTGACTTATTTACGTTAAATCGTATAGGTATTTTGTATAGAGATACTTTTGATCCAGAAAAAAGACAGAATAGTATTCATCCCGGAAAAAATTACCGTTTCCGCGCGATATTAAGAAACAATTCCTACGCCTCCAGTAGTAAAGGTACTAAAAGGTAGAGGTGGAAAATAGACTTTATTATGAAGGAAATGAAAAATAATAATAATAATAATAATATCTATGGACGCTTCACACCACGTCAGTCTGGCCCCGTGCTAAGTACCTAAAGGACTTGTGTTACAGGTACCAGACAACGGAAATATATTTAATACTTTTATACTATACATATTATGTATATTTAAGATTTTTATTATATCATACACATATTTAATACACATCCAGACACGGGAACATTGAAAACTTTTTGTTCCGTCGGCGGGATTCGAACCCGCGACCCCCGGCTTGAGCGTCCAACGCGCTTACCACTGAGCCACAGAGGTCGTCATCGTGAAAAATGAAAATGAAATAAGAAAATTAAATATAATACAGCGAAACTTATGATACCGAATCTACTATATAAATAACAGTCGATTTCGGTTGTCTAATGTCTATCTTCTCACTCTGACCGAAGACCTACTTTGGAGTCTTCCATTCATATTATTACACGCACAAATACTAATGTTTTAACCTAATAATAATAATAGCTTGATTATACCAGATAACAATATCAATTGATAGGAAACCAATCGTCATTAACTACAAACGTGCAGTTAGAAACAATATCGTAATTGGTTCGCCATTTGACGTACTCGCCTCAAAGTCATTTATTAATTTAATTTATTAGAAACGTAAAATTAAGGTTATTTTTGTTAGAATGTGTACTTTTACATTTTAGCTCAATAGCATGTAATTTAAAAAGTTAAACTTCAAAGAAGGAGAAGGACCGATTCGGACTTGTTCTCTTGCCTGTCAAAATTTATACGAGATAGATGTGTTTTGTAAAAGTGTAATATTTATAAAGTAAAAATAAAGAAAGTGATAAAAATAAACAATTTTCATTCTAAATTAACATGGTAGCAGAGCGTGGTTACAAGAAAACAAGTGAAAACAAAACGACATAACAAGATTAAACAAGATTGAAAAAGTTCGACGAGGACGATGGCCGCCACGATGTCCAAAGGTGATGCGTTAAATATTCCTTTATTTGATGGGGTCGATTATACGAATTGGAAAATAAGAATCCTAAAGTTTCTGCAATTCAAAAAGTGTCAGGACGTGGTCTTGCGACCCAAAGAATCGACCGATGGCGAAAAATATGACGATCGAGATGTTCAAGCAACAAACTACATTTATAGTTCAATAACCAATAAACAATTGGAATATGTCAGTAGCTTAAACTCAGCCTACGAGATAATGCAAAAATTTGACCAAATGTACTTAAAGAAATCGACGGCGCTACAAATTATATGCCGCCATAACCTAGAAAACATAAAACTGAATAACTATACAGATGTTTCGATTTTCTTCGACGATTTTGAGAAAACCGTAAATGAATTAAAACAGGCAGGAGCATCGGTAACTGAGGCTGAAAAGTTAAATTATATGTTAAAATCTCTCCCACAAAACTTCAGCTATATAGGAGATTTAATAGATGTGTTACCTGAAACAGAAAGGACAGTGGACTATCTAAAAAGTAAAATAAAACTAAAATGTACATCGCAAAATACTAGTGAGACATCTAACGTTTTCCACACACAACCAAAGTATAAAAAGTATAAATGTTTCAAATGTGGTAAAATTGGTCACTATGCAAAGGACTGCCGCACCCAGATTTATGCATCAAGAGGTCGTGGACATAATTTTCAAAATAACAGATTTCAGCGTAGCCAATTCCAACAGGGCAGAGGTTATTCACACACCCAGAATCCCAGCAACAGTTTTTATACTACCGTTGCTAACAGCACAACAATTGTACCAGAGAAAGCACCAAATAAAAGTATGTCCGGTGAGATAGAATGGTTACTCGACAGCGGCTGCACCGATCATATAATAAACACAGATGAATACTTTGAAAATAGCGAAACTCTCACAGAAACAATTAAAGTAAAGGTCGGAGACGGCAGACTATTGGAAGCGACTAAAATCGGCAATATTAGAGTAAGTTTTCCTGTTTATGGGCAGCGATCAGAAATAAACTTAGAAAACGTTTTCTTTGTAAAAGGAATGAAGGCAAACCTGCTTAGTTATGCAAAAATAACAGATAAACACCATATTGTTTCAAAAGGAAGACTGTCAAAAATATATAACTCATATGGAACTATATTAGCAATCGCTATCAAGGATGAAAAGTTGTACAAGATGAAAAGTTATGTCGATCAATATAGGGTGGCAGTAAATGTTATCAAAAGAAGTAATATGACAGTAAAAGAGAAGTTGCATCGAACATTAGGCCACACTAATTTCAACAAATTGCTGGAAATGTGCAGAAATGAATCATTAGCAGGAATTCCTAAAAAAATTGAACCAGACTATTTAAAATGTGCTACGTGCATTGAAAATAAAATGCACAACTTACCTTTTCATAACAACCGAAGAAGAGCACAGGAGATTCTTGAAATTGTTCATACAGACCTGAATGGGCCTCATCAGACCATCGGAAACAAAGGTGAGAAATATTTCCTAACCTTTATAGACGACTACAGTAAACTAGTTAAAGTCTATTGTATTCAGAGAAAAGACCAGGTGTATGATTGTCTAGTACAGTATGTGAATGAAGTACATAACTTAACAAATAAAATGATAAAAGAGATAATATGTGATAATGGTACTGAATACATTAACAATAAAGTCTTTCACTTTGCAAAACAAAAGGGAATTGTAATTAAACCGTGCCCAGCATATGTACATGAACTCAACGGAACTGCGGAGAGATACAATAGATCTCTAATGGACATGGCGAGATGTCTATTATCAGATGCCAAAGTAAATAGAAGATTCTGGCCTGAAATAATTAAAACGGCTGCCTATCTCAAAAATAGAATCCTAACAAATACTATAGAAAGAAAAACTCCATATGAAATATTTTTCAGAAGGAAACCAGAATTTAAGTTTTTAAAAATGTATGGTAGCAAAGTATATGTAAGAATTCCAGAGGCAAGAAGAATATCAAAATGGGACAAAAAGGCTCAACCAGGAATACTACTGGGCTATAGCGACAATGGATACAGAGTGTTAATAAATAATAAAGTTATAATAGCAAGGCATTGTGACATTATAGAAGACGGAGATACACTATGTGGATTGGATGATGAGAGACAGGAAAATGTAAATGAACAAAAAGAGGAAAGTGTAAAACAAGAAGTAAAAGAGATAAAAAGAAACAGTAACATACCAGAAAGTGACACGATCAGTAATAAAAGCAATATAGAAAATGATGAAATAAATGATGATACTATACCAGAATATCCTAAAAGAAATATAGTAGAGTCTCGTTCAAGAAGACAAATTAAAGTTCCGAAAAGATTTGACGAAGAATTTGGGTATTACTGTATTAATGTTAATTATTGTGACGCTATGATTCCAGAAAATTTTCAGGAGGCGGTAACCAGCATAGATGCCAATAAATGGAAATCTGCTATGGACAAAGAGATGGACAGTCTAAACAAAAATAACACGTGGACATTAGTGGACAAACCCAAGGACAAAAAGGTAATCGACATCAAGTGGACATTCAGAAAGAAGAGTGAAAACGAGTATAAAGCGAGGTTAGTTGTTAGAGGTTTTCAGCAGACTGATTATTGTGATGATATATATTCTCCAGTAGCTAAAATGCCAACTCTTAAGATTTTACTAGCATATTGTTGTCAAAATTCATTAGAAATTCAGCAAATGGATGTAGAAACAGCTTTTCTAAATAGTAAAGTTATATCAGAAGTTTATGTAAAACAGCCCGTAGGTTATGAAGTTGACTCGGAAAAGGTTTACAAATTAAATAAGTCACTGTACGGATTAAAAGAAAGCCCTCGTGCTTGGTATGAATGTTTTAATGAGTATCTGAGTAGTTTAAATTTTCAAAGGTGCAAATATGATTATTGTCTTTATTTCAAAAGAGAAAAGTCTTTAGTAATTTACATTTTATTGTTCGTCGATGACTTACTCATATGTTGTACTGATATAAATGTTATTCATGAGATTAAAAGTAAATTATCTAAGAAGTTTAAAATGAAAGATTTAGGAAAGGTCAAGAATTACATTGGAATTGACATTGATTATAACTATAAACAAGATAATAACATTTTAACTATGAGTCAGAAAAATTACATTGAATCTTTAGCAAAGCGTTATAACATTGTAAACTCTAAATTGTACAAAACTCCTATGGAGATTAATTTAAAGTTGGAAAAAGCTGAATTAAATGAAAATGTTAAATATAGAAATATCATAGGTGCATTATTATATATTAGTAGTGGTACAAGACCAGATATTTCATTCTGTGTTAACTATTTAAGTCGTTTTCAAAACTGTTGCAATAAAACACATTTTAATTATGCCCTAAGAGTGTTAAAATATTTATATTTGACAAAAGACTTGAAATTAAAATATTTCAAGAATAATACTGAAATTTTAGATTGTTATGTTGATTCAGATTGGGCAGGAGATATAATAGATAGGAAGTCAACCACAGGTTACTTAATCAGATTATTTGGAAATGTAATCTTATGGAAATCAAAGAAACAAAATTGTGTAACTAAGTCCTCAACATTCGCAGAATACTTAGCGCTCTCCGAAGCTGTAACTGAAATAAAATTTTTAATATGTTTAATAAATGATGCTTTTGAAAATGTTTGTAATCCAATTAAGATATATGAGGATAATTCGGGAGCCGTAGCTATTGCCAAATTTGGAAACTTTACAAAAAACTCAAAGCATATAGAAGTACACTACCATTTTATTCATGAATGTGTTAAAGAAGGAATAATAGAAGTTATTAAAATAGAGTCAGAAAATAATATTGCTGATTTGTTTACTAAAGCCTTAGGAAATGTAAAATTTGTTAACTTTAGAAATAAGTTAAATTTAAGTTTATAGAGTTAAAAATTAAGCTTATAGGTTAAAAGATTTGAGTTTATAAAGTAAAAGTTTAGTAAATTTAGTAAGCTAAAATATTATTATACTGTTATTGTTAAACAGTGTTAGTAAAGTGTTTATTTAGAAAAAGTTATTATAAGAAAGCTAAAATAATATTGTTATAGTTTAAACAGTGTTTGCTTAGAAAAAGTTATTATGTTAAGCTGTTAAGTTAAATATGTTATGTGCAGGCAAGGAATTTAGGAAGTAATGTATGTAAGTTTTGTTTGCAGCTAAAATATAAAAGTAAGGAGGCGTGTTAGAATGTGTACTTTTACATTTTAGCTCAATAGCATGTAATTTAAAAAGTTAAACTTCAAAGAAGGAGAAGGACCGATTCGGACTTGTTCTCTTGCCTGTCAAAATTTATACGAGATAGATGTGTTTTGTAAAAGTGTAATATTTATAAAGTAAAAATAAAGAAAGTGATAAAAATAAACAATTTTCATTCTAAATTAACAATTTTATTTATTTTATTTATTTATTTATTTTATTAGGAAAACTAACAGCGTTTAACTATAACAGTGATAATACATACTTAGTAACGACATGCCAATAACAAGTTTTCACTAGTAAATAATAATAAATTTAAGCTAAAATTAACAAATTAACAAAGTCCTGACAAGACACATACCTAACACATACCTAACACATAACTTTAAATGGAAATCTAAAAAATATCTAAAGTATAAATTATTTTAGGCAAACTACAATTTATATTAATTTTATTATATCACAAGAAATGGGTGAGGGATTTGAAATTGTGAGATAATGAAGCTAACAGTACTTAAATAAATAAATTTACACACAGCAGATTACACAATCATTTAAATTTCATTAATACAATAGAAAATCCTTAGAAGTAATGCAATACAGAAATTATGTTTATTTTAATTAAAAAACGTATCAGTCATAGTTTTTCTAATTTTGTTTGGTTTTAGGGAGAACATGTCTTCGAGTGGATGGGCAATTAAAAATCTGTTAAAAAATGAACTAGACCTAAGTATAAAAGAATTTCTACGGTAGTACGTATTG
This sequence comes from Polyommatus iphigenia, assembly GCA_963422495.1. NCBI lineage: Eukaryota > Metazoa > Arthropoda > Insecta > Lepidoptera > Lycaenidae > Polyommatus > Polyommatus iphigenia. The sequence continues at coordinate 28,407,992 of OY730188.1, read as the reverse complement.
CAAGGTGGAACATAAAGGGGCATAAAATAACGATCATTTCTACGTGGAATATTAATATTAAATCTGTTAAGTAATTCAGGTGAATCTATTTTATTATTTAGGACTTTACATGTATAAGTTAGGTCAGCTATATGTCTCCGGTGGTACAAAGGAAGAAAGTGGAACTTTTTGCACCTGGCATCATAATCACTTAGAAAAAGGTTGCATTTAAATTGAATAAATCGGAGAAACCGTTTTTGTATGGATTCAATTCTATCAATATATACGTTATAAGCAGGATTCCACAATTCAGAACAATACTCTAAGATACTTCGAACATACGCACAATAAAGGATTTTAACTACTTTGACAGATTGGAATTTTTTACACGACCCTAGTAACAAATCCAAGGGCTTTTGAGGCTTTATTAATAATGTAGTCAATGTGCTCATCAAAGATCAATTTTGAGTCTACAATTACTCCAAGATCTCTTATAGATTTCTTGATAACAAGGACCTTATTCTGAAGTTCATAATCATTTTTAATTAAATTTAATTTACGACTAAAGTTGACGACAAAACATTTCGGTACATTAAGATCCAACTTATTAAGTACACAGTAGTCACTAAATCTATTTAAGTCTTCTTGCAAAAGACGACAGTCATTAAGCGAAGCTATATTTTTTAATATTTTTGTGTCATCGGCGTACAAAAAGAAATGAGAGTGACGAAAACATGAAGAAATGTCATTGACGAATATGGCAAAAAGTAAAGGTCCCAACAAGGAGCCCTGAGGAACACCAGATGGTACGAATATCCACCTAGAAGTGAATCCGTTAATAGCCACGGCTTGGGACCTATTACAAATATACGATGAGAACCATCGGTGAAGGTTTCCATGTATACCCGCATGAGCTAACTTTTTGAGCAGGATGCAGTGATCAATACGATCAAAGGCTTTGCTGAAGTGGGTGAATATCAAATCCACCTGTACACCTGAGTCCATGCCCGAACTGACGTGGTCGTAAGTCAGAAGAAGATTAGAGGTTGTTGAGCGCCCCTTTAAAAACCTATGCTGTTCTTGTATAAACCAGCCCTTAAGAGCGGAAAAAACTTGTCTACGTACAATACCTTCAAAAAGTTTAGCGAAAATACATAGTTTTGATATGGGCCTATAGTTTTGGATATTTCCCTTGTCTCCTCCTTTATGAACAGGTGTTATAAACGCTGTCTTCCAAATACCTGGCACATATCCTTCCTTTAATGATCTCGAAAAGAGTATGGCAAGGGGAATAACCAAACTAGAGGCGCACTCAACAATTAGTAGAGGTGGAACATCATCTGGCCCAGCACCCTTATGTAAGTTAACCGACTTTAGAAGCTTAAATAAATCGTCATGATCTATCCTTATATCCCCTATAGAGTTATGATGCAAAGTGTGCTCTTTAGTATGTGAGCCACAAGGCGTGGCATGTGAATCCAGAAAGTTTGCTTGAAAGTAAGTTGCAAACAAATTGCAGATTTTCTCGCCATCATTTGCTACCTGCCCTTCATAGCACATCGTAGAAGGAAACATGGACGGAGTTTTGCGGTTACCTTTTATGAAATTCCAGAAGAGTTTAGGGTTTTTAACTAACGAGTTCTCCATGTTACGTATATAAGAATCGTAGCACGCGCGTTCCAGCGATTTAACTCTGCTTCTAAGTAGAGAGAATGCAATGTAGTCACCGTGATTCCCATACAGTTTAAATTTACGGTGGTATTTGTGTTTCTCTCTTAAGACTTTCTTAAGTGCCGAATCATACCACAGTGGATAACTGTTCGGAGAGATAATTTTATGTGGTATATGGGTGTTCCGAAGGTCATAAATAATATCATAAAAAGTTTTACAGCATCATCCAAACTATTGCCACTGAGGCATTCATGCCAATCCACTTTATTTAGAGAAGAGCGAATTAGGTCAAAGTTACCACGATTGTAAAAATATTTTACACGGGTTTTTGATTCCAGATTATTTTCCACACCCTGTGTAAGCTCAATACATAAAGACCGGTGGTGCGGTAAGTCATCCGGGACCAATGGGTCCTCACAAGCAGTAACAGTCAATTCGCAATTAGAGAAAACTAAATCCAAGAGTCGGTTGTTGTTATTACGAATTTGGATGCGTTGTATGAGATCACACTGGGCCAGGGTATCAAGGAAGTTAATGTGGCTCGTATTAAGTGACCTACCTGGTATAATATGGTGCCCCCCCTGATCGTCCCAGTCAATAAACGGGAGGTTAAAATCTCCTGAAATTATAAAGGTATCATTTGGAAAAGTATTAATTATATTGAAGAGGTTATTAGAAAAAGTTTCAAGCTGGACATTCGAGCTATTTCCTTCATTTTGCTAGCATAGATAGAGAACGCCCAAGTGAATTGTATTAAAAGATCTATCTCGAATGGTTATGGACACCCAAAGGTCTTCAGCAGTGGTATGGCATTCAGGACGGCCAGTAGTTTCAATCTCCCGGCGTACCGCTAATAGGACACCACCCCCCAATGATTGTTTGGTTAGAGAGTAATCTCTATCCCGTCGCCAAACAACATACCTATTATCAAATAATTCCTCGTCCATTATACCCTCTAACAGCCAGGTCTCCGTGATAGAAGTAATATCGTACGAGTTGAGGCATACATTTCTTTTAAATAAATCTGTTTTAGAACGTAAGCCTCTAGCATTCTGGTAAAAAATGCTTAGTTTAGAGGTCATGGTGTAAATAACAAAAATAAATTAGTAATAAAATATAACAAAATAAAGAAGGAGAATCAATTATTATAAAAATGTGTACCCTTGTAAAAAGTATTATGTTTAGTTCAAAACCAGGAATATCATAACTTATTATTATAAATATTAAAAAGTAAAAAGTTGGGATATTAATTAAATATATAAAACAAGATACATTAATTAGAGGCAGGAAACTCAACATCTTATCGATAGTGTTACGATAATAATTACAACCACTTAAACTTTGAATATACCATAGGACAAACGCGTAATAATAAATTGCTATTCTAAAATAGACAGGCGTAATTATATAATTATGATCTTGCAAACTTTTAACGTACCATAGGACACTTTTACTCTACTTTCAATTGCTCAGTTCTAATTAATTAATTTATGTTGTCTTATAATTTAACATTAATCATTTTATTATTTTATTATGTACTCAAAGGTGACTGACTGACTGACTGACATGATAGTGATCTATCAACGCACAGCCCAAACCACTGGACGAATCGGGCTGAAATTCGGCATGCGGGTAGATTTTATGACGTAGACTTTCGCTAAGAAAGGATTTTGATAAATTCTACCCCTAAGGGGATAAAATAGGATACGAAAAATAGCATATAATAATACTTCTTAAGAGCCTGCTGCCAAAACGCTAGCCCCACCTACACACACGGCTATCGTCCAATCATGATACAATGATTCCATGAATCGTGCCCGCATGAAATGTATTTTACGCTGTAGCTAATAGTGAACAATATCGCGTAACAACGGTCCGGCGCATTATAGAACGAGAAAGTAAATTTAAAAAATAGTCCCAAAAATGTTTTTGATGATTACTTAAAAATTAAATACAATACTAATATTTCCTATATTCAATATTTTATAAAGTGTGTAATTGTAGTAGTGCAAGTTATTGAATGATAGTAACTCAATAAGTGTAACAGATATTTGTTGAAAAGCCCAGAAAAAATCATAATTTCGAAAAATAAAACTATCGAGTCAAAATAAGTGAATCGTGTTTTCCGTTAGGCAAGTATCAGATAAATATACAATGATTAAATAAATCTCAATTTCATTTGTGTCAATCGTCTTCCGGGATCGTAATACTGATTAGAAAACACAGCAAAAAAAGGGAGCTCGGTCATAACGCGAGCAAAGCCGCGGGCAAATCTAGTCTTGTAATATTTATATTATAATAGGTAAGTTAGATCCAGAAATTGAAGGTTTTGAATAATCGCTTTAAAATGATAGATAATTTATTATCTATAGCTTTGCGTAATCAAGTTAAATGGATAAGTAGTGTTAAATTTTCAGTGTCTGAAATATTAATTCTGTCAAAATGTTGTCTTCAATAATTTGGCTACCGAGTGGACCTATTTAATAATAATTAGATAGGTACGACTACGTACTACGAATAAAATGTCTGGATTTATGTGAAAAGTAGAAAAATAACAAAGAAAGAAACTTTATTTGGTAAAAATATGCTATAGAAACAAAATTGTATAACCGTAGCAAACACGAATGCTATTCGACTAGGCTAGGTGTAGGCTAGGAAATTATTTGACACGTCCTGTCAAAGGCCACGTGGAATGGCCGCGACTATCAAATATTTAAATACTGAATCGTCGAGGTATATTCAGATACTAAATGGACTGAAAATATGAGGTAAACGATATCCAGAGAATACATCCAATTCATCCAATAATACTTGAAAGAGTGTCAGTCATTTTGATATTATAAATAATAAATATTGTATCTGCCTGTATATTTCCTCTTTAGTGTCAATTGACCTCAACGCGACGCGTAGATGCATTTCTAAATTAATTGTATGGATTTGACAGATTTGCAGGATATCTCTCGCAGTTGAAATCTATCGATTCGGTACAAAGAAATGCATCTATGCGTCGCGTTGCGGTCTGAATTGACCCTTAACCTTAATTAAGTAAACAAAAGTTTTGATCTTAGCAAAATTTTTAATAAGCATAGCAATTATTTCACTGCGGAAAATATACGTGTGACAAAAAATTGGATACGCATAACGCAATGAAGTTACAGCCAGCACCTAAATACGTTGGCATGAGTTACACGCACTTTACTGCGTTTCAATCATGTGCCCAAAACATCTTTAATAGTTGATTTTTAAATTTAATTTTTTTATTATATATTCGAAAGTGTGTCTGTCTGTCTGTCTATCTGTTACCTCTTCACGCCCAAACCGCCGAGATACCTTACCAAATTTCTATATAACTATAGAGTCCCGGTTAAGGACATACCTAGGATACTTTTTATCCGATAAACGAATTTTGGTGCAACGGAGTTGCGGGCGTCATCTAGTTTGGATTTTTTTTTATCGCCAACACACTACACGGATTTTGATTTCCGTGTGATTTGCTGCACGTAATATTTACATTAGTAAGCAGATACTAATATTAAGTACACATATTTTATCATATTATTCTCACTGAAACACTGTCGAGGGCTCTCATCGACCCTCGTGCGCCTTAGTTACGATAATTGGCAATATTTATTCACTTCCAATCACAAGTAATATTGGCATCGACATTTATTTAAAGGAGAGCTGCTTCTAACGACTCCTGCTTATATTCTATTTGTATTGGTGGTAGTGACACTGATTATGCAATAAGTTAATATTTGCATACGTAGTTTTTATAGCTGCGAAGGAAGTTACTTTTGCGGTTCTATTTAATTCAATTAAAAATAAGTAACTCTTTTAGCGCTGCTACTTTTTCACAAGGTCACACACAGACACATTAAAGTATTATGTTTTGTTATATCATGTATGCTAGATAGAGACCTAGAAAATAGATTTATTTTTATGAAAATGCAACTACTTTTGGTTTCTGACTTCTGTCTCTATTAATAATCTATCAAAGGTCATAGTGATTAGTGTCTTAAAATATTCCTACAAAGTATGTCAAAACTACTGATTCTACTGGACTGTTAAAACACAAATCGGTTTTCTCGTGTCTGTCAGCTTTTTTCAACTTAACCTACTTTTCGATATGCTATGCCTTGTTGCTATGTTTGCTTCATTGATTTCTTTGTCATTTCCATATTCGACGTAATTATTGGGTCTGGCCGAGGCCGAACCTAAAATAAATATATATATTTTTAATTTGGACAAGACAATATGATTCAATAAACTGCATTAAAAGAACAATTAATATAGTAGAAGTGACGTTATATTGATTACAATAATATAATAATGTCGTCTAGTTTATAGTATATGAATGTAAATCTGCAATTTCGAACCATTATTTAATTTAACATCGACAATAATGCCACTCGACCAGTTTAGGTAGAAGTCGCAATCACTGTCTCCCACAGTGATCATCCAAATCAACCTCCGTTGATTTACATATTTACATACATGTGTGTGCGGACAACTCATTTCAACGGCGCTGCTAAGGGTTCCCTCCCGCACATGGGCCACCGGCCACAACTTCAAAACGCCGCTACGGGCATATTTCCTGTAGTTTTCATACATTTTTGACACCGGCAGCCGCGACTTTTGACGCGATTCACTTAACGTTTAATAGACTAGCTTAAAACGGTGTTTGTGGCTGTGGCGTGTGGCCCGTGTGCGGCGACACTAAGTGGTTTTCATTGCCTGATCAAGCCAAAACAATGAGTGGCAGTCTTCCACAGTGCGATTTTCGCGTAACTTTCTGACACTCACAGTAAAATCCTGGAACGAACTGTCGGCAGCAGTATTTCAAGAAGAGAGCGTATTCCATCATAAAAGACCGGCATGCAACTGCAACTCTTCTGATATTGGGATTTTATTTATATTTTATATATTTATTTTATATATTTTATTTACTATATTTTATTTTTATTAAATTAATATATATTTGCTAGCTCATTTCGGAGGCCAAGATCCACTTTGGGTCGCTGAGCCAGTGGAGTTGGTTAGTTAGTTATGGCGGCTTATAAAACAGTTGCAGTGATATAAAGACAAGCCGACGAAGTACGAACAGCGAATAAATTGTAGGATTAAATTTCAAATTTCCCGTTGCCCTTTGGACATGTATTCTAAAACCTTTAAAGATTTTCCGAGCCACTAACGCTAAAATACTATAAAATATTTACGTGACAGAGCCTTCCCTAGAGAGAACACGATATTTGCATCTGTTTCTATCATAGTTCAATATTATACCTCGGAGGGGTCACGGGAGGGGAGTGAACAAAGAGTGTTACGGCAAAGTTAGCTCCCGTGTGTTTACCAACTTTACACTAACGAGTGAAAAAATGGAATATAAAATCTTCTCATGCTTTTCAAAGGTTTTATTGTGATGTACGATTTACATTTTTTTAATTCAAAATACGATGTACTTAGACGAAATTAGTTTCAGTGTGTTCAAATTCTAAAAGCGTCCGTGGCCTATAAGTGGGTAGACCTTTGGCTCGCACCCGAAAGGGTACAGGTTCGATCACGGGTTAGAGGGGCTACTTCGCTCTAAAAATACTAAATAATGTATAAATCATCCACGACGGATGCCGAATGCCTTGTTCAAATTATTTGCCAGCTATTTAGATAGTATTATAGAGTAGTGTTAAATATCTAATTAAAAGTTTTTTTTTTCAAGTGCAGGAAAAAAAGTTAATAGTTATATAAACGAATTAATTTGCAAGGTAGTGGGTAACATTTAACTATAGCGGCATAAGCCGCATAGACACACAGTGAACAGGATAGACGGATAGACAGACACATTTGGCATGGCAAAATTGAAATTATTTGGTCAGGCTACGATTTTAATTAAAACTGAACACTTACGCCAGTCTATGTTTAAGTAGCTCCTGAGTTAAACAGTATTATTATTTCGTACCTCACACTTATATGTAAATGAAAAGCCCTTTTCACATTTTTCCGGTTTGGCGCAAGTTGGCCATAGTGCAATAACAGTAGTGAGGATACTTATAGTAGATATAAATAAAGTATATTATAGTATTTCCGGACCAATACGACATGCAAACCTTCAAGGGGAGAGCGTACGGTGACGCAGCGTTAAAGTAAGAAACCATGTTGGATATGTTTTAGATTGCTTGTTTTCTATGAGAGGCCGGCCCGGCCTCTCATAGAAAACAAGCAATGGAACAGCAAAAAATGGAAAGGGCGTAAGCGACAAAATGGTTTTTGTCGCATAATTTAAAAACCATAAATACATTTCATATAAGCTATGCACAAATTAAAGTGCATGCTTGAACCAATTTATGTACAAATTTTGGAACCTTAAATCACTCTCCTCTGTTGGAAAAATAGGAATCCCTTTTTTTACAGAGGTCTTTTCGATTGATTATTCTGTGCTATAAAAGTTGTCCAATCGTGTTATGCTATGGGCAATTCAAAGACAAAGACATGATGAATACTGACAATGAACTTCAATTTCTTAGCTGTAGTCATTGCTGAGAAAAATCGGCATCGCTACAGCCAAATTATCAAGGCCGGCTACGCACCAGCAGCTCTTCTATTGTTGCGAGGTCCATGGGCGACGGTAGTTGCTTTCCATCAGGTGACCTTGACGTGACGTTTGCTCGTTTGCCCCCTTATTATATAAAAAAAATATATCTTGTATTGTTCGATATTAACTCCCTTTTCGATATACAGCATGTTGACGTACCGCGACCCCGCATCTACTTGTTGATATGTGCGACCTACTTTACCCGCTCCCTTGTGGATATAGTGTTATAATGACGTCATTGTTTGCAAATATACTGATGTGACAACCGTTGTAACTTGTAACGAAAAGTAGGAGGGACTATTGTATATGATTTTGGAATTCAGGACAGGCTACGACGTATTTGAAAATCATTGAAAAAAGTTGAGGCATGTACTTACACCAATGAGGGTGTTTGAAATTCTATTTGCCACCAGGTGCCGCTATGTAGCCTAAGGGTCTATCGTGTCATACTTCTGTCATATGTCACGATATAGCTATCATATTCTATCACAATATAGCTGTAATGTGTCACGATATAGCTTTCACGTGATTTTTAGAAAATGTCATTTTATTCGCGTTGCTCGGTCAAATAGCTAGTAATAAAAAAGGAGGCAAGAAAATAATTCTTTTGCCATTTGTTTTGCGTCTTCCCTCGTGGTTTGTACTATACACTCTTGATAGGAAGAGACGCAGGAAAATAAAATAACTTCTTTTTAAATACAGAATACTCTCTCCATGGCACTTGGATAACGTTATCAAGGGAAAGCAGAATATGAATACAACCAGTGGCGTTAGTTTTCTTTTCGTTTTCACATTCAACACTCTAAGTAACCATAATTGGTCGTTACTCGTTGTTAAGCATTCATGTATTAACCCCCAAAATTATTTGGTGTTGAGTTATGAATGCATTATTGCTCTAAATAATCTAAAGAACGTGGCTGCATTCTAATTATTCAATATATAATTTCTTTTATGGATTGGTACACAAATGCTTAGCGGCGTCCAAAATTATTATATTCAGTGACTGTCGAAAGACTGAAAGCGGAACACTTCGTTACTCAATAACCTTGAAAATCAAAACATCTCTTTGATGTTCAAATATTTTCTTAAAGAAATCGTTGACAAAGAAAACATAACACGGCAATGTTCTATAGGATGTTCGGCTAATTATTCGAAATGTCTGGAAACGTCTAATTCCTGCATAACTTTGTAGAGGGTGAATAAACTTCGAATTAAGAACAGAAATTATCTGTTACCCGATAAGGAGACGTCCATTTGACCTTTTTTTTTGGAAATGTATTTTGTAGAAGCTATTTAGCATAAAACCGATCATAGTATTATGTTCTTGGGAACATTTTTTGTGGCATAGGTATTAGGTAGCCCATGTTAGTCTGCAGATATACAGGGTGTAACAAAACTAAGTGATAATACCTTAGAGTGTATATTATTATGTATGATTTATCCCTTGTCTAGAGCTCACTGTAAAAGTAGTAGCGCTGAAAAAGTAACTTTTTTTCTAACTTTTGTATGGGAAAATTCATGACAAGTAACAAAAAAAAAGCTCTTTCAGTGCTGCTACTTTTACAGTGAACTTTATATAAGAGGCATAATATACACAACCTAAAGTATTATCTCTCAGTTTTGTTACATCTAGGTATGAATATAAATGAATTTAAAATATTGTTAGTATGAAAACGGCTGAACCGTTTTGGCAAATTTTAGTCTTGAAATATTCGTAGAAATCCAGGCAAGATTAAATTAGGAGGAAAGTGATACAAAGTTCACCGGGTCATCTAGTTAGTCATATTTTTTATATATTTTGAAAAGTTTTTCATGAAATTTTGTATATAGAGGTTTTCGGGGGCGATAAATCGATCTAGGTAGGAATCATTTTCATAAAATGTCATTTTATGTGTGTTTTTTTAATTTTTTGAATACCGAGCGAAGCTCGGTCATATAGCTAGTAATTATATATATATATATATATATATATATATATATATATATATATATATATATATATATATATATATATATATATATATATATATTCAAAAAATTAAAAAAACACACATTATATATATATATATATATATATATATATATATATATATATATATATATATATATATATATATATATATATATATATATATATATATTATGTGTGTTTTTTTAATTTTTTGAATATCGAGCGAAGCTCGGTCATATAGCTAGTAATTATTTATAATAACAGTAATTATTACTACCTAAAATGCACTATCTTTGGATTATAATTGGTAAAAGTATTCTGTGGAAGCCATTATACTTTGTGATGATGGCGATTGTAAATTTGGTAAGCTTTTTTCGAAATTAGGCGATCCTATCCGATCCAACTATTACTAGAAACATTTTTTCCATTGAAATGTACAGTATACTCTTCCTTTGATAAAAAACTAGGACCAAACAAGCCATGATTTGCATTACAGGGTCTTTAATCTTAAGTTACACGAAAAATGTTTTCTTAATATTATTGTTTGTGTTCGTTCGGCCTCTTTTTACACATAAATAGGCATGATGACTATTTTTTTTTCTTACTAGTAATTGAAAGACCCTTAAAAAATAGAAACATCGCTGAAAGAATGACTCTGATAGCTTAAAAATTCACCAAGATATGACAATTCAAACATCTCATAAAATAGACCTGCCCGAAACGCTCCATACAAAGTGCTACGAAAGAATGACGTCAATCTTTCGTAGTTTGTACGCATCGGGAGAGAACTTTGTTCGGTAGGTATATTAAATGTTGCGTTTATGAAAGTGGTTTCATAACAAAAGTTGCTTTTAATTGCATAAGTTATCGAATGGTATACAAAATGAAATTTAATTAAAAAAAAATCGACTTGATTATCCAACTTTGAAGGCGCATAACAAAAAAAATACAAATGCTATCAAGCTGAAATTTTGGGAACACTTATTTTTTACCGTGGTTTCTTTATTTAATTAACAAAATTCGCTAATCTTTGACCTTGTCATCATCCCTATTATCATTATTCATTTTTACTAATACACTTTTTCTTATACATTAATTTACTGTGATATTTGTATAAAATAAACAAAAAAGAAAACCTAAAGGTGCCTAAAAACTAAAGAAAAGATATTATTATATCTTATCTTTAGTTTTTAGGCACCTTCCATATTATACTTTATTACTACTAGGCGATCTGTCTGTTCGTTTATCGATCGACCGATATCCGGAATTCTGGATTCCGGATATTTGGGCTAAAATAACAGATTTGAAAATCGAAGCGTCGAGTTCCGTTTCGTTGCGTCAATGTTAAATCTGACAATACTATTATTTCAAAGGCTTTTATTTTCCACTAGATGACGCCCGCAACTCTGCTGTGCCAAAATTCGTTTATCGTTTAGGAACCATACATTATTCCGGGATGTAAAGTACCTATGCCCTTTCCCCCGACTCAAAGTACCATCGAAGAAATTGATTTATAGCTCGTCGACGGACCTACGTCATTTGGTCGGATTATGTCAACTTAATGGTCGTCATCTGTCGGCTGTGGTTGACAAAACGCGACCAAAATGCGTAGTTTGGCCATCTGCCTACGAATGAATTTTTCTGATAGGACCTTCATACCAAACAGCAAAATCGGTTTGGGCGTGAAGAGTTAACAGACAAACAGACACACTTTCGCATTTATAATATTAGTGTGGATATCTGAATTTTCCCCAGCATTCTCGATTATATTATATTTCTAGCCTAAGGGTGGGTTGCACCAACTTACTTTAACTATAACTGTAACTTTAACTATAACTTTAACTACAGTGCAAAATGTCAAACCTTTGGTCACCGTTAAATATGGCGTCCGACGCCATATTTAACCATAAACGCTCATACTTATAAATAACTAAATTTTTTCGTGAAAATTTACTTAGTTTCATAGTGTTATCTATACTTATAAAATTACATGTCCTGACTGACTGACTGACTGACTGACTGATTCATCATCGCTGAGCAAAAACTGTTAAAGTTACAGCCACGAAATTTGTTGAGTAGGGTTGTTTTATTAAGTAGACACCCACTAAGGAAGGAATTTTGAAAATTTTACCCCGAAGGGGGTGAAATAGGGGTTGAAAGTTTGAATGAAAGTCCCTCATTTCTTGAGTTAGAAACATGAAACTTTATTTTTGGGTTACTGATTAAAAATGAATGAATACGTATTTAAGCGTTTTTGGAAATTCTACCCCCAAGGGGGTGAAATTGGGGTTGAAAGTTTGAATGAAAGTCCGTCATTTCTTGAGTTAGAAACACGAAACTTTATTTTTGGGTTACTGATTAAAAATGAATGGATACGTATTTAAGCGTTTTTGGAAATTCTACCCCCAAGGAGGTGAAATTGGGGTTGAAAATTTGAATGAAAGTCCGTTATTTCTTGAGTTAGAAACATGAAATGTTATGTTTGGACTACTGATTAAAAATGATTGGATACGTGTTTAAGCGTTTTTGGAAATTCTACCCCCAAGGGGGTGAAATAGGGGTTGAAAGTTTAAATGAAAGTCCGTCATTTCTTAAGTTAGAAAAATGAAAGTTTATTTTTGGACTGCTGATTAAAAATGAATGGATAGGAATTTAAGCGTTTTTGGAAATTCTACCCCCAAGGGGGTGAAATTGAGGTTGAAAGTTTGAATGAGAGTCCGTCATTTTTTGAGTTAGAAACATGAAACTTTATTTTTGTGCTACTGATTAAAAATGAATGGATACGTATTTAAGCGTTTCTCTTAATTCTACCTCCAAGGGGGTGAAATTGGGGTAGACAGTTTCAATGAAAGTCCGTCATTTCTTGACTTAGAAACATGAAAGTTTATTGACGTTTGCTTAAATAGGGTCCCGTTTTAACCTTTGTATAAGGAACCACAAAAAGGGTAAAACTATCGATCTTTGTTATTATACTATGTTAACGCGGACGAAGTCGCGGGCAACAGCTAGTTTATTATATTTTTCCTGTCGATTTTTACGGATAATTCAATTTTTTATACTATCAATCCCATTATCTGTAGCTTTAATAAAAAAATAAACGCAGCAGACATATTCTATCAATTACTGTGGTCAAAGTTAAGGTTAAAGCTAAATTAGCCTTAACTATAACCATAACTTTAACCTTAACTTTAACTTTAACCGTGCCTCTGGTGCAACCCACCCTTAAACACATGGGCAATCATTATGTTCACGTCATAACACCATAATGATGATATGGTGTGAACAAATAGCAAGTTTGCCGGCGCTTACCGACACGCACAGGGTGGTTATCGTACACGCAAAATTGTCGAACTAAACCTGAACAATTATAGTTTAAGTCTTAGTACTTTATAATATGAAATACTTTAGTTTGATAATACTATAGGGTTGGTGTGTGTCAGTGTTATTATATAGAGTTCACTGTGATTGTAGCTCAGCGCTTAAGAGCGGTCAAGCTTCCTCACGTCATGAATTTTCCCCGTGTTGGAAACATGTTATTTCCAAGTTTGGTAATAAGACAATGCAGGCTGATATTCACCTGCTTGTCTGACAAGTAAGATGATCGGAGTAAGACGATGCGTCGGGTGGGCATGTAAAAAGTCGGTCCTGCGCCTGACCTCTCGCCAGTCGTGTCGGCTTTCCGTCCCACTAGGTTATGAGTGTAAAAGTAATAGAGAGTGCTCTTGTATACTGCGCACGCACTTGGGCACTATAAAATTACTCCTGCGTAACCTGGCCTGATTTCAATGAAACCGGCCACCGTCACCAAAACCGGTGTGGGAGTTATTATAAGTATAATATTTCGTTTCTGGGTATTGCTGCATTCTGCAAACATATTGTCAATAAATGCAACGGATGCGTACGGTGAGATAAAATCAAACATGATATCATAACATTCTGTCTCTAATTCTAAAACTATTTCGTTGGGCGTTCACCGTGCAAGCAATAAAATAAAAACTACGATATATTTCATAAAATGAAAGCAATTTTAATAAAATATTTTCAATTTTCTAAAGTGCTTAGCTATTTATCTAACGAATTTGGTAAATATTTTCTTTTCAGTTGTACATACGTAATACGCATAGGTTTCATTCAATATATTTTTACGTCTTGTTATTTGGGTAGGAACTAGGAACTTGAATTAAATTTCATGAAGCTAAGCCTTATTTTTCCGTTTTGTATTTTTTATTTTCAATACAAGTCAGACCCGGCCAATACTGTGTCTACAATTGAGAGCTGATATTAATATTAATGAGGTCAATATTGTACTGTAGCTTTTCTAAGCACTCGGCGTACTAAAAAACGTAATCAAAACCACGTTAAAAATTCTTCTACATGTAAATGTACAAGTATTTTTAACATGGTAAAAATTATATTTTATGTATTTTTGACCGTAAGGTCACGGACAAGTGAACTTTATTGTAAAGCAATAAGGTACGAAATCGTTGTAAAAAAAACTGAAAAGTGGTGTCCCGTGGTACTTTGATCAGGGGTATGACGATGCACCAGTCAATGATGCATTGGTAATTTTGATATGCACGTACCATCGAATAAATTTATTCATAGGCAGTTGACGGACCTATGTCATTTGGTCGAATTATGTCAAATCAATGTTTATCGTGATCCGTCGGCCGGGTTTGACACAAGGCGACCAAATTACATAGGTAGGTCCCCCATCTGCCTATGAATCAGCTTCTTTGATAGTACATAAATACACACTGTTTTGCTTATCAGATTCGATTATTTTTATACAAAAATTAGGCAATGCGGTTCACTTATTCTCAAGTTTAAGCGGGACAACGGAACTGCAACCCATTTCATTTAATTTATAAGGTAGGCCGTAGGATGCCATTTACCGTATCTACCACATGATACAACAAGATCCAAGATCTATACAGTCACATACATGTTATTATATCAAGATTACTTGATCTATTTCTGTGTATACCTACAGTACAATAAAGTCTAAAGACATCATGTCAGAGAGATATGGATGTATCTCGTCTCGTCTCGTCTCGGAATAACAGCAGGGTGTTAATTACCGCGCATGTATTGCGTGCCAGGCGCCGCGCGAGGAGGATTACAACTAATAACTTAGCAATACTGTGGATGTTCCATGTTGTCACTTTGTTCAGCATGTAAATTATGTCGAATGTTGAACAGTTATACAGGGTGTAGCAACACTAAGTGATAATACAGGAGTGTACGTGTTCCTTGTAGAGAGTTCACTGTGCGCTGTGCGCTGAAAGACCTTTTTTTTTCTCTTGTATGGGGAAAATCGTGACGCTGCACAGTGGAAAATTTGGGTCCGTATCGGATCAAAAATCTGTAACTTCAAAGTTTTTCATCGTATTGTATTGAGATTTGGCACATGTATACAGTGGTATACAAAGATTTTAAAAATAATCAATCTTTGTATTTTTTTTCAATGTATACATATTTATTTTAGGTTAAAAAAAAAGAAACGAGAAAAAAAGTAATACGAGTAGTTATATTATGTTTATTTTTTATAAATAGGTACTAATATGAGTAAAATTAAGAAAACTTAAACAATTACTTATCACACAAGCATAATAAAATCAAAATCAGTTTAAATAAAATACATAAAATTATAAAATCGTATAGTACCTATTATACCTCACACCAAACTAATTGATCTCAGATTAGACAAATCTTATAATATTATTGGTTTTATATAACTAGGTTTTAGTTATAATGTTGTATCTATTCCTAACTAAAATTACTTCCGGTGTAAATGTAGGATCACCTTCAGGTACCACCTTCAAAAGACTTTGTGCCTCTTCATCAAGATCCTTCACATTTCTCACATAAGGGTTTATTAAACTTGAAAGGTATGGATCTGAAGTATATAGAAGCGTTTTAAATACGTCTTCATTTGTAGCTATACGGAACATTTTCTGGCATGGTGTAGGCGCATATTTCTGCAGTCTTTATTGCGCGACTCTTGTGCATCTTCCGACAGTTGCCCAATAGGAAGATCAGAAAAATGTTTGATCACGTTTTCTCCGTGTATAAGTAATTTGTGCACGGAGGATAGCATGTAGTACCAATCATAGTTACTAACATAAATTCGCGCAGTTTCTAAGGCATAAACTCCAAAATTTTCGGGATCGATCATCATTCCAGAAGATAGAGCTTGTAAAATAATAGACAAGCGTTTAATCAATGTTTCATCAACACCTGTTATGTTCGCCGAGCAAGTGTAATTGTAAAAGAACCTTCGTGCTGTATTTCCATTACCTGAGTTTCCACTTATTTTCCTCGTTCACCAGAAGTTGGTGGCAGTGAATGTGCTTCAGACTACGGAAACTGCACTGAATATCCTGACTCCAGCCAGCTTATATTATTCCGAATAAATTTGTCCTTTTTCCGTGATGCTTGAGCCTAGCGCTTATTGAAAGAAGGCAGAATATGTCTTTGAATGTCACCAATTACAAAACACAAGTAATTATTTTCAGAAACATTTAATGTTTGCTGTAGAACTATGGACAACGATTCCAAGGTTCTTTCACGCTCGATATAGGGAATGATGAAATCGCCCTACAGTTGAAAATTGACATTTTAATGGAAATAACCAATTTAAATAAGTGTCACTTAATATGAAATACACGCTGAAGTGTGCAATTTGAAGATATTTGCTTCCCCTTATATTATACTGGTTTTTTAGATATGAAATACGTACTAATATCAATGTTATGCATATTTACTTACGCAGGACGAGTGCAGAATAGATGATAAGCTATTGCTATCAAAATATTGTGATTAATATTGATTTTGTAAACTATGTCAGCAGTAACCGCAAAAGATACCGAATTATCTACTCCGACCTCTATCACATTTTTTGCCATAACTTCCAGGACCGCAAACTTCCGCAGCTGATTTCTTTAATTTTTCATTTATGAATTGTTAGGCTATCAAATAACACATAAAGTTGCACGTGGGGAGACTTGGGTAAATGTGAAAACCTTCGACGAAAAAAAAAGAAGTGAAAAATAGGGTATGTCAATTTTTAAGTACTTACTCAAAAATAAAAAGCATATTAAAAAAAGTTAATAACTTATTAATAAAAACATAAAATATCCTTTTTAAAAATGTATAAAACTGCATGCATGTGCTAAATACTTTTTTCACAATATTCATTTGAATTATGTGTATGCAAACATTTGAATGAGCCATCCGCTACTTCAACTTACTTCAACCTATAAAAAAAAAATATGCAGTTTTAGTACAAAAAATGTCTGATTAGGATTATTTGGTTATTAGAGTATCGAATGCAATAAATATTTCATTCAAATTGTGATACTTTTAAAAACCATTTATGATATGCTCTAGTTCTACCATTTTCCATAGTGCGCTGGGGCGCTTTCCCATACAAAAGTAAAAAAAATGTCTTTTAGCGCCGCTACTTTCACAGTAGACTCTCTATAAGGTACATACACCCTAAAGTAATATCACTTAGTTTTGTTACATGCTATATAGATAAGTAATATTTAATACTTCGATCGGGGATTCTTGGAAATGCTACTCGTATTGTATTCCATTGTTGTCGCGATCACCGGTGCTCGTATGGGGCTTGATGGGTCAAAATATTTATTAATGGCATAAAAGTGCCAATTCATAAAATTACTTCATTTGAGCAGGCGCTAGGAAGAGTTGAGTATGCAAAAATATAAGGATGAATGTTGCCAGGATTCATATTGGAACTTTTGACCATTTTTTTTATTACTCGAGTAACATAACTACCAAAAAATATTTTCAGCCACAACAACGTTTTACTTGTAAAATTATTTAATCATTTTTCTATCCAACCAAACCGAAATCAAAATGGCTGTGAGATTTCTTGTTCCATTACCGTCACTGCTAATTCGACCGAGAATGTTGATGGATAGTGAAACGTGTAATACAAGTAACGTAAAAAACATTTCCTTCATAATTGAAGACATGAGTGGATAAAGCAGGTAACAAGTTGAAAACTGAAGTGTTTTTGCATAAATGGAGGCTTTAGGATCGAGAAAATGATTTGAAATAAATAAAAAATTAATTATATTATGTACAGCTAGATATATGAGTCAGATGATGAAGTAGGTAAATTACGAGGTTTGTTCAAATTATAAGGGAAAAAATGAATATTTACTCTTATGTTGTAAAATTTAACTCAAATTTTACAACATAAGAGCAAATATATACCTAGTTCATCCACTCATATCTCCAATTTTCCGGTTTTCCGCGGGGAAGCCTTTTGCTCTCCATCAATCATCCGGGCTTTGCCGAAGCAACAGATAGCAAGCCAAAAGACTTTCCACTGATTAGTTTTCACACGCCTCACTAGCATTGAAGCATCGATAGGGTCATATAAACTCCCACACCGGTTTTAGTGACGGTGGCCCGTTTCATTGAAACCAGGCCTGTTACGCAAGAGTAATTTTATAGTACCCAAGTATGTGCGCAGTACACAAGAGCACTCTCTATTCCTTTTACTCTCATAACTCAGTGGGACGGAAGACCAACACTACTGGCGAGAGATCAGGCGCAGGACCGACTTTTTAATACATGCCCATCCGACGCATGGATCATCTTACGTATCGTCCTAACCAAACTTGGAAACAACATGTTTCCAATGCAGGAATCGAACCCACGACCTCCGAGTCAAGAGCCACGCTCTAAACCACTAGACCACGGAGGCGTTAGGCGATAGGGTCAGCTCACATTGCAACGCGAGAGGCGACGCGATTAATTTTTAGTTAGAGATAACAAAATTGGAATAGGCAGCCCAACACCATGGGCAACTATTGAGATGGGTTTTAGCTCGAGAGGACGCATTAGATTCGTGTTTACTGTGAGAATGACTAGATTTTTAACAATAATTGTTTTTTGAAGTTTTCTAATATACTTAATATATAAAATTTTCTCCCCATAGTATTTGTGCGCGATCTACTCAAAAACGGGTCAACAGATTTTAATGAAATTTTGTATGTACATTCGTTAGGCCTGAGAATAGGTTTTTATTTACTTTTATATGATACTAGAAATAATTTATACTTATGGCAAAACAACATTTGCCGGGTCAGCTAGTTTTTAGGGTTCCGTACCCAAAGGGTAAAAACGGAACCCTATTACTAAGATTTCGTTGTCTGTCCGTCTGTCCGTCTGTCTGTCTGTCTGTCTGTCGCCAGGCTGTATCTCAAGAACCGCTATAGCTAGACTTCTGAAATTTTCACAGATTGTGTATGTTGCCGCTATAACAACAAATACTAAAAACAAAATAATATTAATATTTAAGGGGGGCTCCCATACAACAAACATGATTTTTTTAGCCTTTTTCGCTCGATATCAATAATGGCAACAGGTAGGCACTCTAAACTTTCACAAAGGCCTTAAATGTATGTATCATTTAATAATTCATAATATTATTTAAATAAAATAAAAATTTAAGGGGGGCTCCCATACAAAAAACACAACTTTTGGCCAATTTTTGCTCTATAACGGTACGGAACCCTTCGTGCGCGAGTCCTACTCGCACTTGGCCGAATTTTTATATTTACATCTACTTTGTTAAATCTTAATCTCATTTTACTTTCTTCTATAATAAAACTTAAAATTCGCACCTTCCAATATTATGATACTAAAATATATTTTTATTGACATTTCAATACACTGTTTATTTATTTATGTTACTGTAATAATTTTTACAGCTGATAAGGATTTAAATATTACTTTGAAACATTTTTATTCTTCTAGTAATTTTATTGTAATATTTTTCATTTTATCGTTCATTTTATCGTTTCGTTTCAGAGTGAAGAACTTTAGAAACAGTCAAATTACTCGTAATCCCACCAAAACATGAAATGTAAAAGGAGCCAAGCAAAATATTGCATAGCTGTAATAAGGTCTGCAAAATATTGCTTAGCTGTAATTGTCGAACGAGAGTGTATATCGCAGTACTGATTGCATTTATATTTTAATCGAATTTAATTATTGTTTCATTGTTAACGTTGTTAATACTATTTTTTATTTAATCAATACCATTTCATTATAACAAATATGCAGTCGAAACTCATACTGTTCTTGCAAAGTTACAAACATAAAAATGTTTTCTTTTATTTAATAAACTATTATATTTATTATTATTATGTATATTGCTTTTCAGTTTTTCGGTTTCCCTGCCTAAAGGATGAAAACGGGACCCTATTATCACAGTGCAAATAGTTATTTACACTGTGCTATTATCAATAAATAATAAAGTCTTCGCTGTCTGTCCGTCGTCCATCTTTATGTCACCAGGCTGGATCTCGAGTACCGCCATAGCTAGGTAGTTGCAATTTTCACAAATTATGTATTTCTGGTATCGTTATAAAAGCTAATAGTCCAATTCAAATAAAATCACACGATTTTTCCCCTATTTTGCACTATATCCATAATGGTAACAGTAAGGTTTTTGAAAATTTCAGAAAATACTCAGCTGTATATTAACTTTAATAATTAATAATAAAAATTAAATATACTTATTATTTAAGGGGGGCTCCCATACAAATTTACGGTACGGAACCCTATGTATGCCAGTCCGACTCGCACTTGGCCGGTTTCATAATTTTTCCTTTCATTGTAAATAAAGACCTATCCGGGTACCAAATTTAAAGGTTCTAAGTCTGCTAGAAGTACCTTAGAATTTTGATGATCTATAAGTCAGTGAGTGACAAAATGTAGTAACTTTGACCATCCGTAACTATTAAACTATTTATCGAAATTTCATATAATTTGGAAGTTAACCTTCAAGCGGGCGCGCGCCTAAAAGACGTCGTAGGCGAATTTGGGAAACAAAACACTTTTCATTCAACATTATTTATTATTTCATAAATTAAATTATCACTCTTTTTAAAAGTAATCAGTTTACCCAGAAAATTAAATGTATTTTTAGTAAAAACTTAGTTATACAATCCGGTGACCCAAAGTAGCTTAGCTTGTGTGAACAGGGGCAGAAAAATTGAGAACGGAATTTTCTTATCCTAGTTCAAATTTTTTCTTCTTCTAGCAATAACACTCGATGTTATTGGTCAACGACGACTTAGTTTTATAAATAAACATAGAATTTGCCTCAATATATGAAAACTACATATAAAATTATAAGAGGCGCGCGGAGTCTTTTCGACGCCGGCGCCGAGACCAAAAGAATTAAGCTCCATGCTGCAAAAGGGGTCCGGAGAGTAAGTGTAAACTATTTATTTGGCAGATAGATAAATTATGAAAAGCTTATGAGAGATGATACGGATTCAACGGGAAATATCGATAATATGAACGAAAATGTATTGAGAGGAGTCGATTCGACGTCGCGCGACCGCTTGAAGGTTAAGCTAGTTTTAATACTTGCTCCTAGTGACCGAAATTCTGAATCCCTAGCTTTGTTAACATCGAAGATAAAGGGGGTGTGAAATAGCTGCGAACTGCTTCGAGAAAAGTATGGTACGGCCGTGCCTTTGGTAAAAAGCTTGGCTGGGGCACTACCGTGCCCCCAGATTAGCCAGTAGTCAGTACGCTCGCCATGAACTTTAATCACTTTTCGGACGGTTGCATTTCGTTTTAAGCCTCAAAGGACATTTTTGTGCACGTTTCGTCTAGTAATTCCACCTGAGGAATGTTACATGTTTGAGTTTTCATTTCATCTCACTTTTCGTGAGCAGTTCCTCAATGTCATCAAATCAGTAATAAGAAACTACTAAAATATGTTAGAAAATAGTAAAAATATCTTAGTATCATGTGTTTTTCCGGGACTAAATTGTCCCCAAAAAGGCGTCCAAATATGCCTGAGCCTATTTGGATGCTGACGAATAATAAGGCGAAAAGTTGCAACAGACAGGAGGACAAACAAATATAATGATAGGCACACAGTTGTACATAAACAGATAGACAGATATGCATCTATAATAAAAGTGTGGACTGTGGATAAGGATTCTCATGATGTCTGACGAGAACTGAATAACAAATCGTCTAAGTTTTATTTCGAAATTCAAAGCCATGTAGCTGTAGTCGAACTTTTGGTATCGATTCTTCAAAGTAGTGAGACACGTGACCACTCTATCTATTGAAGTTCATATTGAAAATTCACGTAAACCGTAATTTTCCTTAAGGGGCTAACTTTTCTGTGTAAAATATTATACTGTATTTTTCTAGCAGTTTTGTTTGTTTTGCCCCAAAAAACGTATTATATTTCATCTCAATTATTGGATAGAGCTACTCAAACATAAAAACAGACAAGTGCACTAGCTCGCTTTTAGTTTAGTACGCATGATATTTCTTTTAAAGTCTTAGCTCTAAGGCGAAGCCAAACGAGCGTAATTTGTGAGTTGTGAGTCGCAGAATTTCGGTTCGGCAGAATTCTGCTGCATTCAGTTTCATACTAAAGTCCTGTTTGATTCACACGAGCGTAATTTTGTGAGTCATGATTTGTATGAAAATACGCGGCAGAAATTCTGCGACTCACAACTCACAAATTATACGCTCGTTTGGCTTCACCCTGAGTCAAGAGCCGAAACGGCGTATTGCGTATAACATTGTTGATTTCATAGTTACGAAATACGTTTTATTTCTAAATCGAATAAAAATTCAGAATTATCCTGACTATTACACCCACCAGCTACGATTAATATAAACGGCGGTTAGATTTTCTGCTGCTTCAATAAAGGATGATTATTTTCCGTGACAGGTATATTTTTTGGAGCAAGAATATTCAATTTGGGGAATCCCCCTTACTGTTTTAACTCAGAGGTTCCATGAGATTGATCTTTATCTCGTATATATAGGAACCAGTCAGGGGTAAAATAATTCTGGATGGAAGCGAGGGTTCCCAAATCACTGTCACTCGTGGTCCAGTTATTAATGTCACGGCGACGTGACAGCTGGCCAATCACAGATATGGTCCATATTCTGAGCGTTGCATTTCTCTGTGGACGACTTGAAATATTGAGAGTACATTTTCCATCAAAAGATCTGAAAATGCGCCCTTAAAAGGTTTTGATTATTTATTCTCAATCAATAATGTATTAGTTGAATGTGTAATGTATTAGTTCATGGACGTATAAAATTAGATTAATCTCACAATACCTACTACTCAAGCTTATTACTTGCTTTAGCCTAGCTATAGCCCTGAGAGATACAAGTACACAATATACACTGAAATAATATAAGCTCCCTTTTGGTGTAATTGTAAGCACTAGCTGATTTTCCACTAAGCAGAGTTAGGTACACATCTTAATCCATATAAAAAGTAAGCTCGACGTAAAAGCTCGAAGAAAAGGCATAAGCATAATAAAATTAATTAAGCGTGGAAAACGCGTGGAAAACTTCAGCTTTATAAATTACCGCTCCGAGTGTAACTTGAAGTTATAGTCTTAAGGCTGACCTAATTTTAACCACATAAGTAATTAGTTTTATACCCATGTGTGAATGATGATATTTAGAAGTAACGTTTTTTGTGGGAAAAAATTGTATATGTATAGTAAATATTTCAATAATTAATACGGTTACTAAGATAATAATGTTGTAAATAATGATATAATTCGCAAAGTTCTTGCCAACTAAACTACACCTGGCTTATTTCGTTTCTAGAAAGTATCCAAAACAAGCAGAAGTAATAATATACCTACTGTATATCTACCACGATGTGTTGTGAATACAAATCATCACACAAATCAACACACATTCCAAACTTTGCTTTTATCAACAAGTAAAGCGAATAACTCATAAAAGTAAAACTGAAGTGAGAATTATGACACGATAGGACCATTTAGTGAAACAATAAAGACCTGTTGAAAACGTCGATTGCCGTCTCACTCGCACCCGTTGGGTTCGTATCTTACGTCGCGTGTACGTGGGGTAGGACGACCGCGCGCGGCAACACTCGGGCACTCACTGAACGCGGCCTGCGATCTATAAGGCGCGCCCAGAAGTAGGGCGGCAAATACAATCGGTCACCTTTTGCTTTTTAGTGTAATCAAGGTAACTTGATAACTACTAAAAATAATCATAATTGAAAATATGAGTGGAAACAGTGGATAACTAACGTTTTATAACATAAGGGCTTGTTACTCAACTACTTGATTATCTGGCTAAGATATCTGGCTACAACATTTGATTGATTTTAATACAGAAACGAAAATAAACTAACACCTCCCACTCCGACCGGCACAGGTGCGGCAGGTGGGTGTTGCACGGTGTTTGTGTGCGCGCGACTAAGCGTAGGCGAATTATAATTGCATAAGTTGATAAAAAAATGTATGTAATAACTTTCCGGCAGTCCACGAGTGGCACAAGTATTTCTTAAAAAAAAAACGGTTGTCTGTAAAGTCGGTTTACTGACGATAGTTGAACGTGACAACGTGCCTCTTTGTCGCTCGTTCCGCGCTCTCGCTTGCACTTCAAGCCTTAAATGGAACACCTCAGAGCGAGGTTTTCGTGCGTGCAGCCGGCTCCATCGAATTATAAGACGTTGTCACGTCAAAACTCATTTCCCCGACTGTACATTTCTGCTTAGAACAATTTTCCCCGACTGTACATTTCTGCTAAGCAACTCATTTCCCCGACTGTACATTTCTGCTAAACAACTAATTTCCCCGACTGTACATTTCTGCTTAGCACAATTTTCCCCGACTGTACATTTCTGCTAAACAACTCATTTCCCCGACTGTACATTTCTGCTTAGCACAATTTTCCCCGACTGTACATTTCTGCTAAACAACTCATTTCCCCGACTGTACATTTCTGCTTAGCACAATTTTCCCCGACTGTACATTTCTGCTAAACAACTCATTTACCCGACTGTACATTTCTGATAAACAACTCATTTCCCCGACTGTACATTTCTGCTTAGCACAATTTTCCCCAACTGTACATTTCTGCTAAACAGCTCAAATGGAACGCCTCAGAGCGAGGTAACGCCGCATATTGCGTCATGTTTTTTCGTGCGCGCAGCCCATATCGAATCATAAGACGTTGTCACGTCAAAAACCATTTTTATCCATAAACCATTTTACATGGAGAGTGTGTATGTTTATATTCTCTTAGCATTATTTTCGATTCACCGAAACCCAAATTCGACCCGTATCTGTTATTGTCAACAATAACGACTTCAGAGGAAAAGGTTGCGATGTTTGTTTGAAACCAAACCCGAATTAACTTATTTGCTGAGACTTTGACAAATCACTGCTCCTATTCAAAGTTTATAACTAGAGTTCTGTAGACTCTAATTTTAAACTATGCAGACTCTAAATTCTACTCGAATGCCACTTTCGAAATTTCACTGTCTTATAGAAAATTTGCGTAAAATTATATAAAACACGTGTTTCATCTTAATAAGAGAATAATGACCGGTTTAATTTTTTATTGATTGCTACAGGAATAATAATATAAATAGGCACTAGAATGCAATTCAGTCCATTCCAGTACCCGTTTACATTATTCCATTAGTAATCCAGCGCTGCATTGGATTACTGGATTGAAATAATGAAAATCGGCACTAATATTCGTAGGCTGTGGTTTCATTTGGCATTTGCTACAGAATGTACGCGCCTACGCCGTAGTATTGATGCTGCATGCGTAGGCTGATCCTAGTGTGTGTGTTGTTGTGTGTGTACTGTGTAATGTTTTTTTTTTTTTTAATGTATGATGAAAGCATTATTTCAAAATAATATTAGCTCGATGCACTCCTTCACCATAATATAAACTATAACTGTGCAAAATTTCATTCACCTACGTTTCCCCATTTTTCGTCAAAAGGGATACAAAATTTTTCGCTCGCGTATTAATCATAAGTATTACTATAATATAAATTTGTTTAATTACATAACTCTCTCTTTCTGTGTCTCAAACTTCGTGTTATACGGATGACATAATATGATTTACGTTTTAACCCGGGGTCAATTTTAACTTGATGCAAGTAAATATTATATAAAGGAATGAACTTTTTATATAAAGTGGTATTATATAGGAATAATACAAACCTGTAATGTTCATGGACACTCGAAACTTTTGTGGTGATGCAAGAGTCTTCAAAATTCGATAGCAACGTACAATCAGAAAGGATTTACTTATAAATATATATTTTACCTACCCAGAAAGTCAACTCTCTTCAAATTATAAGTTACTGTGAAAACATATAACAATTTTAATAAGGTAAAGCGAAATAAATTACGATATCCAGAATAAGCATATGTGAGCGAAAATACAGGCCACATCTCAGATATAGGTCAGTGCTGGGAGTAAGTATCTGAATAGAAGAGACAAAATAACTACCTAGAATAATGTGAAAATTGATAGTATAATATCAAAATCTAAGGGTCAATTCAAACCGTAACGCGACAAGGCGAGGCGAGGTGCGGTGCGGCATACACTTGTTTGGATTTGACAGATTTGATTTCAATTGCGTGAGACGCGTCTTGCGAATCTGTCAAATCCATATTTTAGAAATGCATCGCGTTGCGGTCTGAATCAACCCTAAGCTGTAATTGATAAGGTAGGTAAATAATAGTATTTTAAAAAGATAAAACTGAATCCAAATGGAAAGCAATTAAAAATTTAAATTCCTTATCTCAGAAACTCAACACCGATTTTGATGAAACGTACAGTACTCCCTAAGTTGAACAATACCTAGTACCTTTCGAAATTTGGAATATTTGTTCAGACGCTGATATAGACTAACTTAAACGAAAACTGGGCAGTTCTGGAAATATTACATACATTATACAATATACATGTTACGCGTCATATTGATAACCTCTTTGTTTGAAGTCGGTTAAAAAGGAACCACAAACAGTAAAATTATTTCTTGAAAATACCAAAATTTACGTCACGGATTGGTACGAGTAGGGGTCGATTCAGACCGCAACGCCACACGTAGATATGCATTTCTAAATTTGTACTGAATAATTGACAGATTTTGTGTTGCAAATCTGTCAAATCCATACTTTATAAATACATCTACGCGTCGCGTTGCGGTCTGAATTAATCCTTAGGTATAAAATGTGTTAGTACGGAGTGTCCTCTCTACAAAGTTCTACTCGTGTATTCACTGCACATTCAACGCACGTTCCGTTTTCAGACGTCTGAGACGCTCAGAGTACTGGTGACAGGATTCCATGAATTTGTGTTTAGCTTTTTCCTTATATTGCTTCTATTGCAATGTGGGATATGCAGTTTAAAATTACTACTATATGCGGAATGGCAGACCCATTAAAAAGGTATATTTTTATAACAAAAAGTAAAAATTAGAATAAGACTTTTGTATGACCCTCCATTATAAAGAAGGCTTTTATAATATGTTTATAATATTATGTACTTACCGTATGTGTGTGCACCTCAGGAGTCAGGATAGCGAAGTATTGTTGGATTTGGTCGACATAACTAGTAACACATCATAATATTTACACTGTGATAATATAATAAAGACTGCTGCTGTCTGTAATAATTATTCCTGGATGTTAAACGCCACGTGGCCAGTAGATGATACTGCAGATTTAAAAACCTCAAGTCATAGATATGGAGGGTAGATGTGTCATGGCGAACAAATTAAATTATTTGACAATTAGTTTTTTTTTCTGTTTTTGATTGACATTGATATTAAAGTCGTTATAGTTTTTTTTCTCTGGATAGTAATGGCAATTTTTTTTTCTTCTATTGTTATTAATATAATTAATGTGTGGCTATCTTTTAATTATGACAAATATAGAATTTATAAGTATTAAATTTTGCATGCTTCCAAAGCAGAATGTTTGATACTGTATAATATAACTTACTTTAAGATCTTTGTAACAACATTCTTTGCAAATAAATGATTATTATTATTATTATACGTAAAAGGCTTTTACCCGCGGCCCTCAAGAAGTAGGTAATACTAGAATTAATAATGTGCATATTGCATTTTACATTTGAGATATACACGTATCCCAAGCAGCAACCAAGCGTAATGAACATCTAAAAAGCAGACAATATAGCACTTAACGCTGTTTTAGAGCTGTATAAGAGCGTTGTAGAGATATTGTAGTGTTATAATGTCGGTTTAGGGGTAATTATTCAGCTCTAGCTGTATTAAGTCTGTATTAAGAAGTCAAAGTACGCTTAAAGTTCTAAATCAGTGTATCGAAACTGTCATGTACAGCTTTAAGTTTCCTGTAACGCTTTGATCCGAATTTTAGTATTAAAGCTGTACAATAGCTGTATTATGCATACCGTCACTTACTTAATACAGCTTAGAGCTGTATTATGGTGGTCCTCAAATCTTATTGCTGTATTATGGAGTAGCCAAACTCTCTTCTACAGCTTCTTTTTATGGTGTAATTGTTCACCCTTTTACAGACTAAAGCTGCATAATTTCTCTCTTTGACAGTAATAAACAGCAATAATAGTAAATTTATTCCTTTATACAGCCCATCAACCGCTTAAAGCTGAATACTATATCCATTACCTACATAGTACAGCTATTAATGCTATAAGACCATCAAAATAGAATTTAGGCTGCATAGCAAATCGTCGCCATTTTATCAATTACAAATCGAAGATTAAGAACATGAGTACATAAAAATTAGACTAATGTTATTATATTTATCAATATTTTTAGTTTGTCGAACAACCTTCTATGCACCAACGAGGCTCTACGTAAATTAATTCAAACTTTTTAATTTCTAACCTATAAAAACCATATTTAGTAACCTTATTTAATATATCTTCCTTGATTATTTTGCTGGCGCGTTTATTTTTTATCACAAAACATATATATATAACCACAATAAATTTATTTTTGCACGATAATGCACTGTATCCTGCCCCCATCGAATCTCCTTAAACACAGCGTTTATAATATGTTACTTCAATCAACAGTTATTATAAACGCCATCATTAAAATATATCTTCTGTTTCGTTTTAATTCTTTTGTAAATCTGTTCAACAGACTTTTTACAGCGTAAAGCTGAACAAGTGAGTTACAATGGAATAATTGGAGTGTATTGGTTTCTTCGTACACCATAGTACAGCTGAAAAACAGCTATTATACAGCCTATTTTTGCTTATACAGCTACTGTACAGCCAATATAACGCAAAACACTGTATAATTTGTGCCCATTTCAGGGGTATAAGGGCTGTATAAGCGCTTATACAGCCTTTATGCAGCCCGTAAATACAGCATTAAGAGTATAAACGACCTTTAATACAGCTGTTATACAGCTTGTGATGCTGCTTGGGATGCGATATAATAATTTAAAGTTTCAAACTCTAAGCGATTTTGCATTAATCTATCAATACTAGGCAACACTATATTTATCAGTTTTGTCTTTAATTTATATTTCCACCTTACCTGTTGTGGTCTCGGTATTTATTTTCCTCTGACCTATCTAAATGTTGACATAATTTAAATCGTTTGGAAAAAATCGACCAGCGAAAATATACTCACATAAATCTCTAATTATTTTTTAATAGAAACAAAACTTGACTAGATAGATTTATTTACAAACGTGGCGGTCAAATAGCACCATACAAAAGCCTAATCCAAAAACAGCCTAACTTTCTCCAAATATGGGCCTTTAATGTCCTTTTTGAAAGCCGTTAAAAATCACAGGGCATTTCTCCTAACGCAATATGAGTAATACACGTTTATAGGAAGCCGTTTATGCGAGATGGCTCATAAAATCCAGTGACATAAAAAAATACCCCGGGACAGCAGAAGCCATCCATTCCAGTTTACGGTCCAGACGACCCCGGGCTTTCAATCAATTCTATGAAAATGTTACTTTTACGAGCATAATAAAACATAAATGTATCTATTGATCTAAACCGCCTATTAACCAGCGCCGATTCGGGTACGCGATAAAAATGTTCGATGTTTTTTTACATGAACTTTTTGCCAATGGCAAATTAATAATGTATGTGAAGTCAAAAATGTAATACCAGTATTTTAGTTACATATTATATGATATACTAGACGTTCCGCGCGGTTTCGCCCGCGTAAATTAGATATTTTACAGACAAATTAGTCCACAAAATATATCCTATGATCCTTCACGTGGTCTACTTCTTATCTGTGCCAAATAACATAAAATTGCTCCAGTACTTCGCGAGATAAGCCCTTTATAATAAATTTCCCCTTTTTTTTCACATTTTTCTATATTTCTTCTTATTAGTCTTAGAGTGATAAAATATGACCTTGCCATGCCGACCATGATATATAGCCTTTCTCGATAAATGGGCTATCTAACACTAAAATAATTTTTCAAATCGGACCTGTAGTTCCTGAGATTAGCGCGTTCAAATTGGCCCTTTCAAATAATTTCCCCCGATTTTTCCATATTTTCCTCTATTTATTCGCTCCTAGCGTGAAAAAAGCCTATAGCCTTCCTCGATAAATGGGCTATCAATGTAGCAAAAAATTCTTTTGCGTGTACGAGGGTAAAAAGAGAGGGGAATATGACTTCCTAGTCCCTATCATATGCAGCGCCTAATTTACGGACCTGATTCCTATACTAAAAAAAAATTAAGCATCCCAAAAACGTGCACAACTCAGCTAAAAAAGTTTTAACTTTAAAAATATTTCTAATTGCATCACTCGAAGATAAAATTGTCTAACAAAAGATCTGAATGAGTACGTATTGGGAAAAAAGATGGAATAAAACACGACATGAATAGCGCGGAATTTATCATTCGAAGTTCGATCGCTCGTTTCGGGAATCGTTCGGGCAACAGGCGGCCAATTTTTTAGTTTTGCTTCTCTGTTGTACGTTACATGGATAATATCCATACTAATATTGTAAATGCGAAAGTGTGTCTGTCTGTCTGTTACCTCTTCACGCACAAATCGCTGAACTGATTTTGATGAAGTTTGGTATGGGAATACTTTGAGATGCGAGAAAGGACGTGGGATACTTTTTATCCCGGAAAAATGTACGGTTGCGCCGCGATAAACAATTTTTGTCGCAACGGAGTTACGGCCGTCATCTTTTTTTTTGAAGTGAAAACTTCTTTAGCGGCGTTGAGCACTTTTGTGGGATGAAACTGTGAAACTCGCGTCAGATTCTCGTGCTGATCGAAAAACCTTGGAAATACCGTAAGACGGTTGGAGAGTAGTGTTGTAACATCGAAATTGATTAATCGAACAATCGATTGTTTTTTTTTTGCAACCCGTCTTTTTTTTATGACAACGTCGATCCGATTCTCTATCAATTAATTTCTCTGGTAGTATTTACCTCAGTAAAAAACATTTGCGGGCACAATAGTATTGTTGTCAAAGTATTAACATTAGTCTATAATATCGCGTTATCTGGGGGCACGGGAGTGCCCCAGCCAAGCTTTTTAGCAAAGGAACGGCCGAACCATACATTTCTCGAAGCGGCTCGCGGATATTTCATACCATGATATCTGAAAACGTTTTACGGCAGAAATATTGCTTATATAGGCTTGGCTGTCTTTTTACATATTTTGTTACGCGAACAAAGCTGCAAACAAAATCAAGCAATTTTTCATGGTCTATTACGTCTTTTTACGTATGCTAAGAATTTCGTCTCATTTCCTTATTCACAACACGTGAAGGAATTTGAAAATATTTATCCCGTAGGTACTTTTAAAGTAGAAGGAAAACGAGAAGAAAATATGCTTTGTGAGGTGTGAAAGAATTTTCCTGCACTTTAGCAAGCGGGCGTCCACAATTTACGCAAAGCATCAAAAATCGTCAACTATTTCTCACGCAAATTATTTTGTTACTAGATGACCTGGTGAACTTCATATCGCTTTCTTTCTAGTAAAAACCTTCTCTGGGGCCTGAGTCAAAACGAATTCGTAATCGCTTCGTTATAGAATCGCCGATGAAAATGTATGGAATTGACATAAGCGTTCGTTAATATGACGTTGATGTTCGACTCGTCTTATGTCAATTCCATACATTTTGATCGGCGATTCTATAACGAAGCGATTACGAATTCATCTTGACTCAGGCCCCTGGACTTCCACGAATATTTCAAGACTAAAATCAGCCAAATTGGTTCAGCCGTTCTCGAGTTTTAGCAAGCCTAACAAAATTAAAATTATTTTTTAAGTAAACATAGAATATTTTACTCCTGACTATACTTGCCTTCATGACAACAACATTTGAGACTAGTTATAATTGCGATCCCTACCTAAATAATGAAATATATCAGGATAATAATATTTCTGTCACTATGTGGCTGTGACCCTCAAATTATGGATTTTCGTACCCTATTTGGTATTCAGCTTAGGTTTGTTCCTCGCCCTAATGTAATATCTAGATTGTGTTAGAATACTCATATTTACTGCGAATTTTTAGGAACTTTTGGAAATGCTACGGGGTAGAGCGGGGTGGTTGTTACAGTGGAGTTCCACCGATTCCTCAGAGCTCGCGCGCGCAGTATCAGGTCACACAGCGTAGGAAATGCGTGGTGGCCACAAAAGAAGATATTTCGACCGAGCTAGGTGGTATACTCGGTAAGGCCGAAGCCCACGTAATAGATTTTCAACGTAATAGATTTTAATAGATTTCAGCTTTCAGATTTATCTATTTTCCCCAAAAAAATAGATTTCAGCTGTCGTACATATATATACTGACGCACTTAGAAAACTTCGATAGAGCGTTGCAGGAAAACTCAGGACACCTAATCTAAATTCGTATTATTAATTCCGGACAGGACTCATAATCTACATTCGTAAATATTAATTTAGACTGTCCAGAAAACTATACCATATTATCATGATGTATGCGATACGCTCCATACAGCATGATACGGTATAGTATCAATGATACTGACTAGCGTTTCCAGCTGTGTGAAGCCGGCCTTAGTGATTCTGCACACCCAAAAACATAAGAATTACGAACATAAAACAAATCCCAATATTCTTTTTTGCTGACCTGTGTTATTGAAGTGAAAACTTCTTTAGCGGCGTTGAGCACTTTTGTGGGATGGGTAAAAACTGTGAAACTCGCGTCAGATTCTCGTGCTGGTCGCAAAACCTTGAAAAAACTTGGTTGGAGAGTAGTGTTTTGTGTCGAACTCGAACTCGAACTCGAATTGATTGTAAGGGTTTCGATTAATAAAAAAAAAATCGATTTTTTAAAAATCGATTTTCTTAAAAAATGGGTTAAAAATTTAATCGATTGTAAGGGTTTCGATTAATTAAAAAAACGATTTTTTAATAATCGATTTTCATAAAAAATGAGTTAAAAAACGCACAACGTTAATAATCAAATTTTCACTTCTGCCGGCACTCCCGGAGTGCAACCCGTCTTTTTATCCAAACATAATAAAATAATGAAACCAACAATGTTGCAACAAAGTGTATTACGAATAATTCGGAAATGAAAAAAGTCGGTTGGAAAGTTAGCAATTGCAATACGTATTAAAAACGAACGCTCCGAAAACAGTAGCTACTTACCGAACTTTTAATATTAAAAAGTTTCCGCCCCAGCTGTGGATGTAGTATGTACGAACTCTAGAACAGCACGGAGTCAAAGAGCTAAAATTACAACATTCTCCATCTTATTTACCAGAAATTTACCAGCCTATTAATTGCACCTTTGCTTTATTATTATTTTGTATTTTTACAAATAACAATACGAGTGACACTCGGGACTGCCGCGGCAAAACTATTCCATAGAATTTTTTATCCACTTATGCAATTATAATTCGCATACGTCTAGTCGCACCCAAACAAACACCGTGCCGAAGTTTGGCAACGTCGCGCCGACCGGCACAGCTGCGGTGCGGCAACGCCGAACTAAAACGACGTTAGACGAAAGTTAGGTGTTTTCCGTTACGGAATTTCTTGATTCGTTCGCCGCGCTCAAAGTCCGCGATAAAAGATAATATGCAATAGCTTAAAAAATATTGAAACCATGTTGCTATATTTTGTCTGGTGTCTGTTACAGTCGAAAAGACGCTTAAAAGACGTACTTCAATAGATAAGGATTTAAAACGTGGGAGTGCCTCCGCTGCCGGCGCCGGCTCCCAAAAATATCAGTAATGGGAACCGGCGGTAAGTATACTGCCGGCAGCCGAGATATAAAACAACGGCTGCCGGCGCTGGCACTCAAAATGGGAGCCGGTGATAATGCGTAAAGCACTAGGTTCCAGTGCCGATACACAAATTTTAAAAAGAAATAATTGTAATCTCAAATATATTCGACTTTACCGACTTCAAAAGGTGAAGGTTAGGTACCTATTTGTTCGGCTATGGATATTTTAGTTTTTTGTTATGCATTTTCTTAGCTACCTTTTTTCAGCTACCAAAAAGTAAGATTTTGCACCACAGCTACAGTTATAAACCCCGTGGTATACTTCCGAAGGTACTGAACAGAACTTCAGATTCCTTATACCTACATGTTAGAGAGTTTCAGCGTTGTTTAAAGAAGCAAAGATATTGTATTATGCTACTATGCAGATCACATTTATCAGCATTATCATCACCACCATTAAGTATTAACCCATCAAGATTCAAGCCCCATACGAGCACCGGTGATCGCGACAACAATAAAATACAATAGCATTTCCAAGAATCCCCGATCGAAGGATTCAAATATGCATCCTTACAATATGACTATTTATGACCTTATTATTTGTACTTTTCATAGTCCTTAAGCTCAAGATTGATGTTTTTGATCATTATTCTATCATTTGACAAGCAATGTTTGCCGAATAGGCGCCGGCAGCCTATTCGGCAAACATCGCGTGACTTCGGCAAACTTCGGAGTTCGGAAAACGGCGCCGGCAGCGGAGGCACTCCCTTTAAAACGTTGCTAACCATTGTATACCGTAACTAGTTTTATTAGTAACGGGAAATTGAGTATTATAGGTCTTTGGGGGAAATCTTTGTAACCAGTTTAGGTAGAGTAGAGAACTGTTAAATAATAATAATTAGAATATACTTAATGTATGTATACTTCAAAAATGTACGGTAAAGGAAAAACTCGCAGAAAATATGTTTGCGTTGCATTTCGGAATAAAAATAAAAATATATCGTTGTCCCATCCAGTGCATATTTTACACCGATGGCAACCCTTAAAAAGTATAAGCTCTAATCTCCCTGCCAGTGGAATTCGTTAAGCTACTAATTGTTGGCAACACAGTAAAATCTGCGGCTGAAGCGACAGTCGCATAATAATTGATAACACCGGCCCTGGGTGATTATTACGTGACATTAACCTGCATAAACTGTCCCTTGTTATGGGGTCTAGCAACGCACTTGTTACTCCTCTAATAATAAAAACGCCTCCGTATGGTCCAGTGGTTTAGAGCATGTGGCTTTTGACTCGGAGTTCGTGGGTTTGATTATCATTTACCACGTTGAAAAAATGTTATTTCCAAGTTTGGTTAGGATAATGCAGGCTCATTACATTTTGTCAGGCGATTGTCTGACAAGTAAGATATTCCGGATGCGTCGGATGGGCATGTAAGAAGTCGGTCCTGTGCCTATCTCTCGCTAGTCGTGTCGGTATCTCGTTTGGCTTATGAGAGATAGTTACAGGAATAGAGAGTGCTCTTGTGTACTGCGCACATACATGGGCACTGTAAAATTCATCCTGCTTAACCGGCCAGGTTTAAAATACCGGTCACTAGCAACGAAACCGATGAGGAAGTTATTAGTTACTTCTCTGGTATTACAATAGCTGCAGCTGGTTATACCAACCTAATAGTCCAATAAAATTACGGCTCAAAATGGGTTAAATAAACATGAACGAACACAGTTTGGGGATCTTAAGGATCGATAGGGGGGTGTATTCTGAGCATAAATTCCAATTTGAGGGGTTCTACTGAGGTCAGCTCAAGGTCATTTCGATGGAAACGCGTTTAATCCGATATCTCTCGAGATATCGGATTAAACGCGTTGCCATTTCTTATTTGCCTAACACTGATTCTCGAATCAGTGTTAGGCAAAAAAATGTAGAGACCTTTTCTCTTCCAATTTAAATTTACTAACTTCTTATGTGAAACTTTTTTATAACATTAATATTTTTCAACTTATTACTCCCGCAAGGCAAAAATTTTACTTTTCTTTCTATTTTTCGTCGTTTTCTCCCCAACCATTCAATTTTATTAAATTTTACTGATCATCAAAGTCTAGATATTTTAATTATGAACATATTTTTTTTCTTTAATGCCAATACCTTCGGAGTTATATATTACTTTACCGAGCGAAATCCGATTCATCTCACTACTGAAAACTGTTCTCATCAAATCAGACATAGAGGTGGAGCAAGCCGTAGAGTATGCGGATGGTCTAATTATCAGTAAGGCTAAGAGAATTTCACAGGGGTATAGTGCTGCGGTTGTTATTGGTGAGGACGTGGATTTACTGGTTTTGCTGAGTGCAACAGCCGGCGCGTGCAACAACATTTATTTGAGGAAACCTGGACGAGGCAAATCGACGGAAGCTACATATAGCCCATACTGCCTCAAACCGATATAGGGGCCGAATGCCGCAAAAAACTTTTTATTTTTGCACGCGATTAGTGGTTGCGACACAACTTCGGCTCCTTTCAACCTAGGCAAGATCAAAACAATGACCGCATTGAAAAAATCTCCGGATTTGGTTTCTTTATCTGCAGTTTTTCTACAAGACAAAGCAGATAAAAGAACGCTCGCTTCAAACGGCGAACAATTCATTTTGAATTTGTATCGCAAGGCAGGTGACACGAATTGTACGAATCTCAACGAGCTCCGATATAAGGGATATAAAAAATGGCCAGTAGTGGGAGGGTTAAATTAGAATCCCTTCCTCCTACCTCTGATGCGGCATTTTTTCACTCGTTGAGGTGTTTCTACTAAGTTAAATACTGGCTGGAAAATTATCTGGAACCCGAGGAGTGGGGCTGGCATCGCACCCCCCGTGGATTGGAGCCGATAACAATGTCTTTGTAACCAGCTCCGGATAATTTACTGAGATCGATTTCTTGCAAATGCAAAACCAACTGCGGCAAAGCGTGCGGATGCAGAAAGGCCGGCCTCTTTTGCTCAGTGATAGGCACTAATTGCCAAGAGAACTATTGTTCTAAAATCGCCAATGTTGTCGACGATGTTTTTTTTGACGCAATGAACGAGGACGACGTATGCCCCGATACCGTCAGGGCCTTTAGTATTGAGGAATCACTTCCATCGACCTCGGGTGCTTAACTTGAAGAATTTTATAACCTATTTTTTTATCAATAAACGTGTGAAACAGTTATAATTATTTATTTACTTCTTTTTGTAATCCTCATTTACATTATTATCCCATTGAATAGAAAAAATACCCAAATTAAAGAAGTACAATATTTGAATGAATGCAATATTTAATATTTGAATGAAGTACAATTTTTAAATAGTTTAATCGATTGACCTTTTTATATTGCGACAATGGCGCGGATTTCACTCGGTAAATTAATACTCCGAAGGTATTGGCATTACAGAAAAAAGTTTAAGGAAAAAATTGTTCATAATTAAAATATCTACACTTTGAGGATCGGTAAAATTTAATAAAATTGAATGGTTGGGGAGAAAACGACGAAAAATAGAAAAAAAAGTAAAATTAATACCTTGCGGGAGTAATAAGTTGAAAAATATTAATGTTACAAAAAAGTTTCAGATAAAAAAGTTAGGAAATTTAATTTGGAAGAGAAAAGGTCTCTACAATTTTTTGCCTAGCACTGATCATTCTCGAGATATCGAATTAAACGCGTTTCTATCGAAATGACCTTGAGCTGACCTCAGTAGAACCCCTCAAATTGGACTTTATGCTCAGAATACACCCCCCTATCGATCCTGAAAATCCTCAAACTGTGTTCGTCCATGTTTATTTATTTCGTAATTTTATTGGACTATAATTATTATAATAGCATAAGTTCTTAACTTCTTACTAACTTCTTCATGTAGCAGCTAATGTGGATATTAGAGAGTAGGGTATTGCAGACCTTTTCTGGTTTCGAGTAAATGTAAATATTTTTATTAGAAAGCTTCGATAATTTTTAAGACACTACCCCGTGCGTTAATAAAATAAAATCAGACGAGTATTCCTTTATGTGATAGCCCCTCATAGAACCTCGCAAATAAAAGCAAACCGAATCTACTGGATAGTTCATAGCATTTATTTTGCTCGCTGTTACTGCATACACTTATCATCCTGATAGGCTACAATTATTTACATTCTTAAATCTTTTTCGTATCTCCCCTAATTGGTGAGATTTATTTTCCTTTCTAGATTTTCCGAAAGAAACAGACAATATTATTAAATAGATAGGTGCTATGCTACTTACCCGCTGCAGCTGATTTCAGTATTATATTAATTTGTCAGTTTGCTCACAATTTAATTAATTATAATTATTAACAGTTATTATTGTTGGTGTTAACAACGTGCTGCATTTTGTAATTTAAGTAATTGAATAGTTAATACCTACGTTACAAAATAGAAAAATAAACAAAGTTACAAGAAAATATTATCACTCAAACTCAAAATTTTTTATTCAGAATAAATTTTTGCAAATATTTTCTGAAAGTCTACAATCTACATGATGTCTACCACCGGTTCGGGAACTAACCCGGCGAGAAGAACCGGCGTAAGAAACTCGCATGGGGCCCACTTTATTTACCAAAAAAAGGGAAAAAAAAAATCTTTTTAAATAAAGTTTACAATGCTGTAACTTAAAATTATACAATGTCAACATACGTATACTTACATAATTATTGTAAGTCATAAAATAATGTAGAAGTAGCCTTGCAAGCAGGCATCCTACTCCCAAGATGTGCCATCGTTTATGTAAACATTGACCTCGGCACACAAAGTACGTTCTTTGACTACTTTTTTAAATTTATTAATGGAAAGATTTTGAAAGTTTTCTGGGATTTTATTGTAAAGGCGTATACATTGACCTTTAAAAGATTTACTAACTTTACTAAGTCTGATCACCGGTATTTCTAGTTTGTACTTATTTCTAGTGTTTCTTCCGTGGCTGTCACTTTGGGTTGTAAATATACTAAGATTCTTTCTAACATAATAACACTATCCAAAATTAATTGAGAAGCAACAGTTAGAATACCAATTTCTTTAAACTTTTCTCTCAGAGATTCAAAAGCTGACATTTTATAAATTGAACGTATATAGCTCGCTTCTGCAGCACAAAAATCGTATTAATGTCGGCAGCGTTTCCCCATAAGAGTAAAGAGGATGTCATACGACATTCTACTATGAAAATAACAGAAATAAACTAGTCTTGCTGTGTCTTCGTCAGAAATTTCCCGTATTTTTCTGACTGCGTATGCTGCAGAACTGAGCCTATCTGCAAGATTATCAATATATCACGACCACTAACCTATAATTATTAGAAACTGCCCAGATCACCTCTGGTGGGTGCCAGAATCAGCCAAATAGGGATAAAACTTCTTTTTTTACTACCCGACTGCCGGGAGGGTTATGTGTTTAGCGCGTATCTTGTATGTTTGTAATATTCTTCCTTACCTTGTATCTTCAGAACCGCTGAACGGATTTTCCCATTTGAGGTATCGTTAGATTTGTCTTAATGACCCAAGTGTTCTTAGATAGGTGACATTAAAAAAAACCAAAATGGCAGATGTTTGACGCCATATTGTGAGGTAAAAAAAAAATCTACCAAGCATATCGAGTGGGGTGTCAAAATAAAGGATTTTAAGCACTGATTCTAAATATGTATATAACTTGCAGTTTTAATATTAAATAGAACAATAAATCTACACTAATATTATAAAGAGGAAAGATTTGATTTTTTGTTTGTTTGGCGCCGAAACTACTGGACCGATTTGAAAAATTCTTTTACCATTGGAATTCTACATTATTTTTGCTGAACATAGGCTGAATTTTATTTTGGAAAAAAATAGAGTACCGTAAGATATTTGGGTTCTTCGGACGCAAGGTGTAAAAAATCAACTAAAAAAGTTACTTATTTTACGTACGCTGCCTAAACTATAAAAGATAGAACCATAAAATTCTAAATAATTGTAGAACTTACAAATATCTACAAAAAAGTCCGCGACATACTATACCTATCTATGTCGAGTGAGGCGCAATAACCATTTTTTTATTTAAAAATCTTGAAATTTTTTTGGACTACATTTAAACGCGTTTATTTTACTCATTCTTTTAATCCTTATCAAAATTAATTATTCCATTACTAAGTACAGTTTATGTAGATAATATTTGGTCTTTGAATGAATAAAATTGGACATTTGGTTTTGAAATTATGGCGAAATTAAAATATTACGATAGTTGGCGTCACCAAGGCGGGTGCGCGTGCGGGAGGAAGACAATCTGTGTAGGGTGCAGCCTGCGTATAATGACTGCGTCGTCGATGTTAGTGTCGGAGTCTGTGAATTGACCTGGAAATCATTTTGCTGACCGAGTCTTTCCTGGGTATGCTATGCTTTGCAGATAGGGATTGCAATCCCGCACCTTATTCAATCCCGCGGGATTGATTTGCGGGATTGGCCAATCCCGCGGGATCCCGCATGTTTGAATTTATGTTATAAAATTGAATAAATTGAAACCACAGGTTAACGTTTTATTAAAAATCAACTATATTAAGGCCATCCCCCGAGCCAAAGACCTTGACCATACATTTGACGCGTTGCCGAGATCGCACAAAATCCTATTTTTTCCTAATCTTAGTTCAAATTTGATCTAAAAAAAATTAAAACGGGGAATATGTAGTTAATGATATTGTTTATCTATTGTCGTGTGTTTCAAATAAACGTAATTTGTAAATACTATGGAGATGCTCAAAGTATGTTTCAATTTTAATAAATTGGTATTACTTTGGAAGCTAATATCATGAGTATAATAAACAAAAATAGAAAATTTAAAACGGAGAAAGGAATGTTGATATACTGAAGATTATTGCTGTATTTTTATTATAGCCTTGTAGCTTTCAAATTATGAGTTTATAAGGCTCTAAGTACGGTAAATTACGGAATCTCCGTAGGGGAAGGGCCTTAATAGAAAATGTCTCATATCCACAAAAATATTTGTCTTGTAACAAAATAACAATGGAATTATGTTATCACTCTAGTCTTATTAGATCTTAAAAATATTAAAATGCTTTTAATGCCTCGGCAACCTTGAAGTCAGGGACCTCTTAACATTACGGCTCCGTATTGATTGCGACGACCACCCTCGCGTTTATGCGTGCCTATATAGGTCCAATAGTGGTGACCCCGAGACGGACTGACTCTTTGAACACCTGCAAGCTGCTTCAGATTTAGTGCAGCAGCAGATCCCATCCGCAGAGTTCATAATACTTGGCGACTTTAACGGCCACCACGCCGACTGGCTCAATTCCTGTAAAACTGATCATGCGGGAAGATCTGTCTGCGGCAAAGGCCCTTGCGAACGACTTAACACAACTGGTTGCTATGCCTTCGCGAATCCCAGATGTTGCCGCAAGTTGGCACTACAGAGGACGGCATGAAAAGCTACATCCCTTGCATCACCACATTGGCAACGGTGTTGGCAGTGTTGTCGGGATCATCCGGCGAGAAGCACAAGGATATGATGCAAAAAACGACCGCATCCCATCCCGGTCCGCTAACTTGTAGTGCCACACACGACGGTATTTAACAGCACGCTATCCCAATACCGTCGTAAGTGGCACAGAACTCCTAAAGCTCCGTTTAGACCAAACGAGCGAATGCTCATTCTAGTAAAGCTCTTTTGATGTAAACTAACAACGAGCATTCTTTTGTTGTTCTAGTGTGTTCGCCACGTGTTCGGCGGTAAATAGGTAGAATGCTCTAAGAATCTCGCTCGTTTGGTGTAAACGACGCAAGAGCGCTCGAGCAATTGCCTAGAGCGTTCTTTCGTGTTCGGACGTGCTCGCTCTTCGAGGCGGTCTCTTCAAAGGGATTCTAGTGTTCTTGAAATATTTTACTTTTTGGCGGGTTTCTTAAATTATCGAGTATACTTCTTTTATTAAATTCGTCACCCACCAACGTCTTTTCCTTCTTTTCTTTTTCATTAATTGCGTTATAACAATAAATACAGCACTTGAAATCACAATATCGCTATTACAGTCAGACATAGTGTAGTTGTTACGTAGTTTATATACTCTTTGAGTGTAGTGTGAACCCTACTACTTATCGTTGACGAATGAGTAATGAGCATTCGCTCGTTTGGTCTAAACGGAGCTATGTGATTCTCATCTATAGAGCAAAAATTCTTATTCTTGATGTTCTTGTTGATTCGATTGGTGTAAACGATCTAAAGTATGTTGTAACGAATTATAGTTTACACTAAACGAACACGAAAGAATGTTCTTGTGCTGTTCTTGCTGTATGTTCTTTTGGTGTAAGCCCACCTTAATAAGGCAATGATCGGATGAACCAAGTGGTGCGGTCCTGAATGCTTGGTAGCCGTCAGGATTTGAAGTCAGCAGAAGGTCCAACAGGGAAGGATTCGCTGACCGTCTACATCTGGGATTCGCGAAGGCATAGCAACCAGTTGTGTTAAGTCGTTCGCAAGGGCCTTTGCCGCAGACAGATCTTCCCGCATGATCAGTTTTACAGGAATTGAGCCAGTCGGCGTGGTGGCCGTTAAAGTCGCCAAGTATTATGAACTCTGCGGATGGGATCTGCTGCTGCACTAAATCTGAAGCAGCTTGCAGGTGTTCAAAGAGTCAGTCCGTCTCGGGGTCACCACTATTGGACCTATATAGGCACGCATAAACGCGAGGGTGGTCGTCGCAATCAATACGGAGCCGTAATGTTAAGAGGTCCCTGACTTCAAGGTTGCCGAGGCATTAAAAGCATTTTAATATTTTTAAGATCTAATAAGACTAGAGTGATAACATAATTCCATTGTTATTTTGTTACAAGACAAATATTTTTGTGGATATGAGACATTTTCTATTAAGGCCCTTCCCCTACGGAGATTCCGTAATTTACCGTACTTAGAGCCTTATAAACTCATAATTTGAAAGCTACAAGGCTATAATAAAAATACAGCAATAATCTTCAGTATATCAACATTCCTTTCTCCGTTTTAAATTTTCTATTTTTGTTTATTATACTCATGATATTAGCTTCCAAAGTAATACCAATTTATTAAAATTGAAACATACTTTGAGCATCTCCATAGTATTTACAAATTACGTTTATTTGAAACACACGACAATAGATAAACAATATCATTAACTACATATTCCCCGTTTTAATTTTTTTTAGATCAAATTTGAACTAAGATTAGGAAAAAATAGGATTTTGTGCGATCTCGGCAACGCGTCAAATGTATGGTCAAGGTCTTTGGCTCGGGGGATGGCCTTAATATAGTTGATTTTTAATAAAACGTTAACCTGTGGTTTCAATTTATTCAATTTTATAACATAAATTCAAACATGCGGGATCCCGCGGGATTGGCCAATCCCGCAAATCAATCCCGCGGGATTGAATAAGGTGCGGGATTGCAATCCCTATCTGCAAAGCATAGCATACCCAGGAAAGACTCGGTCAGCAAAATGATTTCCAGGTCAATTCACAGACTCCGACACTAACATCGACGACGCAGTCATTATACGCAGGCTGCACCCTACACAGATTGTCTTCCTCCCGCACGCGCACCCGCCTTGGTGACGCCAACTATCGTAATATTTTAATTTCGCCATAATTTCAAAACCAAATGTCCAATTTTATTCATTCAAAGACCAAATATTATCTACATAAACTGTACTTAGTAATGGAATAATTAATTTTGATAAGGATTAAAAGAATGAGTAAAATAAACGCGTTTAAATGTAGTCCAAAAAAATTTCAAGATTTTTAAATAAAAAAATGGTTATTGCGCCTCACTCGACATAGATAGGTATAGTATGTCGCGGACTTTTTTGTAGATATTTGTAAGTTCTACAATTATTTAATTATACTCAGTAGTGAGTTATTTGTTAACGTGTATAGCATTCGATAGAATCAAAAAACTCAACTCAACATGGTACCACCTGTTATAGAAAGACGTATGAGCAAGCGATAGCGCGATGTAGGCGACTCTTAGCGACATCTGTTATGAATTTTTGGAACTAACTTAATTTGAACAAATTTACGCATAAACACCCCCTTACAACCCCTTTTTCCAGTTAAAAGGTAGCCTATGTCCTTTCTCAGGCCTTAGACTATATTTTGTGTACAAAATTTCGTTGGAATCGGTTCAGTAGTTTTGGCGTGAAAGCGAGACAGACAGATATGACAGAGATACTTTCGCATTTATAATATTATATTAGTAAAATAGTAAATTAGTAATTAGTTATTAGTAATTAGTAAATTAGTAAATATTAGTAATTAGTAAATAGTAATATTAGTAATTAGTATATTAGTATTAGTAATATTAGTAATATTAGTAATTAGTAATTAGTAAATATTAGTAATTAGTATTATTAGTATATTAGTATAATATATTAGTTTTAGTATATTAGTATTAGTATAGATATTCTGTGCCTTTCTCGCCTACATCGCGCTATCGCTTGCTCAT
The DNA here is from genome assembly GCA_963422495.1 of Polyommatus iphigenia. Lineage (NCBI taxonomy): Eukaryota > Metazoa > Arthropoda > Insecta > Lepidoptera > Lycaenidae > Polyommatus > Polyommatus iphigenia. The sequence goes on along the minus strand of OY730188.1, from coordinate 28,363,257 downwards.
ACGTCTTTCTATAACAGGTGGTACCATGTTGAGTTGAGTTTTTTGATTCTATCGAATGCTATACACGTTAACAAATAACTCACTACTGAGTACTTTATCTATGCAGTCATGTAACCTTAATTAAATCTACCAATGATAAATTGCTTATGGGTAAAGCTAAAGTTGTGTAATGGGGGGCTAAATAAGCTTTAAAATTTGGTATTTAAGTAGTAAAGTTTACTTAATTAAAAAAATGAAATATTATGTGCACAGTGCACACTGCACAGCTGTTTTTGGGTGTTTTGATTTAAGGGGTACCAGGGATTTAAAAAGCTTTTAAAGGGCATTGGGTAACTTTGTATGAACCTGTGGCATCATTTTTTTCCAGCGGCCAGGGATAAAACCATTACTATTTTGTAGCACTACATTAGAGAAACATATATCAGTAATAAAAATTGTTTTAAGTAATATCGGAGCTGAGCTATGATTATTTTAGTATATATATTTTTGCACCTTAAGTTCACAAAATCAATAGTAATTAACATTACTTTATGGAGCTATCCTTAACAAACAGATGTAGAAAGGGTATATAAAGCGCATCACACACGGTGAAGATAATATAATATTTTATCTTAAGATGCCCAAATATAAAATATTATAGTATGTTAAGCTATCACACACGGCTAAGATACGATAATATTAAAAATCTGTTCATTTCCTTACGAGTCTGCGTTGGTGCCACACGTATTCCTTGTTAGAGTTCTATATACAGGGTAATTGACTATGGGTGATAACTGATACTGCCTTACTTCTTGATTTGTTAGACAACACCTCAGACGATGATTCTAATATAGAATGTGAAATTCAGATTGCAGTAGCACATTCCAAAAGGAGAAACATTTGGATAGAGCCTCACATAAAAAAGAGAAAAACCTGCGGCGAATTTAGCCTTTATCAATATATTATTCTGCCAAAGAAGAAGTTTCAGGAGTATTTCAGAAATTCAAGAGAAACATTCATTTCGATTCATGAGCTTTTTAAGCTAGCAATAAATTATAAGTAAATTTTATTTAAAATTATCCGAAATGTTACTTTTTCCCTCAAAATGTTACTTTTCGAATGAGACTTGAGAGTAGGTATGTAACTTTCTAACATACAGCAGTAGCAACACTGCGTCCACTAGTGCGCCCGATCACCGATGAGCCCGCTGCTCGACACAAAAACACCCTGTATTCATAAAGATGTATATATTTCGCATCTTAAGATAACATATTAAGATACGAAATATATATTTCGTATCTTAAGATAACATCTTAAGATACGAAATATATATTTCCATATCGCTCGGTATCTTAAGATACAAAATATAAAATACGAGTATAAATTAACTTCGTCGTGTGTGATGGTTCATAGGATTTGTATGGTGAGCGATATTCTAAAATATGCTCTAAGATAATATATATTTTATATTATCTTCGCCGTCTGTGATGCGCTTTAATCTGTTGGATATATATTTCTCACTAGCTATTGCCCACGACTTCGTCCGCGTCAAATAAATGAATAATTTTTCATACATATTTTCACACTGGGTTGAACTCTCGTCCGACTAAAATATAGCCAGACTTGAGACTATCTTTCATTAGACAGTGGTTTCAAAGGGCCGGATGCAATATTAGGCAATTGTAATAATTATTGTTCTTGTGTATTAATGTGTTGTGGGTAAAATGACTCTAGGGTGTTGTTCCCATAATACAATGTCAATTATTTCCACTATTTAGCGAATTTTGACCATAGTTTGATACTATAATACTTAGGTAGGTATATAATCTGTGCCATAGTGCAGTATGACGCTGGACGCCACCTTTCGGCAGAATTTTCAGTCTAGCTTTTAATCTACTTCCCGGCTCATTATAGAAGTACAGCCACAGGAATGTTTTATAGAATATTAGCTATTTACTTACACAAAATATATATATTAAAAAAAACAAAACAGCCCTCTTTAAGAAATTCGAGAAAAAATGGATTTGCATTTTTTTGCAAAAGAAAAATAAATAGTTAAAAAATCATTAAATGACGGCGCGTTGTTGTACAGTTCGACAAGGCTTTTATTCAGAATAAGCTTGATGTGATGGACGAAGAGAGCCTTATACGTATATGTGAAAGTGCTTTTGGTTCGCAAGATATTGAAACAGCAAAATCATTGCTTTTTGAATCGTTGCAAAAAACAGCAAAAACTAGAAAAAGACAGGGTAAAACGCAACGAAACCTGGATAACATACTTATGCTGCTCAAAACTACTGATCCCGAGAAAATACCAATTTTTGTGGCTAAAGATTTAGACAAACTACCTCCCGTGACATTCGATCACGTAGACGTGACTTCATTGCTCAAAAAAATATTAGTAATGCAAGATGCTATCCGTAATATTCAACAGAATTATGTGACTAAATCGGAATTACAAGATTTCATGGTCTCAAATGTCCCAAATTCTCCACCTTTTGATGAAAATCGAGTCTGCATAAAGCGTGGCGGGTATGTGCACAGCAAATCTTTATTAGATAGCGGTCCGATGGCGCTTTCAATATTTGATAATACTTCGACTACAGAAGGTGCTAACTATAATCAAAAGTCGAGTGGTAATAACGAAGCCGAGTTAAGTAACGGTCAATCGCCGGTGTGTGTAAATATCGAGCCGCTCCCGCTGCATAATATCACAACGAGCGAGTCGAGCTCGGGCGGTACCGATCAGCTGTGCGATGACGTTGTGCCTTCTACAGATAAGGACTTGTTGAACGAGGTGCCGATGCAAGTACGTAAACAATCTTTTGCGGAGGTGACTAAAGCCCCTAATATGCCTATTGAAGAAGGTGAATGGACTAGAGTTCAAAATAAAAAGCGGCTAAAAAACCGGTTTATTTCCAAAAAAGGAAACGCAGCAATTGATTCCGAGGACTGTGTTAAATTTAAGGCGGCTGAGACGAAAGTACCTCTGTTTATATTTAACGTACACAAAGAGGCGTGTGAGCAGGACATTATTGATTATATTTATAAGAAAACCAGGGAGACAGTTTTTTTAGTCAAAATGAAAATGAAGCAAGATAGAAACTATAACTCCCTTAAAGTTTTTGTTATGAAATATAAATTGAATTTATTTCTGGACGATAATCTGTGGCCATCAGGAATTTCTTTTAGAAGATTTATAAATTTTCGTATTAATGAGGCAAATAGAAAACTAAACTAGACAAAATGAATACCACTGAGTTTCGCATAGCAAGTTTTAACTGCAGAAGTATCAAGCGATCGGCGGATTATATCCGTCAGCTGTGTGATTCTATGGATCTCATTGCCCTTCAAGAGACTTGGCTGTTGTCAGATGAAATACCTTTTTTAGGGCAAATCAGCGCTGACTTTGGTTTCGTCGGGACGTCGGCCGTCGATACTACAAGTGGCATACTGCGGGGGCGGCCCTATGGTGGGGTGGCCCTGCTGTGGAGGAGTAGTGTTTTCCAACAAGTGACTATCCTACCGTGTAGTAATCCCAGAATTTGTGCCATAAAAATTACTACGGCGCAGTGTCCAGTGATTGTGATGAGCGTCTATATGCCTACAAATTCCGTCGAAAATCTGCCCGATTTTACGGATTGTTTGAGTACGGTGAGCGCCATAATAGAAGAATACGATATCGAGACAGTTTATGTGTTGGGTGACTACAACGCCGATGTACGTGAGTTATTTTTCGCAGAACTTTTGAACTTTTGTATTGACCACAGTAATTTTAAATTATCGTGTATTGACGTTGACGTTTTAGGCATAGACTCAATCCCCCCTGGGTCGATCAATTAATAAATCCGATAGTAGTAATAAGCTTGTTAAAAAGTTAGACTATTGTGTGAAGGCAAAAGATGTAGCTTATATAGTTAAAAACATGAAAAGAGGTAAATCCCCTGGCCACGATGGTCTGAGTATTGAGCACCTGCAGCATGCTGGACCGCACATACACAGACTACTGGCTGTGCTCTACTCGCTATGCCTAAGCCATTCATACCTGCCTTCAGATCTTATGAAGACAATAATTGTGCCTATCGTGAAAAACAAAGCCAGTGATCTGTCTGATAAAAGTAATTACCGGCCTATATCGCTGGCCACCGTAATAGCTAAGGTGTTTGACGGAGTGCTTAATGCTCAGTTAAACAAGTACATCACTCTACACGATAACCAGTTCGGTTTTAGGCCGAAACTTTCCACAGAAAGTGCCATACTGAGCCTTAAGCACACCGTCCGCTATTATACTGACCGCTCGACCCCCGTTTACGCCTGTTTTTTCGATTTGTCCAAGGCCTTCGACATGGTATCATACGACATCCTCTGGAATAAGATGAAAAAGGCCAAAGTACCTCCTCTATTCATAGACATATTTAAGTTTTGGTACAGAAATCAAATGAATTATGTCAACTGGGCGGGGACATTGTCAGAGTCCTACAGGCTGGAGTGTGGCTTGAGGCAGGGGGGGCTGACCTCGCCCACCCTTTTCAATTTGTACATAGACTCACTAGTCAAGGAACTCAGCAAACAGTATGTAGGTTGTCATATAGACGGCATATGCCTAAATAACCTAAGCTACGCCGATGACATGGCTTTGCTCAGCCCCTCGATCGGTGGTCTAAGAAAGCTACTTAGGTTTTTTGAGGAGTATGCTTGTAGACACGGGCTTAAATATAATGTTAATAAGTCTCAATACATGGTCTTTCATGCTGCCGGTGGTAGAACCCCAAAACAGGTATCCGAAATTCTCCTGAACGGAATCGCTCTCAGTAGAGTCGAGGAGTTCAAGTACCTGGGGCATATAGTCGCCGTCGACCTCAGAGACGATAAAGATATCGAGCGGGAGAGGAGGGCGTTGTCCAAAAGAGCTAATATGTTGGCTCGCAGGTTTGCGAGGTGCTCAGTTGAGGTGAAATTAACACTCTTCAGAGCTTTCTGCACCTCACTATATATGTGCGCCCTGTGGGCCAAATATTACAAAAAAAGTTACAGCGCCCTCACTGTCCAATACAACAATGCGTTCCGGGCGATGCTGGGGCTGCCCCGCTACTGCAGCGCCTCCGGGATGTTCGCTGCGGCGCGCACCGACAGCTTTCAGGCGACTATTCGCAAGAGGTGCGCGTCGCTGGTGCGCCGCGTGCGGGACAGCTCCAACACCGTCCTGGCGATGATAGCATCACGAGTAGACTGCCCCTTTGTCCACCACTGCTGCAGTATGCATGTTACGCGCAGTGCAAAACATAATACATTAGGCCACAATATAAAAAATATAAATAAAATAATATATAACTTTTAGTTCATAAGTTTTTAATATACATTTTTTAATAGTAATTTATTACATACAATGATCTTAAATTAATTTATACAAAGATGTGATTAACTGTGATTTTGATTAATTTTATTTTATCTATTTTGACAATTTTTTTATTAAGTATATTATTTTATTTATACATGATTTTAATTTTACACTTTTAATTTAATTCTTATTGCTAAATGTCTATTAGTTCATAAGTTTTTTCTTTTTTTTTTTTGATTTTTAATTTAACTTTTAATAGTAATTTATTGAATACAATGATTTTAAATTTATTTATACAAAGATATTGTGATTAACTGTAATTGTGATTAATTTTTATTTTATATTGTAGGTATTTTTGACAATTTTTTATCATATTATTTTATTTAAATGTATTGCAATTCTAATGTAATTACTATAATGATAATGTAACGAAATTTTCAAATGGTTTATGGGTCGCAGAGGCCTGAAATAAATGATTTTATTTTATTTTATTTTATTTTAAATCAATATGTCAATGATGTCAATGGGCGCTGCTGGTAAAGGAGAACTGTCAAAAATGACGTTTTTGTATGATAGAAGCGTTAGTTCCTTTTCTCGCCACGTTCATATTCATAACAGCCTTGTCGAACTGTATGTTGAATGGTTAAGTCATTTTTTTTATAAAATAAGGGGGCAAACGAGCAAACGGGTCACCTGATGGAAAGCAACTACCGTCGCCCATGGACACTCGCAACATCAGAAGAGCTGCAGGTGCGTTGCCGGCCTTTTAAGAGGGAATACGCTCTCTTCTTGAAGGTTTGCAGGTCGTATAGGTCCGGAAATACTGCTGGTGACAGTTCGTTTCAGAGTTTTACAGTGCGCGGCAGAAAGTTACGCGAGAAACGCACGGTGAAAGACTGCCACTCATCAAGGTGATGAGGATGGAATATTTTTCGCGTTGGACGACGGCGAAAAGTTGCAGGTGGTATGATTCCGAACAATTCCTCAGAGCACTCCCCGTGATACAACCGATAAAGGATGCAGAGTGAAGCTACATCTCGGCGTAATTCCAAGGGGGACAAGCTGTTTGAAACACTATGGCAGTCAACAATTCGAGCGGCCCTTCGTTGGATACGATCCAGAGGGAGCAGTTGGTATTTTGGCGCTCCTGCCCAGAGATGAGGACAATATTCCATATGAGGCCGAACCTGCGCCTTGTAAAGTTGTAGGTGTTGGTCCGGACTGAAGTACTGTCTCGCTCTGTTGAGAACACCAAGCTTCTTCGAGGCTAACTTGGCCTTACCCTCTAGATAATATCGTAACTGGACTTAGCTCGATATGCTAACGCCAAGTATTTCAATGCTAGGGGAGATGGCCAAAGATGTGCCCTCAAATCGAGGATGTACGACCATAGGTGACTTTTTAGCGGTGAACGCGCAGACTTGTGTCTTGGCGGAGTTGAATTGGACTAAGTTACGTCTACCCCATTCAGAGACTTTATCCAATGAATTATCTATTTTAGACACATACATACAGTTCGACAAGGCTGTTATGAATATGAACGTGGCGAGAAAAGGAACTAACGCTTCTATCATACAAAAACGTCATTTTTGACAGTTCTCCTTTACCAGCAGCGCCCATTGACATCATTGACATATTGATTTAAAATAAAATAAAATAAAATAAAATCATTTATTTCAGGCCTCTGCGACCCATAAACCATTTGAAAATTTCGTTACATTATCATTATAGTAATTACATTAGAATTGCAATACATTTAAATAAAATAATATGATAAAAAATTGTCAAAAATACAATATAAAATAAAAATTAATCACAATTACAGTTAATCACAATATCTTTGTATAAATAAATTTAAAATCATTGTATTCAATAAATTACTATTAAAAGTTAAATTAAAAATTAAAAAAAAAAAAAACTTATGAACTAATAGACATTTAGCAATAAGAATTAAATTAAAAGTGTAAAATTAAAATCATGTATAAATAAAATAATATACTTAATAAAAAAATTGTCAAAATAGATAAAATAAAATTAATCAAAATCACAGTTAATCACATCTTTGTATAAATTAATTTAAGATCATTGTATGTAATAAATTACTATTAAAAAATGTATATTAAAAACTTATGAACTAAAAGTTATATATTATTTTATTTATATTTTTTATATTGTGGCCTAATGTATTATGTTATGCACTGCGCGTAACATGCATACTGCAGCAGTGGTGGACAAAGGGGCAGTCTACTCGTGATGCTATCATCGCCGGGACGATGTTGGAGCTGTCCCGCACGCGGCGCACCAGCGACGCGCACCTCTTGCGAATAGTCGCCTGAAAGCTGTCGGTGCGCGCCGCAGCGAACATCCCGGAGGCGCTGCAGTAGCGGGGCAGCCCCAGCATCGCCCGGAACGCATTGTTGTATTGGACAGTGAGGGCGCTGTAACTTTTTTTGTAATATTTGGCCCACAGGGCGCACGTATATAGTGAGGTGCAGAAAGCTCTGAAGAGTGTTAATTTCACCTCAACTGAACACCTCGCAAACCTGCGAGCCAACATATTAGCTCTTTTGGACAACGCCCTCCTCTCCCGCTCGATATCTTTATCGTCTCTGAGGTCGACGGTGACTATATGCCCCAGGTACTTGAACTCCTCCACTCTACTGAGAGCGATTCCGTTCAGGAGAATTTCGGGTACCTGTTTTGGGGTTCTACCACCGGCGGCATGAAAGACCATGTATTGAGACTTATTAACATTATATTTAAGCCCGTGTCTACAAGCATACTCCTCACAAAACCTAAGTAGCTTTCTTAGACCACCGATCGAGGGGCTGAGCAAAGCCATGTCATCGGCGTAGCTTAGGTTATTTAGGCATATGCCGTCTATATGACAACCTACATACTGTTTGCTGAGTTCCTTGACTAGTGAGTCTATGTACAAATTGAAAAGGGTGGGCGAGGTCAGCCCCCCCTGCCTCAAGCCACACTCCAGCCTGTAGGACTCTGACAATGTCCCCGCCCAGGGACGGTTACATTTACATTTTACAATGGCTTACCTTTCGTTTTTCAATAATTAATCCACTTAATTTACAATTTTTGTATTTTTGTAATAAATAATTTTCACAAAATGAAATTCGAACTTTGAGTTTTAAACTTCTTCTTCCTCTTTTTTCTCATGTAGTTTATATTCTCTATGGTCTTTTTTATCAGCCAATCACAGTCGACCGTGCTTAAAAATTGTACAGATTATGCGATTATATCTAGTAGCTACGTTTAAATTTGGAACCCAATTTTTTTTTGTTCGGAACTTTCGTCCACCTGGTGGGAGTTTTGGCGGGCATGTGAAAGAGTGCTGTTGTGTTTTTGTATTATTTTCCTAAAATTGTGTTAGCTGGGTTTTTAATGTGTAATATTGGTAGAATATTAACCATTAGATATTTGTGTTCATTCACAAGTGTAGGAAAGTGATGTAATATCCAGAAACGTGCTATTTTGTGTTTCCTCCAAAACTCCATCGAAAGTTTCAGTAAAGCGTCTACCACTTTACTGAATCGACCGACTTGACTCCTGTGATTGTATTGACTTTTACTTAGACTTTGACTAGACTTTAGACCTGACGATATATGAAAACGATGATGAAAATTAAAATAGGAGGAATATGGTTTTCCCGCCATATTCATTACCTTGTTACCTTGTCTGTGGCACAACATACACATCCTTTGTGTCAAGTTGCCAAAAAAGAAGAAAAAGAAAAAAAACAAAGCGGTGAAAATTATTTTTTGGTTTACGCTAAACTTAGTTTTTATTGTTTTAGTGCTTGGAAATAATTAAAATTTCGTATAATTACAGAGAAATGGATGTGAATATAATAAATAAATTTACGTGTCGTGTTTGCCTCGAAAGAAAATTTGATGAAATACCTGTATCGTTGGCGGGAAACGAAGCTATATTGACGTTATATCAATATTGTACGGATATTGTTGTAAGACCTGTACTTAATTTAAGCATTATTATAATATTCTATAATATAATATTATAAACAAAAATATAGTAACTAGATAGGTATGTTTCCTGGGATTGCATACTCCAAAAACAAAACTCTGGGAATGGTGTTCTGCCTGTCCATGTCTATTGTCTAGCCAAACAGAAGCTTAGATGTGCTGGTCCCTATAATATCTGTGCTAAGCTTTATCAGTCTAGTAGTTACAGTGCTTATTTTAATTTTTATACTAACTACCAAATAACCCCTCTTTGTAATATAACCTGTAAGTAAAGATGAAAAAACTAAGTAGGTATGTTATATAATTTGTTATTAATGTGGACATTTACAGGTTGATCTGACTGTTCCACCTCTAAGAGTGTGCAACGAGTGTGTAGAAAAAATGGAGAACTTTGCAAAATTCAAACTAAAGTGTATTGAATCTGAAAATTATTGGAAGAATGCTGTTAACAAAGTGAGTTTTGTTCATCTTTAAAATATCTCCGTAGTGTCAGAAATATTCAAATTAATTGTATTAGTTCTTGGCCTTATCGCCATAATCAGTCTATTACTGTCTTATGCAGAATACAGACCTTCCCCAATGACTGCCAACCATGCCAATCCTCGACAGCCCACAGTTAAAATATCCCCAACTATCATTCTGTGCTTTTCCATGTAACATTTTTACTTGTATAGAATCAGAAAATGTGAACAGTTGAATGTCACTTGCTTTCAATATGTTTTACCATAATAATATAATATGAACCCACCAATAATAAGTTACATTAGTTTTATTACATAGTACATATTATAATATTAATAATTTTGTAAAATTGTAAGCAATTAATATTAAAATGTTATATTAATCCCTCGATCGTGGATTCTTGGAAATCTATTGTTTAAACGGTCGGATTCGACCGCTTGGGAGTTGAAGCATTAGTATTATTTTACAAAAATAAATAAATTTTTAATGATATTGATAGTCTTTAACTACTAGTATAATATATTATATTAAATAACTTTTAAATGTTTTGCTCAGAGTCTACATGATGAAGATTTGTCGGACAAAGATACTGTGGAATCAGATTTAGTTGGCGTTACTATAAAGGTGGAGGGCAGTGAAAATCATTATCCTGAATGTGAATCTACGCTGCTACATAACAGTACAAAAGAAATAGAAAGTTCTAGAAGTAAAACAATATTGAGATGTAAACAAAAATCACATGAATGTACTACTTGCAAGCGAAAATTTAGTAAGTAATTTTTTGTACTTATTATTATTATTGCCATTATGAGGTTTATTATGAACCTATAAAATATTACAGCTCTTTTTCTTATGTCTTCCTAATTTTTTATGCGGCTTTAATTACACATGATGCTTTGTTGATAACTTCACCGACTCTCCAGATGCGGATGGGTAAAAATTCAATACCTTTTTGTAAATAATTTAATAACACATTCCTTGAAAAAACTTTTTCTCATCTCTGGGCGGAAAACGTCAACTTTCTTCCCGCTGCGCTTACCAATGTTGCTGTTTTCTGCCTCCGTCGATGAGAAAAATAGTATACGCACCACGGGCAGTAAATAAGAAAGCCTCAGATCACAATATGTTTGTTGACCTCGGCTTCGACTTGGCCAACAATTACATGTGATCTGAGACATTTCTTATTTTCCTGCCCTAGGTGCGTAATGTACTATTGATTGATCCTATTCTAATATTGTAAATATGTGCTTGTCTGCTGTGACCTCTTTACACTTAAACCATTGAACTGATGAAGTTTGGTATTTGGATACTCAAGTCTTGAGAATGGTCATGGAATAGTCTTTATCACGAAAAAAATTCAACTGTTCTGCTCAATATACTTATTGCCTCTTTAATACACTAAGGGCGCGTACAGACGTGAGCGTTTTCTGCGAGCGCGGATTCAGCGTGTTTTCCCAAACGCTACAGCAGAAAACGCGCACGTTTGAACGCGCCGTAAAACGATTTAACAATCAACTATTTTTAAAGTAAAAACTTGTAAAATTCCAAAAGAAACAATTAATTCCGAAGTATTATGCAGGAGCAGGAGCTATTATACTGGAGCAGATTAAAGAAATAGCCAGCAACGCCCCTTAACAAAATGTTGGCATACCTAGTAAAAAAAAAAACATTTTTTTACTCAGATAGTATCCATCTTGTTTCGTATATTGCGTCCACGGCAATGTTTCATGCATGCACAATGGGCAGTATGTCAATCGTGACGGTGTCGTTATTGGGTCACATTGTTCCGACTAGCCCGTTGTCTCGCTTTTATGAAGTTCATCTAGATACAAATTGTTATGGACTCACCCTTTCAATATTAGTTTTGATTCATGGCAATTTTATTTCATGTTATTTTTATTTAGTTTGGAGGTTTATTTTTTTCGTGTGTATTGTATATTTTTTGGTACGTCTAGAGTCTAGAGTCTAGACTCTAGAGCCTTAACTTCTTATCATCAGATTTTGCCCCAATTTCACCAACAACTGTTAAAGTTAACGTTCGAAATATTATCACGTGACGTGATAATATTTCGAGCGTTAACTTTATAAATAAAACGAAAGAGGTGACTTGATTCACGTCACCTCTTTCGTTTTTTTTTATGAATGAACGGGAAGACATGACAATTTAACTAGCTACCATGAGCTCTTAAGAGGCCGGGTACACTTGGAATTTCTCAAACATACGTAATTCCAAAATCATTTTCTCTTACGAAAATATTTAACATGTTTGAGTTGTTTTTCAGTTTAAAATAGTAATTACCTAGGTTCCTTCACAAAAATTTACTTCAAAATATTGAAACACAAAATTTTTTTTTGCTTTAAAAATTTTTTTTAGTAAATTAACTACTAAATATTTAAACACTAAAAAATAGAGTAAAACACTAAAAAACATATAAATAAATAGTTAATTTACTACAAAATATTTAAACTCTAAAAAATATTTTTTAGTATTTAAATATTTTGTAGTAAATTTACTATTTATTTATATATTTTTTAGTGTTTTACTCTATTTTGTAGTGTTTAAATATTAAGTACTAAATTTACTAAAAAAAAATTAAAAACAATTTTTTTTTAATGTTTAAATATTTTGAAGTAAATTTTTGTGCAGGAACCTAGATAATTACTATTTTAAACTGAAAAACAACTCAAACATGTTAAATATTTTCGTATGAGAAAATCATTTTGGAATTACGTATGTATGAGAATTTCGAGGGTACCCGGCCCCTTAAAGCATTACTTTAATATTACTTTCAGATTTCGCACAAACAAAAAACATAGCTATGTATATATAAATAGACATCATGTTTGTTTATGCGAAAATCAAAAGTAATATTAAAGTAATACTGCTATAAGAGCTCGCGTACGAGAAACACACTACGGTAGTGTGTAAGCCTAGCCGCTTAAGGTGACGCAGCGTTAAAGTAAGAAACCGTGTTGGATATGTTTTAGATTGCTTGTTTTCTATGAGAGGCCGGCCCGGCCTCTCATAGAAAACAAGCAATGGAACAGCAAAAATGGAAAGGGCGTGAGCGACAAAATGGTTTTTGTCGCATAATTTAAAAACCATAAATACATTTCATATAAGCTATGCACAAATTAAAGTGCATGCTTGAACCATTTTATGTACAAATTTTGGAACCTTAAATCACTCTCCTCTGTTGGAAAAATAGGAATCCCTTTTTTTACAGAGGTCTTATCGATTGATTATTCTGTGCTATAAAAGTTGTCCAATCGTGTTATGCTATGGGCAATTCAAAGACAAAGACATGATGAATACTGACAATGAACTTCAATTTCTTAGCTTTAGTCATTGCTGGGAAAAATCGGCATTGCTACAGCCAAATTATCAAGGCGTCGCCTTAAACACTGTTTTTCCGTATTCGACTTTCTAATAAAATCGATTCAGCGGTTTGGCCGTGAAGAGGTAAAAGACAGACAGACAGACCCACTTTAGCATATATAATATTATTATAGTATACTATATTGACATACCTTTCTACACCTTCGTAAATGCTCGCTTTAGTCTATCATGGGCCAACATGGAGAGGCTGAATTATAATTATTGTCAAGTAAACTTTGTTTATACTTAAATTATAGCTATACTACCTATATCTTGTAATAAAATTATTGCTTTTTCAGAATATTCTAAATGTTTCATTAATCACAAATGCTCAGGTAAAAAGTTGGGTAGTAATGAGACAAATATTCATAATCAAGAAAATAAGAAAGGAGACCAAATAATAAAGGTCACACCCAGTCCAATACTACAAAACACAACTAAGAAAGAAGTAGAAAACAGTTGTGGTAAATATATGAATTTTTTTATACAAGTTTTTTGCTTTTTTATATTTTTTAATAATTTAAGCATTTTAATTTTTAGGGTTGTGCGACTTATGTTTTAATAATAAGATAGAACTAAGGGACCATCTCAACAAGCACTCTGAAAATAATTTATTCAAATGTGAAGTATGTGGATATAATGGACCGGACGCCGCTAAAATTATTTCTCACAGGTACTTGCTTTATATTTTTCAAGTGATCCTCTTTAGCCACAGAATATACATATATTAGTTGTACCAACAGAATTCCCAGTAACGAAACCCGTTTAAAGAATTAACGACTCATGCCACGATACTATAAAGTTCAAATTCCGACCGCGCAGTGCTAGGTGCCTACAATTATATTTGCCTACATCTCCGCTCTCTTTCTATCGCATAACTCGTACCTTTTCTGAAGAAATCAGGGTTATCTCTTTTTAAAAATAATATTATAATCTTTATATTTGATTAACTACATTTTATTTAACTCGAAATAATCTAAGATAGTATGTCTTAGTACTATGTAGATTTAATTATCATAAATTCGCGTGTAACTAGTTACGCGTACTTAGATTCGATAGGTACCGTATCTTAATTATTGAAACCGGTCTTATACATATTACCTACTTAAAGTGTTTGTATAACTTAGTTATTTTTGCAAACAAATGAGGTTTCGAATAGTACGCATCACTTAATATAATAGCAAAGACGCGAACAAATAGTCCAGGAGCCAACAACTAGGGGGCGATACCGATCTTTGCCCTTTTCTTTTTATTGTCTATTGTGAGATTAATATCAATTATGTGATAGCGATCGAATAAGTTACGCAAGTGCGCGTGCGTCACCGCTCGCTTGTGAGTCCCTACTGATTTGCCACCCGCGGGTGGTACTTACAGTTCGATGCCTATTCGCGCGAGTGGGACAGGCCTGCTTTAGCGACCTAGTTTTTTTGGTAAAGATATTGTATGGCGTTCTTATCAACTTATGCAATTATAATTAGCACACGTCTAGTCGTACGCACACAAACACCTTTGCCGAAGTCTGCCGAACTGAAACGACGTTAGATCGACAAACGATCGTCGTTTCAGTTGGGCAGACTTTCAACGCCGCGCCGTTGTGCCGGTCGGAGTGGGAGTGTTAGGTTTATTTTCGTTACGCAATTTCTTGATTAATCGAAAATTAGTAATACATAGGGACATGACGTTGCCGGGATGCGCATCAGGGAAAATAATATCCCAGTTTTTACTGCGTCGCTAATATTATGTCTGCCTGCCCTGCTATTTAGTTTTCACTTCTACAGCACTTCAGTAGCGCTAGCACGGCGACCAGCGGAAATGCAAAAGTATGGACAAACTGTGGAAATAAACCTAAGGTGCCGTTCCGATCTTTTTTCGTTCCGAAAAATTCAATTAAAATGCCATTTTATGGCAGACTATAGTTACAAACTGTGGAGATAAACTTAAGCTGCCGTTCCGATCTTTTTTAGTTCCGAAAAATTCAATTAAAATGCCACTTTATGACAGACTATAGTCCTAAAAATTGAAATAATATCCTACATTATGACATATACTATAGTCTGTCACAAAGTGGCATTTTAATTAAATTTTTGTCGGTCGCGATTAGCCGCGGTAAAAATTGGAACGGCACCTTAGTTTTATTTCCACAGTTTTTCCATACTTTCGCATTTCCGCTGGTCGCCGTGCTAGCGCTACTGGAATGTAACGGTTTTTTTATCAGTATTTAGTGAGGGGATTCTATTAAAAGTGTGTCCAACAGGTTCACCCACATCAGCCAACACGTTTGGTGTCACATATGCAATCGCCGTATGAAGTCAGCCAAGATACTGGAGTACCACTACAGATCGGTGCATCTCCAGAAACCTGGCCAGTGTCCATACTGCGGTAGAGACTGCAAGAACTACCATAGCTGGCGGAAACACGACAGGCTGCATACGGTGAAGAAGATGTTTGTTTGTGATCTTTGTGATAGAAGGTAAGTGTTTGTGAGATACAGGCCGCGCAAGAATTTAAGATTGGTCGTGAAATGGTCGGAGAGCCGAATAAGGCGCATCGTGTTCGGTTTTAGGTCTGTTTGGTGGGGGGAAGAATGAGCGGGGCGGGTGCGCGCGCACGGAGACTTGCTATTAAGGGGAGGTAGTTCAAGAAACGGACGATTTTCAAGATTTAAACGGGACAGGAGACATACAAGTAATTTAAATTCTGAAAAAAATATATGTGTTAATTGAGGATCTAACACATTGGAATTCATATTCCATTACACAATATCATGAACTTCACTCGATAGAAGAAAATCCCAAAGTTACCTTGCTTCTTTTAACGAAATTGCCATAATATGTCCAAATTATTTGGAATTTTCAGATAATTTTTATACTGAATTAAAGACCAAGAATATATCTAGGGCGTTTCGTTCATTTGACTCGATTTAATTGATGTATAAAATAACGACGATCAAAAAACTATAAAATTGCAGGCGCAAAGGCTCGCGGCTGGTGCTTTCAGTCACACACTTTGCGCCTGCAATTTTATTGTTTTTTGATCGTCGTCATTTTATACATCAATTAAATCGAGTCACATGAACGAAACGCCCTAGATATATTCTTTGTCTTTAATTCAGTATAAAAATTATCTGAAAATTCCAAATAATTTGGACATAGTGTGGCAATTTCGTTTAAAGAAGCTAGACAACTTTGGGATTTTCTTCTATCGAGTAAAGTTCATGATATTGTGTAATGGAATATGAATTCCAATGTGTTAAATCCTCAATTAACACATATATTTTTTTCAGAATTTACATTACTATATTTTTATGTCTCCTGTCCCGTTTAAATCTTGAAAATCGTCCGTTTCTTGAACTACCTCCCCTTAAGGTGGGGTACTGACCAACGTTACGAGGTGTAATGTATCTTATTAGTTATTACACAGCGATCATTTGTACAGTCAGTATATGTCGTGCTAACTGTTACGGGTACTGACTGCACGAATGCTCGCTGTGTAATAAGTCACCTCGTAACGTTGGTCAGTACCCACCTTTGGTGATACTGTGGTTAGACTGGACTTTATAAGTAGTTAGCAATCAGACGGTGACACGTTATTGGTAAGATGTTGCCCCCTCCATTGACTTAGTTAGTGATCTTAATCCCTCGATCGTGGATTCTTGGAAATCTATTGTTTAGTTTAAAGTTGTGCGTGGCTTGTACTTTTTAACCCTATGCGGCCGGTGCGTTATGCGTTTTCACTTTCGGAGTATGATTTTTTCCGAAAAGAAAGCAAGAAAGCAAGTAAGCAAGAGCCCTGTTTTGCGTAGTGCGGATTGGCTCATACTATTGCATACCTACAGCACAATATTTCTTGCAGGTTTTTATACAAAAACCAAATTGTGGCTCACATGATTGATCATTCGGATGTGAGGGAGTACATCTGCGAGACTTGTGGGAAGGGGTTCAAACGTCCGGCCACCTTACGAGTAAGTAGCAGTGTTTTAGTAACGGAATACAATGCTATTTCATCTTATATATAAAATTCTCGTGTCACAATGTTAGTTACCGTACTCCTCCGAAACGGCTTCGCTGATTTTTACCAAATTTTATATGCATATTCAGCAGGTCTGAGAATCGGCTACTGGGTACTTTTTATATTGATACGTGCATTTGTTGAATAAATAATAGTAAATTATTACAACTCGAGACTGACGGCGACCATTGTTTGTGCGACGGGATAGCGATCGACGTTGCCATGGTGACATACTTATTTAGTCATTTCAACAAAATAATAATAAGCGAAAAATTTTATATGGCAAAACAACGTTTGCCGGGACAGCTAGTAAAAAAATATTTTTAAAAGCTATAAAGCAAAGTATTTTCAATTTTCGTGTTATGTAATACTAGATGATGCCCGCAACGCCGCTGCGCCAAAAATTCGTTTATCGCCTTTCCCGGGACCCAAAGTATCTCCATACCAAATTTCAGCAAAATCGGTTCAGCGGTTTGGGCGTGAAGATGTGACAGACACACTTTCGCATTTTTAATATTAAATAAAATTAATATTAATAAAATATGGAAGTATGGAAAGTATGGATTTTATTATATTGGCATCATTGTTTTAGATGCATATTGAAAGCGTCCACAAGCCAAACAAGCCGGTAACTTGCGACCATTGCAACAGAAGGTTCAAGAACGAGACGAAATTAAATGTACATTTAAAGAGATTGCACGACGAAAAACCTTACCAATGTCCGGTGTGCTTGAAAAGGTATCGCTTAGAATGCTACCTGAGACACCACATGTTCTGGCATACGGGGGAAAAGCCGCATGTATGCGAAATATGCGGCCTAAAGTATAAACAGAGGGCGCATTTGAATGTGCACATGCGGAAACATACAGGGGAGCGACCGCATAAGTGCATCGTATGCGGAAAACAGTTTGCGACGGCGCAGCAAGCGAAAAGGCATACAAACGTCCATAGTAGCCTACCGCAGCATATGAGTAAGTGAGGGCTGAGGGAGTTGCAACAGAGTTTGAAAGAGACAGAAAGATGACGCTGATTTTACCAGTAGCATAGACTGCATAGTCAGAGTAGACAGAATTATAGAGTATGCCGACTTAGAACTGAGGTTGAAATTTTTAAGTTTGACGTATTATGACAAAAGTCGTCACTAGCACAATAGACATAACTACCAGTATTTCGACTGCAAAGAAACGGACAGGTTTCAATATCTGTCAAATTCGTCGGGTTTCACTAGGATTATGAACGGAATGTGCCTCGCGCTGGCTGATATAATTTATTTTTAAATATTTAAAATAAAGATTTCAAAATTGGATTCTGACAATTTTAATTAATCGAATGTGCCAAAACACAAACAACAATACGACCAAAGTGGAACACGTCCAGCGAATATGTCAAAGTTTTAAATTCGTAGGTAACAAGTTAACAACCCTAGCGACGATTTTCGTGTGCGTCAAATTTAAAAATTTCAACATCAGTTCCAAGTCGGCATACTCTATAATTCTTTCTACTCTGTAACTAGGGTCGTTACCTACAAATTAAGTTGTTGTTTATATTTTGGCACATGCAAAGAAAACTGTCAGAATTCAATTTCAAAATCTTCATTTAAAAATAAATTATATCAGCCAGCGCGCCAACCCTTAACTTATCCTGGCGAAACCCGAAAGAAATGACAGATATTAATACTCGTCCGTCTCTTAGCAGTCGAAGTACTGGTAGTTATGTATATTGTGGCATAGCCACGATTGCTAAATGAAGCGGTCGAATTTACACATTCATAAAAACAGTCAACTATTTTTTGGCATCTTTATTTTTTTTTAAGATTTCAATACCTATTTCCATTTTTTTATTTAATAAGGGGGCAAACGAGAAAACGGGTCACCTGATGGTAAGCAACTACCGTCGCCCATGGACACTCGCAACATCAGAAGAGCTGCAGGTGCGTTGCCGGCCTTTTAAGAAGGAATACGCTCTCTTCTTGAAGGTTTGCAGGTCGTATAGGTCCGGAAATACTGCTGGTGACAGTTCTTTCCAGAATGATAAGTAGAAAGCACCTTTTGGGAAATGATTTTTTTGTACTATGTGCACATTTAAATTTTTGCACAACGGAAAGATAAAGGTTTTGATAACTCCATGTTAATTTTTACTTCTCTGTTTGGTTTGTGTATCAAAATATTAAAAAAATTAAATAGACTTTTTGTATTTTCATTAAAACTATTATTATTAAATCGATTAATAAATAACTGATCAGTGATCTGTTACTTGAATAACCTTCTCAGTTCTCATTTAAACTCTAATAAGAATTTAAAATACCTAGATACGTCTAATAATGTTGTAGTTATTTCAAATGAAAATATAATTTAGTCTAAAGCCTCAAATGTGGTTAAGGCAATTTATAAGAAAATTAAACGTTGGAATGAGAATGTAATTGTAATGAAATAGAACTTAATAGCTGTCTTCTTAAAGATGAAGTGGAGTAATTAAGATCGTCCCGCCCTTGGGTTAAGCCAGCCTTATGAAGTTCAGGACAAGGTGACAGGGCAGGGGCAAAGGGCGGTTATTAATTATGAACTGTATCGGAAAAAGTCTAATAATAACTTAGGTTAAAAACGTTATAATGTTATTTAGGTTGTGTTCAGATTCGCGTGACCGGGTGAACATGGATTGCTGAAAAACTGTCGTGACATAATATGATTTGTATGTAAATATCTGCGATAGTAGTCAAAAGTGTGTAGAGATAAACTACGATAACATGGCGCGCCGCGCGCCCCTCCAAAATTCAAAACGTTTGAAGTGCGTTGTCTTGCGCGGTCGGCGAGTTATGATAAGTTGACCAACAAATCTTGGTAATAAGTGACATTGTGAAATATTACGAATACTGGTTGATTGGTTGAATACTTACAACTATAGTCCGCGCGGAACTAGTTGGCCGCTCTACCGGTATGTGAGCATACGGGCAGAGCGGCCAACTAGTTCCGCGCGGACTATACATACAAACTCTTTCATAAGGATGTGACTACACACATTGAAACAGTAATTTGGAGGGGCGCGCCATGTTATCGTAGTTTATCTCTATGTATGCTGCACCAGTTTTAGCACTACCTGGGCGAGATTTTTTCGGCGCCCCTTTTTATCCGGCGCCCTAGGCAGTCGCCTACCGTCGCCCCGACCCCAGCGCCGCTACTCTGTGTATGTAGTAGTTGAACTACTGAAAATTCGCTCTCATAGTCAAGTCAAGCCGAATGTAGACGCTGCATTTTGTATATTAATCCTTCAAGCCCCATAAGAGCACCGGTGTTCGCGACAACAATAGAATAACAATATATTTCCAAGAATCCGTGATCGAAGGATTAATTTATCTTACGGTCTATTACAGACGCCATTAGATTAGAGGTTTGGAAAAGACATACTGTCGTAATTTACATAACGCTACTAAGAATCACCATTCACCAGCGACTTGTCAGCTAATTTAAAAAGCGACTACGTATATAAGCCAACATCTCAGTACCATAATTATAGCTTAAAAATTAAAATCGATATCGGAAGCGAATCTGCGCTTTCGACATGTTGTGGAATCGATTAAAAATCGAAGCGGAGTTTTTTTAATATATCGACGTGAGTAGAAATCGATTACGGTGATTATGGAGCTCGCCGGCGAAATGGGGCAGATAGGGTTAATTGGCCGCTTGTAACTCATCAGTGACGACATCAGCTGCGATTTTTACTACTACCCGCCGAAGTTAAATGTACTCGATATTGGACATTTTTAACACGCTTCTATAAGCTTGGGCTGTATGTATGTAACGGAATTTTTGAACACGATTTTTACCTATCTCCAGTAGTCTAATTAAGGGAGATCGCACACGTCACACTTTTTGTGTGATCGAGTCTGCGGCTTCCATACAGTCTGATGGCGCGAGCCATGCAGATTGTATGTAAGCCGCAGACTCGATCACACAAAAAGTGTGACGTGTGCGATCTCCCTAATTCAAAACTTTGCATACGTAAGAGCCAAAGACAATGCAATAATATTTTGTTACTTAAATTTTTCTGAAAAAATATTTAAAAAGCGTATTTTTTAGTTTTTCATAACTACTATAGTTACTTATTGTGTCTTCCCCCTATCCCCCTCTCTTCTGAAAATGTATGCTCTGCTGTTTTGTTTCCACTTTTGTCGGCATTCTTAGAGTGTAACCCAGTGATTTCTTCGGGTCGGTTTTTAGTGGGAGTTTTTAGGTAGTAAATTTTTTGAATTTGGAAAAAAATTAATTCAAAAACTAAATCGTGCAATAGTAACGTTATACTTAGGTATACATTTTTATAACCTGTGTCCTTGGGACGAATTTTGTTAATCCTTTCTTAGCCTTCTCGAACATGCGTAATAATGGTTAAAAAAAAAATCCACCCCTTTGTTTGCTGAAAATTTTCACCCATATTTTTACATGTCACCACGGGGGGAGACCGGGCAATCCGTCACTGCCGGTGACAGTGCCACATTATCATAATGAATTAGCCCCGGTTGACTCTCGTCCGCTGTTCAAACATTAGATTTGTTGTCACTCCACATTTTACCGTGCTTCAAGGGTCTGTAAAATGAACTTTATTTACTGCCTATGAAGATATACATTGATTTGACGCGGTGCTGGGCTGCCTGTTCCATTTTTGAATTTAAAAAGGCATTGGATTAAGCGTCACATTGCAAATTCATCCCAAGCTCCTAATGCATCGCTCTTTTGACCTTGAGAACTGAAACTTTCCGAACAGATGAATAGATCAGCACATCAGTTTTAGACGAAGAAAACCAGATCAAATGGTTTTCTTTGTTCGAAAGACGATCTGCTGTATCTCATAATCAAGAGCTCATTTTCTACTTTATGGAGGAGTTAAGTATTTTATTCTGTTGTTGTTCGAAATGAACAATTCTAAAAAATGAATGAAAGAAATTCACCGCGCCACCTGGATTGGTACTTAATACACAAACTAAATCTATCCAAATAGGCCCCCAGGCGAGGCAACAGGTGTAGATCCGAAAAAGACCTGTCACGGGGAAGCGGACCGAATTCTTGGCTTTATTCCAAATACAACCCGAATTAAGTTGCGGACGATGACATTTTGATAAGTGAATACAACGTTGCTGAAAGCTACTATAATGAAAACTGACGTACAGCTGTGCCCATTTATAAACGCCCCCGCCCGATGGCTTTGATATGATTAGGGGCGCCCGGCGGTACGCAACAAGTTACACACGCACAAAGGTGACTATATTATGGACATTGGACAGTGAAATGATTATTTGAATTTGGCACTCAGAATTTGAGCGACACGTTACGTAATTTTGGATGATATCCATGCCAACATTATAATCCGAAAGTGCGTCCGTCTGACTGTTACCTCTTCACGCCTTAACCGCTGAACCGACTTTGCTGAAAGGTATGGGAATACTTTGAGTCCCGGGACACAGGATATTTTTATGCCGGAAAAATGTACGGTTTTCGCGCAATAAACGAATTTAGGCGCAACGGAGTTGCTGGTGTCATGTAGTAATTTATACACTTGTGTAACTAAGTATTAAGCAGATTTAATAATGGATGGGGGTCTTAGCTCAGGCAGGTTGCAGACTACGTTTAATTTTTACTCGAAAAATAATTATTAATAGATATTGATAGTAAACTTTATTACACAAATATAATAACTGTACCAAGACCACAAATAATTAATATTATGTTAGGTAGGTATACTAACTACTGTGGACAGATTCTTTTCATTATTATTCCAGTGTTTATACTATTCCATCAGCTAAGTATACCTACTAAGAATTTTTATTACGAAGACTGAACCAGTTATCCCCAAGTGTTTGTCGAAAATATTTAATTTGTTCCGAAAGGAAAATCCTACGTTTCTCTAATTTATAGAAATGCACCACAAAGTAGGAATTTGCTTGTGCAAACTCGTTTTTCTTGAGGAATGCCATTTTAAAATATCTTACATTTTTCACAAACCGTTGAGTATACTTAATTGAAATTCTTTTGTCTCAGCGAAAAGGTTGTGTGTCGAAGGCTCTTTGTCTTCTCTATTTATAGTAATCCTATTCTTGAGTTGAAGGTTTTTGCCTTGTGAAATTATTTGTATGTATGAAGGATTCACAAAACTTTATTTATGACTAGATGACGCCCGGAACTCCGTTGCGCCCAAATTCATTTATCGCGGCGGAACCGTACATTTTTCCTTTCTCGGGTCTCGAAAGTATCCCCATACCAAATTTTATCAAAATCGGTTCAGCGGTTTGGGCGTGAAGAGGCAACAGACAGACAGACACACTTTCGCATTTATAATATTAGTATGGCAGTATGGATATGGATTACTTCATCGCCATATTTAACATATCTCATGGTAAGTACTCACATACGGTTTTGCTCGATCGAACAATCACGTAGAGTAAAAACCACGGCTCGGGCTTTCGTCCACACATTCAGCATTGTTCGATAGTTTTACTCCAGTTCCAAGTAAATTAGCTGCGAATAATAAAAACTAGTGTCAAAAAATTTGTCAAGCCGGCTCGATTCAAGCCTTCAAACTGGCTCGATTCGAGCCTTCGAGCTGTGAGTTTTGCGGTCCACACGGTGTACTTAGCATTAGTCCATTTCTGACATACTTTAGGAAGTAGCGAACGAGATCTAGTAAGTACAAAAATATATTCTTAAATTAAAGATATAATATACAAGATTTATTAATACCGATTTACTTTCAATATTGATTATTGTGACACCAACTTTGGTGGCGATGAGGGTTATGATTAATATTTTAAATTTTAATTAACTGCAATGATTTTAAGTACTATTAAAATGATAGAGCCAGTCTCCAGAGTGTATTTTTTTAACCTAGAGCTATATCGATTGCAAACATACATATTATTTTTATGCTACCCATAGTACAAAATCATTAGAATAAACGACGATGACTATAATTATAAAGTGTACAATATTTTTTATCACCGAATAGTAAAGTAATAGGTATTGGGAACAAATATAATGACCACCAAAAAATGCACTGATACCCTAAACTTGTTTACCAAAAAAAGATATTGAACACCTAAAAAATAAAGTCCAAAATTGCAATACTACCAGCTATTTTAGTCATGACAACACTTCAAATTGTAATCGAACACCAAATATAGTAAATGATCACCAAATATAGTAAATGACCACCAAATATAGTAAATGATCACCAAATAAAGTAAATGATCACCAAATATAGTAAATGATCACCAAATAAAGTAAATGATCACCAAATAAAGTAAATGATCGCCAAATATAGTAAATGATCACCAAATATAGTAAATTATCGCCAAATCCTTGTGAGCAAATCAATGCAATATTTCTGTCCAAATAAATCACTACGATTGACAAAAAATGTAAGCATATTATTAACAAAATAATCGGCCAAGTGTGAGTCGTATGGAGGGTTCTGTACCGTTTATAGAGCAAAATTAGACCTAAAATTGTGTTTTTGTATGGGTTGGGACTTGGGAGCCCCCTTTATTTTTTTATATTATTATTACTTATTGAAGTAAACATATAATCAAGGCCTTTGCGAAAATATCAACGTGCCTACTGGTTGCCATTATTGATATCGAGCAAAAAAGGCCAAAAAAATCACGTTTGTTGTTTTTTATGTAAGGAGCCCCCTTAAATAATAATTTTATTTTGTTTTTAGTACTTGTTGTTATAGCGGCAACAGTTATACACAATCTATTAAACTTTCAGAAGTCTAGCTGGAGCGGTTCTTGATATACAGCCTAGAGAAAGACAGACGGACAGACAGACGCACAGTGTTTTAGAAATCCCCAAATTCGGACATGACTTAGTTAATGCAATGAGTCGATGGCGTCTTATATTTCAAATGCAAGAGTAGAACTCCCGTGTGCGCATTTTACTTAGTTTTTGAGAAAATCGATTTTTAAATTGGTCATTTTTTGACTCCCTAAAAACGAAATTATTTTATTCAAATTATTTACGAGGGTTTGTAAACTTGCTACCCAGCTGATTAGATTTTTTTACCACCTTCTACTAGTATGTTTCAAACAATTAGAAACGTCCTGTCTTTGCAGCATGTTACCAAGACCAATGCTCAAACTCAAACTCAACGTAAACGTAAACGTAAAAGTAAACGTAAACGTAAACGTAAACGTAAACGAAAACGAAAACGTAAACGTAGGGTATGTTATTCGAGTATTCGAATACTCGTTTTATTCGAATATTCGACGATTTTATTATTCGAATATTCGGCAAATTATTTTTCGAATAATTCGAATAGTAAAAATATTTTTTTTATTTTTTTAAAATGCTATCAAACATAAAATTAACAAGGAATAAGAACATAATTAAGTTTATTTCAGAAAAATAATATTATTTATGAATATTCTACATCTTTAATGATATAATATATAAATCTGTTTTTAGTCTAACTAATAAGTATACGATAATATACCTTTCATCGTCGCCGTTGACCATGTTTTAGACGTTATTTTGCCTAAAGACATGCAAATGAAGGTATAAACTCCTTTCAGTCATGGATTTCAGTATCGTTAGTTATGGTCGCTCCCAATTTGTATCCATTGACTTCTTTCAAGCTTTCTCAAATTTTTTGTCTACCGTGATAACTATATATCGTGGGCTTTAACCCATCAATCCCTAAGCGGCACCCGACTGTCGCATAACGATTGAACTGCGATTCCCACGATCGTGGTATTACGCAAGAAGGGTGTATATAAAACAAACTCGATTTTTAAGAAGGTAATAGATGTAAGTGCAATATTGAGAGTTTTAAAATATGTAATTTTTTTATACGCCCTTCTGGCTTGTAGCTTGCGATAATATGTGATCTATGATTCGACAAGTTGATAAAAATTTGCTATTCAATAGCTTTACCGCGGCAGTCCTCGACTGATAATTGAAACAGTTAGTGCAGTACCAAAAAATGTTGATGGCTCCTTAATAATATCATGTTATTGGCGTTATCAAACTTCAAGTAACTAAGGTCACCAGCTCTAGGATTGTTTCACCCTCCCCCTGGGCTTTGTTGCTTTTTTTCTTTGTTGTGGTGTTTGTTTTCTAGTGGCCCTTTTTTATAATTTCGAGCCACGTTGACACAGGTGAAGTGAAGCCGACTAGGTGAACCAGGTGAACGTGGATCGAAAATATCACAAAGACGGGTGAGCTGGCTTAGTATTGATGAACAGATATCATTACGTCGAATATCATAATTCATATTATTATTTTATCTCAACTGCTGCCTAGCAAGAGTAAGCATGAGAAAAATAAAAGGTGCTACGATCGAAAACGGTTTACACTTTACAGCCTTACATTATTGCCCAGTTGTAATCTTAAAATATACATTTTTAAAGTGTTTAACAATAAAAATTAACTATGTCATTTACAAAGATTTATGTTGATAAAAGTAAAAATAAGAATTGCCTTACTTCATATTAGTATTAACATTATTATTTTTAACAAAAAAATGAAAACCGACTTTCAAGGTAAAAACAATAGTAATATTATGAACTAAAAAGTATTAAATAACTCTTACTCTTTAATAGTGCCTTTTTCAGAATTCGTCTAAATCTCAACTATTTCTGTACATACTACAGTCTTCATTATTTTGAAGTCGGTACCAGCTAATTTAATCGTGCGTTCAGTAATGACAGAATATCTGAAACTTTTGGGACTGGTATCGACTTCAAAGTAATGAAGACTGTAGTAGGTATGTACAGAAATAGTTGAGATTTATAAGAATTCTGAAAAAGGCACTATTAAAGAGTAAGAGTTATTTAATACTTTTTAGTTCATAATATTACTATTGTTTTTACCTTGGAAGTCGGTTTTCATTTTTTTGTTAAAAATAATAATTTCACTCTTTAGTGTTGTCTCCAAAATAAGGCTTTATGCGTAAATAACCAATACGAATGTTAACTATTCACATTATGTTACTGTAAGCGAAATTGTGGTAAATGCTTGCAGTTATCTAAGCGATGCTGCAATTTCCAAACTTTTATCTTAAAAGGTTCAGGAGTTCTGTTCAGTGCCTTTGGACCAAGAGACACCTTTGTATGAAATTTCTCTTATTCGTAATATATGTTTAACTTATTAGAAACAACATTTTAACCACTATGAGCGTTTTGATAAATTTCAAGGATTTCCCTCGATTGCTCATAGATCCCATCATCAGCTCACCACTTCCGTAATTGTTATACAAAATTAAGATTATATCCTATACAACAACACGAAAATTTCGAAAATCGGTCCACAAACAGTGAAATTATCGTCAAAAACATCTGTTTCGATGCAAAATATCATGAAAAGTACCAATAATTGGGTCATATTGTGATGACCATGGTATAATTATGATTGTGATGATGATGATTAATCAAATTGATGTGTTGGCTTATGCTTTCAGTTGTTTAAACAACGCCGAAATCCCCGAACCTGTACCTATAAGCATTCAAAAGTTCTGCTCGGTACCTTCGGATCCAGGGTATAACCTGATGCGAAGTCTTACTTTTTGGTAGCATTTACCTCGAATGCTTCAGAAAAAATCGAAATCACTATATGTTTCCAACCAATTTCAAGGAGTCCCCTCGATTCCTCAAGGATCCCATCATCAGATCACCACTTTTGTGAACATGGTACCAAATTCGAGTTAAACCCTATACAACACAAAAAGAATTTAGAAAATCGGACCACAAACGACTGAGTAATCGAGGAACATACAAAAAAAAAAAAAAGATACATACAACCGAACGTATTACCTCCTCCTTTTTGGAAGTCGGTCAAAAATAGGTTGTACATCGTTGTACGAAGCTTTTTGTTACTTTTATTCAGAGTTTTCAGAATTTTTAAAAAATTTTCGAATTATTCGAATAATATTCGAATTATTCGAAAACTTTTGCAAAATATTTGAATTATTCGCATATTAAATTTGTCGAATAATAACATTCCCTAGGCATGAGCATGAGGCATGAGCATGAGGCATGAGGAATGAGCATGAGGCATGGGCATGAGCACCGAATAGTAAAGAAATATGTATTTACCAATATTCTTATTCCAAACAATTCCCCCGAATAATATTGCAATGAGATATTGTATGTGCATTTCATTGCAGTCGAAACGCAAAATTACCCGAATAATCATGCAATAGACAATATGATCAGAGCTTGTCCTACTCTAGTACGATGAGTTGCGTTTTGCTTTATTTAAAAAAACCTTCGGTGGTAATTAAATATTGTTAAGATCGCAAGATAGGTAAAAAAATTAGCTTTCATTTGAGATATAAAAAGTCTTTGATGCTTTGTTTTTGACGAAGTTATTAAGAAAAATCAGTTTTTCGGCTCTCCTGAACATTTTAATTTTTACGATTGTCGTCTGATTATTCGGTGGGGGCGTCGACATGTACTAATATTAATCCTTCAAGCCCCATAAGAGCACCGGTGATCGCGACAACAATAGAATACAATAGCATTTCCAAGAATCCGCGATCGAAGGATTAATACCTTTGTCATCGTCATAATTAAGACGAATGTAATGACACCTCTCAGCAATCCATAAAACCGGTAATGAAGGGAGTTACAACTCACAAGATATTTATGTTACTGTATACACATTATCCTTTTCTTCGGCAGTCGAGTAATGACATCATTACTGCGCTCAAATTATTTCTTTGTTTGTGCTAACTCATCGGAAATAAAGACAAAGGCATTGCACAGACGATAAATATAAAAAGTTCGAAAACATCGGCTCCGCTAAGCAAGCACTTGGTCCGCTTGATTGTGTTTCAATGGAAGGAACTCTCAAAGTTAACTGTTAGCAGTTTTCTAGTTTCGTAAACGAATATATTTATGTGTCCACTGCAAGAACATTATCTGCAGCTTGGACAGTTAAATGGTTAAGCAGCAAATACTTCTAAAATAAGTCAAGTGTAGGTTAATGTGCGTTTTTATAATTTTGGACATGGCGGTAATATCGTGGACGTCCGGACGACGTGGTAAAACGAAAACATTGGGAAATAAAATGTATGGAAATATATGAAGAGGGTTTTAAACCGTCGACGATAACTTTTTAACGTGCACGTTAGAGGACATCACGACGTCTACACTCTTCTGAACGTCCGCGGTGCGTAAAATCAAAAGGGCATTTAACGTACCCAACGTTTTACTCTGGATGTCGGCGTCCACGATAACGTGACGTCTAGAACTATTATAAAAGCGCACATTGGGTAAACGCCCTGGTTATATTGAGGGTTTTTTGGGCATTTGACCATTAATATAGATGGGAAAATGTCTAGCCGCGAATTTAATGTGTTAATGAGTATTTTTCCATAACTCTCTTCTTCAGGTCTTTTTTAACGAGTGAAGCCTAATGATGACATCATGCTATTATTATATATTTTTTTCTAAACATAACTAATTATGATACAACCTATCCCGACTTTACCAAAATAAAGGAATGTATTGCTTACAACTTCTTCCACTGTTTTATCTTCTGTCTTCGTGACTAAACTGAAGTTTCAGCTAGCCCTATACACAGATTTTGTATGTATTGACTTGCGAGGTCTTTGCATATCATACGTCTACGCCCTGGACGGGTTTTTAGCTAAAGTAGGCCTCATAAATCACTTCCGTCAAAACTCAAGCGCTAAACCGGAGACACCTTATGAAGGATTACGTGGCGTTATAGGTAAAGGTTACACAAACATCTTTACCAATGACGTAAATATGGTACATAATGATCAAATACATTTTAGTTAGCGCGTAAGTGTACTTACTGATTGAAATTGAATTGGTTGTAAATGACAGTCTTTTGCAACAGTTAGGCCGTGTTCAAACCAAACTGAATGTGAGCAGGCCCACTGTGAGCGTGTGAACGTGAAAATAAACGGTATCGAATATCCGCGCCTACGCCTAACGTAATAGCGTATTGTCGGTTAGGTGTGAACGAAAAAGTGAATATGTATGGAAATACAATAAACTGCGTAACGTTCGCTCAATTTCGGCGGCTGACAGTCAGTTTGGTTTGAACACAGCCTTAGTTTTTATCGATGCTATAGGAAATGTGCAGAAACTCTAGGTAGCGCATGTCAATAAAATTGTTAAGTAACTTATGGGGCACAAGAAAAGGAAGAATTAAGAAAAAAGAAAAGAAAGAAAATTAAGAACTGGTGACACAAGTTCCAATTTAAAGAAGTCGGTTGAAAAACAAAAGCTACCTCTCAGCCCAATCGTTTTTCTATTCGCAGGCAAAAAGGACAACTAAATAAACTTCCAATACAGAATTATGATAAACTTCCCAGCAACTTCCTACTTACACAACTGTCCAGTAAATAAAAGCAAGTAATAAATGTTATCTGTTTTAAATCGCAGTTCTGTTGTCCGGGATCGTATTATTAGACTTATAGTTCTCAAACTCTCGGAACTTCGTCCGGCGAATTCCTTCTGGAAACTTCAATACAATTAACTCGCTTACTTTATGAATAAAAAGACGTTATTTAACGCTTTTGGTTTTGGATGATTTAAAGTGGAATAAATTTTACAGAGGTAACTCTTACCAGGATAATATCGAGGTATGCGTTCTCTACTTGTCGCAATTTCTTTTTGATGTT
The DNA here is from genome assembly GCA_963422495.1 of Polyommatus iphigenia. NCBI lineage: Eukaryota > Metazoa > Arthropoda > Insecta > Lepidoptera > Lycaenidae > Polyommatus > Polyommatus iphigenia. Next base: position 28,332,452 of record OY730188.1, on the reverse strand, counting down.
GATTTTTATTGTGGGAAGGGAAGTCCTTTTGTAGCTATACAGAAAAAAACTCGGCATTCCCTCAATCTAAACTGGACATGGTAGAAAGGCAAATAATTTAAAGATTTTAACCAAACTGTCATCTGCTTGTCTCTGTCCGATCCATGACTGGCACTGCGTAAGTTTAGGTATACTAATACTTATTACTTATTATAAATGCAAAAGTATGTCTGTCTGCTACATCTTCACGCTTGAACCGCTGAACCGATTTTGATAAAAGCTATGCAGACACTTTGCATCCCGTGAAAGAACATAGGATAGTTTTTTTGCGGTAAAATAGATAAAAGAATTTCGATGCAACAGAGTTACGTTATAAAGTACCTAAGTACCTACCTTTTGTAAGGTGAAATACTGTGTATAAATCAATGTATGCTTTACTGATGGTTTTGTTTTTATTAGGATTGCATGCTTGTAATTTCCGTAGTCCAATTACTGGAGGCATGCAGCTAACGAAATAGCTGGCATACGAACTTAACGAGGTATTTTCGATAGTCAATTCTGCACATATTGGAAAATATCAGCCCCGGATTAATTAAATTTAATTTGTTTAAGTGACACGGTAAATACGAGTATTTAACTGCTAAGTGGATAACTATTGTGAGTGGCTAAATATTATTATAGTGATACCATAAACCTTCAACAATGATTTATTGTTTTTAAAATAGCAGTTTGAAAATCCGTCTTCTTCTTTTGTTTTTACATCGCCGGGTGCCGAAAAGTAAGCATTTTTAACAAAAGTGTCCCTGTATCGTTGGAAAAATCTTCTATATTATAATAAAGAAAAAAAATGTGTCATTGTAGTTATAAGTAACTATATATTTTACTAGATGACGCCCGCAACTCCGTTGCGCCAAAATTCGTTTATCGCGCGGGAACCGTACATTTTTCCGGAATAAAAAGTATCCTATGTCCTTCCTCAGGATTCAAAGTATCTCCATACCAAATTTCAGCAAAATCGGTTCAGCGGTTTGAGCGTGAAGAGGTAACAGACAGACAGACAGACACACTTTCGCATTTATAATATTAGTATGGATATTTAAATTATTTGCATTATAGCCGCCTGTAACGAGTTAAAGTCGTATATTATTTCAAAACTAAATATTGCCTCTTACACTTTATTGTGGTAAATATCTTTATAAATAGGATACTTTTTGTCTCGGAAAAATGTACTGTTCACGTGCGATAAATGAATTTTGGCGCAACGGAGTAGCGGGCGTCATCTATTTTCACATATTTTATGATCATAGGAGAGATAAACTGAAACGAGGTAAGTATGAGCAAATTGAGTCCTCTTCCGTCGTGGATTCAACTATTTTCGTGTTATTTCATACAAGGACTTCCCAAGGAGCCATAACTCAGAGATTTCACGGTAGATTGAGTAACAATCGAGCTTGATCGGCACCCGTCAACTTCAGATGCTAAATATCCGGGAAACCGTAACAAAAAAGAAAACAAAAAGTTTATCCTGTTAGTTAACTACTAAACCATAAAATATAAGGTGTAAAAAAACCAACTACAGATATTAAATTTTCTGTATGTGATACGGGAACAGTACCATTTTTCCGAGATTAAAGGTGTCGTATGACGTCATTTCCCGGGACTCAAATTATCTTCATAATGAATTTCAGCAAAATCGGCCAGCGGTTTGGGCGTGAAGAGGTAACAGACAGACGAACAGACACACTTTCGCATTTATAATATTAGTATATAATATAGTATTGGAAAGGCGTTGATACTGCTGGAAAGATTTTGATGGGCACAAATTTTGAAGCAGGATTAGGGTCAAATCAGACCGCAACGCGACGAGGCGAGGCGAGGCGCGTCGCGGCATAAAGTATGGATTTGACAGATTTCAATTGCGTGAGACGTCTTGCGAACATGCCAAATCAATTTAACTTTAGAAATGCATATCTACGTGTCACGTTGCGGTCTAAACATGGTCTGAATCAACCCTTAGGAGGAAGGTATAGAGAAATTTCGAAAAGCAAAAGTTTGTATAAAAATTGTACAGAATTACAGATTGCTATAACTATCTTTGTAATTATTGTTCTTAGATATTTTATTTATCTTCTACTAGATGATGTCCGCAACTCCGTTACGCCGAAATTCGTTTATCGCGCGGGAACCGTACATTTTGCCGGGACAAAAAGTATCCTATGTCCTGTCCTGGGACTCAAAGTATCCCTATGGCCAGCAAAATCGGTTCAGCGGTTTGGACATGAAGAGGTAACAGACAGACAGACAGACACACTTCGCATTCATAATATTAGTATATAAGTATAGATATTTCTCTTGCTAGAATGAAGAACAAGAATTACAGCAAATATAGCGAACTTGCATTCCGTTGAACGGTAAAGTTTTCTCGTGTTCAGAGATATTTTGTTACAAATTGAATGAAAATCCGGTGATGTTACTTCCTCCTTTATTAAATCACAACTATTTTATAAAATTTTATCCATTGCATCTATTCCAAAATGTAGAGGTGAATACGAAAACTGTACATCGGGGCTAGAATGGTCGCTTTGGAGAATCATATTATGTATCATAATATGATTCATTAAAAAAAAATCACAAAATGGTTACTCTACTTGCAATTTATGTTTAGTAATTCGTACTAATTTGACATTCGTCAGTTTGACAGTTTTGACAATTCATTTGCTGAATTGATTGAGAGGAATTGTTAAATGTGACCATTTTAGCCCCGCAGTTGTCTGTATAGGTCGCTACGAAAACTGCACAGCTGTCTACAAAAACTGCACAGCTGTCTACAAAAACTGCACAGCTGTCTACGAAAACTTTACAGTTGTCTCCGAAAATGCCTATACAGGTCGCAATGAGAACTGAAATTTTGTGATGAATATAGGATTAATTATTTAATTACCTATGAATCAAATCTTGTTTTGATTTATATTGAAGTTTGAAGTATTAAGTATTGAAGTTTGAAGTAATAAGTATGAAGTTTTTGAAGTTTATTTGAAATCAAAGTCTCAACGACTATTAACATAGTCTGAAAATTCTCCTTGTTTTAATTAGTCAGAACTAAGAAGTGGGGATCAAATAGTTAAGACGAGTCCCTTATATAGTTACGTATCCCCACACAAAACTTATCGGGTTCTGATATCCCTTATCTTGACCCTACTTCCCTTTTGCCTACAAGAAAGTTTCAAAACAGCGTAGTTGTATCAAGTAATGCTCTCAAAGAAACTTGTTTTGTAAATTGTATGACTAGATGACGCCCGCAACTCTTTTGCGCCAAAATTTATGAAGAACCAAAACCTAGTGGTTCACGTCGACGTGATAGTTCACGTCTCCTAAATCGTTTGCTTCAGTGTTATCTATAGCGTCCCGGCTTTGCACGAGTTTTTTGAAATCATAATATTAATACGCGAGCGAAAAACTTTGAATCCCTTTTGACGAAAAATGCGGAAAAGTAGGTGATTGAAATTTTGCACAAGACTGTCGCAGGAATTGAGTATTTCAAAAAAAAAAAAAATAATTATTGATTTTTTTATGTATTTTAAAACCTTGTTATTATTAATATTGATATTTAATGCAAAAACCTTAAAAAAATGTTTTTTCAATTAATTATAAGCAATTAAAAATTCATGAAAATTAAATAAAATCACGTGACTTATAAACGCGCCATGATTGAGATGTGACGTTAAAATGTTAAATATATTTCAATAGTATACGGCAATATTACCCATAAGTTGTTAAAAATTAAGGTCAAAATTGTTTGCGCTAACTATGTTTATTGTTTGCGATAACTATTATGCCATGTACGTAGCTAAACTTTTTAGTAAACCCACAATAATTAAACTGATGCTCCTATGCTTCTTTATTGTAAAACAAACTCAATTTTAAGTACTGAATGTGTGTTTTGGTTTTCAGTTTTAATAAATTTAAGGCTTATTTGGATTTAGAAGTACGCGTCCAATCAAAACATTCGTTTGTTAAACAATTCGTGGTATGTCAGTTCTGCTGTTTTTATTGTTCTGTTGTGAAGATTAACATTGTGACGTCACACGCGCTCGTGCCGGAGTGTCGGCGTGTCTTCGGTATTTACTATTTTTATTTTGAAATAACTTTTGAATTATTGCGAAAACCAAAAAAACAAAATTTGTATGTTATAAAACTTATATATAATCTTTCCATTTATCAAAAAAATTTTTTGTTGAAATACTCAATTATGTCTAAAAATAATAAAGTCAATATTTCGACAATAGAATATCAATAGAAAAGCGTTGAAATTTGAAACTTTTAATTTATTTTTTTATTTGAGGTTTAATTTCGACCATTGGGCGATCTCTAGTACGTTTAAATACCTCTCTCTAGTGGTAAACGTTTTTCCTAAATTATGCATATTGTGTTATCTCATTGTTAATTATTTTGTATTATAAATTTTATAAAACCTTAAGTTTAATAAGTAACTGTGTCTAATTGTGTGTGGAATAAACTGAAGACGTGAGTGAAACAACCACAAAACTAACATTTTACGACTTAAGGACAATTTTTTCACCAATAATTTGATGAAGTAGATAAATTACAAGGTTTCTTACGTTGTAATTTATCTACTTCATCATCTGGCTAGTGTAGATTTAATGTGTAGCCAGATGGCTACACATTAAATCCACAGTTTTCTTATTTTAAATCATTTCTGATCCTAAAGCCTCAATTTATGCAAAAAAAAACGGCAATTTTTTAATTGTTACTCACTTGGTTCTTCCACTAACGTGGGAGAACTAAGTAACAAGTAAAAATTACCCCATAAACGCATCTAAATCCGATTTGTAGATAATTTTCAAGATATTATACTAGTATAAACATTAAGCGACTCCGTTTTATAATGTATTTACAATGATAAGTATCGGACCGGTAGGTAAGGTCAGAGCAACAGTTGTCGCGCCAATATCAATCAATGTCACGCACCAGAACTAAGTCCTTTTAATTTGCAGACCCTACCCGGCTTAAGCGCTCAACTTGAAAATAATTATGCCGCAATATTTCATACTACGACATTTATTTTCAGTGCTTATTAATGGTTATAATTCACAATGTTATGTTTAAAAAGTTATTGAATTTTTTGAGTGTTTATATTTGTTAATCAAAAGTAACAGAAACCACAATATTATGTAGACACCTGTATTTAGAGTCAAATAGAAAATATTTTTCTTAAAAGGCAATAGGCGCAAAACGCAAAATATATCTTAAACTACATAAACAATAGACTGCGCACATTTTTAAGGTCATTGGTGAAACTGGAGATGTATCAGGTATGCGCGACGTATACCAATAGCTATATCCACAGTCCACACTATGCGCTTTCGTCTTCAATTTTCGTCATCTTATTTCATTCAACTTTCGTTTTGGCGCATTCAATAATTGAATGCGTCAACGAACGCAACGCCAACATTGTTATTTTTGTTTTTTGGATACGGTCTGACCGTATCCAAAAAACAAAAAGCGCCAAACGAAAGTTGAATAAAAGGAGATGACGAAAATTGAAGACGAAAGTGCACAGTGTGGACATAGCTATTAGCTTTGTCCACACTGTGCCTTTTTCTGTTCGTCAAGGGCATGCGTCGCGGGCATGCCTCACGTTCGTTGTTGACTGCGCTATAATGCATGCCCTTGACGAACAGAAAAAGGCACAGTGTGGACAAAGCTAATAGCTATGTCCACACTGTGCACTTTCGTCTTCAATTTTCGTCATCTCCTTTTATTCAACTTTCGTTTGGCGCTTTTAATAATGAATGCGTCAACGAACACAACGCCAACATTGTAATTTTTATTCAGTTGCAGTGTCTGTCAGCTTATTGTAACATGTGCGATGAGAACATTTTACTGGGTGGAATATGTGCGGCTTATTTGGCCATAAGAAATTACAGAAAAAAAGAACAAAGCGAAAGTTTTGTATACGGTCAGAGCGCATGCGTCGCTGGACTGCCTCACGTGCGCTGTTGACTGCGCTATGACGCATGCCCTTGCTGAACAAAAAAGGCACAGTGTGGACATAGCTAATAACCAACAGTAACTGTCTTTAGCTGTATTGTCTGATTCGTCTATCGCGCGGAACTAAACGAACAACAAAACTTGTTGAACCACGGAAAACTCAAAACGCACTGAACCGACAATATTCAAATATGAAAACGCAGATAGGCGTAGGTAAAATGAATTGGATAGCTCAATTAATTTTAGTAGCCTATTGGGGATCAATAAAAACATCGGTTCATCATCATCGTTTCTGAGTAGTAACTACTATTCAGCAAGTGTTACTCAAAAGTTGGCTGTAGTTCTTGTAATACTTTCCTTAATACGAAAAAGTAAGCTTTTCATCTTAATGAATGAAAAGCTTACTTTATTTTATTTTATTTAAGATATAATATGCTTTTCTATTCAGCGGCCTTGGTTTAAACTTAAAGCTATGTAACCGAAAAATCATTTACTTCATCAAATATTAATTTTAAACTCCAAATGGTTAGGTATCTAAGATTCTTTTTATTATTTTCTGGTCCATCCGTATTTAATATTATGATTTCGACAAAAGATTACTTTTCCTCACTTTGACACCCTTTGTGCCTTAAGGCGTTATTGAGAAAAAACTCTGTGTCAATTACTCGAAATTTTGGCGCGACAGGCACCTGTTACGGCAGATTGGTTCGGATTTAATTTGAGAAGATTTATGATTTGCGATCATTAAATTTCACTTGCTGGAATTTGCGGCACATATTGTGAGTCGGGGCCTTCCAACCAACCAAACTTTTAAGATTATTATAGGACCCAAATCACAAAAATATAAACCTCAAGGGATATCTGAGACCTCCTGCTAATTCTACTGCTTCTGCTTTTATTGTAATAATTATAAACGCCTCCGTGATCCAGTGGTTTTAGAGCGTGAACCTTGACTCGGATGTCGTGGGTTCGATTCCCGCGTTGGAAACGTTTTATTTCCAAGTTTGGTTATGATAAATATCACCTGATTGTCTGACAAGTAAGATGATCCATGCGTTGGATGGACATGTAAAAAGTCCGTCCTGCTTCTGATCTCTCGCCAGTCGTGTAGGTCGTCCGAGGGTTACGATAGTAAAAGGAATAGAGAGTGCTCTTGTGTGCTGCGCATACAAATGGGCCCTATAAAATTACTCCTGCGTAACTGGCCTGCTTTCAATGAAATCGGCCACCGTCACCAAAACCATTGTGACGGTTATTGTGATAATTACATAGAGTGTGTAATAGATGTAAATTATTACAGCTGAACAAGCCGATTCCCATAGGAATCCCATAGAACATTATACCACGAAATCCTTGTTTGAGAATAATAATTCTGGAGAGCAGTTAAAATCCTTGCAATGAATGATTTTTGAAACTCCAAGCCCTGGAACTAGAATCAAAAGTCCCGTACCTAAACTACGGCTGAGCCTTTTTTTAAAAAAAAAACATAATATAAAGTCCTAAGATAGAAAGCAAACTATTTCAATGAAAACTCGAAATGCCAATCGTAAACTGGAGAGCACTTAAAGCGACTTATAATCATATTATTCAATGTCTGGGTTATTTTTAATTTTACTCTTGAAGTCCATTTCAATTTGGAGACCGCGCATTACAAGTGCACTTTAGCGAGCCAATTGTTTTTTTTTATTTTATAGAAAAGTTAAATATTTAACAAAGTTTTTGTAGCTTATTCATTTTAATGCTGATATATTATTGTTTTGCTTCAAAAGAGGCGTGAGCTTCAATGCATTGTTGAATACTTAATATTTATTATTCAACAATGCATTGAATAATAAATATTAAGAATTTTCCAGAATTTTCAGAAGCAGTTTTCATTTCAATTTGCGATTTTCCTATAGTATTAGTAAAAACTAATATTATAAGTCTTTTGCAACTAATAACGATACTCGTAAAATAATTAATTATCTTGTAAAGTAAATGATATATTATAACTAAGCAATCAAAGAAAAGAAATGACCATAAATCATAAAATACATCAAACAAAAACTAATACTGTGAGAAAATAATACGATATGTATACAAAAACCTAATACAAAAAGTTTAAACAGTTAGTTAATTCTAAACAACTAAAATGTACAATTTTGTACAGTTAATTATAGAGCTATGAAAGTAATTAGATCAAACAACAGGAGTAAAATTACTGATTCTAGAAACTCGAATTTTTGGACCTAAATTCTTTGAATAGGTTTATTTAAAGAATTTAGTTAAAACAATATGTTAAAGGATTTTTTGTAATACAACTCTTTTATCTATTAAAAGGACATGCTTTATTTCAAAAGAAAAATTGGGTTCATTAAGGATGGGTTGTACCAACTTATTTTAACTATAACTGTAACTTTAACTATAACTACAGTGCAAATTGTCAAATCTTTGGTTAAGGACGCCATATTTAACAATAACCATAACCGCTCATTCCTACTTATATTGAAATTTTTCGTGAAAATTTACTGTGTTATAAGAAATATTTTTCCTGTCGATTTTTGCGGATACTGAATTCAATTTTTTATACTCTAAATCCCATTACCTGTAGCTTTAATAAAAAATAAACGCAGCAGACATCTGTGAATTTCTGTGGTCAAAGTTAAGGTTAAAGTTAAGGTTAAATCTAAGTTAGCCTTAACTATAACCATAACTTTAACTTTAACCACCCTTCTGGTGCAACCCACCCTAAGAACATTCAAACATAACTTTTCTTACAGCTGTGTATGTGTTTCAACTAGGCTGATTGACTGTGTGACCCGTTGGCGATATTTGAATTTGCTTTAAGTTTTTGCCGTTAGGTATAAAATACAACCAGATGATGCCCGCAACTCTGTTGCGCCAAAATCGTTTATCGCGCGGGAACCGTTCATTTTCCCGGGAAAAAGTACCCTATGTCCTTTCCCGGAATCGGTTCAGCGGCTTGGGCGTGAAGAGGTAACAGACAGACAGACAAACTTTCGCATTTATAATATTAGTATGGATGGATGTCTAACATTTAAAGAATAATAATTTCCTTACCATTCTTCAGGTCTCCAGATGGCGCCTAATCGATTTCTTCGACAATTTTTAGGATCGCCGATCTTTGGAGCTAAGCCAGAATTTATATTATCTATTAGCGACCTGAATATACAATGAACCTTAAAGCCCTGTAACTTTTGAGGCTGCATGTGTAAATCTCGCATGAGAAACACCAAACCTGGGTTGTAGAACCACAATTTGAAATGTTACAGCTGTCTTCGTTTTAATTTATTTTGGGCCATTTACAATGAATGTTTGAACTGCCGAAGGCCACCGGGGTCTCAATAATAAAATCACTAATTAAATCCATGAAGCCCCAAGCGGCCACATCCGGCCGCGATAACAATGAAAAAGCTATTGTGTCTCGTTTTGCCACGACTGATGGGTTAATAGAATAGACGATGACTGAATGATGATGAATAGGATAGAATGCGATGCGATCGGAGCAATTATATAGAAGTATTTTGTTCGTCTTTTGTTAATGTCAAAAAATGTCGCTAATAAATTATTCTCACGAAAGATCCATAAATTCATTTTCTGTCATAATTAATTGTGTGGAGTTAATTAACTCACAGTCTTCAAACGTCAAAGCTAAGGTAATACAAAAAGTTTAAACAACGGAAGCCACATAAAGTTTTAAATAAACTAGCGCAGAATATAATTTTTGTAGAACAAAAGGTTCACATATTTCGAAGGCTTTTGAATACTGATGCCACAATACGGTCCTCTGCTGAAACTTTTCCATTTTTTAAAGCAAAAACAAATCGTAGTTTATTCCTCTACAGCTTCACGCAAATATTTTTTTCATAGCAAATTATGGTGGCTAACAAACTTAAAATAAAAATAAAAAAACAAAAAAGTTTATTTTCGGACAACTTATAGATCCTTTAAAAACTTATGGATCCATTAAAAAATAGCTTAAGCTTGAGACTCTTAGCTTATGTTTGTTAGCCACACACAAGCTGTGCTTTTTTTTCCTACCTTCGGAGGCTGGCTGACCTTTTTAGCTATATTATGCTGTTTAGAATCGTCTGTCTCAAGTCTTTCAGGCTCCTTCTACTACTGCCTACTACTGTCACTTTATCGTTCCTCTGAATGAAGGCGTTCGTACAAACAATATGTTGCAAATCAAAAAGCTTAATACAAGCATAATGATTGCTACAAACTTTGCTAAATCTTTAAGCTTAGTTTGCGGTTAACTTTGCAAACTGTCTTGTGAACGTTCTTAAGCATTTTGTTAAGTTTCAGTGTAAATGACGTAAGCTAAGTTGTTATTACAACAAAAACTTAGCTTACGTCATTTACACTGTAGAAATTTTAAATTGTTTAGGTTCTACAATGTAATCCCCCCTTCTCTGGTCGTGAATCGGGAATTCGGGAATTCTGTTGGGGCCAACTTGTAGATCTCTTCGTCCTGATTAAAATGAGCCCTCACTCGGGGGGGTCCATGACTAAAGATGACCGAGTTATGAGCCGAGGGGTTTTCTTCCAGGGTTTCACGAGCAAGTTTCACGAGAGTGATGTTGGTGAAGTCTTGAAAGTTGTTGCTGGACTTGCTGGACCATAAAAATATTTGGATTGCCAAATTAAAATACTGTGTGCCCTCTCGTTATTACGCTTAGCATTGCTCTGAATTATACTTACCATGCTCAGAGAAAACTTAAAATAATCACGTCAAATGAATCAGAATAAGGCACCTATATAGTGGGAGGTTTCATCACTAAAGGCCTCATATTTTTTAAATTTACCTTTAAATGTATTAAATATATTTACGTAGACGGTTGAATATTTCGTGATAATGTATTTCACGTGCCATGTATTTAGGGTTGATGCATACCGCAACGCGAAGATGCATTTCTAAATTCATATGGATTTGACAGATTCGCAAGACGTTTCACGCAATTGAAATCTGTCAAATCCATACAATGCCGCACCGCGCCTCGCCTCGCCTCGTCGCGTTGCGGTCTGAATTGAGCCTAAGATAATATATATATATATATATATATATATATATATATATATATATATATATATATATATATATATATATATATATATATATATATATATATATATATATATATATATATATAAATATATATATTTATGGACGCTTCACACCACGTCAGTCTGGCCCCGTGCTAAGTACCTGAAGGACTTTTGTTACAGGTACCAGACAACGGAAATATATTTAATACTTTTATACTATACATATAATATTTAAGATTTTTATTATATCATACACATATTTAATACACATCCATGGCCCAGGAACATTGAAAAACTTTTTGTTCCGTCGGCGGGATTCGAACCCGCGACCCCCGGCTTGAGTTGCCACACACTCTAACCATTGAGCCACGGAGGTCGTCAAATAATATTATGATGTACACGTGCCATGCGCACGAATAATTTAGGATAGATGTAAGCAGTAATAACTATTAGTTAAATGTAAAGCCATCAAAACTAATGACAATGATCACTTAAACCACAATAATACTACCACCCACCCACAGTTATAGGCAGACAATATTAATATAAGTTGTATAGCTGAACCTCGAGTGCGGAAATGAAAGCCATGTGTGACGTAACGGATATGCTGTGACGTCACGGAAATATCCGGCAGATCGGAGATACGGCACAGGATCCGTGGAAGTTCTTTGATCCTTATAAAATACTATCTTTAGAGGACTCCTGGATTTATCTTCTGCTGTTATCTCTTTTTACCACTGAGAGATTAGGTTACCTTAAAAAGTAATGTAAAAATGTAAGCAAATCAAAATATACACATGTGATTTTTTGTTTATTTATAAATATTACTCCTTGCTTACATCTATATAAAATGGATTTCCAATTGTGTTAGTAACGCTCTAACTCGATAACGGCTGAACCGATTCTGTAAATTTTAGTGAAGACAAAGTTCACCGGGACAGCTAGTTTATTAATAAATAATCTTGTAAATAGAGCAGAAAAAATGTACATTTCTCTGAGATAAAACGCCTGTACTCAAAGTGTCTTCATACCAAATTTTATTCAGATAAGTTAGTTAAGACTAACATTTAGCAGACAGACAAACAGATAGACGCCGTTTGCGTTTAAACAATTTTATATGATAGTAAGTTGCATTGCTTTTCGATGAAGGTAAAACGTAATATCGACTAAACAAAACAATTACCATCGGGTTCTTTTAATTCCAAAGTTGTAAGTTGTTTGACACGCTATTGCTTGTATGGTTTAATGCAGCCTTCACATGTTGGCTAATGAATGGCCCAATATCAGTTATAAGTTATAACAAACGTATAGGGCGTATTTTCTATTATGATTGTCCATGATCGACTTTGATTGTTCATCGACTGCTTTACAATCATCGTTATCCATCGTGGCGAGAGAACTTTATATTTCTCACCATACACTCTCAAGTCATCAACGACAATATAAAGAACTCGAAAAAAAAGAAGTCTTTTTTCGATAAGAGTTGGAAGATCGACAGATTTGCGTGATATCCGAGACTTAAAGTAAATAAAACTAAAAATAACACAGATAATAGTAAAAGTACAAAACCCCTCTTCTCTCACTGAAAATGCCTAACCTTGTATTAGTTTGTCAGTTTGTTATATACAGCAGTGACGTCACAGCGGCCATTAACACGGCCATTACCGTGGCCAACACTAACGACCGCCACATAAACCTAGTATTAAAACAATTAGGCTATTTTAAAGACAATTTCGCTTTATGTATTTGAAGTGTATCAATAACGTGCTGCGCTGTAGATCATAACTTCTTGTATAGAATAGAATATCGTAATTTTCATAATATGCCCGTTTTAAGGGTTCCGTACTCATAGGGTAAAAATGGGACCCTATTACTGAGCCTTCGATGTCTGTCTGTCTGTATACTTAACCTATACAACAAAAAATCAGCTGATTAGGGTTCCGTTTTAGGGTTCTGTAATTAACAAGTCCTCGTTGACTACGGAACCTTAAAACAGAACCCTAACCAACAGATTTTTTGTATATTGATAAGTTAATAGAGAAACATTTTCCTACAAATAGAACAATCCATATTTTGGGATCATCAAATCGAAATATTAAATCCTTTCTATCTTTGTTAGATTTTTCGTGAGTTTTCGCAGAGGAAATTGTTGCTCGTCTTATCAAAGTGAAGCTACTCACGAAAAATTAGCTTGATAGTAATAAAAAAATGTGTATTAGGAAGCCCGGACTAATATAATGGTTGTCTTATAATATTATTATTATTATCACAATATTATATTAATTATACACTGTACACTGTGGTACACTGTACCACAATACAATAGGTGAGACAAGCAATAGAAAATGGTTGTACTAAATAGAAGAAAATGTGTTTTTAAAGAGTAGTTGGGGTCTTTTAAACATGATTTTGTTACCTCAACCTTTTGTAATTTCAATTTTAAGCGAAATAGATAAATAAATACCTGTAAGGTTTTCGATACGCCTCATATACCAGGGTATTGGATAACTACGGATCTGTTATTAGGATTCCGATACTCAGGCTGAAGACTGATCTCGCAGATATTCGCAGATTAAGGTCGCAAGGTATTGGTTGTATTGAAAATTACATTATGAATACGATGCATTTTTAAGGGTTTCGTATTCGAGGTTTGAGTTCGAGTTTGAGGTCTTTAAGGAATGAGTGTCTATTAAAAAGGTCTTATTTACTCAATATTTATGCTATTATTCGAAAAAAGCAAAAAAAAAAGAGTAAAAGTATGAGCAAAAATCATATTGACTTATGCGTTTACGTTTTACCGCTCAGGCGTTTCAGTAAAACAGTCGTACAGGTAAAGCCAAGATTATTACTACCCCTTCCTTTTGGACTTTGTTTTATACGGGTTTTTTGCCCGTATACACCTATGTAATATGATTTCTATTTTATTCGATTCTGCTCACAATAAACCCGCAATTTATAGAAATTTATATAACAAGACACTCATTATAGAATTTAATTAATTACAGTACCCTTCACAAAACATGTTATTTTAAAATCGATAGACAGTATTACTATCATGATTCTTAACTATCAATTTAATTATTCACTTGCGCTTAGTTTCGTATTCAAAATAATCTTTAAAATCGATAGACAGTATTACTATCATGATTCTTAACTATCAATTTAATTATTCACTTGCGCTTAGTTTCGTATTCAAAATAATCTTTAAAATCGATAGACAGTATTACTATATTCTTAACTATCAATTTAATTATTCACTTGCGCTTAGTTTCGTATTCAAAATAATCTTTAAAATCGATAGACAGTATTACTATCATGATTCTTAACTATCAATTTAATTATTCACTTGCGCTTAGTTTCGTATTCAAAATAATCTTTAAAATCGATAGACAGTATTACTATCATGATTCTTAACTATCAATTTAATTATTCACTTGCGCTTAGTTTCGTATTCAAAATAATCTTTAAAATCGATAGACAGTATTACTATCATGATTCTTAACTATCAATTTAATTATTCACTTGCGCTTAGTTTCGTATTCAAAATAATCTTTAAAATCGATAGACAGTATTACTATCATGATTCTTAACTATCAATTTAATTATTCATTTGCGCTTAATTTCGTATTCAAAATAATCTTTAAAATCGATAGACAGTATTACTATCATGATTCTTAACTATCAATTTAATTATTCATTTGCGCTTAGTTTCGTATTCAAAATAATCTTTAAAATCGATAGACAGTATTACTATCATGATTCTTAACTATCAATTTAATTATTCATTTGCGCTTAGTTTCGTATTCAAAATAATCTTTAAAATCGATAGACAGTATTACTATCATGATTCTTAACTATCAATTTAATTATTCATTTGCGCTTAGTTTCGTATTCAAAATAATCTTTAAAATCGATAGACAGTATTACTATCATGATTCTTAACTATCAATTTAATTATTCATTTGAGCTTAGTTTCGTATTCAAAATAATCTTTAAAATCGATAGACAGTATTACTATCATGATTCTTAACTATCAATTTAACCCATCAAGCCCCGTACGAACACCGGTGATCGCGACAATAATAGAATACAATGGCATTTCCGAGAATCTCCGATCGAAGGATTAATTATTAATTTGCGCTTATTTTGGAATCCAAAGTAAGTAATCTTTAAAATCGATGGACAGTATTACTACCACGATTCTTAACCATCAATTTAATTATTCATTTGCGCTTAGTTTCAAATTCAAGATAATTACTAGCTGGTTGATAAAACTTTATTGCTGTGAGAACTCGTAGATCCGCTACGTTTTTCGTAAACCTGCTACGTCTTTCGTAGCGCGTAGGCGATGCGATAAAAACTCACTGTGAAAAGTACCAAGTTTTTCTTTTCAAATTACTTTCTTCTGAGCTTTTTTAAATTAATTCTTATGGTTATAATGTGGTTTCGCCTAATGATATTATAGATTTATGTCATTGAAATCTATATTTTCTAATACTTTTAAGCTAAAAATTTGTTTCTTTGAACCCGCTAATATCAGAAACTTCTGATTCAAACCGAAAAATTATTTTTGTGTTGGATAGTCTATTTATCAACAAAGGCCTCATAATATGAAGTTACATAAAAAAAGAGCGAAATATCAGTAGAAAATACGTAAACCCTCAGTCTTAAAATAAGCCTTTCGTAATTCCAATTACGCTCGCTCACACACTTTTTACTATATCTTCCCAAGATTAGTCGAAACATTCGTACCCAAAACCTTATTAATTTTTTAAAAATAAAAAATAAATAAATCGATGTAATAAATATTAGGCGGCGGTCGATGCGCGGGCGGGGCGGCTCAGTCTGTGCTCGGTCGGTACGCGGGGCGGCCGCGCGCTCAGTGACGCCACAGGTGTATCGAGTGATATATTGGAATGGCCGTATTACTGTAAGTATATTTTTTTATCACCTCAGGTTTTGCCAAAAAAAAAAAAAATTGGTGTAAGAAGTGGGAAAAAAATGCAGGATTTTTGCAATTTGTTTGTAAAAGTTAAAAGTTTGAATGCAATAAGTGCGCGTTTCCCGTGGCGGGTCAGTGCGCATGACCTGCGCGTGAGGAACTTCCGATTGTCTTCCTTGATGGCCTTATACTTATGTCTTCTGCCCTACTTTTAAATTGTGACGCGAGCATAGCCTTAAAAGTAAAATGGGACGGAATAAAACTTTTTTTTCTGAAGTTAGTATAGTACGAAAAAACTTTGATACTTTAAATTAAAATAGATAATAATTATTAAAATTCTTTTTAACAAAGAGCAAGCTTCTATTACCATTTAAAAGATTTTACTTTGATATTTGTAGTTATTTTTATTTACTTTTCATTTCAATAATAACTAGATATATGACCGAGCTTCGCTCGGTATTCAAAAAATTAAAAAAACACATAAAATGACATTTTATGAAAATGATTCCTAGCTAGATCGATTTATCGCCCCCGAAAACCCCTATATACTAAATTTCATGAAAATCGTTGGAGCTGATTCCAAGATTCCAATTATATATATAGAAGAATTGCTCGTTTAAAGATATAAGATTAGTTATTTGTATATAAATATTTTTTTATATCAAGTGCATTTCATTATGAAAATGTTAACAATGTTTTTCTGCTCAGATTACCTTTATTTATTTTTAGACTACGTAATGTCGAATCATGATTATGTCATGCAATGAATCTCGGGTTGTGGTTTAGCTAACAACTTTTATATTTTAACAAACGAAGACATGAGTGGGTGGGTAGTGAAATTTAAAAATTTTTGTTTTTTGCATAAATCGAGGCTTGGATTTTATGTTAATTGTATAGCCACAAATATTAACCAGATTATCAAGGTAAATTACAAATTTTGTTGAAAAAATAAGGGGAAAAATGAGATATTATCCTAATGTTATAATCCACTCATGTCTTCAAATTTGTTATCTCTCTCATGCTTCATATCCATGAAAGAGAAGGAAGAATATTTCGACACACGATTATCAATAGCTTAAACTGGCGCTAGTGGGTTGAAGATATATTTATTCGCGTGGGTGGTGCTTGCAAAGGTCACGGAAATAGCGAAAACTATTTATAGAAGATTTAAATTCTGACATTCAATGGGACAGGGTTTCCTAAACTTTAAGGTAGTGGAACCACGGACGAATGCCTCATATTTATCGGTACTCCATCGGTGTTAGCCTTAGTCCAACCTGTATTCTTTTTAGGGTACCGAAAACCAATGGGTAAAATCGGGACCCTGTTACTGAGACTTCGATGTTAGTCCGTCCGTTTGTCTATCTCCAGGCTGTATCTCAAGAACCGCTATAGCTATAGTTTCTGAATTTTTGACAGATTGTATATTTCTTGCCGCTATAACAACAAAAACTGAAAATAAAATAAAATAAATATTTTAAGGGGACTCTAATACAACAAACGTGAACAGCTGATATTACTTCTCCTACGACACCTTGGCGATCTACGCTTTCTTCAACTTACGATATTTGGATCAGATCACGTGTCCTGACAAAAATAACGTAACACCGCTTTAGAAGATTTAATCTATCAACTCCCAAGCGTCCTAAGTGGGCCGCAATAACAATAGATTTCCAAGAATCCGCGTTCGTAGGATTAAATTATGATAAAACGAATAAATGATTGTGCCATTTTGTTTCCAATTAAAGTTATCAATTAAATAATGAATGCAGAACTAAGTTTACGAAAGTTTCTGTGTGGCGTAGAGCAATTATACATTGTAAATTCTACGTGCAGATTAACAATTCATTTTATCACGTAGAGCTCATACGGAGAATAGAGAATAAAGAACCATTATGTTGATTTAAGAGCTAATGTTGAAGCTACATCATTATTGGATGGTTAACCAGTTTAATTGGAAAGAGGTATTTCGAAGTCCTTTGAAAAGAGAGTTATCATTGATACCACTGCCTGATGGAAAACTGGCGTAAAATCGCCTAAAGGTCCCCATACACAGGGAGGCCGATCGATCCGGTTGAAGTGATGGCAGTCCGACCTGCGGGGCTAAAATGGTCACACTTAGCAATTCCTCTGAATCAATTCACAAAATGAATTGTCAAATACCTTGTGCGTTTTAAGATGATATGCGTGACACATTATAATTGACAATAGTAGGGAAGTTACCTAAAAAAATTAATTGATAATTTAAAAATATCGAATCACTTCGTAAAGTTCGAAATTATATCGATTTCGTACTGACGTTTCAGAGTGGCGCCGGTGATGATGATGGCCGCCCTTTTTTATCGATTTGATTTCGATTTAACAGTGGCAATCTCTATTGACATAAGTTCCGTTTCATGCATCTGACACTTTTCAAAAATTTTCGTAATAATAATTTTATACTCCTATTTCACAGTTAATATTTATCATTTTATATGTTTTATATTAATAAGTTAGTATTTAGCAACTTTTCATTTTTATTCATTTACAATTATAGGAAACATTTATTTTTGTAGATGGAATATAATTTATTACATTTTGTTTTTTTTTTTGTTTTCTTGTATACAATTTCCGTAGCAAGGAATATGAGAACTGTCACCCATATCATCTTAAAACGCACAAACTATAGTACGAATTTAGACATCTGGATTGCCAAGACAGTGTCAATTTTGCGATTTAAAAAAAAGAATTCATATTATGATTCATAATATGATTCTCCAAAGCGGCCATTTTAGCCCCGCTGATCGGACTCGTGCACACACACTGAATGCACAAACCAAGCCCGATCAGGTTGGACTGTGAGCAGTTCGACCGAATCGATCAGTCTCCACGTACTTACAACTTTTTAATACCTCTTTCTTTTTGTCTGTCTATCTGTCTGTTACTTCTTCACGCTCAAAAAAAATGTGATATGGAGATATTTTTAGAAATAACAAAGGAGATTTATATCCCGGAAAAATGAAGGGTTCCGGCGCGATGTCCGTATTTTGGCGCAACGGAGTTGCGGGTGTCATCTTGTTTCACTATATACGTAGGGGTATGAAGCTGTCGTATTTGAAAAGAATAATAATAATTGGAGGACGTTTAGAATCCTTCAGCTACTAATTATAAAACCAATAATTAAAGCGACTGACATAAAAAAAAACTAATTAGAATACTACAATTTATTGAGAGGAAACTTTGTATTTTTGTGGAGCATCCTAATTGCTTGAAGATTCTCCAGCTGCTTAGCCTCGAGAGTTATCGAGATCTAATTTAATTAAAGATACTTCAACTTCGTTACAGGAGACATGCTTTATAGTTGTTGGTAACTGATAAAATAAAGGGTTACGGTTAAGGGTTCAGGATATTATGTTATCTGAGAGATAATAAGATTATAATCTGATAAGCAGTGTCGTACTTCCTACTTACGTTTATTATTTTATTATATTGACATATCAACAGTTTGTATAAACGTATATTTTTAGTTAAAACTAATTAACATAATATAGTATCAAATTCTGTCCAACTTACTAATAATATGAATGTAAAATAGCGTTTTCAACAACATTTTCAGTACACAATATTATGCCATTTTTTGAACCTAACATCAATGACAACCTCATTTTCATTGCAGCAAAATGTACGATTTTTTAGCGGTTAAACGATTTTTGTGGCAGCGAGCTTAATATTTTTCTAGCTTCAGATACAGAGAGTTGGAGTTCAGATAAGCACACATTTGCCGCACACTTAACTGGATTACACTTCAGAGCCAAACTATGCATGTTTAAGCCTCATGATGAGCTCGCTCTAAACAAGTGAGTTTACATACAAAACGAACTTTAAACAGGAAAACGCGTTATGATTTCTACTGAAAATACGCCCATAATTACAATTTGTGCGATTAAAGTGAAAAAAAAAATTAAGCGGCGTTATGCCTTTTTTATTTATCTTTCTGGAAATTTAAGAGTACGCACTATTCTATTTGTTCTATTCTTTCTAAATTTTAAATATGTACAACTCAAAGGTGACTTGGCTGGTTTACACGTATTAAGTTGATAAGTAGATAACTAAATTTTAACTTAATTTTAGGTCGTTAATTGCATGTTAACACAAAATTTAGTAACAAGTAGCAAGTTAAAATTTAGTAAGTAGGCACTAAACTAGATGAAAATTTGAATTTAGTTACTACTTATCTACTTAATACGTGTAAACCAGCCATAACTGACTGACTGACTGACTGACTGACATAGTGATCTGTCAACGCACAGCCTAAACCACTGGACGGGTCGGGCTGTTTGGCATGTAGGTAGATGTTATGACATAGGCATCCGCTTTGATTCTACCCCCAAGGGGTTAAGTAGGCGATGAAAGTATGAAACATTCTCAATTTTATACCGATCGGGCTGAGACTTTGCATGCATAAAGCTATTATGACGTAGGCATACCTAAAGAAAGAATTTCGATAAATTCCACCCGTGATGGGATAAAAAAGGGGATGAAAGATTGTATACAATAATACCTACGCGAGCGAAGCCGCGGGCAAAGGCTAGTTAGTATATAAGTGTTTTCAGGACATTCTACAAGCAGTTTATATAACGTGTTGTTCTATGTCTTCAAGCTGCAGTTTTGTTATAACTTCCTCTTACAAACTTGAGAACATATAACACAAAGTTCTCTTTGAAAATATTTTAATTATATTTTCATATGCCACTTCATTATACGGATGAAAGTATGATATTTGTATGGCCGTTAGGTTTTCTTTTTCCGTTTCTATGTAGCGGCCTGGCTAATGCCTAAGTTGCTCAAGTCTTCACGCAATACATAAAAGCACAATATATACACTGAGTCTATTATAACTACAAGCAAACGATCCAACTAATTATGGGTCTACCAGAATCTAATGGAAAATTTTGACAGCAGATTTTCAAAAAATATCCTTGATCATTGGATAAATTTATATATTTGCATGTTTCACACACAGAATCAGCCGCTATAAGGAAAAAAAGATCCAAATATTACGCATTATTTTCCAACTACGTCGGTATTGCTAGAGTCAATAATTTACTTTCTCACTTTTTGCCATCAGATTCTGGTAGACCTTTTCATTTTTCGATACTCAAAACGTTACTTGAACCAAGCTTTAGATTTTTCCAGTTGATGATTTTCGCCATTACTTCCAATCATAGAGACACTATTTTTTTGTAAAAATTAAAAGTAATTATAAAATCCGTTGATAAAGGATTAAAATATTACGAACATGAATACCTATTATATACGTAATACTCATTGAAAATTAAAACAATTTGAACTAAGTTAAGTTTGTAATCAAATATTTTTGTGTATGTTAAAGTACATTAAACAGTTTATTCCAATTACTTAAATTCGCTGACAATAATTACCGTCGTATGTCAACTTAATTAATTAAATTATATATTTTAGCGTGTGCCGCGTTGATGTCTGTTATAAAAGTTATTTCCGTATTTCAAATGCATGATTCTACGGTGCAGTACTAAACGATTAAGTATTAACATAGTTATTTGTTAAATAAAAAGATGTTTACTGCAACTTCTTTTTCTCAGAAATTTGCGATAGCTGGGTACTGTGATAAGTTGAATCAAACCTAATAAATTGCCTTTATAACGCATTCTTTTCATGGCAAAAATATACACACGTGCAAGTTTATCCTACGTACATTTTGAAAGAACTAAAAATTATGACAGATAGTAATATAATTTGTAATATAATTTATAATATTATTTATTTGTTTAATCTAATATGATAGAATATTATACCTGACAAGGAACAACGAGTATATAAATAATCATAGTAAAATATGATCATACATATTACATATTTAATCTTCATAGGGAATTCTAATAATCCAGCTCTTAGGACAGGCGTAGCTCCTAAATTGCGTCGTAGCAACCAGCTACGCCGTAGACTGCTACGTCGTAGCACCCAGCTACGCCGTAGTAATTCAGCCGTAGCTTTATTACACTCGTTACGATTAACATTCCACGGGTTACACGAAGTTAAATTAAAATTTACTAATTTAAATTACACAGAAGTCTGAGCGTTTAATGGATAATGGAAGCCACGTAAACAGGTCGTTGACCTTGTAGAATAAAGGCTCAACTGCACGGGGCCGATCGATCTGGTCGAACTGATCGCATGCCGACCTTGCGGGATTTGTGCAATGTGCACAAGCACGGGAATGAACACACTCACTGGAACTCACTGCAACAGTTCAGACTTACTGGAACTCTATGGCACTGGTGATTTTCTGATTCTTCGGAGGGAAGTTTAGCAGACCATTAACTAGCGCCGTAATCATTCAACACGCTACCGAAGTTTTCTAAAGGTACAAGTTGGAAGCCGGCTACATGAAGCGGCAGCGGACGACGCGTCGTCGCGACACTAATGGTTATGAATGTATTTCTATGAATAAGTGTCGCTAGCTTCGTGTCGCTAGCTGCGAAGGGTGATTCATAGAGATACATAGAAACCAGTTGTATCGCGACGACGCATCGTCTGCAGTTGTCGCGTGTTACTCGGTTCCAACTTGTACCTTAATTGTGTCGTATATGTAAAACAGCTGAAATCAATCTTTTGGGAACCGGCCTGATTTAGCGTACCACCTTGCTCGTTCGGAAGATATTCGATAGTACGATGCAGGATTATGGTGCCAGTTGTCCCGCCACAATATCTAAAATATTATTCTAAAGAAAAATTAAACAGAAGTCAAGCGTCCCGCCGTCGGGGAAAAACGGTGATAAATTTAAAGCGTTTTAATGAAATTATTTCGCTGAATATTAAAAGGCTAACCGTATTTCATATTAAATTTCTGCGGAGATACGAATTGGGTTATAATTAGTTGGGTAATTATGGCGGGTGACGTCACAGGTCGGTACAAAGCGGGTGACGTCACGTTTGATGTTTGCCGCTAGTTAGCTAATCAAACATTGATTAATTTATAGTATTACGTATTTCCACTATATATGAACGGGTTTAACAAATTGATATGTTGAATACACTTCCCAAATCAAATATTTACTATTAAAGGATATATTACTGCAATATTTTCACGCTAGGCGGCAGCATCAGCGTAGACAGTAAACAAAATATTTTGTTCCACGTTTGACAACGTTTCTGTCAATATTCTGATATGACGTGTGCAACATGACGGATTTTGATCAGATTTTTACTGGATAGGTGGTCTGATGGTAGCGCCCTCTGTTCTGACCTGTACGTAATATTGTTCCCTATTAATTCATCAAGCCCCAAGCGGCCACATACGGCCGCGATAACAATGAAAAAGCTATTGTGTCTCGTTTTGCCACGACTGATGGGTTAGGATAATATTTGTTTCATTGTAATATCTAAGGCTAATTTCCCTTGCAAAAAGCACGGAGCTTTCCTTTGCCATATATTAATCGTAGTTCTTTAAATCAGCCACAATGACGAAAGAATTAAAAATAGAAGCTCTTAAACAAAAATCTTAAGGCATTAGCTTAAGTAAAGCCGCTGTTAAGAACACTCTGAATCGCAGAAGTGAAAAGTGTTAATTTCGTTCACAATGTATTTTATATGTCTACGAAAACTTTATAAGCAAAGAAGTTTATTTTTTTAATAATTTAATATACTTAATATACCGTCCAATAATGTTCAAAGATATTGATTTATATGCAGATGAAGGACGTTATTTTGCCGGTCTTAGCGGACAAATCACGACTAAGCGGGCCCTTAGACGCTCAATTTATTGTGCAATATCACGTATTGTGTAATAAAATTGACCGTCTAGGGTTGATATTGAACGCCCCTTTTTAATCTTATTGTCAAATAAGTTGTTCAATAAATATTGTGACTAATATTGCGCAATAAAATTGATCGTCTAGGGGCCCGCTAAATTTTACTTAACATAAAACCAGCAAATTACTAAGATCTGCTTATTTATCAATTTCTGTGATATCTTATAATAAGTATAAGCCACATTAAAGGTCTTATATGTGGTTAATTTAATGCCCGGGGCTCATAGAGTATAATGAGCAATCACTAGGAAATTATATCGTGAAACTTCAAAGTCTACATTAAATCCCGCAAGTTAAATACTCAGTGTTACTTAAAACAAAGAACAAAAGAATAAACTTGTAAAATATAACTTTGGATTAACAGACCTGTGCAAATAATCTTCAGTAATAACGAACATTGTTCAAACCCTTTTAGACACTCAAGAAAATTATCCCTTAAAAAGTTCAACGTACTTAAACTTTTTAACAACGTACTTTAACTGCTTAAAATTACAAGCAAATTGCAACGTTATTGGCCTTAGGATAAGACTCAATTTTGGCAGATGAGGTAATAAAAATTTGGAAAACTGGAGACTTCAATTTGCTTAATGTTTTACAAAGTAACTTTTTAACCCCCGACCAAAAAGAGGGGTGTTATAAGTTTGACGTGTCTGTCTGTCGGTCTGTCTGTCTGTGGCATCGTAGCATCCAAACGGGTGGACCGATTTTGATCTAGTTTTTTTTGTTTGAAAGCTGACATGACCGAGAGTGTTCTTAGCTATAGTTCATCATCATCAGCCTGCTCATTGCTGAAATATCACGGTTTATCTGGTTCGTGATAGGACGATTAGCAACTTGCAGTCGTTTGATGGGTTTTATATTTTGCATTCTGGTTCGTGACACTTATGAATAGGTATAAACACATTATTGGAAAGTTGACCTGGTGCTGCAGCATCACCTGGTAATCAATAGGATACCCAATTACTGCTCACCAACTTAGAGCAGAGGTTTCGTGTTTGGGCTCATTTTAATGGCGACAACCAGTAAGACGTAGATAAACAGTAAATATTTGCATGATGCTGCTGCAGTATCACCTGGATTCTATAGGAGCCGAGCTCCGTATGAACCCAAAGTGGAGGTTTCATGTTTGGGCTCATATTGACGGCCTCATCCAAAAGGACATATTTTATAGATAGTATTCATTGGGATATGATCCAGTTGATAGGAATTATTCTGCACAAGTTTAAAAAGCATAAAATAAAATTAAATTAAGAAATTAAAAAAAAAAAACCCGCCAAAAAACTTTAAAAAGTAATGAAATAATATTTACTAACTTTAAGTTTAAATAATTCCTAAGAGTAAAGTAATATTTTAGTCTATAAATGTTGTCAAGGTGTGTCGGGGGACCGCTAATGTAGATGTTTGATTTCACATAACATTATAGTTTAAGGGTCAGTTCACAACGACCCGAATCGAGAGAATGTGTGGTACTTGGTAGTTTATACTTGGCGGTCCCCCGACACACCGTGACAACATTTATAGACTAAAATATTACTTTACTCTTAGGAATTATTAAAACTTAAAGTCAGTAAATATTATTTCATTACTTTTTAAAGTTTTTTGGCGGGGGTTTTTTTAAATTTCTTTATTTAATTTTATCTAATCCCTTATGTCAACTGCTTTCTTTACAGAGTAAAACAAATGAAAAATATTTTAATGTTACAATGCAGGCGTTTAATAATTAATTATTTTTATCAGAGTTTATAAGACCTTCCAGGGCTTAAAAACTTTAATTCCCTGTGCATAAGGCAGAAATATGATGTCTTTATTTCAGCGAAGAGTCACTCAAATTAAACACATTCAAAGTGTAAATTTATGGCATGACATGACTTTTTCAACTTGAGTATTTTTTTTTCAGTAATTATTTTTCTGGCTAAATAATTATTCTTAAACATCATGTATCCGATCGTATATCTAAATAAAACAGCCATTTTGTTTGTCTCTTTTAAACCTCCTTAAATTTTTCAAATAAATAAAATTGGCTGTGGTTCCAAAGTTATTTTTAATGGATCACGATCGGGTTGAGCTCATTGAAGCCGAAAATGGAGCGGCGGCTGAACCGAAATCCGGATTACTCTGTTGCTAAGCGCTTTTAGTTTCCTCTGATATTTAGTGCTCTATGATAAATACCGATTTATATAATATGCTGCTGTATATAATATTATGATTGATTATTTTATAGTTAATTATTGATATAATTACTATTATCAATGGGACATTATGTCTCGATATCAGTCATCGCGCCGCCTAGGACTAAACCGATTTTGATGAAATTCTTATGAGTTATTTAGAGTCCTGAGAAAGGACTTATTATATTTTTGTTGATTAATAAAAATAAACGATTCCCGTTGGAATTCGCACTATAATATACGGATTACGATAGAATTGAGTTACGGTACTATAATAATAATTATACAGTAGTAATTCTATAGTTACATAATTTTATATTATATGGAGTCTAGATTTTATACTCCCGCGTAGTCAATTTGTTAGGTGTTCTTAGACATATACTCAAAAAGTTACGATCTGTTTTATATTTGCGAAATGTATCCTGTATTTTTTTTTATGATTAAACATCATATTTTTTATGATTAAATAGTAGTAATATAGAGTACGAGCTTTTGCCCGCGGCTTCACTCGCGTTAAGAAGTATTTTATATACAATCGTTCATCCCCTATTTTGTCCCCTTAGGGGTAGAATTGATCAAAATCCTTTCTTAGCGGATGCCTACGTCATATCATCTACCTGCATGCCAAATTTCAGCCCGATCCGTCCAGTGGCTTGGGCTGTGCGTTGATAGATCACCATGTCAGTCAGTCACCTTTGAGTTTTATATATATAGACTAGCTGTCCCGGCAAACGTTGCTTTGCCATAATATATTTGCCATATTATTATTTTATTGAAGTGACTAAATAAGTATCCCAAGTAACAAAATGTGGTCTTGTAGTGGTTCCGGGGCCAGGACTATAACAGGCTAGTAAACGTTTATAACCACGGAAAAGGGCCCATTTTATACGCGTACTTTTGCTAATAAAGCACTCATAGTAGACTTGCCTAGCACTACTTAGAAAAATAATACACTTATTGTTTGACTACGCAGAATTATCTGCTCCCACGAAGCCAACTATGAGCATCTTATAGAACCCCAGGCAGGCCTGTTACGTACTCCGCGCTTCTATTACTAGCTACTTCAAACATTAATTTTGTGAATTGTGTTGTGAGGTGAATGAAAAAAATAAAAATACTAAGAAAAGGTAAGTTAATCTACTCACTCGCGGAGGTCAACTTGGAGGGTTAATTAATAACGAAATTAATTAACACTCACTAAATTTCTGTTCTGACAATAACAAAAATCTGTTACAACTGTATAAATGGCATTCGTGCAAGCGATAGCGCGATGTAGAAGCACCTCAGCGACATCTAGTGAAAACAACATGAAACAATTTTTCTTATACAATTTAAATTGGCACTATAAATTACTATTACTGGCGTGTGACCTTATAGCGGATTTATAATTATTTCTTTTAGTCTATTACAAATGTAACTTTCTAGAGCAAGTTTTCTCAAGTAATATATTTTACACCTTTGAAACACTCGTATAGGCCATCTTAGCCTTTACTGCGCCTATAATCTCGTTCTATACACGACTATAAGTCAACTTATAAGAACATGTTTACTACAAACCCAAACAAACTCCGTGTAACCTATTATAAGCTTGGTAGTAGCACCTGGAACCACTAAGCGAGAGTTAATAGTGCTGCAAGCCTTTAAACTGTGCACTATAGGAGAATTTTGTTACTTGGGATGTCACCATGGCAACGTCGATCGCTATCCCGTCGCACAAATTGTAATGGTCGCCGTCAGTCTCAGGTTGTAATAATTTACTATTATTTATTCAACAAATGCACTTATCAATATATAAAGTACCCAGTAGCCGATTCTCAGACCTACTGAATATGCATATAAAATTTGGTTGAAATCAGTAAAGCCGTTTCGGAGGAGTTCGTGTACTAACATTGTGACACGAGAATTTTATATATATGATATTTTATATATATTAGATAGTGCCTTTTAAACTACTAGCCCAAAACCGTAAAATCTACTATATCAGACTTTAACGTGTTTCCTGAATGGCTAAGTTACCTTTGATAAGTCCGGGTTTTCACTCTAAAAGCTTCAGAATATAATTTCTAGAAGTCACGACCCTCTGACAGAGGTAAATCGAGTCAAAGCAAAGGAAGCGTCGGTTCGACTCTCTACCTAAATATTTCCTTCGTCAGGGAAATTTAACGTTGTAACCATAATACACGTATATTCAGAAGAGTAACTCAACCGTACACTTGGAGTTCATACAACGCAGAGACAAGTTTTGCGAGCGAGCGACGTGACTTTGTACTGCTCTCTTTAGTTTTCTGAAATCACGAATATATTATTATCGTGTGCCCAATTCAAGCCCATATGGTGTACTGTTTATTACTTATACTGTGTTATAGTCAAGCTATAAAATTTACGACCTCGAGCAAAGGATTCTATGTCACATTTGTATTGATTTCACATACAAGAAGGTTGTTTGTACAGCTAACGAGAAATATGGGTTGAGTTGTAAAAGAAATAACGGTTGAGTTGTAAAATATTTCAATCGCTTGTATCTATCACACGGAGCTATAGTCTGGACGCAGGATACATAGAAATTCGTGCAGGTAAATATTGGTGCATGAAAATGAGATATCTTATTATTGATATACGTGGTGTCACAAAACTAAGTGATAATACTTTAGGGTGTGTATGAGTACCTTGTATAGAGTTCACTGTAAAAGTAGCAGCGCTGAAAGAGCATTTTTTCACTTTTGTATGGAGAAACTCGTGACGCTGGGGCGCTTGCCCATACAAATCACAAAAAAATGGTCTTTCAGCGCTGCTGTTCCTTATAGAGAGTTCTCTCTATAAGGAACACATACACACCCTAAAGCAAGGGTCACCAAATGGCGGACCGCGGTCCGCATCCGGACCGCCGACCTATTGTATGCGGACCAAGCATGTTCGATTATGAACTTCGTTAAAAATTAATTTTGGTCTCGACATGCTGATGAACATATTGTAGAATCAAAAAATGACACTTTTCTCATTGATAGAAATAAACACCTTTGTAATTTCCGTAATTACATTTTTTTTTTTATATATTTTTTTGCATCTGTGGACCGCGAAGGTCATTTTATTTCTTAAAACGGACCCCGAGCGAAACTAATTGGTGACCCCTGCCCTAAAGTATTTTCACTTAGTTTTGTAACACCCTGTATTATCATTAATAATTAATGCACTTACCTACCATAAGATTTGGTTGACTATAATGCCATTCAAAAATAGATGGGATATACCAGCATAGTATCTGCTTTTCTACCAAAAAACTGTAAACCAGGTTGTATGTTTTCATGTCGTGGGTTAACAAGGTTGAGCCTTTGCAAGCACGATAGCCTGAAAATCTAACCGAGAGTAATACAGAACCCGTCCCTCAACAAAGCGCTGACGAAAGCCATTCACGTTCTTTTGGTAACAGAGTAAAAAACGCGTTTTTCGGAGATACAGTTATTGGGAAATGTCAAATCGATTTCACTTCTACAAACTACGAATAATAAAAACTAAGGAAACGTCACTCCCATACTATTACCGTTTTAAATTTGGTTCCTTTCGAACTGTCCTGTAACGTCAGCCTGATACCGCTCAAGGCCACCTAAATATTGCAAAATATGTATTGAAATGTGTACCA
Source organism: Polyommatus iphigenia (assembly GCA_963422495.1). NCBI lineage: Eukaryota > Metazoa > Arthropoda > Insecta > Lepidoptera > Lycaenidae > Polyommatus > Polyommatus iphigenia. The sequence goes on along the minus strand of OY730188.1, from coordinate 28,302,836 downwards.
AAGGTACACTTTTTTGACAGGTATTGTGGAGCATGTTTTTTGACGGAGTTACTTTTCCTTAGTTTTTATTATTCGTAGACTACAAACAATACTCTACTTCAGTTTTTCTATCATGTTCACCGAGTACATAATAGAAAATGAAATATGTTAATGTATATTTGTATAATATTACTAGCTGTCCCGGCAAACGTTGCTTTGCCATAATATTAAGTATTTCGCCCATATTATTTTATTGAAGTGACTAAATAAGTATGTCGCCATGGCAACGTCGATCGCTATCTCGTCGCACAAACAACCCAAGTAACAAAATCTGGTCTTGTAGTGGTTCCGGGGCCAGGACTATAACAGGCTAGTAAACGTTTATAACCACGGAAAAGGGCCCATTTTATACGCGTACTTTTGCTAATAAAGCACTCATAGTAGACTTGCCTAGCACTACTTAGAAAAATAATACACTTATTGTTGGACTACGCAGAATTATCTGCTCCCACGAAGCCAACTATGAGCATCTTATAGAACCCCAGGCAGGCCTGTTACCTACTCCGCGCTTCTATTACTAGCTACTTCAAACATTAATTCTGAGAATTGTGTTGTGAGGTGGATGAAAAAATAAAAAAAATACTTAGAAAAGGTAAGTTAATCTACTCACTCGCAGAGGTCAAATTGGAGGGTTAATTAATATTACGAAATTAATTAACACTCACTAAATTTCTGTTCTGACAATAACAAAAATCTGTTACAACTGTATAAATGGCATTCGTGCAAGCGATAGCGCGATGTAGAAGCACCTCAGCGACATCTAGTGAAAACAACATGAAACAATTTTTCTTATACAATTTAAATTGGCACTATAAATTACTATTACTGGCGTGTGACCTTATAGCGGATTTATAATTATTTCTTTTAGTCTATTACAAATGTAACTTTCTAGAGCAAGTTTTCTCAAGTAATATATTTTACACCTTTGAAACACTCGTATAGGCCATCTTAGCCTTTACTGCGCCTATAATCTCGTTCTATACACGACTATAAGTCAACTTATAAGAACATGTTTACTACAAACCCAAACAAACTCCGTGTAACCTGTTATAAGCTTGGTAGTAGCACCTGGAACCACTAAGCGAGAGTTACTAGTGCTGCAAACCTTTAAACTGTGCACTATATGAGAATTTTGTTACTTGGGAATGGTCGCCGTCAGTCTCAGGTTATAATAATTTACTATTATTTATTCAACAAATGCACTTATCAACATATAAAGTACCCAGTAGCCGATTCTCAGACCTACTGAATATACATTTGATAAAAATCAGTAAAGCCGTTTCGGAGGAGTTCGCGGACTAACATTGTGACACGAGAATTTTATATATAAGATGTACTAGGTATCCAGTAAAATGTACACTGTAAGGGATACGCAGCTTGTGAAATATATTTTAAAAAACTTCGTAGCTTTCACTTTATGAAAAGATTTTTACTCCCTGCTTTATTTAGTATTTCGTATACTAAACACTTATATAACCCTAATTATCAATGTACGAAACGCAAAGTTGGGTCGGATTCGACTTGGAGAGGGTATTAAATTTTTCCCTTCCTCGGTTTATATGAAATTTATAACAAAGGAAGAATGGATGCTGCTTTACCTTTTCTTGTTTATTGTTTTGTAATATTTAAGATGGCGGGACGTTTTGTTTATATTACGAACTATTTAAATTTGCTCTCCCGGTTATAAAGCTGAACACTGCTGGTTTATTAAATGTGCAAATATAACTTGCTTTACCTTTATTTTCATATGTAAATGCTGTTTCGAAATTTCATCAAGGATAAGTTTGTGTTGGTTTGTGTTGGTCGCCTTATATCTAGTGTAAACCTTATAATATTAGGTGTACGAGTATTTTTGTAAAATAAATATAGAAATTTTATTTTAGCTTTATTATTTTTAGTGCTTGAAAATCTTCAATAACCAACAAACTAATATTCTTTCAAGCCGAGACATTTTGTATCTACTACACTACCAACAATACACAAAGAAAATTACAAAACGTCTTTAAAATAATAATATTCCTTACCATAAAACTATTAACAATTCTAAGCGAGCAATATCGTCGCTGGACAAAGTCTTATAAAATCATTTTAATTTTGTCTTCATAGTATTAAAGTAATTAACGTGAAAGTGTGCAGCCAGAAGTTAGTTAGTTGGAAGCAGCTGGTCGAAATTATACAACTTTTAAATATAGATTGCTGTTTAATATTAATTTCTTATTAATATTTTCTGAGCGATGAACGAGAAACCCGTTTGCGACATTGTAGAGTTTAAGCATTGGTTGTGGAAACTGTTATCACACGTTCACAAAATTTAATAAAATTATGACTAAAATAATGAATGTAGATGATGTATGATGATGAATGAATGAAGTTATTTGACTGCATGCAGGCTATAATGATAGCAAACGTTAGTTCAATTCTCTACTTTAAGACTATCAGCACCCGTAGCATGGCTACAGTAGAAATACGAAAGTATAGACAAACAGCGGAGATAAACTGAAGGTGCCGTTCCGATCTTTACCGCGGCTAGCCGCGATCGACAAAAATTCAATTAAAATTGCCACTTTATGATAAGATTGCCATCACAACTGATGATGACAGACCTGCGTAATTTGATCTCGAATAAAATAGACAAATGCATCAGTTTAGCCGACACTCGATAGATTACGACTAATATTGAATTGACATACCTCGACCTAATGACGTAGGCAACCATCCTATTATGAATCAATTTTTTCGATTGTACCTTCATTATACGAGTAATAAAGCATTAAGACGTTGAAGATGGACCATCAATATTATAACTGGTATTTTATTGCGAAATAAGAACATTATATTATTTGTACTAGGTATATAGATGGTAAGATTGAGAAATATATTCGCTGATGTAATATGTTAATAACATAATTTTCTTTCTTTTCAGATAAACATGGAGTTTTCATAAAGAACAGATACAGAACTTTTAGTCGAATATTCATTATGATTCTGTGAACTTATCGAAAAGTGGTCGGAAAGTGATGGTGCTATAGAAGAAACAAAAGGCGATGATGCCTTTAACAGTTTTATGGTGGACCATAATAGCCCTGCCATTATTTTTTTTGGAACATGGTAAGTGCTTAATTATTTTTACAACCACTTTAATAGTTTTCATTCGATGAGTATAATTTGACTTCGTAGTATCTTTATCCACACTAATATTACAAATGCGTGTGTCTGTTACCTCTTCACGCCCAAACCGCTGAACTGAATATGCTGAAATTTGGTATGGAGACACTTTGTGTCCCGGGAAAGAACGTAGGATACTTTTATTCCCGATAAAATCTACGGTTCCCACGCGGTAAATGAATTATAGTGCAACGGAGTTGAAGGTGTCATCTAGTTTATTATAATCGTCATAAGAGTAATTATAATAGCTCAAAATACATTTTTTTAAGGATTAAAATCCTATTACGTTGTTTTATGCTCTAAATGTGTCTTATCGACTAGATTCAACGGTATGAACAGATTTCTAAGCGAGTGCTATCTTTGCCCATAGTACAATGCAGGCCAACACTGGATATTTTATTAAAATAGGCATTAAAAATAATATACGTCATACAATAAAGAGTAACACAGCTCAGCACGAATACGAGGCGGGCTAAAACAAACTGTTACAAAACATTCTTCTTTCATGCTAGTAACTTTTAAAAAATCCGCATTAATAATTATTTATACGCGTTTTTAAGACTTTTTTAGAGTTGATGATAAGTGTTTCTTGGGGTAAATAATTAAGAATAAATATGGAGTTAAATAAATTTTGCGAATAATTAATTTAAATCTAGGATTTCAGATTTATTTGCTAAGGCTCTACATGAAAAAGCTATGAGACTTTGTCTTTCTGTGTTAAGTAAATTTATTTGTGATCTGTCGCAGCCAACTGGTTAAAATAGCCGTTCAATCAAACAGCTAGTGCCTGTGACTGAACAACGCCATTCAATCTCACGGCTAGCTTTTTAATTGAATATTTCAGTCACTAGAAACGTTAAATACTACAGCTGATTCAAAAGCAGCCGTTTGATTGAATTAGTTCAGCGCTCACCACCGCGGCGTTAGGTGCGTTTTTTTTTACAATATGGCGTCAAACAGTCGGTGTTTTTTGATTGTATTAAGATATTTTTTGATAGAAATTATGGAGGCACATACGAGCGAATCAAAATTTTAAAAAATATAAATGCATCACCAAGGTATTAATTGCAATTATTGTTTTCAAAATAAGTTAGAATATAATTTATTCTGCTTATTACGAGTATTATTGCGCTTGTGTTACTTGCACGGCAGCGAACCGACCACTGAATGTATGTATAAATGTAATATGTCTTCAAACAACTTATCTTGTACAGTAAGCACTGTACACTTGTGTGCAAGCTACTGGCATGCGAGCAACAGACACCCGTATCACGGCCATTAATGGTGTTTTTGCCGTCGTCTTTTGGAGCTATTGTTGCTCTCGTGAATGGGGATTTTTAATTATAAAGAGCATATAGTGATTACTCTGTGCTACATTCTTTTATTTCTAAAACAAAATATTTAGATACTTTAATTCATATTATTAATATTATATTTGCAAAAAGTGTCTGTCGGTTTCGCGGTTTGAGAAGAAATATGTAACACTTCTTAATTCCAAACTTTCTGTAAAAAAACGCAGAACCAATAATAATGGTAGGCAACATTAATGGTATAAGTGGTAGGCCTCATGTAGACGTTCTAAAAGTGTTTACTTTGTTAACCTATTTAGAAATAAATATTTTCAATTCATCTCATAATGAAATTTGGTATGGAGGTAGTTTTTATCGCCCAAAGTAGTTCCCATGCGAAAATCGAGTCTAGCTTATAATAAAATTTTGTTTTAACGACACTTTTGAAAACGAGGTAATATTTTAGTTGTCCCGTTCAAAGTTATGAACGTAGTATTTCTTCTATAAAGCAACGTCAATACGGGGCCAAAAATGAAGAGGTTATAAAATTTTACGAGACGACGGTCAACAAACTCATAGCTTAATAACTGCTTTTTAATTCGCTTCTGCAGCATAATAATGAACGAAAAAATTGAAGTATTCCGCTCTTAATTTGTTTTAAAAGACCTATATAATGTAAACCCACTCAAAAGTCACGTACACAAACGAAATCATTATTTATTTATTTATTTATTTGCTATGAACAGCCAACATTTATTTATTAATTTGTATAACATACATAATATTAACAAGGATTAAATATTGACCATGGTTATTGCACTTTTAATTAGAGGCTATCCCACCAAAAACATACCTGTTAAAATGGGGCCAAGTTCCTATCGGCAAAGTTTTGGTCTAAAAAAGAGTTGAAATCTAATCCAATGCCAAGTTTAGATGCACTTCATCGATCGTTATCATTTTCATCAACAGTCTGATCCATAATACTTCTAATTTGAACGTGGCAGGTTAATTTAATTATATTATTATCTAATTATACAATCAATCAAGAGTTACGCATAGCACGAAAAGTTGATGAGTTGATGAAAATGATAACGATCGATGAAGTGCATCTAAACTTGGCATTGGATTGGATTTCAACTCTTTTCTGGACCAAAACTTTGCCGATAGGAACTTGGCCCCATTTCAACAGGTATGTTTTTGGTGGGATTTCAATACTTTTTTTCAAGAAATTACACTTAGGTATTTTTTTCCTTTTGTGCCTCACCCGACGTAAACAATACCTTCGATATATGGCGCTAATTGTATTTGTTAAACTATCAATAAAAGCGAAATTTTCAAGTAAACAGTATTTATTTAACCTATATCAATTCCCAAGCGGTCGAATTCGACCGCGTAAACAATAGATTTCCAAGAATCCGCGATCGAAAGATTAATAAGCTATACAGTATGCAAATATGATGACAATATTTTAAACCAATCCTCCCACCCTCCTCATTGAATTGTCATTGTATCACTGGCGTATAAGAATTTTTACCTATAGTTCGTAGAGGAGCCGATTCACGCTTGACCGATTTCTTAAATATCTTAATTTTTTATTAATCTACATATTATAACACACGACCTGAGTGTCAAATATCATTACGTTAAGAAAATTGGAAGTGGTATCTAAAGTTCGTAGATGAACCGACTCACGCTTGACTGATTTCTTAAATTTCTTAATTTTTTGTTAATCTACATATTATAACATACGACCTGTGTGCCAAATTTCATAACGCTAGGACAATTATTGGAAGTGGCCTCGGAAGTTCGTAGACAAACCGACTCACGCTTGACCGATTTCTTAAATTTCTCACTTTTTTGTTAATCTACATAATAATCAACACACGACCTGTGTGCCACATTTCATAACGCTAGGATAATTGGAAGTTGCCCTTTGAAGTTCGTAGATGAACCGACTCACGCTTGACCAATTTCTTAAATTTCTCAATTTTTTGTTAATCTACATATAACAAACAACCTGTGTGCCAAATTTCATAACGCTAGGGCAATTGGAAGTGGCCTAGAGGTTTTGATTACCGGTCAGTGAGTGAGTGAGTGAGTCAGTGCCCAAATTTGCTATTTTTACAGGGACATATTTCAGGATCTACCGAAGTTATATCTATGAAATTGGGTATACTGCTTAAGTACTAGTATATAATTACGTAGGTAAAATTTTATCTTTGAACTCGCAATAGGGACTGAGCTACGGGGGGGTCAAAAGTGCGTCGAAACGGTTCGTGTAAATAGTGCACGGCATGCGCGCGGCCTGCTGGAACTTGGCCGCGCACTCCGTGCGCTTTGATTACATCTTGCTATTAAGTGGGCGACTAACCCTAAATTTTCAATTTTATAATTCATTTTTATACGTGAAAAAACGCCCTGAATTATTTCATTTTCTAAAATTAGATACTACATTATATTTCCAAGAATTCAATCTGAGCAAAAACACGATATCTAAAAATTTTCTCGATAGAAAAAAATCACGAAGATGCATCTAATTTTCACGAATTTTTAGTGTATTGCCATAACCGTGCATTGAACTAAGTTAATATTTTAACACATTGTATAAAATTCTATCATTGAGAATCCGACCTAGCGGATTTTTAAAATGTTATATATTTATCGAGTTATTGAGAAAAAACTTATTTGGCGATGAATCCGCGTCGTCCTTTTTCACCTGGCTTATGAAAGACGGGCGTGAGTGTGAAGAGAGAAGGACAATATTTGATTTTCTGGGTTAGTCGCCCTCTTAAATCGGCTACAAAGATAATAAAAAAATATTTATTTATCATTCATAATATTATCATTAGGTACTTTAGTGTAAGTGTGAGTGCAACTAACTTAACCAAAACATGTTTTTATATTTACTAGAGAAAGCCAATGGTCGAAATTCGACCTCAAATAAAAAATTAAATCTATTATAAAACTCAAAGGTGACTGACTGACATGGTGATCTATCAACGCACAGCCCAAACGACTGGACGGATCGGGCTGAAATTTGTTATGCAGGTAGATGTTATGACGTAGGCATCCGGTAAGAAAGAATTTTGATCAATTCCAACCCCAAGGGGTTAAAAATAATATTAGCTCGATGCACTCCTTCACCATATAAACTATTAACTGTGCAAAAATATAGATTACCTACAATAATTATACTGCTCGACACAGTAATTCACCCAGCGACTTAATGTAGCAGGCTATAGCACCTCCATCGTGAGTATCACAGACACAATAGATTTTTAATTGCTATGCGGCAGCCGGCTGCCGCTTGGGGATTGATAGGTTAAGGAATCTTACGCAAACGTCAGAGCAGAGGGCACTACTAGCACGTACAGTAAACAATAATTCGACCAAAATCCGATATATAGTACACGTCATATGGACGACCTCTGTGGCTCAGTTGGTGGGCTGTTGGTAGCTCCGGCGGTCACGGGTTCGAATCCCGCTGACGGAACAAAAAGTTTTTAAAGTTCCTGGGTCATGGGTGTGTATTAAATATGTGTATTGTAAAATAAAAATCTTAAATATATATGTATGTAACACAAGTCCTTTAGGAATCAGTTACTTACCACGGGGCCAGACTGACGTGGTGTGAAGAGTCCGTAGATATTATCTTATCTATATTATCTTATCTTATATCAGAGTATTGACAGAAACGTTTTCAAATTTCGAACAAAACTTTTTGGTTACTGTCTGTGCTCATGCTGCCGTCTAGCGTGAAAACATTTCAGTAATTTAACCTATTATAACATAGATTACATAGCAATATAAAATACGCAACAACAACAATCATAAATCCATGAATGTGAAATTATTCAGTACGTAAGTCAAATTGCATCACCATTTCACATTCCCGGGAATTCGCTACAATTTGTAATTTATGACATAAACTAGCAACGGCTGACATCATAGAAACATTTTTGGCCAATCGCCAGAAGGCATGACACAGGTTTGAGATGGATTTTTCTGGTTTCAACCGGTAATATGAAATATAGTTGCAACGATGCTTGTTTATCTCAAACTTCTATTTTATTGTTACGTAAGCAATGTTTCGAAATCATATAAGAAAATGGTTGTTTTGCTTGGTTGTGTTTATCCACTATAATAAGTATCTTGAAAATATCCAAAATGTAATAAATATCCATACTAATATTATAAATGCGAAAGTGTGTCTGTCTGTCTGTCTGATACCTCTTCACGCCCAAACGATTTTTCTGGCTATGGATATACTTTGAATCCCGGGAAAATGCACGGTTCCAGCGCGATAAACGAATTTTGGAGCAACGAAGTTGCGGGCGTCACCTAGTTATTCAATAAGGGTGCTTATTAGCTTTAATAACGTTTTTTCGATTAATCACATTAAATTTAAACATTTATTTTTTTACAGTAGAGTTAATGTAATTATTTAAAATTGAATGTACCTTATCCTGTAAAAATACGATTTAAGATCATATTATATCAAACCTCAACCCTATCTACAAGTACACCTATTATTTAATAAAGTTCTGAAAATAGGAAAAATGTTCTAAGGTTACTGTCACAATTACCTTTGACGGGTCATAAATTACTCAGTTACGTGGATATAACGGTATTTTATGATCAAATCACACGGGAGTAGTGGGATTTATTGCAAGGTCACCAGAAGGTAGTTTGTAGCTTCTTATTCTTAGGCGTAATAGAAAACTTTGTTTGGAAATCCTTTCTTATCGTGTGACTTTTGATACTTCTAGACTTATGCGTGCCTGGGGGAAACCTAGATATAAAGATGGCCTTTTTGGCCAACTTTTTCATATCACATACTTGTTTGCTTCTACTTTTAGATAACGGTCTCACTTTAGTGCTTACGTAGTATTTTGCAAATTATTAATCGAGATTCAAACTTAAAATCACTTTATTATTTATCTCTGGAAAAGGCTCACCAGAAAGGGCCAGGCCAAAACCACTGCGTTGCGACGTCGTATCGTAAAAACAACCTCTGAAAAGCAATATTGTATTTTTGAAGTGAAAACTTCTTTAGCGGCGTTGAGCACTTTTGTGGGATGGGTAAAAACTGTGAAACTCGCGTCAGATTCTCGTGCTGATCGCAAAACCTTGGATAAACAGTAAGACGGTTGGAAAGTAGTGTTGTAACATCGAAATTGATTAATCGAACAATCGTTTTTTTTAAATCGATTGTAAGGGTTTCGATTAATTAAAAAAATCGATTTTGTAAAAATCGATTTTCATAAAAAATGGGTTAAAAAAATTGTAAGGGTTTCGAATAATTAAAAAAACGATTTTTTAAAAATCGATTTTCATAAAAAATGGGTTAAAAATTTAATCGATTGTAAGGGTTTCGATTAATTAAAAAAAAACAATTTTTTAATAATCGATTTTCATAAAAGTGGGTTAAAAAAATGCACAACGTTAATAATCAAGTTTTCACTTCTGCCGGCACTCCCGGAGTGCAACCCGTCTTTTTTTTTTGCGATGCGACGCCGCAACGTAGAGTTGTGGCCTGGCCCAAAAGGCTCACCAAAAGAAAAAAACTAATTAAAGTATACTAAAATAATACTTGAGTATGATATACTAGAAGTTTCATGATACTATCATTATGCGTCTCAAAATACGAATATCAACGTACCATAGGAATCGAATATTATTTCGATAGAAGTATTTGTATTCATAAAATCCTCGGGAGCCTGCGAGATATCTTGATCCGATATCTAGGGCACTTGATCCGAATGTAGGTTCAGTGTGGATTACTCTGTATTTGTGTACTTCGACTGTTCGGCCGAGATTAGATAACGTCCTACGTATATTTAGCTAGAGTAAGGACCACCGCACTTTAGAGACACGACAGTTTTTAGACAGACTATCGCATAATAAAAATTACTAGACGCGCACATTTGAAACAAAACGTCTCAAAGACAAAGTTGTCTATTATTATGTATGCTTGTACGCTAATGTACAAGAACTGCACGGCGACAAGTCTGACTAACGACTGTCGGCTTCCCTTTGAAGTGTATGCGAGCGCGCAGATCAACGACAAAACTGTCTAGCGGTGTACCTAGTCTAATGTATGCGTTGCGTCGTCGTAGACAAAGCAGTTTCGTCTTTGTATGCGCCGCGTGGTAGACACAACTGTTTCTCTTTAGTCGTAAAGCTGACTCGTCTATGTGAAACAAGATTGTCTAAAAACTGTCGTGTCTCTAATGTGCGGTAGCCCTTAGAGACGCATGTCCTGCAATCCCACGCTTCAATCAGAGATAATTTTATTTGATTCGTATTCTATTATATACCTTTATAATTTACTAGATGACGCCCGCAACTCCGTTGCGACAAAATCGTCGTTTATCGCGTATTTATATGTATGGATTTTATAGTTTCGATGTGTACAGTGTACAGTGTTTTGATATTCTTCATTATGATTAATTTGATGCGTTGAAGAGTAGTCCGGTTATTTTACCGGTTAAATTACGTCCGGTTTTATATTATACATACATACGTTATATATCCGTAGACGATACAAGGTGATTCATCTACTCATTCTCATTATACAAAATATTTCTATTTTTTATTGTTTAAACGTAAAAGTAATGAGATATTCGTAACAAAAGAAAATTGTTCCGTTTCGTTATTCTTGTGTTCATTGTTAACGAATACGAACGCTTTTAAATAGAAGGCAATTCAATCCAGAATGTAATTGGCTTTTAAGTAAATGAGCTAAAAATGTAAGGCTTTTATGGCTCGTGGTAATCTGATGTCTACGTTGTAAATCCTACGTATAATAATTATGTTTTAAGCATTTTTTCCTGTGTCCATCATGGCTAGTTGAGATCGTCCTTAATCTTCCTTGTTATTAACCTATCAACTCCCAAGCGGTCGAATTCGACCGCGTACACAATAGATTTCCATGAATCCGCGATCGAAGGATTAAAGTGCAGCTTTCCTATTATTTATCAGCCGATTGACTTGGCTTGTAAAGGGCTACTAGTTTTTCTCTCAACGTGCTCAAAATACCCGTGAAAAAACTTTTCCGATTGCCTTACTCAGGAAAAATACCGTTTGCTTAAATTAAGATTTTCCTTGAACACAACCACGTGGAGAAACAATTGAAAAATTTATTCAGAAAAACAAAACGATAACAATTACACATTTAAATCAAGATTATTAGCATCAGTAAGTTTTACTTTAAAACCGTTTATACATTCAACTATTACAAAGATAACATTTAGGACCTGTTTCACCACTTTCTGATAAAGTACCGAATAGGTACAACTATTTACAACTTTTTTGACATATCCATACTTGATCTGTCAAGTTAAGTGGTGAATAGCCTATTCGGCACTTATCAGGAAGTAGTGAAACAGGCCCTTATCACAATAAATTTACTATTTTATGTTGATTATGTTAATCTGTGTTGCAAAGCTTACCACACTTTTGAAAGAAAACATCGCGTCACATGTTATTAATAAATTTCAACTGTCCCGCTCTGTTTTCATCCAAAATATCGCCATCTCATACACACATATTATTATTAAAACTGAAGAAAAGCATACCTAACTGCATATCTCATGACGTCATCCGCGGCCAACTCGATTAAGAACAAGTTCTAGAACAAAACAAATGGACGCGTAGAACCCTTTTGACGGGTTGATTCAGACCACAACGCGACGCCACAATCGACATAACTACCAGTTCTTCGACTGCTAAGAGACGGACGAGTATTAATATCTGTCATTTCTGTCGGGTTTCGCCAGGATAAGTTAGAGGCTGGCGCGCTGGCTGGTATAATTTAATTTTAAAAATAAGATTTTGAAATTGAATTCTGGCAGTTTTCTTTGCATGTGCCAAAATATAAACAACAACTAAATTTGTAGGTAACGACCCTAGCGACGACTTTTGTCATAATACGTCAAACTTATTTTTTTTTACATCAGTTCTAAGTCGACATACTCTATCATTCTGTCTACTCTGGCGACGCGTAGATACATTTCTATATAGAATTGACAAATTCGCAATTTAAATCTGTCAAATCCATACATGCCGCGCCGTGCCTCGCCTCGCCTGGTCGTGTTGCGGTCTGAATTGACCCTCAAACATAGAGTTAGCTGTGAAAGTAGCAGCGCTGAAGGAGAAACTTTTGGCGCGAGAACTCTTACCCATACGAACCACAAAAAAAAATCTCTTGGACCTAACCCTAAAGTATTATTTCATCATTTTGTTACACCTTGTTTATTCCAAGCACGATTTTCATAAATTGTAAAATTCTAAGAATAAACGTATATTGCTGTAATATGTAACATTTTTATTTAAAGAAAACACTCAGCATCCGTACTGTCTCCTTTCTAAAAACTTTTGCAAGTGATTTAGTAGGAAAATATATAGGCAATTAAATGAAACAACAAAAGAACAGCAATATCACCATATTTCCCAACTTCAGCACTTCCCAAACGTTTGGGAAACTTAATTCGACTGACCGTATCCCATTAGGAAGTTCTAAGACCAAGTTAGTGTTGCATCGGTAAACAACTGATCCCCACTAACGAAGCTAGTGTGGAAGCATTACAACTTCCTAGGAGTTGCTGCACTCGATACTTTACTTGATTTACGGTATCTACCGCTTCTAATAATTTATAACTGGGTAATCTATTAGGGGTTGTTAGTAAACTTGATATTCAGGATCGAAGAGGAAACCTTCATTTTGAAAGATTCGTTTGCAAAGTGATTAGTGATTACCCCTAGTAAGAGTGTGAAGGGCTTTCTGTAATTTTTGTCAGTGTGAGTGGTGCCTACGAGTATGGCTTAAATTTTTGATTGAAAAGTTAAATCACTCAGATTAAAAAAAAAAAGACGGGTTGCACTCCAGGAGTGCCGGCAGAAGTGAAAACTTGATTATTAACGTTGTGCATTTTTTAAACCCATTTTTTTATGAAAATCGATTATTAAAAAATCGATTTTTTTAATTAATCGAAACCCTTACAATCGATTAAATTTTTAACCCATTTTTTATAAGAATCGATTTTTAAAAAATCGATTTTTTTTAATTAATCGAAACCCTTACAAATCGAGTTTGAGTTCGAGTTTTCGAGTTCGAGTTTTCGAGTTTTCGAGTTTTCGAGTTTTCGAGTTTTCGAGTTTTCGAGTTTTCGAGTTTTCGAGTTCGAGTTCGAGTTCGAGTTCGACACAAAACACTACTCTCCAACCGTCTTACGGTTATTCTATGGTTTTTCGATCAACACGAAAATCTGACGCGAGTTTCACAGTTTTTACCCATCCCACAAAAGTGCTCAACGCCGCTAAAGAAGTTTTCACTTCATAAATGTGTGGCACTCGGGGACTGCCGCGGTAAAGCGGTAATCATTTTTTATCAACTTATATAATTATATTCGCATACGTCTAGTCGCACGCACACAAACATCGTGCCGAAGTCTGGCAAGGTCACAGGTGTTAGGTTTTTTTCGTTACGGAATTTTCTTGATTCGGTCGCCGCGCTCGCGATAAAAGCAGTGCAATAGCTTAAAAAATTGGAATCATTTTACTTAAAATGCTTTGGATGTTTTGTCTGTTTCATGATTGACTTGGGAAAGTTTTTTGCTCATAAATTAATCATCATAAAAATAATTATAATCATTCAAAGATATTTGTTGGCATATTTTGCTATCTTATGTATTATTAAAAAAGTTTTCTCTGTCACAAATTGTCCGTTTGTTTATAGTCAACAGGGATGCGCCCGCATGCACTTTTTATTGGTGCTATTTTTCAAACACATAGAGTGATGAATTTATATATGTCAAATAAAAATGTGTTTTATAGAACTCGCTAAAACTTTTATATTTTTCTTTTGTAAGACGTTTTATTATCCCAGTGTAGACTAATCCCTTTTAAAACTACTTTTTGACAATAGAGTTAGGTCGTTCCACTGTAGAGGCATTGGCCAGTGAGATATTTGATTTTGAAAGTCTATATAGTCTAATATAGAATTCAATCGTAGTAGTTTCACGTCACCATTCTTTATTTAAATTCGGAACGAAATATTATCATAAGATTTAAATATTCTCAGTTGGAGTACTCTGTGTAAGCCATGAGGAACAACAATACAACGCAAATCCACAAAGCTCCCACGCTTTGGGATATAATCTGTCGAATCTGCGGTGTAGAAGAATTTTTGCATGTGACGCAAATGTCGAGTAAAATTTTTATATGATATTATTCTCACGTAGGCTGATATGATGATGATGGCGATGGTTCTCACATACTTTTAATGATTCGATCGCGGCAAAGCGAGACACAATAGCCTTTCAATTGTTATCGCGGCCCACTTGGGCCTTACGGGAGTTGAAGCGTTAAATCATGATAATGCTGAAAACTACTGATATCTTATTGATTCCAGTAGGTATAGTTTATAATTATACTACGCTTGGGCACGCTTTCTTCTTTTAGACTTTCTTCTTGACGCCTCCGTGGTCCAGTGGTTAGGAGCGTGGCTTTTGACTCGGAGGTTGTGGATTCGATTCCCGCGTTCGAAACATGTTATTTCCAAGTTTGGTTAGGACAATGCAGGCTGATCACCTGATTGTCTGACAAGTAAGATGATCCATGCGTCGGATGGGCATGTAAAAAGTCGGTCCTGCGCCTGATCTCTCGCCAGTCGTGTCGGTCTTCCGTCCCACTGGGTTATGACTTATGAGAGTAAAAGGAATAGAGAGGGCTCTTGTGTACTGCGCACACACTTGGGCACTATAAAATTACTCCTGCGTAACTGAACCGGCCACCGTCACCAAAACCGGTGTGGGAGTTATTTTTTCTTCTTTCACTCTCGTAGACCGTAGATCAGATCGGATATAAAAGATACGACTGGCCGATGTGACGACCCATCCGATAAACAAACTAACTTTTATCAAAGAAGCAGGTATATAGCCTACATTGTCCTTGCCAAGCTCCGAAACAATTTTTAACAAAGCGGGAATCAAAGCCTTGATCCATTCATCCCATTACAACATCTTTAAACATATAAATTTTCAATGTGGTATGTGTAAAGCTGATCTCAGAAAATTCAAAAGAGCGATTCAGGATTGTACGCTGTTTGGTTTGGTGTTAGCCACTAGGGCTACACAAAACTGCGAATTCGCATCGCATCGCATCGAAATGTCATTTTCAGTATGAGTTTTGTCGCAGATTTTTGCGATGCGATGCGAATTCGCAGATTTGTGTGGGAGATATTTTTTTTATTTGTGTGGGAGCCCGCCATTAGAGTGGTCTTGAATTTAATCTCTCTTTCCTGCAGGTAACGCGCAAGCCACGGACGTGGACGTGCGTCTCTCGGCGCCATCTTGGGTGGCCCGGGGGAGCTCCGCCACCCTCCGTTGTCTCCACCAGGTGCCCCCGCAGCTGCTGTACAAGGTGGAGTTCCTCAGATCAGGAGCTAAACTCCTCCAGTATGTACGGGAGAGGACCCCGCCGTATACCAATTACTCGTTCCCGGGAGGCAGGCTGAATGTGAGTATGATATAATATTATGTATGAAGATCAGTATGATCAGTATGAAGATCAGTATCATCGAAGAAATTTATTCATAGGCAGTTGACGATCCTACGTCATTTGGTTGGATGTCAATTCAATGTAAGTCGTGATCTGTCGGCTGGGTTTGACAAAACGCGACCAAAACGCGTAGGTGCGCCTATGTAACAACTTCTCTGATAGTACTTAGTTTTTGTTACGAACATGTCACCAAAACAACATTTCATATCGTGCATGAAATCTCACGAAAATCGTATCTGCGTAAATAAAAAAGACTGTGTCACTTCTCGTGGTGTTCTCTATATTATGCAACAAAATGTTGACGGTTTCACTTCGATAGATTACAATCTACCGAATAATTATACGTTAAATTGTAAGCAGTATGTTGCGGTTCACAATCTTTCGACCGTTCACAATCTCGCGAGATAGATTATAATCTAACGGTATTTACAATCTTACGGTGACATCTAAACCGATCCACAGTTTGTAAGCAGGTACATTTTGTAGTGATTAGATATTACTGCAATTATTATGTCGACAATTGTCAATCAACTTTATTATGTTAGTAATACTACAACAAAACTTGAAAAACTATATTTTATGCACATAGTGAATGTTTTTGTAACTTTTAACGCAAAAAATACCGTGAAACGAATATTTTTTTTTATAATTTTTACGCAAACGAAGCTGCGAGTAAAAGCAAGTCATAAATAAATGATTCCACGTCTTATTTTAAGTGAAAAGCTTTTACTCTAAAAGCCCATTTTGTTTAGATGTTCAATGATGCTAAAAACCCAATAAATTTTTTCACGATCGACTTTCAACCACCGTTAAAAATACTTGAGAAAACGCTGTCTAGACCACTTAAATTGTTATTTTTAAATTAACCATTTTATAAGACACTTTGCAGACAACATTACGACCAATAAAGTTTTAATGTCCTTGGTAATTACGAGAAGGAGATCAAAATGAGATTTCTAACATGTTGCATACTATGTTGTCTATGATGAAAATACCTTGATTTTTTAACAAAAAAATTTTCGAAGTATGATTAATAAGTATGATTAGTACCACAGTAAAAGTTTAAAAAATTAACAAACAAAATATAGGTATTAAAATAAAAGCAACGTTACATTTTTATTGCGTGAATAATTTTCATGCGCTACCTTTTATAAGCACCTTTAGGGTATTCTCCTTTTAAAATCCCTTACATAAATAAGCCTTGATCCCATAAAGTCTTTTATCATGTTTCCCAATTTTTGACTACAAAGAGCCACGTTGTTATTGTCAAATTATTCCCAGTTTTTATTAAGCCTCCGCACATGTAATAAAAGGAAACGGTCGTCTTTGTGCCCACGTAAAATATGTGTTGAACATAGCTCATCCTACTTTTATGTTGTTTTAATAACATGAAGTAACATCATCTTGGAGACACGTGGGAGGACTTTGATTACAGTAGGTTATAACTACGTTATCATTTTACCGCGTTAACCGATGTCCTAAGAATCCACTGCACATTGCAACGTGACGAGGCGATTTTTAAAGGAGCCATTCACTGAACTTCTTTTTTACACAAGGACATACATATATACTAACCTACAAGTATTTTTTTGTTGAATTATTAATGCAGTCTTGTTCTAAATGATCTAAAGAATAATAATAGTTTTCTTGGTAAACGGTAGTGTCAAACTATAATCAAGTATCAAACCGAAAGCTATCCCAGACTCTAGAGGACATTGATGGCCATAAATACTATTGATGATAACAGCAATATAATAGAATTATTAAAAATGCCCATAAAAAAGGATATAAATTTATGACGCACTAAAAGCCTTTGTTAAAATAACAATCTCAGAATAATGATGTAATCAAATCATTCGCCCCAAAAATATTCCAGTATAATAATGCTCATATAAAGCTCGTAACATGAAATAGTCAAATTTTTTTTTTTCTATTTTCATGAATCCAAATCTTCTTTGATGCCTAGACGAAAGTATATTTGGGTGACTCAAAATAAATAAGATCTGCTGGATAGATGTCTGTACTTTCTACAAAATGACTGACTTTAATTCACTACTATAAGTATGCTATTTCTGTATGAAAGTATACCAGTTAATTATAATAGATCGAAACAATCGTTCGCAAAGTGGCATATAGTGGCTTTATAGTTTATCGTATAACAAATATTGCAGACTCGATAAGTAACAGTAAAAAAATGACTTTTTTGCTTAAATGGAGGCTTTAGGCCGGAAAAATTATTTGGAATAAAAAAACTTTCCATTGTATGCATAGCCAGATAAATAAGCCAGGTGATGAAGTAGATAAGTTACAAAGCTTACATTAAAGGGGAAAAAGTGAGTAAATATCTAGAATCTTATATGTGAAAACATGTTAATGGTTTCCTTGTAATATTTATAGATATGTACACTAGCTTTATTATGTAACTGTGTGTTTTCCAAATAAAATAAAATAAAAATAAAATAAAATAAATAAATGTCCGTATGCATAGCCAGATATAATAAGCCAGGTGACGAAGTAGATTATCCCTCCGTATACGGCTGAAGGCAACCGCAGGTGGTTTTAGTGAGTAGGAGTCTCACATACCCCCGGGGTGCTTCAGCTTAACTGAGGCACGTACAGAACCAGGATATCCCTCCGTATACGGCTGATGGCAACCGCAGGTGGTTTTAGTGAGTAGGAGTCTCACATACCCCCGGGGTGCTTCAGCTTAACTGAGGCACGTACCCAACCCGGGGCACCCATGATGGGTTTCCCCTGCGTAAAAAAAAAAGGTGACGAAGTAGATAAGGTACAAAGTTTGTAGACATTGTAGGGGAAAAAGTGAGTAAATGTCCGTATGTTACAAAACGTTCGTTATCAAGCTCATCCACTGACGTCTTCAATTACAATTACCTCTTTATCTTATACCCAATATCTAACCTTACAAAATAGATGAATACTAGTGTAAATTCATACAACTTGCAGATATCTCCGGGGAGCAAAAACTCTATTACAATGGACAATCTGGACCGGACAGCTTTATTAAATAAAATGTTACTGAAGTTCCGGGTATTACCCATGTGTATTCATTGTGACTGTTTCACATTACTTTCATACAAAGCAATGAGTACAAGTATTGCGTCATCTAACTTGGGTGATCAAAAGGAGGATTTAAGGACCAGAAACGTAACTCGACACTTTTAAATCTATTAGTTTTTCGTCCATATCATTTTTTGGCTCCTGTATCAAACATTTCACATTTTCCCAACACAAATGTCTATGGCAGTACCTATGGCAGGGACAGGTAACTGTATCTGCTCGATTCTAGGTTCATTTAAATAAAATAAAATACTTGTAATTATATAACTGAAAATTTACCGACCCAGATGTACTATCAGAGAAGTTGATTCATAGCCAGATGTTAGACCTACGTTTATATGGTAGCACTAGCTGTTGCCCGCGACTTCGTCCGCGTGGACTTCAGTTTATAGCGCGCGGTGTCCACAAAATTGTTGTCAAAATATTTAGAAGCTTTTTTAAACCCTAGTACCCCTTAAATCATAATACCCAGTCCCAAAAACAGCTGTGCAGTGTGCACTTAAAAGCGTGTATAAGAATCGAAAAGTGTAACTTGAGATGGTACCACCTCTTATAGAAACACGCAAGAGCAAGCGCTAGTGCGATCTAAACGACTCTTAGCGCCATCTGTTATGAATTTTTTGGAAATAACTTAATTTGAACAAACTTACGCATAAACACAGGGGGTGTTACAACCCCTTTTTCCAGTTAAAAGGTAGCCTATGTCCTTTCTCAGACTTTAGACTATCTTGTGTACTGAATTTCATTACAATCGATTCAGTAGTTTTGGCGTGAAAGCGAGATAGACAGACAGAGATACTTTCGCATTTATAATATTAGTATAGATTATGTCAAACTCAGCTCATAACTCATATTAAATTTACCTTATCCAATCTAAAAAAGACTTAGGTCCGTCAACCGCCTATGAATCATTTTATTCGATGATACACCATCAGATATTCCCAAACCCCATACAAAATGAATGAGACGGAGGTGTGAAATCATCTAACTTGCAGATGTCTCTTCTGTCGGAGAACTCCATCACAATAGACAACTTGGACCCGACGGCTTCCGGCCTCTACTGGTGTGAGGTGTCCCTTGAGACGCCCATCTTCACAGCCGCATCGCCACCGCACCAGCTTACTGTTGTGTGTAAGTATTACTCTTTTTAACCGACTTTAAAAAGGCCTCCTCATTTTTGAAGTCGTTTAAAAAGAGTTTTTTTAACTGTCCTATATAATATATTATGTTCTTATTCTTTTGTTCCTTTTGTATGGAAGACTATATGGTGAGACCAAAAGAACGGCAGGATGCAAAATCAATGCAACAGGCGAAAATTGTACAATGCCTTTTGTCAAACAGAAATGACGTCATTGCTATCACAACATTCATCACCTTGCCGGTAAAATTTTATTACAAAAAGATAATACAAACAAATAAAATTCAGTGAGCTATTAGCTTTGTCCACACTGGGCCTTTTTTTGTTCATCAAGGGCATGCGTTATAGCGCAGTCAACAGCGAACGTGAGGCATGCCCGTGACGCGCGTTGAAATCGTAGCGCTCGCTATGACACTTTTCTTTCAAGATTCTTTCGTTTTGCAGAGTCAATAACTTTTCAGTTATTGACTCTGCAAAACGAAAGCTGAATAAAAAGAAGATGACGAAAATTGAAGATGAAATTGCATAATGTGGACATGGCTATTGAGAGAGTGAGCTGACAAAAAATATTATGCTTTCTCATTACTTCATGATTTTTTCAATTTGAACAATTTAAAACACCTTAAGACAACCTTAATAAACTCTGTAAATGCTTTTCATCCTCATTAAATCACCCAGCTGGTAAATAATATGGCGGCAATAATATTTAATTCATGAAACAGGAATATTATGAATGCAATTATTGAATCTTGGCTATCTTTAGTTCGCCGGTTGGTGAATAAATCAACTCGTCATTAAGCTGAAAGCGAACTGTTGAAAAAGTTAACATTTTGTATTTAATTTACTGACTGCATTTTTCTGCAAATTATGTAGGTGTAAATAAACAGTTACTGCCGTACTCAAAGTGGAACATTAATAACTTAATTGTAATTAATTTAATATTTTAACATAAGCCTCATAATTATCCGTCAAACTCTTCATTAAATTGAAGGTTAATCATAATTTTCTCTGAGTGCGGCAGTAAGTGGGTTTTAAGCAAACTTGTAGATGTCTAATCAAAAGTGTTAATACCATCGCCCATAGATACAATATTGATACTTGTAACCTAAAATAATTTTACTTACAACTGACGCTCTAAAACCAACCAACCCAATTTTATAATCAGTAAGACTATAAAAAATTTAAATTACATTAATAATATAATGTGAGAATTGGAAACAATTTTCAATGCATGTAAGCCAAACGAGCGTAATTTGTGAGTTGTGAGTCGCAGAATTTCGGCTGGCAGAGATTCTGCTGCATTCAGTTTCAAACAAAAGTCCTGTTTGATTCACACGAGCGTAATTTTGTGAGTCATGATTTGTATGAAAAATAATTCACGCGACCGAAATTCTGCGACTCACGACTCACAAAATTACGCTCGTTGGCTTCACCCTAATAATATGATTGTTAATAAGTATTGTAAAGGAGTTTTGGCGGGCATGTGAAAGAGTGCTGTTGTGTTTTTGTATTATTTTCCTAAAATTATGTTAGCTGGGTTTTCTAATGTGTAATATTGGTAGAATATTAACCATTAGATATTCGTGTTCATGCACAAGTGTAGGAAAGTGATGTAATATCCAGAAACGTGCTATTTTGTGTTCCCTCCAAAACTCCATCGAAAGTTTCAGTAAAGCGTCTACCACTTTACTGAATCGACCGACTTGACTCCTGTGACTGTATTGACTTTTACTTAGACTTTGACTAGACTTTAGACCTGACGATACATGAAAACGATGATGAAAATTATAATAGGAGGAATATGGTTTTCCCGCCATATTCCTTACCTTTTTACCTTGTCTGTGGCACAACATACACATCCTTTGTGTCAAGTTGCCAAAAAAGAAGAAAAAAAAAAGTATTGTAAAAACTGAGCTTACTTATTTGATGTAATTATTTTGTAACAAATTTTTGTTATGTTTATCGTAGATTCTCAAAAACACCCGCCCATTATAACGTTTGGGAAACCAGACGTCGTGGTCGGTGGGTTGCTCCGAGCGAACTGTACGAGTGCGCCAGCTGCGCCCGCGCCGAGACTCACTTGGTACATTGACAATGAAAAGGTAAATATCCATACTAATATTAGAGATGCGAAAGTGTGTCCGTCTGTGTCCGTGTGTCTATGACTTACGCATTCTGTCTGTGTCTCTGTTACCTCTTCACGCCCAAACCACTGAACCGTTTTGTTGAAATTTGGTATGCAGAACTTTGAGTACCGGGAAAGGACACAGGATACTTTTTATCCCGAAAAAATGTACGGTTCCCGCGCGATATTATTATACTTTTGACGCAACGGAGTTGGCATCATCTAGTTATGAAAAATAAAGCTTACTTAATAAATTAGTTACTGTAGATTTCAAAACATTGCAAGAGTTAAGGACTTCAAATATACTATCCTTAGATAAATGATTCGAGCGCGAGACCAATCATTTATCTAAGGCATCGGCGTGCATAAGGTTTTGACACTGGTAATGCAGCGATATCGGTTCAGTAGTTTTGGTGTGAAAGCAAAACAGACAGACAAACGGACAAAAATAGATATTTTCGCATAAATTATAATAATAGTGTGGATATAATTTCTAAACTATTAGTATAATTACGTTGTTATGAAGAAATAAAAAACACCATCTGTTGTCACGCGTTGGAACTACAATGAAAGTTTATTTCATCGATGTTTCCATGGAAATATACCAAAATTTACCATACAACATAATATTTTGCACTAAACTAAAATAAATAAAAACGCCATCTATTGTTACGTATTATATACGCGCCGGTGCTCGCCTGAGCTACTGCGGCAGGAGTTCGCCTATAATATAGCATGTCTGTGTGCGTGTGCGAACTGTTCACGGACACAAAAATCTTTACGCACACATGACCCCAGAGCCTGCCGCACGAGATCTGCTTGCCTTGACCTTGAGTCATGCGGTTCGCGCGTGTACCTAACTTAATGTTTAATTTCTCGCAAATTGATTGTTGCTATTTTATAAATGTAGGCGTTTTAAATGCGTTCATTTTTTCTATTATATTTTTTACTATTAATATTTAATAATTAACGTCATGAGTCATCTAAAACGTACGAAAGTTAAATTAAAATATATGTGTATGGCAAGTCATGCATTAGGTAGGCACTGCATATTTGCCTTCATGGTATGCACGCCCATGATCTAAGGTACTATCAGAGAAGTTTCAGAGGCAGATGGAGGACCTGCGTAATTTGATCGAGTTATGTCAAACCCAGTCGAAAGATCACAATTAACATTAAATTGACATGAACCGACCAAATGACGTGGGTCTGTCAACTGCCTATGAATCAATTTCCTCGATGGTACCAATTCGAAGGATTTATACATGCCACCAGCGAATCATTCATGTTCGAGCTCATAATAATTTTTCCTGACAGGTTCCCGACGAATCCATCAAATACTTCTCCTATCGAGTCTCCAGTTCTACAAGAATCAAAGGAGGTGGGGGATATCGTCACCGGAAATACCACCGGTACATCGCACCGGAGTTCAACTATACCGCCAAATACTGGGCATTAGTCAGCGAGACGACTACACCCTCCACTACAAACCTGAGCAAGAACAACAAGTGCACACTCAAAGACGGACAGTCTGAAGAGATGGCTAAGGTCAGTAACAGATCCATACTAATATCTGTCTGTCTGTTACCTTTTCACACCCAAACCGCTGAACTGATTTCGCCGAAATTTGGTATGGAGACACTTTGAGTCCGGGGAAAGGACATGGTATACTTTTCATCCCGAAAAATGTACGGTTCCCTCGCGATAAACGAATTTTGGCGCAACGGATTTGCGGGCGTCATCTAGTACTTTATAAAGCGATAGCTTGATGTTGCACGCAACTTCGTAGCGCTGAAATATGTTAATCACGCAGGAAATAACATTTTTACAAGATAAATAATAATATTAAGTCCTTAGTGGCAATAAAATCACTAGACCATATTGCATCAAAATTTATTCAGCTGTTAAATCATCAGGACAAACTGATCCGGTTTTTAAATATTAGTATTTAGTATCAAAATCAAAATCAAAATATTTTATTTCCAAATAGGTTAACAAAGTTAACACTTTTAGAACGTCGTGTCTACATGAGGCCTACCACCGGTTCGGGAACTCGTATGGTATGGGTATTGGGTAATTCATTGATACTCATAGTTTTAGGCACAAAAACGATGTTTTCAAAATTATGTCATTAACGACGACTGACTCAAGCCACATTATAATTATTATTATTACTTACTTATGCGGCGCAGCGAGCCCAATTAAGTCTGGGCCTTTGATACAAGCACACGCCATTTCTTCCGATCCTGTGAGACATCTTGCCATGATTCAGCTCTTATTGCCTGAGATGCCTTATTGCTTGAGCCTGATTGCTGGTCAAATGATAATTATTATCTCTTGATTATTTATTAGGCCTTTAAACAGGCCCTCTGTTTCACCACTTACTGATAAGTGCCGCATAGGCTATCCACTACTTAACTTGACAGATAGAGGTCTGTTTTACCACTTCCTGATAAGTGCCGAATAGGCTATCCACCACTTAACTTGACAGATAAAGCATGTAGAATCTGTCAAAAAAGTTGTGGATAGCCTATCCGGCACTTTATCAGGAAGTGGTGAAACAGGCCCTTAGCCTTTTAACCTCAGGCTTAACATAATTGAATTACGCTATTTCTTGTATTATATCGCAAGTTAAAACGCCTCATTCATTAAGTTTTATTGTTCGCATGAACATTGTGGTGACGTTCCTAATTAATGGACTTTGCCATACAAACCAATTTAAAATTCAAACCAGTTGGAATATAACTATGGTACCGAACAAACAATTTCAGCATTTGGTATGCATATCATTACCGTCCCTTGCAAAGTTGACCTGATTTGGAATTTGCCAGATCTCTGTTTGAGTTCACACATAATAGTATTTTAAAAAGATAAAACCGACTTCAAATGTTTGTACGTAATTAAGAATTAAAATTCTCTATCTCAAAAACAACTGAACCGATTTTGATGAAACTTGCAGTATTCCCTAAGTTGAACAATACCTAGTACAATTAAAAAAGAATCACTAAAATCGGACTTGTGGCTCCGGAGATATGCGTGTACAAACATAAAAACATACATACATACATATTATTACATACACTTTTGAAATTTGGCACATTTGTTCAGAAGCTGTCATAGATTAACATATACAAAAACTGGGCAGTTCTGGAAATATTACATACATACGCGTCGAATTGATAACCTCCTTTTTTTGAAGTCGGTTAAAAAACTAATTCAGACAACACACGTAGACAGCATTTCAATTATGCAGTCCCTAGCCGTAATGGCCCCTCTTAATTATTCCTAGGGGATAAAATACCGTGCATAAAGGTGGCTTCGAGGTGGTTTAAAATTTCTATTTAAATAAAGTCAAGGGGATTTGCTTATATTTCTTGGACATTGTGTAATAGCTTTGTAATAAATGAAACGTATATTTCATAATAAAGCCTTTGAGCCTTTAAGGTATTTTTGTACTTACATCAAAATTAATCCTCAAACTGAATGCTGTAAGCGTTCGCTTGAAATTGAGTCAACAGTAATTATAGTTAGTGTACTTGACGTTGCTCGCATCATTTGCACCGTAATTCCTTTATCTCGTGGTCACAACATTTTTTTCTAAATATAAATTACTGTTCTACGTCCGTTCTTAACATTCAGAAAATTTTTAAACCAATTTCCTAAAATTGGTTTAACGATATGTCATCCCAAGCAGCAACCAAGCGTAATGAACATCTAAAAAGCAGCAAATATAGCACTTAACGCTGTTTTAGAGCTGTATAATAGCGTTGAAGAGATATTGTAGTGTTATATTGTCGGTTTAGGAGTAATTATTCAGCTCTAGCTGTATTAAGTCTGTATTAAG
This sequence comes from Polyommatus iphigenia, assembly GCA_963422495.1. Lineage (NCBI taxonomy): Eukaryota > Metazoa > Arthropoda > Insecta > Lepidoptera > Lycaenidae > Polyommatus > Polyommatus iphigenia. Next base: position 28,276,596 of record OY730188.1, on the reverse strand, counting down.
AAGTCAAAGTACGCTTAAAGTTCTAAATCAGTGTATTGAAACTGTCATGTACAGCTTTGAGTTTCCTGTAACGCTTTGATCCGAATTTTAGGATTAAAGCTGTACAATAGCTGTATTATGCATACCGTCACTTACTTAATACAGCTTAGAGCTGTATTATGGTGGTCATCAAATCTTATTGCTGTATTATGGAGTAGCCAAACTCTCTTCTACAGCTTCTTTTTATAGTGTAATTGTACACCCTTTTACAGACTAAAGCTGTATAATTTCTCTCTTTGACAGTAATAAACAGCAATAATAGTAAATTTATTCCTTTATACAGCCCATCAACCGCTTAAAGCTGAATAATATATCCATTACCTACATAGTACAGCTATTAATGCTATAAGACCATCAAAATAGAATTTAGGCTGCTTAGCAAATTGTCGCCATTTTATCAATTACAAATCGAAGATTACGAACATGAGTACATAAAAATTAGACTAATGTTATTATATTTATCAATATTTTTAGTTTGTCCAACAACCTTCTATGCTCCAACGAGGCTCTACGTCCATTAATTCAAACTTTTTAATTTCTAACCTATCAAAACCATATTTAGTAACCTTATTTACTATATCTTCCTTGATTATTTTGCTGGCGCGTTTATTTTTTATCACAAAACATATATATAACCACAATAAATTTATTTTTGCACGATAATGCACTGTATCCTGCCCCCATCGAATCTCCTTAAACACAGCGTTTATAATATGTTACTTCAATCAACAGTTATTATAAACGCCATCATTAAAATATATCTTCTGTTTCGTTTTATTTCTTTTGTTACTCTGTTCAACAGACTTTTTACAGCGTAAAGCTGATCAAGTGAGTTACAATGGAATAATTGGAGTGTATTGGTTTCTTCGTACACCATAGTACAGCCGAAAAACAGCTATTATACAGCCTATTTTTGCCTATACAGCTACTGTACAGCCTATATAACGCAAAACGCTGTATAATTTGTGCCCATTTCAGGGGTATAAGGGCTGTATAAGCGCTTATACAGCCTTTATGCAGCCTGGAAATACAGCATTAAGAGTATAAACGACCTTTAATACAGCTGTTATACAGCTTGTAATGCTGCTTGGGATATGACAGACAGACACACTCAGTTTTCTATAATATCATAATATGATATATTATGATATTATATTATCGGTAGGTACTTACTACAGCTATTATCTATATAATATATAAAACTCAAAGGTGACTGACTGACATGTTGATCTATCAACGCACAGCCCAAACCACTGGATGGATCGGGCTGAAATTTGGCATGCAGCTAGATGTTATGACGCAGGCATCCGCTAAGAAAGGATTTTGATAAATTCCAACCCCAAGGGGTTAAAATACGGGATCAAAGTTTGTATATAATAATATTAATAATCACTTTTTAACGTGAGCGAAGCCGCGGGCAAAAGCTCGTAATATTATAAGTATTATAGTATGTAAGTACCGATGATCGGATACTGAGGTTCCGGGGGAGGCTTCCGAACGAAGCGCGCATCCGATCACGTCGCCGAAAGAGACTTTACGTGACAAACTGTAGTGTGATTGTGTGTGTGAACGCGTAGTGAGTGCTGTGTAAATTAGGGTAAACATTATTTTGTGTGCGGTTGTCTGATTGCCATAACACAAGTTTTTACTTAGCATGGGATTTGACGACGTAATGTATGTTGCCTAGTTATTGTACTATCAGAGAAGTTGATTTATAGGCAAATGCAGGCAGACCTATTTATTTAGGTATTTTGGTCGCGTATTGTCAAACCCAGCCGACGGATGACAACTTACATTAAGTTTACATAATCCAATCAAATGACGTAGGTCCGCCACGGCGCCATCTGCTTATAAATCAATTTCTCTGAAAGTACAATATTTTGTGCTTAATAAAGAATTCGAATGATGATGCTGATGATAACTCAATTCAACAGATACGCAACAGGCCGCGCGACCCTCCCCCTCCCATCTCCCTGTGGGTGTCCATCGCCGAGCTGCGTACCCCCGCTCACGGCCGCCTGCAGCTGACCTGTACCGCCACCATACCCGATGAGGTCGGCCCGGGGGAGCGCTTCGCGGATGTCAAGAAGCAGACCGTTACAGGTGAGAATAAACTGAATAATAGTATTAATGAACAGGGTGTAACGAAACAAAGTCCCCTGTATACTTAGAGTTCACTTTGAAAGTAGCAGCGTTTAAATTGTATCTTTTTTTTTTTCCTTTTGTGTGAAAAAAATCATGACGTTAGGGCGATTTCCCATATAAAAATCATAAAAAAATCTCTTTTAGGGCTGCTACTTTCACAGTGAACTCTTTATACACTTACACACCCTAAAGTACTATCACTTACTTTCGTTACACCTTGTATAATCCTGCTTTTCCCCAATGAATAAAATATTATATGTATGTACCTACTTGCAGATAGATACCTATATATAAATAATAAATTAATTATGGGTGGTGATGGGAGAATTACGTAATTTGGTTAAGTTATGTTAAGTACAGCCAAGAAATCATGGATAAGATTGACTTAATAAGTAGTTAGACTTGTTTCTAATAATTTATTTGATAATTTCAACACCATAGTTAGTACGTCAATTTATACGATACCCATGAATCAATGTCTTTGATAAAATAAATCCAAATCAAACTTCTTCTTGAAAAATTCCCCTTTTGGAAGCTTAAAGGACACCAATATTAGCTTTTTTACGACTCAATCTTACACATAATAATAAAGTGTAGACCTTGTGGAAAAATCTGAACCTAGCTTAAAATAAATTCACCACAAAAAACTCTAAATAAAGCTTTTTATCACGCCTTCTCTATAAAGCACTATTTACCAGCCATAAATAGTAACGCCAGCAGCAAGTTACAAAGAGGAAGCAACTACTGAATAACTAATGCTTTATTTCGCAGTTGCCGTGAATGAGCTTAGTTTGAAAAGGCCACGTACGGAGACGAGTTACGCGAACGCAACCTCCACGACTCCACATCTGCACCCGGTTTTGTTCATTGGTTGCGGATTTCTTCTACATGAACTGCGAACACCATAAAGTAGTATCAGAGTTGAATCCTAGGCAGATAGCGGACCTAAGTAATTTGGTAGCGAGTCAAACCCATCAGACCGATAACAGCTAACATTGAATTGAAATAAGCCAAATAAATGACGTAGGTCCGTCAACTGTCTAGGAATCGATTTCCTCGATGGTACGGTTGAAGAGGTCAGTGATCTTTGGTTGTGTGTTGGATGGATGGCACAAAATATGTATATCTGTGACCTTGGTAAATACAGATTGATTCTGATTCTGCCATTGATAGTTTGAAACTCTTCATTTCTTCCTTATAGATCTTGTATTCTCTTCAATTTATTTTGTCTTGCTTAGGCTTTCTTATTAAAGAGTTACTCATCTATTTTCACGATAAAAAACTACAAAATACACTTATGTCCATTAATATTTTACGACATATTTAATAGACACGCCGCACGACCCGTTTCTGTTACTAAAACCTTGAATTGTTTTAAATTTAACAGCAGGTTAATATTACTAGTATTATTGTAAAAAGTTTATAAAATTATTTACATAACGAGCTAAAATTGTTACCTTATACAATTGTACCTTAACTTATTCCGAATGTTTTTGAATATTTCTAACAACTTCGACATTATATCAAACGTTGATATTATTACAGAGTTTATTGTTGTTTTACGCCAAAATGTTTATTGACCTTAAACTGAGCTTAATTGAACCTAATTCTATTTTAATACAAAAACGTTTGTAACTTCCTTAATATCTAAGTCTAATTTACAATCTAGTAATCTGAATATAGATCGAACGATACAAAGTTTTCTAATTTCAATTTCAAAGTTTCTGCAATTATACTTGACCTACATTTTGTTCTGTTCCAATAACTCCATATAAACATTAATACATTTTTGTTACATACCTATCGTGTCGAACCCAAAGGAAGTTTGTTTGGCATGGGATCTGACACTTGGTACAAGTATATTCCCTTATATTTCACCCTTAAGGCGACGCCTTGATAATTTGGCTGTAGCGATGCCGATTTTTCTCAGCAATGACTAAAGCTAAGAAATTGAAGTTCATTGTCAGTATTCATCATGTCTTTGTCTTTGAATTGCCCATAGCATAACACGATTGGTCAACTTTTATAATCAATCAAAAAGACCTCTGTAAAAAAAGGGATTCCTATTTTGCCAACAGAGGAGAGTGATTTAAGGTTCCAAAATTTGTACATAAATTGGTTCAAGCATGCACTTTAATTTGTGCATAGCTTATATGAAATGTATTTATGGTTTTTAAATTATGCGACAAAAACCATTTTGTCGCTTACGCCCTTTCCATTTTTTGCTGTTCCATTGCTTGTTTTCTATGAGAGGCCGGGCCGGCCTCTCATAAAAAACAAGCAATCTAAAACATATCCAACACGGTTTCTTACTTTAACGCTGCGTCACCTTAACGGATTGGGTCAAGTTAATATGTACAGTCGACAAACCTTACTTCGTATATTTTCATACTCTATGGCACACAATTTAATCAATATTAAAATAAAACCTTTGTAATTAAAAATTTACCTCCATTAAATTTTCGATGTTTACATAATCAGATTTTTTTGTAAAAGCAATTACTTAATATTATGATGTTGTAGAAAATTTAAATAAGCGAAAATTGTACAATTCTTTCAAATCAGTTTTTAGATACTATTCAGAAGAAATTAAGTATGGAAAAACAGCTCCATTGTCATTTTATGTACAAAATTATTACACCCGATCTAATAATGGCCACTTTGTAATATTATGATGCTCCGAAATCAGTTTTTAGGTCACTGATTATAACCAAATATTTCATTGTATCATATTAGACACCGTATTTTGCGGATATAATTTTGGTTCACCGAACGTTGAATATTGTAATTAAACTTTGATAGATTTATTACGGTATTCATTGCTAAATACATTTTGCGTATTAACGTTTTAAATACAAAAATATTAAATTATTTTGTTTTATCGATTATAAAATGAAGGCCACGTCTTGTACAGAAATTCAAATTAAAAAAAAGGATGTTATCCTCAAAATATTTTATAGTTATATTGATATAATATTACGTAAAATTTTAGTTAGTCTCCAGATGGTATTTTGAATTGTGATTGTAACGTACATTAATGTAAATACATTAATTTTTTGCATTCCAACAAAGTTTCCGTATATTCCAGAGATTTGTTATGTTTAATACAGACCAAAATTTATTTTTAGATATAAATATCTCTTCTTAATCTTATTAGCCAAATTGAAAAATAAATATTATTTACACTACTAGTAAAATATGCGACTACTACATTAAATATTGCTATCTTTACCACGCTTTAAATGTTGTCCTACTAGACGTAAATTCATAACCTCCTACTAATAAAAATATAACCCCAGCAATAATACAATATTGGCTATCTTTGTCTGACATAAGAAAAGTTGTATGATAGAAAAGGACAGCGAAAACGGATAATGTAAAGTCATCCCTACGAATAACAAATGCTAAAGAAACGTAACTCTCATACGTTTCAGTGATTGCGATTGGCATCACCAAGGTTGATGGTTCAATAACATGCTCCGAAAAACGGGATAAACTTCTAATTTCTAATTTAGTGCTTAAAAATATAAAAAAGTGTCGAGGTCAAATATCGTTCTGTCTAGCCTGTCTAGTTTGTCGAATGCGCGATAAAGAACTTCGTTCCAAAAAAGCTGATGACAACCGTGACAACAGATTTAGTGTACTTCCAGAGTTACCGCGGCAGCACGCTGTAGCCTCTTCTCGGAACCATTTTTTATTACAAAGTTTCACTTCTTCAGCATTTTTATTCGCAGACGCTGAGTAAATATTTTTATTAGTAAGGGGGAATTGTGTAAAGGTTTATCTAGTGATAAATAGCTGGAATACAAGACACAATGGGCTGCGAACAATATCGGCTAAGGTCAAAACAAATTGCCAGCATTGTGAAGGTTACCGTCAAAACCGGACATTAAGGCTGGCTGCATCGATTCCGTATTCGATTTTCGAATTCGTTTTCCGCTATCGGAAATCTGAATGCTCAGAATCGGTAGAAAATAAAACTGGCGCACACATTCGCTTTTTACCGAACGGAACGTAGGTACTAGGTACGCACGTGCGGCAAGTTCGCGCGTGAAAAAAACGAACGTTTGCACTAGTCTCACGGAATTCTAAATCGTAATTCCACTGTAGGAAATCGAATACTAAAAACGCGTGTTTGCGGCCAGCCTTAAAGAACCGAAAAGTCCTGATAGAGTGAGACAGCTATAGTAGTGAATGATACGTCTGTTTCATGTTCGAAAACTTTTTAAAATCATTCATTACCCTTGAGCTTACGAGTGCCAGACTATCTTTCGCATCTTTTGTAGTTACATTTCCAAGTGTGATAGTTATTAATCATTGTTGTATTTAAGCGAAAATATTTTGGATATTATTAGTGTTACGCTGTAAAATCAAATATATACTAATGTAATAAATTGCCAACACACTATTGATCTTTGCGTTACCTCCCGAGCTTTGATAAAGACGCAACGTATTCAACAAAACTTAGACCGTAGAGGTACTTGAAATATTTATAAATACTAAGAGTTAATTCACACCGAAACGGTACACGTTGTAAAGATACAATATAATGATACAAAATTAAAAAGTCAAGTGTGACGCTAAAAAATTAAAGGCTTTTGTATCGTTTCGGTATGAACTGATCCTTAGGTTCGACTTCGAAGTGTTCGAAATGCATCGGACTACTAAGTACGTTGGCTCCGACACTAAGAACAAAAGTGAATTGAGTGAATTCAAATTTAGAACTTTATTGAAGTTCGCGCGTAAGATCAATAGTAGTTGGCGTTGAATGTCTTCCTGCAGCTCTTTACACTGACTTGTAGAAAGTTTAATTTAGGGTTAACGATGTGATGGGTAAAATGTATATTAAAGCGAAGAGTATATTTTAATGTATAGATTGTATAATATATTGCATAGTATTTACTAGGATAATTAATGTAGATTCAAATTATGCTTCGATGCTAAGTTAGCGGGAGGCCGATCTAGGAAATTGGAAATTTATCGTGTAACGATACTGGTTATAATTTAATTATGTGTTTTCATAATATTATTTATATCTTATCGTATAATTTGTCAATTCCAACAAAGTGATTTCACCAATATAATTATATTTTATACGTGCCTATATATAAAGCATTTATTGTGAAATCCTTCAACTGAATATATCACAGTCTCACTCATCTAAATACGGTTGAAAAACAATCTGTCACTGTTGAATTCAAAAATCCGACAGCAAAATTGAGCAGCAAAATATTGAAAGCCGAGATTAAATGTCCTTACAAATCCGGAACATTCAGTATCTACGTTTCAATTTCGTTTGCTTTAATATGAAATGTCGACTCTAGCGCTGATCGATTCGGATAACTCCCTAAAGTCATCATGCAACTGTTAACTTTTTTAATTCGTATTCCATTTTTGAAATTTTGTGTACTGCTCTCTTTTTATTTTTGTACAGGCTGCAGTTCCTTTTGATAAGGTAAGACAAATTTGCGTCTGTTAACTTTTTAAAAGCGACATTCCATTTTTGAATATTTAAAAGTAAACTGACTTTTTTCGATTTTACCGTCTATCATAACTATAACATATAATAGCTCTTCCATCTTTTCATTTTAAATATGCGATTCCTTGGATAATATCTGTGTTTATCGAAGACGTTCATTGAACTTTCCCTAGCTTCAAGAAAGTACTGGTTACAATTAAATGGAGCAATTGTGAAGTTGGCCATTACACTGGCATGCGTCAAATGCATTGTGTACTCTCTAAAGAGATGTAGCTCTTTGTTTGTCTAATAGTTCTGCTCTATACACTAACCCCCTACCTAACTAACCGCACATTTGTAGACATAATAAATTGCTTTTACTTCGCTGACTTTTAAATCGATTTTAAGCCTCTGCAGTTGTCTTGGAAGTTGGAGTTGGTTAAATAAATGTTAGTTCTTCACTTCATTTTGCTTGTAATTAACATTACTTGCTTTTGATGCATCATTAAAGAAAAAGGCAGAATGCGGACCTAATTTGTTATTGTTAACTCATAAGTCATAATCAACGTAATAAGTTAACATTAACATTTTAAATCCGACAAAATTATGTAAGTCCGCGATAACTCTGCTTAAGAATCTATTTCCTTGATGGTGCATTATTATTCAAAACTATTGCCATGTAAAATAACTATTGTGCAACTTTAAACTTTAGTAGGTACCTATTTAAAAATTGGTTTAACTACATGGCATATAATCTAAAATGTGAAACTTTTATATTTAGTTGTTTTTCATTGTTGATCTCATATTATCATAAAAGAATATTTAAGTTGTTTATTCCACCAAATAGACGTATAGTTTTTCCACATTATATCTAAGTTCATAATATCATTCAATTTTGATTATTCATTTAAGTATTACATTTAAACTTTGAATGCAATATTTGAAATGTTAAATTAATTATATTCAAAGCAATTATAACATAAATTATTTAGGATAATTACTGTTAGATCGGCCGATATTGTTTTGTGAATTCAATTTGTTTCTAGTCCTTATCAAAATTATTTGTGTTCAAAATGTGGTAAAATAAAAGCTTTTGAAGCATTCGTTTGTTTTATTTCATTAAATAATACATTATAATATATTTATTTGCTGTAAGAATATTTTATTAGTAATGGAATTAAGCATAAAAACCTTAAAAGTAGGTAGTAAAATATGCTGCGGAAGCCCATTTCTTAAAAAACATAATTTACCGGCTTGATACTGTTGTAAACAAGCGAGGCCTGGAAAATAATGGGGTAATCAGTCAGAATTGCCATAACCAGACTTTAAAACAACATATTTTGCTTCAAGTTAATCAGCTAATGTAGATAATCTGATTAAATTTCTTTAAAATTTTATTTACAAAATGGGTATACTAGGAGTAGAACTTTATGAGACCTACAAAGGTATTGTTAACATTGTCGCATGGGTGGATGCAAAACTGCCAAATAAAAATGAGGCCCGTCTAAGGGTCAATACAGACCCCAACGAGGCGAGGCGAGGAGCGGCGCGCCATAAATTTGTATGGATTTGACAGATTTCAATCGCGTGAGACGTCTGGCGAATCTGTCAAATCCATATAAATTTAGATGATATGCATCTTCGCGTCGCGTTGCGGTCTGAATCAACCCTAATGGTCAATTCAGACCGCAACGCGATGCGTAGATGCATTTCTAAATTTGTATGGATTTGACGTCATCAATTGCATGAGACGTCTTGCAAATATTCTGTCAAATCCGTACAAATTTAGAAATGCATCTACGCGTCGCGTTGCGGTCTGAATTGACCATTAGTTTTCACTTTAGCCAGAGTAGAGAGAGTAGTTATATCTATTGTGCTTTAGCTGTGTGCAAAAATAATATGATATGGATGTCATTGCCAGGAGACCAGTGAAACACACTTTCAAGTTACATTTTACAACATGGCGGCTTCAGTTTTGACCATAAAGTTAATATACCTATCGGAATAGAGAAACAAAGGCCTGAGTAAGCGAGATGTCACTATCAGTAACACTGCGTGGTAGAAAGAGAAGCGTGATTTGAGGTTGCATAGCTTTTTTTCATCTGTTTGACAGTCTGTCTGCCCCTGAGCCGATCGTTGTCAATTTTGGCTCTCAGAAAAATTGTGATTTTAAGTTAAATAATGAATAATTTTTAGAAATACTGCTCTAGAAAAATGGTTAAATGTTTGTGGAATGATTGTGGACCCACACATCGAAAAAACCCGGACAAATATTCATTTCACAGGTGAATTATTCTACATCGACAGGACCTAGTTTTGAGTTTATTTTTGCCAATTCCCTACGAGTTATTGGTATTGATTTTCATAATTCACTTCTTTAAATATTTATTTATATGGAAAACATAACTTGACTAGCCATGGTGCACAATTTAAGGATATTTTGTGTAAACCATTTTCATATATTTTACACTAGGGCTACATCAAGTTATCGATAAGTAGTATCGATATGAAAATATTTTTTAGTTAAGTATACCAATTATCTACGAATGTTGAAATGATAACATACTCATCCGTAGTTTATAATTAGTTTATGTATATTAATATACTATCATACATAATTTATCGTTTTTAAGGGTCCGCACCCAAAGGGTAAAACGTCCTAGTAGTCGGGTCCCGCTCTACTACTAAGACTTCGTTGCCTGTCCGTCTGTCCATCCGTCCGTCTGTCTGTCTCCAGGCTGTATAACAAGAACCGCTATAGTAATAGACTTCTGAAATTCCACAGATGTAATGTCATTCTACATCCAATATGGCTGCTCATCCAAGATAGGGGAATAGTTTTAAAAAGCACTTCTGCAAGATGGGCATCAAATAAAAGGGCTCATTGAGAGTGAATTGAAAATTAATAGGGTCTAGTGAAGTCGTATCGTGTCGTGTACTGATGTGACGTGACGTGACGTAACCTGTCGTGTCGAATCGTGTCATGACATGTGTCGTTTCGTGCCGGGTTTTAGAAAATGCCCGGTTGAAACCGGTCACCCTTCATGCGCGAGTCCAGCTCACACTTGGCCAATTTTTCAGATTTCCTGCTGACCTGGATACCAGAAATTCATGGCTTAAAATAATTAACCGTCCAAACTGGACTCCGAAGAAAAATTCATGCATCTACTTAATTATTCAGCAAGCATTTTGAAGAAAAGTCATATTTTACTTCAAAATTACAATTTTTATTATATCTATCTATGCAGTTTTATTTTATCCCATTCTGTTTTTACAATCTTACAATTATTATTCCATGATCGATATTTTGTCGAATTACAAGATGTTTGTACATCACTGACACGCACACGTAAACATAATTGTATACACAGATGTAAATCAAATTTTGGTTAAGCTTGACAGCTCGGGATTGTTTCTCTATTCCGATAGGTATATTACCTTTATGGTTTTGACGAGACACGCTCTACCACCATAAAGTTAATATACCTATCGGAATAGAGAAACAAAGGCCTGAGTAAGCGAGATGTCACTATCAGTAACACTGCGTGGTAGAAAGAGAAGCGTGATTTGAGGTTGCATAGCTTTTTTTTCATCTGTTTGACAGTCTGTCTGCCCCTGAGCCGATCGTTGTCAATTTGGGCTCTCAGAAAAATTGTGATTTTAAGTTAAATAATGAATAATTTTTAGAAATACTGCTCTAGAAACATGGTTAAATGTTTGTGGAATGATTGTGGATCCACACATCGAAAAAACCCGGACAAATATTTATTTCACAGGTGAATTATTCTACATCGACAGGGCCTAGTTTTAAGTTTATTTTTGCCAATTCCCTACGAGTTATTGGTATTGATTTTCATAATTCACTTCTTTAAATATTTATTTATATGGAAAACATAACTTGACTAGCCATGGTGCACATTTTAAGGATATTTTGTGTAAACAATTTTCATATATTTTACACTAGGGCTGCATCAAGTTATCGATAAGTAGTATCGATATGAAAATATTTTTTAGTTAAGTATACTAATTATCTACGAATGTTGAAATGATAACATACTCATCCGTAGTTTATAATTAGTTTAAGTATATTAATATACTATCATACATAATTTATCGTTTTTAAGGGTCCGCACCCAAAGGGTAAAACGTCCTAGTAGTCGGGTCCCGCTCTACTACTAAGACTTCGTTGCCTGTCCGTCTGTCCATCCGTCCGTCTGTCTGTCTCCAGGCTGTATAACAAGAACCGCTATAGTAATAGACTTCTGAAATTTCCACATATGTAATGTCATTCTACATCCAATATGGCTGCTCATCCAAGATAGGGGAATAGTTTTAAAAAGCACTTCTGCAAGATGGGCATCAAATAAAAGGGCTCATTGAGAGTGAATTGAAAATTAATAGGGTCTAGTGAAGTCGTGTCGTGTCGTGTACTGATGTGACGTGACGTAACCTGTCGTGTCGAATCGTGTCATGACATGTCGTGTCGTATCGTGCCGGATTTTAGAAAATGCCCGGTTGAAACCGGTCACCCTTCATGCGCGAGTCCGACTCACACTTGGCCAATTTTTCAGATTTCCTGCTGACCTGGATACCAGAAATTCATGGCTTAAAATAATTAACCGTACAAACTGGACTCCGAAGAAAAATTCATGCATCTACTTAATTATGCAGCAAGCATTTTGAAGAAAAGTCATATTTTACTTCAAAATTACAATTTTTATTATACCTATCTATGCAGTTTTATTTTATCCCATTATGTTTTTACAATCTTACAATTATTATTCCATGATCGATATTTTGTCGAATTACAAGATGTTTGTACATCACTGACACGCACACGTAAACGTAATTGTATACACAGATGTAAATCAAATTTTGGTTAAGCTTGACAGCTCGGGATTGTTTCTCTATTCCGATAGGTATATTACCTTTATGTCTACCACGCTCCATGACAATGTCAGGCACCATTCTTCAGTTTACATTCAATTAAATGATCCAATAAGCATTCAGAACTAAACTTTATTTACTACTCTACAAGATTTTATCTTCTGAATGCACATGCCACCGCGGAGGTAAGCTGCTTATTCCAATTTTAAGGGCTCATTTAGTGCGTTTCTTTAATCTTCTTAAACTCATCGCATCACGCCTTAAGCGGAAGAGCAGGAACACCGTTGGGGTTTTTGTGGGTATGCCCAGATGCGTCCCTCCGCTCCAGAGTATGGTACAGTATAAGCTGACCCTAAGTCTCTGATATTTTTATTTCACCAAATCATCTGATTACAATATTAGTGTAGGCGACGTCGTGTGCGCGTATTGATCGAGACATGAATTATTCATTCGCGTTTCACCGAGTCCTTATTGCTCATAATTTTCTGTGATATCTCCCGTATGGGTTTTCTTTATACTTTATTTTGATGCGAATCATATTTTTAAATTAAAATATCTCTGATGTGGCTAGCGGAAATAAATAAATTCTAGAGATAATTAAAAACGGACATGAATTCGTAATAACCTTTAAATAAAATTGGAAAAGATTAAAACAAACAATCGTCTTAAGTAATTTGATTAAATGCCTAAATATAATTGCTTTGAGCTTTTTAAATTAATTTGAAGGATTTACAACACTAACAAAGCTTTCAGACAACAGCTGGAGGGTAGAAACCGTAAGTTTATCGACTTCAAAGTAAACCTTTCATAATTACAAAGCACCCAGAGCGGAAATTTCGTGAAAATTGGACTAAGTTGCAAAAATTTACAGTAAGATTTAAGATATTCTAGAACTGAAACCTATCTATACTAATACTAATACTAATAATTAGACATCGGATTATATGCACGATCAAAGTGCCGAAATATGCATGCAAGTATGCACGATAAGTGGCCGAAATATGCACAAAATATGCACAATCAAAAGTCACATATTATTAAAATTGATTATTTTTTTGAAGAGCTTTCCGGTGGTGCCGTTAATAAAAGCGTCAATTTTATACAGCACCAATAATAATTAATAATTTTCTACCAACATTTTCCGATTGCAATCTTAATGCCATGGAAGTTTCAGAAATCGGTAACTACTTTATTAAATTTTTTACTAATGCTGTCAACTACAAAGAAAACTTTTGATTCTAGAAAGTTTTTCTTAATGGGGATGGAGCCACATAATATAAGTGTTTTGATCTATCGTACCTCCGTTTTGTGGCCTCGGTGTGTGTCATGATAGCTAGTTTGGAGACCACGAGGGCATAAAACTACCGAAATATGCACTACCAACGAAAAATTGACAAAATATGCAGTATCGCCTAAAAAGTGCATGCATATGCAAGTACGCAAATGCACATGATCCGATGTCTACTAACAACATTATAAAGCGGCAGAGTTTGTTTGTTTGTTTGTTTGAACGCGCTAATATAAATAGTTCCTGAACTATTGGTCCGATTCGAAAAACTTTTTAAGTGTTAGATAGCCCATTTATCGCGGAAGGCTATAGGCTATATTTTATCACGCTAAGACTAATAGGAGCGAAGAAATAGAAGAAAATGTGGGAAAAACGGGAGAAATTATTTGAAAGGGCTTATCTCACGAACTACTGGAGCAATTTTTATGTTATTTGGCACGTATAAAAAGTAGACCACGTGGAGGATCATAGGCTATTATTTGTGGACTAATTTGTCTGTAAAATATCTAATTTACGCGGGCAAAGCCGCACGGAACATTTGGTATTGCATAAAGTGTGTATGTCTATCTGTTTGCTGTTAGTTCTTCACGCACCGATTTAGATGAAATCTGTTATTGTACCTTATGTCCTGAAAAGGACATGCCTATTAGATTATACTAGATTTTTGTATTATTTCCGTGGGTATACTTTTTATCCTTTTACTGTTTTAGGCAAAAGATAAAGAATCTTCTCAAAAAAAAGTTACCATTCGAAGATATACCTAAATCGACATAATCATGCCAATGTAGTTCACTACTAGGCACGTACCGTGCCCAGTGAAAGCCAAATCCTATTAAGTCCTAAGAGCCGCTGTGTAAGCGCTAATCTAAGTCTAGACGCACACAGACCTAACTTAATCCGTGTTAAGGAAGTGCACTGTATGCTCTTAAAACCAATATTTTGACACTATATTAGTTTAGGCTTAGGGCCTGTTTCACCACTTCCTGATTAGTGACGAATAGGCTATCCAACAATTAACTTGACAGATCAAGTATGGAGAATCTGTCAAAAAAGTTGTGAATAGCCTATCCGGTACTTATCAGGAAGTGGTGAAACAGGCCCTTAGATAAATAAACCTGTTAGGAAGCTGTTTATATTTTATTTTTACTTACATTAAAAATTCAATCTGAGCTTAACTTTATAATTAAAGTCCAAAAATGAAAATGGTAATGTTAATATTTAATGATTTTCTCTTCATATTGCATTATAAAATAAAGACGTTCTAACGAATTTCTAACAAAATTCTAAGAAATTACAAGAGATTCTTTGTAGAATCCAATAAACTTTATCGTTTAAGTATACAAAATTCACCAAAGTATAATTTCGTAATAATAATGGCTTTTGCGAAAACGTTTACATTTCGAAGAAGTTTGAATTATTTATAGTGAAAATGAAATTAACTTCCACATTTCTTCAAGGCTGTTACTAAAATTGGAAGATATCGTATCTAATTTTAGTTTGAAGATAATAAATAGTGGTTTAAATGAGCTGGAAGTCGCAACAAATCAGTAAAAAATATTATATTATGAATGCGAAAGTGTACGTCAGTCTATATACCGCATGCTCAAAACGGTTTTACCAATTTTTATGATATATTTTGGTATTCATAAATCATAGATACTTTCATACTCAGGCTAGGTTGCACCAGAGGCGTAGTTAAAGTTAAGGTTATCGTCAAATGTGGCGTCCATATTGGACTTTTACTAGAAATTTGATAGTTCAGTTGACTTTTTGTTATGGTTAAAGTTATAGTTAAAGTAAGTTGGTGCAACCCACTCTTAGGTACGTTTTTTTTATGGTCAAATTTTCGAGGTAAGTAAAGCGCATGATAAACGAAATACTACACGAAAATTACGGATAGCATCTAGTATTTAATCAGATTGACTTAAAACATAAATGAGGACATAAACTAACGCACTTAGAGACAAACATTAACTACTTGACTGTAATTAAATTAAGGTTTTGACATAATATTAAGCCCCATACAACATTATCTGTTAAAGCATTCAATTGAAGTTTAATCATCATTAAATGTCGCTGATTTCGGCCGTTAGGCACTTATACAATATACAAGACGTATAACGAAACATAGTGATAATACTTTAGGGTATGTATGTGTTCCTGATAGAGTTAACTGTGAAAATAGCAGCGCTGAAAGAGCAAATTTTTTTTGCGATTTGTATGGTCAAGCGCTCCAGCGCGGCGTCCTGAATTTTCCCATACAAAAGCAAAGAAAAAGTTACTCTTTCAGCGCTGCTACTTTCACAGCGAACTCTATGTACGGGACCCATACACACCCTAAAGTATCATCACTTAGTTATGTTACAAGCAGTAACTTCAACGATCAAATCAAAATTATTCGGCATTCACGAATTGAAAAATCCTATCGTAGAAGCGGGAGCTAAGTGCTAGCACATCTGGCCTGCCTCCCCCGGGATTAGAGGATCTACGAGACGCAGCCGATGGAAATACGTTCCACAATCTCAATCTACATTTATTCATTGTTCCCCGCCTTTTAATTGACTTGTAAAATGAATATTGTCATGAACAATGTGAAGGATTTTGTACGGGTGGAATTTGTTGTTTCTAATTAAAGCCAGGTAGTCCCTAATTTACATAACTTTAAATCAATAAACAAACAAATAGTGACTTTTAAAAGCCAAAAATATACACATTGTTGTTTACTTAACGTACTTTGACAATTTGTGGTTCGAAATATAATATTGAAAACTTCACACGATCAAAAATAACTCCGAAGAGGAGGCTAAATTCGAATATTTTGTGATATTTTTCTTATTTTTCATGAAGCTGATAGTTTTACTTTCAAAAATTATATCTACGAAAAGCTCATAACTTAAAGAAGAATAATATGTGGTTACATTTTGCATTTTGGTCTTTATCTAAGTGAAAAGTATAATTTTCTCCTATTTCGCTCTATCAAGGATGCGGCGAGCGTCGTAACCGCCACTGTACAAGGCGCGCTGATATGAATGTTATTTTAATGTTCTTTACGTCGATATTCCTACTGACAGACCGACCTGCTAATTTTAGGGACTACCTGGCCTTAAATTATGGGCATGTTGCAGTTGCAGTGAAAATGTACACGCAACATGTATCGCGTGGAGTTTTTCACTACTTTTGTACTGTTAATAGGTAAGTGTAAGTCTACCAGAATCTGATGGCAAAAAGTGAGAATTGACTCTAGCAATACCGGAATGATTGGAATAAAACATTTTGATCCTTTTTTTTCCTTATAGCCGTTGATACTGTGTGTGGAACATGCAAATATATCTAATGATCAAGGATATTTTTTCAAAATCTGCTGTCAAAATTTGCCATCAGATTCTGGTAGACCTTTAATATAGAAGTTAACAAATCATGATTCATGACTTCTTACGAGTGCCCGGCTTCTGAGATTTTTTAAAGGATCATATTCGCCAGAGTTTTTAATTGGTTAATCCAATACAATGCTACTGCAATGGAATTGAAAATCATCCTTTCAAAAATTGTAGAAACTGGGCTATGTCCATTTTCTAAAAAATTTCTCTCATGGGTCATTAACAAATTACACAATATTTTGTAGCGATGTACTTAGTCATGAGTAGCCTGAAATTACTTTGATCGTATGTTTGTATTATGTATTTCAGCAGTAGTTTTCTGCTGCAACAATGTCGAACTGCGGTAGGTAGTGTTGTTATGCACAGTCACGTTTTGGCCGTACTCAATAGACCGGTCTTCAGTGTCATTTTTATTCGTCTGTAATTCTCTTTCAGAAATGGAACTTTTTAAGAACCACTCAAGATCTCATTGGTGTTCAACGCTTTCAGGTTTGATATGGAAAATTTATTTATAGTTCCTTTTTAGTTAACTCGCATAGATTTTTATTAATTATATATTCATATTTATATACCTATTGTAAATAAGAAAGAGTATATGTCTGTCTGTAACTTCTCCACGCCCAAACCGCTGAACCGATTTTGCTGGGCATGGAGATACCTTGAGTCCCGGGAAAGGACATAGACTTTTTATCCCGGAAAAATGTACGGTTCCAGCGCAATAAACGAATTTTGGCGCAACGGAGTTGGGGGCGTCATCTAGTTATTTATAAATATTCCTACCCACGTCCCACAAAATCAACGATACAGACGATGTGCAGTTTGAATATTATGCTCTCGATTTATTTTTGTTCCAAATATTTAATCTCATTTCCATGATAGCAAACAACGATTCTTAAAAGAAGCTGTTAAGAAAAATACTAAAAGATTGGAAAAACTTCAATTTCAAAGTCCGCCACTGGAAGCAGCGCTGTCAATGCATCTTGTTTTAAAGATTAATCTGAGTGAAGTTTAAAACAATTTATTGGCTTATTTTGAACGGAGAGCTTCCAGGAATCTCCTCGATTTTCTTTGATTTCTTATTTATAAAATATTATTATCTCGAGTAACTTTAGAATGGAATCAATCCTCTCTTATATTTCTTGATTTTTCTTCCGTTTAGGAGTAGTAAAGTATGGTTGAGTAAGAATTTCCTTGTATTTATAATCCGTAGTTTTATATAACTTTACTAGCTGTTGCCCGCGACTCCGTCCGCGTGGACTTCAGCTTATAGCGCGCGGTAGTTCAGGTCATAGAGTAACTTATATTATAATAGGTAGTCCCCGTTGAACCATGTAGATTGTAGGCTACATTGCTGCAAATTGCAAAATTTGCACGACAGAGGTGCTTCCGCGGTACGCTTACTTCAAACTTCAATGGTTACACTTTACAGACAGACAGACACATCACACATAAAAACGCCCCTATTTTTGCGTAGGAGGTTAAAAACTGGGCAGTGGGGAGTGGAGTCGAAGTCGAACGTCAATGATCAAATCTTCTTAATACTTCAAAAAAAAAACGTGAAAGGGAATTTTCATCCTTACGACCTCTTATAGTAAAACGTTTGAGCAAGCAATAGCGTGATGTAGAAGACGGCACGGCGCCATCTATTATGAATTTTTGGAACTAACTTAATTTGAACAAATTTACGCTTTTTCACCCCCTTACAACCCTTTTTTCCAGTTAAAAAGTAGCCTTTGTCCTTTCTCAGGCCTTAGACTATCTGTGTACAAAATTTCATTACAATCGGTTCGGTAGTTTTGGCGTGAAAGCGAGACAGACAGAGAGACAGACAGAGATACTTTCGCATTTATAATATTAGTATAGAAGTATAGATTTGATACGACTTTTGACTGGAAGTGACATTCGAGGGATCAGAATAGGATTCAAGTTCTTAAGCGATATATCAAAACGATTGCATATTCTGGCCATGACCATCGTCATCTTTTGCATGTTACGCCCTTTCATTGGATGAAAATACAATTTCCTCATAAAATATGTCCATTGTCAACTAAAAGTGGACCAACCTCATCACCTTGATGAGTGGCAGTCTTCCACAGTGCGTTTTTCGCGTAACTTTCTGCCGCGCGCTGTAAAACTCTGGAATGAACTGTCACCAGCGGCAGTAGTAAAAACCTTCAAAAAGAGAACGTAATCCCTCTTATAAGGCCGGCGACGCACCTGCAGCTCTTGTAATGTTGCGACTGTCCATGGGCGACGGTACGACAGAAGTTGCTTTCCATCAGGTGACCCGTTTGCTCGTTTGCCCCTTATTTTATAAAAAAGCGGCATTATAGACAATAGAATCCTAAAATTGAGAAGGTTCACCGGCGTGGATAAGATTCTAAGCACCTCAAGGCCAGCGTCAAAGCGAATTCATAATCAAGTTGTCAACCTTTTTGACCTTCGTATGCTTACCCTTTCTTCAGGCAAGGCGAGATTTCCCCCGGGACAGGCGAGTGAATCTATCAATGCCGATTAATCTGTATTGCGCAAACAACGTGACAAACGTTTCCTGTTCCTCAAAGGTGAGCGAAATATTAAGTGCTTATTTTTACAATCATAGAAATTGTTTACTCGCTTTGTGCTGAAAAGACCTACGGTGTCCTTTAAATATTAATTACTATACCAACTTAATAATTAACTACCCATGATAAAACGACAAAAATAGAAACGAGAATATCAACTGCTGTAATGCTTATATTATGAGACACCAATATGATACTATAAATAATTAATATTGTAAAGTAACTAAATTATCTACATATATATCATACTTTGAGGGCGCCTTAATATTATCTAGTTCACATTTTTCTATTGTATCAACACTGTAAGTTCTTGGTCGCCCTATCGAAGTTTCGCTGGCTCAGCGGTCTAAATACAAAGCCGAGATCAGCCACTGAGCGGAAGGCTAGACTAACCATGACGTTGGTCAGTATTTTGTTCTGTTCTTTGATAATTTCTAATGAATAAACCAATTTTTTTTATTGAGATTAAATCTAAGACTGAAGTCGTATACTTCAGTAAAAAAATTGTTTTTAAATCTATAGTATATCCACTTTCAAAACCATCACATATTACCTCAAGTACACCTATTTAATTTTGTTTTAAATTAGTTATAACATACGATACATCACTCTATCTATTTATCTCGCAAAATGGATATTGGTTTTAAAAATTCCATTATCATAACACGTCGGATAAATTGAAGTCTAGCGCCGAAACGATGGGAAATTCAAATGAAAAGATTAAGAAATGATAATATCCTCGAAAAAACTTTTAAACGAATTGTTTATGATTACTTTTTGTTATGTAAATACTCCGCAACTCTGTTGCTACTGCGAATATTTTAGATATCTGGTCTTTGAAGCTTTTAATTTATTTTAAATTGCAACGAAGTTCTTTGTGAAATTTCATAATGAGAATAAATTATGAGTTGAGACGAGATGCAAATATTTCGAAAACTCATAACGCTAGTATTGTTTTCAAGAACTCATTTCCTAGTAGGCGAGCGGGAAGTTCTCCTAATTTCTAAGTAATTCATTATCAGAAAGGTTGTCCTATGAGTTTTTCATTTCAACTATCCTTATTAAATTGCTAATATTTAACAAAGCGACGAAAAACTAAATAAAACGATAAGAAGCGAATTGAAGCGTCATGTGATACAATTAGTCTACAAGGGTAACGCATGCGGCCGATAGAACTAACAACGCTATTTTGTGAATTGTCTTTCAGTCAACGTATTCAGAATCCTGTCAATATCATTCGAGTATTATTTTAATATGCCTGAAACGCTTCGTATTTACGTCCCTGTAGTAAAGCCAGTTCCTAGTGAGAGCCTTGGAGATCAGTGCAAAAAGAGTTAAGAGACAGTGACAGAGTATTGTTTTAAAACCGTCTAAATAAACACTAAGTTTCTGATTTTTTATAATTAATATCCCTAATGTAAAAAGTTAACCATAATGTATTAAATTAATGTATTTATTCTTAATCCCCTTAAAACAGTGCTTCAAGTAAATGCGATTACAAGTTGTGCGGATTGATGTTTATTAAATTGTCTGGTTCACCGTACTTTATATTATCCGGCGAGATTGAAGGTATTTGCGAGTTTAATATAAAATCTATGTAACGATGAGATTCTCTGAAATTGAGCGAATGATTTATGTTCTGGGTACGGTATTTACATTACTCAACCGTGATGTAGCGTCCGTTAAACTATGATGTAAATATGCATGATATAATGTTACGTTGTATAGAAGTAGAGTAACAAAGTATCGAGACCATAGAACCTGAAAATATATCAATGAATTGGTTGATTGCAGTTATTTAGCAGCCACGTCTTGTTTGACGTATGCCCGGATTTGGCCTTAACACTACAGCTAGCCAATCAAAAAGATTATTGAAAATATCCTATCTCCATCACTGAAAATAACTCATGTCAAAAATATCAAAAATTTGGGCATTAGAATATCATCCAAATAACGGCGACTGCGTTACTAACTTTATATCTAAAGATCACTCTTTAACCTTAACGTAACCAAAAATCTGAATAAGGCTTCGAAGCGAGATGAGCCACGAACACTTATAAATAAAAGAATAGTTTCCATCCGTCTATAGAATTAAAAATTTACGACCTCTTGGAATGCTTAAAGATCGCACCTGAGCCACTTAAATATTTATCGCCAACCGGCGTGGAGCGAGATGATATTAAAATGGCGAATTATACAACAAAAGGAATGGTAGAGTACGTTTGCCATGGACTAATCGTTTGAAAGTAGCTGTACCTGGTGCAGCTCGAAATTCGAGTTTTGCCGTTAAGCGCAAGGGCGTTCCTTACGGAGATACCGTAATTTACCGTATTTCAAGCCTTATAAACTCATAATTTGAAAGCTACAAAGTTATAATAAAAATACAGCAATAATCTTCAGTATATCAACATTCCTTTCCCCGTTTTAAATATTCTATTTTTGTTTATTATACTCATGATATCAGCTTCCAAAGTAAAACCAATTTATTAAAATTCAAGCATACATTCAGCATCTCCTTAGGATTCACAAATTACTTTTATTTGAAACACACGCTAATAGATCGACAATATCATAAACTACATATTCCCCGTTTCAAATTTTTTTTTAGGACAATTTTGAACTAAGATAAGTAAAAAAATAGGGTTTTGGTGCGATCTCGGCAACGCGGCAAATGTATGGTCAAGGTCGTTTGCTCGGGGGACGCCCTGAGCATCTTTTTCTTCATAGGAAATGGCAGGAACAATGTAGGAAAAGGAGTATATTATACAAAATAAGGTACAAGATTAGAATTTAAGACACTGGTAGGGGAGCACTTTCTTTGTACAATAGAACTTACAAAAACTATAGGTGGTAGCACAATAACATTACGTTGTAGCGACATTGTCTATCGACATTGCACTACTGTATGTTATTTTATACTGTCTATCAACATTGTACTACTGTATGTTAACTTATGTTGTCTATATATTATTATGCTATGTTATATATTTTACATGTTATATTTTGTGTCGTTGGCTGTACAGTCTTATACTAATAATTGATTGAAATAAACGTCTCATGCACGCCACCGTACTTTAATTCCAGTCACCCCGCTCAGTCTTTACAACGTCAAGTAAATTATATAATCGAGTACACGTTCCGGATTACCGCGCGTAAATTTTGTTTACTAATAGTACTTAAACAAAATTTAATCGATACAAATGAACTATGAATTTGGTAATAGCAATTCACCTGTATGCTTCCTATCAAACTGCAAAATGGTACTCATGAAATCCCAACAACATTGAATAGAATAGAACACTATTTTGAAGCAGTAAAGAAAACGGACCGAATCGAACAAGCGAAGATATTATGGCATTATCACATTGAAATAATAGAATAATTATTGAGGTACAGTTTGTACAACTCTGGCTGGTTGGGTTTAAAAATATATTATATTTGACTTTGTAAGATATTTTGATGTCGTCAGAAAAAAACATAATACAGTGACACTTACTGTATAATTTGATATTATTGTACGGTGGATTTCATGGACAGTAATTTATTCAAACACATTACAGGGTGCAATTAAACCTTCCTGCCAAATTTTTTCCGGGACTTAGGTATCATAAGGAGAGTCCATTGAACCAAGAAAACTGGGGTGTTTTTTTTTAATGACATATTTTATTCCATTTAAAATCGTTGCAGAACGGTCTCTCGCCGCGGTGGATATGAGAGGGGGTGACGCGGGGGGAGGCGCGCGCGCGGGGGCACATCATGCGCGGGCGACGCGTCGTGTCCATTAATTGTAGTGTTTTTTAGGATAACTTTCGGAAGCTGTTTCTCAACATTTTAGTACTGAGTGATTATAAAAGAAAAAACACGTGTATTTTTATTTTTAACAAGTATCAATATTTCAAAATTTGGCAGGAAGGTTTAATTGCACCCTGTATAACTTGAGCCTTAATTTTAAAATAAAATAGTCAGCTAAAATTACTCTATAAATCCTTCCACAAGTTTTCGTAAAAGAATCTATTTTGAAAAGTCTAGTTGAGAAGTTCGTAGCAATTGTTTTTATTATAAGCCTTTTGTCAAAGTCAGTAAAGAGTTTATATTTCTAGTCAAAATATTTTCATTTTCTTCAGTTAAAACTAAGGTAGAAGTACTATTATAGTAATCTGAGCGAGCTTACCAAAGGAAACCAGTTGTTTCAACTTCCATTACACTTGAAAAGAAACCATCTTGAGACATTAATGCAAATCAAACAAAACAACTTTGTAGCAGTTGTTTTCATTATGGTAAAACATTACGGTTTGTGTTAGCAAGGCTCTGTCGGTTCGGTCACATCCGTCCGATATCCGGAAACAAAGACAAGCCATTCTGAATCCTGGACGGAGGAGATAAGGCTAATATTAGTTCGCGATTAGTTTTTAAGGAAATTGACACCATGAAAACCTAAGCCAGCGGTATTGTAAACTTTAATTACTGATGCGGAGGGTTTTGTTTGGCTTGAAACACAAAATTTCAGGCAGATGTATTCGATCCGACTGAAATCCCTTAGAGAGTGGCTTTACTCGCCCTAATTAAATTACGCCCTTTGATGACCTCATCATCGCCCCTGTGACCTTACAGCTATTTAAAGCTGCGTCAAATTTGGTGTGACATTGAAAAATTGGTAGCCGTTTTTCCAATTCTAGATCCAATTTTGGTGGAGCCGTTGTTTATCATTTTAAATTAAGTTCATTTTGTTTTGTGTTTTTTACGCTACTTCCCTGAAAATGCTTATACTGTTTGCATGTGGTAGCTAAATGGATGGTGGATGTCAAAATGTTCTTATAGTCAAAATAAAATAATATAATTATTAATTTCGCTTTTAATTAACTCACGATGGCGGATGGATCAAACTTTCAAGAACATCTTCAAAGTGACATTAACTTTGAAGTTGTAATTTTCACAATCTTTTTTGTGAATGTGAAAAAATACATAATTCTAAAAACATTTTCCTGTTGTCTCTGAGACAAAGCTTATCCAGTTTTTAAATGACAAATTGCCTTGTGAAAAATATTAAAAGCTTTTGTCCTTGGCTTAGCCTTAATTATGGTTGGGGATGATCATTATTTTTTTCGTAATGCCTAATTCCTCGTAACAAGGATTTTGACAGGCGTATTATTAGCGGTAATTTCGGGGCTCGCGTGCGCAACGTTAATCCATCTTATTGGGTCGTTACAAGAAAAGGTTTTTGTTGACAAACTCCGAGTTTACGGTCCACTTCTTATCGTTATCTTTGTACTGCGGCAACAAATGCCTCGTTCACCTAATATTTCCAACTATTTCAAAGGAAATGTTTAAGGTTTTTATGAGGTACCGTTATAATTTGGCATTTCTTTGAAAAGGTGTTAGGAAATCGTTGTATTATATAAATAGTTATAGCAATTTCTAACCAATGAATTTACAACCAATACTTTCTGAGGTTTTAACAGATGTTTCTTTTTGGATAATATTTTGACGTTTACCAATTAGAGAAGTGAAGTAACTAGATAATTTCGAGTAAAAAAAGTTTAGAAACCGGACATAGATGAATCTTCGATTCTTGGTCCAAATTACTTCTGTACAATGAATACCACACAAAATATCAAAGAAACAATGCCAAGATTGGTATTGCAGCTGGATATATCGGGATAGATATTACGCAATACATTTGCAACGTCGGCTGA
Organism: Polyommatus iphigenia; assembly: GCA_963422495.1. Classification (NCBI taxonomy): domain Eukaryota; kingdom Metazoa; phylum Arthropoda; class Insecta; order Lepidoptera; family Lycaenidae; genus Polyommatus; species Polyommatus iphigenia. Next base: position 28,251,145 of record OY730188.1, on the reverse strand, counting down.
GGAAATTGAACGTCGCGTGGTATTCCAATAGCAATGGCTGGCTGAGTTTTAACATTGACAGGCGACAACCTTCTTCCGGTGACGTATGGATCGTGTACGTATTTAACTTATATGATATATCCATACTTAATATTATAAATGCGAAAGAGTTCGTCCGTCTGTCCGTCTGTCTATTATCTCTTAACGCATAAACCGCTGAACCGATTTTGCTGAAATTTGGTATGCAGATACTCTGAGTCCCGGAAAAGAACATAGGATACCTATTATATAATATGCGAAAGAGTGTCTGCCTATCTGTCCATCTATTCGTCTGTCTATTATCTCTTCACGCCTAAACCACTGAACCGATTTTGCTGAAAGGTATACAGATACTCCAAGTACCGGGAAAGAACATAGGATACTTTTTATCCTGAAAAAAATACGGTTCCCGCGTGATAAATAAATTTCGGCGCAACAACGCAAAAATTCTTTATCTATTTCGAACTTTGCAGTTGACAAAATAGGAGAAAGCTATGAGAGAAAGAGTTACCCATCTACAGAATGCAAGCAATACAAGCGTATTCACTGTAGGAATTTAGAAATCTTCTTGAAATCACACTCGTGCAATACACAGGAAATCTAGAAAATCGTGCGACGCCATATGCATTGTTTTGCGTTCTTAAGTTATAAAAAGTTATGATTTTATGGTTTAAGGGCCCTCTCTCCCTAAATTAGCAGGTCGATTGTCTGTCAGTGCGAATATCGACGTAAATGACATTAAAATAACATTCATAACAGCGCGCCTTGTACGGTGGCGGTTACGACGCTCGATGCGTCCATGATAGGGCGAAATAGGAGAAAAAACCTTTTTAAGGCTTAATATAATACATATTTCAAAAAAGTAAAAAAAACAAATTATTAACTTAGTAAGCAATAGATATTTTTTATATATTCTTTTGATAAATAATGAAGGAGTAATGTGGTTTCATTCAACGATTTGGAGGTGATTTAGTTTTTTATTTCTTTATTATGTGATACCGATAGAAAAAATTTGGCAAAACCAAATTACGTATCATATCATGTAGATTACTAATTATTTTTTTCAGATATAATTTCTCTGTTAATGCCGATGAAAAGTTGTTTCATCTGCACGCTTTTTTCGAAAGAGCAGCCTTAACTAGCGGCCCGGGACGTGCTTCGCTACGTGTAAAGTGAAATAATACAAAAATCAGTTAGAACATCGATTCATTTCTTAAAAATATATTATATTGCTTAATTGCTAGCTATTTCAAACTTAATCCAAAACATTTGGATAAACAATATTTTTTGTTTTTCCATTTTGAGTGTGAATTAACAAACGGCTGGGGGTACCCACTCTGTAACAGACAACGTAAAGTTGGCTATGTGAAAAACATGATTCTTCCAAATTCACACCACAAACGTTACTTATTGTGATTATCAGATGGTATACGATCGAGAGCAATTTAAAACAATTGAACTTATGCAGCGTTATGCTGATGGAAAAACCATTGTGGCTCACGAATAATTTCTCGTTTTGTATTAGAAATAATTGCACAACGTTGATCCAATTCACAATTTTCACCACTAATAAAACAAATTTGCAAATATTGATGATCAGCGGCGGGTTACGGCAATAAAGAACCAACTTGATGATAAATCTGGCCCTGAATATGTAACATGTATGCAATTTTAGGTTGTTTGATAAGAATTTTTAAAACTATCGAATACTTTATGATTAAGATTGTATAAACATGGGACAATCCAGTTGAAAAAAATAATAATTTCACTCTTTTAAGAGCTCTTGTAAGGCTTGGCTTTCTGTAAAGACTTAGGTATGTGTTCTGCTAATAGTGACTTTGGATCCAGGATACACCTTCATAATACGAAAACTCATAATCAGCTGACTTCACTACCACCACCTAGTAAGTAGTAACCGCAACACTAAGGGTCAATTTATACTACTCGTAAGTCGAATAGTATAAATTGACCCTTATAATAATATTGAACATAACAAATTCAACCTTAACTCCAGAGCGTAACGCACACAGTCACGTGCAATCGGTGACCCTGATGTGGTAGTGATGATGACAGTGATGATGATGATGACGATGAATGTAATTTGCATAGTAGCATATGCTGTCAGTTCTTAAAACAGAGCCCCAACCCCCAAACTTGTATCTATAAAGAGTTCGGAGTTCTGTTCAGTACCTTCGAACCATGGTATATTATGGTGCAAAAACTTACTTTTGGTAACATATGCCTGGAATACTTCATACAAAAGCAAAATCGGCATAAGTTTCCATTTAAATTTTGAGGAGTTCCCTCGATTACTCCTAGATCCCATCATCAGATCACCACTTTTATGAACATGGCACCAATCCATATAGTAGGGCCTATAGTCTATACAAAAAAACAATAATTTCCCCGTCTAAAAAATCTAACCATTTATTGAATTTATTTATAATTACAAAAAATGTGATAAATGAAGAACCACTCGACCGATTTTGTGCAAACTTCACAAAAGCCATCTACTAAATAGTCTAAACAAACCCTAAAAATTTGGTTTGGATAGGTGGGCCCGTTCTTGAGTTATAAAGTGACAACGAAAATTCTTATATCTTTAAACGAGCAATTCTTGTATATAAATATATATATAATTGGAATCTCGGAATCGGCTCCAACGATTTTCATGAAATTTTGTATATAGGGGGTTTCTGGGGTGATAAATCGATCTAGCTAGGAATCATTTTCATAAAATGTCATTATAAAATGACATTTTATGAAAATGATTCCTGATGTGTGTTTTTTAAATTTTTTGAATACCGAGCGACATATAGCTAGTAAAATATAAATTAAGTAGGTAATATGATAAGTTTGGTCTATTGTGAAAATTAATTTTCTGGTTTTTAATGATTTACATCAAAATGATAACGCTAACAAAAAAATCAAACAAAACATAGTTTATTATTTTAATCTACGCATGCAAACTTAATAGCCTAACTGATTGCTGTATTCACAGGTTCAATAGCAAATATCTCGAACGCCAGTTGATGAATGACCTTAATTTGCTTCTGCATACGTTTTCATGGCTGCTAATAGTTCTCGGCATAATTATGAAATCATACCTTCACATAACGTGTGTAAAGTGCTAAGTAATTTTAATTTTAGTATCGTTTATTTTTAGGAAATGTATGTTCTACACTACATATACATATATATATATATATATATATATATATATATATATATATATATATATATATATATATATATATATATGTTCTATACTATATATACATACTACATGACACCCGCAACTTTATTGCATTGAAATTCGATTATCGCGTGGGAACCGTACTTTTTTGCCCTATGACAGCCAACAGGGGTCACCAATTAGTTTCGTTCGTGTCCATTTTAAGAAATTAAAAGACCTTCGCGGTCCGCACATAAAAAAAAAAACAAATGTAATTACGGAAATTACAAAGGCATTTGTATCAATGAGAAAAGTGTCAATTTTTGTTGCTACATGTTCATCAGTATGTCGAGACCGAAATTTATTTTTAACGAAGTTCATCTTCGAACATGCTTGGTCCGCACACAATGGGTCGGCGGTCCGCCATTTGACCCCTGCCCTAGGCTATAATATATTAATCTTTATTATGTTTTGTATATTATACTCACGCTTTCTCTTTTGGGGTATAATATTGTGTCAAAATTCTATCACAACTTAAGAACGTACCTAATACAAATTCTTCGCCACAATTTACCAAATTTTTTAGTAAGTGCTAATAAGCGACAAGCGGTACAATTAATCATCCGCCTAGATGTCCATTTGTCTGAAGTAACGACACTTCGCAATATCTTACACGGCTAAACTTGCTAATTATGTTTTCGTCTTTGATGTATAGCTCTCGTTAATCACTCCAACTTTTTTCCTCCAAGTTCGAGTGCTCTTTGCCTAATTACGACTTTTTATCGAGGAAAGTGGGAAAACTCTTTGAATGCATAATTGGTAGGTATGTCACTTAGGATTTTAGGTATTTGGCTTTGTTTAAATTTTCTTGTTTTTTTCAACCTCTGTGGCTCAATTGGTTGAGTGTGTGGCAGCTCAAGCCGGGGGTCGCGGGTTCGAATCCCGCCGACGGAACAAAAAGTTTTCAATGTTCCCCTCTTTACAGATAACGCTTTTAGCTTAATTTGTATCGTAAAAATTACCGTGATTTATATAATCAAATTCAAGGGCATTAAGCCATAACTGCAGTTTAATTCCATACGTTACCCTCGGATTGGTCGGCAATAAATGTACGAATGTTTCGTTTCAGTTTATTTTCCAGCTGTCGTAAGTGTTAATAATCGTGGAGCCGTGTAATGCTTTTAGTTTATTAAAAGACACAAAAATATATTTTCATTCGAAGTAAAATATTTTCAACAGATTGAAAAATCTGCTCCATCGTCTGATTTTTACGTTGAAGTTTTTATTTCTGTCGTAATGTCAAATAGTACGGGAGCCCTAGAACAATTTTTTTTGTGATTACTAACAAGCTAATTTTTTGTGAGTAGGTTCATTTTGATAAGACAAACAAATTTTTTTCCTGCGTAAAATCTTGAAAGTGGTAGCTAACCGAGATAGAAAGGATTTCATACTTTGATTTAATGGTCCTAAAATATGGATTGTTCTATTTGTAGGACAATATTACTCTTAAGCTATATAACTATTAACCTACCAACATACAAAAAATCAGCTGGTTAGGGTTCCGTTTTAGGGTACCATAGTCAACCAAGTTTTGTTGATTACAGAACCCTAAAACGGAACACTAACCAGCTGTTTTTTTGTAAATTGGTAGGTTTATAGTTATATAATTTAAGGATAACATTGTCCTACAAATAGAACAATCCATATTTTAGGACCATCAAATCAAAGTATGAAATCCTTTATATCTCCGTTAGCTACCACTTTCAAGATTATTCGCAGATAAAAAGGTTGTTTGTCTTATCAAAATGAAGCTACTCACAAAAAATTTGCTTGTTAGTAATCACAAAAAAATTGTTCTAGGGCTTCTTCACTAAAAAGATTCAACAAATAGCTTGAAATGAGCAAATGAGGTTTTTTGTGATGTCAAGTTTTTCCTAATGTCAAAGCGAGAGCAAAACGAATCTTGTTTCTCTTTTAGTAATCTCGTCGAGAGTAGTGTACTTTTAAAGCTCTGTACTGGGTACAATAATTACAGACTAGATAAAAATAAAGGAACAGGTAGATGAAATAGAGTACTGTGCTTGACTTACTTTTAACCCCCGTCTTAAAAGAGGGGTGTTATAAGGTTAATGTGTCTTTCTGGGTACGTTATGCAATATTATGCATATTTTTCTGTCCGTGGCATTTTTGTATGAGACAGTGCTGTTTTTTTTAATGTAAATAATCCTTCGAGCATGGTTTCTTGGAAATCTATTGTTTTTCTATTGTTATTGCGGTCACCGGTGTCCTTATGGGGCTTGATGGGTTAAAATTAGGGATTGCAAAAAACGGATTTTTTTAAAAATCAGGATTTTCGGATTTTTTCATCCTCAAATCCGGATTATCCGGATAATCCGGATTTTTTGTAAATTTTTAAATATTTTTGGTAAACAGCTCTAAATGTGAGTTATTTTCTTATTATTTCTTTATTTAACATTCATTTTAAAAGTGCAAAATAAAACGTCTTAAAAATTAACATTTTTCTTAACTTAGCGATGTGAAAATCGCTAAGTTAAGAAAAAAAGGAAAAGATTAAAATAACAGTATCTGGTACTTTAAATATTATTAACAACTTAAAAATTCCTTGATTTTTTTAACTATTTAAAAATGTGAAATTTTAGTTAACAAGAAAAGCCTAAGCAATCTCCCCTTTTCGGAGACTTCGTCATTTTTGCACCTACAGCCGTCAGCCGCACATCATCAAATGATGCTCCAAGATGTGCAAGCCTCTAGTGGAACTTACAAAAAATAGGTCAAAGACACAAACAATGATCAACAGTACGAGACGTATGATCGAGGTAGACGAGCAAGATATTCACTATGTCAACGAGTACCTACACTTGGGCCAATTAGTTTCTTATGACTACAGAAAGGCAGAAAAACTAGTCCATGAAGAATAGTGATTTACCAATCTCACTGAAGCGCAGACTCGTTGATATGCGTATTTCGCTCGTCATAACCAACGATGCGCAAACACGATCATTGACCGATTTACGATTTACAAAAGTTCCAACTCAGGGTTTGCCTAAGAGCAATAGAGCTCAAATCTCAACAAAACAAAAAAACGTAATGTGCTCCCAAACTAGAATCCGAGACGTAGGAATTAAGACGGCCAAGCTAAAGTCGCATTGTCCGCATATATCTAGGCTGGTTATCGACCGAGTGGTTATCCTACTATTATTATAGACCTACGAAAAGATAGCGCTATGCTCTGAAGGTGTTTTTTTCCTCCGAAGGCAGATCAGTGTAATCCTGACGTTACGACGATCCTTGAAGATCTAGTGTGACTCCTTCGTATTAGGTCCCTAACCCAGTGCAGCTCATATATTTAACGATGTGATTTGGATTGGTACCACAAATTTCATCTTTAGTAAATTAGGAGAGTTTCGCTCTGTTGTAGAGCTGTCGAGTCAAGTAGAAGGTGAATAGGTGTGTCACAGAGTCTGCCGGTCGTAAAGCTATTAACACCTATTCTGTAAAAGTGCTTGTTCAGCTTACATTGTCCAGTTAGGCTTCTGGTAATGATTCTATTTTTTTTTTTCTTACTAGACAACTCGCCAGCGGTTACGTTACCAATAAGGAACCAACGATTGCGAAGACTTTAGCCCAGAACACGGTCATAAACTCCGCACTGGAGGCATCAGCTGGGCTGGCAAACGGTGACGCTGGGGCAAGATAAGTGAAAGATTCGAGCGGCGCCTTTGCCCAGCAGTTGGATAGTATATTTATATTTAGGCTATTGCATAGAATAATGACTTAAAATAATTATTTAAAATTTAAATAAACATTTTGTCATATTATAAACTTACTTTATTCCTATATTTAATTAGACAGAATCACAGATCGGCAATCGGCATTGGTTACGTAAACAATTATAATTTATAATTATAACCTCAATGTAAACAAAAGCAACATATTTTAGAAAAAAACATTGTATTCAATACTAAAATGTTCTAAAATAATTGTAAATTTGTAAATTATCATATAAAAAACATAATAAATAATATAATAAAATAAGAGCTAGGTTATAAGAAATTAAAATATGTCGTTATTTCTTATAAATAAAATGAAGAAATGTAATTATAACCACCAAATAACTACACAATGGAATGTTAGACATACGGAATTCTGACTTTGGTACGTGTAAACCACGCAAAGTTGTGATAGCGCCTTTAAACAAATGCGAATTTGTATGTCAGATATTACACAATACATTTTAATTAATTTTATATTACGTAAAAGCTTCTTTTACATAATTTTTATATACTATTCGAAAAAACGGAAAATCCGGATTTTGAGAAATAAACATCCGGATTTTTCATAGGCCCAAAAAATCCGGATTATCCGGATTTTTCGGATTTCGAAGTATCCGGATTGCAATCCCTAGTTAAAATGCATCACCGTTACAAGTGAACTAAAATACACATACCTATTCAACATAATTTTCGTATATCCCACCTAGGTCCCACTATTTTTGTCTTAGATACCACCAAACGATCTCGTTACTATATTATTTTGAAAGCCCAACAAAATGCGAGGGAAGCCACGTTGACAGCTGTGTAAATTATTGGCCCCGGAAAGAGCTAGATTAAGATAAATCAAAGGCGTAGTGCCCGTGACCGGATCGGCCCATTTACTAAACTCGCAACAAAGGACGTAATAGGCCAGTCTCGGTTAGACTAACAATAAATGTATATCACTTGCGGAATATCATTCATTAATTCTACCGTTGTTTACCCCTATAAATTTGCGTGTATTTCGATCTGTTTGTTTAATTGTTAAGTGTCTGCATATTTGTTGTAAATCTCAAATTTTAAGTGTCAATAAAGGCACAAAATTATACGTTACCTCAGACTGTTTAAACCCCACCTTAAACATAAGATGAGGCTTCAAAAACTTTTACTTGTAGTGAGTATACTCCTCGATTGACATACCTAATATCACTATATACTGACTAATAAGATATTTTTTAAGTTATAATATTAAAGCCGACCGGAGCCGCCCTAAACGAAACTTGCTGGTAGTCGAATAATATACCACGTTTATTTCAGCACGTACAATGTACATACGTAGTCCCGAGTCCGTTGCAAAATACAAAGGGATAGTTATTACAGTTGATGGCGAAGTACACATAAGTTATTATAGGGTAAATCACATTAACATGAGCACAAACATAAGATAGCGTCCTCGTAGCTTGGTTGCTTCGTGCCAAGAGAGCGAAGGAAAACCGGCTGTCACTAATGACCGTCTTCTTCTCCCTCATCTTCACCGTGCAATGCATGCCACAAACCAGTTTACACTAATATACAAACAAAAGACAAAAGGCCCCGACTTTGCGAAACATAAAAGCAAATACAAAATCGAAATCAAATAGTGCGATGCCATTTCAATTTTGTATCACTCAATGTGAAGCATAAATAGTAGGTACATCGGTTACAGCTAACCATTACCAGTAACAATTTGTGTGTCATGGAATCTCAGAATATCGTTAAGAGCCCATTGGGGTAGTTTGGCAGATCGCCAGCAGATCAACAGGTAAGGACCTGTTACACTGATAGTTTGAATAATGGAGGCTTAATTGATTCGGCTTTGCGGTTGTGTTAGGGCCGGGACACAAAAAAATGACACGACGTCGTACGACGTCTTACGACGTCGTGTCGTGTTTTTGTGTCCCGGCCCTTACGCGTTACTGTGGTCCTATGGTGGGATTCCTAAACACAATAGCCGGCAAAATTATGAAGGAGTTTAAATTAACAATTCACTCTATTTAAACGAAATTAATCATTACTTTAACAATTCGTACGTTTAAACGTATTAATACGTTTTCGATTTAAGATCTCTTTCTTGGGGTTCACACGCTATTGGTTGATTATTATTTATTATATTAGCCACGACACGAATTTCGCGTTATGGTCTTTTTGTGATTGCCAGAACTCGTCGTGGCCGTTTTCATTGGGCGTTTTCACACTGCGACGATAACGACACGACACGATACCACAGAATAGATAAGGGCCACCGCACACATACAATTTCAAGTTGGCCGACTATCGTACAAAACTAAATTGCGTAGTGTCACAATTTAATTGGACAACTTCATCGTGTACGCTGCCAGCCGCAGACTTTTAGATTTGGTAACGGTGTTGCTAGCCTAGCGACGTGCGTGTTAAAATGCATAAAAAGCACGCATTATCGTGGCACTAATAAAACGAAGGCGAAAAGAAAGGAGAATATTTTGGGTGCATTCAATACTTCAAAAGTGACACTACGCAATTTAGTTTGTACGATAGTCGGCCAACTTGAAATTGTATAATATGTGCGGTGGCCCTCTATTTTGTGGTATCGTGTCGTGTCGTTATCGTGCAATGTGCAAACGCCCATTAGATCCACGACGCGAATTTCGCGTCGTGGCTGTTTCACTGTGACTACAACGCGTTGTGAGCTATTTTTTCGCTCACTGAGCGATTTCAGTCCTTGAGCGTAACATTGGTAGATCAGCGATATGACGGTGACACTATTCGCCGAGCGATCTTAGTATTGTGATCGGCCTATATTACAGGTACTTGACATTTTTACAAATATCATCGTCTATTCAAAAGTACACAAAAGATGTATAGAAATATAATATATTATATTTATTTAAAATACGTTGTAAAGCTTTGAAACTACTACTAACATTTTATATGCATCATCTCTCTACCTAGAGTACCTGGATCACACAGATACCTTGTAACTGCAGTACAATGTTTCGCTATCATATTCGAACGAATACCTTTTACCTCATAAACTGTGAACCATTTGGTCTACATTCCTCTCCGTGTGCGAACCTCATCTGGATACAAATGTTTCGCAATTGTTCGAATTCCCCACGGTACCTTTAATTTGTCCAACTTTGTAGGTGTCTGCATGGATTTCATGTTTGCGGGTTCAATTATCATCATTACGCCTTTATTATTAGAGGGCATTATTGAATGCATTAATACTTCGATCGTGGAAAAACCAGACACAATAGCTTATCTATTGTTATAGCGGCCGCATGTGGCCGCTTTGGTTCAATATAGCTACTTTTATGAACATATAACATTATGTGAATTTACATTATTCCAATCCAGCTGGATAGTTGGATAGTTAGAATGCACTGGAATATGAATAGCAATCCAGCGCTGGATTCGATCACTGGATTATAATTATTGAACCGGCCATTATTAATTATTGTAAAAAATACAATGAGTACAGCTACTATCATATTATAACCTAATAATAATCCGTAATTAAAAAAAAAACTCCCCCATGGCCTGCTCTGCGGTCTGCCTCATCAAAATTAGTCATATTGTAGTCTATTCGATGTAACATCACTTCATAATAACATTAGTATTCATACTAAATAATTACTCGTATCACAATTAATTCCATTTGGTAACTACCCACAACGATGCTCATTATCATTACGAGTATTTACACACATTTCAACTGCTAGAAATATTTTCGAGGGCATTAAGAACGAATTTGACAAATCAATACGGAGCGGAACGCGGCACACTGGTTATTGAAAATTGAATACTAGTGCACGGAAAATGTTACAGAATAAAATCTGGTTTACTGACATTCATATCATCATTGAAATGTAAACGACATATTACTGTAGTAGAAGTGAAATTAGTAAACTATTTCGCACAGGTATTCAATACTAGTCTAATGAATTTTTCCATTTCAATAAAAGAGATAGCGATGAGCCAATGGCCGAATCTGAATGTGTTCCCTAGGTGTTTGGGTTATTAAGAAAGTAGCTCTCTTAGTAAAATCTTATTAAAATATTGATGAGTTATTCTAAAAGACCACAAGTGCCACAATAAAGTTATAATGTAAACTCCTTTAAGGCGAAACAAGGTGGTCCTTAAGCATTTGTTCTCGTTTACCAAAGTGCCCTGGAGTTAAGCTCCAAATATAAAATAAGGAGTTTCGCTTGAGCGGAGTGAGCGTTACTCATTTTACTACGCTTTACGGCGTTGCATTCTAAAGTTATATGCTCACAACGCTTTAGTTTCCTTCAACTTTTTATATTATACTAATACTTTTTATTTTAATATAATGGCGATGGTTATTGTTAATAGAGAGTGAGTTCCGGTGCTCTGTGTTATAGAAAAATGTCGTAAAAGAAGGGTTTTTCGCTGAATGAATGTATTAAGTTACCGAATCGCACATGTAGCTTGTCAAAAGAGAGTGTTATAATTATAACGTGAAGTATTAATTTTTTAACGGGCAAAAGGCCCACCACACATTCCCACCACTGCGACTCCCGTGTCGCCAGGATCAACAGTGGTAACCAACCACGAAAACCCTTTGATATGATCTCAGGGGTGCCCGAGGGACAAGCTAAATCTGTCTTGGGACCCGCAACGAAATTAATCAGAAGAAAGGTAGGAGGACTAGGAGATATCCAATTTCACTGCCCTTAGTGCAGTATGTTGTGGTCAGGGTTCCAATTCCGATACCTGCGAACTTCATTTCATTATAAGACAGATGACAAATCCTGCACACGAGTATAGATCAGCCATATAATATTATAACGGAGATTCGACTACGACTGAAGCCTGACTTCAGTTGATCCATCAATTTTTGGCCCATTTCATAAAAATACCAATAGTTACCTGTAATGACGTAATCGGATTTATTATTCACCCTTGTACATGGGGCAGAATTGGCCATTAACCTGTTTATATCCATCTCCGTGGTGACAGCCTGCCCTGCATATTATATATTCACGCTGAAATTTAAATAAGAATGAAAGGATTCCGCAAAACCTACGCTTGTTTGGAAGCGTGGGCGAAAGTTCAATGGGAGTAAGGAAATTAATGCAATTGAATATAACCCTTATTTCTTGAGTATAGTGTTCATAATTGAGTGCTTAGTTTAACGCTTGAATGAACACTGCGTGGGAGGTTGAACTAACACGTAATATTAGCACAAAAAGTTTGTGAATCCTGTAGTTATGATAGTCATTGTAATTATCAAAATATATTCCGCGTTTTATTATCTCTGAAATGTCAAGGAATTATAATAAGAGATAACAAAATTAAATAATAATAATATACCTAGGTAATTTGTGAGTAATAATGAAAGGCAAAAAAGTAATTATGTCTACAGCCCGGACACTAAACTGATGTGCGAACAACACAAATATCTTACCGTCTTGTTTATTAACCGAGCTACTAAGCCCTATAGTCAAAAGATGACTCTACTCTGAAATCTAAACACATCTTTAAAATATAATGCTTGTGTTGTTTTTATTCAGACATTCTCAAATCGCAATTGAGTTTGATTATGAAGTCAATGTTAAACATCTAGCTTTGCTCGGTGAAATATCTGACACAGTCCAAAATAGAAGCTCAGGTGCGGGCAGAATTACGGAGCCGACGTCATGAAATTACGAGCGATGGTGATTTAGAACGCCTGTTTTGTATCGCTTTTGTCTAGATACGAAGAGCTTGTTATTTTACCCCAAAATGACCCTTATTTTAATGACTTAAAGGTGACTTATTAAGGTAATTTTATTTCAGAATGTCAGAGTAATTCTTAAGGTTATTGTAAATCAAAATGCCGCTAGGAACTGTTTTGGTTTTTGAAAGGTTCTTCAAACAATTAAAGACCTTATCAGGATTTCATTTCCCCCTCAAAACTCGCCCAAAGCGTCAGCTCTTCTGAACATAATAAATGTCAAAGTGATGATGCTTAACTGGAAGTGTATAAATAACGTGGTGTGATATCAAACGGGTGTTTTAAGGTTAATAAGTCCCCCTTCGGTAAATGTCAGTGCGTACTGGAGCGTGGGTCAGGTGTGGACTTGCACGAGTCACTGCGTAGCAATCTTGTGACAAAGGACACTTACACTTACGTGGAACTGTTTTTAAATACCGTCTCCTAAACTTAGGCTTAAAGGCTAGGTAAAGTTAACCAGGTGTTGATTATAAAAAAACCTTAGGCATGATGTACGAAAACTCAGTAAATGAGGATGAATTTTCCTTTCTACAAATTTTATTACACAGACAAAAAAGGTTATGGACTAAAGTCCAAAAGGCTAGAAGTAAAAAATGTGAATGAAATAAATAAAAAACCGGCCAAGTGCGTGTCGGGCCACGCGCAATATAGGGTTCCGTAGTACACAAGTTTTTTAAAATGTTTGTTTGGTCAATTAATGTGCATTTATAACGTATTTTACACTACCTATTAACAACATCATCTCAGTTACTTTCAAAGGAATTTGAACGAAAAGTTCCTTTATACTTGCCGAATACATTTTTTTAGTTGATCGACTATCACTCAATAACTTATGAAGTCTTCTTAGCCGTGATAGTTTTTCTTTTAAATTCAGCATATTTACTACTTCCGTGAATTTTTTCACATTTCCAGAAGCAACCGTTTAGCTGGTAGAAGGGGGGGACACTGGACTCTAACGATTTTTTCCATTTTGAAACTTAATATTTCACAAATGGATCCCTAAATAGGAAAATGATCTACGAATACTCATAATATTTTTAAAAAACCTATCCAACGACACCCCACACGATGGGGTAAACGCGAAAAAAAAAACATCCTCGCTTAATGTGTAGGGAAGGTACAATAAAAAAAATATTTTTTAAGATTTCATGTACCATTTTGTCGGCATCATTCATATGTGCATTCATGGCAAATTACAGCTTTGTAGGTCCTATAGTCTCTGAGCAAAACCAACAGACGGACAGACAGACGGACAGACAGACGGACAGACGGACGGACAGACCGAAATTATAAGGATTCCTTATTGACTACGGAACCCTAAAAACGTAATATGTTTGAATATTACTTCCTTTCCTTCGTAAGCGAGGAATAAGAGAAGTAACATAATATTTAACGCAGGGTAAATCTAAACTGGCGTAATTTAAAATAGCATAATATTTTGATCAAATGTGGTTTTCTGTAATTTTCAGTCCGTATGATTTCATCGTGTTGACAAATCACTTGCCGAATTGATTGTTAAAATTACTACCACAATTATAGACATAACTACAACTTTTTTATGAGAATACCATTTTGTAAATAACTGTGGTTCAATGAACCTACACTTTATTTTTAGAGTTCCCTACGCAAAGGGTAAAAAATGGGACCCTATTAATAAGACTTCGATGTCTGTCCATCTGTCCGTCTGTCTGTCTGTCTATCTGTCTGTCTGTCAGTCTGTTTGTCTGTCAGTCTCCAAGCTGTTACTCAAGAACGGTAATAGCTAGAGAGTTGAAATTTTCACAGATAATGTATTTCTATTTCCGCTATAACAATAAATACTAAAAACAAAATAAATTAAATATTTAAGGGAGGCTCATACAACAAACGTGATTTTTCAAACATTTTTCACTCGGTATCAATGAGGACAACAGGTAGGCACCTGAAATCAACCTGAAATGTTCACAAAATACTCAGTTATGTTTAAATACTTTAATAATGAATAATAAAATTTTATAAAAATAAATTATTAAGGGGGGCTCCCATACAAAAAAACATATTTTTTATTATTTTTGCTCTATAATGGTATGGAACCCTTCACTTGGCACTTTGCTGATTTTTTTTAAACCTTACGGCAAAGGAATATCATATCCCTTTGCGTATAATAGTTATATCACATATGATATTGTGTTCAAAGTATGTTCAAAATATTGTCGCTTTCTACCGGCCCTCATAATTTATTTGACATTGGCCTTAGATTGAAATTTGTTTTAATGGAAACAGAAAGCCTTTAAACAACTGCCACTGAATTATTCAAAACACGTAGATACATAACCATACAATTTTCAGTATTTCTCGAAATTGTATGTTTGCTGCATATTGAATTTGAATAAAAATAGCCTTGTGTTAGCGACTATTATGTGCAATTATTTTTGTAGCCTTTAATAAAATGTGGCTATTTGATATCTGATATCGTAAAATATTTTTTATTAATAACTAAATCAACGTACAACCGACTGGCCAACTTCGTTGCTAAAATTATTGTTTTTCGCGTTAGAGCCTTTAATTTTTGCAAGATAAAAGCTCTCCTAATATAAATATTATAATTATCATCCTCTCCTGAAATTATATCGCTACCAAATTTTATCAAAATCGGTTCAGCGGTTTAAGCGTGAAGAGGTAACTGACCGACCCACTTTGATTCTTGTATTATTAGTATAATATTATTCAAATACACTTTACAGAAAATCTATATAAATAAAACTCAAAGGTGACTGACTGACATGGTGATCTATTAACGCACAGCCCAAACCACTGGACAGATCGGGCTAAAATTTGGCATGTAGGCATCCGCTAAGAAAGGATTTTGATAAAAATAAAATTGGCTTCAAATAGGGGGTGAAAGTTTGTATATAATAATACTTCT
The DNA here is from genome assembly GCA_963422495.1 of Polyommatus iphigenia. Taxonomy (NCBI): domain Eukaryota; kingdom Metazoa; phylum Arthropoda; class Insecta; order Lepidoptera; family Lycaenidae; genus Polyommatus; species Polyommatus iphigenia. The sequence continues at coordinate 28,235,516 of OY730188.1, read as the reverse complement.
TAACGCGAGCGAAGCCACGGGCAAAAGCTCGTATAAAGATATGAATGTAACCTTGTAGTTACTTAATATAGCATTTAATCCTCTCGAATGAAAAGGGATATAAACAATATTTATCGTAAAAGAGATTATTCCTGCCGCTATTAAAGGCGTATCCAGGGTTTTACTCGTAAATCAACTTAATTGTTTTACTTAAATGAACTACGGCAGTGTTCGATAACAATGAAATAATAATAATAATTACTTTAATTTCAAAGGGACTTAGGCGCTAAGAAAGTATTTTGAACGTAATTTGAAATTAAGATTTGTGAAATGTGATGTCTTACAATATTTTTGTGTGTCAGAAATACAACAGTTTTCAGAAAGAGTCCAACAGAGTTATTTGATACTAGGTGACGCCCGCAACTCCGTTGCGCCAAAATTAGTTTATCGCGCGGCAACCGTACATTTTTCCGGGATGAAAAGTATCCTATGTCCTTTCCCGGAACTCAAGGTATCTCCATACCAAATTTCAGCAAAATCGGTTCAGCAGTTTGGGCGTGAAGAGATAACAGACAGGCTGACAGACAGACAGACAGACGGACAGACACACTTTCGCATTTATAATATTAAGTATGGATTTATATCTTGATTTGAAGAAAGTTTCACTGCATTTAGAACGGTCATAGATATAATAATTAGTTTGAATAAACCCATAGTTATGAATATTTTCTATTTCTAAACACCATTTCATGGGAAAAGTGAAGTTATCCAGTATCCAACATATTAAGATCATATAAATACATGTATGTATTCTATTTTTATGTCAAAAATAAACTTAAGACATAGTAGTATTTTAAAAAGAAACCGACTTCAAAATTGTACGCAATTGAGAATTAAAATTCCCTATCTCGAAAACTACCGAACCGATTTTGATAAAACTAGCATTATTCCCTAAAGCTGGGTCCAGACGAGTGTAACGTGTAATGTAAGATTACGTGTAATTTAGCGTCAACAGTGTGGACGGCACACGAACTCAAATCGAATTGTCCAAACGAGCCTTTGTGCTCGCGCGAAAACCGACAGCCGATGGATAAACCCCGAGCAGAGTAGACAGAGCGTTACATGTAATGCTCGTAGTGCCGTCCGGCGTCCACACGTGGAATTCGTGTTACATTACACGGTGAATTACATTACATGTTACACTCGTCTGGACCCGGCTTAAGGTATTCCCTATGGCTCAGCCATACCTAGTATATACAGCAAAAAAAAAAAAAGAATTACTCAAATTGGAATTGAATTTCCGGAGAAATGCGAACACAAACAAAAAAACATACATACATACACTTCTGTTTGGCACATTTAATCAGACGCTGATGTAGACTAACATATATGAAAACTGGGCAGTTCCGAAAATATTACATTGATACGCGTCGAATTGATAACCCCCTTTTTGAAGTCGGTTAAAAATAGGTAAAAGCTCACAAAAACAAGAGACGAAATTTAAGTTTTCATGATAAAAATTGGATACAATAATAGTTGTGGGGTATACCCGTCCATTTCTCCTCAAAGTTTCACGGGTCGCGATTGCTGGGGAATGCACTGTAAATATTTTATCAATGTCTACAGCGGATTGTTGATATTATTCACAGCAGCGCTAACCGAAGCTGTTTTAGGAAAGCTAAAACGCTTATTTATTGCTGCTTCAAGTCTGCGTCAAGTCAAAATGGATTATAATATTTTGTAAATAATGTAATATTATTATAACAGTTATTAATTCATTAAGGGCCTATTTTTTTTTAAGATTCTCCATACTCTATCTGTCAACTTAAGTGGTGGATAGCCTATCCGTCACTTATCAGGAAGTGATAGTCCTTAATCAAATAAAACTACCGACTGTTTTACCCTCACACTAATGTTATACAGGCAAACGTTTGTTCTCTATTTCTTCTCTTCCTTACACAAATACACACTACTTAGCAGATTCAGATTAAAAGTACGGTAGTAATGTAGTCACTGAGGTTACTTTTATCTGGAATTTTAAAAAGAACTAATTTATAAAACACAGTACACAAGACACTGTAAATATATACTTATTTAAGGGGGCGAATAACGCAAAAAATAAAACATTGTCCTTGTGACCTTGTCTCCTCACTCTTCTCTTCTTCTTTAATCCCATCATTCATTATATGCCGCGCAGAATCAGCGCCAAAGTAGTTTTTTTTTTTGTAATTTAAACTCAATAAATAAACAAAATTTTCAATTTTTGAATTATGAGCTATTTCACTAAAAAATTTAGCACTTGCGGATCTCCTTGCGGTACTCCTTTTTGCAATTTTCCATATTTAAGGTGAACGGCAACCGTGTTAGGGTAAAGTGAGTTACGGTAGTAATCACCCCTAGCCCTGACCCAGATTACCCCCGCGTTGATAAGCGATGCTCAGCTCACACTTAAGATAAGATGTTGCGTTATTTTGTGCAGGTGTTTAGTCAAAGGGGGTGTGGGTTAAGAGAGTTGAAAGTGAAGGCCTTTAACAACTTTGTTAAAAATGCTTGACGAGTAACGTTAACGTTATTATTATATTTGTGAAGGGCGATTACCTGTGTCCGGATTTTTATGCACAAGTATTGACTGAATATTTTGTCTCTTAGAGAAATGTGATTCCACCAAGTAAAACGCTACACACCTACAGGGTAGTGTTGAGAATATAATATGTATTTTATTATTGCTAAGAGTCATGGATAGCGGTTATCGTTTATCATCAGTTTATCCAATTGCTCGTTTCTTGCCTAATTTTATAAAAAAATGTTTAGACCATTTAAGAATTAAACAATCTTAATATTTACAACGTAGAAATAGCCTCTATAATATTGAGTTTAGCGGAAAGATAAATGTAGTTGGTTAGATCACTACAACCTTATTAACTTTTGACCCTGATCTTGGTCGGAGACAGTTTTCCATTTGACATAAAGCCAGCTGAAACTACTAACTCCCTAATCAAAGGCGCGCAGCTGCGTGGAGCTAACGGTTCGTCGGGAATTGTCAATAAAACGTATAAAGTTATAAGCTCCTTTAAAGTAAACAACGAAATGGGTTAGTATGATAATATTAATAAAATAAAGTGGAATTAATACTCGTAATTGAGTAGGTCTATCTACCGCACTCGGAGGCGAATATTTGTTACTTAACTGTAATTATATAAAGATTTTAACAGATAATGTATGGGGCGTATGTCAAAATCTTCATTCAATTACAGTCAAGTAATTAATTCGTCTCTGTGTGCGGTATCGGCAGTAAAAATAAATTATCTTAAAAATTTCGTTCCGTACGACATTTTGTAAAAAAGAAGTTGAGGCCATGTTTATCGAGTTTTTATAATATCAAGCAGTTAATCCAACATCCTCCTTTCTGTTTGTCTGTTCGTTCATTCGTTAGCGTGTTCAGCCATTAGCGTGACCCACGTACCTAATTTAGACTTTGAATGAAATTGAGCTTGTATATTATGATCTTTAGTAAGGTGATTCTGAGTCCCAGAAAAAATACATATTACGGCATCTGTCCCGAAAAAATTATACCTTTCCCGCGTCATAAACCAATTTTGCCGTAACGATGTTATGTTACCCACAACATCGTTCTAGAAAAATCGATCGCAAAAAATAAAAACATTTCCAAAATCCTAGTTCATTTCGTTAGCATCTTTTCAATCTCCATCTTCTTTGATCTCTTTAGAACCTCCTAGGATCTATTCAGAAAACATATTCGTTCGTCAAAAATCCGTATATTAACGTCACATCACTGTTCAGTCAAATAAGCGTTTGTAAGTTTAACGTGAGGACATGGGTTGAATAAATGATGTACTGCGTACTACGTGACACGCATCCTACCCCTGTAGTCTGTATTCAAAAACTTAGAACTCGATTATTCAGAAACTCCTTAAGATCAATTCACATTACAAAATGACGAGGCGATGCGTTGCGATGCGATGTGATTATTGTAATATTGACCCTTAGCACAGATTACTACGGCTTAAGTCATTCGAAAACTAAATTGGATTTTTAAAACACTTAGGCTGCGTTGCACCAGAGGCGTGGTTAAAGTTAAAGTTAACCCTCCGTGTACGAGGTGGGGAATGACATACCCCAGCGCTAAAAAAATTTGATAGCATTTATAAACGAAAAAAGTATGCGAGTTGGTTTCCTCTATAGCTGCAAATAAGACGTTGCTGCTTTAATTCCTACCAAATATTCAGTCCTATATCTATCACCAATTCTGCTACATGTGCTTAAAGCGCGTCTGGGTATCACATACCCCACCTAGTACAGCACGTAGCTAAAAAAGTAAGTGTAACTTCTTTTGTTTTTATTTATTTATATGTTTAATTTGGTGTTTAACTTGATGAAATATTATTTTCTGGTATAAGTTTTGCTAAAAATGTCTCGGTTATCGAAAAAATATATTTTACGAGAAATGACTGAAGAAGATGATGATTGTGACGCTGAGCTAATGAGTTCCGAAAAATAATCGGCTGGTGATGAAGATCAAATCAATGATACCGGATATGGCCTATACTAATATATAGGAATACTGGGCACATTTGCAAAAATATAATATGTCCATATTATTATGTATTTTCCATACTAATTTTTGTGTCTAAATAACTGTCAATATTACGAAAACTGAAGTGACCAAGATCTATTTCATATCGTTTCTTTTAAATTGATAATATGAATAGGTTAAAACTAGATATACTATAGTCTTATAAATTAAGAAGAATTTTTTTGTAATAGGTGCCATTTGATTTTTATACTGAAGAAAAGATTTCATAGTTTATAGTTGGAAGAAAAAGTCAAGTTTTTGTACTTTTGCTTATAAAATGTATTTTATAATGTAAAATTGAATTTATTTCACTTAAACCAATTCATTATTGGATATTTAAATATATTACTTATTATTTTACAATCACAAGGAACAATTTTTTGAATTTAACTGCCTTTTGTTGTTGGGGTATCTCATACCCCACCTAGTACAGCATGGTGAGATTAGTCACCTAGTACACGGAGGGTTAAAGTTAAGGTTAAAGTTAAATATGGCGTCCTTTAACTTTAACTTTAACCTTAACTTTAACTTTAACTTTGACCGGAGAAATTGACAGATGACAGCTGGTCCAACAAGGTTATAAATGAAGGTGGGCGGGGGCGCTGCTGGTAAAGGAGAACTGGCAAAAATGTCGTTTTTGTATGATGACAGCGCTAGTTCCTTTTTTCGCCACCTGCATTTAAAACCTTGTCGAGCTCTATGGTTATGGTTAAATATGGCGTCTTGATGGCGTCCATTTTTAACTTTAACTAAAGATTTGACATTTTGCAGTGGGGTAAAAGTTAAAGTTAAAGTCAAAGTTAGTTCGTGCAACCCACTCTTAGACAACTCACATTTGATACACACTCCAATAGCTTTCAGTCTCCGCGTAACATTCTACATGAAATATACGTAGCCCTTGCAGAATCGATTCTCACTTACTGCATCCCTGTCTGGGGAGGTGCCAGTAAGACCAAAATGCTGAAGTTAGAAAGGGCTCAGCGATCTTTGTTGAAAATTATATATTACAAGAAAAAAAAGAACTCCAACAAACGAATTATATAAAATTAGCAATGTTTTAAGTGTTCGGAAATTATACATTATATCCATATTATATCTTTGATTTTAAAATGGCACAAGAACATAAATTATAGTAATACTAAAACTGGGCGTAGTAAAAGAAATTTTATCGGACTACCGATTATAAAAACTGACTTTGCAATGCGACAGTACTCTAATATATCTATTATCGTGTATAATAAAATAAATAACGTATTAAATATTAAAAATAAAGTTAGTAGGGATATTAAATATATGATGAGGGAATATATTAAACCGTTAAGTTACGAAGAAACCGAAAAATTAATAGACTGCTTAAAAATATAAATTAAATATACATACAATAAATAGTTATCAATACAATAAATAGTCATATAGATAAGAGCTGATTTTTCAATCGTCAGATAACTTTTAACTGGGGAACTGTTTTGACACTTTGACATTTTTTCATACAAAACCTGTCAGGGTGTCATATTTGTTCTTCAGTCGGAGATTGTCGGGGGACTGAAAGATCAGCCCTAAATAAAAAAATAATATATATATTAATTCTAACACAGGATTATATACACTTACTCTTTCATGTCACATTGTTCAAATCATGCTGTAATATGGTATAATGATGTACCAAATTATTTTTAGGTGTTATACTTAATAAGAGACTTAACAATAATTGTATTAAATCCTCAAATTCTTCTTGGAACTTCCTTAGTGTGTAACTAGTTTAAATATAATATTGTTATGCTTAAATCTTAGAATATTGTAGTAACAAATAGCTTGTGTAAACTTGGAAGAGCGTTGTTGCCTGATACAGGCTATCAGCCTACTAGGCGACTTCGATTTTTGTTCTTAACTAATTAATATGTATGTGTTTTAAGAAAATAAATTTTATTATTATTATTATTATTATTACTTATATAAAAAAAAAGTCATCAATATAGTTGCTACGTCATTATATTAAAAATGTAATGATCGTTATGCTTTTAATTCACTTTAAAACTATAACGCACAGTATCATGATAAACAATGATTAGATTATTACCAATTGCTTATTCCCTTCTGAATATTTAGCATGTAACACGCGACATCAATACGAGTAAATTACAAAGACGATTAACCTAATAATTAATAATTTAATTGACAACATGAAATTATTATTGTTATAATAGGTACTAGTTTTAATAGCTAAATATATTGTTTTAATAGCTACTCGTATTTTTTGGGATTAAAATTCGCAAAACCAGTAAACAAGCTTAAAGAACTGTTTTGGTTTTACTGCTAGATAGGCTCTCATGCCATCGAACCTGTAAAAATGCGGTCATTTACCAGTTTATAAGTCTCGTTTACTCATATAATTATATAAAGAACCTATAGAAAAATTTGCAAGGGAAATAGACAATTAGTGATCAATCATTAGCCGAACTCTATCTTGTATCTATAGTCTAAAAAGCGACTTATAATATAAAAAAACATTATTTTTTTCATTCAGCTCCTCTTTGCCACTAAAAAACCTAAGTTTTTGTTTTTAATGGACATTTCCAACGTTTTAGACAAATATAAAACATTATTTAGTATTATTTGTTGACGGAATAAATTATTATGATACAAATAAGATAGTTTATGTATAAAAAACTCTTCAATAAAAAAAAACTTTTAAGCACGATTTACGAGGAGGATCGTTCTAATATCTAATAGTTCAGGAGATTGACGGCACCTCTCGTAAAATATTCTCATGGAACGTAGAGCCAAGAGCCAATTCCCAGATAAGGGAACTTCTGATTATAATACCGTCTTGATATTGCATCGCTGGTACAGTACGCAGATTAGGAAAATTGTTTTTGAATAGTACTATCAGAGAAGATGATTCCTAGGCAGATGGGGGACCTACATAGTTTGGTCGCGTTATGGCAAACCCAGCCGACAGATCACGTCATATTGATTGAAGTTAATTAAATTAAGAAATTAAAAAAAAAAAAAAACCCCGCCAAACAACTTTAAAAAGTAATGAAATAATATTTACTGCCTTTAAGTTCAAATAATTCCTTACTTGTGTAAAGTAATATTTTAGTCCAAAAGTGTTGTCAAGGTGTGTCGGGGGACCGCTAATGTAGATGTATCGAGATAATCAGCGACTTGGCGGTTGTAGGTTGTAGTTTACTTGGCGGTCCCCCGACACACCGTGACAACACTTGTGGACTAAAATATTACTTTACACAAGTAAGGAATTATTTGAACTTAAAGGCAGTAAATATTATTTCATTACTTTTTAAAGTTGTTTGGCGGGGTTTTTTTTTTTTTTTACTTACTTAAACTTAAAGGCAGTAAATATTATTTACTGTTTATCTACGTCTTACTAGGTGTCGCAATAAAAATGAGCCCAAACACGAAACCTCTGCTCTAAGTTGGCGAGGAGTTGGATTATCCCATTGATTACCAGGTGATGCTGCAGCACCAGGTCAACTTTCCATTATTATGTGTATACGTATATTGTATATTCACAAATGTCACGAACTGGAATGAAATATAAAACCCATCATACTTTCATGAACCAGATAAACCCTGATTGTCCAGCACTGAGCAGGTTGATGATGGTTAATTATAGCTAAGAACACTCTCGATCATGTCAGCTTTCAAACAGAAAAAACTAGATTAAAATCGGCCCACCCGTTTGGATGCTACGATGCCACGGACAGATACACACACAGACAAACAGACAGACAGACAGACACGTCAAACTTATAACACCCCTCTTTTTTGTCGGGGTTAAAAAGATAAAGACCAATTAATTATTAAAGGACTATTAGTAGGGGAGCGGAGGGTGCTATTTGTGTAGTCACTCGAGCGTCATGGACACCTAGTAGGTTTTGTACATTAGGTAAAACTTATAAAAAAATAATAAGAGCGTTTTTTATTTTAGTATTGGGTTCAGAAACTGCAGCCATTTTAAAGTTTTGAAAGAGAAAATTTATTCAGAAAATTGCTAATTTAGGTAAATTATTAATATATTTTAGACAACAAGGACTAAATCATTTAGTTTAGTGCAAAATAAAATATCTGCAAAGCTTAGTTAGGAAAATATGCAGCTTTATTTTTTTAAATTTTAAAATGTCCCTACATCTTATCTAACCTTTGAACCGTCAGTGCTTTATATGGAAGCTTCTTTGGGGTATACTAAACATCCCCTATCTTAATCTGACAGATCCGATGACATTTCAATATTTAAAAAAAAATCGGTTGTCTGTAAAGTTGGTTTACTGACGATAGTTGAACGTGACAACGTCATAGCCTTAACCCCTCAGTTCCGGGAAAAACCTATGCAAAAAAGTTGGCAGGTCAATGTGCAAAAAAAATGGCGCCCGGCCTACCCTCTTTGTAAAATTAATGTAATATCCTTACATACAATCCATATTTTATGTTTGTGTGAACTACATTATAATATATGCTAAATTTTCTATCTATCAAGCCATCATAATATAGTATTTAGTCCGATGTGATATTAGTTTCTCAATTATAAACTTTCGAAACTATAATTAGTGACTTGTTCAGAAGAAATAAACGAATACTTTATTCTTCATATATTAAGTCATACCTTGACACGTAGGAAATAGAGCACAATTTTGAATAGCCGAAATAATACTAATAGCTCACAGATTGTTTATTTATTTTTCATTCAGAATGTGGTCAATGTATCAAAGGTCATAACTAACCAAACTTCTTCATACAAAAGTGTTCTCTAAGTCATCGAAATACGTAATATAATCAAAACAAAGAGCGCGGCCCAGGTGGGCCTTACGGTTGTTGAGAGAGAGTTTACACTCTCAAGGTAAATGGCACGCCTCAGAGCTGTCAGCGAGGTAACGCCGCATGAACTGTCATGTTTTTCGGGCGCGCACCCCATATCGAATTATAAGACGTTATCACGTGAAAAAAATTTAACCCACCACATGAGAAATCTGATTTCTATACCATGATAACTAGACACATGTCGGAAGCCTATGCAAGCTTATTAGCTGGGTCCACACCGGACGATCAGTCCCGCGATCCGCGATCCAGGATTGTGAAGCGTGGATCGCGGATCGCGTTAGACCGATCCAGGAACTTGGAACTGTGATCCTTAGTATGCGCTCCAAGCGATCCTAAGGCAACCCGTATTCTGAAGTCAGTCAGTATCTTGCACGATATCGAGTCACACGTACAACGGCGGCGAATTACCGTTGCAGCAGTAACCTTTATTTTGCTAAAATTATGGCGCAAAAAATTACAAAAACGAAAAAGACGGTTCCGGGTAAAAAATATACAAAAATCGCTTGGAATCTGGGGCTCAACTTTACACAGCGTCTTTTTGGTCCCATGAATATTTAAATTCCTTAATAAAGCGATATCAGTAGCCCTAGCACGGCGACCAGTGGAAATGCGAGAGTATAGACAAACTGTGGAGATAAACTTAAGGAGCCGTTCCGATCTTTTTTCGTTCCGAAAAACTCAATTAAAATGCCATTTTATGACAAACTGTAGTCCTAAAAATTCAAATAATATCCTACTTTATGACATATACTATAGTCTGTCATAAAGTGGCATTTTAATTGAATTTTTGTCGATCGCGATTAGCTGCGGCAAAGATCGGAACGGCACCTTAAGTTTATGTCCACAGTTTGTCTATACTTTCGCATTTCTACTGATCGCGGTGCTAGGGCTACTGACGGCGACTTTGCGAAATATCCATGGTGTGATGGATAGTGCGAATCACACAAAACCGTCCACACCGCGCGCGCCACGCAACTGAGGCACCTTTGAAGCGGGCAGAAAAACCGACAACGTGCGGATCGCGAGCACTAAGGAGCGCGCGCTGCAAAACTTGCGCATGGATCGCGCGCGGCACGTCCACACCAAACGCTCCGTGGAGCGCACTTCATGCCGCGTGCGATCGGAGTGCGTTGGATCGTTTGGTGTGGACCCGGCTAATCTGACACGCTCGAGCTACTCCCGAAATCCCCTCCTCGCCTCCCCAACTATATAGAGTTCTATGTTTTGTTGGACGCGGCTACCTACTATTTGCGCCGATATGGTCCTGGTAAAATCCTACTAGATAAACAGAATTCGATGCTACTTATTCAATCCCGTAGAATCTTAACAAGGTTATTTGAAATGTCTGTATTTTTCACTAAAAAATAATAAATAAAAATTTCTTTATTTCAGACAATTACAGTCCATATTTGTTAGTAGGTAACATAAATCTTATCTTATGTTAGTTTACATTTTAAAAGTTTAATTAAAAGGAACAAAAAGTAAAAAAGTAAGGCCAGTGACAACAGCCTGAGTCAAGTCACCCAGTTGCACCTCTCACGTGCAACTCAGTGAAGCGCCCCAAAACTGCTGAGTCCAGCCTCCCAGTTATCATTTCCAGGATGCTGTTGCAAGTTCTACCCCTTAACCTATGTACTACAGAACATGTTTTCTTTCTCATGATAGCATAAAAATCATCAATGTGAGCAATCGCACCAGCGCCCTGAAAATGTTATTATTATTACTAGGTTTATAAATAAACATTAATAATTTGTGGTGGCAACCTTGTGGCATCTTTACGAATTAAAAAGTATTCTGTGTATATCCATACGGAACATCAAAATCGGTAAAAAATCAAAATCGTGTAGAGGTGCAATTTAAAAATAAATATACGTCACGTTTGTCAAAGATATTTTCACACTTTTTATAGACTGGAAACGTATTTTCGCAAAAGATACTCCGTACTATACATAAATATAAATTATTTTGCTGACGCCCTCATCCGCCGTAACGGTGCGCAGCTTTTACGGGCCCATTCGTATCTTAATAAAACGGAAACTACGGAACCTCCAATATCAGGGTTCATTGGAGACGGGCGGAACACGCTTTGATTACTAAATTAACATCTGCCATATGAAAATACTCTTTATTATAACGTTAGTGGGGTCCAAATTCTGTGCCTAGGATATTAATTAAAATGTCAAAATTAGTTTCACAAAATTCAAGGAAATGTCTTTCTTCAGCATTGGACATTTCCGTCATCAAAAGTATACATAAGTACGATTATTAAACATAAAATTTTCAAGTATAGAATAATGTTTAGATTTAAGATATTTTTGACTCCTAATAAAATTGAACATGCAAAATTGTAATCAATAACGTGCAATTTAATTAATAACCATAACCGACTTGGATTAAAGAAATTTACCCATTAGAATTAGGCTTCGTCACGCTATGCACTTAAATAGGGTTGCCAAATTTTAAAATTCATTGAAACTTTGCAATTATTGTTTTTTTTGTAATGACATCATTGTTCGCTACTGGTTAAAAGGCTACTAGATATATAAAATCCATTCTTCGTAACTAATATCTGGACGTTTCCTGATGTGGCTTCGGTACGATGCTGATGGAGTAACATAATTATTTTCAGGCCCAGCGAGTCTTAAACTGAAGGAACAGAGCAGTTAAAAACAATGAGAGAAAAATATTTTAGAATCAAAATTATTTGCTGACATAGATGAGTGTTCTGACTAATTTCAAATGGATATTGATTACTTCAAGACGACACACAAAGTTTTACCAATTTCCATAATCGACAACCCTAACCACGACTCGCCTTCATCCATAGAATTTTATTCGATAAAATTGAATCCTCTTTGGTAAGTAACTTCTATCGTTTTTAGCAACGCTTTGGTTCCCACGGAATATTCAATGCTGAAACAGAAAGCCGATAATCGGTAGAGCCTTCCGACTTGCATTTATCCGACACTTCCGAGTTGTATTTGTCCGAATGATATTATAGCTTCTGCTATGTTATGATGTGCTCTTTAATTATGACTCATATTATGCTGCCTCCCCATATAGACGAACGCACTGCCAACGCGTTGGCCCACGCGTTGGCGGTGCGCTTGCAACGGCGTTTGTGAGTAATCCACACATTGGAAGGTCATTCAGTATGCTTTGGATCGCGCCAATGTGCGGACGGATTCAAAATGGATGTTGAGTCGCTAACAGCTGCAGCTGTAAATTTATTCACAGCTTATAATTACTTTATAAATGTGGACAACAAAAATTTTTTAAAGGGTATTCTCGAAATAAATAAGTAAAAAGCGAGAAAACGTAACAAACAAAGAAATAAACTCACTTTTACATATTATTTTATAATATTAAAATAATATAATTATTTAATTACTTATTATTTTTCATATATAATAATTATTACTTTATAATTATAATTACCATGATTAATATATATTTATTATTTATTAAATATTTAATTTATTTTGTTTTTAGTATATTTATTGTTAATAGTGACAACAGATATAAGTACACAATCTGTGAAAATTTCAGAAATCTAGCTATAGCGGTTCTTGAGATACAGCCTGGAGACAGACAGACAGACAGATAGACAAACAGACAGACAGACGGACGGACAAAAAGGCAGACAGACATTGAAGTTTTAGTGATAGGGTCCCGTTTTTACCCTTTGGGTACGGAACCCTAAAAAATATCGTGAGGAAAATACATGTCCAAGAACCTTATTTTTTAGCACTTTTGATATGATTTTTTTTGTTCCACAGGCAGATTTACTCTGATAGTTAGCTTAATTTTAAAGGTTTACTCGATACTTATATTGTTCGTTATTTCGTCAAGTCAGATGTTAATTGGCCACAAGAAAGAAACGTGCACTCTTCACCGCTGCTCCGGGCGAACTGATCGCGCGGCCTATGTGTGGATGGAACGCAAGCCTTGCGACAAGCCTTGCGACAAATTTCCTTTGACCATTCCGACACCGCGCGGCAAGCTCGCAAACGCGTCGGCCAACGTCTAAATACCTACCGCGAACGCGCGAACGCCTGTTCTACACATTGAGCCAACGCGTTGGCCAACGCGTCGGCCAACGCGTTCGCCTATTTGTAGTGCCGACATTATGCTAACAGCCTGCCTCATCTTGAATGCACATGCTCCACTTCCACACCACATTCTTCATCAAACATTGTGTACAGCTTACAAACTTATAAAATAAAAATCAATTTCTATTTTTACTAACCAAGCAATTTAATACTAATCAAGCAATCGATATATAACCTAAACATTTTGTTCAGACAATAATATAGTTCTGAATAAAACTATTAATTTTATTTAAAAGTATTCACAGGGTCAACGTGAATAAATTATTATCCATCTATTTTCATCTAGAGATATTACTGTCTGAACCAGCGGTCGACTGATTTTTTCCTGGTATTTCCTTTAACGATATAGTAAATTTTATTTTTGTTTAGTACTACCTAAAAATTGTAGCATTACACTGTTTATGATAGGAATAATTTATGGATTTAATTGACCTACCATTTTTATAACTTTATGAAAATGAAATCCCACCAAAAACATTTCATGTAAAATGTTACCTCGACGACCACAAAATATGTTTGCACTGTGAAAAAGACATCAGATCTAATGTAGAGCCAAGCTTTTTAATCTACGCAGCCTAACTCTATCGACCCTAACTCCAACAAATTCTACATAATTATGAGGCATGAGCAAGTCTGTATGGCTTCGCTGTTTCGTTACCGTCGTGGAGGTGAGGCGAATAATATTTAGTTTCTGATCTGAAGTAAGTAACGAAACAGCCAAGCCATGCATACTTACTGATATGTAGAATTTGTTGGAGTTAGGGTCGATAGAGTTAGGCCGCGTAGATTCAAAACCCTGGCTCTACATTAGATCTTTTTCACAGGGCAAACATTTGTGGTCGTCAAGGTAACATTTAACATGAAATGTTTTTGGTGGGATTTCAGTCCTTTTTGTAAGTTGCTACTTGCTAGGCAGACTTTTTAGAGTTTTAATTTTATTTTATTTTTATTAAGAGGTTATTAGTTAATGTCCATCCCGTATAAACTTTCATGTACTAATTCATAAAATTCGTGAAAGTCTCATATTTAAACTTCCATTACTAAAACTTATTTTACGGCCTATAACCAAATTTCGGCGTATTTTAGATATCAATAAAATCTTAAGTATTATAACTATTCAATTGAGACTTTGTTTGTTTAATAAGTCTATTATTGATTTCATATTCTGAGAATATAAACTATCTGGTATATCAAAACCAACTCTATGAAAGTCAACTTCCACCTCCCCAATTTAGGAGATGGGGGGCGAAAATTACTATTTTATGAATTTTTTCGTTGGTTGTATACTAAACTTAGTTTACATACCAAATTTCAGCTTTCTAGCACTTCAGGATGTAGCCAAACATTTTGATTATCATCAGTGTGTCAGTGAGTCAGTATGTCAGTGACGAAATCGGCGTATTTTAGATATCTATAAAATCTAAAATATTAGTGCTGTTCAAATGAGACTTTGTATGCTTAATAAGTCTATTAATGATATCATATCCTGAAAATATCAACTATCTGCTACAACGGAAACCAATTCTATGAAGGTTCAAAAAAACGGCGAAACACTTCGAGAAAAGGTAGGTTATCTGGGTTATCGCGGTTATCGCGGTTATCGCGGTTATCGCGGTTATCGCGGTTATCGCGGTTATCTGGGGACACTACCGTGTCCCCAGATAACCGCGATACCTATCTATTTAATGTGTTTGTTGTGTAATGTTTTCGATTTCTAGATAACGATAAAGGTATGACTGATATATTTTTAATTAAATTACATAAAATACGAAATAACTAAACACCATTATATTTTTGATTAAGTATGTCAAATCAGCGTTGCAAACTGTGTTTGCAAATTAAATATTAAACTGAGTGGGTGTCAATTTGGTAATACTTGATTTTGAAATGTTTGTGATTATTTTTATTGTACATAATATTTTATTGTTTTACCAAATAAAGTTTTTCTCTTTCCGTCTAACATAAAATTCTTGTAAATGAAATCCGGTGGATTTAAAAACAACCTTAATCACTTCTTTGGAACGAAATAAGAAATACTCAAAAAGCGCCGTAGCGTTGCCGGGACAAGTTTGCAATGAAATCCAAACTTTCGCGATTTAGTTTGCTGTTAGTACCTAAGTAAAATATAGACTGTTGACTCAGCTCCAGAACATACTAAAGTTCACGAGGGAACAATTAAGTAATAGTGAATAGATCACGAACTTTACGCATGTCAATGAATGTGTTCTCTGGAATTTTATCGTCGTTTAGTGTTCATTTTGGTTCCTTTGTTTGGTATGGTATGGTATCGTTGATATAGTTTGATATAATTTTTAAGTAAAAGTACTTCAGAGGCGCTATGCACCTTTTATGGGATGGCGGGTCAAAATAATATTATGTACATAATTCAAACTAATAGGAGCGAATAAATAGAGGAAAATGTGGAAAAAACGGGAGGAAATATATTTGAAAGGGCTTATTGAAAGTGCTAATCTCAGGAACTACTGGTCCGATTTGAAAAATTCTTTCGGTGTTTGATAGTTCATTTATCGAGAAAGACTATAGGCTTATATTTTATCACGCTACAACTAATAGGAGCGAAGAAATAGAGAAAAATGTAAAGAAAACGGTCGAAATTATTTGAAAGGGCTTATCTCACGAACTACTGGAGCAATTTTTCTGTTATTTGGCACAGATAAGAAGTAGACTACGTAAAGGATCATAGGTTTTTTTGTGGACCAATTTTTCAGTGAAATACCTTATTTGCGCGGGCGAAGCCGCGCGGACTAGACGGACGTCTAGTTCATAATAATTAACCAGCAATTGAGTAGCCACAACACGGAATAGTCGATAAAAGCAATTCAGGTGTTATCTACGAGTACAATTTATTTCAATTCCATAATAGGTTTAATAAATCATAAAACCGATATCAATCCAATCGAAAGCTTTCAACCAAATTAAGTATTCAATATTAAACCAAACCTCTGGCTTAAATTGTGATAAAATTATTTTATCTCTATCAAATGTTCGTCCGTGTATTTCCACCTGTACACTACCAAGTTTTGTCCGCAGCCCTACCCGCAAAAATACAATAATTCACAGTCGTCTTCCAGAGCCTCAACAACCTCCATATTATTATATTTTATCAAAATCCGTTCAGCACCTTAAATACAGTTTAAAAAGTAAATACAAAATTTAAATGATGACTGATTTGCATAATGATACTTTCATTGTATCATTAAATGTATCGTTTCAATATGAACTGTCCCTAAAACAAGTGCGAGTCGGACTCGCGCAAGAAGGGTTTCGTACCGTTATAGAGCAAAAATAGCACAAAAATGTGATTTTCGTATGGGATTTTATCCTTAAAAATGTATTTTATTTTAATTTTATTATCAATTATTAAAGTACAAATATAATTAAGGATTTTGTAAAAATGTCAAGTGCCTAGCTATAGCCATTATTGATATCGAGCAAAAAATAGCAAAAAAAAAAACGTTTTGTTGTATGGGAGCCCCCCTTAAATATTTAATTTATTTTGTTTTTAGTATTTGTTGTTATAGCGGCAACAGATATACACAATCTGTGAAAATTTCAGAAGTCTATAGCGGTTCTTGAGATACAGCCTGGAGACAGACAGACGGACAGACAGATGGACAGACAGACGGCCAGATAGACAGACGGACAGACAGACAGACGGACAGACAGACAGACGGCCAGACAGACAGACGGACAGACAGACAGACGGACAGACAGACAGACGAACAGAAAGACAGACATCGAAGTCTCAGTAATAGGGTCTCGTTTTGACCCTTTGGGTACGGAACCCTAAAAACATCAATTTCCGTCATCAAGTTTGTTTTGGAGCCGTCAAATTGTCTTGGAAGTTGATCGCGTATCCATTATTTAGATACACGAGCGCCATTAATCATCAGATCATGGGACAGCACACGTCACGGGCGTACATAATAAAATATTCAGCGGCTGAAGATAAATCGTCGTATCATTGTTGACAATACAGAGCTTACGACGGTTTGTAAGTCGGCCACTGACGTATTTCTGCGGGTTTGACATCGAAATACAATATAGAACGGATAATGCTGGCCGCATACATACGTTTTCCGCATGCGATTTACGAATTCGTTTTCCGTATTCGGAAATCCGAATGCATGGAATCAGTAGAAAATACATTCATTACGTTTGTCTTACGGAATTCCGAATACGGAAAACGAATTCAGAAATCGAATACGAAAAACGTACTTTTGCGCCCAGCCTAAGGGTCTAAACACACTAGGCTGAATTACGCCGACGTAAATTCCGCCGCGTTTACGCCGCGTTTCAAATTCCATACAAAATTTGGGCGGAACGCGACAGACGACACACTATTCCGAAATTCCGTCGTGAGCCGAATTTCCGTCGAGCCAAGTCGAGCGTAAAGTTCGGCAGCGGTTCGGCGGTAATGTTTTGTATAGCAACACACTATACGCGACGAAAATATCAAAACCGAACATAGGAAATCCAACCTTATCTCCAAAGTATTAACGCACACATTACATCTGAGAATTTTAAATACTCACTTACGCGCGCGTTCCGCAACAGAAATTACGCCGCGAAATTTCGGCTGTTCGCGTAATTTATAGTGTGTCGCATCAGACGTATTAAGCGGCTGGACGTAATTTCAGCCACGTAAATTACGCCGGCGTAATTCAGCCTAGTGTGTTTAGACACTATCTCACATACTAACCTCCCAAAGATGGTTCCAGTTACAATGGAAACGTAGCTAGGATAACAAAAATTGTATGACCGACCCGAGTATGACAACAAGTACGCCTTGGCGTGCATTTCTGGGAACCATGATTTGACATTGTTATCTCTTCTTAGTTTGGTATTTCGATGGGTTTTAAAGGCTTGAAGCTACATTGTTTTTACCCGACTACGGCGAAGCAAAAAGGAGTGTTATGATTTTGAGCTGTATGTATGTACTCGTAAGTATGTGGATATGGATGTTTGTCTGTTCCCTCGTAACTTTAAAACTACTTATCCTATTTTGCTTTTTATTATTATTGGAAGCGTCTTGATTGTCTGCTGGTTATAGGCTACGTAAATTTACGTAAAATTGACTATAGCGCCATCTAGGGCACTTAAAGTATAGAACAAAAAAAAAATTCCTGACTATGTTGTGTGGGGTATCAAATGAAAGAACTTTGTTAGCATATTTCAAATATATAAATTTTATTAGCTATTTCCCACGGGTTTGCCTGCAATCATCTGATTATTGCATGAATTCATGATATCACTTCAATACAATATGAAACAATAATTATCTGTATAGCAACACTAATTCAAATAACTTTAAAATCAGTTAAAGGTGCTGTCGGGCACTACGTTACTATATAATATGGTGTACGGTTTTGCTTGCAATTACTAGATATTTGCATGAACTAATAAAAATTACTCATCACTCTCACTGATATGAGAATCGGCCGTGTACCATGTGGTACCTTCACCCTCGGCCGGAACTTGGGGGGGCTGCGCCCCCTCAAACCTGGAAATGTAGTCGCGTCATTAGTGTTGAGTTTTAATTCTCCTCTTTTAGGAACAAATTAGAAATTGAAAGTGGAATTATTGTACCCTAAACTAAACATATTATACTTTTTGAGTATCATTTAATTAGGTACCATGGTACCTTCACCCTCGGCCGGAACTTGAACTCGGCCGCATCGTTAGTATTGAGCGTGGTTCTTGAGATACAGCCTGGATATGGACAAACGGACAGGCTGATATTTTATCTATGTGATCGGGTCCCGTTTTTACCCTTTGAGTAGGGGACCATAAAAAGGAGAAAATTAACCATCTCCGTTATTATGCTATGCTAACGCGGGCGAAGTCGCGGGCAACAGCTAGTGAAACAATAAATAACTACATATTCATTTGCGCACTAGAACCAAATAAATTGTAAAAAAATCCTTATGGTCGTCGATCATTTGAGGAGTAATTGGGAAGGTTAAGAAATGTATCGAGCGAATCTTAGCCCCAAAATAATTGAAATAAAAATAAAGTTGAAAAAACTAAAACCCGACTACTAAAACGCGCTCTAAAAAGTACGAAACAAGAAAACGGTTTACATGGAAATGTTTAAAGGATAGCCGTGGTCGTATGCCACCTACTATTATAGCAAAACAAATTCATTATAGATAGTAAATGGGCATACATACGACCACGGCTATCCTTTAAACATTTCCATATCCCTATAAACTGTTTTCTTGTTTCGTACTTTTTAGAGCGCGTTTTAGTAGTCGGGTTTTAGTTTTTTAAACTTTATTTTTATTCTACTTGTAATCAATTTGAGTAGTCTAATTATTAATATTAGTTAGAAGATTGCTCTTGCTTTGTAGATGCACTCTTATCAGCGTAATGATTTTAGTCTACCGAGTCTACCGTGAACTTTCTGAGAATCAGCGATGAAGCAGCAACTGCAGCCCGACAGTGCATGGAGGTACTTAAACTCCTTGTTCTTAAAAAAGATTCAACGAATCTCATAAAAAAACAATAAAGATAAGCAAAATGCCCTAAAAGGATTGTAGCGTCCTTGATTGACTACTACTCCTTTTACTTGATAAATGAAACGATAGTCTTGATATACCGTTACTTGATTTATTGATACACTTGATGATCAAATGACCCGGGTGTGCGAGCACGCGCGATCGCCTTGCTTGATCGATGCGAACTGATTTTAATAAAATAATTAAATAATTACGCGAACGCGTCCAAAACGCTTACTCCTTAAAAATTTTAAAATGCTTGATGTACGATATGGATCGTACATGCTCCCACACCGAAAAGTAGAGAAGTTAGTAGTGATGAGATGATACAAGGTGATTCCATTTTGTCCTTAACCTACACTTGTTAGTAAGTAAAGTACAAATTGATGATTTACAATTACAAAGAATTAAATTTAACACTATCGTCACCGATTACGTATACAGAACCAAAGGTCGGTGACGTGCCTCTGTTTTGCTTAGGTACGTTCGAACACGACACCCGTTTAAAGTCTTGCACTTGTTTGCAAGAATCACTATAACCTGGATTAATATAGCTCATATGACGCGGAGCCTTTTTAACGCACTTGTCACTCTCACTGCACTCACACTGATTGTCAATCACCGCCGTGGAGGAGGAGGGCGGCTGCCGCCTCGCCACCTCCGGAGTGGACGGCGCCGCCCGCTCCGCGCGCTGCGCCACCTGCTCCGCCGCTGCCCGCAACGACCGCCGGCGCCGGAACCTACGCGCTCCCCAGACACCTGCTCCAACAGCAGCCACTATGACGATGATATACGTCGCTGTATAGTGATGAATATCGTGGCTGCTGACGCTATCGTACAGCGGCACGGTCTGCTTCATCTCCTCTATCTGCTTCTGCAGATGTATCAGCTGCCTTGAATGCTCGCTAACGTCCTCGTCCCCTGCGCTAATAGTGCCGTTGTTCGGTACCGATATGTTGATAAGATAGTTGATCGGCGATAACTTTGGAGCAGTAACATCTGCCTTGATGTTCAGATCACTCACCTCCTGCTTGTGAGTATACACAGTGAAGTCCTTGAACTTTAGTTGACAACCTTGATTTGTCATCAATAAGCCAGCTTGAAACAGCTGTAGCGATGAAACTTGATCGTCGCAGAGTACTTTCACGTTCTGTTCTTGACAGTAGAAGTAAAAGTATGTGTTTACTTGATGCAGCTCATGCCACTGTGATCGGCATGGCTCCTGATAGACCCTGCATCTCCCTGAGGCTGCATCCTTTTCGCAGAGACTCTCGTCGTCCTTTAGGGAGTACACTGGTGACCTGCTTCTACATAATAGAGTGCCTGATTCCTGCTGCAGACACGATTTTAGGTCACTTTCAGTCATAGGCAACAGAGCGTCCTTTTTAAGGTTAATCGCTAGGTAACTTGATACGGGTTTTATGTGAATCATTATGCTATTGTTTACTAAACGTGGTACGGCAATGATTTTATGAATTTCGAAACTATCTCGGTGAACTAGAGGTATTTTAGTTTCAAAGAGTAAGTAATTTTTAGACATTCTAGCTTTAACTTTTAATAAATGATAAATATTAGGTAAGCTTATATTCTCAAATGGTAAACATAAGTCCTTAGGTATTTTTTCTGATATAGTATTTAATTCTTGTCGAAGCTGGTCTGGTGTCAATAGGTGTAAGCTGAGCTGTCCGTTGTATATATTAGTCATAGTGTCTAACAGGGTATTCTGCATTTCTTTTAGATGACTAAGTAAATTGCTGGCGACTATTGCGGAAAGTATAAAATCATTATTTTCCAAGCTTTCCTTCTTAGCGGCATTCAACTGTTGTTCCGTCTGATTTAAACGTAGATTGATAATCTTGTGCTGCTTGTTCATGATATCCTCTGTACGCTTCAACAGATTAAATTCAGCTTCAACGACGGAGGTCTGATTTTTCCAGAGTACGGCGAGATGATCCTGATTCTTCTTGATAAGCTCAATATCTTGTTCATATTTTTCAGCGAAATTACTATCCAGAATTCCGAATAAGGAATTTGCTATATTACCGACTCCATTTATCAGTCCTCGTCGCGTGCGCGAATTTTGCTTGTTCATCAAAACATTGTTATAGTGACTTAATTGTTCGTAGCCGTGACGTAGTTGTAACATGATCGCTGCACATTGTGAATGGTCTTGTTTACTATCACATATGTTTTGTAAATAATCTAAGTACTTGCTAGCTGTTAATGAGCCCTCCCAGTAGGGACTCATGTCGTAGTAGACGACTAGGCGCCACTCGTCCTTGATTAGAGCCATATTTGTCACCTTGTCGAAGTATAAACTTTGATTTTGTAGCGGTGAAACATAAAATGAACCTTCTGAGCTTGATATAAAGGTCATTACGAATAATAAAATTGTGAATACTAATTCAGAAAAGCTGTAATTATTATTTCTCTTGATAGGTTTAGTAGCGTGATATACTTGCTTTACATCGTCCTGATTCTTGATATTTTGATCTGAGTGTTCTTGATTAACAGGCAATATGGACAGTTTTACTATGGGGCGTTTCATGATGCCGCTTTTTGTTTTTAGCGTAACAACCCTCACAAAACCGTCGCTTCCGGGATGTAACTCCAGAACGCGGCCTAGTGGCCACCTCCCGGCCGGCAAATTGCTATCTTGTATAAGCACTATGTCGTTGATCTTGATGGTCTCCTGCGGTAGTCTCCACTTGCTGCGGACTGACAGCTGCGTAAGATATTCTTGGCGCCACTTCTTCCAGATATCTTCGAACAATTTCTGTGTATGATGCCAACGAGTACGTAAGTCTGTTTCGGTGTCGAAAAATGCGAGATGAGGACCGCTAGTTAAAAAATGTGATGGTGTAAGACAGTTTAAGTCATCAGGATCTTCGGTCATAGCACATAAACGCCTCTGATTGATGCAGGCTTCGAGCTGAGAGAGCAATGTAGAGTACTCCTCAAAGGTAAGACGTTGTTCGCCTATCACCCGCTTCATGTGATATTTTAGACTTTTGACCGAAGCTTCCCACAGTCCACCTGCTGACGGCCAAGAGGGGGCATTGATATGCCACTTGATACCCATGCGCGTCACTTCGTTGATGAATTCTGTGTTTTCAAATGTACATAAAATTTGCTGATATTCTTCCTGCAGAACCTTGTTTGCTCCGATGAAAGTTGTACCTTGATCGCTGTACATATTTTTCGGCACTCCTCGCCTGGCTGACATTCGACGCAAAGCTGCTAAAAATGCTGACGTCGTCAAATCCGAAACCAGCTCCAAATGTATGGCTTTCGTTACCATACAAACAAACACAGCAACGTAGCCCTTTGTTGTAAGAATTCCTCGGCCCTTGTTGGCCTTGACGAACACGTGGCCTGTATAATCAACCCCTGTATTGTAGAATGGCCGCGACGGGTTCACCCTTGATGTTGGTAAATCTCCCATGATTTGATAGTGCTGGCTGGGACTGTGCTTTCTGCACTTAACACATTGATAGATGCGCTTTTTCGTAGCCTTGAGTCCTCCTACCAACCAGTACTTCTGTCGAATGAACCCCGAAGTGAGCTTAGCGCCACCGTGGAAGGTAAGTTCATGACACTGATCTATTATTAACTCAGACAAGCGACTACTTTTTGGGATGATAATAGGATGTTTCATGTCTAAGTTAATTTTTGCATGTTTTAAACGACCTCCAACTCTTAAAACTTGATCCTGATCCAGAATAGGGTTGAGAATGCAAATCTTGCTTTTTGCTGCTACGCTTTTTCCTTTCTGTAATGCTTCTATTTCTTCGCTAAAATATTCTTGCTGACACTGCTTAATAATTTTTATATTTGCTTGCTTTATTTCACATAGCGTTAAGTATTTATTTGCAACTTGTTTTTTGCTTATAAATCTATATATCCATGCTAAAATTCTCGCAATCTTGCTTAGCGAGCTATATTTATGCAGTAAGAATTTTATGATACTTTCTTCTTGATTTTGAGTTACAGATGCAACTACCTTTTTTGTTTTTCTCACTTCTTGATCTGTGGAAAATGTTTTTTGAATATTATTACGTGATAAATTTTCAGTTTTCAGCCAAGTCGGCCCCTTAAACCAAAGTTCATGATCTTTTAACTGGGATGCTGACAAACCGCGACTAGCGCAATCAGCCGGGTTTTCCTCCGACTTGACGTAATTCCAGCTGCTGGGCGGCACCACGTCGACAATCTGCTTAACTCTATTAGCCACGAATGGCTTCCAGCGTTCCGGTACACCATTGATCCATCCTAATACTACCATAGAATCGACCCAGCAGTAAGTATTAATTTGATATGTTTCCAAGCAACTCTTGATTTTTGATAATAGTTTAATAAGTAATAGAGCACCGCATAACTCTAGTTTAGGTAACGTAAGTTTATTATTTACAGGTACCAGTCTTGATTTTCCTGCTATCATGGTTACCGACGTCTGGCCGTGTGTGCTTACCTTGCAATAAACAACACAGGCGTAACATTTTGTTGATGCATCGGAAAAGCCGTGAAGTTCGATGACATTATTTTCCGTTATACCTAACCATCTCGGCATGTAAAAATTATTTATATTTTCTAAATCTATTTTCATGCTTTCCCATTCCTTAATAATATTTTCCGGTAAGGGTTCATCCCATTTTAATTCCAATTGCCACACTTGTTGAAATAATAGTTTTATTTTAGTCGAAATCGGAGAAAGCCAACCTAATGGATCGAATAATTTTGAAATATTTGAAAGTAAAATACGTTTTGTGGGAATTTTTGTCTTAAAGTCTAATTTTGATGTGAATGTAAATTGATCTCGCTGTGGATTCCAACTAAGCCCCAATGTTTTGGATGACTCAGTATTTTTAAAATCATAATTTAATTGCTCATTACTGCTTTTATTACTTATGGGAATTATATCTTGATTATTTGCCTTCCATTTACGTAAATTAAATCCTCCGGACTTTAAAATTGCTACAATATCCTGTATCAAACGCTTTGCTGATTCGACAGAATGACTTCCGTATACGAGATCGTCCATGTAAAAAGCTGACTCAATCACCTTTGGAGCAGAACTGTCTTGATAATTCTTTCTCTCATCTTGAGCTAAACGTCGGAGAGTCATCATCGCCAGAAACGGCGCGGCCTTGGTGCCGTACGTCACTGTCGTCAGCTGAAAAATGCTTAATTCATCAGAAACTGAATCTCGCCATATAATTTTCTGATATTTTTGGTCATCCGGATGTAACCGTACTACTCTAAACATTTTCTCCACATCAGATGTAAAACCGAATCTGAATTGTCTCCACTTGATAAGAAGACTCTGCAGATCTTGCTGTAAATTTGGACCTCTTTCCATTAAATCATTCAGGCTCAAACCAGTCGAAGAAGGCGAAGAAGCATTAAAAACAACTCGTAATTTAGTTGTAGTTGATTCATTCCGAATAACACAATGATGCGGTAAGTAGTAATCTGATGAGTCGGAGTTATTCGAGTGTATCATGTGTCCTAATTGTTTGTATTCATTGATAAATAATTTATATTCTTGTGCTATATTTTGATTTCTATTAAATTTACGTTCTAACTGTTTAAACTGTGCAATAGCTTTTGATTTTGATTGGCCTAATTTATCTTCTATTTCTTGCTTAAGGGGGAGGCGCACTTGATACTTGCCATCCGCCAGACGAATAGTAGTCTTGTTATAAAAATCTACGACCTGTTGGTCGGCCAGGGACATCGAAGATGACTCAGATATATCTTCCGAATGCCAAAATTGACTGATGTCGTTGATATCATGCACAATTATGTTACACTTAAAGCTTCTCTTTACGTAACCGCTCAAAATCCAACCTAAGCGCGTTTTTTGCGCCATAGGTAGAGTCGGTCCAGCCTTGTAAATTCCATCCAACAATAAATTGCTAAAAACATCCACTCCAAGGAGAAGGTCTACTGGTCTTCTCACATTGAAGAAAGGATCTGCTAGAGGCAAATTTTCTAATGCGGGCCAATCTGGTTTAGGGAAGCTGTAGGAGGGCAGATTCTTGATTAAAGTTTTCATGATATAAGCATCCGTTTCGAACGAGAAGTCTTCTTGATTAGACCTACACTTGATTTTAATGATTCCCTTGCAGTTGCTCTCCTTTTCGCCTATACCAGTTATGGTTCCCTGGCAATGTTTGCGCGGTAAACCTAAAATATGAGCTACTCTCTCTGATATGAGCGTGGTCTCTGATCCTTGATCTAACAATGCCCTAATATTATGATAGGTGCCATCCCGAGCCTGAACCCGCACCATGGCTGTTGCCAACAGAATTTCGGGGTCCTTGCCCTCTACTGACACATGAGTGTTACCAACCTCCGCTTTCGAAATCTTCGACTCTGCATTTTTCGGCGTGAATGAACTGTTGCAAAATGCATCGTGCAAAATTGAATTATGGTTGCCGTTGCATTCTCGACAACGCGATTCGGAATAACAACCTTTACCTTCATGATCGTAGAGACAATTTTTGCATAAATTCTTGTCAATAATTAATTTTCGCTTCAAATGATTAGGTAGTTCTAGAAATTTTGCGCAATAATATAAGCCATGTCCGCGGTTTGAACAAAAATAACAAGCTGTTTTTACTGGATATGCAGGTTTATTGACTCGGTTACTTGATACTTTCGATTGCGAAAAATATGTTGGTTTCTTGTAATTAAAACGATTGTCCGAATTAGAGTTATGATTAAAATTATATGTATGTTTTGCACTAGGCTTTGCCGTCGGATTTTCTTGCTTTTTCCGTGAAGTCTCTAGCGCTGTAAATTTTGTTTCGAGAAAATCTAGAAATTCCTTTAGACTAGGCAATTCCCTCGGCTGCTTTAATGATGATACGTACTCGTTGTATGTGTCGGCGTCAAGTTTTTGGCTCAAAATATGTACTAGTAGAGGATCCCATGTACTTATATCTACACCTAAATTTTTGATAGCGTTTAATGATTCCAGTGACGTATCGTGGATTCTCTTGATATGTCCTAACGATGCTTGCTGCGACACTGGAAGGTTCATTAACGTATTGATATGCGACGTAAAAATAAGTTTCCTATTATTATACCTATTATTTAATATCTCCCAGCAGGTGATGTAGTTGTCTGAGCTAATCTGCAGATGTTGAACTAAACGCTCAGCTTCACCTCGGAGCTTGCCCTTTAAAAATTGCATCTTCTGTGCGCCTGATAGAGATGCGTTGGTATGAATAGTCTCCGTGAATAAGTCCTTGAATGACGTCCACTGCTGGAAACTTCCGCTAAAAGTAGGCAGCTCCATCTGCGGAGTCGACTTCTCCCTATGACACATGGACCTGATTTTCCTATTGATAGACTTCTTGATGTCTTCGTACAATTGCTCGTAATGATAAAATGCTGAATCGTATTCTTTATTTTTACCCTCTAGCTCACTATCTATTTCGAGATGTAAGGAATCAATTACCGACCAACGAGAATGTAATGTTTTCAGTATGTCTTCTAGCTCCCATTTATCTAACTCCGTATCTAAGTTAACCCTAGTTACCTTTCTCTGTAGAGCTCTAAAGTTGCTCGCTTGCTTCCTGAGCAACTCGTCCGTCCTGCTGTTGACGCCCTGAGCCCTGAAAGTTACCTGATTTTCTCCCTCGTGCGCGCTGTCTTGCCTTGCTGCTGGAGACGAGGTGCGCGCGGGTGGTTGCGGCGTCGCCGCGCCGCCCAACGGAGTCGCCGGCCGCAGCAGCGGTGTACTCGGCTTGCCGTCCCGTGCTTGATAGTTCATGATGACCGACCGGATGTGTCCGTAGCGCTCCTTGGTTGCCTCGAACTGATCGGTCACGAAATAATCGTGAGACTTGTCGCTATAACCACATAGCTTGACGTGGTTATTTTGAAACTCCTGCCAGTATTGATCCAGGGTTTCCAGTCTCCTCCTGATGTAGTCACCGGTCTTGCGCTCCGGCCCATCTTTCTTGTAATTGGAGTAGATCTGCTCAATCGCTCCAACCAACTGCTGCTGAATTGATAGTAGATCTTCCATCTTTATTCTTGATATTTCCTTGATAAAAAATGCACTGCAATCCAATGTCCACTGATCACTTCACGAATAGTCACACTGTCTGTGTTTTCACTCGCGAAGTCCTTATTATTCACGAAGCACCTTGCTAGGATCACTTCACGAAATAATAATAAACGAAGGACCATAAAGTATGTAGCGTCCTTGATTGACTACTACTCCTTTTACTTGATAAATGAAACGATAGTCTTGATATACCGTTACTTGATTTATTGATACACTTGATGATCAAATGACCCGGGTGTGCGAGCACGCGCGATCGCCTTGCTTGATCGATGCGAACTGATTTTAATAAAATAATTAAATAATTACGCGAACGCGTCCAAAACGCTTACTCCTTAAAAATTTTAAAATGCTTGATGTACGATATGGATCGTACAAGGATTGAAGTATAAATAAATATTATTTTAGTAGAAACTTATTTATTTCCAAATAATGAAACAATTGTTTTCAGAACAATCATGTATTACTTGTTGATCTTGTATTATGTTCGATACGTGCTCAAGAAATAAAACGGCCCTTGCGATGGTCTTGGCCATAAAAATAATTCTAATCCTTTAAAGAGGCAATTAGGTTTATTCTCAACTTAGGTTTATCGGCTGCAAACAACAGTGCGCCCATTAAAGATAATTGCTCTTTAATTGTAATTTACTGATGTAATTCTCCACGGTTGGTTTGGTAAGGGTAGGTTTTTATTTACTATATTTTAGAGATCCCGAATAGTAATTCGGGATCTCTAAAAATGTTTTTTTATCTCCACTGAACCCAGTTAAAGGATTAGGAAGTATCTTAATCCTTTAACTGGGTTCAGTGGAGATAAAAAAACATTTTTTCTGATGAGTGCAAAGACGTTGGAATTTGTATTCTATGTTCAAATTACTATAAAATATGGGCACAAAAGAATAATATGCCAGTTAAAAACCATTATTTCGTTAGATTTAAAACCCCATATTATTATGTCATAATAATAATATGATTCGTTTAATTCATGAAGCCCCAAGTGGCCACATCCGGCCGCGATAACAATGAAAAAGCTATTGTGTCTCGTTTTGCCACGACTGATGGGTAAAGTAGAAAAGTAACCGATAGCGCCATCTTTTAGCAACGCAAAGTACTGTACTAGTGAATACAACTCGGTTGCATTTTACATTCAACAGCCGCGCTGCCATCTATATTCTAAAAACGAGAAACAAGTAAGAAAAGCTCCCTCTGTTCGTTGACATACAAATCGTTTGTTGTACCATGTACGGTGTACGTATGCTACTTTACAGAAGTGTGGTACAGGGTTCTGACTTCTATGTAGCAAAATGCTTTAATGTCATTTTGAATCAAAAGATGACTCTCTTAAATTCGAAATGAAAGGAGGATGGAAGGGTTGTGGAAGGCTCAAACCACACCGGAATGGCAGCGCAGCGGCGAGCATTTGCAGTGTCATATTATGATTTTAAACTTTATCTACATTATAATATAATATAGTATACAAACACATATACAAAAGCTCCACACTACAGAAATGAAAATGTTATGATGGTCTGGAGGGGTAACTAAACTTGACAAAATTAGAAATGAATATATCCGGCGAAGAAGAAGAAGAAGAAAGACCAAAAGACGCTTAAGATGGTATGGCCACATTATGCGCAGAGACGACAGCTACATTGTTAAAAAGGCGTTGAGTCTCCCAGAGGCTAAGAGAGCTAGAGGCAGACCCCCAGGTCCAGGATCCAGGTCCAGTATGACCAAAGCACTAGCTGTAAATAAATTGCCTAAATCGACAACCCAAGATAGAATTTCTTGGCGCAAATGTACTAGGAGAGCCGACCCTACGTAAAGTGGGAATGAGCTTAGAAGAAGAAGAAGATAATATAATATAGTATCGTTTGAGAAATCGCGGCCGCCGGCGGCCGCGAGACTTTCCAAGTTTCTCAAGCGATACTATGTATTACAATAATGAAGATAAAGTTTAAAATCATATGACACTGAAAATATATATTATAATATTCCAGTGTGATTCGGCCCTGATAGTAGATTTTTTTTTTCTTTTAGTTTATCTTAATCAATAGGCTGCTACTTGGGTGCTTTTCCTGTTATGAGTTTTGTCACGCAAGGACCTTGTCCGCATGCGGACGACAACATGCTCGTGGGAATGCAGAATGCACGTATTGCCCATAGGGCAGGAAAACATCTATGAAATGACAGGATACGCTAAATTTTCATGACAGCAGATCCGCGCGCGGGCGATGACCATAAAGGTATACCTATCGGATTCATATATTAACTTTATGGCGATGACACGCATTTTCAAACTACGAATCATTAAAACTAAAGAAACTTAACTTCCATACTAATACCTTTTAAAATTGGTTCCTTTCGAACTGTCATGTAACGTCAGCCTGATACCGCCACCTAAAATCTAAATATTGCAAATCACTGACCTCCATTATACAAGTACGCTGGACAGATGTTTTTTGTGCCTATTTGAAGCGGAATCAGCGCTCCCAAAATCAGGGGAAGAGAACTAAATCTGACGTAACTTGCAAATGGCCGCTCAATCGCTATTGGTTGTAGAAACCAAAGAGAATATAATCACTACGGTGGTAGCTAGCTATCAGCGACAATATGGCGACTTAAATGTTTACGTCAGATTTAGTACTCTTCCCCCGATTTTGGGGGCGCTGATTCCGCTTCAAATAGGCACAAAAAACAGCTGTCATTTCAAAGGGTATCATAGGTCCAGCGTACTTGTATAATGGAGGTCAGTGTTGCAAATGTATTTTTTTTTCGAAAGGGTCTAAGATACTGGTCTGATTAAGACCATGGTAGTTTAGATTAATGATATAAATAATAATAATTATATTATCAAATACGAAGTGATGTTCACAAAACTTCTAATTTAACCCACCAAGTCCCATAAGGACACCGGTGACCGCGACAACAAGAGAATAACAATAGATTTCCAAGAATCCGCGATCGAATGACTAAATTGGTGAGAAAATATGATTAAATTTTTTTACCTCAATTCCTAAAAATAGAGGAGGTGGTGTGTTCAGCTATGAAAAGATAAAAATTAAAGAGATTAAATATAATATAACAATTTGAAATGAATATAAAAATGTGAAATAAGTACGTACTTATAAAGTTAATGTACACAAAACACAAGAAATGCATAAAAATATCATAAGATACGGTATTTCGTATAGTCTATATACGAAAAATTTGGTCATTTGCAAAAGTTCCGGCTCGCGGTATACCAAAGATCAATGGAGCGCAATATGCTAGGAGTTAAACTTTTCAATAAAATGAGACACACTATACTGTGCTTCAAAACGGGAATCAAGGATGAAGGAGTCAAGGCGGCAAAGCTAAAGTGGAAGTGGGCAGATCACGTATGCCGCATGCATTTCGACCGCTGGGCAGGGACCTTAATGATCAAAGGACTGAGTACATTGGAAGACCTTGGGGGAGGCCCTTGGGACAATATAGGCTAATAAAGAAAATATAGTCTAGGAGTTTTTCATACCCAGTGAGGGTATAAAAAAACTCCTTGAACAGGGAGAACATAGAAGAGAAATAAAGGACAGCAAATGAATCTGATTGATTACATTTATTGAAAATAATAAAACTGGCGAATTAGTCACATAATATGTAACTGTGATTTATCAAAACAAAACATATTATGTACGTAATCAAATCACTTATCAACGTTATCTAATAATAATGATTTCCTTATAAATCATTTTTACGTCTTAACTGAGCATTCGTCTGGCACACACTGTGATCTAAAAACTGCAAAAATGATTTTTCAAAAGGCTGTGTTATTTGTTAGCACAGCAGCAGCTTTTATTGTGACTTCACAAGGCAAGATAGGAGATTTCCCTGATGTGGACATTGATCGTGTGTTCGACCAAGACTTGTACGAGTCTGTGCTGGATCCCAAACTATGTACAAGACAACTAGAATATATACGAAATCAAGACATGTCGTTAAGGCTCCAATGTAAGTTTTTATTGACGTAAACTAGATGTTTCCTACAATTTTATTCGTGCTGAGATTTGTCCATAGCTGATAATCTTAATATTTTTACCATAACAACTATTTTATTATATTTAATTCTCAAGATTTAAATTATTATTATCTAATATACTTATAAACCAAAATTCACAAACATAGCTTAGTCGTATAAGCATGGGGAAATAGAATATATAGGATAAATTTCGCAGTAATCAATTCAATGGAAGTAAAATTAGTAAGTAATCGTAATTAAGATTTAAATTAAAGATTTTTTCAGTTCTCGATTCTGGATTAAAACTACCGAGAGGTATTCTGCTAGGGAATTTAAACGATTTCGGTAATTATCACCAATGTTTATCCATAAACGTGGAAATGAAAGATATGACCATACAAGGGAAGTATTGTATGATAAATGTGCCTCTTGACATTTTACCCTTCCAAAATGATGTTAATTACTTACAATCTGGTAACAATGAGATAAAACTAAACGAAGCACAGCTTAGACTATTAGAAGAATTCCAAAACGAGAAAAAATTGGTGTTGGCAAAAGAAGGAAGAATACATAAAAATTCAGTCAGGTAAGTTTGTTGAAATCTAACTAATTTGTTAATCATTTAATGTTGTAACTTGCTTCGTAAAAACATAATATTTTAATCATTAAAATTCATAAATACTGCATTGGAATGTGGTCGTAATTGTAACTTCCTGGAAGAAATGAAAACACTCTTCAAAACTCTTTAGTTCGTTCTACTATACGT
This sequence comes from Polyommatus iphigenia, assembly GCA_963422495.1. NCBI lineage: Eukaryota > Metazoa > Arthropoda > Insecta > Lepidoptera > Lycaenidae > Polyommatus > Polyommatus iphigenia. The sequence continues at coordinate 28,202,628 of OY730188.1, read as the reverse complement.
GATTCTTTTACATAATAATATGTATTTTTTCATATCCTTTACCTCGTTTTTCTCTTACTTTTAGTGACAGACAACATAGATTTTTTAGTGTTTAATCCTGCGAAAAATAAAAACTACTTTAATCTGCAATAATGACTTTAAAATAATCTTACAATATAATTTATTGTCCTTTTTCTAGTCGAATTGTGACTGGAATATCTCCAAGTTTGTTATTGTCGGTTTGCATACCACATGCATGTACTCCTCAAGAAACTTTAGACAGTACTATTTTGAATCTCACTGGAAACATTGGAGAACGAATTCACGAACGCTACTGTAGGTTACCTAATGACAAACCGTTTGTCAAGGCTGACTACGTGGCATGGTAAGTCAGTCTTACATAACTATGATAAATAATATTAACATCCATATCCATACTTAATATTATAAATGCGAAAGTGTGTCTGTCTATCCGTCTGTCTGTCCGTCTGTCTGTATCTGTCTGTTACCTCTTCACGCCCGAACCGCCGAACCGATTTTGCTGAAATTTGGTATGGAAATACTTTGGGTCCCGGGAAAGTACATAGAATAGTTTTTATCCCGGAAAAATGTACAGTTCCCGCGCGATAAACAGATTTGCGGGCGACAGCTAGTTACGTTATAAGCAAGTATCAATAAGTACCTTAGTAATTAAATCAGCTGGTTTTGGCGTTTATTCATCCGTATAGATGGGATTTATTAGTTTATTTTTTCTTCCAGGGTCATTTTTAGTCTACTGGGTTTGACCGCTTTTCTTAGCACTATGTATGACGTTCGGCATACACTAATTCTCAAGAAAGGTAATGTGCTAATATAATATATCTCTGATTTTAATATATTTCTCGTTAGTTCGTGAATTTCATGAATTCGTTACGTTTCAGACCCAAAAGAAGCCAACGAACTATACAGTGCATTTTCGTTGTACAAAAATTCTTGCAAAATAATAAACTTGAAGACGAGGCCGGGTACAGTAGAATGTTTGGATGGTATTCGGGCGCTTTCTATCATGTGGGTAGTACTCAGTCATACGTTTGTGATGGGTATTTACTATCCGGCAAATATTGTCGACATGCTTGAAGTAAGTAAATAATAGGAAATGTATCAAAAAAAGCTTGTCCCTAGTCTTTATCCGCATGAAATATTACCCCTTTAAATTTTGTAAAAAATATCTATGTGTGGACTTGTATGTTTTTCAAAAGAAAAACATACTAGTAAGCTTTTAAACCTGCAGGATTTCAAAGGGCCTGCACAGTGCGAATTGATATATTAGAATTACTTTACCCTCTATATTATTACCAGCATTTACAAATATTAGTTTCTTTACTTTTTTCAGAATTCATTTTCAAAAAAAAAAAAAATTAAACCATGCCTTCAATTTCTTTTATATTTTTTAAAATTTTCAGTGGTACTCATCATCAAGAGCTTTTTGGATGAAAAGTGCACCCCTAGCGGTAGATACATTTTTTCTTCTCAGTGGACTCTTAGTAGTTTACACAACGGCCTCTAAATTTACACCTAGTACGTATCGAAGCTTACTTATTACAATTTTTATTTTAAGGTTTAACATTTTCATTTTAATTTTATTTATCAATAAACTATAAAGAATACAATCAGAAACTTAATCTAATACAGTGAGACATAAACCATAACTGGTTTTTCCGCACACTGCCATTCGCCTTCGATAGCTCTTTTTAAACATTATTACTATGTAGTGTTTATTCTAATAGGACAATAATTTATGATATTAAATGTAATATGGTCGCTTGATAAGCATTTGTGCCCTAACCCACATTTTTTTGTCGTTAAAGGGGTACGAAGATTTTGGCCGACCTACTTGTCCGCCATTTTGGGTTTTTTTTAAATCGCGTTCACGAATAATTCTTAAAAAAAATGGATAGCTAACATCAATACAAACAAAAAATAATCTGGGACAAAACCGCGTAAAGTGTCACATTTCGAAGATATGAGCTGCCAAAGTTTTACCATTGGAAATAAAATATATATATTTAAGAAGTTGCAACTCTGGCCCGTATTTCACCGCAGACAGACAGACGGACAAACGGACAGACAGACAGAACGTGCTAATCTCAGGAACTACTGGTCCGATTTGAAAAAATATTTCAGTGCTAGATAGCCCATTTATCGAGGAAGGCTACAAGCTATATTTTATCACGCTAAGACTAATAGGAGCGAAGAAATAGAGGAAAATGTGGAAAAAACGAAGGAAATTATTTAAAAAATTGCTTATTATCTTAATAAACTACTGGAGCAATTTTTATGTTATTTGGCACACATGAAGAATAGACCACGTGAAAGGGCATAAGTTTCTTTTTTTGCGGAAAAATGTACGGTTTCCATGACATTCCTAAATTACGCGGGTGGAGCCGCGCGGAACATCTATTATATTATTATAAAAAAACTCTTAACTTTTATTAGATTAAATTGTTTTGACTCCTAGTTTATGTCTTTTCTTTTACTCCCTAAAGCAGTTTCAGATACCTAATTTACAATATTATATTTTATTAACTATAATATATTTTACTACCGTATTTCTCATAAAAAATATCTTTAATAATACATAGTACCTACTTAAAATACTTATTTATTTTCTCAACGTAAAGTGTGTTAACTTATACAGAGAAGTGTACCGTAGATTTTGTTTTAATATAAAAATATCGCAAAAGCACTGAATCGTCAACTGAGACTGCAATAGTAGTAACTCATTAGGTAGGTAGTTGATAAAATATTGTTTGAGCTAGATCGCACTTTGTCATCACGCGACGGTGTGTTACAGAGTGGCTAGGTACTGTTTCACAGACGAAAAACCACTTGGAATAACCATGCCTTAGAGTTGCAAAATCTTAAATATTTATTTCCAATGGTAAAACTTTGGCAGCTCATATCTTCGAAATGTGACACTTTACGCGGTTTTGTCTAAGATTATTTTTGTTTGTATTGATGTTAGCTATCCATTTTTCAAAGTATTATTCGTGAACACGATTAAAAAAAAAAAAACCAAAATGGCGGACAGTAGGTCGACCAGGCTCCATACAAAAATCTTCATACCCCAAAGAATGCAGTCTTGTTCTAAATCATATAAAGAACATAATTGCATTCATATCTCAATACGTAATTTTTTGTGGGTTAGTACACGAATGCCTAACAGCGGCGTCCATATAGCAAACTAGCTGTTGCCCGCGACTTCGTCCGCGTGGACTTCAGTTTATAGCGCGCGGTGTCAACAAAATTGGTGTCAAATTTAAAAGCTTTTTAAAACCCTGGCACCCCTTAAATCAAAATACCCAAAAACAGCTGTGCAGTGCGCACATAATATTTAATTTTAAAAATTAAACCTAATACCATATTTAGCCCCCCATTACACAACTTTAGCTTTACCCATAAACTATATTTTAGCATTGGTAGAGGTTTAAGGTTTCGTCACTCATCACTGCGTAGATAAAGTACTTAGTACTGAGTAGTGAGTTATTCATTATCGAATATCGACGTGTATAACAATCGAAAGAATAGGGAAAAACTACTCAACATGGTACCACCTCTTATAGAAAGATGCATGTGCAAGCGATAGCGCGATGTAGGAGACGCACGGCGCCATCTATTATGAATTTTTGGAACTAACTTAATTTGATCAAATTTACGCATTTTCACCCCCTTACAACCCCTTTTCCCGGTTAAAAAGTAGCCTATGTCCTTTCTCAGGCTTTAGACTATCTGTGTACAAAATTTCATTACAATCGGTTCAGTAGTTTTGGCGTGAAAGCGAGACAGACAGACAGAGATACTTTCGCATTTATAATATTAGTAAAGATTACAAAATGAGCATTACGATTTTGATATTATATCTACTAAAACAATCTGTCTACTTTTTATCACAAAACATATTTTGAAGTAGCTTTTGAAAAAACTTCGAATTTAATTTTTATTTGCCTCACCTGTACTTTTCACAGTGAAGTTCCTGAAGAATCTGCATCTGTTTTATCTTCACCGCTACTTGCGGCTCATGCCTGTTCTGGCGGTGGTTATTCTGTTTATTTCTTCAATTCAACATCACCTCGGAGACGGTGCGGTATGGCGTCTGGCTGGACGAGAGGTTGAAGGTTGCAGATCTTATTGGTGGATAACGTTACTACACATACAAAATTTCCTAAAACCAGTAGGCGGGGTACGTAATTTTTAATTCGTAATTGCGTTGCACAAATGATAATTGTACCCTTTTTTTATTTTAAATACCAAGAGCTATTTCAATAAAAGGCATTTGATTAACAGAGCTTGATGGTATACAAGTGTTACAATAAAGAATATTTTTACAGTGTCTAGGAGAGTCTTGGTACTTGGCGATAGACATGCAACTTCACATCCTTTCACCAATTGTACTATTTTGGATATTTACCGGCTCGAAAAATTCATCGTGGGCTGCCCTATTGTCTTCATTCATAATATCACTTACTGCAGCGACTATTTACATATTTGTAAAGGAAAACATAACATCCAACAACAACTATGTATATTATTACGTCAATATTCTTACAAGAGCACCTCCATTTTTCGTGGGTTTGATTTTTGGATATTTATTGCACTTGTACCGGGACCAAAAATGTGGGCTGACTAAGGTGAGAAACCGTTTTGTTAATTTACATTTTACGCGGCATGATACCGTATATACAGAGATCAAAGAACAAATCAATGTCTAAATAGTAAATTAAACATATAAATTAAACATATAAACTGGAGAACTTACTATTTTAATTAGTGCCATAAAAGTTTATCGAAAAGCAATATGAAAACTCAATTTTTTAACTGTACAGAGTAATTAATCATCTGAAGTTAGTAACGTAATAGGTGGTAAGTATTAAAAAACTTGTTTCAGACTATGGGCTATTCAGTAACAGTATTTGTACTTGGTGTAATAGCTCTGCTGCAGTATTGTAGTCACATCCACGTTCACGGAGATATAAGTGAGACATTAAAAAAAGTTCTCATGTCCTCTGAGAAAACAGTTTGGGCGATTTCCGTTGGTTGGATTATATTTGCATGCGCTAATGGATATGCTGGTAAGTTGAGACATACCCCTAATATTTTACGTTTATTTATAAAAAACCGAAAAATTCCATATATAATATAATATACGACCAACGAGTTAAGCAGTATTAGAAACTTCTTTAGCTACAGTGTCCCTTTTGATATTCTATTCGCAAGGAGCAGAACTATTAGTTCAATTCTAGCTAGGGCATTTACGTTGTTTTCAAATAAATTTTTATCCTAATGAGTTCCACCACTAAGGGCCTACATAGGCGGATCGCATTTCAACTGCAATCCAACCGCAAATTGCAGTTCAAGTGCAGTTTGAATGCAGTTGACACGACTGCAATAGAACTGCAAACCAAACGCGCAGTCGGATTGCAGTTCAGTTGCAGTTGGCGTGCAGTCGTGTGAACTGTTTGGTTTGCAGTTCTATTGCAGTCGTATTGCAGTCGTGTCAACTGCATTCAAACTGCACTTGAACTGCAATTTGCGGTTGGATTGCAGTTGAAATGCGGTCCGTCTATGTAGACCCTAATCTGACACAACACCTCACTACAACTATTTTTATTTTAGCAAGCAAGTGATAGTAATTTTACAATTATCATTATTTATGTAAATAAATATTATGTACCTATGTAAAACCTTGTATACCTACTCATCCACTCAAATGCAACATTGTTTCAGGTCCGATAAACTGGTTTTTATCGATGTCCGTGTGGAAAATACCCTCAAGAATATCGTACTCTATGTATCTAAGTCACATGTCGATGATTATGTTTGCATACCATGCATCTGCCTTGACACCTGTGTATTTTACAGTACCGTTGTTTGTAAGTATCTCAACTACATTCTCACCTCAAACAAAAATAGAAAATTATTTACTTAAATTTAAAATTTCTAAGTTTCTTAAAAAGCTCCTAAGAAATGTCACAATCTTCTAATGACAGCTACAGAAATTGTTAAACCTACATTAGCGTTAAATAATGTTATACCTAATACATTATATTTGATTTGTTCAGTTTTTTTGATGAGCTCATAAAGGTGCTTTATTTATTATATCTTCTTTTGCAGATGTTCGATTTTATGGGTTTTCTATATTTGACTTTATTTGTCTCATTTTTAATGACTGCTCTCATCGACTTACCTTTTGCTACGCTGTTCAGACTTTTACTAATGGGAGGTAAGACGATATTTACGTTTGCGTCACTGTTTTAAAGGACAAGTTCAAGTTCTCGATTTTTTCTGTCTAAAGTATTAGGACTTCAATCAAAATAATAAAGTAGGTTCAGAATTATTGTAAGAGTCAAATTGTTCACATTCTTTATTTGTTACAGGAAATAAAAGCCGACCAAAACCAGTCTTACCCAACGTTAATGAAATTAAAATTGTAGAAAATAATAATAAAGAAATATTATAGGTAATTTTATTGTAAACATTTAATATTTTACATAGAAACCGTTACCTCGTTTTATGTATAGAACAGACTGCTAACTTTAATTATTTAATGATAGTGATAAAAATAATTATTAACTAAAACTTTAAATATTATTTATAACTAGAAATAAGAAATGTGTATGTAACTATGATATTTTTATTAATAGACTAGGTTCCAAATAAACCTAAATTTATTCTTTACCAACATTTTACTTATTTTGGGAATAAAAGAAAACATGTCCCCTCGTTAATTTTAACCAAGAACGAGTCAGTTACAAGTTACTATATTACTACTATTAGTATTAACTAAATACTAGGTATAATACTGATTATTTTATTATTACCTAGTATTTTGGGGAATACTTAAGTTAAAATATAATGTACATTTTGTATTTTTTGTTAATTGATAATTTAAAAATTATTGTAGTCTGGTCTTTAAAAGATATAGATATAGATATAAGAATAAAAATTCTTTATTTCAGCAAAAACATACCAAATTCCAAACAAAAATTACAGTGTCATTTTTGCTGTTTAAATTAAGTACCAAAAGATTAACTGTAGCTCTCACACCTGATATCCTGTGTCGTGAGAACTGATGTACACTCGAGGAAGGTGATTCCTATGCATGTCGCGGGTCAACTTAAACTGGTCAGTGGTCAGTGTTGGTCGGGAAAAAGAACAGGACAGAATCGTATTTCTATATTTCCATCTTGGTCATTTTGTGTTTACCAAAATATCAACATTGCGATCTCCTTGGCAACGATAGGTTTATTGGTCGCTATCTGTCGGCTATGCTCGTTCACGATAGAATCGTATTTTATTGGTCGCATTGCTTTTGACAAAATATAATCTACTTAGCGACCGCCTTAGCAACGAAAGTATTTACATTTTGAAGTTTTTGACACGGTCATCTTCAAAAATGTCTTGCAAATATTGTGAAATGATTTAAATAAGTAATATACTATTTTATTTCTCTCATCCGAACAATCTTTGAAAAAATTTTTAAGTACTATATATACTTAATATTATATAAAATGTGTTTATTGAAACATTATAACCCATCCAATATGTGCAACAAAACAATGGACTTATTAACAGCAAATCGTTGAGCAGATCAAACTGGCTAACCTAATTCTACTCCCAATATCTTCGTCAATAAATATTATCATGAGTTGGTTAGTTGGAAAAGGCTACCCCAAGGATTAAGTAAAACTTAAGTTATGTTTTTGAATTATATTCTCATTGCTGATTATTATAACAACCCAGAGTTCATAATAATACCTCAAGAAGAATACCTAAGAGTTCATAATGATTTTATAAGTTTTACGTTTTTCGATATTGTTTTAACGCTCAAATAAAATATTATCACGATATTATACAAGTGTGTTCTGATTTTTATGGTTTCTTGTAGATTAGAAAGATGTTGATTTATAATTCTAGAGCGTTTTTATTACATTACGCAAAACATAAAAATGAATAGTAAGTAGTAGGTTCAGATTCCCTAGGGCCTAGGATATTGATTGCTATCAAGAAAATTTTTCGTGAGTAGCATAGTGATTAGTGAGTAGCTTCTTTTTTTTTTGATTAGACGAACAACAATTTCCTGTGCAAAAATTCTCGAAAGTTAATAAGTATTTCGATTTGATGGTCCTAAAATATGATTGTTCTATTTGTAGGAAAATGTTAGTGTTAAATTATATAACTATAGTAGCTAGTTTTTTGTATACCTCTCAGTATACAAAAAAATCTGCTGGTTAGATGATTTAGGGTTCCATAGTCAACGAGGACGTCTTGTTAATTACAGAACCCTAAAAGGGTTGTAAAAGGGGTGACAGACGTGCGTAGAAGTACGCGAACTTATGGCTCGACGATCTTTTTCGCCTGTATGTCACCTAAGTACGCCTCGGAGTATGTGTGAAAATGATCTTTAAGATGTGGTCAATAAGGTCAACCTTTATTACCACGTATTAAAGTTAATTTCATGAGTAATCGAGGTAACTTCTCAAAAATTTATGAAAGCACAAGAGGGCGATTTTGGCTTTATGAGAAGTATCCCAAGCATATATTATATGCTACCAAAAAGTAAAATTTTGCACCAAGGTATGCTAGATGGTTCCGAAAATACTAAGAGAACTCCGGATTCAATTTTTTTTATGAAATAAAACGGGGGCAAACGAGCAAACGGATCACCTGATGGAAAGCAACTACCGTCGCCCATGGACACTCGCAACATCAAAAGAGCTGCAGGTGCGTTGCCGGCCTTTTAACAGGGAAATGGGAATACGCTCTTTTCTTAAAAGTTTGTAGGTCGTGTAGGTCCGGAAATACTGCTGGTGACAGTTTGTACCAGAGTTTTACAGTGCGCGGCAGAAAGTTACGCGAGAAACGCACGGTGGAAGACTGCGACTCATCAAGGTGATGAGGATGGTATATTCTTCGCGTGGAACGATGGCGAAAAGTTGCAGGTGGTATGATTCCGAACAATTCCTCAGAGCACTCCCCGTGATACAGCCGATAGAGGATGCAGAATGAAGCTACATCTCGGCGTAATTCCAGGGGGTTCAAGCTGTTTGAAACACTATGGCAGTCAACAATTCGAGCGGCTCATCGTTGGATACGATCCAGAGGGAGCAGTTGGTATTTTGACGCCCATGCCCAGAGATGAGAACAATATTCCATATGAGGCCAAACCTGCGCCTTGTAGAGTTGTAGGCGCTGGTACGGACTGAAGAACTGTCTCGCTTTGTTCAGAACACCAAGCTTCTTCGAGGCTAACTTGGCCTTACCCTCGAGATGGTATCGAAACTGGACTTCGCTCGATATGTTAACGCCAAGTATTTCAATGCTAGGGGAGATGATTAAAGATGTGCCCTCTAAACGAGGATATACGACCATTGGTGACTTTTTAGTGGTGAACGCGCAGACTTGTGTCTTGGGGGGTTGAATTGGACCAAGTTACGTCCACCCCATTCGTAGACCTTCTCCAGTGAATTCTCCACCTTAGACACAAGTTCGTTTATATAATTAAAGATACAAGTGTGGGGGTTGGGGCGCTGTTTTAATAACTTAAATAATTTATACTAGGTACTTACATACTATGCAAATTACATCCATCATCATCATCACTACGCAGAACACAGTCTTTATACAGAAAGCCTTATAAAATATAAGGCTTTAAAAAGAGTGAAAGTCGGTACCAGTCCCAAAAATTAAATATATTTTGTCATAGAATTCACGATTCTGAGATGGTACCAACCGACTTCAAAATAATGAAGTACTGTCTTATATTTCTCTATGTAATGAAGAGTGTATATTATAGAAATAGTTGAGACTAAAGAGTACGAATTATTAGTTAAGAGTATTAAAAGTACGAAATATTAGAGTACTAAAGTGTAAGAATTATTTAATATACTATTTATTTGAATAAGTAATGTTATTGTTTTCACTTGGAAGTCGGTTTTAATTAGAATTCGAAGTTTAGGATTTTCTTAATTTGCCCTCCTATAATTGTAAAATCCTGGCTATGCCCATGCGAATTTATAAATATGTTACATTACACGCAAACGCTCCCGGTGAGGGAGCACCTTTACACATTGAATCGAGACTATCCGTACTTGCAATAAATTATTATTGTTTCAAAAAATTTGCGAGCAGCGCGCTGTTTTTTTTAATAATAATAATTTATTTGCAAAGAATGTTGTTACAAAGATCTTAAAGTAAGTTATATTATACAGTATCAAACATTCTGCTTTGGAAGCATGCAAAATTTAATACTTATAAATTCTATATTTGTCATAATTAAAAGATAGCCACACATTAATTATATTAATAACAATAGAAGAAAAAAAAATTGCCTTTACTATCCAGAGAAAAAAAACTATAACGACTTTAATATCAATGTCAATCAAAAACAGAAAAAAAAACTAATTGTCAAATAATTTAATTTGTTCGCCATGACACATCTACCCTCCATATCTATGACTTGAGGTTTTTAAATCTGCAGTATCATCTACTGGCCACGTGGCGTTTAACATCCAGGAATAATTATTACAGACAGCAGCAGTCTTTATTATATTATGACAGTGTAAATATTATGATGTGTTACTAGTTATGTCCACCAAATCCAGCAATACTTTGCTTTCCTGACTCCTGAGGTGCACACACATACGGTAAGTACATAATATTATAAACATATTATAAAAGCCTTCTTTATAATGGAGGGTCATACAAAAGTCTTATTCTAATTTTTACTTTTTGTTTTAGCACCCAATTGTCGAAGTAAGAAGCTGGAGGATGTGTGATTAGATAGAGTCTAAAAAAAAAATTAACTTGTTGCACCATGACTTCAGGTTATCTACAAAAACTACATTTGTTATCCTGACCACTACAACAAAAACCATTGATGGATTAACATAAGTTATCTACTCATTTTTCATAAATTATATACCTATTATACTATGTCATTCTTATAATACTAAATTTATTGCTAATATTTAATTGGTCTGCGATGTGAACATGTCATGTTACAATTAGAATAGTCATTAGAATTTATTATAATTTATAAAGGATCAATTAGTTATATTAAGTCAATATTAAATACACAGTTTTGATGTCAAGTAAGAATTAAGATGAAAAAAAATGTCAATAGAATATTAATTAAATTTACAAATAATATTATGTCAGTCAATAATAATTATATAATTAATTCAGATTTGATGTCAAGTAAGAATTAAGATAAAAAAATGTCAATAGAATATTAATTAAATTTACAAATAATATGTCAGTCAATAATTATATAATGAATTCATTTAGGGAATAAAAACACTTCTCTACCAGCGAATTAAATAGTTTTTTCTTAAAAATAGATAGTGGTCCATATTCTTTTATGTCATTAGGTAAATTATTATATATTTTAATTGACATATTATAGCATCCTTTACTAGCTAAGCTAGCTAGCTGTTGCCTCTCCGCACGGTACATGTGACGTTCCTCTGTAAATCTGGCAACCTCGCGTTGCAGAACAGGCTTATTGATACATTTTGATGCAGAGTAGACAGAATTATAATATTATGTCTATTTTGTCAACTTACATGGTATAGGTATTATTGAAGTAAGGAAAGGTCTTATCTACTTATTTTAAATATTTTGACGTGATTGCCCCAATGGGACGACTCTATCAGCAGTCTAATGCTGACTACTCTCAGTACGTAATATCACGCGCCGCGCCGCGCCAGCTCTAGCCACTCGCCGTGTGTAGGGGGTGGCTCAAGGTGGCGCGGGCTGGCTCGAGCAGGCGCGTCCGATCCGATTTATGTCGATAACTTCAAAGACGTGGCTCGGCGCGGCTCGTGATATTACGCGCCGGTAGCGCGAACTCACCTATTGGCTCGTGCTCGCTCGTTCAAATTACGCGCCGTGAGAAGCCAGCATAAGGTTCACGAGATCTGAAAAATACGTTTATGGCACCTAATAAGCTACACTGCGGCCAGTAGTGACAAGACTTTCGGCCGAAACTATGCATTTTTATAATTATTAAGTATCAGAATACTTCACTTAGAGCTCCGAAACTTTTAGTTAGCTTAGAATTTAGATGTATTCCGGACACTACAGAGGCCGTTAAAACTTAAGTGAAGCTCTTTAAGTAGTCGGCCTAAAATAATATTAGCTTTTAGAATAGACACTCGTTTGTAAATATTTCGAGGGACTCCGGCTTCGTCCTTACATTCGAAATCATTGTTTCTTGTTTGATATTTTTCATTTTAAAATTTGAAATAATTGACACTAAATTAGTAATATCGTGTCCTTGACTCAATTCGTTGTTCTACCAAATAATGATCCGTAACACGTGGTCATTAGGCTCATACCTTATTCACCTCGTCTTAAAGATCATTTTCATAGAAACTCCAAGGCAAAAATACAAAACGAAGTGATGCGATTTGAACTGCTCCTGCCTTGCTTTAATGGCATTTTTGGACCATAACAATGGAAAAGACAATTTATACCTAATGTTACTTAAATTGTGACAATCCAAAATAGGACAAAATGAAATCGGTGTTTTAGGCTAAAATTTAATTTAAATTGTCGCAATTTAAGTAATTTAGGTATTTCTATAAATAAGAGACTGTAAAATGTATTCCCTCAAAGCCTATCGGAAACCGTATAGTTATGATATGAAACTAAACCCACAGGCCACAATGATTAATCTAAGAATGCTATTATTCCAAAGCAACTTACTACCTACCCATTTTTATCTACTGCTTAACGTAAAAACGCTCTAAAGATCAGCATCTTTCTAATCTACACGAACATATTTTAACAAAAATCACAACACAAGTAAAAAGTGACAATATTTTATTTCACAGTAAAACAGTACTTAATAATTTACAATTCTGGTCATTTAAAAAATCTTTGGGATCTTAAAACGATCAGCAACACGAAACGAATTTGAAGACAAAACGTTGCGTTAGTGTTCCGACTCTTACCACGACCATCAACGAAGATTGTAGAATGAGGGTGTGCTGTTGATATAGACTGGGTTGATCTGCTTAATTATAACCTGTGTATGACTTCATTGTTCTTATAGCACATTTTGAACAGTTAGGTTAGTTGATGATTTGAAGCACATAAATGCTTAGATAAGCCACGTTTGAAGTGCATATTATTAAGTTCAGATAGGGGAAATAAATGTTCACACCAATAATTCAGAACATGTTGAGAACCTAAAAAATTCAGAACCATATTTGCAAAACTTAAATTAATAATCCTGTCTAAACCTTCAAAACGTAAAAACTTTCGTTGCTAAGGCGGTTGCTAAGTAGCCGGCGTATGTTTATATTTCTCGGTATATGGTAAAAGTAAAGTGACCAATAAAATAAGATTATGTCGTGTCATACGAGTATAACCGATTAACCGACAGATAGCAACCAATAAACTTATCGTCGCTAAGGAGATCGCTGTGTTGATATTTTGGCAAACACAAAACGACTAGGACGGAAGTATAGAAATACGATTCTGTCCTTTTCTTTTTTTCATACAACAACATAATCGCGAAATTGGGCTGACCCGCTACCTGCATAGGAATCAACTTCCTCGAGTGTACATTGCGTTTGTTTTTTATTAAAGCTACAGGTAATGGGATTGAGAGTATAAAAAATTGAATTAACAGGAAAAATGTTGAATCGACAGGAAAAATATAACACTGTGAAACATAGTAAATTTTCACGTTAAGATATAAGTATGAGCGGTTATGGTTAAATATGGCGTCGGACGCCATATTTAACGGTAACCAAAGATTTGACATTTTGCACTGTAGTTAGGCTGCGTTGCACCATGCAGAGGCGTGGTTAAAGTTAAATATGGCGTCCAAACACCCCATATGCTCATACGACATCTGTCAATTTTTCCGGTTAAAGTTAAAGTCAAAGTTAGTTCGTGCAACCCATTCTTATAGTTAACATTATAGTTAAAGTTACAGTTATAGTTAAAGTAAGTTGGTGCAACCCACCCTTAAACTGATATGCGATTATTATCTACAGTAAAACCTAGATAACAATGTGGAATGTGTATTGTGTAAGTTCCGATACGTGTACTAATAATTATTATTTTATTTTTTAAGTAGATCAAAATTAGATAAGTCAAGACTCAAGAGAATTGGAAGAGTTATGTAGCAGATGATAAGAATATAATAATTAATTAATAGAAAAAATAATTTTTATAGAAATTATGATATTATAGTGTGTTATTTTATTACGCCAAAAAAGTACTGCATTTGCAGAGAAATTCCAAAGCAAGACTTTTCATCGATCCCATGATTATATCTATGATTGCTTGTAATTATACTTTATAATAATTAAAAAAAAAACAGTTATTGAAGAATTATTTAATACATTTTAGTTCATTTAAGAATAAGCTAAGTTACCTATTGTCTTCACTTGGAAGTCGGCTTAAATTTTTTGTTAATAGTATTTTAAAAAGATAAAACCGACTTCAAGTTTTTGTACGTAATTAAGAATTAAAATTCCCTATCTCAAAAACTACTGAACCGATTTTGACGAAACTTGCAGTATTCCCTAAGTTGAACAATACCTAGTACAATAAAAATAGAATCACTAAAATCATATTTGTGGTTCCGGAGATATGCGTGCACAAAAATAAAAACATACATACATACATTCACTTTTGAAATTTGGCACATTTGTTCACAAGCTGTCATAGATTAACAAATACAAAAACTGGGCAGTTCTGGAAATATTACATATACATACGCGTCGAATTCATAACCTCCTTTTTTTGAAGTTGGTTAAAAATAATAATCATTACGTTTGCGTTATTCTGATTGGCGACACATTGACAGTTCGCAGTATCTCTGTTGCAGTTTCTCTGAGATCATAATATTATCAGCTGGGACCAAGTCTTAGAAATAATTTGAATAAAAGAGCCATCTATGTGACGTATATGACGTTTGCTATGGTTGCTCGTACATCAAGAAAGCTGGGGCTGGTAAACTGCTACGCGATTATTATAATAAGCAGGCAAGTGTAATGTTATTCTATAAAATCAAGAGATGGCGCTAGTATGAAAAAAATCGGGTTTCGTACAAGTATAAATGGCACTCATATCACAATTTTTCTTTTATGACTTAATTCCTGAAGGCTTTACCGTTAAATTACTCTGTATATCGCGGATTATCCTTAACATTATTTATGCCTGCAACTTTGCACTCGCAATACTCTTGGGAAAACTATAATACTGTTATAATTCATGTCCATTAATAGTCTTTACTACTACAATAGAAAATGTAAATAAGTAATATAATTAGTAATTATTGTAGGTACTTAAATAAAAGATTAACAAGCATCCAATTTTACAAACATTTGACTTAAAGGAGTACTATACTGTACTCGGCGAAACATGGCGTTAGCGGTCATCCAGGGAGTCACCATGTCAAAAACTTGTCATTTTCTATACAAAGCGCGATTGACAACATCTGACACTTCATTGACAAGTTTTTGACAGGGAGTCAATGACCGCTACCGCCATGTTTCACCGAGTACAGTATACCTACAAAGGTTCAATAACCTTTTATAGTATGTATAAACTATAAAGTGTTAAATATTTTCGTGGAACATGTCCAGAAACTGTGTGAAGATGCTACTATATCACTATATTGGCACACTCCTTGGCTACAACTTTTACAATCGTAGCCAAAGTTCCGAAGTACTGTAAAGTTATAAATGTTATTTTGAAATGCACCTCTGTGAAGCACGAATTCTTTTGTCTATGAACTTTTTTCTTTTTCTGGTAAGTATATCGCCGTATTTCTTAAAAGAAGATCTCTCTGAGTTTTCTTAGAGTTAACAGTTAAGGTGACGCAGCGTTAAAGTAAAAAACCGTGTTGGATATGTTTTAGATTGCTTGTTTTCTATGAGAGGCCGGCCCGGCCTCTCATAGAAAACAAGCAATGGAACAGCAAAAAATGGAAAGGGCGTGAGCGACAAAATGGTTTTTGTCGCATAATTTAAAAACCATAAATACATTTCATATAAGCTATGCACAAATTAAAGTGCATGCTTGAACCAATTTATGTACAAATTTTGGAACCTTAAATCACTCTCCTCTGTTGGAAAAATAGGAATCCCTTTTTTTACAGAGGTATTTTCGATTGATTATTCTGTGCTATAAAAGTTGTCCAATCGTGTTATGCTATGGGCAATTCAAAGACAAAGACATGATGAATACTGACAATGAACTTCAATTTCTTAGCTTTAGTCATTGCTGAGAAAAATCGGCATCGCTACAGCCAAATTATCAAGGCGTCGCCTTAACTGATCATGATATTATATACTTAACTCGGATGCTCATATGTTGTACTCAAGTCTCAACATAAACATGAATTTCGTGTTTCCATAATATTATATAATATTCAAAATAAGACGTACACTTGTACAATTCTATACAGTAGGTTACAATAATCTATGTTAATATAGTGACGACCTTACAAAATTTATTCTATCATGAATTAAAGAATTTAAGCACACGTACCAAAGTAGTAGTGTAAGGTCCTCCGGTATAAAGGCCTCCACTCCGGTATAAAGGCCTCCACTTAGAAAGGACTATACTTTATAGGGGTTGAATAGGGGGATCAAAGTTTGCATACCAGGAATTATTTCATGAAGACGAAGTTGCAATGTAACTTTGTGTACCGTCGAATACTTAATAGGTAAGCTGTTGTTACTGCAGCAGCTTTGTCTGCATGAAGTCATAAAGTCGTGTTTTATCTTTTTATTATTAAAAATTCACACATTTTTCTTGATTGACAATCGTATACGTATTACAAATTAAGAGCACTATACTCATTTTTATCTTTTCATAATCTTATCACTTCCACTTTAGATGCCTGCACATGAACACTAGTGTCATCCCGTATAAAAGCGCTGCGTTTTCAGGCGCTTAACCTCATTGATAGTACTGATGACTTCCAGAAGTTCTATTGCAGTCTGGTTCCTTTTTCTGGGCCACAGGTACTTACTAGACCAGGACCGCAGCTATTGTAAAGCAAATAGTCGTTGTTGATCTTCCTAAACGCGTGCAAAACGTACATTTTAGTGTTTTAGGTAAATGGACTTAGGGTCAATTCAGACCACAACGTGACGCGTAGATGCATTTCTAAAGTATTGAATTATCAGATTTGCATGACGTCTCATGCAATTGAAGTGTGCCAAATCCATGCAAAAGAAATAGCATCGTTTGCGGTCTGATTTGATCCGGATCCCACGCAAATAATTTGACTAAGTTTCCGTCGCGTCGGGCAGCATGCCTCTCTGTCTTTCCATATGGAAAGACAGAGATGTCATCATGAAGAGATGATGTCTCAGAGAAGAGAATCTGTCGTAGATTACGCCAGTGTTTTTAATTGGCGGCTCATTGTTGTCGTGAATGTACCGAGTGACGTCATCGGGTGTAGAAACCGTGATGTTGATCGCTATGCACACTGCCGATAGTGGAAGGTTAAGGCCTGGAGTGAACGTGTAAACCCCGTACCAAGTTCCCACGAGGAAGCTGTTGTCGATGGTCCCAGAGTTATCTTTTATACACCACTAGTTTAGTTCCGTCAGTCCAAAGACTAGTTTTAGTAAGCACAGGAAAAGACTACTCGAGACATTATAGATCGATTTCCGATGCTCCAAAATAAAATATTCACAAAGTAGAGATTCTGGGTCTAGACTGTGGCGTTTGCCTTTTATACGACAGTCTTATTCTTAGTGTCCAGTATGAAGTGCGAGATTGCCATTAAACATATTATTATTATTTAAGGGGGCGACTAACCCAAGATTCTTGATTTTATAATTCATTTTTATACTTGAACATAAGCCCCGAATTGTTTCATTTTCTCAAATTAGATACTACATTACCTATATTTCCAAGAATTCGATCTGAGCAAAAACACGATATCTTAAAATTTTCTCGATAGAATAAAAATCACAAAGATGCATTTAATTTTCACGAATTTTTCATTTATTGCTATAATCGTGCATTGAACTAAGTGAATATTTTAACACATTGTAAAAATTCTACCGTTGACAAACAGACCTAGCGGATTTTTAAAATGTTGTATATTTATCGAGTTATTGAGAAAAAACTAATTTGGCGATAAATCTGCGTCCTTTTTCACCTGGCATATGAAAGACGGGCGTGAGTGTGAAGAGAGAAGGACGATGTTTGATTTTTTGGGTTAGTCGCCTTCTTAATTGATTATTAATTCATGATTTAGGGCCTGTTTCACCACTTCCTGATAAGTGCTAGATAGGCTATCTATCACTTAACTTGACAGATAGAGTATGGAGAATCTGTCAAGTTAAGTTGTGGATAGCCTATCCGGCACTTATCAGGAAGTGGTGAAACAGGCCCTAAGTATGGAGAATCTGTCAAGTTAAGTTGTGGATAGCCTATCCGGCACTTATCAGGAAGTGGTGAAACAGGCCCTAAGTATGGAGAATCTACCAAGTTGAGTTGTGGATAGCCTATCCGGCACTTATCAGGAAGTGCTGAAACAGGCCCTCTCC
This sequence comes from Polyommatus iphigenia, assembly GCA_963422495.1. Taxonomy (NCBI): domain Eukaryota; kingdom Metazoa; phylum Arthropoda; class Insecta; order Lepidoptera; family Lycaenidae; genus Polyommatus; species Polyommatus iphigenia. The sequence goes on along the minus strand of OY730188.1, from coordinate 28,184,074 downwards.
TTACAAACTTAATTGAAGAGATGCGTATACGAGTACATAATATTGTGGTCACATTGCAACAACATCGGTGTTACAATGCAACCCACTTACTGCATACCTACATAATATTACGTAAACAAGTTACAAGGGGATACTCACTTTACGAGGACCTTTTGAACTGAGAGTACAATTTGTACAGTCGCCCGACCGGTGAACCACATTGGTACGAGTTTGTGCCCGCATAAGCACAATGACACTCGCAATACCACATTCGGTGCAAACAGGATTATTATGCAACCTGCAGTGGTTTTTGGATGTCAAAACATTATACAACAATCATAATAATATTATGGTGCACATATCCAGAAACGTGATTTTCTCCGTTGACTCAGATAAGATGGGAATGACTCACAATCTTTGGCCGGTTATGTAACTGGATTGTCGCCTTTGACCGTTTCACTTCCAGTGCCAGTTACATAATTATGCACTAAAATGCAATTGAGCCATAACTGCAAGTTTAAAATATTAAAAAGTTATTTGCATACAAATGTGGACATTGTTGTTAAAAAATTCACATTATCTTCATTACGTTTATTAATTGTATCGTTATTTTGCAATAAAGACATTTTAAATATTTAAATTATTCCTTACTTCAATGCTGCTTTGAATTTTGTTAATATTCTGTAACTTTAGGCAACGCCCTAAAGCTTAAAGTATTTTTAACAAGAGTGTCATGAATTAGAATCTAAACGAATGTAAAAAATGTTATCGTTACTAGTATCGTTATTGCAGAAAACGCGGTAGCTCCCAAAGGATTGCCTGTTGCGCGCACGAAGGCACGGGAATATATTTTAATAAATTATTTTCAACAAGCTTTGACAAAGATTTTCATAAACTGATACTCATCTGATAGCATCACGTTGTTACTTAACTTTATCTATGTTAATGTCGAGGAAGAGAAAAGATACAAGATAAACTCGTTTTAAGGAAACTTAAGTTTTTGATTTCGAAATACAAGTGACATTTTCCTCAAGTGCTAAATGGAAAAACATTTTTAGTAAGACAATTTCCCTCAGACTTAAAATTTGTCGTCTTGAATCGTTGATTAGGTAATATTTTCAAAGTTCCTGCACCAGTTTTAATGCTTTGTATTCGCATCTGCGTTGTCAGATTTAAAAGCTAAGCTAAGCAATTATCCACGGAATATGTCTGGTCGAACGACAGCCCTTTATAGATGTACAAAAAAGTGCCCAACTAAAAAAAAACTTCTTCAGATATAATATAATATATTAATATGTACCTACACTTTTTTAAGGGTAAAATTTTTAGAAAACGTGACATGATTAAAAGTTTGTTAGATGAAGGAAGAGTATACCACGTATGACGTAATAGAGGCTCTCCCTGAGTGCACTGTGCAATCCGCTATTTTTGAAATTGGGAAGATCATTTTTGATGATGAATAAAGCATTTAAAACATAACTCTTCCTGGCAGTCGGGTAGAAATACTCTTATCATATTATCTTTTATGTAGTTTTGCTTCTAATATCGATCTATTTTTCATTAGAGTTAGGATGTTTCAGCTATTTTTAAGCAAGGCTGCCAATACTCAATAGTTAGGAAAGTTTTCGGGGCCTCGTTCCAGAATGTTCAAAATTTGTTTCGACGGTTCTCAAAACTTTTAATTTGAGCTCCATTCATAATACCTACCTGTATGACAGGGACATATTTCATAATGATTATATTATACCTTGTCCAATTTACAATGAATAAGAGAATAATAACTTTTAATACAATTTTCCAAAATCTTTTTAACAAGGCGCTTTTGTAAATTACTAGATACCTACTTTTTTACATTTAATATGCTCCAAAATTATTAAAATGATTTAGAAAATTGGTAAGGTAAAGGCCTTTGGATACTTGGTGACTCTGACAACAATTTTACTTTTAAACATTACAAACAATGTCGCTTCTAAAAATCCCGTTGTACATAATATTCCATTATGTTAAGCTTAAACCTTCAAAATCACACAACTGATTTTTTTTAATTGATAGAAGGTTTTAAATGGGAGGTTTACAAGTTTAAGTTCAGATTGGTCAGCAAGTTATTATTAAGAACTAATTAAGAACGAAGAGCTGAGAAAAGATGAGAAGAAATTGCTCATTTTTATCATGTAAACGCAAATCTGGGCCATGATGATATTATTTCTAAGATGGGTCATGAATAAATCTCTGGTAACAGGAAAAGTTTAAGAGGACCTGGCTCTTTGACTTGCATAATCTTAAGCGGAATCGAATGAGAAACTAGTTAAGGTAATAACTCCGTCCACTTTCTTGTAAATGTTGAAAGTAATGCGGCCGGAGTTGAGAGCTCTTTCGCCTTTTGTGGGCTCGACGAGACGGGGTGTTTTTAAATTAGCAGCGTTATAATAAAAGTTCTTGTTGGCTGCCAGGATACGTACCGAGGTTCATTTTAATATTAAGTAAACAAGAAAGTGAACGTATTATGTAATACGCGTGTGGTTTTCCAACGTGATGGGAGTGAAGTAAATATTTTTATTTACAGTACGCAAAAATATAAAAGTAGTTTAAAATATTTTAACAGATAAGGAAATCTTAAAAAAGACATTTAACAGATAAGGAAGCTTAAAAATATATAATTGTTATATTTACTAACATTATTAAAAATATTTTCATTCATTAATTAGATTATCGATCTTTTAATTCTTATATGAAATATATAAAGTAATAAACTAATACCTTAAGGCCAATTTCACCAACGTCTATTAGTGTTAAAACAGCTTGTTAAAATTCCATGTCTCCTGTTTCATTCATATGAAAAACGAAAAAGGTAACGCGATACTAATTCGAGCATTAACTTTAACAGTCTTTGGTGAAATTGGGCCTAAGCCTGTTAATCGCTTGTTTATAATATATTGTGAGGTGTGCCTGCCCTTTCACGACTAATTCATATACGAGTACGAGAAAAAGAGAAATTAAATGATTAATTATAAACAGATATTAACCTTAACAGGCTTTAGAAAAATAGGCTCTTAGTTTATCAATTAAAGTTTTAGCAATTGAATTAACAATTTCAATGGGTTAGCCCTTATATTTTATAGAAAGTATGCAATGTCTGAGAAATTCCCTAAACCTTTACCCCACGCATAACAAAGGAAACCCAACAATATATTATTAAATAACCAAAACAATTTATGTAATTAATTAAGTATTTGAGTTCGGTTTCACCAACCTAAGCTAAGTGTCCCTTTTTAGGGTTCCGTACCCAAACGGTAAAAACCCGTTTTTCTCTCTAATAAAAAAAGTCTCAGTAATAGGGTCCTGACCCTATTACTGAGACTTCGATGTCTGTTAGTCTGTCCGTCTGTCCGTCTGTCTCCAGGCCATAACGCAAGAACGGTAATAGCTAGAGAGTTGAAATTTTCACAGATTATGTATTTCTGTTGCCGCTATAACAACATATACTAAAAACAAAATAAAATTAATATTTAAGGGGAGTTCCCATACAACAAACGTGATTTTTTTGCTCTTTTTTGCTCGATATCGATAATATTTTCACAAAATCCTCAATTATATGTGTACCTACTTTATAAATTAATAATAAAATTAAAATTTAAGCCCCCTTAAATTTTAATTTTATTATTAATTTATCTTTAGGCTCCCATGCAAAAAACAAAAATTTTGGCTTTTGCTCTATAACGGTACGGAACGCTACCTGCGCGAGTTCGACTCGCACTTGGCTGATTTTGTTATTGTAACATGTAGGGTATGTAGGGCAATGCTTTACGCATCCCCGGCGGATAGGGGATACCGGCTGGGGTATGTGGGACTCCCCTGCGTAGGGTCTACCCACTAAAACCTCATGGTGCTCCAGTCCTCGCTTAAGGCAGAGTTGCGGGTACGATATAACGTACCGGCGCGGCGGTGGTGGCGGTGAAATTACTTAAATAAATACAGGGTGTAATAAAACTAAGTGATAACTTAGGGTGTGTATAGGTTACCTTATATTGAGTGCGCTGCGAAAGAGTAACTTTTTTTTTAACTTTTGTATGGGAAAATTCATGACGTTCCGCGCTCGGCATACAAATCACAAAAAAAGGGATCTTTCAGCGCTGCTACTTTTACAGTGAACTTTATTTAAGAAACACATACAAACTCTAAAGCAGGGGTCACCAATAAGTTTCACTCGGGGTCCGTTTTAAGAAATGAACCTTCGCGGTCCACGCATTTTATAAAAAAAAAATATTTACAAAGGTATTTATTTCCATCTATGAGAAAAGTGGCAATTTTTGTTGCTACATAATTATCTGTCGGAAGTTTGGAGTGAAATTGGTGCAAACATCTCCAGGATTTAATGTATTGACATTAAATTCTGGAGATGTTCATCTGTACTTATGTCAAAACCGAAATTAATTTTTAACGAAAACATGTCCGAAGTTGAAACTTCGGACATGTTTGGTCCGCACACAAGGAGTCAGCGCAGCGCCGCGGCGCAGCGGTCCGGATGCGGGCCGCGGTCCGCCATTTGGTGGCCCCGGCCCTAAAGTATTATCACTTAAATTTATTACTCCTTGTATTTTGTTCCACGTATTATAGTGTAGATGTATTTGAAAATTATATTTTTGTCGAAGGGCCACATCGCTTGCTCGCCTTTGTTTCTCTATTCCGCTAGGTATATTAACTTTATGGTCGTGACTGTCTGTCTGTCTGGGGTTGACATAACTCGACCAAACTACGTCAATCCGCCATCTGTCTATGCATCAACTTCTCTGATAGTATTATAATTCTTCATTTCAGATTGATATTGCTCCTGGGTGCTCTGGCTGCGGTACTTTACTCAGTGCATATTCTGGTCAAGGACTACCAGGCGCTGACGGCATCTAAAGTGCTAAAATTACTATTCAAGAGAGAAACGGATGATCGAGAGAAGCCGGTAAGTTTGCTCCTTATTCTACTTGACTCTAGAGCCGTGGTCCCCAACCTTTTTTTTCATACGGGCCACAAACATAACATCTTGGTCCTGGTGTCACAAAAAATTTTTAGGGTTAAAAAATAACGTTCTTCAAAATTAACGATTTAAAAGTGGAAAAAATTCCACGTCTTTCACGACGATTTTACATTATTTTGCCGGTGGGCATGAATTTCAAAATGGTTTAACATCACGCGGGCCACAGATAAAATCCCGGCCGCGGGTTGGGGATAGCTGCTCTAGAGACTAAGAATAGTATAGAAAATATCTAATACTTAGAACTACATGGTGTAACAAAAATAAGTGATAATACTTTTGGGTGTGTACATGTTCCTTGTAGAGAGTTCACTGTGAAAGTAGCAGCGCTGAAAGACCAATTTTTTTTTCACTTTTGTATGGGGAAACTCGTGACGCTCGGGACCTTGCCCATACAAAAGTGAAAAAAAAATCGTCTTTCAGCGCTGCTACTTTCACAGTGAACTCTCTACAAGGAACACGTACACACCCTAAAGTATTATCACTTATGTTTGTTACATCCTGTATAAGAATCTTGTAGAACTAAACTGCCGTCATAAGCATAAACAACGCAATCGACATTTTTTACGAAATTGAGTTATTAGTATATTCGGAATCGCTGAAACAAGATCTACCAGGATCAATCACTCGTTTTTAAATATCTTCTATAGTTTTCATTTTATTGTTAGTCATAAACAGCGTATGTGATATTTTCCAAACTTATTACTAGTAATATACAACATAAGCAAACATGCGTTTCTTATGGCTATTTTACTTAGAATTTCGAAGTATGAAATACTAAGCATAATCAACGCATGTGTGACAGTTGCGTTGTTTATGTCTAGGAAATGCACAATTGTGATGCTTATGTTTAGCAAAGATAAGGGAATTATTTACATTTAAGTTGCACATACAGTTCGACAAGGCTTTAAATGAACGTGGCAAGAAAAGGAACTAACGCTTCTATCATACAAAAACGTCATTTTTGACAGTTCTCCTTTACCAGCAGCGCCCATTGACATCATTGACATAAATATATGTGAATGATATAAAGCCTTGTCGAACTGTACGTTCAATATGAGTAGCAAAGAATGATAAGATCAGCTCACATGCATTTATTTTTTTTGTAACCGAACAAAACAGAAAACAACTTTAAATAGATGCATAGCAATCCATGAACCGGTACATTATTGCTTAATTTATTAGTTGTACTTAGTTTATCACAATCATTTTCATGGCAACTCTTAACCTAAGTTGCAATAAAATATGACTAAAATAATTGAGATCAGGTTTTCTTTGAGTAATAATATTATATTTTATTTATTTTTTGTACAACTTTTATTTTTTTGTCATATTTTAATACAACTTTTATTAGGTTAAGAATTGCCATGAAAATAATTGCGATAAACTAAGTACAATTACTAATAAATTAACCCTTAATCAGGCATAGTACGATTTATCAACCACCTAGGTAATTGGAGTTTTATAGTGATCTTTGTCTTTTTTTTAATTCATAAAACCTTTTTTTGATTACTAATATTTGTATATTTCGTATGAAGCTAAAAATTTTTTACTAAACAATTCATTTTGGGAAAAATCATTATTCTAAGTGGTAATTGCCCTATGCCCTCTGGCGGTAGTATGATATGGACAAGTGTTTCCATTATACAAGAGATGATTTTGAAATAAAAATATAATTGTAAATTATTAGGTTTATTTTTAACAAAAATAACATTCTTTTAGTCGATACTACATGTGGTAAATACACGCTTACAAAACAGTAATCTTAGGTAAGTATTCAAAATTATTAAATTCTTGTGAATAGTTCACCACTTCATATGACAGAGAAAGAGATCAAAGTTCAAAGTATGCAGTTTCCTAAGTAAAAATAGGGATAATGGAAACAAAGTATAAAACGCCAGAGAGCTCCTTAACAGGCATAATACGACCACTTAGTTTTTGTCTTATTTTTAATATTTTTTAAGAAACAGTTCTTAGGTATACAATATACATTGTACAGGTAAAAATTAAGACCACACCATATTTAAAAATATTATTTTTTAATGCCAGTGCACATGGGGCCTGATTAAGGGTTAAGCAATAATGTACCGGTTCATGGATTGCTATGCATCTATTTAAAGTTGTTTTCTTTTTTGTTCGGTTACAAAAAAAATGCATGTGAGCTGATCTTATCATTTTTTGCTAGTCATATTGAACGTACGTGCAACTTAAATGTAAGTAATTCCCTTATCTTTACTAAGCATAAGCATCACAATTGTGCATTTCCTAGATATAAACAACGCAACTGTCACACATGCGTTGGTTATGCTTAGTAAATTAACATTATTGCAATCCATGTTTTCTAGTCATAAACAATTTTCCGTCTTTAAAAATATTAAAAATAACTAAATATGTAAATATAGCATCGCATATGCAAAGTTAACATGTAAAGGCACCAAACAAAATAAGAATATTTGGAATATTCCTGTTAGTTTCAAAGGGACAGTAAAAAAAAGGAATAAAACTTTAGGCGCGAATTACTCGAAAGCTGTCGCCATGCAGATGCGTTGATTATGATAAGGACGGCAGTAAACTATGTAGTAGAAATAACGCGGTAACCGTATATTTTCTGACGATGAAGATTGCTTGTTGTATGTAGATTCTATTTTTTACCCATAATAAAGGAGAATGGGCATTTTTTTGAAGCGTGATCTTTCCGCGGCCAAGACCAATAATTCTATCTAATTTATATTTGCAGTATGCTATTAGACTAGATTAGACTATAGCAATATAACTATTTTTTAAGTCACTAAAATTGCTGTATAAATATATATACTGTAAGATGCAACGAACCAATTTTTACTAAAACTAAGACCTAATTTCAAAACTTTATTAAGTTAATGCAAGCGACATTTACTTCAGTAAAATGGAGCAGGCATTACTCCCTATGGACGAAATGGTTTTAGCAAAAGGGACCTTGGCTTGTCTCCAAAACTTAGATCCATTATCATATTAGACTTAGTACAGTGGCGTTTAAAATATCCTTTTAGACCGGTGATTCTAGGCCCTAGAATCTAGGGTCGTACTCGTACTTTGATGCGACTCTTGAATAGATAATATATTATGAAAGGTCTATTATCTGTAAATTATTGTCATTGATCGAAATGTACAAATTACTTTGGCGATATAATAATACAAAGTAATTTGTACATAATTATATAATTTGTGGTTAATTATATAATAATAATATACAAATTACTTTGACAGTAATTTAATGAACACTTCGATCTATTTATTACAATTTACAGTTAATGGTCCTTTCGTATAATCTATCTATCTATAATAAATAAAAATGGTTTTTTAATCTTGTTAGTCTCGCTATAACTGTAAATCGGCTGAACCGATTTCGCTAATTTTTGTCCTTAAGTATTCGTGGAAGTCCAATGAAGATTTATACGGTGAAATATTTAAGAGTTAAGTGATACGAAGTTAATCGAACGGGTCATTAAGTGATCACCGATCAGTAAAATCTGTAATCACGTGTATAGTTAGTATTAAAATTAAAACCAGATTTTGTTACGAAAATAATGAAAGTAATTTTAAGTCGGTGTGATACAAAATAAGTAACTCTATATCTTTTTATCATGTAACTTTATTAATGCATTTCCTTACATAGTAGGATTACCATTCGTAGATAGGGTCACAATTTATGGTCAGCAGTAAGCTATCTGATGGGTCATCAAGTCGGGCTTTCGACCCGATCCTGTCACGTTCTTTCCGGATAAAAGGGTTCCAACGATAATTTGTTTTTTACAACCACTCCGTTTTTACGCACATGTGGAATGTAAATCATATTATTTTCTTGTCTGCATAAAGGAGGTGAGTTTCCTTAAGTCCATTTCAGGTCGGCTATCACAACAATGGTTAAAGGGTTTCATACCTTCAAAAGAAAACACGTAACCCATAAAATGACTTGGCGGTCGATCGACAGGTCCGTTCGTCCTTTTGTTGCGTCTGTATTCTTAAGCATTTTATCTCGAGAACGTTATATGAAGTAATAGAGATTAAATTATTACTTATTGTAAAGTCCATTAAAGCTGTGAAAAAATCAAAATAATGTTTAAGTTAATTTAATAATCAAAGGTCGTGTTTTTCCTGAAACAACTTAAATTTCCACATTCCCGAGGGAAATAAAAAACAAAGGGACTTTTAATAATCATTGATAGCCTAAAACGATTGAAAAGTAACGTAGAAAATATAAAACTAGTATCTCGACTTTAGTTTAAGTTGTCGTGCATTTATTTTTATTAGGACCTGTTTCACCACTTCCTGATAAGTGCCGAATAGGCAATTCACCACTTAATTTGACAGATCAAGTATGGAGAATCTGTCAAAAAAGTTGTGGATAACCTACTCGGCACTTTATCAGAAAGTGGTGAAACAGGCCCTTAATCAATAAAATGTACCTATCTCTAACAATCTTTCCCCAGTCTAAATAATAAACAGGTTTTTATTTATATTTGATGTTTCATTTTCTTAATTTCAAACATCTCGCTTTATGAATCACAAGGAATTTCCGTATTTAACTTGCCTTTCCTCGTAGCTTGGTTCGTTTGAAAAGAGAGAAAAGTCGAATTCGAGTGCAGCCTGATCAAATAACGTCGAATTACTGCGCTTCGAATTCCGATACAATAGATTTGAACACACATTTTCTGGGCATAAAACTTGTTCTAACGCGAACGGCTAGGCTGTACTTTTAGGTACCTATATAATGATCAGTTAACAGCTTTAATGTAATGAACATTTTGACAAGGCATTGTCTTTGTCTGCCCGTCGAGTAAGCATCCTTTATATGTACTTATAGCTACTGATGTAATTAATAAACCTACCTATAGGTAGGTTTATTAATTACATCGGTTATTATAACGGTATACATTACGGTATACCGTTATGATACACCTAGAATTGTACGTGTAAACCCACTCATGGATTTATAAATGGTTTTTAGTTTTAAAATTGTAGGCCTGACACAAGTACTAGGACTTTAATTCGTCAGAAGTCGGAAACATTTTTATGAATATCCATTTCCCTGGCGTACGTAAAAGAACACATCATGTTCGAGACTGTATTCGCACATAGGTTTTCGCCGCTGGCTCAGATCGGACTCGAAGACCGAGGCTACACCGGTAATCTTGCAGAGCGGGGGCGTAAATAAAACACACGAGAGTCGAGGAGAACATTGCTCCCGAAACGCACCTCGCTTACCTGGCTCGGGCGAATGCCATATAGTAAGCCGCTCCGATTCGCATGTTTTCTGTCTCACTTTTGCTATCGGAGACGGCTATTTTCCCCCTATTTTCCCCATTTTCCGTGAGCCAGGTAATTAAAACGCGTTTCGGGAGATTATTTATTCATCGTTCCACAATATGTACCTTAATCTAAGTATCACCACTTATATTTTAACGTAATTATAGCTAAGTAAACATAAAAGTTAATAGAATTTGCACATTTTTACACATAATTTTCTTAATATTTTCCAAACTACATATGTTACACAACTAATTTTTCCTGTATTTATTAGATAACTTATTAACTTATTAAATTAACTATATTTTATCTCTTAGGGAGCCACAGATTTAACGTAATTCACTTTTTAAAGTCTATTTGTAAAAACACTGATTTGCACTGAGTCTATTTCTCACATTTCACTTTAATTAGTTTATATGCACTCACTATACGTTTTTCGGGAGCGAGGCCGCTGTCCTCAACACATCAAGTAATGCGCCCACACACAACACAAAGGCCTACCTCATAAATGCCCAAAAGCATTTTTCATTACTGTATCAAAACTACAATGTTACTTTAATAAAAGGGAAAATGAAAAGTTCATTTCGGAATGGTCTCGCTTATTTTGCGAGTGTAGTTCATTTTGAGTGTGTGATAATAATTTGGCTCGTTCTGTGCAGATGCCTAGGGTGAGATGGGGTCAGATGCTTCGCTATGATCCTGTGCAGTGCGCCCGGTACCTCTATTGTGCTCTTGGCTCGCAGCCGGGGGACAATGGGCTCCGTCGAGGTCTCATCAGCATGCTCGAGTGAGTACAACGCCAAATTGAAAAAACAAATTTTCTACGTTTATTTTCACTTTTGTGGGCCGTCCTTTTCACTTCATTTCATAGTTTGTTTCGTTTTTTGGCGTCCCGCTCTTTTATTTGATCACCGGGACTTTGTTGTCGTTGGTAAATAACTGGGGGTAATCTAAATATTTATTGTTTGGTTAATTTAATCGGCTGTGTCGCTATTCAAATATACATTACACATTGCAACAATTAATTGCTATTCAGTGTTATAAAATGATAACCGATTATTTATTAAGTATTTTATTTTAATTTATTTACTGAATAAAACATAAACAATGTTACATATTCAAAACAGTATTTAAAACCACTGATGTTTGTGTAATAATTATCAATTTATCACTATTACGATATTATTAAAATTAATTAAAAGTGTTCTCAACACCTTGCAAACGTATTTTAAAAAACGCTACATCGAAGTTTTCGAGCACCCTTTAGTTGAGAAACTTAAATAAAACACCCATCTTTAAAAGCTTATAAAGCAAAAATAAAGCACTTTTAAAGTTTAAGCGGGAAACTAGATAAGTGGCGTGTCTAGACTAAATAGAATACTAAGTTTTATGGTTCCGTACAGGTTTATTTTCATGTTAATACAAGGCAAGTGTATTACATTGGACAGGATAGATAAATGATGTTAATTCTACGTTCGTTTTAAAGACAAAATAAAGCCATTATCACTTTTACCCTAGCGTTAACTCCATACTATAATATTATAAATGCGAAAGTTAGTATGTAACGTCACGTCCAAAACGCTGAACCGATTGAGATTTGGTATGGAGGTACTTTGAGTCCCGGGAAAGGACATAGGATACTTTTTATCTCGGAAAAATGTACGGTTCCCACGCGATAAGCGAATTTTGGCACAACAGAGTTGCGAGCGTCATCTAGTGTCACTTTATACTCGTATTATCCTTTTGGCATTGGTCTCAGACATTATTTCTATATCGGTTGTATGCGTTATCACGGTCTTTTTATAATATATATTTTCATGTCACATATTTTTTGCAAGGTGCACCATCGCTATGCATTTCGAAAAACATAATATTATATTACACACGGTGCCATTCGTCAGTTCTGTTATACTTGAACTTGGCTTGACACGCTACCGCGAGTTTTGGTCTTTTGCAAGAAGCTCGTATTTTTAATATTTCACTTTTCTTTATAACAGTACCAATCTTCAATTGCTAAATTATTATGTAATTGTTGAAATTGAATATGACGTGTGATCGCAAAAATAGATATAATATAAAAAAAAATACTTTTATTTCAGGCTTATAATATTAGCCCATAAAATTTGTAATTATGTGTTACTAACATACACATTTACTTGTGTTGTTTAAATAGGTAAAAATGTTTTTTGTAATAATAAAGGAACCCTAAAAACAGGCCGCCGTGCAATTTTAAAGCCTCTCTTGTCTTTCAAGCTTATCAACTTTCTTGTTTACTGCTTTAATATAATAATTAATAATAATCAATTCGCACCTTCCCTTTATTTTGTTATAACTTCTTATAGTAGAGGAGGAGAGGGTGCTATTTTTGTAGTCACTCGAGCGTCATGGAGACCTAGTAGGTTTTGTACATTAGGTAAAGCTGATAAAAAAATAATAAGAGCGTTTTTTTTTTATTTTAGTGGTGGGTTCTGAAACTGCAGCCATTTTAAAGTTTTGAAAAAGAAAATATATTTAGAAAATTGCTTATTTATGTCAGTTATAAATATATTTTAGACAACAAGGACTAAATCACTTAGTTTAATGCAAAATAAAATATATGCGAAGTTTAGTTAGGAAAATATGAAGGTTTATTTATTTATAATTTAAAATGTCCCTACAGGCTTACCTTAACTTTGAATCGTCAGTGCTTTTTATGGAAGCTTCTTTGGGGCATACTAAACATCCCCTATCTTAATCTGACAGATCGGATGACATTTTAATAAGTATTCAAAAAAAAATTTTTTTAACCCACCACGTGAGAAATCTGATTCCTATACCATGATAACTAGACACATGTCGGAAGCCTATACAAGCTTAATCTGATACGCTCAAGCTACTCCCGAAATCCCCTCTTCCCCTCCACTACTATTAGTTATTAGGCACAGACAATATTTTTTATTAGTATAGTGTAGTTATACTTGAGTATACTACATTAATTATAGGCATTCAATTCCAAATTGTGAGCTATCTTAAACACAAAATTAAATATCTGTATAGTATTTTTAACAAAAGCTCAAAATCAATTTGTATTTCAAATTATATAGCGATTAGTGACAACTGACAATATACAGGGTGCAATTAAACCTTCCTGCCAAATTTTGATATATTGATCCTTGTTAAAAATAAAAATACACGTATTTTTTCTTTTATAGTCACTCAGTACTAAAATGTTGAGAAATAGCTTCCGAAAGTTATCCTAAAAAACACTACAATTAATGGACACGATGAGTCGGCCGCGCGTGACGTACCCCCGCGCGCGCGCCTCATCCCGCGTCACCCCCTCTCATTCTCCCGAGCCGCGAGTGGCCATTCTGCAACGATTTTAAATGGGATAAAATATGTAATTGAAAAAAAATAACAACCAATTTTTTTTGGTCAAATGGACTCTCCTAATGATACCTAAGCCCTGGAAAAAATTTGGCAGGAAGGTTTAATTGCACCCTGTATTATAGTAGACGACGTCTGCAACTCCGTTGCACGCGGGAACTGTACATTTTTCCATGATAAGAATTATCCCATATTCTTTCCCGGGGATTCAAAGTATCTCCATACCAAACTTCAGCAAAATCAGTTTCGGCATGAAAACGCGTTACAGGCGGACAGATAGACTGTCGCATTTAAAATATTAGTATGGATATGGATTTACACACTGAATTAAAAACATGCTTCGCGAGATTTCAGCTTAGCTTAGTTTTGGAAATGTATGCGATATGCTCGCCAGGTAAAGGTGCTTCGTTTGAACAACGATACATGGAAACAACAGGAATTTTTAATTGGAAAACGAAAAGTTGTTGACTTACGAAACCAAAAACGAATAGTGTTCTTTGGGCTAAACAAATAAAATTTTAACTAACTAGTAATTTGAGTAGCTACTTTAATGCGACAAGTTGCTGTAACAGCTCTCGCATTAGCTTTGTCACACTGTGCCTTTTTTTTGTTCATCAAGGGTATGCGTTATAGCGCAGTCAACAGTGCGCGTGAGGCATGCCAGCGACGCACGACACTGCAACTGAACAAAATGACAATATTATTGAATGCGCCAAAACGAAAGTTGAATGAAAGAAGATGACGAAAATTGAAGATGAAATTGCATAATGTGGACATAGCTACTAAGCTTCCCTCGGCTATTTTTGACGAGCTGATATTTTCGTTATTATACTGTATGTGCGCATACACAAGAATATTTTTAAAATGTTTCTTAGGAAAAAGCAAAACTCGTGACTATTATGCTGCTATTTTTGGTCTTAACTTTTTGTTTTAATTTGCCATTGAATTAGTTTGAAATTAATATTGAAATCTCCAAGAGGAAGTCGAATTTCTATTGTTAATTGACTATTGTATTAATTGAATTATTTTTAAGCTTTCGTGGGTTGGTATTGAAGTCGGTTCTATTTTAAGTTAATCCTTCGATCGGGAATTCCAAGAATTGCTATTGTATTCTATAATTATTGTTGTCGCGATCACCGGTGCTCGTACGGGGCTTGATGGGTTAAAAAGAAAGATGTAGAAAAAATCGGCCAAATCCGAGTTGGACTTGAAAAATAGGCAAAAATTGTGTTTTTTTTTTGTATGGGAGATTAAATTATTTAGTTTATAAATTTAATTGCATTATCAATTATTATTAATGTATGAATATTACAAAATATGAGTATTTTGTGAAAATTTCAATAGATGTAGGTAATTGAAGCTAGACTGTTGCCATTGTAGCAGTACCTACAAAGTACCTACACGTTCGTCGTGGAAAATTGAAACATAGAAGAAAATCGTTCTGCCAAGAACGTACGTTCGAAATGACGAGAGAAACCGTCCGTGTATATTAAGTGCATTTGCACCGGACATTAAGTAGCCCTGAAAAGGACTTTTCAGGGCTACTTAATGTCCGGTGCAAATGCACTTAATATACACGGACGGTTTCTCTCGTCATTTCGAACGTACGTTCTTGGCAGAACGATTTTCTTCTATGTTTCAATTTTCCACGACGAACGTGTAGGTACTTTGTAGGTACTGCTACACCATTATTGATAACAAGCAAAATTACAACATGTTTGTTTTGTGAGAATATTTTACTTATTTTGTTTTAAGTATTGGCATTTTGCTGTTATAGCAGCAAAATGTATACACAATCTGTGAAAATTTTAGCAGTCTAGCTATCGCCTGGAGACAGACAGACAGAGGGACAGACATCGAAATCTTAATAATAGGGTCCCGTTTTTGCTCTTTGGGTACGGAACCCTAAAAAACGATGTTCATTTTTAGGGTTCCGTAGTCAACAAAGAACCCTTATAGTTTCGGGCTGTCCATCCGTCAGTCCGTCTGTCCGACCGTCCGTCCGTAAAAAAATAATTAAAGTACCTCCCCTACACATCAAGCGGGGATGATTTTTTTTATTTCGCCTCAACCCCACCGTGTGGGGTCTCGTTAAAATATAGTTTTTTTTTATAAATGTTAGGAGTATTCGGAGATCATTATTTTTCTGATTTAGGGATCCATTTGTGAAATATAAAGTTTTAAAGTGGAAAAAATCGTTAGAGTCCAGTGTTCCCCCCTTCTACCAGCTAAACGGTTGCTTCAGGAAATGTGAAAAAAATTCACGGCAGTAGGAACAACGCTGAATTTAAAAGGAAAACTATCAGGGCTAAGAAAACTTCATAAGTAGTAGATCAAGTAAAAAAATGTATTCGGGGAAGTATAAAGGAACTTTTCGTTCAAATTCCGTTAAACGTAACTGAGACGATGTTGTTAGTACTTGTAGACACGTTATAATTGTACATTATTCGACCATTAAAAAAATACCAAAACTAGCGGTAATACGGAACCCTATATTGCGCGTGGCCCGACACGCACTTGGCCGGTTTTATTTTTATTAATGTAGTAGGTATAGTACGGAAATTACTGCTGGCGGGATCAAAAATATTCTTTTCAAAGTTTCATTTTCTCAAAGTAATGTCAACATTTTCTAAGAATTGAGTATTGACCCAAGCTGTTCCGCGTGGGAATATCTAACCGTCTGAAGAATTTGTAATCTAATTTAAGTTTGTTAGAGTATTCGTTTAAAGCATGATGAGATACTTTATGAATTTAGTTTTATTAGCTTAGCTTGGTTGCACTAATTTACTTTAACTAAAATGAACTGTCGAATCTCTGGTTAAAGTCAATAATGGACGCAATATTTGACGATACTCGTAACCATATCCGTTCAATTTTGCTCGGTTAAAGTTGAAGTTTTTGGCATAAGGCTCACAGTGTATAAATTATAATTTATACACTGTGAGCCTTATGCCAAAAACTCCAACTTAAATGCAATTATTCAAACATATCAAAGAGAATATAATCACTACGTGAAACATATGATTTTCTAGCAAAATCAAGTTCATACGTTAGGTTTTTTAAAAGAAGTTTTAAAAAGGAGAAGATTTATTGGTGCAGCTGGCTTTACGCTTGTATTAAGATCCTGGAGATTCACTAATAAGGCTCCAACAGTAATCTGCCAGCATAATAGGCCCCCATATTGGAAAAAAAATTCAGCCGTATTTTCATGAAAGCGGTTCCCATGTTCATGGCTAACTGATCCCATAATTTCGGGCAAAAAGTCCAAGTGCGAATTAAGTTAATGTCATATAACATTCCTTTTTATTATAAAGTCCAACATCAGTTTTATTTTTGGCGAAAGTCAGCGGATTTGTTGAGACCGAGAAAATTCTTTGTCACATCAATAAAACCTTCCCCTGCTTGTTTTTCAGTATAATTAAGAGTAAGTTAATGTAAAATATGAATCTTCGATCGGCTTTCTTATACCCTACCTACGAATAGGATTTGATTTTGACTTTGATTTTCACCTAACTAAGCTTTGGAAACTTGCTAGAGAAATTGTAAGGCAGGACTATCTTTGTTCAAGTGTTTTACAAAAATATTTATAAAGCCTCATGTTGTGTTACGGGGGCAAAATAATTAAGTCGGGCTCAACCAATGAACCAAATTTAACAATCTTATGTCCCGGTACGAGTGACTTTCGTGTTGGCCAGATTTTGGCGTAAGTTCGCTAAAAATGTAACAAATAAGTTAGGACTGGTAACATTCACGCATTTCAAATAAAATTTCATCAATTAAAATAACGTATAAAGTAAGTTTTGTTTATAAAATAATCTTATTTTCGAAATACCAGCTACATAAACATCAAACTTACGTCTACGTTACAGAAAGTTTGAATTCGTATTTCTCAGTTTCTAGATGTGATATCGAAATAAAATGCCTACATATATTTATTAGTAGTCAACCTCGATAAGAAAAGATATGTACCAAATCAGATTTTTTTTAGTGTTGAGTAGTGTTATTTTTTTTCTGTCAATGTGTATGGATAATTCATTTTTAGGGTTACGTAGTCAACAAGTAACCCTTATAGTTTCGGTCTGTCTGTCCGTCCGTCTGTCTGTCCGGAGTTTTGCTCAGAGACTATAGGACCTACAAAGCTGTAATTCGGCATGAATGAACATAATATATTAATAATGCCGACAAAATCCCTACACCCACCCTCCCCCCCTTGTACCAGCTAAACGGTTGCTTCTGTAAGTGAAAAAATCACGGGAGTAGGAAATATGCTGAATTTTAAAGACTATAAGAAGACTACATAAGTTATAGTGTGAAACACGTTATAAATGTACATTCATTTACTATACAAAAAATATCAAAAACTAGCGGTACTACGGAACCTTATATTGCGCGTGGCCCGACACGAACTTGGCCGGTTTTTGAGATAACACGCTCATCAAACTTGCTCTTCAATAAATCGATTGTAACGTTTGCTGTGTGGCTTGTGGCACCGTCCTATAATAATTGAAACCTCATCTGTCCAAGTCCACATCTTCTAATTCGGGCCAAGAATAATCCATTATCATGGTCAACTGCCAGTCTACTAGGACGAGAATTACGATCGAAAATCGGAGTTAATGCTCTTAAAGTAGCGGCCACCGACTCAAAATTTCTGCAGTACCTAAATTTTTAAGATTTGCAGACGTTGTTCGTTCGTGTACTTCACCATGATGAAAATGTTAATGTGTCTACTGAATAAACTGATAGTGACACTTCAATGTTAAGTGAAAGGATGCGTCCACAAACTTAACTCAAAATTGTCAAGTCCTTATTGGTCATTGGAAAACCCTTTGTATATCATGTAATCTATACTTATTATAAAACAAAGTCGCTTTTTTTTCCCTCATGTCCCTTTGTTCCCTTTAATCTTTGAAACTACGCAACGGATTTTGATGATTCTTTCAGTGTTAGATAGCCCATTTATCGAGGAAGGTTACAGGCTATATTTTATCACGCTAAGATTAATAGAAGCGAAGAAATAGAGGAAAATGTGGAAAAAAACGGGGAAAATTATTTGAAAGGGCTAACTTGAACGCGCTAATCTCAGGAACTACTGGTCCGATTCGAAAAATTCTTTCAGTGTTAGATAGCCCATTTATTGAGGAAGATCACGCTAAGACTAATAGGAGAATGTGGAAAAAACGGGGGAAATTATTTGAAAGGGCTTATCTCGCGAACTACTGGAGCAATTTTTATGTTATTTGGCACAGATAAGAAGTAGACCACATGAAGGATCGTGATAGGCTATCGATTTTAATCATTTGCGACGCCGGGGCGGGTCGCTAGTGGGTAATATTTATTACAATAAATAATTGAACTTAAATGTTGTTCTTTTTAATTTGTAGAACACCTGAATTTAAAACATTTCACAAAAATGTTATTCATAGTAGGTGCTAAAGAACTGAGGGACAAAATATAAAATAAAATTATTTACAACATGTTACAATTTGGCGTCCATTTTTTTGTGTAGCCCGAGGCATTATTCATGAATGTTTGATAGTAAAAATTTTTCAATACTCAGTATACCTACCGTACAGGCTTTTGAAATATTATTTTATTTCTTTGTACCTGCACATTTGCCCGCACGTTCGAGGTCCAAAAAATGGAATGAAAGCTCGCACCCTTTTATTTGAAACAAATTAAATTATAAAGTACTATTATACTGTACTCGGCGAAACATGGCGGTAGCGGTCATTGACTCCCTGTCAAAAACTTGTCGTTTTCTATAACTTGTGATAAAGCCACGATTGACAACATCTGCCACTTCATTGTCAATCGTGGTTTATATAGTAAATGACAAGTTTTTGACAGGGAGTCAATGACCGCTACTGCCATGTTTCGCCGAGTACAGTATAGCTCGCAACTGTTGCGCAGAAATTCTTTTATCGCGTGGGAACCGTATATTTTTCAGGGATAAAAAGTAACTAAAAAGTATCGCATTTACAAGTGAAAAAACTTAGCGATAACACTTTAGGGCTTGTATGTGTTGATAGTTCAAGTTCATTGTGAAAGAAGCAGCACTGAAAGAGCAATTTTTTGCGATCTGTATGGGGAAGCGCCCCAGCGTCATGAATTTTCCCATACAAAAGTAAAAAAGTTACTCTTTTAGCGCTGCTACTTTCCAGACACACCCTAAAGTATTATCACTTAGTTTTGGTACACCCAGTACAATATAAGTATGGAATGTTGGATACGTACAAGTAAATTAATTTTATTCTGTTTGTTACAGCTTGGCTCCAACAGAAGCGGATCGAGAAGCTTACGAGACGTTTAAGTCGGCTTTCATTCTAGGACGATCCAAACAATCTTTAGATGTATGCACCAAAGAATACCACTTATGTCCATTTAATTTTAACGTGTTGCTGCACATAGTACAGTATTTGTTAAAAAATAATTAAAGTTTATTATCTATAATACAGGATGTAACAAATCAAAATACATTTGGGTGTGTAGACGTCCCTTGTTTACTTTTGAAGAGTTACTTTTTTACCTCGGTTGGGACATTTCTCTTAAAAACATAGGAGTCAAAATATACATCTTTCAGCGACGCTACTTTTACACTAAACTATGTAGAAGTAATAAAAATTATATAACATACTTACATATCCTAAAGGACTTTGTTTTGTTACATCCTGTATAAAATTGCGAGAAGATAGCCTGTAAACGTAGGTAGTCTTAACTCAACCACTGAATACATAATATTATATTAGTACAAGAGTCAATACTCAACTAATTTCAAATCAACTACGAACACTGGATTCATTCTCAACTCGGCATAGTCACAACTGCGGGGCTAAAATGCTCACATTTAGCAATTCCACTCAATCAATTCACAAAATGAATAGTCAAAACTGTCAAACTCGCGAATGTCAATTTTAAAAAATGAATTTTATTATGATCATATTATGATTCATAATATGACTCTCCAAAGCGACCGTTTTAGCCCCGCAGGGCACAGTCTTTGGTAGATAGTCGTATTGAATAAGTTACTCGCTTAGTAGTATTAGACCAGAAAATAAAGACAAGTAAATTGTTATAATATTATGGTAGTTATCTGATTGCTTATGTAAACAACCTGGATTGTACTATCAGAGAAGTTCATACCCACTACATAGGTGGACCTACGTAAGGTGATCACAGGTAAAATTCAATTGACATAATCCAACCAGTAATTGACGCAGGTCCTTCAACTGCCTATGAGTAAATTTCCTCGATGGTACATCCTTATTTGACGACCTCCGTGGCTTAATGGTTAGAGTGTGTGGCAACTCAAGCCGGGGGTCGCGGGTTCGAATCCCGCCGACGGAACAAAAAGTTTTTCAATGTTCCTGGGTCATGGATGTGTATTAAATATGTGTATGATATAATAAAAATCTTAAATATATGTATAGTATAAAAGTATTAAATATATTTCCGTTGTCTGGTACCTGTAACTCAAGTCCTTCAGGTACTTAGCACGGGGCCAGACAGACGTGGTGTGAAGCGTCCATAGATATTATTATTATTATTATTATTTTTGCAATAATAAAAATATTGTAATAGTGCCAAACTACGAGACGTGAGAATAATTTTGTCCATCATTATTTTGTGCCTCGACCTGCGTAGTTGGCCTGGTTTCAATGTAACCGGCCACCGTCTCCGAAACCGGTGTGGGAGCTATTATTATAATTTACTAGATGACGCCCACAACTCGTTGCGCCAAAACTCTTTTATCGCGCGGGAACCGTACATTTTTCCGGGATAAAAAGTAGCCTATGTCCTTTCCCGGGACTCAAAGAATCTCCGTGCCAAATTTGATTAGCGCGTTCAAACAAACAAACAAACTCTTCCCAATTCTATACCTATTAGTATAGATTTGGCCCTTATTATTTTATTGAAGTGACTAAATAAGTACCTATTTTACCATGGCAACGTCCATCGCTATCCCGTCGCACAAAGTTACAATGGTCGCCGTCAGTCTCGAGTTGTTAGTTATTTACTAAAATTATTTATTCAACAAATGCACTCATCAATATAAAAAGTAGCAGAAGCCGATTCTCAGACCTACTGAGTGCATATAAAATTAAATCAGTAAAGCCGTTTCGGAGGAATACGGTAGTCGGTAACTAACATTGTGACACGAGAATTTTATATAGATGTACTAATATTATAAATGCGAAAGTTTGTATGTCTGTTATCTTTTCACGCTAGAATGGCTGAATCGTTTGAGATGAAATTTGGTACTAAGATACTTTGAGGAAAGGATATTATACAATAGTTTTTGTTGCGAGAAAATGTACGGTCTCCACAATTCCCCTTCATTTAGTCTTCTTTATAACTTAAAAATATATATGTATAAGTATAGTATGTGTATAGGTACTTATCCATACTAATATTATAAAGCGGAAGAGTTTGTTTGTTTGTTTGTACGATCATATTGATCTACGATAATTTATAATATTGGTATTATAGTATCGCCGTCTCTAGTTTGACAATCTCCGCTTAATTTGAGGCAATTCAGAAGGTAACTAAATATAATGTGGGTACTGCCTATCCAATTGTTACTAATTTAGGTAAATGGGTTCGTTCAAGCAAAATTGCTTTTATATCTGTATTGTATGGTTAGATGGATAGGAACAATGTAGGGCCTTTATTCACTATGTATGAAAATAAACCAATTTAACTACAGGCCTTCAAGGATGTTTTGCGCATGGATGGCTTTAAGGCGACGCCTTGATAATTTGGCTGTAGCGATGCCGATTTTTCTCAGCAATGACTAAAGCTAAGAAATTGAAGTTCATTGTCAGTATTCATCATGTCTTTGTCTTTGAATTGCCCATAGCATAACACGATTGGACAACTTTTATAGCACAGAATAATCAATCGAAAAGACCTCTGTAAAAAAGGGATTCCTAATTTTCCAACAGAGGAGAGTGATTTAAGGTTCCAAAATTTGTACATAAATTGGTTCAAGCATGCACTTTAATTTGTGCATAGCTTATATGAAATGTATTTATGGTTTTTAAATTATGCGACAAAAACCATTTTGTCGCTTACGCCCTTTCCATTTTTTGCTGTTCCATTGCTTGTTTTCTATGAGAGGCCGGGCCGGCCTCTCATAGAAAACAAGCAATCTAAAACATATCCAACACGGTTTCTTACTTTAACGCTGCGTCACCTTAACAGGAGGACATTATTCCTAAAACAGCGGTTTTAGTTCTTATTTCTATCGGGTGCATAAAATCCCTGTAAGATGCAGTGCTGCGATATGAGTTAATTTTAGTTGCATAATATTAGTTTTTGAGGGTGATACCGCCCTGAAATTAGTAGGTCAATGTCTGTCAGTATGAATATCGACGTAAAGTACATTAAAATAACGTTCATATCAGCGCGCCTTGTACAGCGGCGGTTACGACGCTCGCCGCGTTCTTGATAGGGCGAAATAAGAGAAAATTATACTTTTCACATGGACGTGATTGTTCGATTAAAAATTCCTCGTAAGGCACTTTAGTGTAACTGATAATGTATTAAATATAAAATTTTCAATGCTCTAAGCTAAGCTAAGCCAACAGGTTAGGAAGTTTATAGAATATTTGCAGAAAAATCGATGACCACGTTACATTTTTTTTCTGAAAACCTCAATAATTTAGAAAAAAATCCTCGTGAGCAATTGAAGATTAAAGACCAGTCTACAACATAATATATTTTTTCGGTATTGTGCTTTAAGTTGCACCAGACTTTATAGAGGTTGAACTTAGACAAAATTGCCAGGTAGCCCCTTAAAATGAGCTCTCCGTCTCTACAAAAAGTACTGGCGATTCCTACACTCACATTCCTGTATTCCGTCCAACAGTAAAATCTATCTTGGTCCTCTCCTGAGCGCCGCAAACCATTTTTTCTTTGTGTACTTCTAATTTTAAATAAATAATATATTATATACCAAACTGGTAATAATCAGTGAATATTACAGACTATTTAGGTTTTTAAATTAAAATCTACTTCTTTTCATATTTTTTTTATGTTCTTATAATATATTCAAATTTGTTTGTACCTAATCTAGTTATTAAAATCAGCAACTTTTTGTTTTAATTTTTATATTTTAGTCAATTACTACTTCTGTAATCTGTTATAGCTCTAGTCTTAGAAATAAAATCGAATTTTAAACTTGTTTCATTTTTGTTTAAGTAATTCCTTTTAAGATTATTATAAGTTGTGCAAGAAAATTGTTTTATATTTTTTTCAGGCTAACATAATAATTAATATATTTAACCCCCATAAGGACATTGCGCCGGCGACCGCGACAACAATAGAATAACAATAGATTTCCAAGAATCCGCGATCGAAGGATTAATTATTGTTGAAATCCATCAATGCATGTAATAAAAATAATATGATTGCTACGTGAAGATGAAAACAGAAGTAAAAATATATACATTTTATCGGATTTCTACCTGCTAGAGATGGTTTCTTTCTATTTTGTGATAAATGATAATGTTTGTGTTTCTTCTATAATTGTCATTGCTATTCTCAGAAAAAAGGCGCTTTAAAATATTAATTTTAGCGCAAGGCAATAGATTTTTAGCATAAGAAAATTATATAGACAGACATGACATGACAATAAATAAAATACAATTAGAATTTATTAAAAAATAATGTCATGTATAAGCTGCAAATAGAAAATTTGCAGCAAGGATTTTACTATATAGGTTACATTACAGAATAATATTTAATTATCAGCAATGTTTCCTTTTCAGGATAACACCAATATTGCTATCTAGGAAACGACATAATGTTATTCAACGTGGTATCAATATCGTGGTAGCACACATACAAGTGATTTCTAAGAAAGGGTTTCTAGAAAAATAATGTTACAGCATGACCATGATTAAAGGCTCCATTCCACCGCGGCGCACTGTGCACGGCCACGCGCACGCGTGGACGTGCAGTGTGCACGGATCTATTTCTTTGACTTGAGTCAATTCGTGCGTAGCGTGTCCGTGGGTTGCAGTGGACACAGTCACATATATTTTCTTATAAAGCGAAGCTTGACGCACGTGCGTAGTCTCTCTGTGCGTCGCGATGGAATGGAGCCCTTATGATGGTCATTTATTTTTACAAAGTTGCCATTTTTACCAGACTTAAAAAAGACGGAGAGTATCAATTCGACGCATATGTATGTAATATTTGCAGAACTGCTATGTACTAGCCACTAGGTATTGTTCAACTCAGGGAACAGTGCAAGTTTAGTTAAAATCGGTTCAGTAGTTTTTGAGATTAGGGAATTTTAATTATCAATTCCGTACAAATTGAAGTCCGTTTCATATTTTTTTAAACTATTATATTGCAGTAGTAAGTGTCATAAAACGGAATATTTCTAATAGTTCTTAGGTTCATAATTAAACGGCATTATAAATCTGTATTTAATTAAAAAAACGTATGAAAACGCGATCACATTATTTTGTACTGCAAGTAAATGCATTTTTTTTTTCAAAATACTGCAGACGACAGACATTCTCAATACTAGAGAAGTACTCTAGCACTCTTGCATTTGGTTCTACAAACTGGTAACCACCCTCGGGCTTCTAGCCTTAATGCTTTCTTCAAAACTACGCGACCAAGCGACTGCGAAGCGGGAGCGTCAAGTTGTCAAATGGTTTTAAAAAAGAAGTTTAGTTCAAAACACACATTTGACAACTTGACGCAACTTGACGCAATTTTTTAACCATAAGGGCTCCATTCCACCGCGGCGCACGGAGAGATTACGCAAGTGCGTCAATCTTCGCTTTGTAAGAAAATATAATATGAATTATAAACCCACGGACACGCTACGCACGAATTGACTCAAGTAAAAGAAATAAATCCGTGCACGTCCACGCGTGCGCGTGGCCGTGCACAGCGTGCGCCGCGGTGGAATGGAGCCTTAAACATTAAAAATCTATATATTTACAGACCGACATCGACAGGGTTTTAAAATTTAAATCAACGTGGGCGAAGGCGCTGTCGGTAAAGGAGAACTGTCAAAAACTTGTCAAAAATGGGGCTTTTGTATGATGGCGATGTTAGTTCCTTTTTTCGCCACGTTCATTGAAACGCCTTGTCGGTCTATATTTTAAGTTTCTCCTTCACGCTTAATCAAGCAATTAATGTCATAGCAATGTTGTTCAAATAATAAACCATTTAAACAAGGCGCTTTCGTTGGTGTGTTATTAATTCACGGTAATTAATTTGAGGATCACCTCAAAAGAACTTTCCTCGAATCGTGGTCCATGCCGGGTCTCTAAACCTGCGCTTTGATATCAAAGGTATACAATATACATATAATATACCTTTGTGTATATACAAAGGTATAGAACGTACAAAAGATATTTCCGACAAAGTATTTATTAAGGCCCATTTTATTTGAAAGCACATTATACAACTGTTTAGTATAATAGCTTCGTTTACTTAATATCCGCACCAGACGCGGATCGTTCCTCATCGTGACAAGTCTGCGGCGAGCAAATTACCGGATCCCATGGGCGTACATTTTATTTGGAGCAATTTAGCCCTGACATTTCTGGATCATCTGTCATAAGATCGTCATCATCAGATATTATGTGGTCCTGAGGTTAAAGCGTGGTTCGGATGAGTTGGAAAAACGTTGTTTCCGAGTTTGGCTAACATCATGCAATCTCACCTGATTGTATCACAAGTAAGAAAATCCATGCCCATCCAGGTATATTGTAAAAAGTCGAGACTGCGCCTGATCTCTCGCCGGTCGTTCATCCATCTCACTGGGTTATAAAAGTAAAAGAAGAGAGTTCATCCACTTTGGCACTATAATAATGTATTTAAAAATGCAACGCATATACTCGTATTATAATAACGCATATCTATGGACGCTTCACACCACGTCAGTCTGGACCCGTGCAAATTATACCTGAAGAACTTGTGTTACAGGGACCAGCTAACGGAATATATTTAATATTTTTATACTATACATATATTTAAGATTTTTATTATATCATACACATATTTAATACACATTCAGACCCGGGAACATTGAAAACTTTTTGTTCCGTCGGCGGGATTCGAACCCGCGACCCCCGGCTTGAGCTGCCCACTCAACCGATCGAGCCACAGAGGTCGTCAAACACGTTGCAGTATGTTAATATAATATTTATTTTTATGAGCTGTCCCCAGGTATTATTATAAACTGCTATCTCAGTCTAACATAATAATAGTAACTTGATTGATAGAACTACATTGTTAAAACAATCCTACAAATATAGATAGATTGTTGAAGAAATTGAGTGATCAACAAAATAGCAGCACATCTTATTTCTGTGGACAATGTGCCATATTTGACTCAGATGGCCACCCCAAGCTTAATACATCAACGTCAGAGCAGAGAGGGGATAACAATATTTTTTAATCAAAATGGTGCTGAACAATATCATCATAATAAAAGCTGTTTTCCGTTTCTACGTGATCGTGTTATTTATAATCCATACTAGCGACCCGCCCCGGCGTCGCACGGGAATAAAATATATAGCCACTGAAAAAATGATTAAAATCGATAGCCCATCACGATCCTTCATGTGGTCTACTTCTTATCTCCAAATAACATAAAAATTGTTCCAGTAGTTCGCGAGATTAAACCCTTTCAAATAATTTTCTACATTCTCCTAATAATCTTAGCATGATAAAATATAACTTATAGCCTTTCTCAATAAATGGGCTATCTAACACTGAAAGAATTTTTCAAATCGGACCAGTGGTTCCTGAGATTAGCGCGTTCAAGTTAGCCCTTTCAAATAATTTCCCCCGTTTTTTCCACATTTTCCTCTATTTCTTCTCTTCTATTAATCTAAGCGTGATAAAATATAGCCTATAACCTTCCTCGATAAATGGGCTATCTAACACTGAAAGAATCATCAAAATCCGTTGCGTAGTTTTAAAGATTAAAGGGAACAAAGGGACATGAGGGAAAAAAAAGTGACTTCATTTTATAATAAGTATAGATTAATCCTTCGATCGGGGATTCTCGGAAATGCTATTGTATTCTATTGTTGTCGCGATCACCGGTGCTCGTACGGGGCTTGGTGGTTTGAATGCTACAATTCCAGTGTAAAATACATATTATAAAGAGGATCTTGAGAGGAGAGAGGGATAGAGTCCGCTTGACTCCGCTTTTACGAGCACGGTACCATTTCGGATCTATTCAAGAAACAAAGAATAAAGAAGTTCGGTATACAAAACCCAAAGTAATTACTTTAAAAGATTATATAAGCTTAAAATGATAATATACCTAACATACTTACAGATAATTAACATAACATCACATACAATATTTCTCTTCATCTGAATCTCTTAATTTTTAAGTAGGTTAAAATTACAAAGACAGTTGTGAAAGTTTTCTGAATTGTTAAGGGTTAAATTATTTTAACGTGTGTGTATAATAATAAATTAATTTCTGGTATGAAATCGCCTAAGCGTCTAATTTTAATAATGAATCGCGTGGATATAATTTCATTAATTAATATTCATAATTGCGGGTTACAATTGGCTCTAGCCACAGAGGATAAAATATTGAATATTTTGAGGCTTTGTAATCAATTCAAAATCAAAAATTAAATTATAATTCACGTCATCTGTTAAGTATGGCAAAAAAAGTACTGGAGTATTGTTGATTTGTCGTAAAAAAAGCTCTCGATTAAGCTGGCGGAATATCGGCGACCTGATTCTGCTATAATTCAGGGTTTCTCAAAGTGGGGTACGCGAACCCCTATGGGTTCGCCATTCGACGGCAGGGTGTTCGCGACAAGATTTACGTAATGGTGGATTGATAACTTGCAGGCACGCGCGGCACTCTTTTGGCACTTTACGTGTTTTATTACCTTTTATTCAAATAAAAACCTTATTTTCTCAACAGTTAATTTTATTATTTTCTTGGGGGTGGGGGGGGGGGATTTTATTAGGTACATGATATTGATACCATAATATGTATACTCTTTAAATTACAGTAATAGAAACGATAACTTAATAATTTTAATTTGGCCGATTTAATTAAATGCAGCATTTATGTAGGAGTAGCTTTCTTAAAGTAACCAAAAAATATGACAAAATGTCTCTTTCCTATAGTGCCCCAATGTGTGCTCAGTATTTTTTGTCTCCAACGTATTTAAAAATGATTTTGCATTTCAACTAAAGAAGTTTTAGATGAAGTGAGATAATTATGCTACCAATACTTACAATAACTTATAAAATAATGTTTGCAAATATAGATTTTATACATTAAACAATTATACATATGTAGAATACACATATAATGTTTTGTATGAACTTTGTAGGTTGGTTTTATGTGGGTTCATTCTTGTTTTTCTTATTGACATAATAAGATGAACTAAGTGGGTACATAAATATTTTCAGTGTATTTAGCAAAATAAAAACTAAATTACGAAAGAACAGCTTTATTGAGCTAGGTAGCAACCTAGCTCAATAAAGCTGTTCTTTCGTAATTTAGTTTTTTAATACTTATTCTGGACATAATAGTGGCGACGAAGTGTAAAATTTGTGAAAATGGATCGAAAATGCGTAAAATTTAGTAAATACAATACACAAACAGACAAGTGGGACAACTATATCGATAGACTAAAGTTTTGTTTTGAAGCAAATGGAATCATAGTGGACAATGTAAAACGTGCCAATTTTATTACGGTGTGCGGTCCACAAGTGTACGAAACATTACTGGCTTTAATTACTCCGCGAAAAGCAACCGATGTGTCATTCAATGAAATCATAGACATTCTAACCAAACATTATAGTCCGAAACCAAATGAGATATCTATGTCGTACAAGTTTTATAAACGCGATCAAAATCGCGGCGAATCCGCTGCCGAGTACATAGCTAAACTTCGACGGATAAGTGCTAAGTGCAATTTCAGCGACTTAGAACGAATGTTGCGGGACAGACTCGTGTGTGGCATGAAAGACGAGAAATTGCAGTACGAGTTGCTGAAAAAAGATAATCTTACTTACCAGGACGTAGTGGACGCCATGTTATCATCTGAAAGTGCCGTAAAAGACATGCGTATGATACATGTAGTGGAGAGCACCAGCTACAGTGGAGCGCAGGCGCCGTCAGGAGCAACCGCGCTGGCTGCTGCACCCGTTGGGTCGCCGTTGCCGCCACCGGAACCTATGGATTTGGATGTCAACGCACTGCGCCCCCGCCCTGCTCCGCGAACATCGGAGCCACCTACTGCAGCACTGCGGCCTGCTCCTCGAAATTCTTTTCGACTGTGCTATAGCTGTGGAGACAGGCACGGTGGCGAATGCCGTTTCATCAATACGACGTGTCGGTTCTGCAAGAAAGTCGGACACCTGGAAAAAATCTGTATGACCAAAAAAAATTCATACAAAATTAACTTTACGGAGGAGGAGAAACTGCAAATTTGAATGGCATCTATGCGGTACAAAGTACAAGTCGAGTGCCGCCTTTCATCATTCGGGTGGTGCTTGCAGGCGCGCCAGTTGAGCTGCAGGTGGACACGGGCGCGTGCCACACGCTGATCAACGAGCGCACGTGGCGCGCGGTGCGGCCCCGCCTGCCGCCGCCGCATCGCCTCCAACCTGCGCCACTGGCACTGCGCACGTGGACCGACACGCCTGTTCATCTGCTAGGGCGGATAGTGGTACCTGTTCGATACATGGACGCCGACCACAAGCTCCCATTGCTAGTGGCCAAGGGTACCGGACCCAACCTACTAGGGCGAGACTGGCTCGGTCATCTTGGCATAAGTATGAACATAAATTTTCTTTCTAATGGAGATTCTACTGCGCTGGAAAGTATTATCACTAAACATAGTGAAATGTTCAAGGACGGTCTCGGTACCTACCGTGTCACCATACATTTAAAACCAGGTGCTGTACCAAAATTTTTGAAAGCTCGCCGGTTCCATACGCTATTAAGGAACGAATAGAAAATGAAATTGACCGGCTAGTATCTGAAGGCGTCCTACGACCAGTGGTATACTCGGAGTGGGCAACACCGATCGTACCAGTTATTAAAAAATCTGGTGAAGTCAGACTCTGCGGGGACTACCGTAGTACCGTCAATGAAGCCACTGAATCAGATACCTATCCTATGCCTACAGCGAATGAGGTGTTCGCTGAGATAGGTGGCGGGAAATTCTATACAACACTTGATCTAGATCGGGCATACACCCAAGTTACTGTCACCGACGAGACATCAAAACTTTTGACTTTGAATACTTGCAAAGGACTGTATTCCGTACACAGGCTAGCATTTGGCGTAAAAGCCTGCCCGGGCATTTTCCAAAGAATGATGACAGCTCTACTGGCAGGCATCAAAGGAGTAGCAGTTTTGATAGACGATATTATTGTCTCTGGTAACACCATACAAGAAATGCTGAAACGCCTGGACAAGGTACTAGTACGCATCGAAACAGCGGGACTACGTCTTAATAAAAAGAAATGTAAGTTTGCAAAAGAAAAAGTTGAATTCTTGGGGTTTGTCATTGATAGTGATGGCATCCACACGTCACCGAGCAAGGTTGAATCCATACAGAACACCCCAGAGCCCAAGAATGTTCAGGAATTACAAGCATTTCTCGGCCTGTATAATTTTTACGAGAGGTTTATCACTCACAAAGCTACAATTCTTGAGCCCTTGCATCGGCTTTTGGATAAATCACAGGCATGGCAGTGGACGGACCGGGAACAAATTGCGTTTGACACAGCTAAACAAGCTCTTACATTTGACATGACACTCGTGCACTATGATTTAAACAAACCTCTCTTATTGACATGTGACAGCTCGGAGTATGGTGTTGGAGCGGTCCTCTCTCACATTATTGATGGTGGAAAAGAAAGCCCTGTTGCTATGAGCTCACGAACACTAAGCTCAACAGAGAGACGATATTCACAACTTGACAAAGAAGCAACAGCCATTTTATTTGGCATACAAAAAATTCACAACTATTTGGCTGGCAGGTCATTCACTGTGGTCACCGATTATAAACCCCTTCTTGGTATATTTCACCCCAAAAAACCGATGCCGACTATATTATCACCCCGTTTGACCAGAATAGCAATCGCTTTAACTGCCCACAACTATAATATAGTATACAAGCCTGGAGCACAGATAGGTAGCGCTGACAGTTTGAGTAGGTGGCCACAGCCTGTGCCAGAAATGCCTGAAGAGGAAATGAGCGAAATATTATTAATGGCTGAAAAACCAGAAGACTTCCCGTTTGAAGCTCAGCATATTGCGACAGAGACACAAACCTGTCCTACGAGGGTGGCCTACAAAAGTAAGGGAGCCAGAGCTACATACCTACTGGCTACATCGCTCTGAATTATCATTACAAGATGGCTGTCTTTTGCTGGGTAATCGCGTAGTGGTACCGCCACCTTTGCGTGAAGCTACGTTACGAGCATTGCATAAGACGCATAGTGGAATTGTGCAGACCAAAGCACTAGCAAGAAGTTACGTTTGGTGGCCATATTTAAATAAAAATATAGAGGCACTAGTGAGTCAATGCAACAAATGTCTTGAACATCGGCATATGCCACCTAGAACACAGCATGAATGGATAACACCCACTAGACCTTGGTCCAGGATTCACATAGACTTCGCTGGCTCTTTTCAGAACAAAAATTTTTTGATCATCGTGGACGCGTACTCAAGATGGCCTGAAGTATTTATCGTTAACAATATGACCTCGGCGACGGTGATCCGACACCTACAAACAGTCTTCGCGACACATGGTCTGTGTGAGATATTGGTGTCTGACAATGGTACAGCTTTTGTGTCTGAAGAAATGAGGCAGTTTTTAGACTCCAACAAAATAAGACACATTACCACAGCCCATATCACCCTGCTACCAACGGATTGGCTGAAAGGATGGTCCAGACTGTAAAAGATAAAATACGTAAAATGGATTACCTAACATGGGATGTGAAGATACCCAATATGCTACTAGGTCTCCGAGCAACACCTTGTGCCGGAACACAAAAGAGTCCTGCAGAGCTCTTGATGAATCGGAGGATACGTACCTTACTGGATACCCTACATCCAGACCATATACAACGAAGAAGAACCGATAAAAAAATACATGACAATTGGCAGAGACGGATCAGAGAGACTAAAGTTGGTTGTAAAATAAGATACCGAAACTATGCCTCTGGTCCAAACTGGTTACCTGGAGTTATAGTGGAGAAAACGGGTCCATCCAGTTATAAAGTGCAGACAGAAGGTGGGCTTATCATCGACAGGCATATTGATCAAATTATAAAAATCACATCACATGATAAGGACTCATCTCATGATACGGATGGAGGGAGAGATTCTAATATCTCAAGAAACGACGAGTCGCAAGATATTATAGAAATTCCTAGTGAAGAATCTTGGGCTGAGATGTTAGGAATACCAAAAAATTAAATTGTTATTTTGATTTATATTTATTGACTGCTGCTTACATTGTATTGTTTAGAAAATTACTTTTTTTGGTTCAATATTATTGATGATGTGAAATGTTCAATTATTATTATTACTTTGTTTTTATGCTATACTTATGTACATACTTAAGGGGGAGGTATGTAGAATACACATCTAATATTTTGTATGAACTTTGTAGGTTGGTTTTATGTGGGTACATTCTTGTTTTTCTTATTGACATAATAAGATGAACTAAATGGGTACATAAATATTTTCAGTGTGTTTTGCTACCTAGCTCAATAAAGCTGTTCTTTCGTAATTTAGTGTTTTAATACTTATTCTGGACATAATAACATACAATACATACAATATGTCCTTTTTTGACATCAAAATCCATACTAATATTTACGCCTCGAAGCGTGAATATTAAAAAGATGAATAAAGCAGTTTTCAACATAAAAATGATTTACGTTTAAAGAAAATAATTAGAAATTTTTCTGCCTCAGGTGCTGCTGAGATCATATTACTAAGGTGTAAAAGATTCGCTATTTACGATAATTTATAGAATGTTAAAGATATTTCTGAAAAGAAAAAGTCAATTTTACAAGAAAATATTTCCTGGAAACTTAATAGGCTACGTTCAGACTTGCGCGTGTTATGCGCGTGTTCTACTATAGTGTATAGGAAAAAAAGCGGCACGCGCTGAATTCCCATACGCTTTAATAGTAGATAGAACATGCGCAGAACACGCGCACGTGTGAACGTAGCCTTAGGGTCTCATTTTATGATTTTTACCTAATTTGGCACGCCCGACTTGTTTTACTAAATTCACATTTAACTCGGATCTACTGTCAGAAAAGTTAATTCCTAAGCAGATGAAGTAGACCTGGAGCCTAGAAGGATAAGACATAGGTAACTTACTCTCTGATGGATGAAACCATCCAATTTTGAAATCACATAAAAAATATAAAAACCTTACTAAACAAGGTAGTTGAGCGTGATTACGTTTCGAAAATTTTTGTGCTGTGTCTACTCTTTCTTGACAAACTGTAAAATGTAGGTTTGTATAATATTATTACTTTAAAACTTAGTAATTTGTAGCTTTTATTTAGTTTTGTAAGGCACGTGAACCAGCAACAAGATAAACCTGTCAGGATTTTTTGTTGCTGTATATTAAAATGTATCTTTTATATTATTATATTCGTTAATAAATATAAATCGGTTCTTAGTAGTGCCTCGTGTACTTAGAATACCTGCGTGTTTGTGGAGCTCTACGTGTGCTACCTGGGCAGGTACCAGGTGTGAAAGTTGACTAAAAATTGGTCTTACTTTACATATTTTTAAGTGGCTAACATTTATACAGTGTGTAACAAAAATAAGTGACAACACTTTAGGGTGTGTACGTGTTCCTTGTAGAGAGTTAAATGTTAGGAGTATTCGGAGATCATTATTTTTCCGATTTAGGGATCCATTTGTGAAATATAAAGTTTTAAAGTGGAAAAAATCGTTAGAGTCCAGTGTTCCCCCTTCTACCAGCTAAACGGTTGCTTCAGGAAATGTGAAAAAAAATCACGGCAGTAGGAACGACGCTGAATTTAAAAGGAAAACTATCACGGCTAAGAAAACTTCATAAGTAGTAGATCAAGTAAAAAAATGCATTCGGAGAAGTATAAAGGAACTTTTCGTTCAAATTCCGTTAAACGTAACTGAGACGATGTTGTTAGTACTCGTAGACACGTTATAATTGTACATTATTCGACCATTAAAAAATACCAAAACTAGCGGTAATACGGAACCCTATATTGCGCGTGGCCCGACACGCACTTGGCCGGTTTTATTTTTATTAATGTAGTAGGTATAGTACGGAAATTACTGCTGGCGGGATCAAAAATATTCTTACATTTTCTCAAAGTAATGTCAACATTTTCTAAGAATTGAGTATTGACCCAAGCTGTTCCGCGTGGGAATATCTAACCGTCTGAAGAATTTGTAATCTAATTTAAGTTTGTTAGAGTATTCGTTGAAAGCATGATGAGATACTTTATGAATTTAGTTTTATTAGCTTAGCTTGGTTGCACTAACTTACTTTAACTGTAATGAACAGATGTCGAATCTCTGGTTAAAGTCAATAATGGACGCAATATTTGACGATAACCATATCCGTTCAATTTTGCTCGGTTAAAGTTGAAGTTTTTGGCATAAGGCTCACAGTGTATAAATTATAATTTATACACTGTGAGCCTTATGCCAAAAACTTCAACTTAAATGCAATTATTCAAACGTATGATTTTCTAGCAAAATCAAGCTCATACGTTAGGTTTTTTTGATGTTTAAAAAAGGAGAAGATTTATTGGTGCAGCTGGCTTTACGCTTGTATTAAGATCCTGGAAATTCACTAATAAGGGCCGATTCACACCGGATCGGCAGCGGCCGGCAGCGGCGCGAAGAGCACTTTTAGTGTGAAATAATTTTGAACTTTATTTACATACTTATAACTACTAGTATCGCTTGAAAACTTCTAAAAGGGCTCGAGGCGCCGCTGGCGGCCGTCGGCGGCCCGACGGCCGTGAAATAATTGTGAAATAATTTTAAACTTTATTTACATACTTATAACTACTAGTATCGCTTGAAAACTTCTAAAAGGGATCCTGGAGAGTCACTAATAAGGCTCCAATAGTAATCTGCTAGCATTACAGGCCCCCATGTTGGAAAAAAATTCAGCCGTATTTTCATGAAAGCAACTGCTTTAGTTAGCCATGATCATGGGAACTCCCATGATCATGGCTAACTGATCCCATAATTTCGGGCAAAAAGTCCAAGTGCGAATTAAGTTAATGACATATAACATTCCTTTTTATTATAAAGTCCAACATCAGTTTTATTTTTGGCGAAATTCAGCGGATTTGTTGAGACCGAGAAAATTCTTTGTCACATCAATAAAACCTTCCCCTGCTTGTTCTTCAGTATAATTAAGAGTAAGTTAATGTAAAATATGAATCTTCGATCGGCTTTCTTATACCCTACCTACGAATAGGATTTGATTTTGACTTTGATTTTCACCTAACTAAGCTTTGGAAACTTGCTAGAGAAATTGTAAGGCAGGACTATCTTTGTTCAAGTGTTTTACAAAAATATTTATAAAGCCTCATGTTGTGTTACGGGGGCAAAATAATTAAGTCGGGCTCAACCAATGAACCAAATTTAACAATCTTATGTCCCGGTACGAGTGACTTTCGTGTTGGCCAGATTTTGGCGTAAGTTCGCCAAAAATGTAACAAATAAGTTAGGACTGGTAACATTCACGCATTTCAAATAAAATTTCATCAATTAAACTAACGTATAAAGTAAGTTTTGTTTATAAAATAATCTTATTTTCGAAATACCAGCTACATAAACATCAAACTTACGTCTACGTTACAGAAAGTTTGAATTCGTATTTCTCAGTTTCTAGATGTGATATCGAAATAAAATGCCTACATAATTATATTTATTAGTAGTCAACCTCGATAAGAAAAGATATGTACCAAATCAGATTTTTTTTAGTGTTGAGTAGTGTTATTTTTTTTCTGTCAATGTGTATGGATAATTCATTTTTAGGGTTACGTAGTCAACAAGTAACCCTTATAGTTTCGGTCTGTCTGTCCGTCTGTCCGTCCGTCTGTCTGTCCGCAGTTTTGCTCAGAGACTATAGGACCTACAAAGCTGTAATTCGGCATGAATGAACATAATATATTAATAATGCCGACAAAACCCCTACACCCACCCTCCCCCCCTTGTACCAGCTAAACGGTTGCTTCTGTAAGTGAAAAAAATCACGGGAGTAGGAAATATGCTGAATTTAAAAGACTATAAGAAGACTACATAAGTTATAGTGTGAAACACGTTATAAATGTACATTCATTAACTATACAAAAAATATCAAAAACTAGCGGTACTACGGAACCTTATATTGCGCGTGGCCCGACACGAACTTGGCCGGTTTTTGAGATAACACGCTCATCAAACTTGCTCTTCAATAAATCGATTGTAACGTGTGCTGTGTGGCTTGTGGCGCCGCCGTCCTATAATAATTGAAACCTCATCTGTCCAAGTCCACATCTTCTAATTCGGGCCAAGAATAATCCATTATCATGGTCAACTGCCAGTCTACTAGGACGAGAATTACGATCGAAAATCGGAGTTAATGCTCTTAAAGTAGCGGCCACCGACTCCAAATTTCTGCAGTACCTAAATTTTTAAGATTTGCAGACGTTGTTCGTTCGTGTACTTCACCATGATGAAAATGTTAATGTGTCTACTGAATAAACTGATAGTGACACTTCAATGTTAAGTGAAAGGATGCGTCCACAAACTTAACTCAAAATTGTCAAGTCCTTATTGGTCATTGGAAAACCCTTTGTATATCATGTAATGGGTAATAATATATTACAATAAATAATTGAACTTAAATGTTGTTCTTTTTAATTTGTAGAACACCTGAATTTAAAACATTTCACAAAAATGTTATTCATAGTAGGTGCTAAAGAACTGAGGGACAAAATATAAAATAAAATTATTTACGACATGTTACAATTTGTCGTCCATTTTTTTGTGTAGCCCGAGGCATTATTCATGAATGTTTGATAGTAAAATTTTTTCAATACTCAGTATACCTACCGTACAGGCTTTTGAAATATTATTTTATTTCTTTGTACCTGCACATTCGAGGTCCAAAAAATGGAAGGAAAGCTCGCACCCTTTTATTTGAAACAAATTAAATTATAAAGTACTATTATACTGTACTCGGCGAAACATGGCGGTAGCGGTCATTGACTCCCTGTCAAAAACTTGTCGTTTTCTATAACTTGTGATAAAGCCACGATTGACAA
The DNA here is from genome assembly GCA_963422495.1 of Polyommatus iphigenia. Classification (NCBI taxonomy): domain Eukaryota; kingdom Metazoa; phylum Arthropoda; class Insecta; order Lepidoptera; family Lycaenidae; genus Polyommatus; species Polyommatus iphigenia. The sequence goes on along the minus strand of OY730188.1, from coordinate 28,146,090 downwards.
CATCTGCCACTTCATTGTCAATCGTGGTTTATATAGTAAATGACAAGTTTTTGACAGGGAGTCAATGACCGCTACTGCCATGTTTCGCCGAGTACAGTATAGCTCGCAACTGTTGCGCAGAAATTCTTTTATCGCGTGGGAACCGTATATTTTTCAGGGATAAAAAGTAACTAAAAAGTATCGCATTTACAAGTGAAAAAACTTAGCGATAACACTTTAGGGCTTGTATGTGTTGATAGTTCAAGTTCATTGTGAAAGTAGCAGCACTGAAAGAGCAATTTTTTGCGATTTGTATGGGGAAGCGCCCCAGCGTCATGAATTTTCCCATACAAAAGTAAAAAAGTTACTCTTTTAGCGCTGCTACTTTCCAGACACACCCTAAAGTATTATCACTTAGTTTTGGTACACCCAGTATAATATAAGTATGGAATGTTGGATACGTACAAGTAAATTAATTTTATTCTGTTTGTTACAGCTTGGCTCCAACAGAAGCGGATCGAGAAGCGTACGAGACGTTTAAGTCGGCTTTCATTCTAGGACGATCCAAACAATCTTTAGATGTATGCACCAAAGAATACCACTTATGTCCATTTAATTTTAACGTGTTGCTGCACATAGTACAGTATTTGTTAAAAAATAATTAAAGTTTATTATCTATAATACAGGATGTAACAAATCAAAATACATTTGGGTGTGTAGACGTCCCTTGTTTACTTTTGAAGAGTTACTTTTTTACCTCGGTTGGGACATTTCTCTTAAAAACATAGGAGTCAAAATATACATCTTTCAGCGACGCTACTTTTACACTAAACTATGTAGAAGTAATAAAAATTATATAACATACTTACATATCCTAAAGGACTTTGTTTTGTTACATCCTGTATAAAATTGCGAGAAGATAGCCTGTAAACGTAGGTAGTCTTAACTCAACCACTGAATACATAATATTATATTAGTACAAGAGTCAATACTCAACTAATTTCAAATCAACTACGAACACTGGATTCATTCTCAACTCGGCATAGTCACAACTGCGGGGCTAAAATGCTCACATTTAGCAATTCCACTCAATCAATTCACAAAATGAATAGTCAAAACTGTCAAACTCGCGAATGTCAATTTCGAAAAATGAATTATATTATGATCATATTATGATTCATAATATAACTCTCCAAAGCGACCGTTTTAGCCCCGCAGGGCACAGTCTTTGGTAGATAGTCGTATTGAATAAGTTACTCGCTTAGTAGTATTAGACCAGAAAATAAAGACAAGTAAATTGTTATAATATTATGGTAGTTATCTGATTGCTTATGTAAACAACCTGGATTGTACTATCAGAGAAGTTCATACCCACTACATAGGTGGACCTACGTAAGGTGATCACAGCTAAAATTCAATTGACATAATCCATCCAGTAATTGACGCAGGTCCTTCAACTGCCTATGAGTAAATTTCCTCGATGGTACATCCTTATTTGACGACCTCCGTGGCTTAATGGTTAGAGTGTGTGGCAACTCAAGCCGGGGGTCGCGGGTTCGAATCCCGCCGACGGAACAAAAAGTTTTTCAATGTTCCTGGGTCATGGATGTGTATTAAATATGTGTATGATATAATAAAAATCTTAAATATATGTATAGTATAAAAGTATTAAATATATTTCCGTTGTCTGGTACCTGTAACACAAGTCCTTCAGGTACTTAGCACGGGGCCAGACAGACGTGGTGTGAAGTGTCCATAGATATTATTATTATTATTATTATTTTTGCAATAATAAAAATATTGTAATAGTGCCAAACTACGAGACGTGAGAATAATTTTGTCCATCATTATTTTGTGCCTCGACCTGGGTAGCTGGCCTGGTTTCAATGAAACCGGCCACCGTCACCGAAACCGGTGTGGGAGCTATTATTATAATTTACTAGATGACGCCCACAACTCCGTTGCGCCAAAACTCTTTTATCGCGCGGGAACCGTACATTTTTCCGGGATAAAAAGTAGCCTATGTCCTTTCCCGGGACTCAAAGAATCTCCGTGCCAAATTTGATTAGCGCGTTCAAACAAACAAACAAACTCTTCCCAATTCTATACCTATTAGTATAGATTTGGCCCTTATTATTTTATTGAAGTGACTAAATAAGTACCTATTTTACCATGGCAACGTCCATCGCTATCCCGTCGCACAAAGTTACAATGGTCGCCGTCAGTCTCGAGTTGTTAGTTATTTACTAAAATTATTTATTCAACAAATGCACTTATCAATATAAAAAGTAGCAGAAGCCGATTCTCAGACCTACTGAGTGCATATAAAATTAAATCAGTAAAGCCGTTTCGGAGGAGTACGGTAGTCGGTAACTAACATTGTGACACGAGAATTTTATATAGATGTACTAATATTATAAATGCGAAAGTTTGTATGTCTGTTATCTTTTCACGCTAGAATGGCTGAATCGTTTGAGATGAAATTTGGTACTAAGATACTTTGAGGAAAGGATATTATACAATAGTTTTTGTTGCGAGAAAATGTACGGTCTCCACAATTCCCCTTCATTTAGTCTTCTTTATAACTTAAAAATATATATGTATAAGTATAGTATGTGTATAGGTACTTATCTATACTAATATTATAAAGCGGAAGAGTTTGTTTGTTTGTTTGTTTGTTTGTACGATCATATTGATCTACGATAATTTATAATATTGGTATTATAGTATCGCCGTCTCTAGTTTGACAATCTCCGCTTAATTTGAGGCAGTTCAGAAGGTAACTAAATATAATGTGGGTACTGCCTATCCAATTGTTACTAATTTAGGTAAATGGGTTCATTCAAGCAAAATTGCTTTTATATCTGTATTGTATGGTTAGATGGATAGGAACAATGTAGGGCCTTTATTCACTATGTATGAAAATAAACCAATTTAAGGCGACGCCTTGATAATTTGGCTGTAGCGATGCCGATTTTTCTCAGCAATGACTAAAGCTAAGAAATTGAAGTTCATTGTCAGTATTCATCATGCCTTTGTCTTTGAATTGCCCATAGCATAACACGATTGGACAACTTTTATAGCACAGAATAATCAATCGAAAAGACCTCTGTAAAAAAAGGGATTCCTAATTTTCTAACAGAGGAGAGTGATTTAAGGTTCCAAAATTTGTACATAAATTGGTTCAAGCATGCACTTTAATTTGTGCATAGCTTATATGAAATGTATTTATGGTTTTTAAATTATGCGACAAAAACCATTTTGTCGCTTACGTCCTTTCCATTTTTTGCTGTTCCATTGCTTGTTTTCTATGAGAGGCCGGGCCGGCCTCTCATAGAAAACAAGCAATCTAAAACATATCCAACACGGTTTCTTACTTTAACGCTGCGTCGCCTTAACTACAGGCCTTCAAGGATGTTTTGCGCATGGATGGCTTTATCAGGAGGACATTATTCCTAAAACAGCGGTTTGGTTCTTATTTCTATCGGGTGCATAAAATCCCTGTAAGATGCAGTGCTGCGATATGAGTTTATTTTAGTTGAATAATATTAGTTTTTGAGGGTGATACCGCCCTGAAATTAGTAGGTCAATGTCTGTCAGTATGAATATCGACGTAAAGTACATTAAAATAACGTTCATATCAGCGCGCCTTGTACAGCGGCGGTTACGACGCTCGCCGCGTTCTTGATAGGGCGAAATAAGAGAAAATTATACTTTTCACATGGACGTGATTGTTCGATTAAAAATTCCTCGTGAGGAACTTTAGTGTAACTGATAATGCATTAAATATAAAATTTTCAATGCTCTAAGCTAAGCTAAGCCAACAGGTTAGGAAGTTTATAGAATATTTGCAGAAAAATCGATGACCACGGTACATTTTTTTTCTGAAAACCTCCATAATTTAGAAAAAAATCCTCGTGAGCAATTGAAGATTAAAGACCAGTCTACAACATAATATATTTTTTCGGTATTGTGCTTTAAGTTGCACCAGACTTTATAGAGGTTGAACTTAGACAAAATTGCCAGGTAGCCCCTTAAAATGAGCTCTCCGTCTCTACAAAAAGTACTGACGATTCCTACACTCACATTCCTGTATTCCGTCCAACAGTAAAATCTATCTTGGTCCTCTCCTGAGTGCCGCAATCCATTTTTTCTTTGTGTACTTCTAATTTTAAATAAATAATATATTATATACCAAACTGGTAATAATCAGTGAATATTACAGACTATTTAGGTTTTTAAATTAAAATCTACTTCTTTACATATTTTTTTTATGCTCTTATAATATTTTCACATTTGTTTGTACCTAATCTAGTTATTCAAATCAGCAACTTTTTGTTTTAATTTTTATATTTTAGTCAATTACTAATTCTGTAATCTGTTATAGCTCTAGTCTTAGAAATAAAATCGAATTTTAAACTTGTTTCATTTTTGTTTAAGTAATTCCTTTTAAGATTATTATAAGTTGTGCAAGAAAATTGTTTTATATTTTTTTCAGGCTAACATAATAATTAATATATTTAACCCCCATAAGGACATTGCGCCGGCGACCGCGACAACATTAGAATAACAATAGATTTCCAAGAATCCGCGATCGAAGGATTAATTATTGTTGAAATCCATCAATGCATGTAATAAAAATAATATGATTGCTACGTGAAGATGAAAACAGAAGTAAAAATATATACATTTTATCGGATTTCTACCTGCTAGAGATGGTTTCTTTCTATTTAGTGATAAATGATAATGTTTGTGTTTCTTCTATAATTGTCATTGCTATTCTCAGAAAAAAGGCGTTTTAAAATATTAATTTTAGTGCAAGGCAATAGATTTTCAGCATAAGAAAATTGTATAGACAGACATGACATGACAATAAATAAAATACCAGTAGAATTTATTAAAAAATAATGTCATGTATAAGCTGCAAATAGAAAATTTGCAGCAAGGATTTTACTATATAGGTTACATTACAGAATAATATTTAATTATCAGCAATGTTTCCTTTTCAAGATAACACCAATATTGCTTTCTAGGAAACGACATAATGTTATTCAACGTGGTATCAATATCGTGGTAGCACACATACAAGTGATTTCTAAGAAAGGGTTTCTAGAAAAATAATGTTACAGCATGACCATGATTAAAGGCTCCATTCCACCGCGGCGCACTGTGCACGGCCACGCGCACGCGTGGACGTGCAGTGTGCACGGATCTATTTCTTTGACTTGAGTCAATTCGTGCGTAGCGTTTCCGTGGGTTGCAGTGGACACAGTCACATATATTTTCTTACAAAGCGAAGCTTGACGCACGTGCGTAGTCTCTCTGTGCGTCGCGATGGAATGGAGCCCTTATGATGGTCATTTATTTTTACAAAGTTGCCATTTTTACCAGACTTAAAAAAGACGGAGAGTATCAATTCGACGCATATGTATGTAATATTTGCAGAACTGCTATGTACGAGCCACTAGGTATTGTTCAACTCAGGGAACAGTGCAATTTTAGTTAAAATCGGTTCAGTAGTTTTTGAGATTAGGGAATTTTAATTATCAATTCCGTACAAATTGAAGTCCGTTTCATATTTTTTTAAACTATTATATTGCAGTAGTAAGTGTCATAAAACGGAATATTTCTAATAGTTCTTAGGTTCATAATTAAACGGCATTATAAATCTGTATTTAATTAAAAAAACGTATGAAAACGCGATCACATTATTTTGTACTGCAAGTAAATGCAATTTTTTTTTCAAAATACTGCAGACGACAGACATTCTCAATACTAGAGAAGTACTCTAGCACTCTTGCATTTGGTTCTACAAATTGGTAACCACCCTCGGGCTTCTAGCCTTAATGCTTTCTTCAAAACTACGCGACCAAGCGACTGCGAAGCGGGAGCGTCAAGTTGTCAAATGGTTTTAAAAAAGAAGTTTAGTTCAAAACACACATTTGACAACTTGACGCAACTTGACGCAATTTTTTAACCATAAGGGCTCCATTCCACCGCGGCGCACGGAGAGATTACGCAAGTGCGTCAATCTTTGCTTTGTAAGAAAATATAATATGAATTATAAACCCACGGACACGCTACGCACGAATTGACTCAAGTAAAATAAATAAATCCGTGCACGTCCACGCGTGCGCGTGGCCGTGCACAGCGTGCGCCGCGGTGGAATGGAGCCTTAAACATTAAAAATCTATATATTTACAGACCGACATCGACAGGGTTTTAAAATTTAAATCAACGTGGGCGAAGGCGCTGTCGGTAAAGGAGAACTGTCAAAAACTTGTCAAAAATGGATCTTTTGTATGATGGCGATGTTAGTTCCTTTTTTCGCCACGTTCATTGAAACGCCTTGTCGGTCTATATTTTAAGTTTCTCCTTCACGCTTAATCAAGCAATTAATGTCATAGCAATGTTGTTCAAATAATAAACCATTTAAACAAGGCGCTTTCGTTGGTGTGTTATTAATTCACGGTAATTAATTTGAGGATCACCTCAAAAGAACTTTCCTCGAATCGTGGTCCATGCCGGGTCTCTAAACCTGCGCTTTGATATCAAAGGTATACAATATACATATAATATACCTTTGTGTATATACAAAGGTATAGAACGTACAAAAGATATTTCCGACAAAGTATTTATTAAGGCCCATTTTATTTGAAAGCACATTATACAACTGTTTAGTATAATAGCTTCGTTTACTTAATATCCGCACCAGACGCGGATCGTTCCTCATCGTGACAAGTCTGCGGCGAGCAAATTACCGGATCCCATGGGCGTACATTTTATTTGGAGCAATTTAGCCCTGACATTTCTGGATCATCTGTCATAAGATCGTCATCATCAGATATTATGTGGTCCTGAGGTTAAAGCGTGGTTCGGATGAGTTGGAAAAACGTTGTTTCCGAGTTTGGCTAACATCATGCAATCTCACCTGATTGTATTACAAGTAAGAAAATCCATGCCCATCCAGGTATATTGTAAAAAGTCGAGACTGCGCCTGATCTCTCGCCGGTCGTTCATCCATCTCACTGGGTTATAAAAGTAAAAGAAGAGAGTTCACACACTTTGGCACAATAATATTGTATTTAAAAATGCAACGCATATACTCGTATTATAATAACGCATATCTATGGACGCTTCACACCACGTCAGTCTGGACCCGTGCAAAGTATACCTGAAGAACTTGTGTTACAGGGACCAGATAACGGAAATATATTTAATATTTTTATACTATACATATATTTAAGATTTTTATTATATCATACACATATTTAATACACATTCAGACCCGGGAACATTGAAAACTTTTTGTTCCGTCGGCGGGATTCGAACCCGCGACCCCCGGCTTGAGCTGCCCACTCAACCGATCGAGCCACAGAGGTCGTCAAACACGTTGCAGTATGTTAATATAATATTTATTTTTATGAGCTGTCCCCAGGTATTATTATAAACTGCTATCTCAGTCTAACATAATAATAGTAACTTGATTGATAGAACTACATTGTTAAAACAATCCTACAAATATAGATAGATTGTTGAAGAAATTGAGTGATCAACAAAATAGCAGCACATCTTATTTCTGTGGACAATGTGCCATATTTGACTCAGATGGCCACCCCAAGCTTAATACATCAACGTCAGAGCAGAGAGGGGATAACAATATTTTTTAATCAAAATGGTGCTGAACAATATCATCATAATAAAAGCTGTTTTCCGTTTCTACGTGATCGTGTTATTTATAATCCATACTAGCGACCCGCCCCGGCGTCGCACGGGAATAAAATATATAGCCACTGAAAAAATGATTAAAATCGATAGCCCATCACGATCCTTCATGTGGTCTACTTCTTATCTCCAAATAACATAAAAATTGTTCCAGTAGTTCGCGAGATTAAACCCTTTCAAATAATTTTCTACATTCTCCTAATAATCTTAGCATGATAAAATATAACTTATAGCCTTTCTCAATAAATGGGCTATCTAACACTGAAAGAATTTTTCAAATCGGACCAGTAGTTCCTGAGATTAGCGCGTTCAAGTTAGCCCTTTCAAATAATTTCCCCCGTTTTTTCCACATTTTCCTCTATTTCTTCTCTTCTATTAATCTTAGCGTGATAAAATATAGCCTATAACCTTCCTCGATAAATGGGCTATCTAACACTGAAAGAATCATCAAAATCCGTTGCGTAGTTTTAAAGATTAAAGGGAACACAGGGACATGAGGGAAAAAAAAGTGACTTCATTTTATAATAAGTATAGATTAATCCTTCGATCGGGGATTCTCGGAAATGCTATTGTATTCTATTGTTGTCGCGATCACCGGTGCTCGTACGGGGCTTGGTGGTTTGAATGCTACAATTCCAGTGTAAAATACATATTATAAAGAGGATCTTGAGAGGAGAGAGGGATAGAGTCCGCTTGACTCCGCTTTTACGAGCATGGTACCATTTCGGATCTATTCAAGAAATAAAGAATAAAGAAGTTCGGTATACAAAAGCCAAAGTAATTAAAATATTATATAAGCTTAAAATGATAATATACCTAACATACTTACAGATAATTAACATAACATCATATACAATATTATAGAATCTCTTCATTTTTAAGTAGGTTAAAATTACAAAGACAGTTGTGAAAGTTTTCTGAATTGTTAAGGGTTAAATTATTTTAACGTGTGTGTATAATAATAAATTAATTTCTGGTATGAAATCCCCTAAGCGTCTAATTTTAATAATGAATCGCGTGGATATAATTTCATTAATTAATATTCATAATTGCGGGTTACAATTGGCTCTAGCCACAGAGGATAAAATATTGAATATTTTGAGGCTTTGTAATCAATGGTTAAATTAATTGGAGCAATAATTAAATTACAATTCACGTCATCTGTTAAGTATGGCAAAAAAAGTACTGGAGTATTGTTGATTTGTCGTAAAAAAGCTCTCGATTAAGCTGGCGGAATATCGGCGACCTGATTCTGCTATAATTCAGGGTTTCTCAAAGTGGGGTACGCGAACCCCTATGGGTTCGCCATTCGACGGCAGGGTGTTCGCGACAAGATTTACGTAATGGTGGATTGATAACTTGCAGGCACGCGCGGCACTCTTTTGGCACTTTACGTGTTTTATTACCTTTTATTCAAATAAAAACCTTATTTTCTCAACAGTTAATTTTATTATTTTCTTGGGGGTGGGGGGGGGGGGTTTATTAGGTACATGATATTGATACCATAATATGTATACTCTTTAAATTACAGTAATAGAAACGATAACTTAATAATTTTAATTTGGCCGATTTAATTAAATGCAGCATTTATGTAGGAGTAGCTTTCTTAAAGTAACCAAAAAATATGACAAAATGTCTCTTTCCTATAGTGCCCCAATGTGTGCTCAGTATTTTTTGTCTCCAACGTATTTAAAAATGAGTTTGCATTTCAACTAAAGAAGTTTTAGATGAAGTGAGATAATTATGCTACCAATACTTACAATCTATACTAATATTATAGATGCGAAAGTATCTCTGTCTGTCTGTCTCGCTTTCACGCCAAAACTACTGAACCGATTGTAATGAAATTTTGTACACAGATAGTCTAAAGCCTGAGAAAGGACATAGACTACTTTTTAACTGAAAAAAGGGATTGTAAGGGGGTGTTTATGCGTAAATTTGTTCAAATTAAGTTAGTTTCAAAAATTCATAACAGATGACGCCAAGAGTCGCCTACATCGCTCTATCGCTTGCTCATATGTCTTTCTATATCAGGTGGTACCATGTTAAGCCGAGTTTTTCGATTGTTATACACGTCGGTTAATAACTCACTACTCAGTACTTTATCTATGCAGTGACGTTACCTTAAACCTACCAATGATAAATATTTTATGGGTAAAACTAAAGTTGTGTTATGGGGGGCTAAATAAGCTTTTAATCTATATCTATACTAATATTATAAATGCGAAAGTATCTCTGTCTGTCTATCTGTCTGACTGTCTGTCTGTCTCGCTTTCACTCCAAAACTACTGAACCGATTGTAATGAAATTTTGTACACAGATAGTCTAAAGCCTGAGAAAGGACACAGGCTACTTTTTAACTGGAAAAAGGGGGGTGTTTATGCGTAAATTTGTTCAAATTAAGTTACTTCCAAAAATTCATAACAGATGGCGCCAAGAGTCGCCTACATCGCGCTATCGCTTGCTCATAATTGTTGTTGCACTTGTTATTGAGGCTAATTTAGTTAATGTATTGTCAACAAAAGTAGATAAAATTTTCAGTCATAATAAGGTTATATGGGGGGAGCGCACACAAAAACAAACTTCTTCCTACCAAAATGAATGTCATAGTAGGCTAAGAAATATTGATTTTCCTTCTGAACTTCAAAACTGTAGTGACAAAATGTGTTGTGACAAAAGTCATAGAAGTATAATAGATAACTTGTATAAACAGATAGTCGATGCCCTTAGGGAAGCCTCTATAATAAGTAGTTAGGGTGTGAGACCCAAGAGGAGAATTGTCGCGGGGTGGAATAGACATGTGGCGCAGGCGCACCGTGATGCTAAGCAGAAATTTAACATATGGGTCGCATCTGGTAAACCTATTTGTGGCAAAACCTATGATGAAATGTGTTTATCTAGAAAAATATTTAAGTCTAGACTGAAGTGGTGTCAAAACCATGAGACACAAATAAAAATGGACATCCTGGCCTCTTACCACTCTAGACATGATTTCCATTCTTTTTGGAAACATACAAATAGGCACCAAGCTAGGCCAGGCCTACCGACTGCTGTTAACGGTGTAAATGAGTCTAACAAGATTGCAAATTTATTCGCGAATCACTTTGTAATAAAGTCTCCTCTTGGGCCCTCACTCTCAAGGGTGAGTGCTGGTCCCGTCGTGGTCAGGAAAACATTTTTTCATACTAAGTCAATAATTAATGTTATTAAATCCATGTCAAAAGGAAAATCGCCTGGCCACGACGGGCTCAGTATTGAGCATCTAAAGTTTGCTGGCCCACATCTTCCTAGATTGCTTTTTATGCTGTTTAATTTTTGTATTGCACATAGTTACATGCCAAGTGATATGATGCGCACAGTGGTAGTACCTATTGTAAAAAATAAAACGGGTGACCTAGCTGACATTAGTAATTATAGGCTATCACTAGCTACCATATTGTCAAAAGTATTTGACAGCTTGCTTAATACACAGTTAAATAAGCATGTACAGTTACATGACAATCAGTTTGGTTTTAGACCTAAATTGTCCACAGAGAGTGCAATACTGTGTCTTAAGCATGCTGTCAGATACCACAATAAACGTAAAACACCAGTTTTTGCTTGCTTCCTCGACCTGTCTAGGGCATTTGACTTGGTTTCCTACGACGTACTATGGAAGAAGCTCGAACATCGGAATTTACCACCAGATCTAATTAAAGTCTTCAAGTACTGGTACCAAGTCAATTGCGTTAGATGGGATGGTGCGCTATCTGCGCCATATGTGTTGGAGTGTGGAATGAGACAGGGGGGGTTAAGCTCGCCAACCCTGTTTAATATTTATATAGATGGCCTTATTGGTGAGCTCAGCAGCACCAGAGTCGGCTGCTTTATAGACGGAGTAGGTATTAATAATATTAGTTACGCGGATGACATGGTGCTGTTGAGTGCATCTGTGTGTGGGCTTAGGAGGCTGGTAGCCATGTGTGCAGCGTATGCCGCTTCACATGGACTAGTCTACAATGTTAAAAAAAGTGTGGTCATGGTCTTTGAGAACGGAAGTATACGATGGTCGAATGTGACCTCTGTATCTATTAATAACTGCGTGTTACAGAGGGTACACAAGTTTAAATACCTAGGTCATATGCTGACTTCCGACCTCAAGGACGATGACGACATAGAAAGAGGACGAAGGGCGTTGTCGGTTCGTGCTAATATTTTGGTCCGCAGGTTTGCGCGCTGTACGAGGTCGGTCAAAATTACTCTTTTCAGAGCATTTTGCACGACCTTCTACACGTGCAGCCTGTGGAACACATACAGGCTCAGGGCCTACAACGCTCTCCGTGTCCAATTTAACAACGCATTCAGAATGCTGATGGGGCTTCCCCGCTACTGCAGCGCTTCAGGGATGTTTGCTGAGGCACGCGTGGATTGCTTCTACGCTACTATGCGCAAACGATGCGCGTCTTTAGTGCGAAGAGTGAGGGGGAGTACCAACAGCATTCTTGTTATGATAGCTAGTCGACTCGATTGTCCATATGTGCGTCACTGCTGTGCCATATCTAACGGTATGGAGCAGAGGTGATGCACAACGTACTCAAAATATTACTATTTATTTAAACATAAAAGATAATGTTATTAACATAATTTATAAGCCTTTATATATATTAACAAACGAGTCTATGTAACTTGATTTAATAAAGTATTTCATATTTCATAATGTCTTTATGTATCAGGTGGTACCATGTTAAGAGGCCGGGTACCCTTGGAATTTCTCATACAAACGTAATACCAAAATCATTTTCTCATACGAAAATATTTAACATGTTTGAGTTATTTTTCAGTTTAAAATAGTAATAATTACCTAGGTTCCTGCACAAAAATTTACTTCAAAATATTTAAACACAATTTTTTTTAATTTTGTTTAGTAAATTTACTACTAAATATTTAAACACAAAAAAATAGAGTAAAACACTAAAAAATATATAAATAAATAGTAAATTTTCTACAAAATATTTAAACTCTAAAAAGTATTTTTTAGTATTTAAATATTTTGTAGTAAATTTATTATTTATTTATATATTTTTTAGTGTTTTACTCTATTTTTTTGTGTTTAAATATTTTGTAGTAAATTTACTAAAAAAAATATATATAAAAAAAAAACGTGTTTAAATATTTTGAAATAAATTTTTGTGCAGGAACCTAGATAATTACTATTTTAAGCTGAAAAATAACTCAAACATAATAAATATTTTCGTATGAGAAAATGATTTTGGTATTACGTATGTATGAGAATTTCGAGGGCACCCGGCCCCTTAAGCTGAGTTTTTCGATTTTTCGATTGTTATACACGTCGATTAATAACTCACTACTCAGTACTTTATCTATGCAGTGACGTAACCTTAAACCTACCAATGATAAATAGTTTATGGAGCTAAAGTTGTGTGATAGGGGGCTAAAATATAAAACATTAAAAATTGGTATAAATAAAGTTTAATTAAAAAAAATTAAATATTATGTGCACACTGCACAGCTGTTTTTGGGTATTTTGATTTAAGGGGTACCTTATACCAGGGTTTTAAAAAGCTTTTAAATTTGACACCAATTTTGTTGACACCGCGCGCTATAAACTGAAGCCCACGCGGACGAAGTCGCGGGCAACAGCTAGTAACTTATAAAATAATGTTTGCAAATATAGATTTTATACATTATACAATTATACATACAATACATACAATATGTCCTTTTTTGACATCAAAATCCATACTAATATTTACGCCTCGAAGCGTGAATATTAAAAAGATGAATATAGCAATTTTCAACATAAAAATGATTTACGTTTAAAGAAAATAATTAGAAAATTTCTGCCTCAGGTGCTGCTGAGATCCTATTACTAAGGTGTAAAAGATTCGCTATTTACGATAATTCATAGAATGTTAAAGATATTTCTGAAAAGAAAAAGTCTATTTTACAAGAAAATATTTCCTGGAAACTTAATAGGCTACGTTCAGACGTGCGCGTGTTATGCGCGTGTTCTACTATAGCGTATAGGAAAAAAAGCGGCACGCGCTGAATCCGCGCCAACCCCGCGCGCGTGTTTTCCCATACGCTTTAATAGTAGATAGAACATGCGCAGAACACGCGCACGTGTGAACGTAGCCTTAGGGTCTCATTTTATGATTTTTACCTAATTTGGCACGCCCGACTTGTTTTACTAAACTCACATTTAACTCGGATCTACTGTCAGAAAAGTTAATTCCTAAGCAGATGAAGTAGACCTGGAGCCTAGAAGGATAAGACATAGGTAACTTACTCTCTGATGGATGAAACCATCCAATTTTGAAATCATATAAAACCTTACTAAACAAGGTAGTTGAGCGTGATTACGTTTCGAAAATTTTTGTGCTGTGTCTACTCTTTCTTGACAAACTGTAAAATGTAGGTTTGTATAATATTATTACTTTAAAACTTAGTAATTTGTAGCTTTTATTTAGTTTTGTAAGGCACGTGAACCAGCAACAAGATAAACCTGTCAGGATTTTTTGTTGCTGTATATTAAAATGTATCTTTTATATTATTATATTGGTTAATAAATATAAATCGGTTCTTAGTAGTGCCTCGTGTACTTAGAATACCTGCGTGTTTGTGGAGCTCTACGTGTGCTACCTGGGCAGGTACCAGGTGTGAAAGTTGACTAAAAATTGGTCTTACTTTACCTATTTTTAAATGGCTAACATTTATACAGTGTGTAACAAAAATAAGTGACAACACTTTAGGGTGTGTACGTGTTCCTTGTAGAGAGTTCACTGTGAAAGTAGCAGATATGAAAGACGATTTTTTTTTCACTTTTGTATGGGCAAGGGCTCGAGCGTCACGAGTTGCCCCATACAAAAGTGAAAAAAAATTTGGTCTCTCAGGGCTGCTACTTTCACAGTGAACTCTCTACAAGGAACACGTACACACCCTAAAGTATCATCACTTAATTTTGTTACACCCTGTATATAATTTGTAAGCGGTTAAACAGCTCCCGGAGCCAATCTTCGAGGTGCATGAAGGTGTATCGCCAAAACCCTCCCGTGCACCCCGTCCGGACCAGGCGCCCTTTTCTTACTACAGAGGCGGGACAGAACCGCCTCCATATCTGCGTCAGTGACGGGTGGCGGAACATCCTCCACCACCGAGTCCAGCATCAGCGGGGTCATTCGCGGTGGAGCATCCTGCTGGGGGGGTCCGGGAACAGTTCCACAGCAGATGGGGCTGGAGTGTCTCCGTCAACGGGGCCGACTGGGCTCGAAGTTTGTCTCGCGCCCTTTTATACGGTCGGCCCCAGGGGTCATTGTCGATCCCGTTCCACCAACTCCAGCCAAGCTTTCTCCATAGCCCGACTGATGGCCAGATGCAGGGTCTAACTTTTCGCCCGGTAGACCCTTTACAGCCGGCTATCGCGCTCCTCATCCTGGTTGAAAATCTCAAATAGGACGGTAGATAGGCCGTTACGTTCGTTAGAAAAGTTATTATACCATTTCACGAGCTGTCTTTTTTCACGCGCTGATGCTCATGATGATGATGATTTGCATCAAAACGAAATTTCGTATTCAATTTGTATTTTTTTACCTATAAAATCTATGTTTTGCAGCTTGCCAATTACCATAAAATTTTATTTTTATTTTTATTTATGTTAATTTCGACATTTAGATTATCTGCTTATCGAGTAAGCAACTATAATTGGACGGCGTTATCCATAGATCGGAATCTGGGTGTAATTTTCAATGTAAAGAATAATATGGATAAGACTTGTAATCCCGGGAATCCCAGGAAAATCAGAAAATGACCGAGTACGTAATTTTAAATTTATAAATGAATCAAAATTATGTTAATTTGTTTATAAAATTATTCATATTATATAAAATAGTTTGAATAGAAATTTCCAAATATTAGGGCGGAATGAAATAGGAAACATAATAATTCTGTTCTACATATATATACATTACATAATATTATATTGTACATAATTTATGCTGGTAAATAAAATGAAGAATGTTCACTTATTATTTTTTAGCTCTCCGTAAACTAAGTCGAAAATAAAAAATTTGAGAAAAAAAAATATTACGATACGATACGATACGATTTGTCTTTTAAGTAATTAAAATACAATTTCTGTGAAAACCCCACTCCTCAGGTGAATGTCATCATACTCAATAATTATCAGCGTGGCAAAAGCTATTATTAACTGAGATAGATTTAAAATCTGTTGGGAGGGTGGGGACGGTTTTTTGCATTACAATATTAATAACTAGCTGTTGTTCGTTTTTTTACTGTTTGTATGAAAAATTTTGTTATTTTTCGAATGATTATTTTTCTGTTTATTTGTAATGATCAGTTTTGTTAAGAAAACAATATAATAATATGCTACAAAAAATCATTGTTTTAATTTTGGTTACTCGTTTTAGTAATCGATTTTCGTTGCCCAGTTTTGAAACAAAATAATAATTTTTTACAGATTTTTTGTTAAATCACTGTAAAATCATGCATGTTCCTAATCCTAGTAATGTGTTTAATTCTTTTACTACGGTTCTGGATCCCGGAATCCGAAAAATCTTATTCCGGGAAATCCCGGATTTTTGTGGTCATATCCATATTATTCATATCAATCACACCCACGATTCCGATCACTGGACTAATAACAGATTAAGCGACACTTGATAGAATTCGAGAAAATAAACTTCGAAGATTTTAAACTTAAAATTGTCGCTGTGAGCTCATTATATAAGTTACGTGTATGATTTTTTTACTGTAAATTAAGATGTATATAAAGTTTAAATTAGTATAGAATATATTACTGTGTAGAATATACTTTAAAAGATATAGCCATTTTTCCGCTTAATTCGTTAATGTTTTATAGCTATATTCAGACAAATCAAATTTGTCAATAACGTACTATACGACATTATTGTCGTTTGATTCTTTAATACGATTTATTTTGGGTGAAATAAAGTGCAATATAAGATTAAATACAAATATTTTAATGCAAATTTCTCAAATTAAACAAAAATTATACAGTTTTTCTAAGATTATATTGTATGACTTTAATGATTACGAAAATACACATAAATTCGAATAGGTTTTATATAGTCAAATACCACAAAATAACAATTATTTGCTTGTCGCGCTATCCTTTATGAAACTAACATAAATGCGAAAGTGTGTCAGCGTGTCTGTTTGTTACCTCTTCAGGCCCAAACCACTGAACCGATTTTTCTGAAATTTGGTATGGAGATACTATGAGTCCCGGAAAAGGACGTAGCATACTTTTTGTCCCAGAAAAATGTACGGTTCCCGCGCGATAAACGAATTTTGGCGCAACGGCGTTACGGGCGTTATCTAGTCTTTTAATAATTAAAATGGCACTTTATCAACATAAAAAAACAAAAAAATTAACGCTCAATTATAAAAAATCAATGTTATCAATTTTTTATTTTTCTAATCATTATCTTCTATATCAAAATCTGCTGCCATTTTAGGCGGTTAGTTCGTTATTGCGTTTTTAATGAATAAATTGAAACGGATTATCTACAACTTTTGTGGATATTATTCGTTTATGCCTTTTAAATTCCTGTTTGTGTATTTTGTAACAGTAACTTAGGCGCATAATTCTTTAATACGTAACTAAATTGTGCAAAACTTCTAACAAATTTTGACATGTCGCTTAATTCACCCCTTATTATAAGGCACTAGGATTGACTTTTGAACACAAAATTAGCTGAACACATTGCTAATGATGCCTGGAATCGATCTGCATTCATAACTCGTTTTTTGAAATTTTGTCGCTTGATTCGTTATTACATAACGCCGTCCAATTGTCGTGTGTTTCAAATAAATGTAATTTGTAAATACTAGAGAGATGCTGAAAGTATGCTTCAATTGTAATAAACTGGTATTACTTTGGAAACTAATATCATGAATATAATAAACAAAAATAGAAAATTTAAAACGGGGAAAGGAATGTTGATATACTGAAGATTATTGCTGTATTTTTATTATTAATTTGTAGCTTTTAAATTATGAGTTTATAAGGCTCTAAATACGGTGAATTACACACTATTTAACGAACAAGATTTTTATCTTCGTTACGTCTCAGCTGTGATCAATCGCGATAATCATTTGTGGAACATTAATCAAGAGTATATTATACTATAGAGCAGTGGTTCTTAACTGGTGGTCCGCGGACCACTGGTGGTCCCTGGAGGCATTCCAAGTGGTCCGCGAAGCCATCCTAACAATATGTGAGAATTCAGAAGATTCAGAAGAAGATTCAGGAGATTCAGAAGATAGAAAGAATACAGAAGAGAGAGATTTAATAACGTAAAGAGTATGGACTATGCAGTCATAAAAATCACATTAAATTAAAATCTGTAAATTTTGGATTTTTGCACAATAAAAAAATTAGTGCTAATTATAAAGTTATGCTTGTTTTCTTTATCAAACAACCTTAAGTTTAGGTAAACCAACTGGGTGGTCCCCGGCTAGACAAACATTTGGTAAAATGGTCCCTCATGACTAAAAGGTTAAGGCCATATACAACGAGGACTAGTGAAATTTCATGCTTTTATTTTCACTAAAACTTTGATCAGAAGTAATTATAAGCATTTAAACATTTTTTGTAGGTTTGTTACGTTCCTTACCAAGGTCCCAGTCAGCTTAGAATTTTGATTTAAATCCATTTACCACTAAAAAAAGAGTAATAAAGAATGCTACTTTCAAAATTTTATTTCGACTAGAATTCAGCGAAAATAAACGCAGGAAAAAATATTTTTATACAAAAATGTTTAAATTACGATTTCGAAGATTAGGGTCAGCTTCGTTTTTGATATATAATAACAATAATAAAGATAAATCGTTTTAATCACAAATTCGAACGATTTATTGATTTTCGAATGCAACGCCTTGCTTTCAATATTGCTATAACAATTCCACAGGCGTTTAAATGGATAATAATTGAATGACATCAGTCAAATTTGTCTTTCAGTGACTGATTGTCTATTACAGAAAACCTAGAGTATGTTCACAAATATATCCCATTATACTGGCCAGAGCTCCTTAGGCCTAGAATCGCCGTGATCCCATACATTTGATTCGTTTCGAAATATTTGCCAGTGCATTGTCGTATACTTAAATGTGTTTATTGTGATGTGATTATAATACGTTATACTTGTCTTACTAGTGGAATACCAGTACAATACAATGCGGCGTCGTAAAATGACGTCTTGATGACTGGTAAGTAAACTGGGTTTTATTTCAGAACATAGGCAACATGTTTGGTGTACAAAAATTACAGTATTGTTTTGTAACCTAATATTTGGCGAGAGACTACCTTATTAGGTATCTTATTGATATATATTTGATAATTTTCATTCGCCAAACGATCATTTATACGTTTTTGGTAGGTTTGAAAGTCATAAATGCAAATATCACAGCTAAGTCGGATAATAATGAACAGAGCATGAACAGAGTGCCTCAACACAGAGACACATTTTGAGGGATGTGTTAAAACATTGTAAAATGATAATGATATTAAATTATGTTAAACAACAATTTTAATATTTTTTTTATTATTATTAATATACTTTTATCGAACATGCCCAATCCATAGCAATGGAAAGATTTAACCATGGACGTATAAAAAAAGGCGGACGGAGTCCCACCATACACAAAACTGTGTCGTTCAGAGTCGGCCAGCTGGCTGTATGTACACGGTCCGTACGCACACATTCTTGCGCTAGTCCATACCATTTGACAGGCGTAAGAATGTGTGCGTGGCCGACTCTGAAGAAAAATGAAGACACAGTTTTGTGTATAACAAGACTCCGTCCGCCTTTTTTTCTACGTTCATGCTGGAGACAGACAGACAGATAGACAGCGAAGCTGAGACTTACTGGGCCAAGGGTCTCTTTTGGGAACAGATTTCTTAAAAACGACAAAGAAAATATGAATATGATCTGTATAACAATAATGAATATTATAATCAATTCATTAAAAACTTGTCAAACGGGTAAAAACGTTACCTCTATTGCAAGAGGTAACGTTTTTGACCGAAGAGAGGATTGCAAGAATGTTGGATCCATATTATAAGTAATATTGTAAGACCTTTTTTGGGTTCCGTACCCAAAGGGTAAAAACGGGACCCTATTACTAAGACTTCGATGTCTGTCCGTCCGTCCGTCCGTCCGTCCGGCCGTCCGTCTGTCTGTCTCCAGGCTGTAACTCAAGAACCGCTATAGCTAGACTTCTGAAATTTTCACAGATTGCGTATTTCGGTTGCCGCTATAACAACAAATACTAAAAAAAAATAAAAATAATATTTAAGGGTGGCTCCCATACAACAAACATGATTTTTTCTGCCTTTTTTGCTCTATATCAGTAATGGCAACAGGTAGGCACATGATATTTTCACGAAGGCCCTTATTGTATGTCTAAGTCAATAATTAATAATAATATTAAAACAAAATAAAAATTTAAGGGGGGCTCCCATAAAAAAACACAATTTTGGCCTATTTTTGCTCTCTAACGGTACGGAACCCTTCGTGCGCGAGTCCAACTCGCACTTGGCCGATTATTTATACCACATTTATGCAATAAATCATTCATTCATTCATTCAAGAGTTATCGTTTTTGAACTTGTGGAGGGTGTTATATAGATTCCAGAGGATGCTGCAGCGTCAGGGACAAGTAATCGTCATGGGTCTACATCCTATTTATTAAAGGTATCGCAATGAACCCAAGCACAAAAAAATATTTGTTATTGTTATTATAAAGTCATAAAATAACCTCAGCAGTGAGCGAGCTGACGATGATGAATTATTGTACCTAAGATAGCTATATTTTTCCATGCATAAATATATGCAATGCTTAATATGAGTAATACTTTATTTTGTTATACATTGTATAATCAATTTTATCATGTATTATTGAGGAAATACTTTTTTTCATGTTCGTGAGTACAGAACAAACATATTAAAATATTACATAATTTTATTATCATACAAAATTCATTAAAGATTTCGTTTATTAAGTTGTGAACATGGCCTCACTGTTAATCATTAGTCTGTATGTCGAGCTTACCACGTGATCACATTATTTCTGAAAATTATTGAAATCAACGACGGCTTGAAAACTAAATATGTACCTATCGAGCGCCATCTATTGAGCTTGTTTTCCGCAAATTCTAAAATGTCAGTTGCCTATAATCCCGCCTTAAGAACTACAGTTATAGAGAGTCGTAGATTTCGGCCGTCGCTCCGACACTCGACTCCTACTGAAACGTTGCTCTTTGTTTCTGTCATACTATGTCGTCTCATTCATCAAACGTCGCTCAAGCTCATGGTTCGTGTCATGTCATCTAATTCATCAAACGTCACTCAAGCTCATGGTTCGTGTCATGTCATCTCATTCATCAAACGTCACTCTAGGTCATGGTCCGTGTCATGTCATCTCATTCATCAAACGTCACTCTAGCTCACGGTCCGTGTCATGTCATCTCATTCATTAATTGTCACTCTAGGTCATGGTCCGTGTCATGTCATCTCATTTATCAAATATCACTCAAGCTCATGGTTCGTGTTATGTCATATTATCATTCATCAAACGTCAGTCAAGCTCATGGTTCGTGTCATGTTAATTGTCATTTCATTCATCAAACATTCATCAAACGGGAGTTGAAGCGTTAAAGCAGTGTTTTATGTATGTTTATGAATAATCTACATACTTACATATTATAAAACAAAATCGCTTTTTTCCCTCATGTCCCTTTGTTCCCTTTAATCTTTAAAACTACGCAACGGATTTTGATGATTATTTCAGTGTTAGATAGCCCATTTATCGAGGAAGGCTATAGGCTATATTTTATCATGCTAAGACTAATAGGAGCGAAGAAATAGAGGAAAATGTGGAAAAAACGGGGAAAATTATTTGAAAGGGCTAACTTGAACGCGCTTATCTCAGGAACTACTGGTCCGATTTGAAAAATTCTTTCAGTGTTAGATAGCCCATTTATTGAGGAAGGCTATAGGCTATATTTTATCACGCTAAGACTAATAGGAGAATGTGGAAAAAAACAGGGGAAATTATTTGAAAGGGCTTATCTCGCGAACTACCGGAGCAATTTTTATGTTATTTGGCACAGATAAGAAGTAGACCACGTGAAGGATCATAGGCTATCGATTTTAATCATTTTTTCAGTGGCTATATATTTTATACCCGTGCGACGCCGGGGCGGGTCGCTAGTAATTAATATAATATTTTGTTAAAATTCTCCTATGTAATATTATATCAAAATTTATAATCTTTGTTGCTTTTTTTACCGTTAAGTGAACGGTTAAAAAACAAGAAAGATTATGATATAGTTAATATTATGTAGGAGAATTTTAACAAAATATTGTATTAATGATTCATAAACGTATGTTTATGAATTATGTTTATGTATATAAAACACTGCTATACGCTTCAACTCCCAAGCGGCCGCGAGAACAATAGAATATTTCCAAGAATCCGCGATCGAAGGATTCAATAATAATAATCAGGTTTAACATTTAAAGTAAAATGTACATCGTATGATTATCTTTTGAGACTTTTTGTCTTATTAATTATATTTATGTATCGCCATCTAATTACACAAAAATTGTGCTGTACATCTCAAATCGCTCATCATTTTCGTCAGCTCAAACATTAATTTTAATTAAAATATATTTTTCTCTGTTCAATACTGAAAACTAAAATAGCTTAGTAAGAAAATTTTGGCGACTACAATATTTAGAAAGTTGATTATAAAAAAACAACATAGGCTAAGGAAATATGTAAATAAAGTGACCTTCAGTATGAATCTGCTTTAAACGAGTTGCGAATTGGAAGATGGTAAGACGTCACTATTAAAAGACCATAATTTTACTCATAAAATGGAGCTAAGAATTGTGTTTGTGTTTATGGTGTTTTGGGCGAGATCGGATTCTGCCAATATTCTAGCAGTGTATCCTAATCCTTCGATCAGTCATCAAGTGGTTTTTCGTCGAGTTACCTTAGAATTAGTGAAGCAAGGTCACAATGTCACAGTTATAACGCCAGATCCGGCGTTCCCAAAGAAAGATGGTCCTGAAAATCTGAGAGAGATTGATCTTCATGACATATCGTACCGATATGTACATGATGTACATCATACTTCACCAAAAAGTGAACTAAGGAAACAGTTATCAGATCCAAAGTTTTGCTTCCGGTTCATGCATAAACTTTTTGATCTACACTTAAACAATAAAGATGTTAGGCAAGTTATACACAATAATAGTACAAAATACGATATTATCCTAATGGAAGAATTTGCACGACTGTTTCTAGCAATTGCACACGTAACCAAAGCTCCAGTTGTACTTTTTAGCTCGTTTGGTGGAATGCCCAATACGTTTGAAGTTTTTGGACTACAAACTCAACCAATTTTGTATCCGAGCCCATTATCACATAGAATTTATAATTTATCCCTTTGGGAAAAATTAATCCAATTTTATAACTACTTTAATTTCTTACATATTAGTAATGATATTTTGAAAGAGGAACATGCACTACTACAAAAACATTTTGGTTCTGATATTCCTGAAGTTCCTGAATTGTATAAGAATGTGCACATGCTATTTTTGAACAATCATCCTATTTGGACTGAAAACCAACCTGTTCCACCAAATATTATATATCTGGGAGGTATTCATCAGTTGGAAACAAAGGAACTACCAAAGGTGACCTACCAATTACCATATATTTTTTATTATATTTTAATTTTGTAGTAAATTAGATGTTCAATGTTTTATTCATCAACAGGACCTCAAAGCATATCTCGATTCATCTAAAAATGGCGTCATCTATGTCAGTTTCGGAACAAATGCAAAGTCAACAGTACTTCAGACAGACAAAATCAAAATCATAGCAAAAGTTTTGGGACAGTTGCCGTACGATGTTTTGTGGAAATGGGACCAAGACACACTTCCTGGACAAACTAAAAACATTAAATTATCAAAATGGCTACCTCAAGCAGATCTATTAAGTATGCTTTTTAATATTATTATTATTTTTTGGATTGTGATAGATCGACGATGATAAACTTTTTTTTTCGCTTTCAGAACATCCAAAAATCAAGCTTTTCATAACTCAGGCTGGTCTTCAGTCAACAGATGAAGCGATAACCGCAGGAGTGCCGCTACTTGCTTTCCCCGTACTCGGCGACCAGTGGTACAATGCCGAGAAATACGAGCGACATGGAATTGGGAAGAAATACTTGTTTGAAGAAATCAGTGAAGAAGTTGTTAAAAATTCAGTCGAAGAAATAATTGGAGATAAAAGGTAAATATCAAAATCGAATCGATAGATTAGGCAAAATACATTTATTCTGTTAGTGACTTAGTGTTTAATACTTTTTTAAATGTTTTCCTTAATTTTCTTCGATTTAAAACATAACTAGTAGATAAAATCTTTGTTGGATATTCAGGCCTTGCAAATTCATTCACTCATTACGTTTTAAGCCTAAGTTTAATGACTCAGGTATAGATTACATAATATCTATACTAATAAGCGGAAGAGTTTGTTTGTTTGTTTGAACGCGCTAATCTCAGGAACTACTGGTCCGATTTGAAAAATTATTTCAGTGTTAGATAGCCCATTTATCGAGAAAGGCTATAGGCTATATTTTATCACGCTAAATCTAATAGGAGCGAAGAAATAGAGGAAAATGTGGAAAAAACGGGGGAAATTACTTGAAAGGGCACACGAACTACTAGAGCATTTTTTCTGTTATTTGGGTCAGACAAGAAGTAGACCACGTGAAGGATCATAGGCTATTTTTGTGGACTAATTTGTCTGTGAAATATCTAATTTACGCGGGCGAAGCCGCGCGGAACGTCTAGTTATATAAATAAAATTAGGTCAGTACGAGTAGGAATCTCGCACGAACCGTAGCGTAATAGAGCAAAATAGGCCAAAAATAGTGTTTTTCGTTAAATATTAATTTTATTTTGATTTTAGTAGACAGACGTACAGACAACGAAGTCTTAGTAATAGGGTCCCGTTTTTACCCTTTGGGTACGGAACCCTTTACACTTCATTCTGTAGTTCAATCTTATATATAAAATTCTCGTGTCACAATGTCACGTGTCACTTCAATAAAATAATATTATGGGCGATATACTTTATTTGGCAAAACAATATTTGCAGGGACAGCTAGTTTTCTTTATAAATATGGTTAAAAATTACTACTTACACTAATTCGTACATTTTATCAGGTATCGTGAGAACATTGTGAAACTACGGAAGACGATGAACGACCAGCCACTGAAGCCTCTGGAACGAGCGGTTTTCTGGATCGAACATGTCATCCGGAATAAGGGAGGACAGCATTTGCTTCCAGCATCAAGACATTTGACATGGGCACAGTATTATGAAGTTGATCTTCTTGTTATTCTACTGACGGTAGTTTTAATGTTATTAGTTGTTGCTAGTCTTGTTTTAAGACGTTTGTATAATTTTGTTATCGGCAACGTAAAAATCACTCAAAAACTTAAGTCGTGCTGATTTTTTGCCTGTGTTTAGATTAATTATAATTATTAATATCATAATAATAATTATTATTATATCATAGTTGATATTCTCAAACAATGACTTTCTAAAATACTAGAGTAGCAACGTCTTACAAAAGTTTCTCAGAAATGCGTAACCACTTGATACCTCAAAAGACAATGTCAATTCATAAAATGTTATTATGTCATTATGTAAGTCAGATATGCCTGCAGGTATCTTCGAAGTGGCAACGCGTTGCTGCCGTGAACTGCCAATATGGTTCCGTTAGTAACATAAAATATCATTGTTCTTATGCTACGTTTTGATGCTTGCCGAGCCACGGCAAGCCTCCACAAGCCACAAGCCTCCACAAATCTCGCTTTGCATTTGTAAGTCGTTTTCACGCTCGTGAACGCGTCAGTGTATTACGTACATGCCTTTGCCAACATTGATCTCTGTCCAAAAACCGACACTACTCCCGATCGTCTACAAGCGTCCGCAAGCTCACGCAAGCCAAGCCATTTCGCCTGTTTTCACGCTCGGGCTTGTGGAGGCTTGCCGTGGCTCGGCAAGCATCAAAACGTAGCATTATAGGGGTGACAGACGTGCGAGTAAGTACGCGGACTTATGGCATCTTATGGCTCGACGATCAAAATCGCCTGTGTGTCAGTAGAGCCGCGAGCTGCGGGCCGCGAGCCGCGAGCCTGGGGGCATGGTAATCCAGTGTGAGCGATTCTCGTGTGTCACCGACGCGAGCCGAGTAAGTTCGCGAACTTAAAACCCGCGTGCTTTAAGTTCGTACGTCTATCAGGCCTTTTAGTCATACCACATAACTTAAAATCCAAAATAACGATAATGTGAATTTATTTGTAATATATTATTACAATAAACTTTTCTATAAGTGTAATAATAATAATAAACAACATAATTATCAATATAAAATGTTAGACAAAGAAAATATTATGATGTTTTAGTTTGTAATCACTAATCAGACTATTTATCATCATGAATTAGCGGAAATGTATTCTTTTCTTATCATTGAAGAGGTGTAATTATTGTTATATTATCTATTTCAAATACAATATATCCATTCAAGTATCTACACTCTCCACTCACATGATTTCTTATAGGTCATACCTACAGTTTCATCGCGAGACAGGTTTTCCATTTTTAATTGCACCACAAAATATTATTGCAGTATATTAAAAATTTACAAACATGTTTTTTAGAATTTGTTATTAGTAAACCTTCCTTTAGTTTTACTTATTTTTTTCCTGTTTTGCGCGTATTATATCGATAGCACAGAATACATATTGTAGGTAACAAACGATAGCATAGTTTTTCATGGAAAAGGAGCAGGCATTGGCCATATCCACACTTCCATATCCATACCGATATTATAAACTAGCTGTCCCGGCAAACGTTGTTTTGCCATTTAAAGTATTTCTACTTCATCAGTTGTCACAAAATCTTACCCCCTCTTTTGTCCCCTAAGAGGGGTGGGGGGAAAAATTTTATACACCAGATGTTAAGTTGGAAAAACAGTAAATAATATGAAGTAAGTCCATTAAAGAAAAAAGTTTGATACAAAATCTGACCCCCTCTTTGGTCCCCTTAGAGGGGTGGAGTGGGGGTGGGGTAATTTTTATACACCAGATGTTGAGTTGGAAGGAGGCAAATATATCTGCGAAAACCGTATGCAAATCGGATCAGTAGTTTTCGTGTTAAAGCAAAAGTCTTATACAAAATCTGACCCCCTCTTTCGTCCCTTTAGAGGGGTGGGGGGAAAAATTTTATACACCAGATATTAAGTTGGAAGAAGACAAATATATCTGTGAAAACCGCATTCAAATCAGATCAGTAGTTTTCGTGTTAAAGCAAAAGTCTTATACAAAATCTGACCCCCTCTTTCGTCCCTTTAGAGGGGTGGGGAGATTTTTTTTTATACACCAGATGTTAAGTTGGAAGAAGACAAATATATCTGCGAAAACCGCATTCAAATCGGATCAGTAGTTTTCGTGTGATGCTGGAACAAACATACAGACAGACAGACAGACAGACAGACAAAAACACTAACTAATTTTTCGGCTTCTATAGCGATATTGTGACACCCTCCGCTTATTATTTTTTGAATATCTTTAATGTACAGAATTGACATTTTTACAGATTTATTATATGTATAGATGTGAAAGTGTGTTTGTCTGTCTGTCCGTCTGTCTGTCTGTCTGTCTATTACCTCTTCGCGCTCAAACCGCTGAACCGATTTTGCTGAAATTTGACTTGGATATACTTTGAGTCCCGGGAAAGGACATAGGATACTTTTTATACCAGAAAATGTACGGTTCCCGAACGATAAACGATTTTAAAGCGCAACAGAGTTGCGGGCATCATCTAGATTCTAGTACATAATATACATAATTATTCATTACATAATAATTACACATACATACACTTTTAAAATTTGGCGTTTATATCAGCGTCTGAACAAATATTGTTCAGACGCTGATATAGACTAACATGTAGGTACGAAAAAAGTCGAATGGATGACCTCATTTTTTCGAAATCGGTTAAATAGTAAAAATCCAATTCGACACATTTTCTAAGGTATTAAGTAATTAATTTTAAAAACTTCAGTAAATAATCCTAACTTTAAATGCTTAATCAAGTTTCGGTTTCGGTTTCAGCTGAAAAATCAGTTTCGATCGGACACTAGTCGCTTGCCGCAGAGACCCGCAGCATGCAAGTAAATAAGTAAAGAATAAAATAACTTTATTAAGAGCGGGCTGTCAAATTTTTCTGTGTTTTCTAATAGGTATTACGATCCCGGAAGACGATTGACTTAAATGAAATTAAGATTTATTTAATCATTGTATATTTATCTGAAATTCTGTAAAAGGAAAACACGATTCACTTATTTTGACTCGATAGTTATATTTTTCGAAATTATGAATCTTTCTGGGCTTTTCAACAAATATCTGTTACACTTATTGAGTTACAATCATTAAATAACTTGCACTACTATTCACTTTATAAAATAATGGTAAAAGGGAATATTAGTATTGTACCTATTTAGTTTTTGAGTAATCACCAAAAAACAGTTTTGGGACTTGTGACCTTTACTTTCGTGCTATAATGCGGGAACCGTTGTAACGCGATATTGTTCACTATTAGCTGCAGCGCAAAACACAAAGCTCGGAGGCACGATTCATGGAATAATTATATCACGATTGGAGGATAGCGGTGTGTGTAGGCGGGGCTAGCGTTTTGGCAGCAGGCTCTTAACAGCTACGCAACTAGGTAGCATTTCTATTTCCTATGCTGCTAATTTTATTATATTAATTTTAATTCCTTCATTTGATAACAGATGCCGCTGACTTGACGGCTACATCGCACTATTTAGCTAGCACGACGATATGGAACTTTTCACTCACACTCACTCTTGGTGTTATAAAATTATCACGCCAGCGGAATATTAGTCCCAGGTTAGCCCTTCACTCACGTAACCTAACCACCCACAGAAATAAGATCTAGATGTCTGTGTACCACCAGACTGTCGTATTTTTTTACGATGCTTGCCGTAGATGAGCGCGTCGTATCTTGAAACGGCGACGTCGTCGTATCGAGTTATGAGTTATGTGTGGGAGCCCTTATAAAGAGTTCGCTGTAAAAGTAGCAGCGCTGAAAGAGTTTTTTTTTTTCACCTAGGTATGTAAAAATTAAATAATCGCGCGCTCACAAAAAAATTGCTTTTTCAGCGCTGCTACTTTCACAGTGTTATCACTTAGTTTTGTTACACCTTGAAGATATATACGCTTGTCTATTTACAAAATAAACAGGTAATGTCTACGAATAATAAAAACTAAGGAAAAGTAACTCCGTCATTTTTGACGGAGTTACTTTTCCTTATTCATTGCATGTTTTTACATGTTATATAATACTTCTCAAAAATGTGTACCACATTTCAATACGTCATTTGCAATATAGATGGCCTTGAGCGGTATCAAGCTGACGTTACATGACTGTTCGAAAGGAACCAAATTTAAAACAGTAATAGTATGGAAGTTACGTTTCCTTAGTTTTTATTATTCGTAGGGTAATGTACAAAGTCTAAAGTGAATAGATATTCCTACTACGGCATCAGACTGTTGCGAGGCTTTAATGAGCAAATCCCAAGACGACTGGCTCATCAGATCTCAAGCAGAGCTTACGAAGATTTCCCCAGTGTCAACAAAAATAGCATGTACATTGTACAACAAGGACTCAGCAACATTGTCAAGTAAATATTGAAGCAAGTTAGAATCTGCAGCCATTTTATTTAAAAACGTAAAGTCTCTTTATATTCAACGCTTATCTATACTTCTGTCAGTCATGAGGGGGAAGATATTATATTATTATTACCGTACTTACCTATTAACTTATAATTATTATGACCCAATAGTTACTCACCTATATAAACGGAGTGGCGGGTTAAAGTATATATTTAACGTAGGCACCTATACTTTATTATTATAATTATAATATTATAATTATATTATAATATATAGTAATCACAAAAATAATATTTTATTCAACACTAATTTTGTACATAATATAAATACAGAATAAAAAGTCATATCACAGGCATTTTGAAGAGTAACTCTGCAAACTGCAAAGTGCAATGTGTCTATTTGGGAAGTAATCACTCATGAATTTACTCCATCTAACTAATTTGAAATTATCTTAGGATATAGGTACTATCAGAGAAGTTGATTCCTAGACAGATGGGGAACCTATGAAGTTTGGTCGAGCTTTGTCAAACCCAGCTTACAGATCACAATTAACATTAAATTGACATGATCCGACCAAATGACGTTGATCTGTCAACTGCCGAGGAATCAATTTCCTCGATGGTACCTATACTACAAAGTTCTTTTGACGTAGTAGCCAAACTCAAAACTAACGCTGCCGTTGTATTAGAGCAGGCGCTGGGTAGAGTTGAGTATGATGTATGCCTAATAATATGAAGACTGCATTCTGTGAATGATGTTGAACACGTCACGAAGGCATGCATGCATTCAGATAGATTCTTAATATTGCTAGAAGTCGTGTTGGACCATTTTTAATTTTTTTTAATCGATCAATATGACTGCTTCAACATTCACACTCAATATATCACCGTATAACCTCTGGTAAGTCTGGCATCATTATAAATGTTGCCTTAGGGTCAAATATTAAGACAAGTCTTGCGCTACGCGTTGATGCATTTTTAGATTTGTACTGAATTCACATCTGTCAATGCAAATCTTTTCATGACGTCTCACGCAATTGAATTCTGTCAAATCCATACAAATATTTTAGGTTGGTGCAACCCACGTTGGACCAACTTACTTTAACTATAACTGTTACTTTAACTATAACTACAGTGCAAAATGTCAAATCTTTGGTTACCTTTAAATATGGCGTCCGACGCCATATTTAACCATAACCGCTCATACTTATATCTATTTTTTTTCGTGAAAATTTACTATGTTTTACAGTGTTATATTTTTCCTGTCGATTTTTATGGATAATTCAATTTTTTATACTCTCAATCCTATAATGCCTGTAGCTTTAATAAAAAAATAAACGCAACAGACACTTGTCAATTTTTGTGGTCAAAGTTAAGGTTAAAGCTAAGTCAGCCTTAACTATAACCATAACTTTAACCATACCAACCCACCCTTAGAAATTCAATTCTACGCGTCGCGTTGCGGTTTGAATTGAACCGAAATTAATCCATCGATCGGGGACTCTTGGAAATGCTATAATTGTATTCTATTGTTGTCGCGATCACCGGTGCTCGTATGGGGCTTGATGGGTTAAAACTGTCGTTATTGTCATTTTGGGTGACAATTATTGTCATCCTCGTCCCATAAGATTTTAGCATTGGATTTTAGTAGGTCCTATATTATTGCGGCTCTACATGATGGGCCAGCGTAGTGGGCCATCACGATGGGCCAGCGTGGGGAGGACGTAGTGGCGTAGGATGGCCGATGGCGCCAGCGATGGTCGTGGAATAGCGGCGGTGTCGGTTTTTCAGCCGCACATCAAAGAATGATGGCCCAGCGATGGCGGTACGCCTCTACACGTTGGCGATACGACAGTTGGTGCCTGACCGCGGTCGAGTGAGGACGTCGTAATTTGTATTACAATTTACGAATTTCATTCAAAATGACGAACGAGTACGTGATCTCATAATGAATGAAAATATAATTATATTATGATAAAGGCGAAAGTTTGTGTGGATGTATGGATGTTTGTAACTCTTTTACTCAAAAACTACTGAACGGATTTTAATGAAACTTTACAATAAGTAATTATTATAGCTTTTACATTATATAAGTACATAGCTCCTGACTTTTTAAAGATACAAGTTTGGGAGTTTCGGCGTTGTTCTAAGAACGGAAAGCATATTAATATGCTATTATTACATTCATCATTGTCATCATCATCACTACCATAAACCATTATTTTAATTTTAGTCTCGAAATAATTATTCCTAGAATTCAAGAGAAGCTTCATATCAGTAGGGAGGTGATACGAAGTTCACCGGGTCATCTGGTGAAGTTATAAATTATTAAAAATGCACGTTTTGCATTGCCGCAATGGCTAATGCTTACACGTCCATCTTGCGACGTTTAGATCACAACTGAACACGGCCATCATGTAGAGGCGTTGCGACCATTGCATGGCCGTCGCATGCGCCATTCGATCGCCCAGCGCTGGCCCATCTTGTAGAGCTCGCATTATATTTAGTTCTATTTGCCACAGTAACTTTAATTGCTATCTCCATAAAGTAATTTATGATATGAATAAGTATAAACTGCATTAAGCTCATAAACAACTTTTATAATAAATTTAATGAGCGCTATAAACCTGGCGGGCACTAGATTATTACACTTATTTGCCCTATTTTTAACCCCCGACAAAAAAGAGGGGTGTTATAAGTTTCACGTGTCTGTCTGTCTGTCTGTCTGTCTGTGTGTCAGTCTGTGGCATCGTAGCGTCCAAACGGGTGGACCGATTTTGATCTAGTTTTTTTTGTTTGAAAGCTGACATGATCGAGAGTGTTCTTAGCTATAATTCATCATCATCAGCCTGCTCAGTGCTGGATAATCAGGGTTCATCTGGTTCATGAAAGGCCGTTAGCAACTTGTAGTCGTTTAATAGGTTTTTATATTTCATTCTAGTTCGTGATATTTGTGAATATACAATGTACGTATACATATAATAATGTAAAGTTGACCTGGTGCTGCAGCATCACCTGGTAATCAATAGGATATCCAACTCCTCGCCAACTTAGAGCAGAGGTTTCGTGTTTGGGCTCATTTTAATTGCGACAACCAGTAGAAAGTAGATAAACAGTAAATATTTACATGCTGCTGCTGCAGCATCACCTGCAGCAGCATCACCTTCTATAGGAACCGAGCTTCGTATGAACCCAAAGTGGAGGTTTCATGTTTGGGCTTATATTAACGGCCTCATCGAAAAGGACATTGATAGATGGTAATCATGAGAATATGATTCTGTTGATAGGAATTATTCTGCACTATAACCAACACAAGTTTAAAAAGTATGAAATAAAATTAATTTAAGAAATTAAAAAAAAAAACCCGACAAACAACTTTAAAAAGTAATGAAATAATATTTACTGCCTTTAAGTTCAAAATTCCTAACTTGTGTAAAGTAATATTTTAGTCCATAAATATTGTTGTCAAGGTGTGTCGGGGGACCGCTAATGTAGATGTTTGATTTCACATCAATTCACAATGAACTGATTCGAGATAATCAGCGACTTGGCGGTTGTAGGTTAAAGTTTACTTGGCGGTCCCCCGACACACCGTGACAACAATAATTATGGACTAAAATATTACTTTACACAAGTTAGGAATAATTTGAACTTAAAGGCAGTAAATATTTTTTCATTACTTTTTAAAGTTGTTTGTCGGGTTTTTTTTTTAATTTCTTAAATTATATTAAATTAGAAGTACGACGCGGAAGAAAAAAAACTTAAATGGTTACTGCACTGTGCCATTACTTATATTAAATAATATATTATTATGTTATTAGAAATTTTACGATATTGTAATTAATATTGCATTACAATAAATATAATATTCTCGTGTACACAGAATTCAAGCAAAACCTAAAAGAAAACGATATATTATAATTATAATATTCTACGCTTGAAATGTACTTATTATAAAGAGGAAAATGTTTTCGATTTTTCGCAACATTAGAATTAGTTGCAACATTTTTAGTTCCTTTTAAGCTTCCGAAGGCAGGGTATTTACTTGCAGTAGTTGGTGATTAGAAAAACTTTATTAATCATTAAGCACAACTATGTTGCCAGGCCCTCCATGCATAATAATATCTCCTTTATTCAAATTATCACAACAAACAATCTGCGAACAACGTCTAACTTCACCTGTAAATTCTAATTTGCGGCGCTGGCCGGGGCCCCTCGTAAAGCTCTAACAAATTACTAATTACTTTAATTTTAAAAAGGATTAAAGGCCAGGTAATTAATACATTATTCAGCTTTGCATAACTTGCCAGCACAAGTTACTACCCTAGATTACTAATCATCGCCTGACAGGCCGCGTGCGGACAGTTTTTTTCGATTATTAATTCAAAAACAGGTTCACGAGTCAAATTGTGATTTCGCGCCAACTCCGCATACACCTTGCTGCAGACCTGAGACCAAACAGGATCCGGGCCAGACTACCTGTTTTCAAAATATAACCTACTCGGTCGCCTGGGAGGCGATCATTAGTAATAAGCGTTAATTTTTTTCGCTCGTAACATGTTTTGTTTTGCGATTTTTTACAGCCTGTAGCATATTTTAATTTACCAAATGCTTATTTTATTTGTATAACTAGCTGTTGCCCGCAACTTCGTCCGCGTGAATGTATGTTATTATAATCGAGATTTAGAAAATAGAACACCCATCTACGACTATTTTATTTGGATCTATATAATTACACACGAATTTTTTAATTTTCATCAAAGACCCAGGAAACTTGAATCACAGATACTTATCGTATTGAAAAAACCTTTCTTCGAAGACCGCTTGGCGTGGACAGGGGATGGGGGCCACAGGATAGGGGAAAGGAACATGTGACGGAGATAGAGGGTAGACTACAGAAGACGGGATTCAATGTAGGCATCTATCCCTCTTTAACCTACCTCTTACTCTCAGATTCCTAACCTACAATTAAAACAGAATAAAATAATGCTTGAAGTTGTTTACTTACTCCATCCAGGGTTTGGATAGTCGTTTACGAATATTAGGGAAAAGTTTTAAAGATCGACCTTTGCCAGAATTGATAATCACTTTGGTTGTCGTTGTAAATTTCGAGGAGTTCCTTCAGTTTCATTATTCATAGTTCCTATTACGAAATTTCCACCTTCGCGACAATCACTGCGAAAGTCACACTTTCTAAAATTCGAGGCATTTCTTCAATACCTCAAGGACATTATGAAATTTCCACTTTCGCAACCATAGCATCAAATACAAATTATAGCCCTTAAATTAAAAAAAGAATAAATTTACAAAAAACGCAGGTAAAATAATTATCATCAATTTCGATTCTGATCCTTTTAATGCAAAAGAATACAAAAATAATCGGCCAAGTGCGAGTCGGACTCGCGCACGAAGGGTTCCGTACCGTTATAGTGCAAAAATAAGCCAAAGATTGTGTTTTTTGTATGGCCCCCAATAAAATTGGATTTTATTTAAATATTATTATTTATTATTAAAGTATACATAATAATATATCTAAGTGAAAATTTCAAGTGCCTTTATGCCATTATACTGATATGGAGCAAAAAAAGGCAAAAAATCACGTTTGTTGTATGGGAATTGGGAACCCACCCTTAAATATTAATATTATTTTGTTTTTAGTATTTGTTGCTATATCGGCAATTTGTGAAAATTTTCAGAATGCTAGCTGTAGCGGTTCTTGATATACAGCCTGGCGACATACAGACAGACGGACAGACGCACAGACAACGAAGTCTTAGTAATAGGGTCCCCTTTTTAACCTTTGGGTACGGAACCCTGAAAAAATCAATAAACGCATCATATTATGGGTATGGATGGTGTAATGATGGTGGTGATCATGATGATTAATATAATTGACATAGTGGCATGCGCTTCCACTGTTTTAAACAACGCTGAACCCCCTACATAATATAATATTATTATCTTCTTATAAGGAATCAGGAGTTGAACGAGCAACGGAACCTTCGGAAGCCCTATACCCTGGGATATGTCCTGATATGTCCTGGGATATGTGCAAATCTTACTTTTTGGTGGCAGGTCATGTTAATTTTACTAAAAAAAGAGAAAATTACTGTAATGTTTTTGTTGTAAAGGAGTTCCGTCGATACCTCCTGATCCCGAAATCATTATCAAGTCACAGTTTTTGTAAACATGGTATCAAATTCGGGCTAACAATCTATACAACAAAAAAATAATTTTGAAAATCTGACCACAAACAGTAAAGCTAACATTAACTCCTCTTTTTTTGGAAGTCGGTTAAAAAAATATATCTTTTATGTTGACCAGGGATATAAGGTATCACTATGCCAAATTTCATTGAAATCGGTCCAGCGGATTCAGAGATTAGCCTGTACAAACAGACAAACAGACAGAGAAACAAAAATTTCAAAAACAGTTAAAATGTGTTCTACTACTCCTCTAACATGCCCCTGACTCGTTTTTTCAAGTTTATTTTCAATGTACAAAAATTTTACCTCTACGATTTTATTATAAGTATAGATAATTCTTAATAAACACCAAATCGTAGATATTTTCTCAATGGGAATTCGGACAGCAAAACTAAGGACTAACTGGTGTCAATCTGTATGACAATGACGATGGCGCGGCAGATCCTTCTTCTGTTCCATTATGGTTGAAAGCAGACAGGTCTGCGTTCTACTATTTAATTTGGTAGGTCTACCAAATTAAATAGTAGATGTCTTTGAACTCTCGAATATTTCAGTACCACATCAAACCACAAGTTATTCGTCAAGTGTACCAGTTTAGATCGATCTGTTGATCTCCAAATAGTAAGAATCTTAAGGCTTACTTCAAATTAGTGTGTAGGTAAAAATATCATGTTACCAAAAGTTTGTGTTTTTATTCTATATAAGACTCTCTGCTTCGTATTGATTTGTGTGATGCAACGTGCATTGCATCGTCAAATATCATTTATTTGGGATTTTGTAAATGCTCACAGCTGGAATATACCGTACGGTGCGATTCACCGAATGAACACTGCATCCAACTCAGTTTCGAGTTTCAAGTCTGCGATGTGATCAATTTTAAAAGTAACTAACTAGCTGTGTTGATTATTACTCTGTTACTGTCGCAACTAATATTATACTTAACAGTAAAGATTTTTTTATGTAAAAACTCAATTTAGTGTAGTAAAGATGTAGATTGTAGACATTGCTTTTATTTGTATTAAGTAAATAATACAGTTATTGCAAAAATACGAAAAGTACAAGTTGTACAAAACTCCAACAAATTAACTAAAAATCCAACTAAAAATAGCTAAAATCTGTAGCGCTTTTTGAAAACTGTTTTAGAATAAACTAAAAGTGCATTCGAAAATACTTTTTTGTGAATGCCTAATGCGTGCTTTGATAAAGTCGCCGCTGTGCGAACCGAGGGAAGCAGTTAAAAGTTTGTTTAATGTTCCACAACGGATTTTGGGTAACCAAAAACGGTTAACATAATTTTATGAGTCTCATTAACTTTGACGTCGTTTTAAGTATGTGC
Source organism: Polyommatus iphigenia (assembly GCA_963422495.1). Classification (NCBI taxonomy): domain Eukaryota; kingdom Metazoa; phylum Arthropoda; class Insecta; order Lepidoptera; family Lycaenidae; genus Polyommatus; species Polyommatus iphigenia. The sequence continues at coordinate 28,109,018 of OY730188.1, read as the reverse complement.
ATAATATGCTTTGGTTTTTTTAATTACGCAAAAATTGACCTGTGTGTTACGTTAGATAAGTAGAAAAAACCTAAAAATATTATTAAAATACACAACTTGAGGAAACAGTTTTAATGTATGATAAGGATTTTCTAAAAAATCACTGTGAAACTATAATATATAAAATCATCATGACGAGACATGACGAGACAATACCGTACACAAGGTCACAACTATATTGATATTGTAGTGTACATATCTAAATTTCTTTTATAAAAACCTTTTTTATATTATTTTGTACTCTTTAGTTTATGGTATTTTGACTTGTTTACTTTTTGATAGATTTTGTCATGAGATTATAATAATTCATCTTGAACATCGAGTGCGTTATTTTACAAGATTCTCCTTTGCACCTTCTAAACTGAAAGTCGGGCAAGCGATTCACCTCGCAACGACGCGAGGACCGTGCTCACTTCATTGGTGACCCCGGAAGGAACACAGGATGGAGAATCTGAAGGAGAATGTAACCAGCGAACAAGGAGACGGCGCAAGACATCGGTGACCATACACGCCATCTTCATCACCATCACTCCCCGCCCCTCCGCACCGCGCCAGCCAGCATCGCCTCATCGGGTACATCGTCCACTAGCCGCAACGTACCGCGGCCTGGGCGACTCCGCATCGGCATCAACGGGCTTTCTCACTACACCGACCGGTCAGCAAGCAGAGCACATCTCTCCTGGTCAGCACGTAGCATCGGCCCCGCACGGCAGCTATCCGACTCACTGGATCCCGTGCAGCAGCTTACAGTTCCGACTCACTGGGACTCACTGCAACAGTTCCGACTCACAGGAACTCTGGCGACTTAAGCGACAAGACTTAAAGATTCTACCTTCGGTCATGTTTACTGACTATTATCGCCCTTGACGGTCTCTGGAGGGGGGTGATGTAGTGTACATATCTAAATTTCTTTTATAAAAACCTTTTTTATATTATTTTGTACTCTTTAGTTTATGGTATTTTGACTTGTTTACTTTTTGATAGATTTTGTCATGAGATTATAATAATTCATCTTGAACATCGAGTGCGTTATTTTACAAGATTCTCCTTTGCACCTTCTAAACTGAAAGTCGGGCAAGCGATTCACCTCGCAACGACGCGAGGACCGTGCTCACTTCAATATAAACGATACACACAATTTAAATAATGAATATCTATGTACAATGGTACATTATATAACTCCTTACGTAATTTAATAGGAGTAGGAGGAGTAACCTTGAACACAAGTCCACATTGTGGAGGTATGGTTAACGTGACCATTTTTTTTGTTAGAGCGAGACAAATACAGAATCCCCCCCAATTATTACTCATGAATAATTATGTATTTCAAAGTGCCTATCTTACATACAGAGTTTGTTTGTATAAACGCGTGTCTCAGGAAATTAGGAACTACTGGTCTGATTTGAAAAATTCTTTCAGTTCTAGATAACTCATTTATCGAGGAAGGTTTAAGGCTATATATTATATCAAGCCAAGACTAATAAGAGCGAAGAAATAGAGGAAAATGTAGAAAAAACGGGAAAAAATATTTGAAAGGGCTTTTCTCACGAACTACTGGAGCAATTTCGAAGTTATTTGGCACAATATGGCAGAATAATCACGTTTGTTGTATGTATGCGTTACTTCCAGGCATTGCACAGGCATATTTTCAAATATAAAAATACTTTGAAATTATTATCGTTTGGTCTGTTTGCAAAAGCGGGACAATTTCAGCCTCGCGGGGGACAGCGGGACACACTGCCTGAAAGCGGGACTGTCCCGCCCAAAGCGGGACGTATGGTCACGTTAGGTATGGTCAGCAAAAACTATTCAATGAGTTACTGTTCCTTTAACTTGAATGTCTCAAGTTTTATTCACTACCTGATGTAGATCAAAAAGTTGCTTAAACCCAAACTTTGCAAAAATGTAGCTAACATATTAATATTTACATATTAATCCTTCGATCGGAGGTTCTAGGAATTCCCATTGTATTCTTTTGTTCTCGCGATCACCGGTGCTCGCGCGGGGCCTGAAAGATTAATATGTTAGCTACATTTATCTCTACATTATAATATATTCAAAATGATAATATTAGACTAACTCTTCAATTAGGTACTCAGCTCTCGTGACGAAAACGTTCCTGAAATTATTCTGGATCACGAAACATCGAAATAAATAAAATAGAGTACTACGACTGCTAAACAGAAGTTACCTGTACAGGCATGAAAACATGCGGAGATGTAGTTATTTATACAAAGGCACTAACTGTACAATCGCTCATGCAACGCCAATTTTCAGTCTTTGGTAATGAGCATTGAGCACTTTATTTTGTATCTGAATTTCTTTTGACGGTATTTTCAAGTTATTACTGTTTGGATTTACTTTACTGAGGATTCGAATTTAAAATATTAAGAGCCACACAAAGCCATGGGTACTAACTAATACGTGCAAAAAAGGTAAAAAATAAGTAAAATTGAAGGGAGGTTTACAAAAAATAAATTCTAAAACACATTTTTTTGTTCAACTTTCTTTAATACTGTTGTGTAATAAAGATAGAAAAATCTGCCTTCCTTATGTTACACATTTGGACAAAAGTTAAATTAGTATCACTGAGAACGTTAATAAAATTTAACTATAATAATTATATTAAACAGGGTTAAATATCAGCTGGATTTAAGTTTTTGACTGACTTTTACATTACCCATTACAAAATTATACAAACGCCTTAAAACAAGACTTACAGCAACTAATAATAATAAAACTACCGTCAGTAGAATTACAAGAAGATCAACTTCGTAATACTGTGCCCATCTCAAATGTTTTGCTGCTGGAAGCAAATGCTGTCCGCCCTTGTTCCGGATGACATGTTCGATCCAGAAAACCGCTCGTTCCAGAGGCTTCAATGGCTGGTCGTTCATCATCATCCGAAGTTTCACAATGTTCTCACGATACCTGATAAAATTCACGAATTAGTGAAAGTTTTAAGCACATTTATAAAGAAAATTGAACAACAGAATGAAGTGTTTTTAGGGTTCCGTACCTAAAGGGAAAAAACGGGACCCTGTTACAAAGACTTCGTTTAATATTTAAGGGGGGCTCTTATACAAAAAACACTATTTTTGGCCTTCTTTTGCTCTATTACGGTACGGGTCTTGCGCGAGTCCTACTCGTACTTGGCCAATTATTATTTATTTAGTATATGTAAAAAGTAATAACATATAATATACCTGAGCCATTAAGCTTAGGCTTAAAACATAATGAGTGAATGAATTTGCAAAGCCTGAATATCCAACAAAGATTTTACCTTTAACTTATCCACTTAATGTTTTAAATTGAAGAAAAATAAGGAAAACATATTTTGTAAAAGTATTAAACCCTAACAGAAAAAATGTATTTTGTGTAGTCTATCGATTCGATTTTGATTTTTACCTTTTATCTGCAATTATTTCTTCTACGGAATTTTTAACAACCTCTTCACTGATTTCTTCAAACAAGTATTTTTTCCCAATTCCATGTCGCTCGTATTTCTCGGCATTGTACCACTGGTCACCAAGTGCCGGAAAAGCAAGTAGAGGTACTCCTGCAGTTATCGCTTCATCTGTTGACTGTAGACCAGCTTGAGTTATGAACAATTTGATTTTTGTGTGTTCTGAAAGAAAAAAAAAAGGTTAATTATTGTCGTCGATCTATCACAATACAAAAAAATATATATTAAAAAACATACTTAATAAATCTGCTTGAGGTAGCCATTTTGATAATTTAATGTTCTTCGTTTGTCCAGGAAGTGTATCTTGGTCCCATTTCCACAAAACATCGTACGGCAACTGTCCCAAAACTTTTGCTATGATTTTGATTTTGTCTGTCTGAAGCACTGTCGATAATGCATTTGTTCCGAAACTGACATATATGACGCCATGTTTAGATGAATCGAGGTATGCTTTGAGGTCCTGTTGATGAATTAAAATATACTGACTACTGAGCATCTTATTTGCTACAAAATTAAATAATAAAAAAAATATGGTAGGTCACCTTTGGCAGTTCCTTGGTTTCCAACTGATGAAGACCTCCTAGATAGATAACATTTGGTGGAACAGGCTGGTTTTCAGTCCAAATAGGATGATTGTTCAAAAATAGCATGTGCACATTCGTATACAATTCAGGAACTTCAGGAATATCAGAACCAAAATGTTTTTGTAGTAGTGCATGTTCCTCTTTCAAAATAACATTATTCATATGCAACAAGTAGAAGTAGTCATAAAATTTGCCTATTTTTTCCCAAAGGGACAAGTTGTAAATTCTATGAGCAAAGGGGCCTGGATACACAATTGGTTGAGTTTGTAGTCCAAAAACTTCAAACGTAGTGGGCATTCCACCAAACGAGCTAAAAAGTATAACCGGAGCTTTGATTACGTGTGAAATTACTAGGTACGGTCGTGCAAATTCTTCGATCAAGATTAGATCATATTTTGTACTGTTATCGTGTATAACTTGCCAAACATCTTTAATATTTATATGTAAATCAAAAAGTTCATGCATGAGCCGGAAGAAAAACTTTGGATCTGATAACTTTTTCCTTAGTTCACTTTTAGGTGATCCGTGATGTACATCTCGTATATTTTGGTATGATATGTCATGAAGATCAATCTCTCTCAGATTTTCAGGTCCATCTTTTTTTGGGAATGCCGGATCTGGCGTTATAACCGTGACATTGTGACCTTGCTTCACTAATTCTAAGGTAACTCGACGGAAAACCACTTGATGACTGATCGAAGGAACAGGATATACTGCTAGAATATTGGCCGAATCCGATCTCGCCCAAGACACCATAAACACAAACACAATTCTTAGCACCATTTTATGTTTTGATCTTCTAATACTGACGTCTTAACATCTTCCAATTCGCAACTCGTATAAAGCATATTTGTACTGAAGGTTACTTTATCTACATGTTCCTAAAAATGCTTAGTAATGTTCATGCCATGATTGTTTCTGTATAGTTTCCTGTTAATGTTTTGTTAAGTGATGATGACATTAGCTCGTTAACTGCACACATAGATAACATAGATAACAAAATAAACGTTAGTATGATAACTGGTAAGTTTTTATTAGAATCAACTTTCTAAATGTTTTAGTCGCCAAAATTCACTTACCCTTTTTAGTTTTCGGTATTGAACAGAGAAAAAGATTAGCCATCTTACTACAAAAGATTTAAGCACCTGTTGAATAGTTGATTAGAGAAAAATTCAGTACAAAATGGTCTCAAAACAACTGTTCAATAGATGTTTAGTTTTTTTGTGTGGTAAGACCGTTAATTTTTAATTAAAAAAATGTGTACCAAGAGAAATGTTTGAGCTGACAAAAATGATGAGCAATTTGAGATGAACAGCACAATGTTAGTGTACCACAAATAATTAGATGACGATACATTATGAATAATTAAGTCAAATCAAAATAACCACAGTCGAACTTACAGCCTCCTCCTTTTTTGGAAGTCAGTTAACCCATTTACCACTGCTGTACCCAATTGGGTACACATAAAAAATTAAAGATAGTTCAAAATTTTGTGGTATCACATCTCAGTTTTCTATTTTATATATTTGATTTAAGATAAAGCTTCAACATTTTTAGCAAATTTATACTGGCAACCAATATTTTTAGTCATAAGGTACGTTTGAAACTTACAGTTTTGCGACCTGCAGGAGTAAGCTCATAAATTCTCTCTTTATTTTAATCGTATAATATTCAGCCACTTTATGTGTTTGTTTTTTTATTCAATACATTTTTATCTATATAATAAATAACAAGTTAGTGGTAGATTATTGAAATAGACGGAAAAATTGTGATTCAAACACTACTGTACCTAGTTGGGTACAACGGCCGAATCCAATAGCAAAATTTTCCTTTTTTCAGAATTTTTTTATATTGAGTATGATTAATTTAAATATCTTATATCGTTATGAATACTAAGGGAAAGCTATTTTGTGCTCCTTTTATAAATAAAAATTATCATATACATCCAGAAAACTCATATCACAGCGTAAATGTCCGCTTTCTTACACATTTCTTTGTCCTGAAATCACCGACGTTGTAGACAGAAAAACGCAGGTAAAATAGCAGCTAAAAGATTTGACAGTAGCTAAACCTTGTAAGAGGAATCTATCTTGTCAGTAACAATGAAGCAAGTATCAACTAGAATAGATATTTAATACTACAAAATTTGTCACTTGCAAAGTGTTATGGTTACATAAGCTAATATACACACTCCTTCGTAAGGAAGAAATATGACTCCAGAAATCATCCTGTATACTTTTTACTTCTTATACCTATTAGTGAATATCAAGGACAAAAGTTTACTAGCTTCAGCTACAGATACTACTACTAATTACGAGAAAAGACGGAACTCAAATCACCTCTTTGGGTAAAGATGATGATAGATTTAATTTACTTATTTGAATTATGTTTTTTCTTTTGTTAGTGTCAATGATTAGCGTTTGCATTTACCACTTACGACTCTTGATGATAGCATGGCTTATATTCTGTTTCGACGAAACATCGTAACATTCTAATTATTTCAGAAAATATATTGAAAAACGAAGTTCTCCTCCTCGTCAGTCTCTAGTTTACCTGAAGATTGTATCGATTACTACCCCAAAAATGTTTGTAAATAGTTTCAAAATGTAAAACATCGTACAGGAGTTCACTGTCAGTGCAAAAAATGTAATAAAAAAGTATTTATCAAAAAAGTTAGTTCTAAACCTTATCACACCTAAGTACCCCATAACACGCCGTTGTACCTAACTGAGTACACCCCCTAAAGGGGAGGATTTAATTTTTTTTTAATTTTTCTTTTATTTTTCATTTATTTAACATACTAACTGCAGATAAATGCAAGTTTTGTTAAAAAAATACTATTGGTTTCATTTTGGCGGTTAATGGGTTAATAAGCCTTTTAAGAATTACTGAAGACGCAGTAATCATACGAAGTATTTTAATGTTAAACTCACTATTTAAAGTAGTGTTTTTCAATCTTTTTTAGGAAAGGGTAAAAACGGGACCCTATTACTAAGACTTCGATGTCTGTCCGTCTGTCCGTCTGTGTGTCTCCAGGCTGAACTCAGGAACGGTAATAGCTAGAGAGTTGAAATTTTCACAGATTATGTATATCTGTTGCCGCTATAGCAATATATACTAAAAACAAAATAATATTTATATTTAAGGGTAGTTCCGTACCACAACACGGCAAAAATAGGCAATAAATTGTATTTTTGTATCGGAGCCCCCCTTAATTATTTAATTTATTTAAATTTTATTATGAAATATTAAAGTACAAATACAATTAAGTATTTTGTGAATATTTCAATTGGGATGGTGACAAGGTCAAAGATTAGCGAATTTTGTTATTAAAATAAAGAAATAACGGTAAAAAATAAGTGTTTCCAAAATTTCAGCTTGATAGCTTTTGTATATTTTTTGCTATGCGCCTTCAAAGTTGGATATTCAAGTCGAATTTTTTTTCGATTAAATTTCTTAATATTTCTATACCGTTCGATAACTTATGTAATTTAAAGCAACTTTTGTTATGAAACCACTTTTATAAACGCAATAATTAATATAGCTACCGAACGAAAATCTCCCGCGATGCCTACAAACAGCTCTAAGGTGACGTCATAATCGAGTTGCATTTTGTATGGAGCGTTTCGGGCAGGTCCATTTTATGAGATGTTTGAATTGTCATATCTTGGTGAATTTTTAAGCTATCAGAGTAATTCTTTCACCGATGTTTCTATTTTTTAAAGGTCTTTCAATTACTAATAAGAAAAAAAAATAGTCATCATGCCAATTACCTATGTGTTGCCGTTATTGATTCAGAGCAAAAAATAACAAAAAAATCACGTTTTTGTATGGGAGCCCCCTTAAATATTTAATTTATTTTGTTTTTAGTATTTGCTATAAAGCGGCAACAGATATATACAATCTGTGAAAATTTGAGAAGTCTAGCTATAGCGGTTCTTGAGTTACAGCCTGGTGACAGACAGACGGACAGACGGACAGACATCGAAGTCTTAGTAATAGGGTCCTCTTTTTACCCTTTGGGTACGGAATCCTAAAAACACAATTTTTGGCCTAATTTTGCTCTATCATGGTACGGAACCCTTCGTGCGCGTTTCCGACTAGCACTTGGCCGATTTTATTTTACCGACTTCCAAAAAGTTATATTAATATGTTAGCTACATATAACTCTACATTAGAATATATTCAAAATGATATTAGACTAACTCTTCAATCAGGTACTTGAAGTCAGCTCTCGTGACGGAAACGTTCCTTAAATTATTGTGGATCACGAAATATCGAAATAAAATAGAGTACTACGACCGCCAAACAGAAGTTACCTGTAGGTACGGTGTACCGGCATGGAAACATGTGGAGATGTAGTTATTTATACAGAGGCACTAACTGTACAGTCGCTCATGCAACGCCAATTTTCAGTCTTTGATAATACTCGTAAGCACTTTATTTTGTAACTGAATTTGTTTTGACGGTTTCAATTATTACTGTTTAAATTTACTTTACTGCGGATTCGAATTTAAATTACAAAACCATGGGTAGCGGTGAAAGTATTTGTAGACCTGGCAGGCGAATGCCTGCTCCTTTTCCATCAAAAACTGTACTATCGTTATTATTCGTGCAAAAAAGGTTAAGAAGAAGGGAGAAAACTAAAGGGAGGTTTACTAGTAATAAATTCTTAAACACATTTTTGTTCAATTTTCTTTAATACTGTAGTGTAATAAAGATGGAAAAATCTGTATTGCGATGAATGAAATATTAATGACTGATAAGAGTGATAAGAAATCATGAGAGTGGAGAGTGTCTAGACTAGACTCAAGTGCATTTATTATATTAATAGATAACACCGCTTCAATCACAAGATAAGAACAGAACAGATATTCTGCTAATTCATGATGATGTAACAGTGTTTGATTACAAACAAAAACATCTTTTCTTTGAACACTTTTGAGTTTTGCCTAACATTTTTTATTAGTATATCACTGAGAATATTCAATAAAATTTAACTATAATAATAATAAGTCTAAATACAGATAAAAATCAGCTGGATTTAAATTTTTGACTGACTTTTACGTTACCCATTACAAAATTATACAAACGCCTTAAAACAAGACTTACAGCAACTAATAATACTAAAACTACCGTCAGTAGAATTAAAAGAAGATCAACTTCGTAATATTGTGCCCATGTCAAATGACTTGCTGCTGGAAGCAAATGCTGTCCGCCCTTGTTCCGGATGACATGGTCGATCCAGAAAACTGCTCGTTGCAAAGGCTTTAATGGCTGGTCGTTTATCATCATCCGAAGTTTCACAATGTTCTCACGATACCTGACAAAATGCACAAATTAGTGAAAGTTTTAACCATACTAGAGATCGCCCAATGGTCGAAATTCGACCTCAGATAAAACGTAGTGATTATATTCTCTTTGACCTCAGATAAAAAAATAAATTATTATAAGTTTCAAATTTCAACGCTTTTCTATTGATATTCTATTGTCAAAAATTGACTTTATTATTTTTTAGACATAACTGCGACAGTCTCAGATTAATAAAGTCAAATGATGACAGACTGGCCGTGTAATAATTGTCTAAGGCTTCTTACAGACGAACGGCACGTGTCGGCGGCACGTGTCGTTAATAATAACAAGCGTCATAAGCTGTCAACGTGGCAGCCGTTGACAGTTTATGACGCTTGCAGGGGGTCTACCACGAACTTTCCTAAAACTATCATGTTTCCAGAACACTTTTTTGTAAGATTACAATAACATTACCGTACTCACTTTTTAAATATAATTTTACTAAAAAACAGTGAAATATGCAAAACAATGTAAAATCCGCTGTGAAATATCAACTTTTTAAGATCGCTAGCTTGACGTAAAAGTAATAAATGTTTATCTGTCAAACGGTGTTGCTTAGGAGAGTTGGTGGTAGGCCCCCAGTTGTGACGTACCCCCGCAAGGTAAGCGTCCACAGGTCGGTATCGTACGCAACGGACGTCACGCATCAAACGGACATTTTTTTCACAGTACGTCCGCTGAATTGGCAGTGTACGGATTACCGACTAGCCTAGTAAATGAATGCTCAAAAGGATGTGGATGGAAAAGTCGAAAGCAGAAATTTTTGATTAGGAACATTGTTTGGACTAATTTGAAGATACTGGCTAGTCGGTAATCCGTACGCTGCCGATACAGTGGATCTACTGTAAAAAAATATCCGTTTGATGCAAAACGTCCGTTGCGTACGATACCGACCTGTGGGCGCTTACCTTTACGCGTTACGTCACAACTGCAAGCGTGATAAACTGTCGACGGTTGCCGTCAACTGCCGCCGACTGCCGCCGACACGTGCCGTCGTCTGCCGTCGACTACCGCCGACACGTGCCGTCGTCTGCCGTCGACTGCCGCCGACGCGTGCCGCCGACACGTGCCGTTCGTCTGTAAGCGCTCTAACAGTATTTAAGAGCAGGTACACATTGGGCGTTTTGAAGCGCGCGCTGGTTTTGAGCGTGACTAACACAAAATTCAAATGAATTTTCAAATGTGTTAGTCGCGCTAAAACTCGAAAATGGCTGAACCGATTTGGATGATCTTAGCCTTAAAATATTCGTAGAAGTCCAGGGAAGGTTTTAAAGTGACACGACGTTCACCGGGACAGCTAGTCTTATATATAAAAATGGATTTTCAAATGTCTTGGTCGCGCTAAAACTCGGAAATGGCTGAACGGATTGGGCTGATTTTAGTCTTAAAATATTCGTAGAAGTCCAGGCAAGGTTTTAAAGTGACACGAAGTTCATCGGGACAGCTAGTAAAGTATAAACTATAACTGTGCGAAATTTCATGCACCTAAGTTTCCCCATTTTTTAACCGACTTCCAAAAAACGAGGAGGTTATATGTTCGGCTGTGGATATTTTTTATTTTATTTTTTTTGCATGTTCAACGATTACTCCGCCGTTTGTGAACCGATTTTAGAAATTTTTATTTTGTTGTATTAGGTTTCACTCCAATTTGGTACCATGTTCACAAAAGTGGTGACCTGATGATGGGATCCAGGAGTAATCGAGGGAACTCCTCGAAATTTATATGGAAACATATGGTGATTTTGGTTTTATGTGAAGTGTACTAAGAATATGCTACCAAAAAGTCAAATATTGGATCAAAGGTATACCATGGTGTCGAAGATGCTTATAGATCCTTATAGGTACACGTTTGGGAGTTTCGGCGTTGTTTTAAGAACAGAAAGCATATGCTACCATGCAATTCAAATTCATCATTATCATCATCGTCATCATCATCATTACCACGTCGTGTTAAGGTCACCAATGTCTCATGGCACAAAATAGATAATAGTACAAGGCATAGGTATGGATACAATAATAATAATTATGTACATAACAACATCAATTATTATACAGTATACACGGCGGTCGGCGCCGCAGAGGCAACGGCGTCGCCGCGCGCCGCGTGTGTACAAACATCGTATTCAAGTTCTAATCGGAATGGGCGTTTTCACACTGCGACGATAACGACACGACACGATACCACAGAATAGATAAGGGCCACCGCACATATACAATTTCAAGTTGGCCGACTATCGTACAAACTAAATTGCGTAGTGTCACAATTTAATTGGACAACTTCATCGTGTAACGCTGCCAGCCGCATACTTTTAGATTTGGTAACGATGTTGCTAGCCTAGCGACGTGCGTGTTAAAATGCGTAAAAAGCACGCTTTTATTGTGGCACTAATAATACGAAGGCGAAAAGAAAGGAGAATATTTTGGGTGCATTCAATGCTACAAAAGTGACACTACGCAATTTAGTTTGTACGATAGTCGGCCAACTTGAAATTGTATAATATGTGCGGTGGCCCTCTATTCTGTGGTATCGTGTCGTTATCGTGCAGTGTGCAAACGCCCAATGTCAGGGCATGCCGCGCTGCGAGCATTTTGAGTGTCATATGATTTTCAACTTTATCTTCAATAATGTAATACATAGTATCGCTTGAGAAAGGTGCAGGCGGCCGCGAGATTTTCCAAGTTTCTCAAGCGATACTATGTATTACAATAATGAAGATAAAGATTAAAATCATATTATGACACTGAAAATGTTATGCTCGCCGCGCCGCTGGGTGTGATTCGGCTCATCCTTCGATCGCGGATTCTTGGAAATCCATTGTTCTGGCGGCCACATGTGGCCGCTTGGGAGTTGAAGCGGCCATTGTTAAATTACCTAGCACGCATAGAACCTTTTAGCACGTGTTCACTTAGATTTTTTTAAATGTATTTTTTATCTACCTACCTGATATTTGGGCCTTGGGGTATGACTCTCAACAGTCTTAACTAATTGTAATAAGATACGTAGAATATACGCAGTAATTCGACGCGTAGAGTGGTATGGTTACTACCACGGACGACCACTTATAAACTCGCAGAGTGCAGACTATGAAGTATGACGGGGGTCAACTTGGAGGGTTAATTAATATCATATCAATACGAGATAAATTACCACTCAATAAGTTGTCAATTTAATGCTCACTGCTCACACTAAGCTCACACACGACACGCAACAAAAATCTACTACTACTACTACTACTAGGTAACTAAAAAGAGTGAAATTATTATTTTTAACAAAAAATTAAAACCGACTTCCAAGGTAAAAACAATAATAACATCCTTATATACATAATATGAACTAAAAAGTATAAAATAATTTTTCCTATCTAATAGTGCCTTTTTCCGAATTCGGCTAAACCTCAACTATTTCTGTACTCAATCTTCATAATTTTGAAGTCGGTGCCAGTTCCAAAAGTTTCAAATTTTCTGTCAAAGAAATAAAGATTCAGCTATATCTGGTACCGACTTCAAAATGATGAAGATTGAGTACAGAAATAGTTGAGGTTTAGCCGAATTCGGAAAAAGGCACTATTAGATAGGAAAAATTATTTAATACTTTTTAGTTCATATTATGTATATAAGGATGTTATTATTGTTTTTACCTTGGAAGTCGGTTTTAATTTTTTGTTAAAAATAATAATCGTAAAAAGGGTTACAAAGTTTTTCGCTCGCGTATTAATATTATTATATGTATAGTCAGAGAGTCCTAGAACAATTTTTTTTTAATACTATCAAGCTAGTTTTTTGTGAGTAGCTTCATTTTGATACGACAAACAACATTTTTATTTGCTAAAAATCTTGAAAGTGGTAGCTAACAGACATAGAAAGGGTTTCATACTTTGATTTGATGGTCCTAAAATATGGATTGTTCTATTTGTAGGACAATATTACTCTTAAATTGTATAATATTATCCTACCAATATACAAGAAATAAGCTGGTTAGGGTTCCGTTTTAGGGGTTCCGTTCCGTGATTACAGAACCCTAAAACGGAACCTGTTTTAGGGTTATGTAATCAACAAAACTTGGTTGACTACGGTACCCCAAAATGGAACCCTAACCAGCAGATTTTTTGTCTATTGGTAGTTTAATAGTTATATAATTTAAAAGTATAAATGTCCTACAAATAGAACAATCCATATTTTAGGACCATCAAATCAAAGCATGAGATCCTTTCTGTCTCTGTTAGCTACCACTTTCAAGATTTTTCGCAGATAAAAATGTTGTTTGTCTTATCAAAATGAAGCCACTCACAAAAAATTAGCTTGATAGTAATAAAAAAAAATTGTTCTAGCGCTCCCTGACTTATATGATTTATAAAGAAAATTGAACAACAGAATGAAGTGTTTTAAGGTTTCCGTACCCTAAAGGTAAAAACGGGTCCTTATTACGACTTCGTTGTCTGTCCGTCTGTCTACTAAAATCAAAATGAAATTAATATTAAAGGCGGGCGCGAGTCCTACGTCCTACTCGTACTTGGCCAATTATTTATATATAATATAATCTATACCTGAGTCATTGAGCTAAGGCTTAAAACATAATAAGTGAATGAATTAGCAAAGCCTGAATATCCAACAAAGATTTTACCTTTAATTTATCCAATAATTATGTTTTAAATTGAAGATAATTAAGGAAAACATATTTTGTAAAAACCCTATTAAACCCTAACAAAAAAAATATGTATTTTGTCTAATCTATCTGTTCGATTTTGTTTTTTACCTTTTATCTCCAATTATTTCTTCGACGGAATTTTTAACAATCTCTTCACTGATTTCTTCAAACAAGTATTTCTTCCCAATTCCATGTCGCTCGTATTTCTCGGCATTGTACCACTGGTCACCGAGTACGGGGAAAGCAAGTAGAGGTACTCCTGCAGTTATCGCTTCATCTGTTGACTGAAGACCAGCCTGAGTGATGAAAAGCTTAATTTTTGGATGTTCTGAAAGAAAAAAAAAATTAATCACCCTCAACCCTCAAGTCATTACAATACAAATATTAAAAAAAAACATACTTAAGAGATCTGCTTGAGGTAGCCATTTTGATAATTTAATGTTCTTAGTTCGTCCAGGAAGTGTATCTTGGTCCCACTTCCACAAAACATCGTACGGCAACTGTCCCAAAACTTTTGCTATGATTTTGATTTTGTCTGTCTGAAGTACTGTTGACAATGCATTTGTTCCGAAACTGACATAGATGACGCCATGTTTCGATGAATCGAGATATGCTCTGAGGTCCTGTTGATGAATGAAATATTGAACATCTAATTTACTACAAAATTAAAATATAATAAAAAAAATATGGTAGGTCACCTTTGGTAGTTCCTTTGTTTCCAACTGATGAAGACCTCCTAGATATATAATATTTGGTGGAACAGGCTGATTTTCAGTCCAAATAGGATGATTGTTCAAAAACAGCATGTGCACATTCTTATACAATTCAGGAACTTCAGGAATATCAGATCCAAAATGTTTTTGTAGAAGTGCATGTTCCTCTTTCAAAATAACATTATTTATATGCAACAAGTAGAAGTAGTCATAAAATTGGTATATTTTTTCCCAAAGGGACAAATTATAACTTCTAAGAGCAAATGGACCTGGATACACAATTGGTTGAGTTTGTAGTCCAAAAACTTCAAACGTAGTGGGCATTCCACCAAACGAGCTAAAAAGTATAACCGGAGCTTTGATTACGTGTGAAATTGCTAGGTACGGTCGTGCAAATTCTTCCATTAGGATTATATCGTATTTTGTACTATTATCGTGTATAACTTGCTTAACATCTTCAATGTTTAGGTGTAAATCAAAAATTTGATGCATGAACCGGAAGAAAAACATTGGATCTGATAACTGTTTCTTTAGTTCACTTTTAGGTAGAGTATGAAGTTCATCACGTATCATCTGGTATGATATGTCATGAAGATCAATCTCTCTCAGATTATCGGGACCATCTTTCTTTGGGAACGCTGGATCTGGAGTTATAACCGTGATATTATGACCTTGCTTCACTAATTCTAAGGTAACTCGACGAAATACCACCTGATGACTGATTGAAGGAGCAGGATACACTGCTAGAATATTGGCAGAATCCGATCTCGCCCAAAACACCATAAACACAAACACAATTCTTAGCACCATTTTATGAGTTCAGTGATGGTCTTCTAATATTGACGTCTTAACATCTTCGAATTCGCAACTCATTTAAAGCACATTTAATTTTATACTGAAGGTTACTTTATCTACATGTTACTAAAAACGTTTGGTTCTGTACAGTTTCCTGTTAATGTGTTGTTAAGTGATGATGACAGTAGCTTTAACTGGCTTATAACAGTAACTTTATCTTACGTTAACTGTACACATACTCGTAGATAACATAGATAACAAAACAAGCGCGGGTCAGCGTGGAGTGGCTCGAACGAAGATCTGGCGCTCTCTCATTCCGCCCCACACAGGTGCTGACCGGGCACGGGTGCTTCGGTCGGTACCTGTGCGAGATCGCTGAAAGAGAAAAGATCACACGCTGTCATCATTGTGACGCGGACAGGGACACGGCCGAGCACATCGTGACGGCCTGTCCCTCCTGGACTAGACAACGTGCGGCTCTTGAGGCTGCCATTGGACACGACATAACACTGCCAGCATTGATCCGCTCAATGCTGCGCGGTGGCCCGGAGTGGAAAGCGATAGAAAACTTCGCGGAAGAGGTCATCTCCGCTAAAGAGGAGGCTGAGCGCACAAGAGAGAGGGAGGCGCTCGACCCCAGAAGACGGCCAAGGCGAAGACGTCGTGCCAATAATGGCAATAACAACGTCCCGCCATAACCGGGGTGCTCAGGGCGACGGTATGGGGATGCTGTCGTCCATTGCACTGAGTCCCCGAGTGGGTCGTGATGCGCAGGGTGCTCGTGCGCATCGCGACAAAAGGCAGCGGAATGGCCTAAGCAAGCTCCTCCAGGGGCCTCTGTTCGGCCTGGGGGGCGAGTAAACGCCTCCACAGAGAGGAGTCTGCAGCACCACCAAGCAGACGTCCACTGAAGGTGATGTGGTGTCTGTACAGTTCCCACGTCACCGTTAAAAGTAGTGGAGAGTGGAGCACCGCAGAGTTTTAGTGGGTAGGGCCGCGGCACTCACCATCAGATAACAAAACAAACGTAACGTTATGATAACTAATAAGTTTTTATTAGAATCAACTTTCTAAATATTTTAGTCGCCAAAATTTACTAACTAAGCCATAATTAAGCTTGATGGGCTTTATTGGTCGGCTGATAATTAAACTTGATGGGCTTTGCGATTGCCTTCAAACTTAACCATCGGCAAACTGTCGGCCGATGCTTCAATCAGTACGACGTTTAGTTGGCGTAGTGTGCGCGCTAACAGGCAACAAGCCAATAGCCCAACCCAACCAAACTATCGGCCGATAGAAAGTCTGCAGCCTGCGGGGGCTCTAATACTGTGTATAAGAGCCCCCGCAGACTGCAGACTTTCTATCGGCTGATAGTGTGTCGTGTTGGGTTGTTAGCGCGCACACTACACACACTACAAGCTCTTAATGGGGTATTCGGCCGAAGGCAATGCTATGGCTATATACTCGTATACAGCCGTAGTGAGACCGATTACCATATATTATGGCTGCGCCACACTGCGCATAAAAAGGCTGAATAAGTAAACTGTAGTAAAAGTCTGAACAGTTTTCAGAGACTGGCATGTCTAATAATCACGGGTGCGCTTTCGTCAACACTCACCGCTTCCCTTGAGGCCCTGATCAACCCAACTCCGCTTCCTCTGCTTGTTCAGATGGAGGCCAGAAAGGCGGCTCTCAGGGCCAGGATGGCGGGTAGGAAAATTTGGGCCTCCATCCTATTTAGGAAGCTGGAGCAGTCTCTTCGTGAATCACCTATCATGGACATGCCATCAGATGCCATGATCAAGGTGCATAGCTTTTCGATGCAATATCAGGCTCTTATACCTTACAGGGAGGATTGGGAAGGAAAAATCCCAATTGATGTCCGCCCTAGTGACATAGTTTGGTTCACGGATGGATCAAGGAAAGACAACCGTGCGGGAGCCGGATTCTACGGGGGCAGGCCAACAAGAGGCAAACATGCCAGTTTGGGGGAGTTTGCGACCGTGTTTCAGGCTGAGGTCTTTGCAATCACCGCTTGCTAACTAGAGAGCCTAGAGATGGCCCTAGTTAATAAAAATATTTTGATCTTCTCTGACAATCAAGCTGCACTTAAAGCACTGACTGCTGCAAAAGTTTCGTCCAAATTGGTTCTGGAATGCCTTGAGACATTGAACATGCTAGGAAGGAACACCAAAATCCGCATAGTATGGGTCCAAGTTCTCAAGGATTGGGTTCGCAAACTAAGCAGAAAGCAATGGGTTTAGACCCCTGGCCTCAAACACTCCAAGGCACTAATTCCTGGCTTTAACAAGAAACCGTCGGAATTAGTGCTCACCATGGGTAGGAATCAATTGAGAATCCTTACCAGAATCCTAACTGGGCACTGCAAGCTCAAAAGCACCTTAACAGAATATATGTTAGTAGCTTAACGACTGGCAGATTCTGTGAGGAGGACGATGAGACACCTATACACCTTCTCCTGCTGTCTGCTCTAATACATAGCAGAAACAGGCACCTTGGTCACTACGAATACTCATCCACAGAGGAAATTCGTGGCACCAACCCCAACCACATCGTTCAATTTATTGCATTGGTTTGGGGACGGTACTCTAATGCGAAGGAGTCACAAAAGATCCTCAAGGGTCGCAGTGACATCAGGGGTACTTGACTTGCCTTCAGCACAAAAAAAAATACGCCACATACTGACTAGAGACAAATAATAATAAAAAATAATGTTGAGTTTGTTGCAATATCTTTAAAGCTAACTATGTCAAAATTGCATTCAAAGTTTCGCCCCGCGCATTTTTGCTTGTCCTGTAAAATTTTTGTTTTATCAGTTTATGTTTATACACCATTGAGGTAAAGATATTATGACGTAGTAATCATACAATTTATTGTAATGTTAAGGTCCCGTTTCATCAAACAATATTAAATAAATAATGGCTTGTTAAATCAGTTAACGGCCTGTAAGAGCTATCGAGCGTTCCACCATGCGCTAATGTCATGTCAAATCACCTAAAAATTCCTGCTCTAGAGGTCAGTTAAATATTTATTCATAAACATACATAAAATTATAAAATTAAATATATGGATGTTTAGGAATAAACAATAATTGTTAAAATTATCCTACTTAATATATCATTTTTTTATCGTTATTGGTTTTTGAATGAATCAGTTTTCTCGGCCTCTGGCGACCCCCCTATAGAATATTAGCGACCCCGCAGCAGGGGGTGGTGATCGATTGAA
Organism: Polyommatus iphigenia; assembly: GCA_963422495.1. NCBI lineage: Eukaryota > Metazoa > Arthropoda > Insecta > Lepidoptera > Lycaenidae > Polyommatus > Polyommatus iphigenia. The sequence continues at coordinate 28,090,178 of OY730188.1, read as the reverse complement.
AAATACTGATAACATAATATGGATAGGAACCGTTTGTTTCTTGCTTTGCGTATTAGTGTTTTAAATATATTTTTATTTTATTTTAAAGGAATCAATAACATAATATTATTTTGATATTTATCATAACATCAAGCTTCGCGTCAGTAATGGAATAAGGAACTTTAAAAAATTCAGACAAACAAAAACAAGGTCGCTTAGATAAACTAATCATCATGAAACATGATTATATTGTGTTTGCTCTCTGACATAATAGTTAGCTTATGTCATGACGCCCGCAACTTCGTTGCGCCAAAATTCGTTTATTCCGTGGGAACCATATATTTTTCCGGGATGAAAAGTATCCTATAGCTATGTCCACACTGCGCCTTTTTTTGTTCATTAATGGCACGCATCATAGCGCAGTCAACAGCGCACGTGAGGCATGCCCGCGACGCATGCCCTCTGACCGTATCCAAAACTTTCGCTTTGTTCTTTTTTTTCTGAAATTTCTTATGACCAAATAAGGCGCACATATTCCAGAGTAAAATGTTCTCGTTGCACATGTTACAATAAGCTGACAGACACTGCAACTGAACAAAAATGACAATGTTGGCGTTGCGTTCGTTGACGCATTCAATTATTGAATGTGCCAATACGAAAGTTGAATGAAAGAAGACGACGAAAATTGAAGATGAAAGTGCACAGTGTGGACATAGCTTATGTCCTTTTTCGGGACTCAAAGTATCTATATACCAAATGATGATGGGCAAAAATTTATGGGTTCTGGTATAGGGCTCAAACGTTGTACATTATTTGGAAGGTATACTCATGTACATTAATGACCAATAGGGCGCTTGTCAAGATTCGTTGTCCGTCTGTCCGTCCATCCGTCCATCCGTCCGTCCGTCCGTCTGTCTGGTCGCGGTTTGACTCAGAGGAACCTACAATGCTGTAATTAGTAGGTACCTCCCCTACACATCAAACGGGGATGAATTTATTTTTCGCGTCCACCCCACCGTGTGGGGTGTCGTTGGATAGGTTTTAAAAAAATATTATGAGTATTTATAGATCATTTTCCATTTTAGGGGTCCATTTGTGAAATATGAAGTTTTAAAGTGAACCCCTTCCCCTTCTACCAGCTAAACGGTTTCTTCTGGAAATGTGAAAAAATTCATGGTAGCAGGAAATATGCTGAATTTAAAAGGAAAACTATCACGGCTAAGAGGATTTCATAAGTTATAGTTCTATTTAGTTGTTCAACTAAAAAAAAATGTATTCGTAGAAGTACAAAGGAACTTTTCGTTCAAATTCCTTTGAACGTAACTGAGATAATGTTGTTAGTAGTGTAAAACTAGCGGTACTACGGAACCTTATATTGCGTGTGGCACGCACTCGGCCGGTTTAAAACCTAGGTATGTTGTGGATTGACATATTACACAGACAATGTTAGTGAACGACTGACTGATTGAAAAAGAGAGCGTGAATCGCCCGCGCATTGTTACCTGGGCCTGTAGACAAGTGGCAAAGCGCTAACGCTAACGCTAGCGCTACAAAATGTATGCGATTTGACATAAGTCATCGCTTCGCTAGCGAATACTAATGTCAAATCCATACATTTTGTAGCGCTAGCGTTAGCGTTAGCGTTAGCGTTTTGCCACTTGTCTACGGGGGCTGCTCCGCCGCCCAAGGGTGATCGGTATGAGGGAGGGTAGTTAAACTACTACTGTGAGCGTAAATCTAAAATGGGCAGTCTAAGACAAGACATTCGTTACCTTTCTAAGCTCAAATAAATCTTATAACATAGACGATACAACCTACGTTGGTAACGCCGGCCTTGTACGTTGACTGTACATTATTTCAAAATGTACAAATATTTGGGGCTGGCTGGGCGCCATAAAACTTTTTTACCTACTCACTAAGAGCTATCTAATGGTGTATAATTTATCTTGGTTGAGACTATATACCAAAATGCCCATCACCCGTGCCCAACAAAATCGTTTCAGCGCTTTAGACGTGAAGAGGTAACAGACGGACAGACACACCTTCGCATTTATAATATTAGTATTATAGTTTATAGTAATAAAGTAATTAGTATGGATTATAATCATGAAAAAAAATTCGTATGTTCGTAATGACATAATATTGTGAGCTAGCATATTTTTTCCATAAATATTTAATTTAATACATTTCTTGAAAACTGTGTGCTCATACTTTGTCTCATACCCTATTTCTATTTAATAAGTAATTTTACGATGCACAATCTAGCGCTGGAAATGTTGATGATTATTTCAAACTTAAATAAATATGTTTTTAATGTTACACCGTGGTAATAGCGGCTGAAATAATAATATTACTATTTATTTTACTAATACATTTATTTAAAAAAATGAAAAATTTAAATCTATCACGATTCACGAAATACCTTGTGACAGACAGACGGATTTCCGTAATCTTTAGGCACGGAACTTAACTTTTTATGCCGAAAAAGTGCACGGCTTCCACACGATAAACGAATTTTGGCGCAACGATAAAAAATACGTTTGATGTATGGGAGCCCCTCTTTAATATTAATTTTATTTTGTTTTTAGTATTTGTTGTTAAAGCAGCAACAGAAACACATAATCTGCGAAATTTTCGGAAGCCTAACTATAGCGATTCTTTAGATACAGCCTGGAGACAGACAGACAGACGGACGGACGGACAGGCAGACGGACACACAGACGGACAGTCGACGAAATCCCAATAATAGGATCCCGTTTTTACCCCTTAGGTACGGAACCCTAAAAACTATGACTGCCGATTAACGACTACTTTTAAGCAAAACTTTGAACATTTTTTACAAAACTAAAACGAGCTTTAGTTCTTATTGGCAAATTTATTTTAAATCTTAAAATAGTTCAACATAATAGCGTATTTTTATAATTCTATTTGTACATAACACTTAAATACTTCAGTAATTAATTAGTTACGTTCGTTTAATTTTTTGCCTAGCTCTAAAATGTTTCGTTATAATATATTTGCACAAAGCGTACAGAACATAAATTAACGAAGCTAAAGATATGGAGACGATCAACAAAAGTAGTAAAACGAGATCAAATTCATAATACTGGGCCCATGTTTTGTTTGCTGCAGCTGGTATTAAATGTTTGCCACCTTTGTTTCGAATCAGATGATCTATCCAGAATATAGCTCGTTCCAGAGGCTTCAAAGGTTGGTCATTCATTATCTTCTGGAGTCTTAGAATGTTTTCCCGATACCTGCGATATAAAGTAACGTATTAGAAAATATAATTCAGCAATGGAGCATCTTAATTAATATTCTTCAAAACGCAAGATCATATAATTTAAATTATATATTATCAATATTCAAAATCACCTTTTGTTTTCTATTATCTCTTTGACTGCACTTTCTACAATCTTCTCATTAATTTCCTCGAACAAGTATTTCTTCCCAATTCCATGTCGCTCGTATTTCTCGGCATTGTACCACTGGTCGCCGAGTACGGGGAAAGCAAGTAGCGGCACTCCTGCGGTTATCGCTTCATCTGTTGACTGAAGACCAGCCTGAGTTATGAAAAGCTTGATTTTTGGATGTTCTGAAAAGAAACATAATATTATTTTGCAAATTAAATGTAAAAGTCTTATAGGGACTTTTATCAAATTCTGTTTTTTGATGCAAATAATAATAAATGTATTCATACTTAAGAGATCAGCTTGTGGCAACCATTTTGACAACCTTATGTTCCTCGTTTGCCCAGGAAGTGTATCTTGGTCCCACTTCCACAAAACATCGTAAGGCGACTGTCCCAAAACTTTTGCTATCATTTGTATTTTGTCTGATTCAAGCATATTTGACAATGCATTTGTTCCAAAACTAACGTAGATAACACCGTGTTTGGATGAGTCAAGATATGTTTTAAGGTCCTGTAAGTAATTACATGGTAGTATGTCAGCGGGGCTAAAATGGTCACATTTAGCAATTCCTCTCAATCAATTCAGCAAATGAATTGTCAAAACTGTCAAACTGACAAATGTCAAATCAGTACAAAAATACAGAAATGAATTGCAAGCAGAGTTGCATTTTGCGATTTTAAAGAATTGAATCATATTATGATTCATATCATGATTCAACAAAGCGACCATTTTAGCCCCGCTGGTCTCTGGTAATTAGCATGATAGATATAAATTTTATTTGTAAAATTCATGAAATATAATTTTATTAATAATAATAGTATCATTTGAAAATTAAAATTTTATAGTAGTAAAGTAAAATTTCAATAGTGATAAATATTTTCATTAAGTACCTGAGGTAATTCTTTAGTGGGCAACTGATGCAGTCCTCCTAAATAAATGACATTAGGTGGTACAGGTTGATTATCAACCCAAACTGGGTGATTGTTAAGAAATAGCATATGCACGTTTTTATACAACTCAGTAATCTCGGGAATATCTGGACCAAAGAATTTTTGCAGTAATTTGTGCTCTTCGTTCAAAATTATCGATTGTTGATACAACGTGTTGTAATAATTACGATACTTTTCTATTCTTTCCAACAGAGACAAATTGTATACTCTCAAATCGAATTGAATTGGATACAAAACAGGATGAGTCTGCATTCCAAAAGCTTCTAACGTTGCAGACATACCACCGAATGAGCTGAAGAGGATAACTGGAGCTTTTATTAAATGCGATACAGCAAGGTACGGTCGCATAATTTCCTCCATTAAAATTAAATCATATTTAGTGTTATTATCTCGTAGAACATCTTGGACTTCCTTAATTTGCATCTGAGTTTCAAATATTCGTTGTGTGAAACGAGAAAAAAACTTGGGGTCAGTAACGATTTTGTTTAAATCCGTCTTGTCTATAGCTTCCATTTCTCGGCGCATAGTGGCGTACGACATATCGTGCAGATCTATTTCATTTAAGTTGTCCGGGCCATTTTTATTTGGAAACGCAGGGTCCGGTGTTATGACGGTGACAATGTGGCCTTGCCTAACTAATTCTAAAGTGACTCTTCGGAACACCACTTGATGACTGATTGATGGCACCGGGTAGAGGGCTAGAATATTCGCTGAGTACACTTTAACAGATATCACTATTAACAAACACAGAACTCTCGATAGCATATTGTTTTCAATTACACTGATCGACGTCCTGCATTAAAAGTCACGACTGATATGATTAAATATACCCGCGATTCATCCTTATATATAAATAGATGTGCTAAAAAATGACGAATTGCGTCTCTTCGATTGCACAACATTTCACCCGTTAGTTAAAAAGATAATAATTATATCTTATTTTTTCAATACATGGCGAATAATAATTTATTCGCCAATATTTCACCTTGCTTTAGTTAACTTATCTTCTACCTTCTATCTATCTTCTATTTCTATATTATGTTACTAGCTGTTGCCCGCGACTTCGTCCACGTGGGCTTCAGTTTATAGCGCGCGGCGTCAACAAAATTGGTGTCTTTAAAAGCTTTTCAAAACCCTGGTACTTACCCCTTAAATCAAAATACCCAAAAACAGCTGTGCAGTGTGCACATAATTTTTTTTTTTATTAAACTTTATTTTTACCAAATTTTAAAGCTTATTTACATTTACACAACTTCAGCTTTACCCATAAACTATTTATCATTGGTAGGTTTAAGGTTATGTTACTGCATAGATAAAGTACTGAGTAGTGAGTTATTTATCTACGTGTATAACAGTCGAAGGAATTTTCTCAACATGGTACCACCTCTTTATAGAAAGACGTAGGAGCAAGCGATAGCGCGATGTAGGCAACTCTTAGCGCCATCTGTTATGAATTTTTGGAACTAACTTAATTTGAACAAATTTACGCATAAACACCCCCTTACAACCCCTTTTTCCAGTTAAAAAGTAGCCTATGTCCTTTCTCAGGCTTAAGACTATCTGTGTACAAAATTTCATTACAATCGGTTCAGTAGTTTTGGCGTGAAAGCGAGACAGACAGACAGACAGACAGACAGAGATACTTTCGCATTTATAATATTAGTATAGATATAAAAATGGATTTTCAATTTTGTTAGTTCTGCTATAAATCAAGAACGCGACGGTTGAACCCATAGAGATATTAAACAAATTATCATTATGGAAGAGATCATAATATCAGCCTGTGACGTCATTAATCACGATGTGTGCTACTACATACGAAACAATTGTACAGTTATGTCATTTGGCACACTGTGCAACCTTACAAATTGTTGTGCAAGAAGGAGAAGTGCAATAATATAATGCTTTATTGGGTCACAAAGTTCTTTGGGTCACAATTAACAATTACGTCAACCTAAATCATTAGCCCGGCGCCAGTGACCATCTATGGGCTTTTTGTCCTGAGATGGTTCAGAATTTGGGAAAATTCGCGCGGCACGTGCGTACGCGCGCGCGTGTTTTCCCATTGAACGCTACACCTACAGCATCTAAGATATGCATTTCTAAATTTATATGGATTTAACAGATTCGCAAGACGTCTCAACTCTCTCTCACGCAACTGAAATGTGTCAAATGCATACAAATTTATGCCGCGCCTCGCCTCGCCTCGCCTCGTCGCGTTGCGGTCTGCATTGATCCTAACATGCGCAGAACACGCGCACGACTGAACGCTGTGTTTTTGTAATTTAGGTATATTTTAAAAATGCGTTATGATGACTCGACAGACTGCGATAACATAAGATAAGCAATCGTTCATCGTGACTTAGTGGAATGTGTTAGGTAACTAAATGCTTGATAATCGTAGTGATAATATTGTCACAAACTTATATTATTATTATTATTAGCTGATAAAACCTCTCAAATAGTTCAGTTTGAGAGTAACAATCACGCTACGTTCAGACGTGCGCGTGTTCCACGCGTGTTCTATAGCGTACGGGAAAACACGCGCAATCGAAATCAAATACATATTGAGTCTTGACTGAAGGGCTTTTACTACCGATACAATCGCCAATCGGATCATCTCGATAAAACCTTGTAGCAATAATTGTTGCAAAAGATTTTACTTATAATTGAAGTTTTTTTTGATAAAGTTCTTTAAATATTAATACAAAGAATTATTGCAGAATAGGTTTTTAAATAAATAACACTGTATTCGAATTCTAAGACATTTCATAACCAACTCAATTATCCAATTATCCAACTCAAAATCTATTAAGATTACAAAAAAAAAACTCCAATAATTACTTATTATTCTTTAAAATCCGAAATTGCATAATAATTAACATACTAATATTACAAACATAAAATTATATTTTATGGCAGGTGCAATGTCAAAAAATAAGGAATCAAAGCGCACGGAAGTGCGCAGGCCTAGTTCCAGCAGGCCGCGCGCATGCCGTGCACTATTTATTTACACGAACCGTTTCGACGCACTTTTGACCCCCCTGTATCTCAGCGCCTATTGCGAGTACAAAGATAAAATTATATCTACCTAATTATTATAGCAGTATACCCAATTTTATAGACATAGCTTCGGTAGATCCTGAAATATGTCCGTGTAAAAATAGCTAATTTTGGCACTCACTCACACACTCACTCACTTATACACTCACTCACTCACTCACCGGTAATCAAAACCTCTAGGCCACTTCCAATTGTCCTAGCGTTATGAAATTTGGCACACAGGTCGTGTGTTATATGTAGATAATTAAAAATTGAGACATTTTAGAAATCGGTCAAGCGTGAGTCGGTTCATCTCCCAACTTCAGAGGCCAGTTTCAAATGTCCTAGCGTTATGAAATTTAGCACACAAGTCGTGTGTTATAATAAGTAGAATAACAAAAAATTAAGAAATTTTAGAAATCGGTCAAGCGTGAGTCAGCCCATCTACGCACTTTAGAGGCTACTTCCAAATGTCCTAGCGTTATGAAATTTGGCACACAAGTCGTGCGTTATAATAAGTAGAATAACAAAAACTTAAGAAATTTTAGAAATCGGTCAAGCGTGAGTCGGCCCATCTACGAACTTTAGAGGCTACTTACAAATGTCCTAGCGTTATGAAATTTGGTACACAGGTCGTGTGTTATAAGTAGATTAACGAAAAATTAAGAAATTTTAGAAATCAGTCAAGCGTGAGTCGGCTCATCTACGAACTTTAGATAAAAATTCTTATGTACCGGTGATACAATGAGTCATCTATTGAAAGTATCAGTATCGGGCGTGGCACAAAAAGAAAAAAGAGGTATGATTTCTTGGAAAAAAAGTATTGAAATCCCACCAAAAACATACCTGTTAAAATAGGGCCTAGTTCCTAGTTAATTATTGGTCTAAAAAAAGAGTTGAAATCCAATCCCATGCCAAGTTCAGATGCACTTCATCGATCATAATCATCTTCATCAACAGCCTGATCCATAATACTTACTACTACTACTCTAAATTTGAACTTGGCAGGTTTTTGGGCTATACGTTACACTTGATTAATAATATAATTATTAATTAGATAATATTTATCTAAAGAATTAAATTAACCTGCCAAGTTCAAATTAGAAGTATTATGGATCAGGCTGTTGATGAAGGTGATTATGATCGATGAAGTGCATCTGAACTTGGCATTGGATTGGATTTCAACTTTTTTTTTAGATCAATAATTAGCTAGGAACTAGGCCCTATTTTAACAGGTATGTTTATGGTGGGATTTAAATTTAACCCATCAAGCCCAATTGGAGCACCGGTGATCGCGACAACAATAGAATAACAAAAGATTTGCAAGAATCTGCGATCGAAGCATTAATCAATAATTATTATTATTATTAGTTAATATTAATCACGTTACGATTTTTTTATTATTTTGTATTAATATTTTTATAAGTACCTGTTTTGGACGTAAAGACTAAAAAGTCCCTGGTATACTTGATGCCTTGCACAAACTTATAAAAGACGTGTCACGATACAAAAGTTGGCCAAGTGGGAGTCGAACTCACGCAAGAAGGGTTCCGTACCGTTATAGCGCAAAAAGACGTACAGGTAATAATACGTTTTTTATGGAATTAAATATATATAAATATATTTAAATTTAAATTTATTTAAATATTATATTTAAATAAATTATATTTAAATTTTATTTTCACCCTTTGGGTACGGAACCCTAAAAACCTGTCTTTTGTTATGCTAAAAGTATAATAAGAAACAGTATTTTCAAAATTTAAAGCCAAGGCATTACATAATTAGTAATTATTAACACTATTATATTATGGAACACTTTACAAACTTAAACAATTAAGAATTACTACTAACTTCTCTTGACTTGGGGTATCCAAAATTCTTACAAACAAAATAAAATTAGTGGATACTTAATCTATACTGCACTGGTCCGCAAAATTGACTCAAACAAATTAATTTGATATTTGAAATGAAAAGTTTTTAGCTTACTTGTTTGAAAAGAATTTAACCATTATTAGTTTTTTATTTAAATTAGAACCTAAATAATTACCCAGTATTATTAAGAAGTTATTGCAAAAACTGCGTTAATGTGGAGTGTTGCAGGTCACTATTATTATATTATCATTATTAAAGATGACGTCATTTGTTAACTTCAGAATGTTATGTTTACAGCACAGGTAATTTAAAGATTTTCCTTATGCGGGTCAAGCCTGCCACATCGTCCACATCGTGCAGACTCGTCATATTATTGTCATATTTGTTATATGCCAATAGGCAATAGTTATTGTCATATGCCAATTTTAAACGTAATCTGTTAGTTGAGCTTGTATGTATGTATGCTTGTATTGTAGTTAGTTGATCCCGACCAAGTTACATACCTAGGTCTGCCATCTGCCTATGTCGATAATCGATTTCCTTTACTGTACTTTCACGTGTTGTTATGATAATAGTAATTTATATTGTAGTAAGAAAATCCATATTAATATTATCCATACAATATCGTGACTTATTAAAAAACACAGTAGGTACAATTCATAGCAACTGTGATGCGAAACCATAATAGATGGTTCCTGGCATAGAATTATAACCTTTATTGACATCATTGGTTCCCGGCGCTTTTTTAGGGGGCGACTAAAGCAAAATAAGCGATCTTATAATGCATTGTTATAAATTACTAGACGTTCCGCGCGGCTTTGCCCGCGTAAGTAGGTATTTGACGGAAACCGTACGTTTTCCCGCAAAAAATAGCCTACGTCTCTTCACGTGTTCCTCTCTATATATGTGCCAAATAACATAAAAATTGCTCCAGTTGTTCGGGAGATAAGCCCTTTCAAATAATTTCCCCCGTTTTTTTTCAAATTTCTTTTCTTCGCTGCTATTAGTTTTAGCGTGATAATATATAGCCTATAGCCTTCTTCGATAAATGATCTAGCTAGCTCTGAAAGATTTTTTCTAATCGGACCAGTAGTTCCCGAGATTAGCGCGTTCAAACAAACGAACAAACTCTTCCGCTTTATATATATATATATATATATATATATATATATATATATATATATATATATATATATATATATATATATATATATATATACTTTATAATATTATAAAGCGGAAGAGTTTGTTCGTTTGTTTGAACGATAGATAAATAGATAATTGATAATAACCTTCGAATTGTTTCGAAATAACAATACTACATTATATTATTTGCAAGGTTCCGAACTAGCGAAAACACGATATCATAAAATTGCATCATGCATCCTTATAATTTTTTTTCCATCGAGAAAAGAAATGAAAGATGCATCTTTCATTTCTTTTCAAAACGGTAAGGTTTCTTTTCAACTGAGTTGTATTACAATGAATAATATAAATTTCTATTATCGAGGGACTGTACTCACTAGCGGATTTTTTGGATATTTTATTACCCTCTAGTACCTTGTTAACTTATTGTCCCATCTCTAATTGAAAATAAAAATCTAACCCAACATTTTTCTAAAATTTTTCGTAATGTAATAAAATGTTTAACTTTTCAAGCCCATTCATTTGTTATATTATTATAATATGTCTCAAAGTGCTACATTACTGGGTACGATGCACACCCCACTGGTGGGGCACACCCCAGCTCCTTTGTAATTTTCCCAGCGTTGTTTTCATCATCCCGATTACTAGTAAAATAAATCTACTATATTGTCGAACACCGAGTGGGGCGTGAAAATACATAATAATATTATAGAGTAGGACTGTCGACGACTTGTCACCCGGGAGTGCATTTTGTAGAGATGTCATTTCAACATAAATACGAATTTAAAGGTGCTCCCAGACAGAAGTTATATAACGTTATAAAACATTGTGTAATACCATAACATTTTATAGCATCGTGTAACATACGCTACAACATGTCAAAAAATAAACGTATGTTTTGTTATAACTTGTTAAAAAATGTTAGACAAAAATGTTATCTAACGTTATATTATAACTTCTGTCTGGGAGCACCTTAACGAGCTGAGCTTCATATGGAAATGTTTTGTATCAAGATTTTTTAGATCACCATTGACGAAAACAGATGCAATGTTTAAGTATGACTGTCTGTCCAACTTGTAACGTCGCCAAACTAATAAAATCGATTTTGATTTTGTTCGCAAATTGATCTGCGAGAGTATTACAAAATATTATAAGACAAAATTATTTTTCAGAATTGGGGCGTGGACGTTTAGAGCTATGTACTAGCAATTGAAGGATGGCCAAGAAAAATAAGTGTTTTACGAAAAAGCTATTAACATTGCGCGAAGCGAACTGTGAAGTAATGAATAACACTTGTTTAGTATGGACGAGCGAGCGAAAATTATTTTCACTTAAAGTCAATTCTTTAAGCATTTGTAATTATAGTGGCAAGAATAACAATATTGATGGTTGAAGAAGAAAAGCAACAGAATACAAAGTGAGGATTATTAATGACTGCACGAAGAAGAAAGAATAAAACGACATTTAACACTTAGACTTGTCTAACTCTTTTTATTTCCTAGAATGTAGTTCCAGAATAGTTTTAATACAAGTATGTGTTCCAGAGTAGGTGTAACTTGTGAGGTTATCGTTATAATTTTGACGACCTCTTTGGCTCAGTTGGTGGGCTGTTGGTAGCTCAAACCGGAGGTCGCGGGTTCGAATCCCGCCGACGGAACAAAAACTTTTCAAGAAGTTCCTGGGTCATGGATGTGTATTAAATATGTGTATCATGTAATAAAAATCTTAAATATATGTATAGTATAAAAGTATTAAATATATTTCCGTTGTCTGGTACCTGTAACACAAGTCCTTCAGGTACTTAGCACGGGGCCAGACTGACGTGGTGTGAAGCGTCCATAGATATTATTATTATTATTATTATAATGGTAGATACATAGGTAGATGAATAAAATTGAGTATAATATTCTTAGGAATATATTGTCTTCCGTCTGTAAGTATGTAATAGGGCTTATTATTTTACCTTACTTTTAGATGTCTAAATTGATTCAGTAACTAAATTTAGTCAAGTGAAACAGCATTTATAAAGTTAGGATCCTAATAAGAGTACTAAATCGGAAGAAGTGTGGATCGGTGGAATCAGAAGCTTCTAATTAGTCTTATAACCTTGCCAGAGGTTTACTGGCTGAATAATTGTGCGTGGGTAACTTTTTGTGAACATTCTGGTACAAGTTCTTATGCTGCCAAGGTATGCTTCGAAGAGATTTGCTAGCTGGCCGACGAAGTCGCGAAGTTCGTAATATTCCATTTCAATCTATCCAGGTGACTGTTCGTACTTTTCTACCACAAGGCAGTCAAAAGATAAAGCGAAATACAATCTTTAGGGAAGTACAGTTGTCTCTTCGAGGATTTTATTATAACTAACGTCTGGCAGTTTTTATAATATGATGACAAAAATGTGTGAAAATGGTGGATCATGTTATAAATCTGATTGAAATGATTTAAGTATCATTTCAATCAGATTTATAAAATTAAAAATATCAATATCAAATGTAAAAAAGTACATGGAAAGTATATTTTCATATTTCAAATCTGTACACCAACACAGAATTAGTTTAATAGTAAACGGCTCCAAAGCAGAGCAAAACTCAAATTACATTATTTAAATTCATTCAGATTTGGCCGTAAGAAACTTGAATTATTACTTTACAGGGAATTCAGAACTGACTGATATTTTATGAAATAAATGTTTCTTTGCCCACCCATATCAATATTATATTATAAGTACCACTTTACACACAATTTACCCACAATATAAAATATATTTTTATACATATACTATTTTAACCAGTATGAGTATGAACGTATTGGCGCGTATATTTTTCAATCGTTAAAAAGCTTTTACCCGAGGAACAAACATTTTTGATACTTTTTTCAAACAATAAATAATCGGCCAAGTGCGAGTCGGATTCGCGCATGAAGGGTTCCTTACCATTATAGATCTAAATTAGCAAAAAATTGTGTTTTTTGTATGGGAGCCCCCCTTATTTTTTTATTTTATTTTAATATTATTATTAAATATTAAAGTATACCTTTAACTAAGGACTTTGTAAAAAACTCAAGTACCTACCTGTTGTCATTTTAGATATAGAGCAAAAAAGGCCAAAAAAATCACGTTTGTTGTAAGGCCCCCCTTAAATATTAATTTTATTTTGTTTTTAGTATTTTTTGTTATAGCGGCAACAGATATGCATAATCTGTGAAAATTTCAACTCTCTAGCTGTTACCGTTCTTAAGTTACAGCCTGGTGACAGACAGACGGACAGACGGACAGACAACGAAGTCTTAGTAATAGGGTCCCGTTTTTACCCTTTGGGTACGGAACCCTAAAAAGAAAAAGAAAGTTGTTTAAATAGCAATATAATATAGAAGTTTTAATTATGTAAAGATTAATAGAGCCAGTCTACACGGCGCGTTGCGGCAGCGTTGCGCCGACGCGGACGCAACGCTGCCGTTGCGTTGTTTTACATACAAATAACCAAGGCGTTCACACGGCGCGCTACCTACATCGTCGCAACGCTCACAGGACGGACACGGAGACGAAGCCGGAGGGTGTGTTGACGTTAAGAATGCATCGTAAAAACGCTGCGATGGCGCAGCTGCGCCTGTGTGGCCGGCTATGCGTCAAAATATTTGCGTTGCGACGACGCAACAACGCAACAACGCAACGCAACGCGTGGTGTGGACTGACTCTTACATTAATTGACTGTGTAAACGTTCTCATAGAAAACGGATCTTTTGTAGGCTGCAAAAAATGACATAATAATAGTTAATATCTAATCACAATCATACATCTATACTTATAAAATGACTGACTGACTGACTGATTGACTGACTGATTCATCATCGCTGAGCAAAAACTGTTAAAGTTACAGCCACGAAATTTGGTGAGTAGGGTTGTTTTATTACTTAACCCACTAAGGAAGGAATTTTGAAAATTTTACCCCGAAGGGGATGAAATAGGGGTTGAAAGTTTGAATGAAAGTTCGTCATTTCTTGAGTTAGAAACATAAAACTTTATTTTTGGGTTACTGATTAAAAATTAATGGATACGTGTTTAAGCGTTTTTGGAAATTCTACCCCCAAGGGGGTGAAATTGAGGTTGAAAGTTTGAATGAAAGTCCGTTATTTCTTGAGTTAGAAACATGAAATTTTATGTTTGGGCTACTGATTAAAAATGATTGGATACGTGTTTAAGCGTTTTTGGAAAATCTACCCCCAATGGGGTGAAATAGGGGTAGAAAGTTTCAATGAAAGTCCGTCATTTCTTGGGTTAGAAATATGAAAGTTTATTGACGTTTGCTTAAATAGGGTCCCGTTTTTACCCTTTTTATAAGGAACCACAAAGAGGGGAAAACTATCCATCTAACTATCCATCTTTGTTATTATACTATGTTAACGCGGACGAAGTCACGGGCAACAGCTATCTAATATATAAAAATAAGTCGGGTTTTCCTTCCTGACGCTATAACTCCAGAACGCACTAATCGATTTCTACGGTTTTGCATTCGTTGGAAAGGTCTCGGGCTCCGTGAGGCTTATAGAAAAAAAATTCAGAAAAAACTTCAAGAGAAAAGCAGGAAAACAGGGAAAACAGGCAAAACAACGTTTGCCGGGACAGCTAGTTATACATATACGGATTCAGAGCAAAAAAATGTCTTTTTGCGCAGCGAAGTTGCGAGCAACAACAGCTAGTAAAATTTCATCACAAATCTCTAAATAACACATTATTTAACTTGAAATGTTAGTGATATTTCATGCGAATATGAAATAATAGGTATGGCACAGCGTCCGACTCTACAATAAATTAAAACGTCACGTGTTAAACAATTCATTTGAATAATTAAACACTCCTCATGGTGTCGCGGGCCCAATTGTAATTCGGAACAAACAATGATACCGCCTACAAAAGGCTTCATCAATTAAATTCTATTTACAGACCTTTGTGCAAGTTAATGATGTGACACTTGGTGTGAACTGAAAAGAAATCAACTGTTTAACCAGCAGCTCGCTTAGCATGGTCTTGAAGATTTGTTTCCAGTCTTTTGTAGAAGAAATAGTACTATAGTTTTCTTAGATATAAGTTTCTGCTTCAAAGTAAATAAGGCCGTTGATTCATCGTCAATGCTATTTAATTTTTAAGCGCGTTTTGTGAATCATTTTTAACCCTTAATTCACTTCCTGAGTCCCAGGGACTCACATCAAAATTTTAAACGGCCATAATTCAAAAGTCTTAGCAGCTAGTTTCCCCCACGTCCCAGTACCTTCATGTAGCGACGCGGGTGACATGGTGCCGAGAGGATGAGTGCGTACATACCATATTTGCTGAGTTATTACGCCAAGTGAGTCCCAGGGACCTATACTAGTGAATTACGTTATGATTATTTTTATATAATAAAATTTAGAAATGTTGATTTTTCATCGTTACAATAATTTAAATTATGTATGCTTTATTTTTCTGTTGTACAATTGTAAAATGGCTCTAAAAGACATGACTTTATCAATCTAAGAGATGATGGAGCAGATTCCATTCTGGAAGCCTGGCTTCAAGAAGACTTGGAAGAAAAAATGACATTCCTGAAGATGTGAGCCACCCTGAAACAAGTTGGCTAGGAGAGAAAGTATTACTACTTATGCCACTATAAAAAGAGAACAAAAACTGTTCATCTGTGCTCAAAATGTCTGAAGCCGATATGTTTTACTTGCTCAAAAAAGATATGCCGACGTAGCTTTTAGATAGTGATAGAAACCCACTGCACGTTTTTTTCTTTGTATAGAAGCATACATTAACCCATCAGTCGTGGCAAAACGAGACACAATAGCTTTTTCATTGTTATCGCGGCCGGATGTGGCCGCTTGGGGCTTCATGAATTAATGTTTATTTTATTTTATTTTGTGCACCTTTATTAGTTTAAAAACGTTAATTTCTTTTTATTTTTTAGAATATTTGTTAGTTTAGAGAAACCTTAAAAATATCATGGTTTTAAAAGACTGATAAGTGCTTTTTCTTAAATTTTCAAGATGATCTCAGAAGTTTGGTTGGTTTTGTTGTTAATTCTAATAATTTACAAAGTATTTAAAAATATTGTTAAACAAAATGTTGATGAAATTTGTTTTATTTCATAAAAACATACATTTAAAATGTGCGAGTCCCAGGGACTCATAGAAGGTAATTACGTTAGTAAATTTCACCTAGTGAATTGACCTATGTGAAGTTAGCAACCGAGTTCAAGGTAAATGGTTTTAATATATGGCATTCGATTGTACCCGGAGTGTACCCGATTGTACCGCAATTAAAATCGTTTGTACCTCAATAGGGTAGAAATGGGGGGGTGGTAAAATTTGCTTAGCAACCGACATAAAGATACCGGAATTTCAATGATGCCATCTGAAAGAGTATCATTTGTACCGGATTCTACCCGTTTTTAAAGTTTAATTTTTTTTATTTTACAAAAAAAAACAAAAAAAACAAAAAAAATTACTATGAAGCTCCGAGTAAAATTTTGTATTTTTTATCGTTTGTACCTCTCCAAAACAAAAAGAATATTAAAGAAGATACTATTTTCTTTATAATTACTTAAAAAATCATGAGGTACAAACGATTTTTCATATAGTAACAACGTCAGAGATTCGATCGGTCTTGATGAATTTTCTCATATCTAACTATGAAACTCGGAGTTAAATTTTGTATCTTTTATCGTTTGTGCCTCTCCAAAACAAAAAGATTATTAAAAAAGATAAGATTGTCTTTATATTAACTTAAAAATTTATGAGATAAAACGTAAAAACGTCAGAGGTTCGATCTGTTTTGACGAATTTTCCTATATTTTACTATACAACTCGGAGTTTAATTTTGCAACTTTTATCGTTTATACCTCTGCATAACATAAAGATTATTATATAAAATACGATTTCCTTTATACTTACTTAAAAATTTATGAGGTACAAACGTTTTTTCATATAGTAAAAACGTCAGAGATTCGATCTGTTTTGACGAATTTTCCTATATCTTACTATACAACTCGGAGTTCAATTTTGCAACTTTTGTCCTTTGTACCTCTCCAAAACAAAAACAATATTAAAGAAGATACTATTTTCTTTATAACTACTCCAAAATTCATGAGCTACAAACGATTTTTCATATAGTAACAACGTCAGAGATTCGATCGGTCTTGATGAATTTTCTCATATCTAACTATGAAACTCGGAGTTAAGTTTTGTATCTTTTATCGTTTGCACCTCTCCAAAACAAAATGATTACTAAACAAAATACTATTTACTCTATACTAACTTAAAAATTCATAAGGTACAAACGATTTTTCATATAGTAACAGCGTCAGAGATTCGATTGGTCTTGATGAATTTTCTCATATCTAACTATGAAACTCGGAATAAAATTTTGTTTATTTTATCGTTTAGACCTCTCCAAAATAGAAAAATTATTAAAGAAGATACTATTTACTTTATATTCTCACAAAACTACGAGGTACAAACGATTTTTCATATAGTAAAAACGTCAGAGATTCGATCTGTTTTGACGAATTTTCTCAAATCTTACTATGAAACTCCGAGTAAAATTTTGTATTTTTTATCGTTTGTACCTCTCCAGAACAAAAAGAATATTAAAAAAGATACTATTTTATTTATAATCACTTAAAAATTCATAAGGTACAAACGATTTTTCATATAGTGACAACGACAGAGATTCGATCAGTCTTGATGAATTTTGTCATATCTAACTATGAAACTCTGAGTAAAATTTTGCATGTTTTATTGTTTTTACCTCTCCAAAACAAAAAGATTATTTAAGGAGATACTAGTTTCTGTATAAAAACTTTAAAATTCGTGAGGTACAAACGATTTTTCATATAGTAACAGCATCAGAGATTCGATTGGTCTTGATGAATTTTCTCATATCTAACTATAAAACTCGGAATAAAATTTTGTATATTTTATCGTTTATACCTCTCCACAACAGAAAGATTATTAAAGAAGATACTATTCACTTTATATTCACTTAAAATTTTACGAGGTGCAAACGATTTTTCATATAGTAACATCGTCAGAGATTCGATCGGTCTTGATGAATTTTCTCATATCTAACTATGAAACTCGGAGTTAAATTTTGTATCTTTTATCGTTTGTACCTCTCTAAATCAGAAAGATTATTAAAGGAAATACTATCCACTTTATATTTACTCAAAATTTTACAAGGTACAAATAATTTTTCATATAGTAACAACGTCGGAGATTCGATCTGTCTTGACGAATTTTCTCATATCTAACTATGAAACTCTGAGTAAAATTTTGCATGTTTTATCGTTTGTACCTCTCCAGAACAAAGAGAATATTAAAGAAAATACTATTTTCTTTATAATCACTTAATATAAAGTGAATAGTATCTTCTTTCATAATATTTCTGTTTTGGCGAGGTACAAACGATTAAAGTTGCAAAATTAAACTCCAAGTTGTGTAGTAAGATATAGGAAAATTCGTCAAGACAGATCGAATCTCCGACGTTCTTACTATATGAAAAATCGTTTGTACCTCGAAAAATTTTGAGTAAATATAAAGTCAATAGTATCTTCTTTAATTAATTTTGTGATTCGGAGAGGTACAAACGATAAAAGTTGCAAAATTAAACTCCGAATAAACTCCGAGTTTTATAGTAAGATATAGAAATATACGTCAAGACCGATCGAATCTCCGACGTTGTCACTATGTGAAAAATCGTTTGTACCTCATGAATTTTTAAGTTAGCTTGAAGTGAATAGTATCTTCTTTAATAATCTTTCTGTTTTGGCGAGTCACAAACGATAAAAAATGCAAAATTTAACTCCGAATTTCATAGTAAGATATAGAAATATTCGTCAAGACCGATCGAATCTCCGACGTTGTTACTATGTGAAAAATCGTTTGTACCTCTTTTAAAGTGAATAGTATATTCTTTAATAATCTTTGTGATTTGGAGAGGTACAAACGATAAAAGTTGCAAAATTTAACTCCGGATTTCATAGTAAGATATAGGAATATTCTTAAAGACCGATTGAATCTCCGACGTTGTTACTATGTGAAAAATCGTTTATAACTCGTAAAATTTTGTGTGAATATAAAGTGAATAGTATATTATTTAATAATCTTTGTGATTTGGAGAGGTACAAACGATAAAAGTTGCAAAATTTAGCTCCGAGTTGTATAGTAAGATATAGGAAAATTCGTCAAGACCGATCGAATCTCCGACGTTGTTACTATGCGAAAAATCGTTTGTACCTCAAAAAATTTTATGAGATTATAAAGTCAATAGTATATTCTTTAATAATCTTTGTGATTTGGAGAGATACAAATGAAAAAAGTTGCAAAATTAAACTCCGAGTTGTATAGTAAGATATAGGAAAATTCGTAAAGACAGATCGAATCTCCGACGTTGTTACTATATGAAAAATCGTTTGTACCTCAAAAAATTTTATGTGAATATAAAGTAAATAGTATTTTCTTTGATAATCTTCCTGTTTAAGAGAGGTACAAACGATAAAAGTTGCAAAATTTAACTCCGAATTTTATAGTTAGATATAGGAATATTCGTCAAGACAGATCGAATCTCCGACGTTGTTACTATGTGAAAAATCGTTTGTACCTCGAAAAATTTTATGTGAATATAAAGTGAATAGTATCTTCTTTAATAATCTTTCTGTTTTGGCGAGGTATAAACGATAAAAGTTGCAAAATTAAACTCCGAGTTGTATAGTAAGATATAGTAAAATTCGTCAAGACAGATCGAATCTCTGACGTTGTTACTATATGAAAAATCGTTTGTACCTAAAAAAATTTATGTGAATATAAAGTGAATAGTATCTTCTTTAATAATCTTTCTGTTTTGGAGAGGTGCAAACGATAATAGTTGCAAAATTTAACTCCGAATTTTATAGCAAAGTGTAGGAAGTTTCATCAAGACCGAATCGGTTCTCGATCATTATTTCTTCTTTCAATATCGTTTGGATTTAATTATTGTGGAGTAATTTTAAAAAAATAACTTTTGTTACTCATTTGTACTGCTTTATATACTTTCTTTCCTTCTACTACATACAAAGCCTTATTTTTAGAGAAAAAAAAATTTTTGGTTTTTTTTTGATAAAATAATAAAAAAAAACTTTAAAAACGGGTACAATCCGGTACAAACGATACTTTTTCAGATGGCATCATTGAAATTCCGCTGACTGATTATATTGTATCTTGCAACAGCAATGCGACAGGCGTAAATTGTACAAATATCGCTGTCAAACATATTTTTTGTATTATGTATTAGCAACAGCGACGCGATAGCGGACAATCGATGGTAGCGCGCTCAAGCGAACAATTGAGGAACTAAAAGTGCATCAAAGCTCGTTGTAATTAAGAAAATCGGTATTACGTATGAGTGAGATCGCAACGCGACAGCAGATAGCGAGCAGTTAGCAAACAATTTGAATTGTCAAAGAGCGACAGCCCATTTAGGTTGTTGCCAAGTTGTTGCTAATGTGTTTTTGATATTTATTCTGCATTACACAAAAGTCAAAGTGTAGAAGTGTATTATTATACTTCCTATGTATTAATCACATAACTATATTTCACATAAATATCTTTCGTAATTTTATTCTGTTTTTTGTAGGTTATTTGTTTACAGACGCTTTCGATATGTCTCGTGCTTTTCTCATTCAGGAGGCATTAGAAGCACAAAATAGATTAGACGAGAACACGCGCGTGAGACGTTTACGACGAAGATTGAGGAATGAGGCAAGACTTATGGAGACTCCTAACTTTAGTGCACATTACAGGATAACTAAAGAGTTGTTCGCTGAATTGTGCACTGAACTCGAACCATTTTTGCCTCGAACTCGTAGGAAAACAAAAGTTACTGTAGAATGTAAAGTAAGTAAATACCCAATTATCATTATATTCCTTATTAGTACCTAATTGCAAAGTGTAGATAATCCTACATATATACACTACTTTTGCAGGTGTTAGCAGCACTCTCTTTCTATGCAAGTGGCTCATATCAAAAACCTGTAGGTATGAGCTATTTGCATGGACTTAGTCAGAGCAGCGTGTCTAAGGCAATTACTGATGTGACCATGGCCTTAAATCACCCCTCTATATTGAGAAAGCACATCCATTTTCCTCAAACCAGACAAGAAAGGCAAAGAATAGTAAATGGGTCAGTACTACTAAAATTATATTCATCATATTGATGTGTATTTTGTTAAAAAAATTACCCACATAAAGCTTACATTTTATTTTTGGCAGGTTTTCAAATAAATTTGGCTTTCCTGGTGTTTTGGGGTGTATTGACGGCACACATGTTGCCTTGGTCAGGCCAAGTGAATACGAGGAGAGATTTTTTAATAGGAAGCACTACCATTCCAGGAATGTTCAAATTGTTAGTATTAATACTAGCAGTAGGCTGATTATGTAGCAGCTATAAATACTGCATTGCTACGTTGTATAGAAATATTTTTCTCAATACTTATTTCTATAATAATTTGATAAGCTTAGTTGAAAATGTTTTTTTTTTATCTTGTTTTAAGTTTTACTTTTTCTACAGATTTGTGATAGTGATCTGAACATATTAAATATTGATGCAACGTTTGGTGGTGCTACCCATGATGCATATATCTGGCAAAATTCAGAAATACACCATCATTTGCAGCAGCTGAATCAAAATGGTGAAAGCATTTGGTTTCTTGGTATGTATTATTATATTATTATAGGTACCCAACAAATTTGCTTTGTCTCTACACTTACAGTCATACATTTTCATTTTAAAGACATGGGGTATTTTTTACCTGCTGTTTAAAAAGTTGTGACCACGAACCAAAATACTAATAAATCTACAATTTTCATTCACACTTAATTTCTGCAAATTATTTTAATGTTGATTCATAGAAATGGAGCTATATTTACTATAATATTCATTGATTTAAGTTCAAATATCTCAGTGTTTACCCCATCTCCTGCAGATATGTAACCTACTATATTATAAAATATATTTTCTTAACAGGTGACTCTGGATATCCATTGAGAACTTGGCTTCTAACACCAATTGTTAACACACAACCTGGCAGTGCAGAAGAGAACTACACAAATATGCATTGCCGAACAAGAAACACAGTTGAGAGGTATATTGGGGTATTGAAAGCCCGTTGGCGGTGTCTGTTGTCACATGTTGTGGCTAAGATTGTTAATGCATGTGCTGTATTACACAACATCACCAACAAGCACAGGCTTCCTGTACCTGAATTACCTTCCAATGATATCCAGAGGGAAGCAGACTTCCTGGTACCTCGGCAGCCGTACATTGAGGAAGGTCAACAGCTTGAACGTGGCAGGCAACAGAGACAACTTATTGTGCAACGCTTATGGAGGAATAGATAAGAATTATTTAGTTATGTAGTTACCATACATTACGTATAATAATATGTAGTATTTTTAGCCATAAGTATTAGATTGTTTTATTTATATTGTTTTGTATTATTATTTCAAGGTTGTCTGGAAGAAACCGCTTTTAGCGGTAAGACCGCCTGTTTGTACATATTCCTATTGTTTTATTTAAAATTGTAATTTAGTTTAGTTTGTACAAATAAAGAATTTTCTATCTATCTATCTACATTTTGTATTCTAATTCTGATTTCATGTTTTTTTTACTTGTTTTTATAATTAGTAATTTATAATATTTTTTATTATTATGTTGTAACTTGTAAGCTAAAATAGCAAACTAAAGTTAAAGTGTTTGTATAAAATGTTATGATAATAATATGTTGTTCTTTATTAATATCTGAACTTTAGTACAGTTTTATGCAATAAACACTTATTTCTGGCCTTTATAAGTATCTATTTTAAATAAAAAGTTTATAATTAAGAACAGTCTTTATTTATAACATACATTGTAATTAATGAAGTAGGATGCACCAGAGGCACAATGTTTTGGTAAAAATCTTAATAAATTAATTATAAGCTAAGTTTCTACTAATTTTTAACTGTTTGAAGTTGTACCTAATTATTACAAGTACAAAATTCTTATTTATCAATTTATGTACACAATATTTAACAATGAAATCTTATAACTAGGATACAATTTAGTACAATGGTACTACTTATTGTAAATTGGAATATCTTCCAGTAGACCCGACACAGGAGAACATTAAGAAAATTAACAGTATTAGGTGTGTACGGTTGGGGGTGGTACCGGTTCCTTCTCGTTGGTGTCCCTGAGCCCCTGGGTACGCCACTCCGCCCTTTACACGGAGCGAGGTACTCAGGGTGGCTGATCGCCGGTCTTTCTCTGTCTTTCACTCTCTTTTTAGTAGTTTACACTTCGTTGTTATTTTGTTTTTCGTTATTCTATCTTTCACCACCTTTCTTCTCTATCTTTCCTGTTTAGTTAATTCTTCTCTACAATAGTGTGTGTTTGTGTGTGCAAATCAGTGTGTGTTTGTGAGATGGATGGGCCTGTGGGCCCCCAACCCTAAGCTGGTGACGTCCGGTGACGGGGTGCATGGCGGGTGGGTGACCACGCAATTAGGATGTGGGGCAGAATCACCCCTTAATGATCAATTATGGAGAGCAATAAGGATAAAAATAATCCCCGGGTGGGTCTCCGAAAGGGGGAATCCCATACTCCGGCCTCGGCCGGGGATCGCTCCACGTATACGGGGGGAGCACCTGTTGCTATGAAGGAGAGGGAGAGGAGAGATGACAACGACGACTATGGCACGAACACTGACATTGATAGGCATATTGTTACGGCTGCAATGTTGACAGCGAGCGAAGGCGAAGGATCGCGAACAGCGACACCTACGCCCGGCAGTCCAATCCCTAGTAAGTTTTTCTGTAGGGATGGACTAGGATATGACACGGAGAGTGGCAGTGAAACTGCATCCTCTCGAAATAAGGATACGGACAAGGAGAAGGAACGAGAAAGGTTCCTTCGTAAGAGGCCCGGTGAACGCAGTCCTGAAAAGGACGAAGAGGGTGCCCGGAAACCCACTGCCAAGCGTGGTAGGGGCCGGCCACCCACAACTGGACGCTACGTTGGCCAGGCCAAGGCCAGAAAAAGTCAACTAGACCAGGAAGATAGAGCGCTGCAAACCGAAATGGAGCGCGAGATTTTGGAGGCAACAAAGAGGATCCCATCGGTGAAGTCACACTCTCGGGTGTCGGAATCCTCCTCTGACGTGACTATGCTGGAAGAACCCAAGGAGGTTACTTCAGCTAGACTGGGTGCAATCATCACAGAGAGCCTGAGAGCCATCAGCAGCGTAGCCCAGAAAAAGAACCTCAAGGGAACGTCTGTGGCGGCTCTCAACAAGGCGACCCTTGCCATACGGGAAACCTGTGCGATTCTGCTCGAGCACTCAGCGTCGGCGGAGACAAGAGCACTGGAAGCCGATAATAAACGCCTATCCAAGGAGCTCGAAGACCTGAAAAAGGAACTGGGGGCCATCAAGCGTAGGATGGCCGAAGCTCAGCCACAAATCACTCCCGTAAACAAGGAGCTGAATGTGGAGGAGCTTGTCCAGCGAGCGGTGCGTGAGGCGGTGTCCGTAGCGAGTGCTAGAATGGACGCGCGGTTAGAGGGATTGGAGGCTCGGCTGCTGCCGGAGCCGCGCCTGCGACCCCCCCTCGCTGCGGATAAGAAAAAGGAGAAGGAGAACACAAGTGTCCCAATGGCGTCTACGTCGAAGGGCAAAGAGAAGGCTTCGGAGCTGGAGCCGATGGTGACGACGCTGTTACCCCCACTCAATCCAGGTCCAGCAGCGAAACAGAAAAAGAAGAGGATAAAGAAATCTGCTGCAGCTGTGGAGGCGGCGGCGGCTAGGCGCGATGCTGTCCCTGCCACAGCTGCGGCGGGACAACATGTGACCGAGGAGTGGTCGCAGGTTGTCAAAAGGAAAAAAGGACAGGTACAAAGAAGAGAGGAAGGAAAGAAGGTACCTAAGAAGAGGAAGAAAAAGAAAAATGGAGGTCTCCGCACTCCGAAAACTGCAGCCGTGGTTCTAACGTTGCAGTCAGAGGCGGAGAAAAGAGGCATCTCGTACAAAGATGTACTAGAAAAAGCCAAACAACGGGTCGATCTAGTCAGCCTGGAGATCCCGTCTGTAAGGTTTAAGGTGGCAGTCACTGGGGCTCGATTGCTCGAGATTCCAGGGGTTGCTAACAAGGAAAAGGCGGACAAACTTGCTGAAAAGCTCAAGGAGGTGATGGAGGAGGACGTTGTCCGCATCCACCGACCTCAAAAGTGCGCGGAGCTGCGCCTACAGGGTCTGGATGACTCCGCCACCCCGGCAGAAGTGGCGCGGGCCATTTCAATTCCCGGTGGTTGCGCAGTTGGCGACATTAAGGTTGGAGAGATCAGGCGAGACCGCAGAGGCCGTGGATCAGTCTGGGTTAAGTGCCCGGTCGAGGCGGCAAAGAAGGTAACAGCCCCAAACGTAAAAGTTTGCGTTGGGTGGACCATCGTGCGTGTGGTACTTCTGGCCACACGCCCCATGATATGTTACCGATGCCAGGAGGCCGGGCATACCCGGGCAATATGCAAGAGCGAGGTAGACCGCAGTGAGCTTTGCCTCCGTTGTGGTCAGTCGGGCCACACGTCTGCGGGGTGCCAAAACGCGCCTCATTGTGCACTATGTGAGGCCCATGGTAGGCCGGCGGACCACATCGTGGGAGCTAAATCCTGCGGGAAAACGGCGCCTAAGAAAAAGAGGGACGGTCCAGAGAAGGGCAAGGCACCTAAGGCAGTCGCCACAACATCCACGGCGACTACCGTTGCTGAAGCGGCACCGATGGACGCCTCATAACGGCGTCCTTTAAGTTTCTGCAGGGCAACCTTAATCATTGCGCCCGGGCGCAAGATCTCTGGTTGCATGAGATGGCGCAACGGATGATCGACGTTGC
Organism: Polyommatus iphigenia; assembly: GCA_963422495.1. Classification (NCBI taxonomy): domain Eukaryota; kingdom Metazoa; phylum Arthropoda; class Insecta; order Lepidoptera; family Lycaenidae; genus Polyommatus; species Polyommatus iphigenia. The sequence goes on along the minus strand of OY730188.1, from coordinate 28,063,846 downwards.
AGTGATGGCTGAGCCGTATCGTGTCCTGCCCAGGAGCGATTGGATCGGGGACGAGGACTCAACGGTGGCGTTAGTCCTGGGCCCCGGAATCATGCCTCCTTCTATCAGGAGCGTGACTAAGGGGCACGGCTTCGTCGTCGCCGATTTGGGACCTCTCACCGTGGTGGGGGTCTATTTTTCCCCAAACCGGCCTATCGTGGAGTATGAGTCCTTTCTCCTGCGGCTCATCACCTATGTGAGCAGGGCTGCCAACCCAGTAGTCGTTGCCGGGGACTTCAACGCGAAGTCCACGCTGTGGGGTTCCCCGGCGACGAATGCCAGAGGCAGGGCGGTTGCCGAATGGCTAGTGACAACGGGCCTAGTGGTGGCTAACAAAGGTGCGGTTAGCACTTGTGTCCGATGGCAGGGCGAGTCAATAGTTGATTTGACTTTTGTCAGCCCAGCTATTGCTCGCCGCATTGTGGATTGGAGAGTTTTGGAGGAGGTCGAGACGCTCTCAGACCATCTATATATAAGGTTTGACGTCGTCGCCTCCAGCTCAGGGTCAGACAGTCCCAGGCCGACCAGTGGCGGACCTAGATGGTCTCTGAAGAAGATGGACCGGGAGCTTCTCGACGAGGCTGCGATTGTCGCATCCTGGGTGCCTCTGCCGTCCGAGAATGTTGACGACTGTGAGGAGTGGTTAAGGAAGGCAATGCAAGGCGTCTGCGACGCCTCTATGCCACGTGTAGGGACTTTTAGGCCGCGGCGCCAGATGTACTGGTGGCGCCCTGAGCTACTACGCATACAGCAAGAGTGTACGGCGGCCCGTCGCCGTTATAAGAGGTATCGCAGACGCCGAACAAGGGATCAGCAAGAGGAGGAGGACTTGTACACTGCGTATCGTACGGCCTGCCTCACCCTTCGCAATGCCATACTGCAGGCAAAGGCAGACGCCTGGCTGGATTGGCTACGGACACTCGTGGAGGATCCGTGGGGCAGACCGTACAAGTGGGTACGCCAAAAGCTGCGTCCTGCAGCCGCCCCAATCACGCAGACAATAGAGCCGGAGATCCGAGGTCGGGTCCTGTCGACCTTGTTTCCACGTGGGGCTAACTGTCCTCCCCTCGTAGCTCCGCGAATGGAGAACTCCGGGGCTGAAGTTGTAGAGGAGGAGATACCACCTGTCACGTCAGCTGAGTTGGCCGTGGTGGTGCACAAAATGGGCTCGAAGAACACGGCCCCAGGCCTGGATGGCGTGCCGGGTCGTGTCTGGAGTGCAGCAATGAAGCACATGGAGCCACAGGTACTCACCGCTTTGACCAATTGTTTGGTCCAGGGTCGAGTACCGCGGCGCTGGAAAACAGGCAAGCTGGTTCTTCTGCGCAAGGACGGGCGGCCAGAGGATCAGCCATCGGCCTATCGTCCCATCGTGCTCTTGGACGAAGCGGGCAAGATGTTGGAGAGGGTAATGGTGGCGCGAATTAATCGCCATTTGGAGTGCACCGGGCCAAACCTTAGTCCTTCCCAGTACGGGTTCAGGAGCGGCCGGTCCACAATTGACGCAGTGGCTCGTCTGCGTGACTTAGTTGAGGAGGAGACGTCCCGGGGTGGAGTTGTGTTGGCAGTGTCCTTAGACATCTCCAATGCATTTAACTCCATGCCCTGGAGCGTCATCAAAGCCGGATTAGAGTACCACGGAGTGCCGCGTTATTTACGCCGGACCATCAAAAATTACCTCTCCGAAAGGTCGGTTCAGTACCCGACGCAGGACGGATGGGAGGAGCTGGAAGTCGATTGCGGTGTCCCACAGGGATCGGCTCTGGGACCGACCCTGTGGGACATCGGATACGATTGGGTTCTCCGTGTTGTACTCATACTTGGAGCTGAGTTGGTTTGTTACGCAGACGATACATGTGTGGTTGTTCGCGCACGAACGCATAGAGAGGCGGTGATTCGGGCGACAGCAGCTATCGCACAGACAGTTCACCGAATTAGAGCGTTGGGCCTCACAGTTGCATTGAACAAAACCGAGGCCGTTATGTTCTATGGGCCCAGGAATGCGCCACCACTGGGTTTGGAGATTGTCGTGGGCGGAACGAGGATTGCCATTTCGCCGTCGATGACGTACCTGGGCCTTGTATTGGACGGGCGTTGGACTTTCGGGGAGCATTTCCGTCGGCTCTCCGAAAAGGTCACGAGATCTGCGGGGGCCTTGGCGACTCTACTCCCGAATCTCGGGGGCCCGAGCCTGGGCTGTCGGCGCTTGTACATGGGTGTTATCCGCTCAATGTCCATGTACGGAGCGCCGATATGGGCTGGAAACTTGTCACCTAAAAATGCGCTAAGTCTTGGGAGGCTTCAGCGCGTAATGGCCACAAGAGCGGTTCGAGGATACCGGACGATCTCAAGGGATGCGGCCTGCCTACTTGCTGGAAGCGTCCCTTGGGACTTACAAGCGAGAGCCCTCTCCGACGTTTACTGGCGCTGCGCAGAGGTCCGCGCCGGGGGCGGCAACCCCCTACCGGACGCCGTACGTCGGTGGAGGGAAGCGGCGAAGGAAAGGACATTGATCCTGTGGGAGGAGCGGCTTCAAGAGCCGCAGGTGAGCGTAGCCCTAATAACGGCCATACGCCCGCTCCTGAAAGAGTGGATCACCCGGACATACGGCGCACTCTCCTTCCGTCTTACACAGGTGCTGACCGGGCACGGCTGTTTTGGTCGGTACCTGTGTGAGATAGTGAGGAGAGAGAATGACACTAGGTGTCATCATTGTGGAGACGAAAGGGACACGGCCGAACATACTGTGATGGTCTGTCCCTCATGGACAGGACAGCGTGCGGCCCTCGTAGCCGCAATTGGACGGGATCTCTCGCTACCAGCTATCATTCGTGCAATGCTGAGTAGCGAGACCGCGTGGACGGCAGTTGACACCTTTGCCCAGGAGGTTATGGCTGCTAAGGAGGAGGCCGAACGCATCAGGGAAAGGGAGGCGGTCGACCCCTCGAGACGGCTAAGGCGGAGACGTGTGCGACGCCAGCACAATGATCCACCCTAGCCGGGGTACTCGTGGTGGCGGCGTGGGGACGCCGTCATCAAATTCGAGTCCCAGAGTGAGTCACGATGCACAAAACGCTCCGTGCATCGTGACACCAGAGAAGGCGGGCCCAAGCAAGCCCCAAGTGGGGCCTCTGTCGGCCTGCGGGGCGAGAAGCGCCCCCAAATGAGTGTGGTCTGACAAAGGTCGGACGGCCACTGACGGAGTTGCGGTGGGTGTGTCGTGCCCGTGGCTTCGTCTTGGTTGGCGAGAGGAGCGTCGCAGAGTTTTAGTGGGTAGGATCGCGGCACATACCATCTTCGCCGCGATGAGCCCCACATATCCGCAGCGGGAGTCCCCATCCCCTGCGTCGAATGCGTAATGCATTTCTCTGCGTAAAAAAAAAAAAAAAAAAAAAAAGGTGTGTACGGTTATTAATAGTAAGAAAACACATTTATAAGTTATTTAAATATACAAATACTCATATAAATAATAAATATACTAATATGTATATACAATAATTTATAATAATATAAAAATATCATAAGTGTAGCTTAAATTAAGGGTTGGTATCAATTATTATCAGGTTAAGCTTAGATAATAGATTCTTATGTACTATTATGAAACTATTAATAAAATAGGGTCACATTTCACTTTTTTATAGTCTCTATCAACTTGGCCATGAGTTCATAATGCATCTTAGCACATTCTGCATTTAACCGAGCAGTTTCTGCATTTGTTCGGGAGGCCCCTGCTATTATCATTGCAGCATTGGCAAATTTTTCCTCTGCTGCAACACGCCTAGACTCTAGTTCCACGACCCAAGCAGGTTCCACTTTTGTTATATCTGTAACATGACAATTAATTTATGTTAAATTTTACAACTATTTCTGCCACAAATTACTAAATAGTTACAATATTAGGCACTTTTCCTTTGAGAAGATTGCAATGATATATGTATTGATAAAAATTAAAATAGGATAACATAGTGATTTTCAAGTATGAATTAATCTAAGTCTTTACAGAACATAACTCCAATTTAAAAATTTGGTCATACATAATAATCAGTTCCTTTACAATAATACTGAAAAAGTATTACACTTACTTGACTTATTGGAGTTTTTATTAATCTTTGAGTCCTGGAACAGTGAACGCTTCAGAGGCCTGGAGGTAGCGGGACTTGCCGTTGCTGAAATGAATAACATTTTTAAGTTTGAATTATCGTACAACAGTAATTATTTACTGTTTTATAGTAGTAACCTTACCAGTTTTAACTTCACACACATTAGATTTTTTGTCCCCTGGTGGTGTATGCATAGTGTCTGTAAAAATTACAATGTTGATTGTAAAAAACATTTGGGAGTAGTGTTTTTAATAAGGTGCAAAGTTTTAGTTACTTACATATTATTGTGCTTGTACGCCCAGTCTTTGAAGGTGACACCACTGTTGCAAGAGCTGATTCTAAAAACAAATAGGTATCTATATAATTTTGTTTACAAAGCAGAGAATATATTTTGTATTTATTATATTATTATGAATGTGTTAAGTATATTAAACATAGGTACCTGGCGTGCTTATAGGCACAACATCCTCAGGTACTATAATATCCTCTATCACATTCACAGTCTGAGGTTCATTTTGGATTTCCTGCAAACAATGAAAGATGATAATAATATATTTTTCAGCAATAATTAATAAAAATTTAATTTAATACCGATTACTGACAAAAACGGGCACTCGGTGTTGAGAGTCTCCATACACGGCAGCATCCCCAATTATCTCCAAGATCTTTCGATCTGTTTCAGAGAGATCTTCTTCCCTTGATGGTCCACCACCTGTGCCAGAAGCATCTCGCCGCCTAGCAGCAGCTCTTGACTTGGCTTTGTGTTTTATATCAGCCCAATACTGAATTCAAAGGAAAGAATATTATAGATTCTATATAGATAGATGAATATTATCACAAATTTATATCAAAGAAATGGGTATTATTATGTATTGCATAATAAATTTGATATACCTAATAATAGTAATTATGATATGCACTTAACCGAGGTGAACTCAATAAAAATTCACTTGCAAGTAATTTTTAGTAAGTAAAAACAGAATTATATTTTGTAAAGAATACTCACACGTTTCCACCGCTGACCACTTTTATTAGCTCCCGACCCATGAGCGTTTAATTTTTGGGCAAGGTCGTTCCACTCTCTGTCAATGGTCTCTTTCGACCTTGCCCCAAGACCAACACCTTTGGCTAATGACGAATGACGAGCCAAGTGGTCCAACAGTTCTTCGATCTGTGAGTGGGAGACTCTGTGTTCCATTTTATACTAAAAAAAATGCAAATACAATAAATTGTACGCGATTATATCTCAAAGAACCAACCTCGGTGAAAACAAATCTCATAATACTGAATACTCACTTGTTGCCTGCATACGTATAAGTTCTTGAAAGTTTGCTTCGAGTGCTTTTCCAGAGCCAATAAATCCACTTTTTCTCACCACTCCAGCCCATTTTTTGTAATAAATAACTAAGAATTCACTTGTACGTTTTGTAAACAAAACACTTGACATTTTAAATTAGTTCCACGTGTTGCTACAAGATCGCCAGTGGCGCTTTTTTTGTCGCTAAAAATGCATTTAATAACTAGCGGACAACAGCAGAGCAACAGGCTTATATAATACGATTTTTTTCAGCGATTAGCGACCAATCGCGCGACAACTGCGCGACCGGTTGCTGTCTGCTAACCATCTGCTAAAGATACATAATCAGCCTGCCGGTATCTTTATGTCGGTTGCTAAGCAAATTTTACCACCCCCCCCATTTCTACCCTATTGAGGTACAAACGATTTTAATTGCGGTACAATCGGGTACACTCCGGGTACAATCGAATGGCATATATAAAAACCATTTACCTTGAACTCGGTTGCTAACTTCACATAGGTAGTGAATTGAGGGTTAATAACACATTGTTAAGCGTGCGAAAACTGATAATTCCATTCTCAATATGAGCCTACATCACCAAAGTGCCAGACAAAATATCGATGCTCGCAAAACTTTCCTTAAAAATAATTTCTGTTTTCATTGAATCTACGTAATAGAATAATTCGGCCATTCTCCGGAGAGCAAAATTTTGGTGTCCCGGGCTTGTATACTCTGTAAAATTATCTTCTTCAAGTATGCAATATTTTTAAACGGTAGATAGCATCCGTAAGTAGCTACAGACTTAAACACAGGCTTCGAATTTAAGTAATTAGGTTTGTTTAATTAATTGAAGTTGTGTTCAAAAACCGTGTTTTTCTAATCACCGTAACGTGTTCCCACGCCAACTTGATCTCGAAACTTGCTTGTAATTTTTATAACGTACTGTTTATTATTTTCTTTGACGTATTCATCGTTTCAAACGCTTATGAACATATTTGGTTTTCGCATTACAAAATATCGACTCAATAGGCCCAGCCTATAAATTAATAGTTATCATGAAATAATCGCTTGTCCGATCAAAAGTTCTAATTTCCGTAATACATGCTGTTTTCGGATTTTCACCCAAAAATAACAGGATTTGGCACATTACAAGTGCACGAGTCGCTTCTCCTTACAGTTTTGCAAACTGTGTCGTTGTACAGTTACGTAAAACCTTACATTTGTGTAGTTACCTTACCCATAAATTTTTTATGTCTTATTATCTAAAAAACTTTAAATAACGGTTACATTCCTCATTTATTATTGAGTTCGTATCTTTCATTTCTTTAATATTTCAGTGTGTTCAAGTCAAATCCGAAGAAAAAAAAATATATAATGGTTATGGTAATTAGGCAAATAATGCCAAACCGGAGAGTGGCCGAATTATGGTTTCTTCGATAAAAGTTTTATCGAAGAAAATTTTATTGAGTTTTATTTCTTCTCTACAAAGACTGGAAACAAATCTTAAAGGCCTGATCATTCAATATTGCATGCTACAAAACCTCTTTTGGAGCAGTGTCGAAGGAGCTTGTAGGTTGAGCAACTCAGAATAGGAAAATAAAATCTGTGTTCAGCAACATTATAGAGGTAAAATAGGTATATGTGGCGTTCGTTTTCACTGATTGACTATAATATTATGAGAAACAAAATAATATTATTTGTGACACCACAGAACAATAAATTATTGTTCTGTGTGTGACACTGATAAAATATGCACTGAAAACGATTATTGTTCTGTGTGTGACACTGATAAAATATGCACTGAAAAACATTAATATAAATAATTAATAATTAATTTTCAATCTTCAAACAGTTCCCATAATTATTAGCAACCTTTTGATTGTCAATAAAATTTAATTTAGAGTTTAATTAACTTTTAGAAAAAATTATCATAACGCTATGCTACTCCTACTTGCTCGCAAATCGCAATGATTGGAGTAGTAAGAAGCACATCTAAAATACATGTTCTGTAGAATTAATTAATATAATATTTTGTCATAGAGAGTTAAATCCATACTAATATTATAAATGCGAAAGTGTCTGTGTTACCTCTCAAGCCCAAACTGCTGGACCGACTTTGCTGAAATGGTATGGGGAAAAAAAATTATCCCGGTTCCTGCGCGATAAACGAGTCATGGTGCAACAGAGCTGCTGGCGTTCTACAAATAGAACAATCCATATTTTAGGACCATCAGATCAAAAATACAGGGTGTAAAAAAACTAAGGGTCAATTCAGACCGCACGCGACGAGGCGAGGAATACAAAATATAATGTAAATAATTTTGTATGGATTTGACAGATTTCAATTGCGCGAGGCGACACGCCAATCTGTCAATTCAGTACAAATTTAGAAATGCATGCGCGTTGCGTTGCGGTCTGAATCAACCCTAAATGATAATTAATACTTTAGGGAATGTATGTGTTCCTTGTTGAGAGTTCACTGTAAAAGTAGCAGCGCTGAAAGAGCAAAAATTTTTTTCACTTTTGTATGGGGAAACTCGTGACGCTCGCGCTGGGGCGCTGGCCCATACAAAACACAAGAAAAAATTTGGTCTTTCACCGCTGCTATTTTGACAGTGAACTCTCTACAAGGAACACATACACATTACACACCCTAAAGTATGGTCACTTAATTTTGATACCTTGTATATTAAATACTTTCTATCTCTGTTAGCTACCACTTTCGAGATTTTTCGCAGAGGAAATTGTTGTTTGTCTTATCAAAATGAAGGCTCTACTCACGAAAATGAGCTTGATAGTACTTAATAAAAAAAATTGTTCTAGGGAAGGTTCCCTAGAACAATTTTACAGGTGTACTTGTTTGAAAACTACGCAATATATTATGAAAGTTATTCGTCGCAAACAAGGACCCGTGAAATGAGGCCGAAGTGACAAATAGTCGAATTCTTTACTCTTTCACCTTTCTTATCGCTTGTTACCAAACTTAGGAGTTGGCCGGGCTCTATTTGCAAGATTCAAATGTCTTTATTTGTTTTTTAACTGATTTATTATAAAAACGGTACGGTACTGAGAAGTAACTTTGCACTAATTATATTTTACAGGAATTGAGATTTGTAAATGGCCAATTAATGCGAAAAATATAAGCTTAAGGTTTTATAGGCTTTTAGCTAAGTATGTGCAGTGGACGTACTAATATTCGAGAACGTTTGTAGCTTTATTTCTAAAACGAACGTCCTTTTTATCCTTTTTGGCGGTGGAAGGTAAGTGGTGGCAATACTTCTGCTATAACTGATTGGTACGGGAGGTAGCAACGTTTGAGAATGGTCGGCTGATTTTGTGATATTATGTCATCATTCTTGCTCTTCTGGTTACAGTCTAGGCTGCCGGTAATGGTTGCTTTCATTAGTGCGCAACCTTTTTGTCCAGGTTATAATCCTGGATTTTAAAATCATTTTAGTATATTACATACTGTATACTAAAATGATTTTTAATGATTTTAAGTAATTTTTAATGATTTTAAAATCATTTTAGTGAGCAAGGAGTGCTAAACACAAACGTAATAATTATTATGACAATTATTATATTAATAATAATTGTTAAAGCCTGGCTTTTAACATGACAAGAGCCAGAAGCGAGAGATTGCCATTTTTTTTTATCAGGCGCTCCTTATATTAATACCATCACCTGGATAAATGAAATGCGCACTAATGAACGCAACGACTACCTAACCGGCAGCCAGACCGCCTGGACTCTAGGACTAGATGAAGATCTTAATATGTCAAAGTAGGAGTACGGTAGGCTCGCTTTATTAGATAAACATTTCCTCCCTTTTTTCTACGGTGTCAAATTAAATTAAATGTCAACGTTCAAACATAAATAAATCGTCAGTAAATATTAAATCCCAATTGGATTTACGTGTCGAGATCGGCGCCGAACAAATACACTGGATTGAAAAACTTTAATTCAGATATCTCGTTACCGACAAATTAAATTGTAGGTGTGTGATCGTGCGGTTGAGGGCTGGCGGAAATGAGGTGAAAATCATTTGGTTTTCGATAAAAACGTTTATTCTGTTACCGATTCACAGAATAAACTTGAACGTAATCAGTTAATCACATTTCCAATTTACGGTGACTTGTTTGCCGTTCGTAATGCAATAATAATTATTAATGTTATAAGGGAAAACGTGTGAATAGTGTTAAAGAGCTATTTTTGTCTCTTAACAATTGAGATGTACTTTTAACCCATATTTTAACCTTACTTATTTAAATAATATGAATATTATTAATAGTTAATTAAAAGAACTTTGTACGCTTAAAAAGTTAAAACGGTATATTATTAAGTAACGAAAGATTGCCGGTCATAAAATATTATTTAGTATATACTAAACTTATTTAGTATTATATTATTAGTTCATAGACATTTTAACAATTAATTAAACCGAAAACAATGTAAAATTTTAATTAAGTATTGCACTCTTAAAACTACTTATTTTAAGAGACCAATAATTAAAATTTTCACGCTAAATATAGCGTGAAAGTCATGTCAGCTGAGCTTTCTCGCGGTTTTTCATATTTTCCGTTCCTGTGTTATTGCTGGGCGTATAATATAATATAGTTCATGCACATAAATATTGAATGCAAAAAGTTTTTTAAGTTCTAAAAGTTTTCAAATTGTATCGGCATGATTCAGAAACTGTACAAAGAGTTAATTTCGTAAAAGTTTCAGACTCGAAATAGGATCTGAATTGTGGTGGATTTGGCTGACATTTTATGTCTTAATAAATTTTACAATGGAGAATGATGGTTCTTGTAAACATATTTTGGGACTGCATCAGCAGTGATATTTTATTGTTTATTTTATTCTTTTAATAATTTTGTTAGAATATTATGGAAACACTAAACTAGATTAATAACATAATATCTATTGATATACTTAAGTAGATTTTAGGGCCGATGCTTGTCATAATAATATATAGTACGGTTAATGAAGGCAAAAATCAGGCACAACCTGCGATTTCGTTGAACCTTCATCGATTTGGATGAAAATTTGGGATTAAGTACATTAAGCCCTCTTCTTTAAAAGTGACATACGCTCGTATTGCGCTTTTTTATTTTAGGGGTGAAATCCACCCCTTTTTTTGAAAAAAGAAAAAAATACAGATTTAACCATTATGGCTTAACTAATTGTGTATAATTTGATAAAATAAATGTATTTAATGTTTTATTCATGATTTATGATTATATTTTAATTAATTTTTCAATCATTTTAGCAACCATCACTTTAATCGTGAAGAAAACATTTTTTGTATTTCTTTGCTTTAAAATCCTATATTTTCATTACATGATAAAGAGTTTGTTTAGTATTTATAAGTTTTGGATAAGACTGAAATATAAACCCCTAAAAGTACCCCTTTATTGCGGAATAACGATAAAAATTGAGTTCAAAAACTTAAGTTTTAAGTTTTTGAACTCAATTTTTTCAGTTTATTTACTAAGCATTAATTTTAATTAAAAATTTCACAAATAAAAACTTAATGAGAAATTAAGTTTTTATTTGCGAAATTTTTTCACCCCTGTAAACTACCCAATGTCTGAATTTTAAGTTTTTATTTTAAGTTTTTTATCAGCTTTAATGAGTTCGAATATTTTTTCATAGTTAAGATAAATTTTATTAATATATTTCAAACATTGATATTATTTAGTCCAAAATATTCAAACAACGATTTCAAACTACCCTCTGTGCAAAAAATTTACGCAAAGGCTGAATCTGCTAGACTGAAATATTTAATAGACGAACATCATAAATAAAAAGTCCCTATCTTGTCTAATAGACATTTACCGTTTCGTTTACTTTCTAAATATTGAAAGACTTGAAAAGATTAATGAATATTTAGTATGGATTAGATGACGCCTGCAATGGCGCTGGAACCGTACATTTTTTTGGGATAAAAAGTATCCTATGTCCATATCCATTCCCGAGACTCAAAGTATTTTCATACTAAATTCCAGCAAAATCGGTTGAACCGTTTGGGTGTTAAGAGGTAACAGGTAGAAAAAAACACTTTAACATTTAAAATATTAGTATATTGACAGGGTTTCCTACAATATTTGCATCCCAAATATCTGCTTCAAAAAGTTTTCAAAAAAATTTTTTTCGCTAATATCACAATAGCTCTGTTAATTTTTAAGTTATCGGGTTCATTTCTGGACCATTTTAAAGGTAATTTAAAGAACTTTAAGATCGACTTAAAAAGTACTTTTTAAAACCCTTAGTTTAAAAAAAAAATAGGCTTAGAAGGTCCCGGTTTCATGGTTCTCGCGGTAAAAGTTAGGCTTTAAACGTCTCTATCTTCGTTATTTTTCATCCTATAAAAATCAAAAGAAAATCAAAAGATTTCGTAAAAAATGGACACAAATTTCGTTCTTTATAATTTTTACGAAGGTTCAATATTTTTGGAGTTATGTTCAAAACAAAATTATATTTACGAAAATTGGAATAATTTCGATTTTACTAAATCATTCTTTTTTTCAAAACTAAGCATTCTAAATCAAGAAAAATTCTTGAGGTCATTACTTATAATAAAATAAAGACAAACCTTTGGGGATAACCATAAATTTGAATTATTGTTGAAATGGTCAACGTTTTTAATTTTCGATTTTTCCAAAAAAAATTGTAGGGGTCATCTTATTTTTATCATAACTTGGTCAATTTTGATGCTATTTATTTTTTAAACTGCTTATTAGAAAGGTATTTTTAAGCACTTTAATAGGTCTTAAGGAAGTATATGTCATAAAATGCATCGGTTTACCCTTATTTAAGTTTGAATGCTTAGACTTAGGTACTCGCCGAAAGAAAATATATATATACAATCACCTATAGCTCTCTTTGAATGAATATAGAAAGGTATTTCAGGGTAGAAATTAGTTTGTTTTTTTATTGGTTAGAATTTTGGTAATAACACATTTTTCGTTAAAACCTCTAGTTTCTTATTTAATTATGAAAAACCGCTTTAAGACATGTATTTTTCTCATGCAAAAACATGATCTTTGATCTTTAATAACTCCGAAAGTATTGGTTTCTTCAAAAAACTTTATATAACAAATTTTGCTTAAAATTTGTGTGTCCATTGATTCCTGGGGTTATTTTTATTTTTAAAAATCACCCCCTGAGAAGGTTTGGCATCCACCCTCAGGGCAAAAGCGCAAGTTGACACTATGTCACTTTTGTTTCTTAGGGTATCCCCCACCTACTCACTAATTTTCATGAAAATCGATGGAGGTTCAACGAAATCGGAGGTGAAAACCTTCATTGCCTCCACTAATACCTGTTAAATCAGCAATTCATGTTAGTGATGAAGTCTACGAATAATAAAAACTAAAAAAAAAAACTTGTTAGCCTTGATTCTTGAACGAGTAAAGTCTAGAAAATTGATTTCTCATAAAATAGCTACCGACGTTTCATACAAAAGCGTTGCGCACAGATAAGAAGCGGACGGGCTACGGCTATTGCATAGCTTTTATCGCGGGCTTAAAGCGCGGCGACCGTGTCAAGAAATTTGTTACGAAAATAAACCTAACATCCCCCACTCCGACCGGCACATCGGTGCGGCGTTGCCGTGCGTCGTCTAACGTCGTTTCAGTTCCGCAGTCTTCGGCACGGTTTTTGTGTGCATGCGATTAGAGTCTAGACGTATGCGAATTATAATTGCATTAGCTGATAAAAAATTTCCATGCTATAGCTTTACCGCGGCAATCCCCGAGTGTCACGCGTATTTTTGAAGTGAAAACTTCTTTAGCGGCGTTGAGCACTTTTGTGGGATGGGTAAAAACTGTGAAACTCGCGTGACGCGTCAGATTCTCGTGCTGATCGAAAAACCTTGGAAAAACCGTAAGACGGTTGGAGAGTAGTGTTTTGTGTCGAACTCGAACTCGAACTCGAACTCGAATTGATTATAAGGGTTTCGATTAATTAAAAAAATCGATTTTTTTTAAATCGATTTTCATAAAAAATGGGTTAAAAATTTAATCGATTGTAACGGTTTCGATTAATTAAAAAAATCGATTTTTTAAATAATCGATTTTCATAAAAAATGGGTTAAAAAATGCACAACGTTAATAATCAAGTTTTCACTTCTGCCGGCACTCCCGGAGTGCAACCCGTCTTTTTTTATACACTTTGTTTTGTAACAGTCAGTCTGTCGACTTTTTTGACGTGGATAATAGGTAAACCTTAACTGCCGAATTGAGGTCAACTTACCTTGAAAATCCGTGCCCTAATTGGGCTGGAAAACACCTGAGCCCTTGAAAAAATTGTTTTCCGAACTGACGGGGCGACGTTATTCGCTGTAGACATTTTAATCTAAGAATTTTGTTTAGCTGTACATACTTTAAGGCTTACCGCTCACCTACGACAAAACTAGACTTTAGGTTGGCTATTTGCAATACAAAATAATATATGGAGATGCGCAAACTCGAAACAAAAAAGTCATCTGAGACTTAAGATACTGTCGTGTTTTAGATAAGCGCTTACTTACCAACAAAGCACAGTAATAATAATTGTGACTCCGTATGAATCAGCCTGCAGGCACAACAACATAAGCTAATGATTCGATTTTAATGTACTTATGTTCTACGTTGTCAGAATGACTAGGCATAAGGTGCACACGTAATTTTCCATCTTGAGATTGTATTTGCAGATTTAAGTTTTGCTTTAAAGTGTTGTTGTAGTTGATAGCTGTAGTAATACAATTTTATATGCCACCATTCTAACTTTTATAGCTTTATGGCTTTAAACAAGCAGTAACAAAACAAATACTACTTTAGAGTGTGTATGAGACATGAGTCCCCTGTATAGAGTTAATTGTGAAAGTAGCAGCGCTGAAAGAGTAACTTTTTTATTACTTTTGTATGGGTAAATTCATGACGCTGGGGCGCTTGACTATACAAATAACCAAAAATTTGTTCTTTCAGGGGTACTACTTTCACAGTGAATTCCCCTAAAGTATAATCAGTAATCACTTTATTTTGTCACACGCTGTATAGAAAGGCACGGTGACACTTGACAGACAGTCGGACTGACCGAGAAAGACGTTATGAGTGATACGGTGTGAGGTTCGTACTACGGGACCCAAATGCTTGTCACAGTAAGGCTGGGCAGTGGGTCAGATACATATTTATCCATTCTCCTTTATATGTCGTATGCATTAGATATAATACAAATTGTTATTTTAGTTTTAAGTAAAAAATGTATGCGATGTGGTTGTACTTTACTAATAAATAAATAAATAAATATGGATAAAATGTACCCACTGCCCAGCGTAACTCTCCTCTCCTATTAGCTCTCTTTGTTTCAACCAATTTATGTATGTTGGTCTTGAATAAACAATAATACAAATGGGCACTTAATTAAATCCCTAAAAAGGTTGGCTATAAATAAATGCAAATAAAAACGTTATTTACAGGACCAACTCATTCCGAATGAGTTATTTTCCTAAATTTATGGTTCATGGAAAATGATCGTCATTATTACTTAGATTTTAGCTTACTCGAACGGCTGAACCTATTTGCCAAATTTTTGTGGAAATTAAAGTTTATAATAGGATAGGAGAGAAGTTATACGAAGATCACGTCGTCTAGTATACTGAATATTATAAAAATATAGTCAAATACAAAACAAAACATGAATAATAATCGACTATTAGGTTAAAGTATTCCAAAACTTTCAGCTTAGCCTGTATTGAAATTCGAAATATCGTGTACCTCGTCAAAACTTTAAATACCCAGGCTTTAAAGCGGATTTTATTTTACGACGTGATAATACAGGAATAAAAACTTTATCGCCAATAAAGTATACGAAGCTACTATATTAACCAATAAAATCGCTTTGCTGACTAAAATACACATAAATGTACATTGTACAGGAATTGGATAAAGTAAATCACGTTATTTTGTTTAATTTTGTTGGTCTTTCTGTTTGTTTCAAAAAGAGATTTTTTTTCGTGGCAGTTTGCAACGCTATGTTATTCGGTCAGATTATGTTGAATACACCACTAACTTCACATAAGCTGACCAAATAAACTCAATAGGAACTGAGTTTCCCATAATATATTTCACTGAGTTTAGTGAAAACTGATAAGTGACCGTAGCTTTGCTTGGCTTTGCTGCATTACCTACATAAATCTGAATTCAGAAATACAGACCGGTGGCTACTGGCTACAACGAAAAGGTCTGATTTTGTATGGAAGGTGTACAGTGTACACTGTACCTACCTTCAATACGCACAGCGATTTTTTCCCGCTATGAGTTTACTTTTAAGGGTCAAGTCAGATCGCAACGTGACGCGTAGATGCATTTCTAAAGTACTGAATTGACAGATTTCGTGAGCATGAGACGTCTCGCAAATCCTTCAAATCCATACTTTAGGGTAATGCTTAGCACAAACCTACGCGACCACGCGACTGCGAAGCGGCAGCGTCAATACAAAACACACATTTGACAACTTGTCAAATGTGTGTTTTGTATTGACGCTGCCGCTTTGCAGTCGCGTGGTCGCGTAGGTTTGTGGGATCCCTCATTCAGACCGCAACGCGACGCGTAGATGCATTTTTAAATTTTACTGAATTGACAGATAGGCATGTCGACTCGCGCAATTGAAATTTGTCAAATCCATACAAAAGACGATGGGCAAAAATGTATGGAACCTGGGACCATCCACCAATGGCATTGAAATATATGTCATCGGATAGGTCTCTTCAAGTGAAACAACAATTGCTAAGACACATTTGTTATTAGAGCTGTCCGTTCCGAGTTATGAGACTTGTAAGTTCAGATATAAAGGTTACATTTACCCACGGCTAGCCAAGCTACTTGAATACCCAAGTTATTTTATTAGCTTCTATTCTCTGAAATTCTACCCTCCAACAGGAGGGTAGAATTAGTAAAAAGCAAGTGCTTAAATAACAATTTAAGCACTTGCTTTTTACATAATTGTAGAGGATGTTTGTTGCATCCACTTTGTGGCGTATATTATGATCTTGTGCGTGTGTGAAAGTGATTTATAATAGCAGCAGCTATTTAAAAATTGACGAACATGTAAAGCAGCACTCAATTAAAATATTTTTGCTGCAGCAGCTTTAAAGCGGCCGTTTAACACTTCCACTACCTAGCGACATACTGTTACAGCTCGAGCTTCACTTGCCTGGCCCTGTTCTGTAGCAAGCTGTATCTCTCCACGGTCTTTAGATGGTGTTTCTTTATAAATAAGGGGGCAAACGAGCAAACGGATCACCTGATGGAAAGCAATTTCCGTCGCCCATGGACTTTTGCAACATCAGAAGGTGCTGCAGGTGCGTTGCCGAACTTTTAAGAGAGAATAGGGTAATAGGGTAAGGGAGGGAATAGGGGAGGGATGGGAAGGGAATAGGGTAGGCGATTGGGCCTCCGGTAAACTCACTCACTCGGCGAAACACAGCGCAAGCACAGTTTAACGCCGGTTTTCTGTGAGTCCGTGGTATTTCTCTGGTCGAGCCATGGCTCTCCCACGTAAAACGAAAGCTACGAACCACTATGGTGGTACGAACCATTCATAATCGCAAGCTTCGGTAGACTCCAACCCATCGCCAAACCCACGGTCCAAGAAAAACGCGTCATATTGTTGAATTAAAACATGCAATGTGTTTTCATGGTCATTCATGATGTCTTGAATTATTTGCGTGTCAGTTTTCATGTCAGCAAGTGTGTTTCTTAAGTTTAGAAAATATTTTTCTTAAGTGATAAAAAGTCTCATTACTCCAAATGGACAGTTGTTACAGCAAGGTGGTCATAGTGATCGTTGTTCCTATTGAGGGGACCTGTCCAGTGATATGTACCTTTTCGCTATTGGAGGGTGGTCCCAATCTGCCCAGTGTCCTTTATGCCGCGCCGCGCCTCGCCTCGCCTCGTCGCGCTGGGGTCTGAATTGACCCTAACAGGCCAAAACTTTACTGATTCAAAGTGTTTATTTTCAGGCATTGATGCATCAGGTCATCAACGCCTGTGCCAATGTGGAAACAGTCTGCTGCGGGCTGCATCTGCAGGTAAGTTTTAATAATATTGGTTATTCGCTCATAGGTATTGTTGCCTAATACATTTTTAGGGTTCTGTATCCAAAGAGTAAAAACGGAGATGCGATGTCCGTCCGTCTGTCAGTCTGTCTCGAAGCTGTATCTCAAGAACAGATATAGCTAGACTTCTGAAATTTTCACAGATTGTGTTTATCTGTTGTCGCTATAACAAATAATACTAAAAATTAATTAAAAATTAAAAAACCCGACTGCAAAAAATGTAAACTAAAAAGAACGAAACAAGACATAATTCTGCCGGAGGCATCGAATCCATGTTTTAATTGATACGACTCTTGCTTACGAGTTTCATGCCAGGATAAATAGAAGGTTACATAGAAAAATGTAGAAGAAGAAAGTGGATAATAAAATGCAGTCGGAGGCATGTCGCACCAAGTTTAACATTAATTCATAAATCATAAAATATTATGCCTCCGACAATACATATACGTTATAATAGGTCTGTACATAGGTTTGGTACTGTTTTAATGTATGTTTCTAGTTTTAACCCTCCGTGTACGAGGTGGGGTATGACATACCCCAGCGCTAAAAAAATTGATAGCATTTTTAAACGAAAAAAGTATGCGAGTTGGTTTCCTCGATAGCTGCAAGTAAGACGTTGCAGCTTTAATTCCTACCAAGTATTCAATCCTGTGTATATCACCAATTCTGTTACATGTGCTTAAAGTGCGTCTGGGTATCACATACCCCACCTAGTACAGCACGTAGCTAAAAAAGTAAGTGTAACTTCTTTTGTTTTTATTTATTTATATGTTTAAATTGGTGTTCAACTTGATGAAAAATTATTTTCTGGTATAAGTTTTGCTAAAAATGTCTCGGTTATCGAAAATAAATTAATTTACGAGCACTGACTGAAGAAGATGATTATTGTGACGCTGAACTAATGAATACCGAATAAGAATCGGCTGGTAAATAAAATCAAATCAGTGATACCGGATATGACCTATACTAATATAAAGGAATACTGGGCTCATTTGCAAAAAATATAATATGTCCATATTATGTATTTTACATATTAATTTTTGTGTGTAAATAACTGTCAATATTACGGAAACTTAAGTGACCAAGATCTATTTCATATTGTTTATTTTAAATTGATATTATAAATAGGTTAAAACTAGATGTACTAGTGTCTTAGAAATTGAGAAGAATTTGATTGTAATAGGTGCCATTTGATTTTTGTACTAAAGAAAAGATTTCTTAGTTTATAGTTTGAAGAAAAAGTCAAGTTTTTGAACTTTTGCTTATAAAATGTATTTTATAATGTAAAATTGAATTTATTTTACTTAAACTAATTCATTATTAGATATTTAAATATATTACTTATTATTTTACAGACACAAGGAACAATTTTTCGGATTTAACTGCATTTTATTGTTGGGGTATGTCACACCCCACCTAGTTCAGCATGGTGAGATTAGTCACCTAGTACACGGAGAGTTAAGTACCAAATTATTGTTTTTTTTTAATACTTTGTCATTGAATTTTCATTTTGTTTCAGTAATGTCAGTTAATTTTTAATTAATATTGGATTTATCCATGCAGGCGGATTTTGGTTTTTTCTTATTTTATTACTAGCGGTCGGCCGCGGCTCCGCCCACGTGGATGTCGGTGAGCTCTGCAAAAAGCATACCCAGGAAAGACTCGGTCAGCAAAATGATTCCCAGGTCAATTCACAGACTCCGACACTAACATCGACGACGCAGTCATTATTATATATATTGACGACCTCCGTGGCTTAATGGTTAGAGTGTGTGGCAACTCAAGCCGGGGGTCGCGGGTTCGAATCCCGCCGACGGAACAAAAAGTTTTTCAATGTTCCTGGGTCATGGATGTGTATTAAATATGTGTATGATATAATAAAAATCTTAAATATATGTATAGTATAAAAGTATTAAATATATTTCCGTTGTCTGGTACCTGTAACACAAGTCCTTCAGGTACTTAGCACGGGGCCAGACTGACGTGGTGTGAAGCGTCCATAGATATTATTATTATTATTATTACTATACGCAGGCTGCACCCTGCACAGATTGTCTTCCTCCCGCACGCGCACCCGCCTTGTGACGCCAACTATCGTAATATTTTAATTTCGCCATAATTTCAAAACCAAATGTCCGATTTTATTCATTCAAAGACCATTTCGTCATGATCGTAGAATAAAGACTGTTCTGATTTTTTTTTTTTCAATTTTCGGTTTATTGCATAAATCGACTTGTATTTATGTGTTTTATCGACTGATTATATTTTTTTTTAATCCACCAAATGCTTGATTTAAAGACTAGAAAAACGACGGATTTGATTGTGTGACCATAGTACAACGACGGATTAAACAATGCATCTGAGTTCGGTGGACGGCGTCCGCCCCCCACCCCCCGCTCACCGCGGCGGATGGTCGATACCGTCCCTGTTCTACAGTTACACGTACTACTTTTTACTCGTAACGCACTTTTTAATAATTTTTAAAGAATATTAAAATAGTTTATAATACGTATTAGGCATATGTAACTCGAATAAGTTCAAAATATTATGCATTCAAGGTTAAAACGGATGATAGCGTTTGTGCAAACTGATGATAATATTATGGGTAAGTGAATATCATAATATTTTGTTGCTTTGTAAAGACTAAATATGCTGTTTACTTATGAATTAAACACTTTTGCTACATTAAACAGAAGAACAGTAGAAAATTGATTGCTACGCGACCGAACTCGACCGAACAGAAGACTTAATTTTCTTATCCACCGTACAACGACGGATTTAATAAATCCGTTGTTGTTCTAAGGACTTACTTTTTTTGGTATATGATTTTAGTATTTACACTAATTAAGCTTTATTAAAAGTAACTTTATAAGAGTTAAAACACTTCTTTATTTGTTCTGTAGGTACATTTTTATTGACGGAATTAACCAATCGTCATTATTCTATGGATCATTTAAGGGCGTACCGTATGAACCGTCATTTTTCTATGGATATCTGCTGGTTGGATTTGCATATCCGACGTTATTCGTGGCACACAATTTAACATTGGTCGTTTTTCGATAAAAAATAATAAAGATATTTTGACATTTTCAATTGTTATTTGATTTCACCGTTAGCATAGCGCTTATTATAAAGCCTTTTTTTCATTGATGTTAAAAATTTCTTATACAGGGTGCAATTAAACCTTCCTGCCAATTTTTTTCCAGGGCTTAGGTATCATTAGGAGAGTCCATTTAACCAAAAAAATTTGGGTGTTATTTTTTTCAATGACATTTTTTATCCCATTTAAAATCGTTGCAGAATGGTCGCTCGCGGCGCGGGGGTGACGCGGGATGCGGCGCGCGTGCGGGGGCACGTCACACGTGGCCGACGCATCGTGTTCATTAATTGTAGTGTTTGTTAGGATAACTTTCAGACGCTATTTCTCAACATTTTAGTACAGAGTGACTATAAAAGAAAAAATACGTGTATTTTTATTTTTGACAAGGATCAATATATCAAAATTTGGCAGGAAGGTTTAATTGCACCCTGTATTTTGGCTTTTTGAAATTATTTTCAAAACGTACAACTTTGATAAGTTTCATCTTAAGAGGCCGGGTACACTTGGAATTTCTCGTACATACGTAATTCCAAAATCATTTTCTCATACGAATATATTTAACATGTTTGAGTTGTTTTTCAGTTTAATTCATGAAGCCCCAAGCGGCCACATCCGGCTGCGATAACAATGAAAAAGCTATTGTGTCTCGTTTTGCCACGACTGATTAGTTAAAATAGTAATTACCTAGGTTCCTGCACAAAAATGTTCTTCAAAATATTTAAACACAAAATTTTTTTTTTGCTTTTAATTTTTTTTAGTAAATTTACCACTAAATATTTAAACACTAAAAAATAGAGTACAACACTAAAAAATATATTAATAAATAGTTAATTTACTACAAAATATTTAAACTCTAAAAAATATTTTTTAGTATTTAAATATTTTGTAGTAAATTTACTATTTATTTATATATTTTTTAGTGTTTTACTCTATTTTTTAGTGTTTAAATATTAAGTACTAAATTTCCAAAAAAAAAAAAAATTAAAAACAAAAAAAAAATTTTTAATGTTTAAATATTTTGAAGTAAATTTTTGTGCAGGAACCTAGATAATTACTATTTTAAACTGAAAAACAACTCAAACATGTTAAATATTTTCGTATGAGAAAATGATTTTGGAATTACGTATGTATGACAATTTCGAGGGTACCCGGCCCCTTAAGAACCGTACTGCTGATATAAAGCAGTGCGGTTCTTAAAATGAAACTTATCAAAGTTGTACTCTGCAATCCCAATGCTTGTCTTGTATAGCATGACATATTCTAAGAGTACACAATATAACAAATTGGCTAAATAAGTTTTGCTGCTTGAAGAAAAAAAGTAAGTTCTAGGTAGGCACCTAGCACTTACATAATATACTTTTAGCGGAGCAGACACCTGTAACACAATGGCGTTACAGGTGTCTGCTCCGCTAAAAAATACGTACAACGACAATATTTATACATACATTTATACGACAATATTTCAGTTCATTCAAAAAACACTACAATTAATGAACACGATGCGTCGGCCACGTGTGACGTGCCCCCGCGCGCGCGCCGCATCCCGCGTCACCCCCGCGCCGCGAGCGACCATTCTGCAACGATTTTAAATGGGATAAAAAATGTCATTGAAAAAAATAACACCCAAATTTTTTTGGTTAAATGGACTCTCCTAATGATACCTAAGCCCTGGAAAAAAATTGGAAGGAAGGTTTAATTGCACCCTGTATAAGAAATTTTAAACATCAATGAAAAAAAGGCTTTATAATAAGCGTTATGCTAACGGTGAAATCAAATAACAATTGAGAATGTCAAAATATCTTTATTATTTTTTATCGAAAAACGACCAATGTTAAATTGTGTGCCACGAATAACGTCGGATATGCAAATCCAACCAGCAGATATCCATAGAAAAATGACGGTTCATACGGTACGCCCTTAAATGATCCATAGAATAATGACGATTGGTTAATTCCGTCAATAAAAATGTACCTACAGAACAAATAAAGAAGTGTTTTGACTCTTATAAAGTTACTTTTAATAAAGCTTAATTAGTGTAAATACTAAAATCATATACCAAAAAAAGTAAGTCCTTAGAACAACAACGGATTTATTAAATCCGTCGTTGTACGGTGGATAAGAAAATTAAGTCTTCTGTTCGGTCGAGTTCGGTCGCGTAGCAATCAATTTTCTACTGTTCTTCTATTTAATGTAGCAAAAGTGTTTAATTCATAAGTAAACAGCATCTTTAGTCTTTACAAAGCAACAAAATATTATGATATTCACTTACCCATAATATTATCATCAGTTTGCACAAACGCTATCATCCGTTTTAACCTTGAATGCATAATATTTTGAACTTATTCGAGTTACATATGCCTAATACGTATTATAAACTATTTTAATATTCTTTAAAAATTATTAAAAAGTGCGTTACGAGTAAAAAGTAGTACGCGTAACTGTAGAACAGGGACGGTATCGACCATCCGCCGCGGTGAGCGGGGGGTGGGGGGCGGACGCCGTCCACCGAACTCAGATGCATTGTTTAATCCGTCGTTGTACTACGGTCACACAATCAAATCCGTCGTTTTTCTAGTCTTTAAATCAAGCATTTGGTGGATTAAAAAAATATATAATCAGTCGATAAAACACATAAATACAAGTCGATTTATGCAATAAACCGACAATTGAAAAAAAAAATCAGAACAGTCTTTATTCTACGATCATGACGAAATGGTCTTTGAATGAATAAAATCGGACATTTGGTTTTGAAATTATGGCGAAATTAAAATATTACGATAGTTGGCGTCACAAGGCGGGTGCGCGTGCGGGAGGAAGACAATCTGTGCAGGGTGCAGCCTGCGTATAGTAATAATAATAATAATAATATCTATGGACGCTTCACACCACGTCAGTCTGGCCCCGTGCTAAGTACCTGAAGGACTTGTGTTACAGGTACCAGACAACGGAAATATATTTAATACTTTTATACTATACATATATTTAAGATTTTTATTATATCATACACATATTTAATACACATCCATGACCCAGGAACATTGAAAAACTTTTTGTTCCGTCGGCGGGATTCGAACCCGCGACCCCCGGCTTGAGTTGCCACACACTCTAACCATTAAGCCACGGAGGTCGTCAATATATATAATAATGACTGCGTCGTCGATGTTAGTGTCGGAGTCTGTGAATTGACCTGGGAATCATTTTGCTGACCGAGTCTTTCCTGGGTATGCTTTTTGCAGAGCTCACCGACATCCACGTGGGCGGAGCCGCGGCCGACCGCTAGTAATAAAATAAGAAAAAACCAAAATCCGCCTGTATGGATAAATCCAATATTAATTAAAAATTAACTGACATTACTGAAATAAGATGAAAATTCAATGACAAAGTATTAAAAAAAACAATGATTTGGTACTTAACCCTCCGTGTACTAGGTGACTAATCTCACCATGCTGTACTAGGTGGGGTGTGACATACCCCAACAATAAAATGCAGTTAAATCCGAAAAATTGTTCCTTGTGTCTGTAAAATAATAAGTAATATATTTAAATATCTAATAATGAATTAGTTTAAGTAAAATAAATTCAATTTTACATTATAAAATACATTTTATAAGCAAAAGTTCAAAAACTTGACTTTTTCTTCAAACTATAAACTATGAAATCTTTTCTTTACTACAAAAATCAAATGGCACCTATTACAATCAAATTCTTCTCAATTTCTAAGACACTAGTACATCTAGTTTTAACCTATTTATAATATCAATTTAAAATAAACAATATGAAATAGATCTTGGTCACTTAAGTTTCCGTAATATTGACAGTTATTTACTCACAAAAATTAGTATGTAAAATACATAATATGGACATATTATATTTTTTGCAAATGAGCCCAGTATTCCTTTATATTAGTATAGGTCATATCCGGTATCACTGATTTGATTTTATTTACCAGCCGATTCTTATTCGGTATTCATTAGCTCAGCGTCACAATAATCATCATCTTCAGTCAGTGCTCGTAAAATATTTTATTTTCGATAACCGAGACATTTTTAGCAAAACTTATACCAGAAAATAATTTTTCATCAAGTTAAACACCAATTTAAACATATAAATAAATAAAAACAAAAGAAGTTACACTTACTTTTTTAGCTACGTGCTGTACTAGGTGGGGTATGTGATACCCAGACGCACTTTAAGCACATGTAACAGAATTGGTGATTTTTAGAATGAGAACTTTCTAGTGCGGTTCAGGTCGATATCGACCCGCCATTTTCCCTGGTTTATTTCTCATTTCCTGTTTGGCAGATCCCGGGGCGAATCAAATCTAAGGAAGTTGAGTTCAAGGTTATTCCAACAGTCCAAAAACTGTACACCTACTTTATGTTTTCGCTAAGTTATAGTAATTTAATCTAACCTTGTGTTGGTGGGTCGAGAAAGGCCTACCACGCACTGGCGGAAAAATCATTGGGGGCACACTTTGGCCCGCCGCCGCACCAGACGAAGGTTTAAGATTTTACTTGCCGCAGTGAAGGTGTTAAAAATTAAAAGCACAAAAAATTTTTGGTAAACTTTGCAAGTTATGACAAAAAGAAAATGACACCTCAAACACAAAAATCCATTCACTATTACAATTTTTGGAGGATAAAACCTCTGGCGACTCCACTAAATAGCATTTCCAAGAATCCGCGATCGAAGGATTAATATTTTTGCTTAGACTTCGCCTTAAGTGTAAAATTATCTTTGTAATAGCTTTAAAGCCTACGAATAATAAAACCAAAAGAAAGTAAAAATAAAATTGCTCACACCCCTTAATTCGGTGTCACCTGGATCTCCACTAAATGGCGGCTCGCGTTCAACTTTGCCTTATTTGATGTGATTTCCAAGTGCCTTAATTGATATGTATTTCCAGTGGTTTTCCAGATTTTGCCTGAAATGGCCTGAAATAGTCAGCAAATAAATTGTTATTTGCCGACTATTTCAGTACACTTATTGAAGTGTTTTCTATAAATTCAATCGACCGATAACGATCGAAGATAAGAAAACTGAATGTAACTGGTTTTTAAATTTACTAAAAATAGTTAATTGGAACTGATTGGGCAATAAAATTATAAAAATACTAGCTGTCCCGGCAAACGTTGTTTTGCTATATAAAGTATTTCGCCCGTATTATTTTATTGAAGTGACTAAATAAGTATGGCACCATGGCAACGTCCATCGCTATCTCGTCATACAAACAATATTCGCCGTCAGTCTCGAGTTGTAATAATTTACTATTATTTATTCAACAAATGCACTTATCAATATATAAAGTACCCAGTAGCTGATTCTCAGACCTACTGAATATGCATATAAAATTGGGTAAAAATCAGTAAAGCCGTTTCGGAGGAGTTCGTGGACTAACATTGTGACACGAGAATTTTATATATAAGATATTGATGAAGTATGTTGTAGAACAAAGGAATATGGGATATCTAGATAGGAAATAAGGTTATTAAAGTTATTATAATAATTAGGGTTAGGTAATGGTTGTGAGGTTGAAGAATGGGAAGACACTTATCTGAAAACGCCGAGTCGTAGCTAAATCTCTCCACAACGTCCTCAGTCTCTCGTCTTTCTTCTTCCAGAAATAAGTATTACTCTCCAGCTGGAGCCACTCTGACCAGGATGATGCAATAGTTGGATCGACGAATGACCGCCGAATGTTTGCTCACGCGCCTTAATTCGGTGTCACCTGGATCTCCACAAAATGGCGGCTCGCGTTCAACTTCGCCTTAATTGATGTATACATAATGCCTTAATTGATATGTATTTCCAGTGGTTTTCCAGATTTTGTCTGAAATGGCCTGAAATATTCGGCAAATAACAATAAGTTTATGTTTTTGAAGTGAAAACTTCTTTAGCGGCGTTGAGCACTTTTGTGGGATGGGTAAAAACTGTGAAACTCGCGTCAGATTTTCGTGTTGATCGAAAAACCATAGAAAAACCGTAAGACGGTTGGAGAGTAGTGTTTTGTGTCGATCTCGAACTCGAACTCGAAAACTCGAAAACTCGAAAACTCGAAAACTCGGAAACTCGAAAACTCGAAAACTCGAAAACTCGAAAACTCGAAATCTCGAACTCGAAAACTCGAACTCGAATTCGAATTGTAAGGGTTTTGATTAATTTAAAAAAATCGTTTTTTTTTAAATCGATTTTCATAAAAAATGGGTTAAAAATTTAATCGATTGTAAGGGTTTCAATTAATTAAAAAAATCGATTTTTTAATAATCGATTTTCATAAAAAATGGGTTAAAAAAATGCACAACGTTAATAATCAAGTTTTCACTTCTGCCGGCACTCCCGGAGTGCAACCCGTCTTTTTCTATAAATTCAATCGACCGATAACGATCGTAGATAAGGAAACTGAATGTAAACTGGTTTTAATTTACTAAAAATAGTTAATTTGAACTGATTGGGCAATAAAATTATAAAAATATATTGATGAAGTATGTTGTAGAACAAAGGAATATATGATATCTAGATAGGAAATAAGGTTATTAGGGTTATAATAATAAGGGTTAGGTTGTGAGGTTGAATAATGGGAAGACACTTATCTGAAAACGCCGAGTCGTAGCTAAATCACTCCACAGCGTCCTCAGTTCCATCTTTCTTCTTCCAGAAATAAGTATTACTTTCCAGCTGGAGCCACTCTCACCAGGATGATGTTGTTGTGAAAAGTTGGATCGTCGTATGACCGCCAAACGTAATATTGCTTATTTCTCGTTGAAATTCCTCGTAATCCTCCGATTGCTAATTGTAGTTTCGTATTTTGCTCGGTCGCCAAATGTTCTGACTTGTATGTTTGGTTGGTTGTAACTTTGACAAAATTAGTAACTTGCTTGTGCGAACAAAGAGAATAGAAAAGTGAATAATTATGGATAAAATGACAATTTGAAAGGTAGTTAAAATATTACTTTGTCGGTAGTTAGAAATGTTAGCGTGCCGGTGGTTGTAAATTTATTATGTTGCTATTTAGTAATCGTAGGCGCTCGAATAGCTCGTATCTCAAAAGTTAACAACAAGAGCTTATTTATTTTGTATAATATAGTAAATAAAATATATTTCGGAAGACAATAAAGGGTCATTTTAGAGGTGTCTGTTAAAAACTAGTTATGGAAAATGAATTTAATTTAGTTAATTGGTTTTGAGGGTGTGAAATACTAAACAAGTTTCCAGTCCCAAACTAGGTATGCTGAAACTTGAAAGGAAATTAATTGGTGTTAGCAGAACATGTAAGGAATGTAGATGAACTGAAAACATTAGGCAATAGTTATTTAATACGAGCCACACACAGCGCATTCGTCAAACATCGGTGACCTCAGTCAGCAGTTCAGCACCCTATGGAACCCTAAATAATATCGTTATTCATTCTTACAGATATAATCAGATAATGCTTGGGTTACCGCTGAAGTAAAATGCAGCTTTAGCACATTAAGCCCGTCACAGACTTAGCTATAATATATATTAATACATTTATAGCTAGGCATATTTTCTATACTAAATCCGCATGTCACAGAAATATATATTATAGCTGAGTGTGCGGTCACGCGAAAATTAGTATAGAAAATATATAGTAATATGCCTAGCTATAAATATATTAATATATATTACAGCTAGGTCTGTGACGGGCTTTAGAGTGATATGAAAGTTTCGTTTCTGGCTCGCCTCGCCACAATTGCCAAACTCTCACAAGAAATGAGGAATCCAAAATTTCCAACATTCAAATTGAAGGCCTTGTACTGGGATACAAAAACAAAAAAACTACCAAGACATTAATAAGAAGTTTATAAACCTACGACAGCTGATGTGAAGCTTGCAAAAAATTGAACATACATCCGAAATAATTGTTCTTTCGAATTTTAAATTGTAGGCTTTTGTACAAGAATCCCATCCCCAAACTCAAAACTCAAACTCAAAATTTTTTATTCAGAATAAACTTTGCAAATATTTTCTGAAAGTCTACATGATGCCTACCACTGGTTCTGGAACTAACCCGGCGAGAAGAACCGGCGTAAGAAACTCGCACGGGGCTCACTTTATTTACCAAAAAAAGTGAGTAAAAATTAATCCTTTAAAATAAAGTTTACAATGCTGTTACTAAAAATTAAACAAAGTCAACATACATACATAATTGTTCTCCTCCTGTCCTCTTGAGTTAAGTGACTAATTCAATTAATGGCCAGTAATGTATGCCAATCTAACGGTGGCGTGGTCAGTAGTCAGACTTATACAACTGTAACTTGGCCAGTTTAGAAAGAACCCTGCCAGTTGCGGCTTTAGTTCATTCAGTACGAGTATGTAGTTACTCGAATTTCACAGAACACTGGTCACATTCCTTCTACTTGAAACCCATTTGTGACAAGACGCTGTGGTTCTGAACCAACTAAAAGTGTCTTTTTGAGAGCTCATAATAGTTTTAGTCAGAAAATGAGATTTTTCGCAGCTTTGATAAGTTTAGACTTTAGAAGGTCTGTCATTATTTATGAGATTATTTTAAAAAATACTTAAATCTATGTAGGTATGCGATACTGTGTCTATTTGTTATGTCTCAAAAGTGTACATCACTGTCTTAAAGAAGTTCACCCAAAAAAAATTCAAATAAATAATATTATTATTATAACGACATAAATTTATAATGTTTGGCAGAAGACATTTTCCTTGAACAGAATCAAAATATTTGAGTGCTGTATTGATTTCCCTTGCCTCGCAAACAAACACCCTAACATGAGGGGAACTTTTGTCCTTGAATTGACTTACTACGCTCTCGTTTATATTTAGCCTTTTTATGGACGATTCACAAAATTTTCTCGACAGACGGACAAACAGACTGTTAGACCTGCTGTCTAAGCGGGCGGACCGGCCGAAGAATAACAAAATATAGATTTTAAGGCTTTAATTTATTCCTTTCTTTTTAGGGTTCCGTAGTCATCAAGGAACCCTTATAGTTTCGGTCTGTCCGTCCATCTGTCCGTCTGTCCGTCTGTCTATCCGTCTGTCTGTCCGCGGTTTTGCTCAGAGATGCAGAGTCCAGTGCCCCCCCTTCTACCAGCTAAACGGTTAATTCTGGAAATATGAAAAAATTCTCGGGAAATATGCTGAATTTAAAAGGAAAACTATCACGGCTATGAAGACTTCATAAGTTATTGAGTAATAGTCGATCAACTCAAAAAATGTATTCGGCGAAGTATAAAGGAACTTTTCGTTCAAATTCCTTTGAAAGTAACTGAGATGATGTTGTTAGTAAACATGTTATAAAATAGGTTATAAAATTCATTGACCATACAAAAATTTAAAGAAACTAGCGCTACTACGGAACCCTATGCAGTATGCACGCACTTGGCTGGTTTTATTTAGTTCTTCCGTTTGAACTGTACCTTGCTTACTTTTGAGGGTGTCGTAAAGAACCTCGCAAGGGTTTAAGGTTTCGTATAGGGTAAAAATGTTTTTGTGTGTGTAATTGTGAAATCGAACGTAATTTATCTTTCGCTTTTATGTTCCAAAGTGTCAAACACTTATGAAAACCTAAGCTATCGACAAATTCACCTCAAAAACCGAGCATATAGTAATTGGAATATAACAGTAGAGGCAGTAAATACATTTCCTAAATCTTCTTTTGCTTTGAAAAGTTTTGATTTTCTAATAATTTTGTAGATTCAGTTCGATAGATCGATTCGTCATTCAAATTGGGAACATGAAATTCGGTAATAGGAAACTTGGAAATGAATATCTGAACCACAATGGTTGCAAGTTAGCTAAGCGGTCCAAATGCGGTCGTTGAAGCCGCAGACATTATTCATCATTCAATTATTTGGGCTTTGTACTCGTGCTTTTGGTTTCTAATATTAAAAAGCTATGTATAATACCTATTTAGTTAGTAGGTAATAGGTATACATATTACATAGGTTTTAAACAGAAACCAGAAGTTTGAATATCATTAAACGATACATTGTCAATGAAATATGAATATGGTAATCCTTTACAGTTTACCATATTCATTGACAATGTATGGCAGGGACGAGAGCAGGAGGTGCGATAAGGAGTGGTCTGCTGAGCGAAGTCCCCGCGACGCCCCTGTAGGTATCCCACCTGCACTGCAGGTCCATGGAGGTCGAGGACGTCGTGGACTACATCCAGAAGAAGACGACACTGCGTCTGAGGGTCGAGCGTCTGCAGTCTCGCCACAAGGTCAACTTCAGTTCCTTTGTGGTGAGAGTACCGACGAATCTTCTGTCGACTTTCGAGGCGCCGGAGTTCTGGCCGATGGATGTAGTCTATCGGAGGTTCCGGGGGAGACTCCGGAACGAAGCGAGTCACGTCACCGGCAAAACGTGACACTTTTAGTTTTTAAGTATATAATATATAAAATATGTATGTTAGTTTTAAGGTATTTATTGTATAATTAATATGTATATTAGATTTAAGGTATTTGTTATATGGGCCTCTGATGCCCGAAATTTGATTTGATTTGATTTAATAGTGACTTGTCATAATTGAAGTTGTGAGTGAAAGTACAGGATGACTACTTAACTATTTAAAAACTGGCGAATTTTTTGCATAAATGAAGGCTTTAGGGTCGGGAACATTATTTGAAATAAAAAATGTGGATTATATAATGTAATATAGCTATTAACTAGATGTTATACTAGCTAGATCAGGGGTCACCAATTAGTTTCGCTCGAGGTCCATATTAATGACCTTCGCGGTCCACACATTAAAAAAATTAAGCAAAGGTAATTACGGAATTTACAAAAGTATACATATCCATGAGAAAAGTGTCAATTGTTGTAGCTATCTCTCTGATGTTTGTAGTGAAATTATGTTTATCAGTAAGTCGAGAGTCGAGACCGAAATTTATTTTTAACGAAGTTCACCTTCGAACATGCTTAGTCCGCACACAATGGGTCGGCGGTCCGCCATTTTGGTGTTTAAATAGGTGCATAAGTTACAAGGTTTGTTCAAATATTATAATTTATAAGTATAGTAATAGTAGTATGTAGTCAATGTAGTCAACGTACCTACGTACGTTGACTACATTGAAAAGGCGTATAACTATATTTACTACTATTGTTATACACCTAAATAATTAATCAATAAATTCCATTAAAATAAACATGCACCACCTAAAATTTCTGTTCACATTTCATAATTATTGCGAATTCCTAATTTCAACAATGTTGGTTACAGCATTTTGAATAATTATATCCCACACAAAACTGCAAATTTGCATCGCATCGCATCGTAATATCATATTTAGGGTTCCACAATCAAAAAGGAACCCTTACAGTTTCGGTCAGTCCGTCCGTCTGTCTGTCTGTCCGTCTGTTTGTCCGCGGTTTTGCTCAGATACTATAGGACCTACAAAGCTGTAATTCGGCATGAATGCACATAATAATAGTACCGACAATATGGTATACAAAATCTTAAAAAAAAAAATATGTGACCTCCCCGACACATCAAGCGGGGATCAATTTTTTTTCGCGCCCACCCCGCCGTGTGGGATGTCGTTGAATAGGTTTTTTTTAAATATTGTGAGATCATTTTTCGATTTAGGGATCCATATTTTGTGAAATATGAAGTTTTAAAGCGGAACAAATCGTTAGAGCCCAGTGTCCCCCCCCCGCAGCCCCCCCCCCCCCCCCCCCCAACAAGCTAAACTGTTGCTTCTAGAATTGTGAAAAAATCCACGAGAGTAGGGGAAATATACTTCATTTAAAAGGAAAACTATCACGGCTAAGAAGACTTCATAAGTTATTGTGTAATAGTGAGTTGATCAACTAAAAAATATTATATTTGGCGAAGCATAAAGAAACTTTTCGTTCAAATTCCTTTGAAAGTAACTGAGATGATATTGTTAGTAGTGTAAAACACGTTATAAATTTACATTCATTGACCATACAAAAAATTACAAAAACTAGCGGTACTACGAAACCCTATATTGCGCGTGGTCCGACACGCACTTGGCCGGTTTTTTTAATCATGTTCCCGACCCTAAAGCCTCCATTTATGCAAAAACCGTTAATTTTCAAATTGTTAGTTACCCACTTACGTCTTCAATTGTTCCATGTATAAAACAGTTGTTTCTATTGTACTCCGCAAATAACTTACTTAAATGGCTGCACAACTGCAATCAGGGCTAGTTTATTCCAGTAAAATTGTCTTAACGGTCTTGGTGAAGTAATGGTAAATTAGTCTTATTTAAAACTCTTCCTCGGCTATTTCTAGCATTGCGCTTACAGATTTTCTTTGAGGCTTCCTCGGCACATTTTAATTACTAGATCACGCCCGCAACTCTGTTGCGCCAAAATTCGTTTATCGCGCGGAAGCCGTACATTTTTTCGCGATAAAAAGTATCCTTTGTCCTTTCTCGGGATTCAAAGTATCTCCATACCAAATGTCAGCTAAATCGGTTCAGCGGTTTGCGCGTGAAGAGGTAACAAACAAACAGACAGACAGAAAAACAGACAGAACTTGTATAAAACATTATCTGTAGAAACAAAATAATTTAATAATAAAAGGATAAAATATATTATTGAAATATTTCATCCGCACAAAAGTTACACATCAACTACTCTTACCACAACTCATACGCATAATAAGAAGTGCGGAGAATCTTTGTATCTCGTTGGCGCCTTTGCGACTAGTACTAGGAATACTAATTATAGTAGTATGTACTAGGAATAATAATGGTTTAGTTTGCAATAAAAACGAATATCATTTACCGCCAACTTACTTTATTCATCGGCATTGTATTACCTATTAAGGCGACGCCTTGATAATTTGGCTGTAGCGATGCCGATTTTTCTCAGCAATGACTAAAGCTAAGAAATTGAAGTTCATTGTCAGTATTCATCATGTCCTTGTCTTTGAATTGCCCGTAGCATAACACGATTGGACAACTTTTATAGCACAGAATTATCAATCGAAAAGACCTCTGTAAAAAAAGGGATTCCTATTTTTCCAACAGAGGAGAGTGATTTAAGGTTCCAAAATTTGTACATAAATTGGTTCAAGCGTGCACTTCAATTTGTGCATAGCTTATATGAAATGTATTTATGTTTTTTAAATTATGCGACAAAAACCATTTTGTCGCTTACGCCCTTTCCATTTTTTGCTGTTCCATACTATCTAAAACATATCCAACACGGTTTCTTACTTTAACGCTGCGTCACCTTAATAAGGAATGAGCTCTTCAAATTAACGGAAAATGAAGTTCAAAATATATTTCCTTTCTAACCGGTATTACTGTGAAGCCTGGGATTGATTAAATTATAAATTATCCTGCAAAAGCAACGCGAAGAACGCTCGGATCTTTTTACACGAGCTTTTTACGGTCCGGAATTTTTAATGGTATTTTAAAAGTGCTTTATACAATATGAGTAATTAAACTTGCAGGATCAAGAAAGATAATAAGTATTTGCAGCTTATCATAAAGGAATGTCGCGAGGCATTGCGATTTGCGAAGCATTTTCAACCGACTCAAAAAAGGAGGTTATCGATTCGACCCGTATAAATAAATAAACGTTTATTCAGTAATTTGGACATCACACAACGTAGCTACATTTAAAATGTACAACACTAGCGATTGCAATACCGGGATACCGGCATCCCGGTATCTAAACTCAGGACTAAACTTTTAATTGTTTTTTTTTTGTGATTCGTATGGGCAAGCGGCCCAGCGTCAGGAATTTTCCCATACCAAAGTAAAAAAAAAGTTTCTCCCTCAGAGCTGCTACTTTCACAGATAAAGGGCCCATACACTCCGCTTAAGTATTTCACATATTGAAATATATATGAAGTTCAAATATTTCACAATAAAATACATACGGCATATAAACCTTTACACAAATAATATTGCGCCTACGTGATGTGTTTAGATACTCCGTGTAATAAGCAATAAGTCATTATAAGGGTATAGGGTCCGTTTTTATGAACCTGCGCTAGGGGAGCGTACAAAGTGACCTATAATCGTTAAACTTACCATAACTCTAACAAATATCGGACGATTAGTGCTCAGTGATTTCGAACGGACGTAATGACTACGCCCGTACTGAAATACCGAAAGTTACCTTTATTTTTGTTGACCCAAAAGGCTATTTTATGTGAGTAAACAAAAAAAAAATCTCCACAGCCGAACATATAACCTCCTCCTTTTTGGCAGTCGGTTAAAAAACTAGTTGACCCGACGGACGTCGTCCCGTTATATCGCGTTGAGGTTGCGTCGTTTGAAATAATTCTACAAGGTAGGTGTAACAAAATTAAGTGATATATTAGGGTGTGTATGTGTGCCTTATATAATATAGAGTTCATTGCTGAAAAGGCAACTTTTTTTTATTTTTATGGGCAAGCGCCTACGTATTATGAATTTTTCCATACAAAGGTGTGTTACTCTTCCAGCGCTGCTACTTTCACAGCGAACTCTTATAGGGGACCCATACACAACCTAAAGTACAATCACTTAGTTTTGTTACACCCTGTATATCATTTAAAATCCATACTAATATTATAAATGCGACTCAAGTGTGTCTGTCTGTATGTTACCTCTTCACGCTCACGCTAAACCGATTTTGCTGAAATCTGGCACGGAGATACTCTGAGTCCCGAGAAAGGACATTTATCTCGGAAAAATGTACGGTTCCCGCGCGATCGTGCTAAACAGAGCTGCGGTCGTCGTCTAGTAATTTTATAAGTAGATAAGGTGATCTAAAGTTTCCGTTTTATTTATTATTCTCGTATATTATAAGGAATATTCTAACAAACAAAATTAGCGAAATCGGCCCAGCCGTTCCCGAGAGAAACCGCAAGATCATTGTTTAAAGTAATAATGATATTTTTATAATCCTTGTTAGTGAATTCAAGTTCATAAAGGAAGTGCTTCAGGGAAGCAGATGCGGAGGCACGTTATATATATACGGTATATATATACAGTAGAGTATAATTAATTTATCGGGTAGTAATCGACACAGAGGTCTTATAATTGTGTGACTTAGGGTCAATTCAGACCGCAACGCGCGCGTAGATAAATTTTTAAATTTGTATGGAATTGACAGATTTGTAAGACGTCTCACGCAATTGAAATTCGTCATACTTTAGAATTGCAACTTGATGCGTCAATGCAACGCAATGTATTTATTGAAAGACCCTTCCTTAGTGTCGGACTGTCTGTTCCAAATTTGAGTGATAACAAAAATGCACCATCGCAACGCTTTGAGACGTCGCAATCTAAATTGAACCTTAAAACAGTTGTTTTGCTCTCTAAAGTTAATAAACCAAGCCAGTGTATGCTTGTGCTCGATTCGGTAGGGTCTCGTTTGAACCTTCTCTGTGTTATTATACTGTGATGTTATCCTTCAAGAACAAACTTGACATCCTATTTATGGAGATTTTGTTGTGTCAAGAGATGGAACAATTCACAAATAATGATTATATACAATATCCTGAAATTACTCAGATTTTTTACAAAAACACGTCATTTATTACCAATAAACTTGACAATATTTCCGAATTTTGTCGCCGATGCCAGGAATTAATAATTAATTTATTGAAAATTAATATTTCATAATTATATTTCAATATTGTAAATTAAGTTCGCTGCGCTGGAGTGGTTTCAAAAAGAACTTTCATTACTTACAGACATTGATATTTAATATTTTATTACGCCTTGTATTTTATTCATCACAATAATAATATGCACAAATGAAGCAAACTTATTTTTTAACCGACTTCCAAAAAGGAGGAGGTTATAATATGTTCGGCTGGAGATATTTTTATTTTCATTTTTTTATTTGTGTATGTTCAACGATTACTCCGCCGTTTGTGAACCGATTTTCAAAGTTTTTGTTTTGTTGTATTAGGTTTCACTCCAATTTGGTACCATGTTCACAGAAGTGGTGACCTGATGATGGCATCCATGAGTTATCGAGGGAACTCCTCAAAATTTATTCCTTTTTTTCCTCATTCCTCATAGATACAAGTTTGGGGGTTTAGGCGCTGTTTTAAGAACTGAAAGCATATGCTACTATGCAAATTACATTCATCATCATCATCATCATCATCATTACCACATCAGGGTCACCAATGTCACATGGTTGTATTATGTACTTAAATTATATGAATAAATATAACCACAACAACAATTAAGTATTAAATATTATATTTCCGTTGTCTGGTAACTACCTGTAACACAAGTCATTCAGATACTTAGCACGGGGTGACGTGGTGTGAAGCGTCCATAGATATATTAGATACTAACTATCTGTTGCCCGTGACTTCGTCCGCGTGGACTTTAGTTTATAGCGCGCGGTGTCAACAAAATTGTTGTCAAAGGAGAACCGGCAAAAATGTATGAAGTGTGGTACCCGGCCCAATAGACATAATTTATATCTGGTTTCAAAGGTAGTCATATTCTTACCAATGTTTACTAGGGCGCTTGTCGCTATTCGCTGTGGGAGCAAAGCTGTACTCGGTCGAGTTAACTCCGTACCTGGCGGCCATATATATAGTATCGCCGCCAGGTACGGACTAAACTCGACCGAGTTGTATATATTTTTAACAAGTATTGACATTTTGTCAGTATTGATTGTGGTAATGCTTATTATATATTATTTATAGTATTTACTTTTATGCACATTATTATTATTATTAATAGTTATATTATAATGTTATAATTATTGTAATAATTGATATTATTACATTATTATTACTAATTATCTAATATATAAAAATGGATTTTCAAATGTGTTAGTCGCGCTAAAACTCGAAAACGGCTGAACGGATTGGGTTGATTTTAGTCTTAAAATATTCGTAGAAATCCAGGGAAGGTTTTAAAGTGACACAAAGTTCACCGGGACAGCTAGTCTTATATATAAAAATGGATTTTCAAATGTGTTAGTCGCGATAAAACTCGAAAACGGCTGTTCAGCCCAATCCGTTCGGATTGGGCTGATTTTAGTCTTAAGACATTCGTAGAAGTCCAGGGAAGGTTTTAAAGTGACACGAAGTTCACCGGGACAGCTAGTCTTATATATAAACTAGCTGAAACGTTGTTTTGCCATTTAAAGTATTTCTACTTCATCAGTTGATACAAAATCTTACCCCCTCTTTTGTCCCCTAAGAGGGGTGGGGGAAAAATTTTTATACACCAGATGTTAAGTTGGAAAAACAGTTAATAATATTCAGAAGTAAGTCCATTAAAGAAAAAAGTTTGATACAAAATCTGACCCCCTCTTTGGTCCCCTTAGAGGGGTGGGGGGGGGGGTAATTTTTATACACCAGATGTTGAGTTGGAAGATGGCAAATATATCTGCGAAAACCGTATGCAAATCGAATCAGTCGTTTTCGTGTTAAAGCAAGTCTTTAAATACAAAATCTGACCCCCTCTTTCGTCCGTTCAGAGGGGTGGGGGGAAATTTTTTTATACACCACATGTTAACTTGAAAGAAGTCAAATATATCTGCGAAAACCGCATTCTAATCGGATCAGTAGTTTTCGTGTTAAAGCAAAAGTTTGATACAAAATCTGACCCCCTCTTTCGTCCCCTTAGAGGGGTGGAGGGGAACATTTTTATACACCAGATGTTAAGTTGGAAGAAGACAAATATGTATACGAAAACCGCATTCAAATCGGATTAGTAGTTTTCGTGTGATGCTGGAACAAACATACAGACAGACAGACAGACAGACAGACGAAAAAACTAACTAACTTTTCGGCTTCTATAGCGATGTTGTGACAACCTCCGCTTATTATTTTTTGAATATCTTTAATGCACAGAATTGTCATTTCTACAGATTTATTATATGTATAGATATGGATTTTCAAATTTGTTAGTCGCGCTAAAAACTCGAAAACGGCTGAACGGATTGGGCTGATTTTAGTCTTAAAATATTCGTAGAAGTCCAGGGAAGGTTTTAAAGTGACACAAAGTTCACCGGGACAGCTAGTCTTATATATAAAAATGGATTTTCAAATGTGTTAGTCGCGCTGAAACTCCAAAACGGCTGAACGGATTGGGCTGATTTTAGTCTTAAAATATTCGTAGAAGTCCAGGGAAGGTTTTAAAGTGACACGAAGTTCACTGGGACAGCTAGTCATATATATAAAAATGTATTTTCAAATGTGTTCGTCGCGCTAAAACTCGAAAACGGCTGAACGGATTGGGCTGATTTTAGTCTACTGGATTTTTGGACTTTATCTCAGGAACTACTAGTCCGATTTAAAAAAATCTTATAGTGTCAGATAGCCCATTTATCGAGGAAGGCTACAGGCTATATTTTATTACGCTAAGACTAATAGGAGCGAAGAAATAGAGGAAAATGTGGAAAAAACGGGGAAAATTGTTTGAAAGGGCTTATTTGAACGCGCTAATCTCAGGAACTACTGGTCCTATTTAAAAATATTCTTACAGTGTTAAATAGCCTATTTATAGAGGAAGGCTGTAGGCTATATTTTAACACGCTAAGACTAACAAGAGCAAATAAATAGAGGAAAATGTGGAAAAAACGGGGGAAATTATTTCAAAGGGCTTATTTGAACGCGCTAATCTCAGGAACTACTGGTCCGATTTAAAAAAATATTTCAGTATTAGATAGCCTATTTATTAAGAAAGACTATAGGCTATATTTTATTATGCTAAAACAAAAAAGAGCGAAGAAATAGAGGAAAATGTGGAAAAAACGGGGAAAATTATTTGAAAGGGCTTATTTGAATGCGCTAATCTCAAGAACTACTGGTCCGATTTGAAAAATGATTACAGTTTTAGATAGCTTATCGAGGAAGGCTATAGGTTATATTTTATCACGCTAAAACTAATAGGAGCGAATAAATAGAGGAAAATGTTGAAAAACGGGGAGAAATTATTTTAAAGGGCTTATCTCACGAACTACTGGAGCATTTTTTCTGTTATTTGGCACAGATAAGAAGTAGATCACGTGAAGGATCAAAGGCTATTTTTTGTTTGTGAAATATCTAATTTACGCGGGCGAAGCCGCGCGGAACGTCTAGTTATTATATTTTTTCTATGAAATCTGTCGTTTTCATATCAATATATCTCCGAACCCACAAAGATTTTGATCAAGTCATCTAAGAAAACATTGTTAGCCATGTCAATACCTTTCCAACGACACTACTGCCATTGCTATTGGAGCGGGTACCAAATTGCCGGTACTCCTTTAAAAGCCTTTTTAAAACCCTGGTACCCCTTAAATCAAAATACCCAAAAACAGCTGTGCAGTGTTCACATATTTCATTATTTTAAATTAAACTTTATTTGTGCCAAATTTTAAAGTTTATTTAGCCCTCCATTACACAACTTTACACATAATGTATTTTTTTTAATTTTAACATTGATAGGTTTAAGGTTACGTCACTGCATAGATAAACTATAAAGTACTGAGCAGTCATGAGTTATACAACGTATTTAACAATCAAAAGAATTGAAAAATGTGTTTAAAGATTGTACCACCTCTTTTAGAAACACGCAAGAGCAAGCGATAGCGCGATCTAGACGACTCTTAGCGCCATCTGTTGTGAATTTTTGGAACTAACTAAATTTGAACAAATTGACGTATTTAAACACCACCTTACAACCCCTTTTAGATTTGACATTTCGCACTGTAGTTAAAGTTACAGTTATAGTTAAAGTAAGTTGGTGCAACCCACCCTTAACAAAATATTGTAATAAGATACGTAGAATATACGCGATGGTTTACCTACTAGGTAACTAAAAATAGTGAAATTATTATTTTTAACAAAAAATTAAAACCGACTTCCAAGGTAAAAACAATAATATTATCACCCTTTTAATATGAACTAAAAAGTATTAGATAATTTTTCCTATCTAACAGTGCCTTTTCTGAGTTCGGCTAAACCTCTATTTCTGTACTCAATCTTCATTATTTTGAAGTCGGTGCCAGTTCCAAAAGTTTCAAATATTCTTTCAGAGAACTGTTCAGTTCTCTGAAAGAATATTTGAAACTTTCAGCTATATCTGGTACCGCCTTCAAAATAATGAAGATTGAGTACAAAAATAGTTGAGTTTTAGCCGAACTGGGAAAAGGCACTGTTAGATAGGAAAAATTATATAATACATTTTAGTTCATATTAAAAGGATGATATTATTGTTTTTACCTTGGAAGTCGGTTTTAATTTTTTGTTAAAAATAATATTAGTTAGCAACTATGTAAGCTACAAAGAGGGATGTTTTCTAATGCATAAATGAATGTTTAATATAATTTATGTATTTAGATCTCTAGAGACTAGAACCTTAACAGCTTGTTTTTACATCAAATCAGGCGGATATTACTTTTTGTAATAAATAATTATTATTTCCTTTGCACTTGTTTTAGGATACATCCATCCATCCATCCTCCATCCATACTAATGTTATTTATATTATGTACTTTATATATTTATATTATAAATGCGAAAATGTGTCTGTCTGTCTGTCTGTCTATCTGTTACCTCTTCACGCCCAAACCACTGAACCGATTTTGCTGTTTGGTATGGAGATAATGTACCTTGAGACCTTGAGTCCCGGGACAGGACATGGGCTAAGTACTGTTTATCCCGGTTCCTACGCGATAAACAAGTTTTGGCGCAAAGAAGTTGCGGGCGTCATCTTGTCTAATCTAGTACTATTATAAATGCGAAAGTGTGTCTGTCTGTCTATATGTTACTTCTTCACGCCCAAACCACTGAACCGATTTTGCTGTTTGGTATGGAGATACCTTGAGTCCCGGGATAGGACATAGGCTAGATACTATTTTCCTCGATTTTGGACAGTGCTGAGCACACACGCTCTCCTTAATAGGGAATATTACGCAAAAGTCGGAGCAGATGACGCTACTGGCAAATACAGTAAATAATTCTACCAAAATGCGACATCTTGCACACATCATAATTCATAACAGAATATTGACAGGAACGTTGTCAAACGTCGAGAAATTTTTTGTTTAAGCCGTCAATCCACCGCAGCGCACGGAGAGACTACGCACGTGCGTCAAGCTTCGCTTTGTAAGAAAATATATGTGACTGTGTCCACTGCAACATACGGACACGCAACGCACGAATTGACTCACGTAGCTTGCTCGAATATGGTGCACACCTAGCTCAACGCTGTTCGTTTTCAATACGAGGTAAAGGCAAAATACATTTCAGATCATTAAGTTACGGAAGCCAGCGCGAATCGCCTGAACCGTCGCTGATAAAGGAATTACAGCGGATACTGAATATTGAAAATTTCAATTGCCGGATACTCGAACCTGTGACGCTTAAGTGTTATTTCATTGCCTTATTTCCTTAACTTTTACAAATTATCGCGTCAATTGAAACTCATTTCTCGGAAAATTGCGTTTTACGTTTCACAGTCAAGTTCCAGACAACTTAATCGGACGATTGTAGTGCTTAAGAATTAAGCTTTGTTAACTAAGATGTCTTTTTTAAGGATCATCTTTGATAATATTAAATGCGAAAGTGTATAATATTATGTCTGACTATAACTGTTTCAAGCTTAAAAGGCTGAACCGATTAAGAGGAAACTTAGTATGAAGATACTTTGAAATATGTGAAAATGTCGTTTCCCGTCTCTCCGAATTGATTAGTCATTGCACTCATTGCATAAGGATAAACGAATTTTGGGCGACAAAGTTTCGGACGTCGCGTCATCTAGTTTCGTATAAATTATAACTTACACTTGGCCGATTTTTTGCATATCAGAATTCAGAACACCAAACTTCTGACAGGTGCTAAAGCCAACACATCATTTAAATTTTTTGGCTTGGAAGTTCCGAACTTCAAAAAAAAGATGATAAAATAGGCCAAGTGCAAGTTGGACTCGCGCACGAAGGGTTCCGTAACATTATAGACTATAGAGCAAAAATAGTATATGATTGTGTTTTCTGTATGGGAGCCCCCCTTAATTATTTAAAATGTATTAATAATAATAATATACTTTATTGCATTTCTCAAATTTATACAAGAAAACAGAAAAGCTGAAAAAGACAAAACACAATTCTGGCGGCCTTATCGCTAAATAGCGATATCTTCCAGGCAACCATCTCACGACTAGTACATTGATATTAAGATAACTTACAAACATTAATTAGTAACTTAGTATAAATACTGCTGAGTATTTTGTGTACATTTCAAGTGCCTACCTGTTGTCATCATTGATACCGAGCAAAAAAAGTTTGAAAAATCACGTTTGTTGTATGGAAGCTCCCTTAAATATTTAATTTATTTTGTTTTTGGTATTAATTGTTGTTATAGCGGCAATAATATAATACACATTACACAATCTGTGACTGTTCTTGAGTTACAGCCATCGAAGACAGACAGACGGACAGACATCGAAGTCTTAGTAATAGGGTCCCGTTTTTACCCTTTGGGTACGGAACCCTAAAAATGAAAGCAGCGCAACCACGTGCAGCGGCTATCGTTTTAATCGGTGCAGACTTTGCGGGCGCACGTCGCACGTACCCGAACATTATTCACCAGGTGTTTCGGAGGGATATCTTCAAACGTACATATAAGTTAAGCTATAAAGGGCACCTGCGGCTCCGTATGATAACCGTTTTGAGGTAGACGAATGTTAAATTTAAAAGCCGGAAATAACGCGACACCAATCGTTATTTATTTGGAATGGAACGTTTCCACGTTCGAATAACGATTCTAGTGCCTTTTACACGGGCACCTTATATTCCCCAATGTAATGATGAGGTATAAGGCACCTTATATTCCCCAACGTAATGATGAGGTATAAGGCACCTTATATTCCCCAATGTAATGATGAGGTACGGGCTTTTTCGCGCCTAGACCGGCGGACGCGCAACACGCCTTTTCGTGCGCTCCCGAAATTAAAATATTTTTTACATACAAACAATAGTTTTTGGACCATACTTTCGTGTTACAACTAGTAATTATTTATTTTTTACTAAATTACAGTGCAGAAATTCCGTGAACAATTGTTAAATTAAGTTTTTGAGTGAAAGTGAAAAAGGACGCCTACTGTAAACAACGGGCAACGCCATTTTGAATGTGTGAAAATTTTTGCTAAAGTAAAAATAAGTGCCTATAATTATTAACTAGGTACTTAAAAAGTGATATCAAGACATAAATAAATATATAACAATGTTTGCATGAATACCTGATACCGCCGACTTTAGAATCCTAACAATTTTTCCACAACTTTAAACAACAAACTCAACCTCTAAGTACTAATTTCATATATTTTTCAAAATGGAAAGTCTCCAAAATACTATTGATGACTTGGCTAAAGCATTTAAGTCGAGTATGGACGGCTTTCAGAAAGATTTAGCCCAGGTAACCACCTCCGCACCTGACACCAGCTCCGCACCTCGCATAGCCATAGAATTCCAGTGCTTCAGGTCTTTTATTATGAGTGCACTACAAAACCTACAATCCCAAGTGGCACTACTGAGTAGACTACATGACCAGGAGCAAAGGCGTAGTAGAAGGAAGATGCTCATGCTCCATGGGATTCCAGAGGACAGCAAGGAGGATTCTTCATCAGTTGTATTGGCAACTATCTCCTCAAAGTTGAACATCAAAGCTCTGGACCCCTCATGCATCAAACGTAGCCACAGGATTGGAAAAGTCAAGGATGGTGTGCCCAGACCAATTCTCTTTAAGCTCCATGACAACCAGACAAGAGACTCCATTCTGGTTTGCAAAAACACAATTAAAAGGTTCGGGTATAACTATGTCCGAGTTCCTTAACAAAGGCAGGCACGAAGCGTTTATGGCTGCAAGGAATTTATTTGGTGTTTCAAACTGCTGGTCCAGAAATGGTATCATCTTCATATCTGCTCCAGATGGCACACGTCATAAAATCACAACCCTAGAGGAACTACAAGCTATTCCAAAAGGAAAAAATGTCCAGCAACAACCTAGCAGCCCCCCCCAATAACACACCATCTGCTCCAGCCCAAGACAGTACGAGACCCAAAAGAAATGTAAAGCAAAAGCAGCGTGATTAATTTTTTAAACTATGCGATAGATTCTTTTAGGTCTAAAGACAGTAAATATTTTTATATTTTTAATACTAACAATAATTATTGGTATTATG
The DNA here is from genome assembly GCA_963422495.1 of Polyommatus iphigenia. Lineage (NCBI taxonomy): Eukaryota > Metazoa > Arthropoda > Insecta > Lepidoptera > Lycaenidae > Polyommatus > Polyommatus iphigenia. Next base: position 28,019,092 of record OY730188.1, on the reverse strand, counting down.
TGCAATTATTTTACTTTGTTTTGCTTCAAAATACTATGTAGGTAGTCTTAGTATTTTTCACTCAAAAATACTTTATCATAATAGGTATATTACGGTATGCATAAAGCAACTTATAAGTTCTTGTCTGCCATACAAAACTACTTACTAATAAAGATTCACTAAATTTACTTCTTATCTGCCATTTACATGTTTTGAAAATATGTTGTATATTTTAATATTACTAGTGAACCTGCAAAGTTACATGTAATTGTAAAATGTAAGTGTTCCGGTTTATGTTTGTTAGGTTAGTTTATAAGTTTTATTTCATTATCGATTGAGTAGGTAGTCAACGTGTTTTGTGTTAAATTTTAAGTCATTGTGCCACTAGTTTCGATAATCATTAATTACAATCTGTAATAATTATTTCAATTTCAATTGCAAACTATATTATTTTGGTCACCATTGTTTTGTAGTTTGTTTTGATAATGTATCGCTGTCAAATGTCAATCGCCAGTTGTCACTTTTGTACTCTTCCTCTTCTTCTTCTTTCTTTTTCTTCTTTTTTGGCAACTTGACACAAAGGATGTGTATGTTGTGCCACAGACAAGGTAAAAAGGTAAGGAATATGGCAGGAAAACCATATTCCTCCTATTATAATTTACATCATCGTTTTCATGTATCGTCAGGTCTAAAGTCTAGTCAAAGTCTAAGTAAAAGTCAATACAGTCACAGGAGTCAAGTCGGTCGATTCAGTAAAGTGGTAGACGCTTTACTGAAACTTTCGATGGAGTTTTGGAGGGAACACAAAATAGCACGTTTCTGGATATTACATCACTTTCCTACACTTGTGAATGAACACGAATATCTAATGGTTAATATTCTACCAATATTACACATTAAAAACCCAGCTAATACAATTTTAGGAAAATAATACAAAAACACTACAGCACTCTTTCACATGCCCGCCAAAACTCCCTCTTCTTCTTCCACGAACTACGAAAAGCGAAAACTGTATACTTCTCCTTCTTCGTTTATTTTTTTTTTTCTTTTTTTGTAACTTGTACAAGACCGTCATGATACTGCTGCCATTTTTGGTTGTATTTTTGATTCGATGTTGTTTATGTTGTAAATTGTATACAAATTTTATAATTATTGCTATAGAAGTCGGTTGGTACGTTATGTTTTTATTTTATTTGTTATTTTTTATACTTGTTTTTCTTTTGTTTCTTCTTTTAATTATTTTATATACTTTTGTACTCTTATAGTATATATTTTTTGTTTACCTAGAATAGTTTATTCATATACATTTTATTTTATCTGTTTAATAAAATATTACATTATAATATTATTATTGTATTTAATAAATACTATTTTATATATTATTTAAATATATCATATGTCTACTTCAAATTCAAGTCTTAACGACAGCTTTTTCTCTACAACAAGCTCTGATACAAGTAACAGTGATGATAGTTTCCATAGCTCTACCTCTGCTCCATTACTTTCTACGCTCTCTTCCCACTTCAGTAACAAACCTAAAAATTTCAATGTCATACACATCAATGCCCAGAGTCTTCCGGCGCATTATCCTGATCTCCTTAACTATTTCGGCTCACAATCTTTCATTCACGCTATCCTAGTTTCCGAATCCTGGCTCAAACCTTGTCTTCTCTCAACATCCTACTCCTTGCCTGGGTACTAACTTATTAGGAATGATCGCACTGGTAGGTCTGGCGGCGGTGTAGCAATTTATCTCAGATCGAATATTAAATATAAAATCTTAAAATCATCAATTCAGCCTCCTCCGCCCGACGAGGCCGAGCACCTAATCCTAGAAATTACAAATGGTACTACAAAATTTCCTCTTGGCGTTTTTTATAGTCCCAATCACACGATAAATTACTTTCATTCCTTCGAACAACTCTTAGATGAACTTAGCACGATATATGATCATTTAATATTCATGGGGGACTTTAACACTTGCCTGATAAAAAATTATAATAGATCCAAGAAACTCAACTCAATTATCAACTCCTATAACCTAAACATCCTTCCTATTAATGCTACTCATTTCTTTCCTAATTCCTCACCTTCTCTTCTTGACCTAATGATTGTATCGTCCCCCCAATGTGTTCAAACTTTCGGCCAGCATTCTGCAGACGGTTTTTCATACCATGACTGTGTCTTTCTTTCATATAAAATGCGCGTCACTAAAACTAAACCTAAAACAATATTACAGCGTGGTTTCAAACGTATGGACATTGATCTCCTTCGTAATGATGCAAATAAAATAGAGTGGATAGCAATCAAGGAAGCCCCTACAATAGATGAAAAAATAGACATTTTTAACAAATTTATAACTGATCTCTACAATAAACATGCTCCTCTGCGTCCTATTAAAATTAGACATCTTCCTGCACCCTGGTTGACTGATGAAATCAAATCTCTCATAAATAAAAAGAACCGTGCCAAAACAAAGTTAAGAAAATCATACTCTGATTCTAACAAAGAAATTTATAACAAACTCAGAAATCGCTGTAAAACGGTTTGCAGGGATGCACAAATGCAATACATAAAAACGTCAGTTGAAGACAGGGACTCTGCCAAAGTGTGGAAGTTTTTAAAGTCTTTGGGAATTGGAAAAGAATCAAAAGCAACTCCTACCTCTGATCTAAACCTAGAAGACTTAAATCAGCACTTCGCTAGTCCTGGCCATATATTTGACACCCTAAGAAAAGCTCAAACCGTTAAAAATCTCACCTCTTTAGCAACCAATCCTCCCAACTCTTCACCGTTCACTTTTAGCCGTCTATCAGTCAGTGACGTTAGGAAAACCATCATGTCGCTATCGTCAAAGGCTGTAGGTAGCGACGGCATTGGGCGTGACATGCTTGTTCCTATTCTTGACACAATTTCTCCAGCAATTACCCATATGCTAAACTTTTCTCTTTCTTCCAAAGTATTCCCAACCTCCTGGAAAGACGCAAATATTATCCCTGTGCCCAAAAAATCAAATCCTCAATCCTTTTCCGATTACCGACCGATTTCTATTCTTCCTTTCCTTTCTAAAATCTTAGAACGTTCGGTACATCAACAACTCAGCTCCTTTCTCAATAAACACAAACTGTTCAACCCAATGCAGTCAGGCTTTCGGCCGGGGCATAGTACGTCCACCACGCTGGTTAAAATCACTGACGATATTCGACTGGCAATGGACAATCAAAATTTAACTATCCTAACTCTTTTAGACTTCAGTAACGCCTTCAATACTGTAGACCACGACATTCTATTGCTATTACTTAAGTCCTTAAATATATCAGCGGAGTCCTTGGAATGGTTTAAAAGCTTTCTTTCTGGACGTCGACAATGTATAAGAGTTGACAACACTAAAACATCATGGTGCAATATACTCGCTGGTGTACCACAAGGGAGTGTATTGTCGCCCCTACTTTTTTCAATTTTCATTGCCCCGATTGCCCTAATAATTTGTTCCTTTTACCATATGTTCGCAGACGATTTACAGATATATAGACACACTTCACTCACCTCTTTACCTCATAATATTGCTCAAACCATCATAGACCTTAAAAAAATACAGCAATGGAGCAAAGACTACCGCCTAAACCTAAATCCCACAAAAACTGACTGCCGCCACCGCTTCCCTCAGGCTTCTTAGCAATTTCCTTCCTATCCCAACTAAAATTACACTAGCTCAAACCTTATTATTTCCTATCTTAGACTATGCCGACGTGTGTTACTGTGATCTCAGTGAACAGCTCTTATCTTCTATCGAACGTTTATAAAACCTGTGTATCCGCTTCATATTTGGTCTTCGAAAATTCGATCATGTATCAGAATACCGGGCCAAATTGAAGTGGCTTCCGGTCAAGATGCGTCGGAATACTCACATTCTTCATCTCCTATACAATATTCTCTTCAATCCAAATTCTCCACACTGTTTTAAAGATAAATTCACCTTCCTTGGACATAAAAACCCTATTCTCCGCTCATCCAACAAGCTTACTCTTGCTTTTCCCTCCCATAATACCGCCTACTACGACTGTTCTTTTACCGTATCTGCTATACGTTTATGGAACGCTCTTCCCGAAACCATTCAAAGATCACCTACAATTAATATTTAAAAAAAACGGTCAAAGAGTTTTATCTAAAACTGTCATGTTGAGTAGCATTCTACTTCTTTCATTTTTATTATATTTAACAATGTAAAGTTTGTGTAGTTTATCATATTATTATGTATTATATATATTTATTTTATTATATGTATCTTTATTATGAATATTATAGTATATTAAAGTAAGACGTATGTAGTATTTTTAGCCATACCTAAGTACTTATTAGTTTTGTTTTACATTATTTCAAGGTTGTCTGGAAGAAACCGCTTTCAGCGGTAAGACCGCCTGTTTGTACAGGTTCATATATTATTTCAAAATGTAAATTAGTTTCTAAGTTTTGTACAAATAAAGCATTTTCTATCTATCTATAAGAGAAAGATCAAGTGTCCATATTGGACTGATTCACAAGCGATCACTAAAGTGTTTTGGGACATATTCGTCATGATGGACGTCGATTTGTCAATTAATTATCCGTCTTGGCCCAACCTAGAGATAGAGATAGAGCCTTTAGCTTAAGAGGGCGACTAACGCAAAAAATCAAACATCGTCCTTCTCTCTTCACACTCACGCCCGTCTTTCATATGCCAGACGACAAAGGACGACGCGGAGTCATCGCCAAATTATTTTTTTTCTCAATAACTCGATAAATATACATTTTAAAAATCCGCTAGGTTAGATTCTCAATAATAGAATTTTATGCAATGTGTTAAAATACTAACTTAGTTTGATGCACAGTTATGTCAACATAATTATGAAAAATTCGTGAAAATTAGATGCACATCTTTGTGATTTTTTTTATCGAGTTTTTGAGATATCGTGTTTTCGCTAGGTATGATCCTCGGAAATATAATGTAGTATCTATGTTTAGAAAATGAAACAATTCGGGGCTTATTTTTAAATATAAAAAAAGAATTATAAATTTAGGGTTAGTCGCCCCCTTAATACAGATACGAATACAGCTATGAAAGCGTCTGTGTTTCAGGGATACAATCTTATCACACATTAACACCGTTTTAAGTAATTCTAAACGTATAATAATACTAGCGACCCGCCCCGGCGTCGGACGGGTATAAAATATATAGCCATTGAGAAAATGATTCAAATCGATAGCCTATGATCCTTCACGTGGTCTACTTCTTATCTGTGCCAAATAACATAAAAATTGCTCCAGTAGTTCGCGAGATAAACCCTTTCAAATAATGGGCATTGTCCAAAAAAAATCACATGTACTTTTTATATTATTTTTTCCTTAAAATAGGGTATTTTAAGAATATAAATTAAATAATTTTGAAATTCATTGGCTAGTTTTTTCTCAATAAATTTTTAAAGTTTCGCTCTGACGTCATCATCGGCGGCCAATTGACCTCTGCAGTATGTTTTTTTCCTTTCAATCTTATTTATAATGGCTGGTTCGACAAATGCAAGTTCTTATTATGTGAAAGCTGATACGAGAAGCTTACCAAAAGTTCGAAACGTAATGTTGGTCGAATTTATTGCTAATTTAACGCCATTGAAGGTCAAACTAAGGTTAAACATATTTTTTCAAAAATATAAGTAACTAATGGGTAATTTTTTCGTTTATATACAGAAAAACGATCCACGATATTCCTCGAAATGTTTTTGTAATGAGCAAAATTAAAAAAAATGGACAATCCCCATTTCCCCCGGTTTTTTCCACATTCTCCTATTAGTCTCAGTGTGATAAAATATAACCTATAGCCTTTCTCAATAAATGGGCTACCTAACACTGAAAGAATTTTTAAAATCGGACCAGTAGTTCCTGAGATTAGCGCGTACAAGTTAGCCCTTTCAAATAATTTTCCCCGTTTTTTCCACATTTTCCTCTATTTCTTCGCTCCTATTAGTCTTAGCGTGATAAAATATAGCCTATAGCCTTCCTCGATAAATGGGCTATCTAACACTGAAAGAATCATCAAAATCCGTTGAGTAGTTTTAAAGATTAAAGGGAACAAAGGGACATGAGGGAAAAAAAAAGCGACTTTGTTTTATAATAATTACGAGTAATAAGTATAGATAGATATCGCGCGAACAACGGCAACATAATATATCAAAACTCTGATCACGTAGATATAACAACATGTGCTTACACTACAATTATTACATGGCTGCTGGAAATATAAAATTTCAGCAAATATGTCTGCAACTAAGTTAGTCTCTACCCAGAGACTTGGATTATTCGGGCAAGGTGCCAATGGTGATTCATTTAAGTTCTTAACTTTCTGTATTACACGGCCAGAATAAAAATTGAAATTCTAAAATTTTATTTGCACGATTCTTTTTGCAATTTAAATTTTTTTGACATCGGTGTTAAATTTATTTTGTCCTTAATTGGACGCTAATCAAACTTTTCAAACCGCGATTGCTTTCGCAAAGTTGTGGCTCCTTTACTCGAGTAAAATAATTAATGCCCTTAATATTATCTTTTCTATGTAGGTCACAAAAATCTTATTTATTACATAAAACCTCTTTCAATGTTTATCTACAAAGATATCTTATATTCTAATGTTTGTGTAAGTCACAGTTATAAATACATTTTACATCAAAGGACTGATTATTCCGTCTTTTTTGGCTTATTGTTAAAGTCAAAAAGATCCGTATCATGAAAGTCTTTTACTTATCGTATTAACCTTTTTCTATTCATTCGTTTTCTTTAATTTTTTCCTTTTAATTCTTATTTCTGTAACGTCTACATTGTGTTCAGTTTGTCCCCCTTCCACGTTTAAAAAGAAATTTAGAAATTATCGTACAATTTTAATCAATTATGAATAGTTGATTAAAATTGTACGATAATATCTGTAATGAAAGAACTTATAAATCAAAGTTATTTTAAACCATAATATAAGATTATGTTCAAAAATATTTAAGAATATGACTTTACATTTTTTCCATTTTTTCCTTCCCCACTATACCCACACCCACCGCCCACGGCCTGCCAGCACGCAGATTATCAGAAAAGGTTGTCCAGGGAAGTAGCTAACGGAGTTTTAGTACCTACAGCTGAAGCCACATGACCGATTTGTTCAGCTCTTAGTCCTATTGGATCCGATCGCTTAAGGTGACGCAGCGTTAAAGTAAGAAACCGTGTTGGATATGTTTTAGATTGCTTGTTTTCTATGAGAGGCCGGCCCGGCCTCTCATAGAAAACAAGCAATGGAACAGCAAAAAATGGAAAGGGCGTAAGCGACAAAATGGTTTTTGTCGCATAATTTAAAAACCATAAATACATTTCATATAAGCTATGCACAAATTAAAGTGCATGCTTGAACCAATTTATGTACAAATTTTGGAACCTTAAATCACTCTCCTCTGTTGGAAAAATAGGAATCCCTTTTTTTACAGAGGTCTTTTCGATTGATTATTCTGTGCTATAAAAGTTGTCCAATCGTGTTATGCTATGGGCAATTCAAAGACAAAGACATGATGAATACTGACAATGAACTTCAATTTCTTAGCTTTAGTCATTGCTGAGAAAAATCGGCATCGCTACAGCCAAATTATCAAGGCGTCGCCTTAATGGATTGAATTAGATAGAAATTTCTTGTCGTAATATGTAATATTACTTCTGTCAAAGCACATAAAATATAAATTACAAGAAAGTAGAGTCGCAGATGTATGAATTGCATAAAATACATAAAATGCAGTTAGTAATTTTATTTTAGAGAGACATCGCAATGCTATTTCTAAAATTAAAATATCTTTACCCATGTCTTATTACGTTTTGCTCTAAGAAATGACATAATATTAAATTTTTTATCATTTAACAAAATTATAAGTTTTAAAAAAAATATTATTATAATGGCTGTCCTGCCATACATGCTACGGTCTATCGGAGAGGTTCACCTGTGCAGGTATGCCTGCGCAGGTAGACCGGAATGTGTGTGGGAATAGACGGTGACCGCAGGCGACTGGCGCAAAATCGAAAATAAATTCTTTCGAGTCACACCTGCGCAGGCATAACTGCACATTTGTGACCTGTCCGGTAGACCGTAGCGTGTATGGCTTGCATAATATTTAGGAGTTAGATTAGATTAGATTTTTTCTAATTATAGAGGTTACGATGTGAGTCGGTTCCAACCGAATCATACTCATGGATGTCAAGCGCCCTAATAACAGATTATGGCTCTTATCACACTGGCGATTAGCGAGCGATTTGAAAGCGACGCGACTGCGCAGCGCGCACGCCGCGACAGCACAGCGTCGTCGCGGCGTGGCGTGTACGCCATTTTGTACACTCGTATTTTGTATACTCCCTAGACGAGTGTACAAAATGGCGTCCACGCGACGCCGCGACGACGCTGCGCTGTCGCGGCGTGCGCGCTGCGCAGTCGCGTCGCTTTCAAATCGCTCGCTAATCGCCAGTGTGATAAAGCCCTAAGGGTGCGTTTCCACTGACGCGGAGCGGGACGGAGAGGAGCTTAGCGGTGCCCGAATTGACCAATCGTGCTATTCCAGCGCAATGACAGCGAAGCGGAGCGATGATTTCGAGCATGGTGATCAATTCGGTACCGCTAAGCTCCTCTCCGCTCCGCTCCGCGTCAGTGGAAACACGGCCTAAAGAGTTGAGTCTGTATCAAAACACACTAGGCTGAATACGCCGGCGTAAATTCCGCCGCGTTTACGCCGCGTTTCAAACTCATACAAAATACGGGCGGAACGCGAGAGACGACACACTATTCCATCGCGTTCCGTCCGTATTTTGTATGCGTTTGACATTTGCGGCGGAATTTACGCCGGCGTAATTCAGCCTAGGGTATTTAGACACATACAGGAGCACAATTAGCTTTACGATTAAGCTAAATAAACATAATATTATTATAATGTATATTTTCCAAATACGAGTAGATATTATGACACAATGTAAAAATATTATGTTTTAGTTACACATAAACTCCTGCAGGTTTCTATTTAAATGCACATGAATCCACCATCTAATCTCATCCAACTTTACCTGGATGCCGTGGAATAAAAAATACTCCATGAGAAAATACTGTTGTTTGCACATCCCTATTGTTATACAAATTCTACGCTGCACGGTGTATTGAAGCGAAGTAATTCAATGAATTAAAGCAACGGCACGCTTCGTATCGTTCCGTTTCAATCGATGCGATCTTCTTCATTTTCTTCAGGCTAAAATTGACTTATTTTAATAATTATACTTAAGTAAAATTAATTACGAATGACATACCCTGAAATTTTGAGGTCTCAACTTTCAAGATATTTGGTCGTTGCAGTAAAAGAGACAATGCTAGTAAAAATTAAATATTTTTATAGTAAGTATCTATTATATTTTGGATTAATCCTTCGATCGGGGATTCTTGGAAATACTATTGCATTATATTGCGCGATCACCGGTGCTCTTATGGGGCTTGAATGATTATTAAAGGATACTGGATAATATTATACAATATATTAAGAAAAAAAAGAAAAGCAAATAACTTTTATTAGGTAATTTAAAATTTTGTTTCTTAGGTAAGAAACTAGTCTAGTTAAAAGTTGTTAAACACAACGGCTTTGACAGAATTATAAATTGCTCTTAAAATCTTTCATACGTGTATGTTCAATTAGCTGTTCGTACCATAATAAAATTAAAAAAAACTACGTGTGGCACTCCGGGACTGCCGTGGTAAAGCTTTTGCATAGCATTTTTTAACAATTTGTGCAATAATTATAAGTCGCATACTTCTAGTCGCACGCACACAATCACCGCACCGAAGTCTGGCGAACTGAAATGACGTAACGATGCACGGCTTTCAACGCCGCACCGCTGTGCCGGTCGGAGTGGGGGATGTTAGATTTATTTCCGTTACGTAATTTCTTGATTCGGTTGCCGCAACAAAAGTAGGTAATACAATTATTAGCTTAATAACATTACGAAAAATATAAAAATGGTAAAAAAATGTTTTAAATACGACGCGTAATCACACACACAACGTAATAATAATTATGAACTTTAAAGAGCCCCATTTTAACTGTAAAGTGTAATGTATATTTTATTTTCTGCTACTCGTATTTCCAAGATTCGCGAATAATACCCGGGACTAGAAATACCTAGAAAGGTACTACAATTAGCGTTTCCGCAGAATTAAAACATAATGTCCGCATAATGACTTTTCAGTGACAGCAGGCTTTGTGGGCGTAATTTATGAAGAAAATTATGCAAATGTAAAATCCATGAAAGCCTGTTTACTTTGGTTCCTTAATTACCTTTAAAGAGTCGTTATTTATTCTTATGTTTTTTAAGCTGTACCATTGGTACATTATCGTTGAAGAAGTAAATTAAACACAGAATACTGTATCTCTGCACACTCTACTATCGGCTGCGGCTCTGGAGCAAGTGGGCGACAGCACTCACGTCTGGTGACCATCTTGTCCAAGCCTCGCCCTGATTGGTAGTTAAGCGGCCATCTTTATTTATCAATACACTACATAAGCTATTACATAGCTTTTATCGTGGACTTTGAGCGTGGCGACCGAATAAAGAATCACACCCCCACTATAACTAGTTATTTAAATTCTATCACCACGTAAGACTAACTATACTGTACTCGGCGAAACATGGCGGTAGCGGTCATTGAATCCATGTCAAAAACTTGTCCACTTCATTGTCAATCGCGATTTATATAGAAAATGACAAGTTTTTGACAGGGAGTCAATAACCGCTACCGCCATGTTACGCCGAGTACAGTATAACTATTAACTACTAACACTTTAGAAACTTTTTAGGACAGACGAAATGCTTGTATTAAATTACTTTCAAGCGGGGTTTGATTGCTCATACATAATATTATATACGAACATTACAATATTTTTTTCATTAAAAAAGTAAATACTGTGCAAAAGGTTAAATTCGCCATCCAATAAATCAAATTACCCGAAAATACACACTCTACGAAACTGAATAAAATGGAATCCTGTTTATTTAATTCTTGAACACTGTGCAATTATTGTGCATGGATGAGTATGATTTGCGTCTCTTTTCAAACGCATGTTTTGTTCAACACATTCAAATAGCTTAGAACAAAGTGACTAGTCGCTAACACAATATAATCATAATATATTTTTTTAATAGAAATGTTTTCTACCCGAAGATTCGTTCAAAAATTATAATATCCTCCGTTGTTTTTGGGTTTGAAAATGTATAATTTACCAAAATGTTCACCTAAACAGTTTTCTTTAGCTCAGAAAAACAGCAATTGCTCAAATTTAACCGTTATTTTAGGCACTTTTTAACTAAAAAATAATAATTTGCTAATTATCACAAATTTAATTAATCAAAATACTTGGTCGAGAAACGGGTCGCTTTGGTAACTTTCCACAAGATTCACGTTATATAATTTAAGAAATACGATTTAGATTTCAGGGTTTATTTAACCAGGAACGGTTCGTTGTGCCGCCATGTTGAATTGGAACAAAATTCTAGAACTTTCGACATGAATGCTTACACGGGCGACCGAATTTCATACGTAGTTAGTTTGCCCTCCATTTGACTGTGCCTATAGGTGAGGAGGTAACTAATGAACTTTTTAGCTGGATTAAAAAATATTGAACGGATTTTTATAAAGTTTAACGGTGGTCGTTCAATCTGTTTATCTGCTCTTTTGTTGGATTGATGCAGCTTTTGTCAGCGTAGGTATTATGAAAATTTCAAATTAAATTATTATAATAAATGTCAGTAAAAATAAACATTGACATTACAATAATTAAAGTAAAATTTCAATATAATATTGTACATGATGTAACAAAACAAACACCCATATTCTTAATCGTAAAAACACTTAACAAAACAAGCATTTTGTTAAGTTTCTAAACCTAAATTGTCTCTTGAAGTCCTCATCACTATACCGCCCTAATGAGTTTTGAGCGTCACGTAAATATCTGCGCCAAAGAAATTATGTGAATTTTCATGCAACACGTTAATTAAACTAAAGTTGAAAAAACAACACGAGTTTGCAAACAAAATCGCAACAACAGCTGATCACATAAACACATACACCCGTATTCACAAACATTACTATGAGGTCTCACAGTACGAGCGGACGCAAAGTATCCCAAAAGCCTATTCATAAACAATACTTGAGTGGCGTTCATCACTATGCGTCCTTTCCAAGGGACGCACAGATAAAGTAGCCAGCTAGCTATATTACGCAACGCAAAGTATCGAGCTCACGTCAAAAAGTTATGGATTATAGCAGCGAAGAGGAATTTGATAATTATATCAATGGTATCATGGACAAATTAACAGCACAGGTCTTCCAGTGCCATTAATTTACCTATTGCTCGTGGCTTTAATATTTTATTCTTCTTCTAGTTTTCAGGTAAGGTATTTATTAATAAGTAGGAAGAATTAATTTTTATATTCGACTGTTTATTGCGTACAGCCCATTGATAATGATCAACATAATTATTATCTTAGCTATTATTTTTACTTATTTAGTAAATATTAGGTCCCACATACAAGTTTATTATTATATATACAAGTTTATTATCATAATATTTGTTTCTTTCACAGATGGTCACTGGTCAGTGGTCAGGTACAGGAGTATTGTTTAAAAGGGTTCGAAAAAAAAAATTTACAATGGAACAACAGATGCCAAATGAAGTGTCACTTCAACGAAGTGAACTACGCAACAAAACGGACCAATCAGAAAGCTCTATACGACGCTATGCGTACGCATAGCGAAGTATCGTTTGAGTATTGTTTATGAATTGAAAGTCTTGTCAAAAGGAACGCACTGAGAAATCCCTTACTTCGCATAGCAACGGCAGTAAACTTAGGGAAGTATTGTTTGTGAATACGGGTGATATTCTTCTTCTTTTTTTTTCTTAATATTATGGCGCTCGGCTTTTTAACCATGACCAGTGTCAAGTAAAATATGGCAAGAATTTTTTTTTTGTGAAAAGTTTACAAAATTTAAAGTCGTTTTTCCAGATTATCATCAAGTCGAAAGTGTAGTAAAAGTCTAAAAAAGTAGTCAGTAAAGTCAACGAGTCAAATCAGTTGTTTTAGTAAAGTGGTACACTCCTTTACTAAAACTTTCGATTGAGTTTTGGAGGGAACACAAAATGGCACGTTTCTTGAAGTTGTATCACTTGCCCACACTTGTGCACGACATCGATTACACTACACACTAAAAACCGAAATAACACAATTTTAGGAAAATAATACAAAAATACAACGTCACTCTTTTGTATTCCCGGCAAAACTCCTTCTTGATCAATTATGGCGGCCTGTGATATGACACAAAATATATGTAACAATGTGACATTTGACAATGGCACTGACATTATATTTTTTTAAAACGAGGAGTTCATAGACAATCTTCAAATTGAGGTCGATTGGTGTTGTAAGTTGTAGTAAAACAATCTCCCGTGACGTCATACCTCCACCTCCAGCTCCACTCAATCTTACTAAAGGAGTAATTCGTTGAGGTATTTAGAAGTTACGTTTAAGAATACCGAGGAGTTCTTTAAGGTCACCTTCGTTGAGATTGAGTCAAGGCGGGCTTGACGACACAATTAAGAATACGGGTGTAAGTGATAAATTAATTTTAGGTTATGTATGCGTCCCTTATATAATAATGATAATTAATTATGCTAATGAATGAGAAGCCAATTATAGATGATTATAAAAAGTTCAGCTACTTATGTCACTCAGAAAACATAGCTTGATAATGAAGCTATAAGCGTCTATATTATTATGTCTCGAAATAACAACGCCTCCAAGCGAAGGTATCACTAAAGCGAGCTGTACGTGCCGAGCGTCATATTTCAAGGGTATTGCATTTCCACTATCAAGATTATATCAATTATCGTCATAATAACAGAAGCTGTTATAATGGCTGAGAATAAATTGTGGGCATGATCCGAATTGCACAAAAAATCCACACATAAAATACTTATATTACCTACCTAAATATATCTCTGGGTCAATTCAGCCCGCAACGCGACGCGTAGATGCATTTTTAAAAATTGACAGACTGTATTGCGTCAGACGTCATGCAAGTCTGTCAAATCCATACAAATTTAGAAATTTAGATTTAATTAAAGTTAAATTAAGGGTGATATGATGTTTAAAAAAACTACTTCCTAGACCTCGTTCGAATCAGTTTTCGTTGGTAGTTTTTATAGTAATGTGTAACATCATATATTTTTTTAGCCTACTTTAGAAGTTAAAGGGGGGGGGGACATTTTACCATTATGAAAGAGTCTCTTTCGCAAACTATTCAGGTTAAAAAGAATGATGTTATAAACCTCAAAATGATTTTTAAAGACCTATCCATAGATACCCCACACGCATAGGTTAGATGATATTTTTTTTTGTATCAGGTGTACCCCTAAAATTTTTAATAATTTTTCCTTTTTTGTATCAAAATTCTAATGCGGTTCACAGACTCTATCTACTTACCAAGTTTCAATAATATAGCTCTGAGTTTCGGAGAAAAGTACTGGCTGTGACATACGGACGGATAGAGAGACATGTCATGACGAATCTATAAATAAGGGTTCCGTTTTTTGCCACTTGGCTACGGAACACTAAAAATGGAGTTTTGATTAAGTAAGTCTTGCTAAAACTCGAGAACTTCTCAACTGATTTGGCTTATTATAGCCTTGATAATAAAATATTCGCGGAAGTACGAAAGCTTATATTGGGAGGGAAGTGATACGAAGTTCACCGGGTCATATATTATGTAGTTAGTGTAATTATTATTTTTTAACAAAAAATTTAAACTGACTTCCAACTTCCAAGGAAAAACAATATTCTTAAAATGATCTAAAAAGTATCAAATAATTCTTATTCTTCATTAGCTAGTGCCTTTTTCGAAATTCCTCCAAACCTGAACTAATTCCGTACTCAATTTTCATTCGTTTGAAGTTTTGCCTTGCATAGCCTTGAGGTTTAGAGGTCACAGAAATAAATCAAGATTGATCTTTATTTATTTCTGTGGTATAACTTATTTTTATTAATCTGTGTCGCGCATGTCCGCTTTGTATGAAATGTAACACTTACAACTTACAAGAACGTGCAGCAAAGTGAATAGCTGATATGTATCAACACTTAGGTCTAGACAGGAGGGTCGATTTAGTGTCTGCAAAGCTAATATAGGTCCATTCAGGCGGAGGGTTCGAAGAGGAATATAGTCGATAATTAGATTCTATGTAAGTGTATACTGTATATGGTGTGACTATTTCCAATATCAAGTAATTTTACTTACAATTGGAAATTACCTGTAAGATATTATGCTGATTTCATAATAATCCTTCGATCGCGGATTCTTTGAAATCTATTGTTTACGCGGTCGAATTCGACCGCTAGGGAGTTGATAGGATAATTATTAGCATATCAAATTTGTTTATGGCACAGGAAACGTAATTTTTTTCGGAATAACGTATAACGTAACGGACTCAAAGTACCTGCATACCCAGCAAAATCGGTTTAGCGGTTTTGGGCGTGAAGAGATAACAGACAGACAGACAGATAGATAGACAGGCTAAAAATGAATGTGATTCTGCAGGTTTAAAATGTTGAAATTGAATCGTACAATTTACTTCTATAGATAACAATAATAATTCACCTACTTGACAGTAAGTAAGCAGTCTTTCTATTTTATAAAAAAAATCGTTCATTTTCTATATCCAATATCATAAGTTCAGCTTATGGTACTTACCGATTTTCTCAAAGCTGCGCTTGTAGATTCAGGGATTGGCGTCAACATTTCGTTCCTAAAACATGCTTAGCAATTACTAGGTTAACCTTACTCAGTTACTAATTAAAATTATAAAGATGATCAGTAGGGATATTATATTTGGTTAAGTATACCGTATATGAGCTTTACAAACTGGGGGGTAGGTTTAGGTTAAACGATTCCAAACAAATCCAACTTCGCGGGTTAACTTTGTCACCAATGAAAATCCACTAATATTTTAAATGCGAAAGTATGTCTGTCTAGACAAGTATCTGTCTGTTACTTACCTCTTCAGGCCCAAACTGCTCAACAAATTTTGCTGAAATTTGGCATGTCTCCATGCTTTGAGTCCCGGGAAAGAACATAGGATACTTTTTAACCCGAAGAAAATATGTGCGCTTCCCGCGCTATAGTCTAATTTTGGTGCATCATAGCTAGTCTTGTAATTATAAACCTACCATCTGACATGTAACTGTACGTAACGTCTCGAATGTGTAGGGGAGAGGGGGGCTAGTTCTAACAGATTTTGAATATTGTCATTTATCTTCTTAATTTGAAAAATTTATGTTATTTTTTTTATACCCGAGTAACGGAAATTTATATGACTTGCATATACTAAGCTAAAAATTCATCTAAATCACTTGGATTCGGAGGGAAACGCATCTTTTTAAAAAAGGTCAGCGGTTAAAACTTGCCCCGTTTCGGGGGCAAATATAACAGTGACGGGGTAAGTATTAACGCTAAGTAAACTTGTTAGACTTTCATTAAACCATGGAAGTAAAAAACAAAACAATATTAAAATGGTAATTTATTTATTTTTTCACATACAAATGTTAAAAAACAATATTAACTTCTATCAAATTACAAATAACATGAATTTCCTTTTATGTCATCCAACCTGAGCTGTTTCCAGCCCCTATGGATTCTACTTGCAACAAAAATTGAATCTGATCCTCGGATATATGAACATCGGTGGATATGGTGTTGCCGGAGTGTCACCAGAGTGATCGACGTACCTCTTTCGGCAGGTGTGGCAGCTCCAACTTGCTTATAATACCGGTTAATACTTACCGCGTTTCTTTTGTTAAAACTAGCCCCCGAGGACCTTTTTTGGATATAACTAATTATTTAAAAAAAACTATAGGTATATTTAATAAAATAACACGGAAATGTAATTAACAACTAAATAACCGTTAATTATATAAACATCTGCAATCGCAAAACCAAATAATTAAAGCATGAATAAAAAAATTCGAGACGTAAAAATGTCCGCTTACCTGTATTTTTGCACCGACGTACAATAACTTCACAACGCGATGGCCAATGGGCAACACACTTGTCCCAAATCGTTCACCGACGTCGCCCGAACTTATGACATTGAACGTCTTACCGTATCGTCATTTAATTTGGTAGTTATAGGCTTGTTAATAAGTATTAAAAGGGGTACTTACCCCTAATAATTATCAAATAAGTATTAGGGGTAAGTACCCTTGTTAAATCTAGCCCCCCTCTCCCCTATAAAGTTTTTCGGATATCATTGTGGAGCTTATTCCATAATCTAGTGTCATGTTGACAGTTGGAACGAAGTTCCTTATCGCGCGTTCGGCGAACTAGACAGGCTAGATATTATTTGACCACGACACTTTTTTATAAGTACCTGCATGGTATTTATTTAACAAAACTGATACTGATAAGCGATTATATTTAATACATCAAAACAACAATAAAGTTTAATATTCAATACAAGGCAGGTTTGAAGTCAAATCAAATCAGAAAGTTTTTGTGTGATCTCTCCAAACACAGAGATCATAGGGCCGAAGTTCAAACCCCCGTGGGATTGTGAAGTTATCTGTGTTATTGGGTCATGTTTTGGATAAAAATATTATGTTAATTTAATTGAACAATTATTATTAGCTTTCTGTTCTAACCCTCTATTCTAAAATTCACATAATGAATATTTCTTAATTCCTTGTTCGATTTGAGTCATTGATAAGAAAGAGACTGCTCTTTTATATTGTATTCTGCTTATGGTATTCTCCTGAAATGTTAAATCACAGAAGATAGGGTGCAACAAATTACAAAACAAAGTAGTTAATATTACTAAAGGGTGTGAAGGTGTTATAGTCCCTCAGAGTTCATTACGAGAGAAGCAGCCTGTATGTTTTTATAACCAACTTCATAAAAAGGAAGTTATCAATCCGACCTGTATGTATGGTGTATTTATCTAACTATCCAATTTGTCTACACTCTACATCAGCGTCAGAACAAAATATGTGCCAAATTTCAAAACTGTATGTAAGTATTTTTTATGTTTGTGTTCACATAATATTATCCCTGGAACTATGTAAGTCCGATTTAAAGTTCTTTTTTCTTGCACTATATTATATTGTTCAACTTAAGGTAATACTGCAATTTTCATCAACATTGGTTCAGTAGTTAGATGGAGAATTTTAATTAGTATAATATTGAGGTCAGTTTTATTTTTTTTAATATACGACTCCAAATTGTAGGAATTTTTAGGGGCAAATTAATGACGTTGGTTGGCATCTGCCTGCTTCAACTACGTGGAAATTCATTTTAATTACCTCATTAAAGCCCTCTTTATAATATGCTCGCCAAATCTAGTTTGAAATCACAGCGAAGCAAAGAAGTTTTCATTTCAAAAGTTCAAACACGTGTCCCAGTTTAACAGAAAAACTGCAACGCAATACCAAAGTTTCTAAGTAGCGTCAGGTAAACTCACGTTAACTCTTTAGGCAAAATAGTTGGAGTTCTGTTGACGACGCTGATTCCAAGTTGGCAAGCGACCGGGTATACGTAGCAAATATGTAATTTTAGTTTTAATATATTATATATTATTATTGAAAGTTTTTATTAATCATAGTTGTTTCTATGGTTATAAAATGTATGTGTTAATTAACTAAAGTCAAAATATATTAAGGTGGCACTCATTGACCTTTTGCTATGTGAAAAATGCTCGCCATGTATTCTCTTAACTGGCTTTAATTTTGATAAAGACCCAGACTGTTATAGATTCATCGGAAACGCTCTTGGTAACTTCACATCGAATATACCTAATATGATATCGCCTAGACTAGAAACATCTGTCATAATATTATCATCATATTATTAAAAACGAAAGAGGTAACGTGATACTAATTCGAGCATTAACTTTAACAGTCGTTAGTGAAATTGGCCCTAGGTCTAATAACTTAACAGCTCACTGGATATTAATTACTAAACTGTTTATGATTCTAAACAGTACATGTGGGGTGTTTCATTTCACAAATTTAATTTATTCAATCGTTGCGCTGGGAATATATTTTAATATTATTGTAGGTCACAGATTTGCATATTATTAAAGTGTCTAGGGAAATCGTACGTGACGGAAAATTACTCTAAGGCGAGAGATGTTTACAGCAGCACGAACTTCGTGGCAGATTCGTGCTGCACCTGTAGCCCTAGCACGGCGACCAGTGGAAATGCGAAAGTATAGACAAACTACGGACATAAACTTAAGGTGCCGTTCCGATCTTTTTTCGTTCCGAAAAATTCAATTAAAATGCCACTTTATGACAGACTATAGTCCTAAAAATTTGAATTTTTGTCGGTCGCGATTAACCGCGGTAAAGATCGGAACGGCACCTTAAGTTTATGTCCACAGTTTGTCTATACTTTCGCATTTCTACTGGTCGCCGTGCTAGGGCTACTGATCTCGGTATATTCCTAACTAATTACTAAGGATCAATTTATACTACCGCAGAGTCAAAGCGCATCGAAGCGAATTACAAAAACTGGACATAACAAATACTACCTTAGCTCCAGAGCGTAACGCACACATTTCTTCTGAGATTTTAAAAAGACGCGCGCATTCTAACGATTTCGCGCGAATGCACACAACCAACGCTGATTGGTCCCGCAGATGTAATGTGTGCGTTACGCTCTTGAGTTAAGGTTGAATTTCTTATGTTCAGTTTTTGGTAATTCGCTTCGATGCGCTTCGACTCTGCGCTAGTATAAATTGACCTTTAAGCTCGCTACAGACTATGTAACTGCACAGTTTGTTGCGAAAAGCCATATTATTGCGCCGAAAGCTTAAATGTTGCCGTATTCTAAGTGTATTGTCATCAGGACTCCTGAGTATACTATGCTCAGAGCGTGTGCAAAATTTCATCGCAATCGAACACCGCGAAGTGGGTCTAGATTCCAAGATTTTCTTACATTCATAGTTACAAGTGAAGCTAATATTCTAAGCATGTTAAAAAGGCGTTTCTTTGCATACATTGTAAAGAATCAATTTTAAAAAGAACCGGAAAAATGATTTGAAATCCATAAAATGTGGATTTTCTGTGTAGCCAGATACACGATTAGTTATATTATGTATAAAGAGGGGAAAAATGAGTATTTGCCCTTATGTTATTATCCATACTAATATTATAAATGCGGAAGTGTGTCTGTCTGTCTGTCTGTCTGTCTGTCCGTCTGTCTGTCTGTTACCTCTTCACGCCTAAACCGCTAAACCGATTTGGCTGAAATTCGGTATGGACATACATTGAGCCCCGGGAAAGGACATAGGATACTTTGTATCCCGGAAAAATGTAAGGTTTCCGCGCGATAAACGAATCTTGGCGCAACGGAGTTGCGGTCGTCATCTAGTAATAAATATATTAAAAGTAATCCACTTCATGTACTTACCTATGTTTGCAATTATTATTAACAGGCTTTGTAACATTAACCGCTGACCAAAGTTCAATTAATTTATATTACCAAAGGGAATAATTAAATTCAATAAATGGATTGCATAATTTTTGACACCACACTGACCACATACCACATATTATTATGATAAAACAATAATTAATCATTGTAATTATAGAAGTACCTACTTATAAGTTAACATTTTTGTTTATTCGTCTACGACCAACGTTCGACGCAACATTGTATTAACTATACACCTAACAAACATAAATACATATTATATTATAACTACAACGTCTGTGTTCCACCATTGTTATTTTTAACAAAAAATTAAAACCGACTTCCGAGGTAAAAACAACAATAATATGAACTAATTAAAAAGTATTAAAATAATATAACTCTTACTCTTTAATAGCGCCTTTTTCAGATTTCGTCTAAATATGTCAACTATTTCTGTACATACTAAAGTAAATACTATTTCTGTAAATAAGCAGATCTTAATTTGTCGTCTTACTGTGTGTAAATTGTTTTGTGAATATTTCTCGTGCGCAATTATTAAAAATGATTAAATAAATAAAATAAAAAAAATACTATAGTCCTTTTTTATTTTGAAGTCAGCACCAGGGTGAATTTCAACATGTCGATATTTTTTTTCATTTCCGTGAACTTTTTAGCTTTTTTTTTTAGTTTTTGTGGAAGTTTTCTCTCAATTTTAATGTTTTTTGAGACTACAAAAATAAAAACATAAAAATTGAATTATAAAAAAACGAAGCACACCTATTTCTATTTTTGCTGTCATTAAGATAAAAAAAATCAATATTTGTCTTTATCTCACACAATATCGTACCTAAAATGATGCCACACGAGCGAACAAAACTAGTTTTTTGGCGCTCGCACCACGGGAGTCGGGAGAATTCATTACCGGCTATAATATATTGTGTCCGCCGTCCGGTACCGCAGTGAACGTGTTAAGTAACTTAATACAATCCTTTACCATTTTTTTGTCAATTTTTCTACTTATCCACATATTGGTAAGCAGGGTATCAATAGATTTATAAGTTTCTTTGGAAATAATAGTAAAATCCCTATAATATAATCAATTTTGGACTCGGATATGTACCCACTTATTTTGACATTGATTGACAAAGGTAAGCGGATAGATACTTAACTAAGAATATGGCAATATAGTGAGTACGGTCGTGGTAATGTTGGTTGAAATAATTATGATGACGATTTTAGTTAGATGAATAAAAAAAGATGTGTAAGACAGGTTAAAGTAAATAAGATGGACTTGAACACTGCACCAGGCATAATATTGACTTAAGGCCCTCCCCCTACGGAGATGCTGCAATTTATCGTTTTAAGAGTCTTATTAACTCATGATTTGAACGCTACAAAATTATAATAAAAATACAGCAATAATCTTCAGCATATGAACATATTTCCTTTCACCGTTAATAATTTCCTATTTTTGTTTATTAATTATCAGCTTCCGAAGTAGTACCAATTTATTTAAATTCAAGCATAAATTTAATATAATATCCCTATTATTTACAAATTACGTTTATCTGAAACACACGCCAATAGATGGACATTGGACAATTTCATTAAGGCGCTGACAACTGCCAATGACCTTGATCTCGCATCACTCTCGCACCACTGTCGATTTTCATGCCAGAGAGACAGAGATGTGAAATGTTCACTCGGTAGCGTGGATACATTTTTCGTTTGTTAGAGGAAAAAATAAATATTATGGGAAATCTAGATGTCAGAACCGAAAACTAATTCGGGCAATCTTTGGATTTTTGTAAAAGGTATCAAATAAACAAATTTTGAAAGCATAGATTGTATTATTACTTTAGTTAGAACTGTTTAAAGTTCCTGAAAGATGTGATTTTGGTATTTTTTTTCATCCAGTAGGAGTACATTATTTTATTATTTAAATTGTCAAGCTTTTCCAATATAACCAAAAATCACATTTATTTTTTTTGTGCCAGTCAATGAAATACATACGTCTAGAAAACTGCACAAAGATGTCGAATAGGCTGCTGTCTTCGCCTTAAGGGCCCTCTCTTCCTAAATTAGCAGGTCGATTGTCTGTCAGTGCGAATATCGACGTAAATGACATTAAAATAACATTCATAACAGCGCGCCTTGTACGGTGGCGGTTACGACGCTCGCCGCGTTCATGATAGGGCGAAATAGGAGAAAAACCTTTTTAAGGCTTAATATAATACATATTTCAAAAAAGTAACCAAACCAAATTATTAACTTATGAATAGCAAAGCAGTAGATATTTTTTATATATTCTTTTGATAAATAATGAAGGAGTAAAGTGGTTTCATTCAACGATTTGGAGGTGATTTGGTTTTTTATTTCTTTATTATGTGATACCGATAGAAAAAATATGGCAAAACCAAATTACGTATCATATCATATAGATTACTAATTATTTTTTTCAGATATAATTTCTATGTTAATGCCGATAAAAACTTGTTTCATCTGCACGCTTTTTTCGAGAGAGCAGCCTTAACTACATATTTGAAGTTTGAAATTTTTTAGGTCAATTTTGAACAAAGATAAGTAAAAAAAATAAAAATAGGATTTTGGTGCGTCTCGGCAATGTGGCAAATATATGCTCAAGGTCGTTTGCTCAGGGGATGGCCTTAAATCCAAAATTTAATGAAAGCCCGCGCGTAACTGGTATTGCCGTATTATTTTTATTACGCAATTTCACGTTATTCCAATATTCTATGAATAATAAACCGTTTAACAAAATATAAGCAAGGAAAGAATAAATTCAAATAAAATGCTATATTGTGGCTGTAAAGAGGCTCAGTCTCAACTCACACTGACGCTGAAACGAAACAATCGATCGATCAAAAATCGACGTGACGTGTCTAGTTTTTAAGCTATTTATATTATAATATTTTTTGATAAAGCTATGGGATAGCTTTCATCGCTAAGAAATTCCGTAACGAAAAAACCTAACACCCCTGCACCACGCCGCGGCGTTGCCGCATCGCTGTCAATGTGGTTGCCAGACTTCAGTACGGCGTGCGACTAGACGTAAGCGAATTATAATTGCATAAGTTGATAAAAAAATCAACGCTTTACCGCGGCAGTTCCAAGTGCCACACATATTTAAACTAATATTTTTTTTACAATGAAGACAATATACCTAATATTATTTTAAAGTTGACGCTGCAAAGCGAAAATTGTACTTACGAAACATGCACAAATACTTTTTGTTCCATTCCTAAGAATTTACCATGACAATTTCCATTTTAAGCATCAATACGATTTTCCTGTAAAAATGTTACAGGAAAATCGGATAAGAAAAGGTATTTTACAGGGAAACTCTTTTTCCTGTAACGTACCTGAAAATTTCACGGAGGAGATTTTAAACAGCAAAAAAAAAAAAGGTTTCTTTGATAATAATTTCCTTCTTTTAAAAGAGAGATTATGAATCGCGTTTTACAATCGTCACAGTTAAATCAATGAAGGAATCAAATTACCGAAATAAATCACATATTTTATGCGTTTTGTAAATTCCATTAGCTCGCCATTAGGTCCAAGCTTCTTGGACACCTTATATTTGAAGACGTATTTGAAGTTATGTAGTTTAATAACTCTCAAGAAGTTCAATCGATGTCGCGTCTAGAAAGTTGAAACCAAATAAATTTTAGAATCAGCGAAAAACAAAAACAAGAATTTTATTTTAAATTATTTTTATGATTCTGTATATAATTTTTATTTATTTTTTCTTTTTCTTTTGTCATTTGATGTGCAAAAGAGGTTTTTATAATTTTTAAATTGCAAACTACTTCTAAATAGAAGATTCTGCTGCCAGCTCCACCTTACCAGCCCTAATCGAATAGACTCGATCTCAGTACGATCGGGTACTCCCGACATCTACTTGACAATCAAATTTATCAACCAGAATCGAGAAGTTTGATGTTTGATTGTTTTTTATTTTGATCCGAGTCATCCATTATCGAACCTATATCAAACTCAACATTGTAAGAGACTCATAAATCGGAATCGAATCAGTTTCAGGAGTAAAGCCCCTGTTTGTAAATATCTCACCGCTCACGTAATTTGTAGATGGAAGGCCGGCCATAGACGTACTGCATCTTGTAGTCGAGAGCCGACTGCAAGATGCGGTCGCCGCACGGCTTCTGTCTGTTAATACCTCTTCATGTCCATGCCGCTGAACCAATTTGGCTGAAAATTATGGAAATACTTTAAGTCTTAGAAAAGGAGATAATATGATACTTTTTATCCCGGAAAAATACACGGTTCCAACGCGATAAACCTATTTTGGCGCAACGGACTTGCGGGCATCATCACTCATCTAGTGTGAATTGTAATATTATAATCATCTAGTTTGTTATATCGTTTGAAAATAACATAAGGATTGGAGCTAAAGTTCTAGTATTTTAGGGGACAAAATTGTCATGACTACACTACTTTTCAAATGATTAAATTACTCACAACCAAGTGGTGTCTAGTTATAAAACACCTCCGTGTATATTCTGATCTGCTAAACAATGCTGTCTCGAGACTCGTACACATCCTGTCGTTACATCCATCATCAGCTGTAATAAAGTCTATGGTGCAAACCACAAAGCTAGTAACTGTCTTACTTTTCACAATCCAATTTTTTACTGGTTTTGTAGTCTGCATCTGCAGTTTTCATACTAAATTCATATCCGCCATACACGGAGCGCTCGAGCAGTTCTTGAGGGGCCAGTACAAATTTCAACGCTACCGCTCTAGAGCAGTCGGTCCCGACTGCAACTTGCGGTCCGTCTATGGCCGGGCTTAGCGATTACTGAGCGTGTGGCGAAGGCCGAAGCGGCACGTCGCGTCGACTTGCTTGACATCTTTTTTTTTTTTTATGCGCAGGGGAAACCCATCATGGGTGCCCCGGGTTGGGGATGTGCCTCAGTTAGCTGAAGCACCCCGGGGTATGTGGGACTCTTACCCACTAAAACCACCTGCGGTTTGCCTTCAGCCGTATATTATGGAGGGATATCCTGGATCTGTCTAAGACACGACTTTGCTTGCATCTCCGCTAATGTGAGTTGAGCCTTATAGCTTAAACGGGCGCGAGTGGAGGCGTCTATAATAATATAATAAGCTGCATAAGACTGGAAATTTGAATACACTATAATTTTCATTTACGGTGCAAACTAAAATTAATTTTCGTTTAATATTATAAACATAGTTTCATTCCATAATATGAGGTGAAATTCATCTGAGAGATTATGATTCCATATAAGTTATAACATGATAATATTTATTATAAACGAAAATATTAATGTGTACATGTTAATTTCGTATATATTATAATGCCGCGGCCGCACATGCGTCTATCGTCACGAAGCTTCGTGCAATAAGACGATACACGCAGATGTGACCAGCTATTATCGGCTATCGTCGCGAATATTCGGGCAGCGGGCTGCTTGATGCGTCTTCGTTATCGCGCGGGTGGTGGTACATCAAAGAGTTTTAGCGCGCTAACAAATCGCCCTGCGTGGTCGCATATTATACGTTGGTCACTTTCGTGTTCGTTTTTAACACGTCAAGACTAAATCACTATCGAAGAATTGAAGAAGAAGAGAGATTCCTTGCTGGCGTATCACAGAATTAATCTGAATAAATGATAAATTTGCAAAGTAATCAAAGTACAGAAAGTCGTCGTCAACTATGTTCAAATGCCTAGATGACGCCATCTTGGATTATAGCACGATAAATCGTACAAAACAGCGAAGACGCATAATTTATATGCGACCACTGGTTTATTCGCGATAACTTTTTACAGTACAAAATACACGAAGCTTCGCCACATAATATAACATTCGGGCGATACACGCATGTGCGGCCGCAGCATTATACATAGAACGAATGTAGATGTTATCATGAACTACCGGGATGATGATGTTGATTTAGTGTTGAATTCCACCTAATCTTTTACGATCTAAACATGTATATTTTATTATAATTCGGTTGAAATAATGTAATGTAATTCGTTATCTACTAACGAAAGAATTTTTACGCGTTAAGAAGTATTATTATATACAAACTTTCATCCCCCATTTTAACCCCTTGGGGTTGGAATTTATCAAAATCCTTTCTTAGCGGATGCCTACGTCATAACATCTACCTGCATGCCAAATTTCAGTCCGATCCGTCCAGTGGTTTGGGCTGTGCATTGATAGATCACCATGTCAGTCAGTCACCTTTGAGTTTTATATATATAGATATGATAAATTATGAATACTTATTATCAGTCCTATAAACGTTAACAGAGATTCGTAAAACCCAAAAGTTTAGGGAACGCGTTGGTCGAAACATTTAAACTTCGCAACTATTTAGTAACTCTGTACGCGTTTTAATAATTTATACCGTATTTGTGTTCGCCGTTCGCAATAATAGTTATAATCAAAATTAATAAATCACACTAATAAATAACATAAGTCCTTAAAGTTTTGTATACGCAAATTATTAGTTTTATCTAAATACAGAATATGCACAGAATAAATTAAAGCTGACTCGTATGTGTTTTGTATCCTAATAATGTTGATAAAATATAAAAGGCTGTAAACAAACAAACGGATAAATTAGTTCTGTCAGTTGTTTACCGATAAGCCTATTACATTGGCGTATATTCGCTGCGAAAGTAGCAGCGCTGAAGAAGCAATTTTTTTTTATATGTAAGGGCAAGCGCCCCAGTGTTAAGAATTTTCCCATTCAAGAGTTAAAAAGTAGGTAACTCTTTCTGTGCAGCTACTTTCACGAATCACGACGAACTCTATAAACTATACAGGGATCTCTTAAGCACCCTAAAGTGTTTTTATCACTTTGTTGTGTTACACCCTGTAAAGTGCAGCCATTCTGGAAAGAAACGGAATAAACATGTACTTAAAATTTTTATCCATCTAGCCCTGTCTTGTGTTTGAGTCAAAACTAGAACCAACATAAGGACGTAGCTCATGGAGGGAGTCGAGTAATATGGCGACATTAACAAGATAAAGTAACGTCATAGTGTAGACATTTTGTGCAAAAAGCTCCCAAGGGTTCATCTTTAGTTTTGAAATTATTTCGGCGCCGTCACTATGACATAAGTTCCCTACATAACTTCATTTGTGAAGGGCATAGAACCGTCTCCCAAATATATTTTCTTTATCAAGTAAAAGCTTTCCCCTGTGAAAATTCCAAGATGCTAAATAAAAAGAACTCGTAGCCGTAATGAAGTTATGGCTTTCTAGTTACATTTTTATTAGAGCCTTTGATTAAAAATGCAATATTATTATGTTTATCAGTATTTTAAAAATGTTGCAAGCTTTCCGGGTTTTAACAATCTTTGAGTTGTTTTAGTCTAGCCAATTATTTTTTTGGTTTTATTGCACAGACGTAAAATGTGAAAAACTTGGGACGTTTACTGAAAGCACAGATAACGAGTGAGCTTCAAAGACATTCAGTGCAAAATGAAAATCTTCAAAGTGAAAATTTTGTATGTATTTTTTAAAATAAATTACAGAAATGTTAATTCATTCTGTTATTACGAGTACCTGCTAAATATAATATTATGAACTTGACTTGACACGCTGCCCCGTGTCTATAATTAATTTATTTATTCTGAATCAATAGAGTAAGAGCATGCGACGGCCAGACCTTCCTTCGTTTAATAAAGCTGAAACTTTACCTGTTCGTGAACTTTACAGAGGAAGGAAAGACCAGCAACTATGGAGTTTCGATCGAGGTTACGTTAGGAGGTATCCAAACTTTCTTTAAGTATTAGACTTTGAGAGGTGTCTAGCAGTGTCAAAAATTTCCGGCACTGGAAGACGAAATTCCTCCACTTACTGCGAATAAATAATAATGCTATGAAATTGAGCTTTAGTCTTTACTCTTTTTCGAAGGTCAGGTAGACCTTCAAAACTGGATACCTCCTAAAGTAACCGCGACCGAAACTCCGTAGTTGCTGGTCGTTCTTACCTCTGTAAAGGTCGCAAACAAGTAAACTTTCAGCTTGAACGAATGACGAATGAAGGTCTGGCCGTCACGAGCTCTTGGTCCACAATAATTACTGTTATAATAGGTAATTAATAATTATATTTTGGTTTATAATATTATGTAGGACGTTTCCTAATTCAGTGTACCAGGTATGCAAAGATATTCTCTTTTTTAGCCTGCTATTACTTTATTTTACACTACCATAATCTTTTTGCAGCATTCCTCTATTAAAGTCCATGGTCCATTTTTATACTTATGAAAATGCAACCTATATAAAGATAGCGATGAAGTTTAAATTTTAAAGGATTTTAACCCTTTTGTAACTTTATTTTTCTGTTGATTTTAAATGTGACGTATTCTTTTCTTTGGGTTGACTTTAAATAATGTGAAAAAAAAATATATATTAGGAATTATTGCGTCTCGTGTCACAGAATAAATATTAGCTCGTGTATAATAATTGTATCCAGTATATATATGCGTAATGTGTAATTGAGTAAGTAATAAATAAATTTTATTATAAAGAGTAAAAATTGTGTTTTAATGAGATTTTAAGAATTTAGAGTTATTGTAGTAGTCATTGTTAAGTCATTTGGAATTAACACACCATTTTAACACTATTAGTTTATTACGCTGTTATCCAACAATCTCAACTTGACTACCAGTGGAAACTAATTCCATGCGAAGTTTACATACTAACGCTGAACTCAAGTCATATTTGATCGGTTATTATTAGACTAGATTTTGACTTGGCATATTTGTTTTGGGTAATCATAACAGATCCTAACCTAGCAAAGTTAAGGGTGTTTGTTTGATGTTGTAGACATAATAAACGAGACTAGGATAAACATGAAAATCGATGACGACCTTATTAAATTAGTGAAGTATCATAATAATTGAAGAGGTGAGTGGAAGAATGAGTTAAGTAACATTTTTACGTTTTTTTTCATAAATGTAGCTTTTAGGACTTGGAAAATGATTCGCAATAAAAAAAAATTAATTTTACGTATACTTACAAAGTTAGCCAGATGATGAAGCAGATAAGTTACAAGGTTCGTCCAAATGACTATGCAAGAAGTGGGTAACAGCCATAGTGTTGTATTTATACGGGAGATCGCTTGAATATTTTACTTTTTTAAGCAATATGTCGACTTTTTTTTATTCTATTGGTCAAAGGTGGTCAAAGGCATAGATATTATATAGAACGAGCTTTTGCCCGCGGCTTCGCTCGCGTTAAAATGTATTATTAATATTATTATATACAAACTTTGATCCCGTATTTTAACCCCTTGGAGGTAGAATTGATCAAAATTCGTTCTAAGCGGATGCCTACGTCATAACATCTACCTGCATGCCAAATTTCAGCCCGATCCGTCCAGTGGTTTGGGCTGTGCGTTGATAGATCACCATGTCAGTCAGTCACCTTTGAGTTTTATATATTTAGATAGAGATAGATAGAGACACATTATTCAGATAAAAAAGTACTAAGTACAACTGTATTTTTTTAACAAGATTTGAATGAAAAATCCCTTACAGTTTAAAGAGTGGGTATTCCCGGGTAAATATTAGGTATACAGGGTACAATTAAACCTTCCTGTCAAATTTTTTCCAGGGCTTTGGTATCATTAGGAGAGTCCATTAAAGCAACAAAAATTGGGTGTTATTTTTTTATGACATAATATTTTATCCCATTTAAAATCGTTGCAGAACGGTCACTAGCAGCGCGGGGGAATAAGAGGGGCTGACGCGGGGGGGAGGCGCGCGCGCGGGGGCTCGTCACGCGCGGGCGACGCGTCGTGTCGTTTTTTAGGATAACTTTCGGAAGCTTTTTCTCAACACTTTAGTACTGAGTGATAATAAAAAAAAAATACGTGTATTTTAATTTTAAACAAGGATCATTGTATCAAAATTTGGCAGGAAGGTTTAATTGCATATAGACAAACACGATTTCCTTATTTATAATTTTATTAGTAAGGATCAATTCATTTTGTAAAATCAGCTTCATCTTTTTTTTCCCGCCATATTTTACTTGACACTGGCCATGGTAAGAAAGCCGAGCGCCATATTAAGAAAAAAAATCTGGTTGCACTCCGGGAGTGCCGGCAGAAGTGAAAACTTGATTATTAACGTTGTGCATTTTTTTAACCCAGTTTTTATGAAAATCAATTTTTAAAAAAACGTCAATCAAGTTGTTTCGATCAAGTTTCGATCAAGGTTTCGATCAAGGTTTCGATCAAGTTTCGATCAAGTTTCGATCAAGTTTCGATCAAGTTTTGAACAAGTTTCGATCAAGTTTCGATCAAGTTTCGATCAAGTTTCGATCAAGGTTTCGATCAAGGTTTCGATCAAGTTTCGATCAAGTTTCGATCAAGTTTCGATCAAGTTTCGATCAAGGTTTCGATCAAGTTTTCGATCAAGTTTCGATCAAATTTCGATCAAGTTTCGATCAAGTTTCGATCAAGTTTCGATCAAGTTTTGATCAAGTTTCGATCAAGGTTTCGATCAAATTTCGATCAAGTTTCAAATTGAGTTCGAGTTCGAGTTCGAGTTCGACTAAAAAACACTACTCTCCAACCGTCTTACGCGTTTTGTATGGTTTTTCATAATTTCATAATTAAATGGGATAAAATATTACATAAAAAAATAACACCCAATTTTTATTGCTTTAATGGACACTCCTAATGATACCAAAGCCCTGGAAAAAATTTGGCAGGAAGGTTTAATTGCACCCTGTATACCTAATATTTACCCGGAAATACCCACTCTTTAAAGGATTGTGCATTCAAATCTTGTTAAAAAAATACAGTAATTGTACTTAGTACTTTTTTATCTGAATAATGTGTACATTCTATACAGGGTGCAATCAAACCTTCCTGCCAAATTTTGATATATTGATCCTTGTTAAAAATAAAAAAGGTACACATATATTTTTTTTTCTTTTATAGTCACTCAGTACTAAAATGTTGAGAAATAGCTTTTGAAAGTTATCCTAAAAAACACTACAATTAATGGACACGATGCGTCGGCCGCGCGTGACGTGCCCTCGCGCGCGCCTCACCCCGCGTCACCCCCTCTCATTCCCTCTTGCCGCGAGTGACCATTCTGCAACGATTTTAAATGGGATAAAATATGTCATTGAAAAAAAATAACACCCAATTTTTTTTGTAAAATGGACTCTCCTAATGATATCTAAGCCCTGGAAAAAAATTGGCAGGAAGGTTTAATTGCACCCTGTATAACATCTAAGTATGCCTTTGACCACCTTTGACCAATAGAATAAAAAAAAAGTCGACATATTGCTTAAATAAAGTAAAATATTCAAGCGATCTCCCGTAATACAACGCATATAATGGCAAAATAAATTGATCCTTACTAATAAAATTATAAATTAGGAAATCGTGTTTGTCTGTCTATCTTAAATACCTCTTAACACTTAAACGGCTGAACTGAACATTCGATGAAATTTGATATGGAGATTATTACTTTCATCATCTCGTTTTCTATAATTCCTACTAGATGACGCCCGCAACTCAGTTTTGTTCACATTTAGTTTTGGCGGAATTCCTTTTAATCTTTCCCGTCTGTCAAAGTATAATCCAAATTTCTTTTTGGCCTGTCTGTTTGGCCTTGAGTTTCTTGTCTTTTCAATTGGCTTGTTTCATCTCAATAAAAAAAAGTGATTTTAAATGTTTACTTCATGCATGACAGTCTTTACAGATTTTGTTGTATATAAAGGTGTGGAACCGAATTAATTCACATTTTTCTTAATTTGTACTAGAATGGAGAATTTTTTATATTTTTTAACATAATATTAAAAACGGAAGATATTTACATCTCCTGATACAATTAACAAAAGCCATTACTTGATTTGTGATGAGAAATCATAAAAAGTTTTTTCAAAACTTTAAACGCGATTTACTCGAAATTCGAAATGTGTTACTTGTTCGATTCTTCCACTCACGTCTTTAATTATGTTCTATCACTAGGAATTTTTTCTTTCGTGAAAAACAGTTCGCATGAGAAAAGCTCAAAACCCAGTTAAAAATTAACTACTATGCAAGGTTTAACAAAACACGATTAAACATCACAGTGTGTATTTGTCCCTTGAATAGCGTTAATTGTGAAAGTAGCAGCGCGGAATGAGTATTTTTTTACTATTGAAAAATACTGTCAGTCTTAAAAAAGTATTTAACTCCGTCAAAAAATTGAGCTGGTAAAAGGTGGCTCTGTGCGAGTTTCTTACGCTGGTTCTGCTCGACGGGTAGTTCATACGATTGTAGGCCTCACGTTCTAAAAGTGTCAACTTTGTTAACCTATCTGAAATAAATATTTTGATTTTGATCAAGATATGCTGCGGTCAAGTTACAAAGATATAAAATAGTAGATCAAACACATGTGAACCCTGACACGCGTAATGTAGAATACGTGATACGGCGAAAGAAAATCTTTCCCAAGTCAATGATACTATAAAAAGTATAAAATCTGGGGGCACGGTAGTGCTCTTGCCATGTTTATTCAAGGCGATTAACCTATCAAGCCCCATAAGAGCACCGGTGATCGCGACAACAATATAATAACAGTAGATTTCCAAGAATCCGCGATCGAAGGATTAAACGGCGTTGGCCACGTAGACTTGGCTATTTTGTTAAATGTAACGCTAGTAAACTACAATATGGCAGATAAGTAATAATCATTTAACGATTGCGAGCACTTTGCTAATGGATATTGATTGAGACATCGCTGCCCGTTTGTCACGTCATAATTGTGTAATGTGTCGAGCTAGCGAACGGTCGTGCTCCACGTTACACATGCTGCAAATATTAATTAATTAATATTTTCGCGAATCGCGCGGCACATTGCCGCTGCACGTGACCATAGCGCTCGTGGCCAACGAGTTGCTGGCGTTTATCCAGCACGCCATCGACACCATGGACGAGGTCAGCATATCATGCAGATCTGCAAGTCCTCCTTCACCAGTGAGGAGATTTGCCAAGGGAAGCAGCTGCTGTATGAGACGCTCGGCCAGAGCGCGAACATGCAGTCGCGACGAAGAGACGGAACCGAAAGGAGCGTGCAGGACATCATCTCCCTGCTGAAGCAGACGGATCCGGATGAGGTACCGGTTTTTGTGGCTAAACAGCTGCACAAGCTGCCGCCCGTCACGCTGGACCACGTCGACGTCGTCAGCCTACTGAAGGACATCAGGTTCCTGAAGGAAGAGCTGGCCGGAGTCGGGGTAGATTGCAGGCGTCGGAATCTATCATCAGTGACCTACGTAGTGAATTATCACAATTGAAATGTAATAATTCATTATGTAGGTCACCTGACGCCGCATACGCCACCCGACGCCGTTGCGTACAGGCAAGCACGTTTAGCCTGTCAGCATTATCGGACGGGTCAACGAACTCCGCCGCTGCCGCCCCCGCCCGCGCTCCCTTCCCGGTTGCGCCGACGCCGAGTCCACAGGCGACTCAGCAAAAGTACGCGACTGTTGCTGGTCGCCCCGCACCTCCCCCGCGGGCGAACAAAAATGGGGAGAATGCGAGCCGTAAGGCTTCGGAGAGCCGTAAGGCCTCGGAGAGCCGTAAGTCTACGGAGAGCCGCAAGGCTACGAAGAGCCGCAAGGCCAAGTCTTCTCGACCTGGCAAGGACGAGAGCAGGGGGTGCGATGAGGAGGGCTTCATCCTGGTGGAGAGGAGGAAGAAGAAGCCCGCCGCCCGCAACCATCGCGGCACCGCGCCCTATGTACCCGAGCTGCGTCTGCGGAGCGAGATCCCCGCAACGCCCCTGTACATATCTCGCCTACACTGGTCCATGGAGGTCGAAGACGTCGTGGACTACATCAGTAAGAAGATATCCCTCCACTTGAGGGTTGAACGTCTGCAGTCTCGCCACAAGGTCAACTTCAGCTCCTTTGCGGTGAGAGTACCGACGCATCTTCTGTCGACCTTTGAAGCGGAGGAATTCTGGCCGACTGATGTGGTCTACCGAAGGTTTCGGGGGAGACTCCGGAATGAAGCGCGCGTCACGTCGCCGATAACTAAGTGACAAAGTGTAGTTATTAAGTGTATATAATTTAAAAATAAAATTAAAAATAATTAGAGTCATATTCGTGTCTGTTATCAAATGAATATAGTTAGACATTTTAATATTAGAATGGGTGTTTACTAGTGATTACTGGTCTGATCAGAAGAAATTAACCCATCAAGCCCCGTACGAGCACCGGTGGTCGCGACAACAATAGAATACGAAGGATTAAATTGAAACAAAACATCTAAACAAAATCGCACACAAAAAAGTTTTAACGAAAACGAATCTGACCTACACTTG
This sequence comes from Polyommatus iphigenia, assembly GCA_963422495.1. NCBI lineage: Eukaryota > Metazoa > Arthropoda > Insecta > Lepidoptera > Lycaenidae > Polyommatus > Polyommatus iphigenia. The sequence goes on along the minus strand of OY730188.1, from coordinate 27,984,225 downwards.
GCTCCTTTTTTCATGAAAATATTTTTTTGCCAGAATCACGTTTCGGCTCGGCATTCACATACAAATAGAGGCCCCGGCTGATCCAACGTATCCAAAGGATTTATACGTGCGTGAGGGGGAGTCGCTATAAAATCATATTTCTCCCCATTTTCAGGTAAATTACTTTTCACTGCATCGTGAAAAACATTTCTTTTTTTCTTTTTCCTCTGAATCTAAAAATCTTTCGCGATTTTTAGACAAACGCTTCGCAAGTTTTTAAGGTACGTCGACCACACGAGAAGATTAAATATCCATACTATAATATTATAAATGTGCAAGTGTGTCTGTCTGTCTGTTACCTCTTTAGGACCAAGCCGATTTCGCTGAAATTTTGGTATGAAGATAATAATAGGTACATAATATTATGTACTTTGAAAAGGACTTTGAAATGGTACGGTTCCCACGCGATAAACGAATTTTGGCGCAACGATGTTGCGGGCGTCATCTAGTACCTAATCATCTATACATATTATTATAATAAAATCATTGGAAAGTCAATTCTGTACATTTTTTTTTATTAAATAAGGGGTCAAACGAGCAAACGGGTCACCTGATGGTAAGCAACTACCGTCGCCCATGGACACTCGCAACATCATAAGAGCTGCAGGTGAGTTGCCGGCCTTTTAAGAGGGAATACGCTCTTTTCTTGAAGGTTTGCAGGTCGTATAGGTCCGGAAATACTGCTGGTGACAGTTCGTTCCAGAGTTTTACAGTGCGCGGCAGAAAGTTACGCGAAAAACGCACTGTGGAAGACTGCCACTCATCAAGGTGATGAGGATGGTATGTTTTTCGCGTGGGACGATGGCGAAAAGTTGCAGGTGGTATGATTCCGAACAATTCCTCAGAGCACTCCCCGTGATACAACCGATAGAGGATGCAGAGTGAAGCTACATCTCGGCGTAATTCCAAGGGGTCCAAGCTCTTTGAAACACTATAGCAGTCAACAACTCGAGCGGCCCTTCGTTGGATACGATCCAGAGGGAGCAGTTGGTATTTTGGTGCCCCTGCCCAGAGATGAGAACAATATTCCATATGAGGCCGAACCTGCGCCTTGTAGAGTTGTAGGCGTTGGTCCGGAGTGAAGTACTGTCTCGCTCTGTTAAAAACACCAAGCTTCTTCGAGGCTAATTTGGCCTTACCCTCTAGATGATATCGGAACTGGACTTCGCTCGATATGTTGACGCCAAGTATCTCAATGCTAGGGGAGATGGTTAAAGATGTGCCCTCGAAACGAGGATATACGACCATTTTTAGTGGCGAACGCGCAGACTTGTGTCTTGGCGGGGTTGAATTGGACCAAGTTACGTCTACCCCATTCAGAGACCTTCTCCAATGAATTCTCCACCTTAAAGACAAGTTCGTTTCGACTCTCAGTGACATTTTGCCGAGAAATATTGGGGGAGCCGGTATATACAGCATCACCTGTACTGTCATCCGCATAACATTGAATATTTTTGAAAAACAATACTTGGGACGCGACTTCGTCCGCGTTAGCATAGTAGATCATACTATGCTAACGCGGACGAGGTCGTGGGCAATAGCTAGTCTCAATATATAAAAAGAAATAAAAAGTGGAATATGTCAATACATCAAGCAAATCTGTCGAAAAGCTTTTCAGACTTTCTTTTCAGGCAAGGAAAATTTCTTGACTGTCAACCTTCAGTAATTCGAACACAAGAAGATCTCAAATAACTAAACTAACTATGATGAAAAAACTGTTTAAAAATTGACAGTCTACTGTGTGAAACTGTTGTACTATCAGAGAAAATTCATTTGGCCAACTTAATTTGGTTGGGGTATATTAAGCCGAGTTCACAGATCACATTCAACATAGATTTGATATAACCTAATCAAAATATATTGGTCCGCCTATGAATTAATATTTGATGGTACTTACTGCTCATGCTGCTCTTAGCCGGCCCCTAGACGATCAATTATATTGTGCAATATCACGCTTCAATTTTATTGAACAGTTTATTTGACAGTTAGATTGAAGGCGCGTGATGTTCAATATCAACCCTAGACGGTCAATATAATATTACGCAATACGTGATATTGCGCAATAAAATTCCTCGCCAGCTTAGTTCTATAGTAGAGGAGGTGAGCCAGTGCTATTTTTGTAGTCACTCGAGCGTCATGGAGACCTTTGTACATAGTTTTGTACATTAGGTAATGCTGATAAAAAAATAATAAGAGCGTTTTTTTATTTTAGCGGTGGGTTCAGAAACTGCAGCCATTTTAAAGTTTTGAAAAAAATATATTCAGAAAATTGCTTATTTAGGTAAATTATAAATATATTTTTGACAACAAGGACTAAATTATTTAGTTTAGAGCAAAATAAAATATATGCGAAGCAGTTAAGAAAGTATTATGAAGCTTTATTTTTTTATATTTTAAAATGTCCCTACAGGCTTACCTAATCTTTGAATTGTCAGTGCTTTATATGGAAGCTTCTTTGGGTTATACTAAACATCGGGGTATCTTAATCTGACAGATCCGACGACATTTCAATATTAAAAAAAAAAAAAATTACCCACCAAGTGAGAAATCTGATTTCTATACCATGATAACTAGACATAATATGTCGGAAGCCTATGCAAGCTTAATCTGACACGCTCGAGCTACTCCCGAAATCCCCTCTTCCCCTCCCCAACTACTATGAATCCATAATAATTAATGGCTGCGTTTCGTTAGGTATTAAACGACGAACGTTTGAAAGCTCGCAAATAGATTGCTAATTAAGGCAAAGTGAACCTCTACCGGCAATTCGTCGGTGCCCACGCGGAAATTATCTGATTACCAAATCGATGGCAATTGGGCAAGTATTCTAGGTCTTCGGACTGAATTCCGACATTTTCATCAAAAAGTGACCTGATTGATATTTTTTTAGTTGAGTTTTTCTGGTTCTGAAATAGTTCCGGTGCTCGATAGGATTTTATAATAATTGTTTTACCGAATAATTTGTGATGTTAAGATAATATTATAGTCGAAAATTTTTAACTTAAGAAAGGAGGAAGCCTTTTGACAGCAACTGTCAACATTTATTTCATATTATACTTCCGTTCTAAACGTAATATAGTACGGTTACTAATAGTATAATATTATTCGCAATAATTTGTAAGACGTAGGTTACACGTTCGGCGTGTCATTACTCATTCATTAGTCTGGCGTAAGTCTCATAAAAAGTACATAATTTTTTACAGATTGATCAAACAGATTGATAGATCAGATTGATGCGAAAGTGAACGTGTAACCTTCGACATAGTCAGCGGCTACACGGTCAATTTTTCATCAATCTGATCCATCGATCCGGTACGGATTGACGAAAATTTGATCGTGTACGACTCGGATTGATGGATTGATCATATTTTTAATATGAACTTTTTATAACCATCAATATTCCGTCAATCAGATTGATGGATCAGATTGATGAGAATTTGACCGTGTAGCCTGTGACATAAAGAAATGACCAGTCCATCAATCAACTGGTTTGACTTTCAGTTTCCCGTCAATGTTACTAGATTGATGTACTAAATTGATGAGAATCTGAGCGTGTAACCTACAATCTACATCTTACAAATTATCGCGAATTGAAAATATAAGTTTCATTGCGTTGAAGAAAATACAAGATTTTTGTGAGATGTGTAGTATTTTATAATTAATCTCTAGCTCCTAATAATGATAACGATGTCAGCCATGATTGACGTAATCGGGTAAATTGAATTTACACTTACGTGGCAAATAACACGTAACTAAGCAGATTTGTCAGCGTAATTATATAACACATGTAGGTTGAACTTAATTATAATAATTTTCGCTTACCCAATATTATTAAGAATTTCAGTTCATATGATTTTGGCATTAATGTGACTTCAGGGATTTTAAACATTTAAAATGAAATGAAATTAGTAAAAGACGTTTAAGAAGCACTTAAAAGACAGCTATTTTATTTTATACTCAGGCATGAGCCCGATATATTTCGCACACTTACTATCCATACTAATATTATAAATGCGAAAGTATGCCTGTCTGTTACCTCTTCACGCCCAAACCGCTGAACCGATTTTGCTGTGTAGTGTGCGGCTCACCTCCCTGCTATTAGCTATATAAGATAATGTAATTAGTTTTTAAGGCAGGGATCAATCTCAATCCAAAACGATAAACTTGCACACAACCAAAGACCAAGCGTATACGCATCGCAATAAGATTCATTTTAGCTTAGCATAAAACTGTCGTTACTAGGGGCGGATCTTCTCTATTTTTCATGTTTTTTTTTAAATATCTTTGGAAATAAATATTAAGAAACAAAATTGTTCGGTTAAGGATATTTTAATATAGATTTACTAACAATTTATGCAAATAAAATGTATAATTATCCTAGTTAATACTTATATTTCGATGAATTAGATTTTTGTCGGAGGTGAGTTTGTAAATTAATTACAGTCAAAGTATTACGTTTTATAAAAATGTTTATGGTTTAAAGTCTTTCAATATTGTGCTTTATATCTCATATTTTTTACATTTCGTTTATTATATTGGAACTAGGTAAACCGGGAGTCACGGAATAACAAATTGGGGTTTATGCCCGCCTTAAGTCAGTAATTAAACATCTTTCGCGGACAACTCATCTTTCATTTAGTCTCCCAAGCCTGCAACATTGCAGCTGCAGTCTGGTATGCAGAGACTTTAAGTCCCAGGAATAGACTTCATATTTCGGAGAAAGGTACATTTCCCGCACGATAAACGGATTTTGGCGCAAAGGAGTTGCGGGAATGACCACACTTTAGCTTTGTCCATACTGTGCCTTTTTCTGTTCGTCAAAGGCATGCGTTATAGCGCAGTCAACAGCGAACGTGAGGCATGCCCGCGAGGCATGCCCCCCACGCAAAAATGACAGTTGGCGTTGCGTTCTTTGACGCATTCAATTATTGAATGCGCCAAAATGAAAGTTGAATGAAAGAAGATGACGAAAATTGAAGACGAAAGCACATAATATGGACATAGCTTTTCACATTTAAAATATTAGCTAGTATAGATTCAATGACTATATACTAATATTGTACGTTACATTATATAATAGGTATGCTTTAAAAATATAAAATATCTGGTATTGATAACTGTAAAGATAAAAGATAAATAATATGAATGTTTCAGATCTTTTGTTTGTCCAGTTGAAGCGGATTGCGGACTCCAGTGTTTGTTTGTTTGGATTTAATGCAAATTCTTCATTGTTCGCGTTCATAGGTGTATCGGCAATATTCAATCATTGTTTGCGTATTAAAATATTTACTCTTTTATACTTTCACATCAGTCATCGACAGCAAATATTACGTCATACGTGGGCTAGTGGTGTAGAGCGCGGCTCTTGACTCGGAGGTCGTGGGTTCGACTCCCGCGTTGGAAACATGTTATTTCCAAGTTTGGTTAGGACCATGCAAGCTGATTACCTGACTGTCTATATGTCTGACAAGTAAGATGATCCATGCGTCGGATGGGCATGAAGAAAGTCGGTCCTGCGCCTGATCTCTCGCCAGTCGTGTCGGTCTGCCGTCCCACTGGGTTATGAGAGTAAAGGAGTAGAGAGTGCTCTTGTGTACTGCGCACACACTTGGGCACTATAAAATTACTCCTGCGTAGCTGGCCTGGTTTCAATGAAACCGGCCACCGTCACCGAAACCGGTGTGGGAGCTATTATACGTGGTTGAGTGTGACTGATTCAAAAAAATCTCTTCTTGAGACTTTCAGTCTTTTTCATAATTATTTTATTAACCGATTTCCAAAGAGGAGGAAGTTTCTCAATTTGACGGTATATTATTATGTTATCGAACGAAGAAGTGACATCGTTTTTAGTAGATAAAAAAAGACAGGTTGCACTCCGGGAGTGCCGGCAGAAGTGAAAACTTGATTATTAACGTTGTGCATTTTTTTTACCCCATTTTTTATGAAAATCAATTATTAAAAAATCGATTTTTTTAATTAATTGAAACCCTTACAATCGATTAAATTTTTAACCCATTTTTTATGAAAATCGATTTAAAAAAAAGACGGGTTGCACTCCGGGAGTGCCGGCAGAAGTGAAAACTTGATTATTAACGTTGTGCATTTTTTTTAACCCATTTTTTATGAAAATCGATTATTAAAAAATCGATTTTTTTAATTAATCGAAACCCTTACAATCGATTAAATTTTGAACCCAGTTTTTATGAAAATCGATTTAAAAAAAATCATTTTTTTTAATTTATCGAAACCCTTACAATCAATTCGAGTTCGAGTTCGAGTTCGACACAAAACACTACTCTCCAACCGTCTTACGGGTTTTCCAAGGTTTTTCGATCAGCACGAGAATCTGACGCGAGTTTCACAGTTTTTACCCATCCCACAAAAGTGTTCAACGCCGCTAAAGAAGTTTTCACTTCAAAAAGTGAGTAATAATTAAATAAATATGGTTAATTTGTTATATATGATTTATAATATACTAGCTGCTACCCGTGACATTGTCTGCGTGAAGGCTCTACACTCTACAGCACCAAGAGTAAGGGCCGGGACACAAAAACACGACGCGACATCGTTTCACGATGAGACGTGGTGTCGTGGGAACCCACGACGTCGCATCGTAAAAAACTATGACTCGACATCGCATCGTGATACGACGCCGCGTCGTGGTACGACACGACGTCGTATCGTGTTTTTGTGTCCGGCCGGCTCTAATATTAGTGATAGCGTGTAGCCGATAATAATATGTTGCCCTGATTTCTTAATTCTTAATAATTTTCGTGCAAAATTTTAAGTAATCCATGCAGTACTTTTTGAGTTTAGTCCGGACATACATACAGACAAACAGATAAAAATTCTAAAAACTATATTTTTGGCTTCGATATCAATAATTGTAGATCACGCCTCGAGTATTCTTTTAAAAAAATATTCAATGTACAGTTTTGACTTTCCTACGATTTTAATAGACAAGGTGTAACAAAACTAATTGATAATATAGGAGAAGGTGGTAATGTGGCCCCCCACTTTGTTTATCAAGCTTTATTAAAAAAATACAGGAGTCAGAAACCTAAAAAATACATTATGGGACTTCTCATTCATTTGTTTAAACATATCTTAATAGGGAATAAATAAAACTCGTACAGGATTATCTAAAAAAATATTTATTCTTGACTAATCACATTTGATATCTTGAGATCAAGTGATGGTAATGTGGCCCCCTGGGGGGGTCACATTAAATGTATTGCAGAAGTGAAATTTAACGGCAAAAATCACAAATGTAATAGCCACCTTCAGAACCTATACAGGTTACATAAGCCCATAAGTCACAACTTTGACACTGTACCTATGGCTTTCCAGCTCTGTCATTGGAACAAATTGTGTCGCAGAACATACATGGCACGTCCGCGTTTTCAGGAACCATATTTGTATACGAGTCGTCATAATCGGTATTTACGGCGTCTTCGTCACTTTCAGAGCTACTGCTGGATATTGTAGTGTCTCTCTGGCGTCAAACGGCATTCCTACCAAAGCCTTCTCCATAGTGGTTATGTCTTCCACGTCATGAAACTCTCTTACATGTAATGTGACCCCCGGGGCCACATTACGACCAATGTGAGGGGGCCAAATTACAAGTATTGCTAACATATAAACAAACGTTCCAAAAATATTTATTAAATGTCTAATTTTATATTTACCTTTTAAATTCCGTAGGAGAAGAGTTTGATGTATCCGTTGTTCGAACCCAAAAGCCAAATCTTTCTATTTTTTAACAACTATCGAAACAAAATCACACACACTTAAAAGTTTCGCCGGTCGCAAGTTTGAACTCGATCAAATGACAATCGAACGTGACAGCCTCTGTTGGATTTGTGAGGCACTAAATTAGCAGCATGCCGCGATTATCCCGTTGCACCAAAATTATATTAGATAGCGTTGTTAAAATATTGAAGGGGGCCAATATATATGCAGGGGCCACATTATCACCTTTTCCCAATTATACTTTATGGTGAGTATGACGTGTCTCTTATATAGAGATCACTGTGAAAGTAGCAACTCTGAAAAAGTATCTTTTTTTCACCTTTGTATGGCAAAATTGCCCATAAACTAGGCATTTGCATCCATTGTGGATGACTTATACAGTATTTTCAAAGCTAAGGAACCACCCTTCAAAATATACTGGAGCCTGGGACAAGATTTTAAATGTCCGTTTGGTTGCCCAAGCGCATACGGCATTCTCACTACATAGGTAGTCAGCCTAGTCGACCAGAGGATAGAACTAGTCTATACGTCTGGGACCAACCATGTGCGGGTTTCCTCACGATGTTTTCCTTCACCGTACGAGCGTCCGTATTGTGTACTTGAGATCAGAAAACGTCTCATTGGTATACGTCACCACCCGGGATCGAACATGCACCCTCTGCGAGTGCGAATCAAACTTCAAAGGTCTATCCATTAGGCCACCCGCCACAGACGCTCTTGCCCATACAAATCACAAAAAATTGCTCTTTCAGCGCTGTACTTTCAGGGGAAACTCTATATAGGGGACCTGTACACTCCCTAAAGTATTATCACTTACTTTTGTTACACCTATATGAGTAGATGTTATCATGAAAACATTGTTTATGTTGCAATATGTGAATATGTCATGCTATGAATGACGTATCATGCCAATAAAATCTAGATGTTTCGCCATACAATATGATACTGTTTGATATAGTAGCTAGTATAAATTACTCGGTTCACATAATACTGTACCAAATTCCTGGTGAATATACTAAATAACTAGGCTGAAATTAATGGCAGATAACGTTTGAAGACGTCAGACAACGTGTCAGTATTAAAGATTTAAGCCTCTACGGTCAATTTCCCCGTTTTAAATTTTCTATTTTTGTTTATTATGCTCATGATATCAGCTTCCAAAGTAAAACCAATTTATTAAAATTCAAGCATACAATATTCAGCATCTAATTAGTAATTTACAAATTACTTTTATTTGAAACACACGCCAATAGATCGACAATATCATAAACTACATATTGCCCGTTTAATTTTTTTAGTACAATTTTGAACTGAGATAAGTAGGGTAAAATAGGGTTTTGGTGCGATCTCATGGTATGGCCAAGGTCGTTTGCTCGGGGGACGGCCTTATGGGAGCGTAGAAAGCAAAATGTCAGCTTGGAGCGCGGCGACCGAATTAAGAAAACAATCTAACACCCACCACTTCGACCAGCACAGCGGTGCGGTGTTTCAGTGCTTCGTATAATATTACTAAGGCTTCTTACAGACGAACGGCACGTGTCGGCGGCACGTGTCGGCGGCACGTGTCGGCGGCAGCCGGCGGCAGTCGGCGGCAGTCGACGGCAGCCGACGGCAGCCTTTGACAGTTTATGACGCTTGCAGGGGGCCTACCACGACCTTTCCTAAAACTATTATGTTTCCAGAACACTTTGTTGTAAGCAAGTTGTAAGATTACAACAACATTACCGTACTCACTTTTTAAATATAATTTTACTAAAAAACAGTAAAAAATGCAAAATGTGCCAATGTTAAATCCGCTGTGAAATATCAACTTTTTTGTTAGTAGAGGTGGTGGTAGGCCCCCAGTTGTGACTTACCCCCGCAAGGTAAGCGTCCACAGGTCGGTATCGTACGCAACGGACATCTCGCATCAAACGGATATTTTTTCACAGTACGTCCGCTGAATCGGCAGTGTACGGATTACTGTTTAGCCTAGTAAATGAATGCTCAAAATGGGGGTATGGATGGAAAAGTCGAAAGCAGAAATTTTGACTTAGGAAAGTTGTTAAACATACTAGCTAGTCGGTAATCCGTACGCTGCCGATACAGTGAGACGTACTGTAAAAAAATATCCGTCTGATGCGAAACGTCCGTTGCGTACTATACCGACCTGTGCACGCTTATCTTAACGCGTTACGTCACAACTGCAAGCGTTATAAACTGTCGACGGCTGCCGTCAACTGCCGACGACTGCCACCGATACGTGCCGCCGACTGTCGCCGACACGTGCCGTCGTCTGCCGTCGACTGCCGCCGACGCGTGCCGCCGACACGTGCCGTTTGTATGTAAGCGCTATAAGGCTTCTTACAGACGAACGGCACGTGTCGGCGGTACGTGTCGGCGGCAGTCGACGGCAGTCGGCGGCACGTGTCGGCGGCAGTTGACGGCAGACGACGGCACGTGTCGGCGGCAGTCGGCAGCAGTCGACGGCAGCCGACAGCAGCCGTTGACAGTTTATGACGCTTGCAGGGGGCCTACCACGACCTCTCCTATTACGATCATGTTTCCAGAACACTTTGTTGTAAGATTACAACAACATTACCATTTTCGGCCATTCTGCTACAGACGGCCCTTAACGAGAATTTTTTAAATGCGGCATTAGTTACATTTTTCAATTGGAATATACGTAAGAAGATGTGTATTTACTAACTAAATAACTTTTATCGGTTAAAAATGGAATTCTAATAAGTTAGAGCGTTTTTAAGCAATATCATTCAAGGGACGCGATGTTTTTTCCCATATTTTAAATTAAAATAGCATATTCTCTAAATTAATGTTTAGTTGTAGTATAGTTGTACAGTAATACGTCGAAATCTTTTGTGTAAATTACACTATTCAATCGTTTGTAGTGATTTAGACGATTAATTTTGTCAGGCCAATAAACAACTGAAAATTTAAAAAAAAACTACAATTTGGTACAGTTTTATTACAAACTTACTAGTATAATTATATATTCCATATTGAAAATTTTAAAATTTGTTGGAGAATTACGATTTAATTCACCTTTAAGAGATTTGAGAATTTTGATGTTGCGCCCGCGATCGTAGAAATGGTTTATAATTTCTAGTACTTATTACTATAATTACTTTTATCTAGTAACATAGTTTCTTTGTTTTATGCTATTTTTAAATATGGGCAAGTTATTTTGTAAAAGTTTCACAATAGCCAGTATTCACATATGAACTCATCACAGTTCTTAACCCGTGAGAAGGCGCGCCTTATTTTATTACACAGACAGGCGCGCGCGAGCAAATAGCTCACGCTACTTTAAATACTTATTAATCTAGTGTTGCAGTAGTTATTGGCTTATAATTGATGTAAATTAATAAAACAAGGTTTAATCAACAAGAAATTAAGACTTTTAATTGAACATTTAAAACAAAAATCAACATCTTAGGCAAATTACAAAACAACTTTATAATACTTTCTTATTTTTATCAGTCTGCATAAAAATCACATTAAAAAATCTTACATAAAATATACTTAAAAAATTTACTCTTCCATAAGATGTCCACGGGTGTGACTATCAAAACATATTGTACACATTTATGTTACATGTTCCGTACAGAGTAATTGCTTGCACAAAGTGCATGCTTTTTTCGAGCGTCCATTCTTACGCCTGGGACATAATATAGAACAAAATCCGTTTGACGTAGGCTGTGCAATGGGTTCAGGAGTTGGAACAAAACGTTTCATAAGGAACTTGAGATCGAATGATTTGTTTGTCATGTAAATCATGTTAAATATGTGGTTTTACAAGCTGGAGCGCTGATCGTTCATTTTATTTCTGTATTGAAGCTGAAATTAAAAAAAATGTTATGTACATATCACTTCAGAACATTTACTTATTATTTAAACATTATAATACATATCAATAACGCAGTACGTAAGAAAATACAATAATAATGTATTTTATTCGAAAAATAAATACTTACACGGATGGGCGCGCGATGAGCAAATTGCCGCACGATGGTACGTGGTCACCAAAAACGCCTCGCTAAAAGGTCGCAACGGAACTGACCAACACGAGACTTGTGACAGGGGGGAGAGGATGAATAGTTAGGAAGGTACCTAGACACTTAGAACGTTATGGCGTTGGTATCACTAAAAATTGCTCATAGCGCGCCTTCTCACGGGTTAATGGAGGGTCAAATTGGTTGCACCCACGATGGCACTTCAGCCTGTTTTATGGCCCTTCATACATTTGATGAAGGTTTTCATATATAAATCATTGTTAAACTAGTCAAAATGTATCCCTTCGAGGGATATTTTATTAATAAATATGCTTCATTTTGCCTGTAGGAAGCTTTAAGTGTGTCAAACTGTTGCACCTCGCTAATGGAATCACCCCGTACTCACTTTTTAAATATAATTTTACTAAAAAACAGTAAAAAATGCAAAACAATGTTAAATCCGCTGTGAAATATCGATTTTCTTAAGATCGCTAGCTTGACGTTAAAGTAATAAATTCTTATCTGTCAAACGATGTCGGCTAGTAGAGGTGGTGGTAGGCCCCCAGTTGTGACGTACCCCCGCAAGGTAAGCATCCACAGGTCGGTATCGTACGCAACGGACATCTCGCATCAAACGGATATTTTTTTCACAGTACGTCCGCTGAATCGGCAGTGTACGGATTACTGTTTAGCCTAGTAAATGAATGCTCAAAAGGGGGGTATGGATGGAAAAGTCGAAAGCAGAAATTTTGACTTAGGAACTTTGTTTGGACTAATTTGAAGCTACTAATACTAATACTAGCTAGTCGGTAATCCGTACGCTGCCGATACAGTGAGACGTACTGTAAAAAAAATATCCGTCTGATGCGAAACGTCCGTTGCGTACTATACCGACCTGTGGACGCTTACCTTTACGCGTTACGTTACAACTGCAAGCGTTATAAACTGTCGACGGCTGCCGCCAACTGCGCCGACTGCCGCCGACACGTGCCGCCGACTGCCGTCGACTGCCGCCGACACGTGCCGTCGTCTGCCGTCGACTGCCGCCGCCGCGTGCCGCCGACACGTGCCGTTCGTCTGTAAGCGCTCTAAGTCTAGACGTATGCCAATTATAATTGCAGTAGTTGATAAAAATGCTACACAATAGCTATATATACCGCCGCAGTCCCCGAGTGCTACACGTAATATTATTAATGCGAAAGTGTGTCTGTCTGTCTGTTACCTCTTCACGGCCAAACCGCTGAACCGATTTTGCTGAAATTTTGGATGGATATACTTTGAGTCCCGGGAATGGACAAAGGAAACTTTATCCCGGAAAAATGGACGTGTCCCGCGCGATAAACGCAACAAACAACGATAAAAATTTGGCGCAACTGAGTTGCGGACGTCATCTAGACGTACTCTAATAAAACATGATTCATTCCGAATAAGCCAAGTATAAAAGCAATATAACCATTGCAAGAGAAAGCGTTTAATGAAAGGATTATACTCTAAACCGTGATCGCTGTTAAGTTTTTCAGTATATTGGTTTAGTTTTCTCGGATAGGACACGAGAATCCAATATCATTTAATATTTTTAAATGATATTTTAGAAAGAAATAGACTGAGAACTGGAAGTAATATCCTTTACTATTATGTGTAAAATAATTATTATGACCACACAGTATACACATAATTATTAATTTTGGTCTTCGGAGGAGGATAGATATTAAGTTATATAATATTGGTAGATTGTTCGTCAAATAATAACACGTCGTGTTTAATAATATTATTATACACGTTGTAAAAAAAATAAGTGTTAATATTTTAGGGAGCGTAATGTGTATAAGTACAGGAATACCTCGCTTTAAGCGAATCATCCGTTCCAATCCGGTTCCGGTTAACCGGTTTCCGGTTTAAAATCTCTTCCGAACAACATTGACAAATTTGACAGATAAGTGAAACAAAAGATACGAAATGCCATTTACATAAAAAAGACAGACTTAATAAAAGACGACCCAATTGGGTCGTATTTGAAGCTTCACAACGCGCGCGGTAGTAACCTGGTTTGAGTTTTTTATATAATATAATATCATTGGTTCCAATCAAATTCGCGCTAAGCGAAATACGCGTTTAACGAGGTCAATGAAATGATAAGCAAAATATAAGGGAGAAGCACTAATACCAGACACTTTAAGGAAATATGATACATTTGAATGTTACAAAATATATATTTATGAAAATAAAGGATTGATAACTCCTTCCATGTCTTCAGTTACTCTTACAAAATAAAACTATTATAATTATTCTCTGACAAATCAATAAAAAAATATATTAGGTATTGGTCTTTTTGTAAACCTAGTCATTAGAGCTAAAAGATGACATCACAAAAAAAGAACATCACTAATAGTAGACACCAATATGAACTAATAGTTGACATAGAACATTAAATTACATTTTACATTTTTCATAATATTAGGTCTTTATTTGCCGTTTTTGAAAAGATTTCATTTACTTCATCACAACAACTACATGCATCAGAAATATTATCCACGTTATCTCCAGATTCTATCCATTCTTCTTCCATGCTGTAACTATTTTTCCTTTTATTTTTATTTTGTCATATTTTTTTCCTAGCAAATTTATTTTTAGTCTTAATCTCTATGCTTCTCTTGCCTCTTCTTTTTTCTTCTTTTTTTTCTCAGCTCTCCTTTTTCTTCTTTTTACTGCTAAAAAACTAAAGCAATCGATTTTTAGATCAGTACAAGGTCTAATATTAGACACCATGTCCATTTTTAGGTACAGTAGTTCTAGGTTGTTAGTTTGTTAATAGAATTATATTTTCAGAGAATAGTGATGATATTTGCAGTAGAATAAACTACAAAATAACTGTAGTATGTATTGCAAAACTAAAAGATGAGATCCCCCAACTAGCAAAAAGTGCTCTTATAATTATCTCAAGACAATTTATTTTTTACGCTTATAATACACTAAATCCTATCTCCAAGACCGAAAAAGGGCCCTTTTTATTAGACTATTTGCTTTTATACCATGTTAATAGAATACTTGGTCAATCCGATTTACATTTGTAATGACCAAATCAAAAACTAGTGTGTTATAAAACTGAATCGGACTATAACAAACTTAGGCAAGCGAGTGATAAAACTAAATGAGAATATTTTGCACTTGTCAAGTGGAACGAGATTAAAATTTAGATACATTTCAAAGGTTACATGTATTATTAATTAATAATATTTTTGGTTTCTTTTGTATTGTCGATAGTTGCTTTACATTAAGTGTGTTCGTAGGAGAACGGGAATTTATTGTAAAGAATATTAGGGTATAGAATAAATTTTTAATGCGCCTCGCTAATTCGAGATATTTACAATAAATATTTATTAAATTATTCAGAATCAATTGCATTATCAGCCATATTGTTTCTACTATCATTTTGAAGAGTGTTATAAGTATATTATCAGAAAAACTAGTTCTATAGGGACTTACTCAAGTATCTTACAAAACAGTCTCCCGCCATGTTGCGAATTAGCGATTGATTAGGGTTCTGCAGTAAATATCTACCAAAAAACCCATGTCTCTGTATTGTAATTAAAATATGCAAATCAAGTACTAAAATATCTATACCTATTATAAAACAAAGTCGCTTTTTTCCCTCATGTCCTTTTGTTCCCTTTAATCTTTAAAACTACGCAACGGATTTTGATTATTCTTTTAGTGTTAGATAGCCCATTTATATAGGAAGGCTATAAGTTATATTTTATCACGCTAAGACTAATAGGAGCAAAGAAATAGAGGAAAACGTGGGAAAAAAAGGAAAATTATTTGAAAGGGCTAACTTGAACGCGCTAATCTCAGAAGTACTGGTCCGATTTGAAAATTTCTTTCAGTGTTAGATAGATTTATTGAGAAAGACTAAATTTTATCACGCTAAGACTAATTAGAAGAATATTGATAAAACAGGGGAAATTATATGAAAGGGCTTATCTCGCGAACTACTGGAGCTATTTTTATGTTATTTGGCACAGATAAGAAGTAGACCATGTAAAAGATCATAGGCTATCGATTTTAATAATTAGTTCAGTGGCTATATATTTAATACCCGTGCGACGCCGGGGCGGGTCGCTAGTAAGGAATAAAATATAAGTATATAAGTAAATATAAGTATTGTTTATAGTTCTTTCACAGTTGTCACTGATATTATAATTTTGTACAGAACCCTCATCACTTCGAACGATATTGTGCTTGCTAGATCCACTTGTCAGATGAGAACTCCTGATTTGACAAGTGGATCTAGCAAGCACAATTGAAGATTAAATAACCTTATAAGAGTTTTGGTGGAGACGATTAAAGATAAATTGTACTAATAATACTCTCGCATAATGCTCTTACCAATACAGCTGATGGAACTTATAAAGGCCAAAATAACTAGAGTAAGTACTCTTAAGTCTAGTAACTCTTTTTCGACATGTATAACTGTCATCTTATAAGCTACTACAAGAGCTTATTATAGGAGTAACTGTACTTCAGTATGTTTACTAATAAGGGTTAGAATTTTCATACTCATAAAGGCTTATAAGTGTAATTGTAAGAATAAACTGACTTGAGCATAAAATGCATTTTTCAAAACTATTAATAGTGCAAACAGCATATGTCAAAACTACTATAAGTGATCTGTAAGTGCAGTACTCTTATAACGTACGTAGATTGAGAGAAATTTGCTAGTTGGGCCATGCCATCTATTAGGTTTTTTACATTTTCAAGAACTAATAGTAGACACCCTTTATATTCTTAGGAAAAATGGATGAAAAATTATAAATAAACATCAATTAGTGTATATGTTACGGTAAAAGCTCGAACTTAGGTAAATCTTAAGTTTTAAGTGTCAATCTTAGGATTTACCGACACGAGTTGGTAAATGTAAGTATTTCTAATAAAAGGACGATTTTTTCGAATATTTGCCATTAAAATTCGGTATATGCTAGGTTTTACTACTGTCAACTGGTAAATGTTGGTTTTAGGAATAAAACACTATAATAAGATATTATAATTCAATCAGTATTCTTATATTTGGTTTAAAAAAAAGTAAAAAGGCAATCAAAATATGTGATTAATTAGTAGGTAAGGTATCTCGTAACAAAATATTTCACATGATGGAAAGCAACTTCCGGTGTCCATGGACACTCGCAACTTCAGAAGAGCTGCAGGTCTGTTGGCCTTTAAGAGGAAATAGGGTAATAGGGGTAGGGGAGGGTAGGGAAGGGAATAGGGTAGGGGGATTGGGCCTCCGGTAAACTCACTCACTCGGCGAAACAGCGCAACTGTTTCACGCCGTTTTTCTGTGAGTCCGTGGTATTTCTCTGGTCGAGCCGGCCCTTTCGTGCCAAAGCATGGCTCTCCCACGGTTAATATCACTTTAATTATTTATAATAATATTAAAATAAATATTTAATGTCT
Source organism: Polyommatus iphigenia (assembly GCA_963422495.1). Taxonomy (NCBI): domain Eukaryota; kingdom Metazoa; phylum Arthropoda; class Insecta; order Lepidoptera; family Lycaenidae; genus Polyommatus; species Polyommatus iphigenia. Next base: position 27,966,991 of record OY730188.1, on the reverse strand, counting down.
TTGCTCTATAACAGTACGGAACCCTTCGTGCGCTAGTCCGTCTCTCACTTGGCCGTTTTTTTTTTCAACATATACCATGCCATTACTGTAAATCCTAAGATTTACCAACTATATGGTAGCAAAAGTTCGTATCGCAAACCTTTTTGGACATTTACCATTATGGATTGGTAGGTCTTAGGTTTTACTAGAAAATCTTAGGATTTACTGCAATTCGAGCTTTTACCATTAATCCAATGAAATCAATAGAAATTACACAAAATCAAATAAAATATGTATTCAAAACTTACGTGCAAAATTTCGCCTTCCTTTACCTATTTGACGAGAAATTGCCGAGCGCGTGTTGACGCGGTCACATTATTTACGAAAACTGATCCCATTTTAAAATTTTGTTCCCGAAGGCGTCCCTAATATATTTTTGACGTGACAACGTCTTATAATTCGATATGGGCTGCGCGCACAAAAAAACATGACGCAAAATGCGGCGATACCTCGCTCTGAGGCATTCCATTTGAGTTGTTTAGCAGAAATGTACAGTCGGGGAAATGAGTTGTTTAGCAGAAATATACAGTCGGGGAAATGAGTTGTTTAGCAGAAATGTACAGTCGGGGAAATGAGTTGTTTAGCAGAAATATACAGTCGGGGAAAATTGTGCTAGGCAGAAATGTACAGTCGGGGAAATGAGTTGTTTAGCAGAAATGTACAGTCGGGGAAAATTGTGCTAAGCAGAAATGTACAGTCGGGGAAATGAGTTATTTAGCAGAAATGTACAGTCGGGGAAAATTGTGCTAAACAGAAATGTACAGTCGGGGAAATGAGTTGTTTAGCAGAAATGTACAGTCGGGGAAAATTGTGCTAAGCAGAAATGTACAGTCGGGGAAATGAGTTGTTTAGCAGAAATGTACAGTCGGGAAAATGAGTTGTTTAGCAGAAATGTACAGTCGGGGAAAATTGTGCTAAGCAGAAATGTACAGTCGGGGAAATGAGTTTTGACGTGACAACGTCTTATAATTCGATGGAGCCAGCTGCACGCACGAAAAAACATGACTCATGCGGCGTTACCTCGCTCTGAGGCGTTCCATTTAAGGCTTGAAGTGCAAGCGAGAGCGCGGAACGAGCGACAAAGAGGCACGTTGTCACGTTCAACTATCGTCAGTAAACCGACTTTACAGACAACCGTTTTTATTTCTTTTTGAGTGGATTTAAAGTAAAATTTTTTCGAAGCAATTAACACCGTTTTCTATGGATAACCGCAGATAATATATTTGGTATCACTCTCCGAACTTTCCAACATCTCTAGACTAGTATTTATTTTTGAAAGTGCCTCTTGGATTACACTTGATGATAACTTTTTGGCGGCTGCCAGCGTCCACGAGCGGCCACGACTTCTCAAGCGATACTATGTATTACAATAATGAAGATAAAGTTTAAAATCATATGACACTGAAAGTCGCCTCGCCGCTGCCATTCCGGTGTAGCGCGGCCCTTACTGTACTGGTTGAATGCAGTCATGCCATACGCGCTATAAGTGCTATAACCAATCAATGCGTTCGCGTAAAGCGAGGTCATTTAGCGCGAATTTTAAAAACCGCGTTATAACGAAATCGCGCAAAGTGAGGTCGCATAAAGCGAGGTATTCCTGTATTATGTTTCTTGTAGAGAGTTCACTGTGAAAGTAACAGCGCTGAAAGAGCAATTTTTTATGTGATTTGTGTGGCAAAGACCACGAGCGTCATGAATTTTCCCATACAAAAGTAATAATTACAAAAAGGTTACTTTTTCAGCGTTGATACACACCCGAAAGAATTAGATCACTTAGTTTTGTTGTCATAAATGGCGGTTTACAACATGGCAATGCCCGTTTACATCACAGTAGCAATCCGGCGCTGAATTGGAATACTGTAAGCCGGCTTTTTTTCTAAAATCCAGAAAGTTGGTAGGTTGCTTATAATACTATTATTGATTGCGTTTATACCAGCCCATTATTATCATTATAATTTATATGGCTTAGGTTAGTTTAAAAGTGTTATATAGGTCATGTTAAACCTTTTTTGTTTCACGGTGGGAAATGAATTACGCATTCCGGGCAACCCGAGGGAAAGGCCGCCGGGATAATATGTGTCTCCAGGTGCTGCGGTAAGGAGGAGCACCCGGGCTTACCCACTAAAACCCACCGGTGCCTCCTTCCTACGCTACGAGTACCCTGCTGGGCCACCGGACCCGCCTACGGGGGCGATATCTGCGGCAGAAGTCATTTTAAACCTAACATAACCTAACCTATCTTAAAAACCACTAGATGTAGTAAAGTTTTATTATAAGTTAAAGTAAGTGTAAGGGAGATCGCACACGTCACACTTTTTGTGTGATCGAGTCTGCGGCTTACATACAAACTGCATGGCGCGCGCCATCAGATTGTATGTACGCCGCAGACTCGATCACACAAAAAGTGTGACGTCTGCGATCTCCCTAAGTACTCACATACGGTTTTGCTCCATCGAGCAATCACGTAGAGTAAAAACCAATGCTCGGGCTTTCGTCCACACATTTAGCATTGCTCGATAGTTTTGCTCCAGTTCGAAGGAAATTAGGCTCTACGAATAATAAAAACTAGTGTCAAAAAATTTGTCAAGCCGGCTCGATTCGAGCCTTCAAACTGGCTCGATGCGAGTCTTCGAGCTGTGAGTTTTGCGGTCCACACAGTGGTTTTTGCTCGATTTCGAGTAAAACTATCGAGCAAAACTGTATGTGAGTACTTAGCATAGTAGTAGCTTATCTTAGTATGGTATTAAAAATGCTATGGGACCGTATTGTCACTTTTTAGTCCTTTTTTTCTATAAGCCACAATAATGTATAGCCAGGATACTAAAATTTTTGATGACATCTCATATTGACGTGATAACGTCTTATAATTCGATATGGGGTGCGCGCCCGAAAAACATGACAGTTCATGCGGCGTTGCCTTGCTGACAGCTGCTCTGAGGCGTTCCATTTATCCTCTCAGCAACCGTACTCAACCCACCTGGGCCGCACTCTTTGTTTCGATTATATTACGTATTTCGATGGCTTAGAGAATACTTTTGTATGAAGAAGTTTGGTTAGTTATGACCTTTGATACATTGACATTACTCTGAATGAAAAATAAATAAACAATCTGTGAGCTATTAGTATTATTTCGGCTATTTATAATTGTGCTCTATTTCCTACGTGTCAAGGTATGACTTGTGCTTTGTTCGAAGATTTTACTGGATTTCGTCTTTGTTCGAATGTATGTAGCGTTTTGTTTTACTCATTATAAATATTTTAAGACAATCATTTGAAAGAAATACATCGAAATAACTTAAGGTTACAGTCGAAAAAGTTTGTTTCTATTTACAGAGTTTCGGAAGCGAGGGTTAAGGGGTCAAGGATAGTTGAACGTGACAACGTCATACGTTGTCACGTTCAACTATCGTTAGTAAACCGACTTTACAGTCAACCGATTTTTAATTACTCAATGGATACCTTTTTGTGTAGTAAATAATGTTTAGTTTTGTATGGCTAATTAATTAAAAAAACAGTTGTCTGTAAAGTCGGTTTACTGACGATAGTTGAACGTGACAACGTGCCTCTTTGTCGCTCGTTCCGCGCTCTCGCTTGCACTTCAAGCCTTAAATGGAACGCCTCAAAGCGAGGTAGCGCCGCATGAGTCATGTTAATTTACAGCACACAATTAATTATAAGACGTTGTCACGTCAAAACTCATTTCCCCGACTGTACATTTCTGCTAAACAACTCATTTCCCCGACTGTACATTTCTGCTTAGCACAATTTTCCCCGAATGTACATTTCTGCTAAACAACTCATTTCCCCGACTGTACATTTCTGCTAAACAACTCATTTCCCCGACTGTACATTTCTGCTAAACAACTCATTTTCCCGACTGTACATTTCTGCTAAACAACTCATTTCCCCGACTGTACATTTCTGCTAAACAACTCATTTCCCCGACTGTACATTTCTGCTAAACAACTAATTTCCCCGACTGTACATTTCTGCTAAACAACTCATTTCCCCGACTGTACATTTCTGCTAAGCACAATTTTCCCCGACTGTACATTTCTGCTAAACAACTCATTTCCCCGACTGTACATTTCTGCTAAACAACTCATTTCCCCGACTGTACATTTCTGCTAAGCAACTCATTTCCCCGACTGTACATTTCTGCTAAACAACTCATTTCCCCGACTGTACATTTCTGCTTAGCACAATTTTCCCCGACTGTACATTTCTGCTAAACAACTCATTTCCCCGACTGTACATTTCTGCTTAGCACAATTTTCCCCGACTGTACATTTCTGCTAAACAACTCATTTCCCCGACTGTACATTTCTGCCTAGCACAATTTTCCCTGACTGTACATTTCTGCTAAACAACTTATTTCCCCGACTGTACATTTCTGCTTAGCACAATTTTCCCTGACTGTACATTCCTGCTAACCAACTCATTTCCCCGACTGTACATTTCTGCTAAACAACTCATTTCCCCGATTGTACATTTCTGCTAAACAACTAATTTCCCCGACTGTACATTTCTGCTTAGCACAATTTTCCCCGACTGTACATTTCTGCTAAACAACTCATTTCCCCGACTGTACATTTCTGCTAAACAACTCATTTCCCCGACTGTACATTTCTGCTAAACAACTCATTTTCCCGACTGCACATTTCTGCTTAGCACAATTTTCCCCGACTGTACATTTCTGCTAAACAACTCAAATGGAACGCCTCAGAGCGAGGTAACGCCGCATATTGCGTCATGTTTTTTCGTGCTCGCAGCCCATATCGAATTATAAGACGTTGTCACGTCAAAATATGTAAAGCCTCAGTCATAGAATTTACTTGTGGAATGACAACCCTTAAGTCATTTGTCTAATAATGGATATTTAATAGCGTTCTTCATAAAATGTATGTGTTTCAGTTTATATAGGCTACTAGATGTCCCGGTGAACTTCGTGTCACTTATTAACCTTCTCTGGAGTTCCACGATCATTTTAAGACTAAAATTAGCCAAATCAGTCTAGCCGTTATCGAGTTATAGCGTTACTAACACAATAGGCTATATTTTGACCTACTTTTTTCATGCTAATCGCTTTCTAATCATTTATTTTCACCAAAAAAACTAATATTTTAAGCAGTAGAAACCCATAAAAATGTTGATTGAAAAATACGCCTTGTAAATGGCGCCGAAAACACTGTCCGCCATAGCACCGAATACATATTAGTTGGCCATAGTGTGAGTGTGACGTCATGTTTTTTGTATTTTATACTTTCTTTATTGAAAAATGTTTTATATGCTAAACGAGTCTAACAGTGGCAAAAAATTAGAAAGAAATTTAGAAATCATATTTTGTAATGTTGAAAACTTTTGGAGAAAAGTTTTGGCCATTTCATTTTCCTACTACAATAAATTGAGACAATATATAAAACTGAAGTTTTATTTGAATTATTCAAGAAAATATATTTTACAAATCTTTCTAGGCTTATTCTTATTATTTATGTACAAATAAACTTACATATTATAACGAAAGCGATAAATAAAAGATATTAAATTACTAGTGTGATGATGTCACATCCAAATCGGAAGTGCCGCAAAAGTACAAATTAAAAAATATAAAAACATATTTTCAAATCGACTTTATTTATCAATCACTAGCGGTCATTTTTCTTGAAGTTTTTTCTGAATCATTTTTTCTATAAACCTCACGGAGCCCGAGACCTTTCCAACGAATGCAAAACCGTGGAAATCGGTTCATGCGTTCTGGAGTTATAGCGTCACGAAGGAAAACCCGACTTATTTTTATATATTAGATAAGTTTTTATTTCCTAGGCCAAGTTTTACTAGAAATATGCATTTGTTCAATGAAATTGAATATAGATCAAGTAGCCTATTGAAAATCCATTTATGTATTATAATCTTATATATATAAAATTCTCGTGACACAATGTTAGTCCGCGAACTCCTCCGAAACGGCTTTACTGATTTTTACCAAATTTTATATGCATATTCAGTAGGTCTGAGAATCGGCTACTGGTTACTTTATATATTGATAAGTGCATTTGTTGAATAAATAATAGTAAATTATTACAACCTGAGACTGACGGCGACCATTGTTTCAAGTATCGACGTTGCCATGGCGACATACTTATTTAGTCACTTCAATAAAATAATATGAGCGAAATACTTTAATATATTATGGCAAAGCAACGTTTGCCGGGACAGCTAGTATTATAATATAGATTTACTATTTTATTGATTGATAATTTACTAAAAATAACTTGGATATTATTTGAACTATTATTATGCCAGGACTACAGCTGGAATTTCAAGACAAATATTTAAGTAGAGGATCTATAACACAGTTACAGGAAGAGGGAATAGGATATCAAACAATGGAATCACAATCTTGGAGCGAATTATTATCCTTGTAACTAACCCACCAAACTACCCTTAATGCCAATGTAATAATTCAGGAATTGTTTAGTTTAAATTACTTTAAGGTATATCTTTATTATATTAGGGACTGTCCGCACTTTAAAGCGCGTGGATTTTATTCGGATACTCTCATAAGATTCAATTTGTTACAGAATTTCGAAAAAAAACCGCCCAAAAAAAATTCGCAGTGAGGACAGGCCCTTATAGTGATCTTAACTCTTCCTGCCAGTGCCACACCGATTTTTGTAGGACACATGACTGTTTTATTGACATAACCAGCTGCCTAAATTTTACAGTGCCCAAGTGTGAGTGCAGTACACATACACATTCTTCTTTTAACCTAATGGGATGACCTACATTAGTGGCGCCGACGGTCAGTCGCGACGCCAAAATTGCGAATTTTGTACTTTCCATTTTAAATAATCAGGTGATCAGCCTGTTTTGATTTTAGAAATAACTTTCCACAATGGAAGTTCCTAAACACACCTATATTCATGTAGGAAAACGGTAGAAATTGAATTCGTGTCCGATTTCATTTCCGTCTGTCATACCCCTGCAGGTCAGAGTAAGCCCGTTCGGAACGGAAAAATGTTAAATCTCAGCATTCAATATTGAAAATGTTTATGAAATACCAATCATGTTTATCCGGCTGTATCCGATTAGCTTTGTCCATACTGTGCCTTTTTCTGTTCGTCAAGGGCATGCGTTATAGCGCAGTCAACAGCGAACGTGAGGGATACTTTTGGTCCCGGAAAATGTACGGTTACCGCACAATAAACTTTTATGATTTTTGCCTTAACTATTCAATCGATTTTGATGAATTTTGGTATGGAGATACTTTGAGTCTCGGGAAAGGACAAGGGATACTTTTTGTCCCGGAAAATGTACGGTTCCCGCACAATAAACTTTTATGATTTTCGCCTAAACTATTCAGTCTATTTTTATGAAATTTGGTATGGAGATACTTTGAGTCTCGGGAAAGGACAAGGGATACTTTTGGTTCCTAAAAATGTACGGTTCCCGCACAATAAACTTTTATGATTTTTGCCTAAACTATTCAATAGCTTTTGATGAATTTTAGTATGGAGATACTTTGAGTCTCGGGAAAAGACAAGGGATACTTTTTGTCCCGGAAAATGTACGGTTCCCGCACAATAAACTTTTCTGTTTTCGTCTAAACTGTTCAGTCTATTTTTATGAAATTTGGTATGGAGATAATTTGAGTCTCGGGAAAGGACAAGGGATACTTTTGGTCCCGGAAAATGTACGGTTTCCGCACAATAAACTTTTATAATTTTCGCCTAAACTATTCAATCGATTTCGATGAATTTTGGTATGGAGATACTTTGAGTCTCGGGAAAGGACAAGGGACACTTTTTTTCCCGGAAAATGTACGATTCCCGCCCAAAAAACTTTTATGATTTTTGACTAAACTATTCAATCTATTTTTATGAAATTTGGTATGGAGATACTTTGAGTCTCGGGAAAGGGATACTTTTGGTCCTGGAATATGTACGGTTCCCGCACAATAAACTTATGATTTTCGCCTAAACTATTCAATCTATATTGATGAAATTTGGTATGGAGATACATTGAGTCTCGGGAAAGGACAAGAGATACTTTTGGTCCCGGAAAATGTACGGTTCCCGCACAATAAACTTTTATGATTTTCGCCTAAACTATTCAGTCTATTTTTATGAAATTTGGTATGGAGATACTTTGAGTCTCGGGAAAGGACAAGGGATATTTTTTGTCCCGGAAAATGTACGGTTCCTGCACAATAAACTTTTATAATTTTTGCCTAAACTATCCAATCTATTTTGATGAAATTTAGTATGGAGATACTTTGAGTCTCGGGAAAGGACAAGGGATACTTTTTGTCCCGGAAAATGTACGGTTCCTGCACAATAAACTTTTATGATTTTCGCTTAAACTATTTAATCTATTTTGATGAAAGGAGAATGCCCAAAGTCGGTACCATTAATTCTCATGCGCTTTGATGAAAATAATACAGTAATTATTTTTAGAATTTTTTACGTAATTACACGCCCGGAATCCAATTTTCAAACCCGGAATTTAAATTAAAGAATAAAAGTTACTAAATAACTTCCTCCACATTCGGTTAGTGATGTGCATTATTAGAAATACATCAAACAATATATTGTCACAATATCGATTCATTCGACTAAAGCAGTAATTGCAATCGTTATTCCAATTTTCATAAATATTACTTGCTTTTATAACAATTTCCGAATGATGATATCATTTATTGATATCATGCATTAGCTTTTCCATATTATGTACGTTAAATAACAGTAAAATTAAGCTAATCCATTACACCTAATCGATTCAGTGCTGCTATTAGACATAAAATCGATTTTTTTCATAGACTTCGATTTCTCGATCGCGTCCCTAACCGGCGCATTTTTTCTAACATCTGTGATCTGTCATTGTGACATTTGCGAATACGTCTTTAAATTGTCTTTTATTTTTCAGATGAATTTCACAAAATAATATAAATAAATACTTTAGAACAAGAGTGTCTACTTCAATGTTTAATTAATTACAATCTTGGATAACTCCCAGTCCGGTAAGCACACCTTAATTTGTATTCTGAATATGTAAAGTAAGTATATTAAATTCTATGTAAAAAGGCACCTTCTATGTACCTTCACAATTACCATTTAGACTTTATGCTCCGTACTGACATACAATTTTGCTCGATAGTTTTACTCGACGTCGAGCAAAAACCACTGTGTGGACCGCAAAACTGACGCGAGCCTTCGAGCCGGGTTCGATAGAATTAAATATGTCAAACATGAACGTAGAAAAAAAGGCGGACGGAGTCTTGTTATATACAAAACTGTGTCTTCACTTTTCTTCAGAGTCGGCCACGCACACATTCTGACGCCTGTCAAATGGTATGGACTAGCGCAAGAATGTGTGCGTGCAGACCTTGTACATACAGCCAGCTGGCCGACTCTGAACGACACAGTTTTGTGTATGGTGGGACTCCGTTCGCCTTTTTTATACGTCCATGATGTCAAATATGTCATTTCCTTCGACTTGGAGTAAAACTGTCGAGCAAAACCGTATGTGAGTACTTAGCATTAGAGTATAGATATTTCTATGTATACACATATTACAAACACTATTTAATTCATTGTTTTATTATAGCTGACTTCAGATTCTGTACAGAGTAAACAGAACCAGTGAAGGCTCTTTTAGCCTGCTTTTGGTCATAGAAGAGTAGTCTATTCTACCTACTACAAGAACAAAATATCCTGTAAGACAAGATCGACATGAAAGAAACATTATAATTATAGACTATAATTTCCGTTGCACTGGGTAATAATTTTTGTTTATTTTAAGTTATATATCCTATTAATATTTTTCATTTTCCAATATTGGATACTGCTGGTAGTGCTTTGTGTCCTAATAAACATGTTTTCAAAAATAATTTCATGAAACATTTTTATTTCTTGTCACTATTATTTGTAAGATTTAACAATACAATGAATGTATTACTATATTACATATCACTTTTTAGATCTCAAGATTGAAAAGAATTTGTGCTGCTTGCTGGAGGACAACTGAAAGAGAAGTGCGACTTTATGATGAGCAAGACTCCAATCGCCCTGGTTTGTTAAGAGGTATTCTGACAGATGCTGGATCAAGTGATATATACCTCCAAACTATACAAACCAAAAAATGATTTCTTCTGTGTACAAACGAGCTGCAAGTACATCTAATCACTGTATATTTGTGGTCTATACGGAGCGATCCGTACCGACGGTCCGCGTGACAATAAAACCAGCCTAAAGGAACAGTTATAATATATACTAGCAGTCCCGGCAAACATTGTATTGCCATTTAAAGTATTTCTACTTCATCAGTTGACACAAAATCTAACCCCCTCTTTTGTCCCCTAAGAGGGGTGGGGGGAAAAATTTTATACACCAGATGTTAAGTTGGAAAAACAGTTAATAATATGAAGTAAGTCCATTAAAGAAAAAAGTTTGATACAAAACCCCTCTTTGGTCCCCCCCACCCTTAGTGGGGTGGGGGGTGGTAATTTTTATACACCAGATGTTGAGTTGGAAGGAGGCAAATATATCTGCGAAAACCGTATGCAAATCGGATCAGCGGTTTTCGTGTTAAAGCAAAAGTCTTATACAAAACCTGACCCCCTCTTTCGTCCCTTTAGAGGGGTGGGGGGGAAAATTTTATACATCAGATATTTATTTGGAAGAAGACGAATATATCTGTGTAAGCCGCAACCAAATCGGATCAGTAGTTTTCGTGTTAAAGCAAAAGTCTTACACAAAATCTGACCCCCTCTTTCGTCCCTTTAGAGGGGTGGGGAGAAATTTTTTTATACACCAGATGTTAAGTTGGAAGAAGACAAATATATCTGCGAAAACCTCATTCAAATCGGATCAGTAGTTTTCGTGTGATGCCGGAACAAACATACAGACAGACAGACAGACAGACAGACAGACAGACAGACAGACAGACAGACAGACAGACAGACAGACAGACAAAAAAACTAACTAACTTTTCGGCTTCTATAGCGATATTGTGACACCCTCTGCTTATTATTTTTTGGATATCTTTAATGTACAGAATTGACATTTCTACAGATTTATTATATGTACCACCATGTTGTATGATTTAGATGAGTTTTGCAGGAGTATGATGAATGATTTAAATAGATTTTTTCTTATAAGTAAATAAAAATGAATCTTTTTTAAATGTTTGTGTGATTATGTTCACATTTTGCAGTACATAACATGTTCCATAATATGTACTGCAATATGTGAATTACTTACTGAATTATGTATACACATAATTTAGTAAGTAATTCACATATTGCAGTACATTAATACTAATTCATACACTATATGAGGCTTAATTTACATGTAATATTAGAGTACCTAAGTAAGAGTAGAAATAAGCCCTTTGTGTTTGCCCTTTTTTTTAGTTTATAATACAACTCTTTTCTTTGTTAATGAAATGAAATAGTTTATTGAATCAAGTTAATGTTCATGTTATAAATGAAACCCAGCCGCTGGAAGTTTGATGTATATATTTTTTTTTATTTTTTAATAAAAATCGTCGTTTGCCCCCTTATTTAAGGGGGCAAACGGGTCACCTGATGGTAAGCAACTACCGTCGCCCATGGACACTCGCAACATCAGAAGAGCTGCAGGTGCGTTGCCGGCCTTTTAAGAGGGAATACGCTCTTTTCTTGAAGGTTTGCAGGTCGTATAGGTCCGAAAATACTGCTATATATATATGCTATATATATTTGTTATTGTTGTGACACTGTTTGGATGAAATAAAAATACATTGTTTGTTTTATTTTTCACTCCAGTCAACAGCATGAGCATAGCCCAATAGCGGCCAGGTCGCGGCGGCCATCGAGATAGATAGTATGAAACCGCCATAGACCACGCGCGCACCTGGCAACCAAGCGGCCGCCGGCCAGGCGGCCACACCGATGGCCGCTAGTGCGCTATTACCTATTGGGCTAATGTGTCCGTTATGAAAAGTAGGGAGATCGCAGACGGCACACTTTTTGTGTGATCGAGTCTGCGGCGCACATACATTCTGTATGGCAAAATGTTACTTACATTTTTGCTTAAATTGCTTATGAGAATGTATTCAATAATAATAAATACCCATATAATCTAGATAGTAGATATTATAGCGGCGGTTTTTAGTCACAACACAGTATACGGAAGATTTCGGTGATGAGTTATTACTAATATAAGCGCCTTACTCTATTTTTTAGAGCAATAAGGTTCGCTCGTGTATGACTTGTCAATAAAATAGGTGCTTTGAAGATTTTGAGGTTATTTTCGATTTTATCAAATTACTCTGAAACCCCGGTTTTGTTTACAAAGAAATTTTTGTAGGAGCTAAAATGATAATCATAGACTTTAAAAAACCAAGTTTCATAATGACGCAAAATTATACTGGGTACCATAGAGTTATGATCTTTCTCCTTTGGCAAGAAGAATTTTAATCAATTGTTTTCTTAATTATATCAATTCGAATTAAATAATCATCGTTAAGACAGGACAACGTCTGTCGGGTCAGCTAGTACTATATAAATAGTATTTTCGTACTATAAAAACTACATATACTATAAAAACATACTATAAAAATATTCTACAATATACTATAAAAATATTCTTGTTTTTATGAATAAATTAATATAATTTACTATTTATAAGAGTCGTTTGTATATTATACGCTCGCATAATTGCGATCTAGGCTGCTGATTAAATAAAGTTCTAAGAAAACGTACCTGTTTTTTAAGGTACCTGGCCAAGACGTGGGCTTTAGTACTCTAATATGAAAACTTTATGGATGAATGATGATATCAAAATAATAATATTATAATCGACGAGTGTATTTTTTTAACATTAATTATAATAATATGTTACGACATGACCTAAATATAAAACTGCAAAATGTTTCTTAAATAGAATAAGAATACGTTTATTTTGAAAACAAGCGAACATACAGAAAGAAATAACGAACGAACTATATTGTATAACACCAAAACCGGACCGAGCTTAAATGCTAACATTAGCAGCGACTACGAGTCTGCTGCACTGATAATCTGCTGGGACCAAAGGTGTGATTGACCATATTATTGTTACTGCAATGTTTTCACGCTAAAATTGTGCTAAAATGCAGCACCAGCGTCCAGTATAGACAGTAAACAAAAAGTTTTGGTTAACACGTCTTAACGTTTAACAGCGTTTTTGTCAATATTCTAATATGATGTGTGCAGCATGTAGGATTTTGGATTATTTTCTGAATGTACTGCGCCCTCTGCTTCGACCTTTGCATAATATTCTTAACCTTTAAGTACACGCGTTGTTTTGGGTAACGTTCCGTCACGCGTGGGGTCTAGAAGTACCCCAATATAAATATACATATAAATTCAAAATGGTTAAATAACTTTTAAAACCCGTTTTATATTATAAGAAAATATATTATTTTATTTATGAAAAGCATTTAATAGTAATAAAATAACCATTATTTAGACATTAAAAAACATTTTTATGAACTAACCAAATTCGTGCATAGAATTTTTAGGGCACATGTTTGATGTACTAAAATTCAACAAAAATGTCTATTTCTGACTAACTTATTATTTTTTTCTAATAAAATAAGACTTAGAAATAAGTAATCAAAATAAAAATTAACACTAAACATTACAGAAAAAAAATTGTCAATCCTTGAAAAGTACTACCCTAAACTAAGATTATTCCTTGAGTAGGCTAGGTAAGTAATAAATAATTTTACTGAATGAGGCTTGCAAATAGTTTTATAACAAGGCTACGGACAATAATAATTAGTTCTGGGACAATAATAGCATCTTCGCTTCATTTTTGGTGCACTAGGTCTAGCTATCTCTAACTCTTCCAAAATGTTTCCAAAAACTTTCAGAGTCATTAAATTGTCTAATATGATTTGAGTAATTTGATTTTCTGTAAGTCGGCAACAATTTGTTCCATTTTTATACATAGCCAATTCAAAAAAACTTACAAATAAACACATAACCAATGTGAAAAAAGTATATACGTTAAATCACGGGTGGGGTCTGCAGGTGGATCCCACATAAGCAAAAATGTAACTTCTCTTAGCAGAGGAGCGACGGACTTTTACTCGCTGAAAGACCTCGAAATTCGAATTGCTTTGAGATTAGCCGAAAATGTGCGATCGGAACTTGCAATTTAAAAAAATACCGTCAAAAAACAGCGCGTGGGGTAAAAAACAGCGCGTGGGGTCTGCGTAAACCTCGCCCGTGACGTTAAAGGTTAAGAATATATCTGCCAAATATACTAGTATCCATGGAACACCCTTTATTTTAAAATCTTCGCAATATCTGAATAGTTGCGGATATTTGCGGATATTCGGGCGTTCAAACGAGATCGATTACGGCTGAATTGCAGGTTGATCTCGCTGTCCCGTGTCCGAGCTGTGAATTTATGTTTACAGTACAAATGTATCCTCATTCATTACAACATGCTATAAATTACATTGTTAAATATATAAATTACACAATACGAGTAAATAGTACGAATAAACAGTTTATAATGTTCGCATTAATTGTAAATTATGAACAAATATATTATCATATTTGGCTTATGCAATCATTGCGAGGCTTTCATAAAAGTTTTGTTTATTTCATTATAACTTCATGCTTGCTTTCCCTTCGCTTGTCTAAATATCATGAGTCATGACTCATGAGTCATGACGTCTCCTACATAAAGCTACAAAAAACGAGAAAGATGAGACTATCCTACTAATAATAAATATGCTAAAGTTTCTATGTATGGATGTATGGATGTGTGGATGTACGTATGGATGTTTGTTACTCTTTCATGCAAAAACTACTGAATGGATTTTTATGAAACTTCACAATAATATATCATAATGTACCATCGAGGAAATTGATTCCTAGGCAGTTGACGGACCTAAGTCATTTGGTCGGCTTATCTCAATTCAATGTAAGCTGTGATCGGTCTGATGGATTTGAGTTAACACGACCAAATTACTTAGGTCCGCACTTGCCTAGGAATCAACTTCTCAGACAGTACATCAGAATAACACACAGGCTTCAATTTAAACCGACTTTCAAAGTGGAGGAGGTTTTAAGTTCGTTTTTTTTTTATGTTCAACGATTACTGCGACGTTTGTAAACCGATTTTCAATTTTTTTCTTCTGGTGTATAGGGTATCATCCCAATTGGGTACCAGGTTAACAAAAGTGGTGACTTGATAGGAGTAATCGAGGGTACTCCTCAAAATTTACCTAGTTAATGTGCACATTAACGTTTCTGCGTTTTATCGGTAACAGTGTTATGAAAATCAATCTCTTATATATAAAATTCGCGTGTCACAATATTAGTTACCGTACTCCTCCGAAACGGCTTTACTGATTTTTACCAAATTTTCTATGCGTATTCAGTAGGTCTGAGAATCGGCTACTGGGTACAATAAACAAATAATAGTAAATTATTACAGCTCGAGAGTCGAGACTGACTTTAGTCACTTCAATAAAATAATTTATTATGGGTGAAATACTTTATATGGCAAAAAAACGTTTGCCGGGACAGCTAGTATAATATCTATAATATTGATTTTCTTAACACTTATTTAGCTCTAATAATTAGATATTTAATAACATAGAAGATATACCACGAAAAGCAAAATAACTTTTACACCTGTTATTTGTACATATCATATCAATTATCAAATGGCTATTATTTTCATTGTAGCACCTGTAAATATCACATCCAATTAATGTGAATCACAAAATTAATGATTCTTTACTTCCCGGCTATGTCCACATATTTTAAGTATCATTTTCGCGTATTAGATCTCTGTCGCGTAGCGCCGAAGCATATCATGTTCGCTAGTGTGGACGCAAAATTATCGCGATCATGTCTTGATACACCCCGATCGCTATAAACCGCGTATCTGATACGTTTCGTATAAAAATCGATAAAAGATACGCTATGGTCAAAATAGGCGTCCACACTTAGGATACGCATACTCGATACGATACGCCTGATACGGATACGACTACTTGATACAATTGTGGACAAAGCCTTACGATTCCATTGTGTAACGCCGGCATGCGAAAAAGATGAACAGGTCATTCTCTCTTTTTAGTCTCTCAAGAATAATTCTTGATTAACATTAGATAACCGTCAGCCATCTGTTATAGGAGCCTGCATGTGTTTCAGGTTGTAATTGTAATGAATAATAATAATTAAGTCTAATTAAGACATCAGCTAACTGCATGTGTTTCTTTATAAATATATTATGATGGTGTTTTTACTATAATAAATTTTAAGATTTTTATGAATATGATTCCTATTAAATTATATAAGTAAAAATAAACTTCAATTTTTATTAGTCTCGCAAAAACTCGAGAACGGCTGAACAGATTTGGCTGATTTTAGTCTTGAAATGTTCGTGGAAATCCAGGGAAGGTTTATATTAGATGGGTAGGGATACGAAGTTCACTGGATCATCTAGTAACAAATAAAAATAGTATGAACAATAATAATTAATTAATGTTCATACTAATTATAATAGTCATTGTGTTAAATCTTTTAAAAAGTATGTGACCAGTTAAGTCTCTTAGCCTGATCAGGGTGTAAAGTATTATTATAAGGATCATTCTGTACAGGGTGTAACAAAAATAAGTGATAATACTTTATGGTGTGTACGTGTTCCTTGTAGAGAGTTCACTGTGAAAGTAGCAGCGCTGAAAGACCAATTTTTTTTTCACTTTTGTATGGGCAAGGGCCCGAGCGTCACGAGTTTCAGCGCTGCTACTTTCACAGTGAACTCTCTACAAGGAACACGTACACACCCTAGAGTATTATCACTTATTTTTGTTACACCTTGTATACGATGTACTTAAGATACCAAAGACGGTTAAAGTTCTGAGCTCCTAAATAGTAAAGAATATAGCTGTATGATGGTATATTCTGTGGAATAGTTTTGCTTGCTTGCTAGGGCGAAGATCCTTTATGTAAATAATACTTATTAATTCTAGACAAAAGAATTCCTAAAAAAATGAATTCCATACATACACACCATAAAGTCTTATCAGTTTGTTTAGTAAATAGTTTTTTTTTTTACATTTTTCATTGATGAAAGTGTATAAAAAACTAATGAGAACGATAATGATATCGTAGTTGGAAATACAAAATAAAATTTTGAAAGAGTACCATTACAGGTTTTCTGTTTTGTCACTAATTGTGGGTACTAAAATATAATTACGACGGGCGAAATTGGTCTGACCTGAAATTTCCAAGCAAACAAATGGATTGCGTAGATAAGATATGAATTTTATTCCGTATAAATTAAAACTTTATTCATCAATCTTTGTTGTTTTCTTCTTTAGACCATCGAGAAGCGTCGAGTTTGGTGGCAGCCATTCGCAGTTTGTTTTTTGTGAGGAACATATCTGAAAATGTAATATAGTTCTGGGTAAAATAAAAGTATGAAATAAACTATTCTTGATCAACAACAAATCGTAAAATGCTTTTAACTCCATGAGACTATAAAATTCTATAATATATAGATTAATAGATTTTATAAAAGAAGTTACATTGCTGCGTTATTTTGATTGAATGATGGACAGGAGAGTAAGGCTAAATTTATACGGCCCGGATTGGAACGGAATGGAAGCGTCAATTTCACCTCATAGGAGGAAGAATTCTCCGAATAATTCGCCGAAGAATTCTCGAGAATCCCGTGGAAGACGCGCGTCCAATTTTTTGGCTCATATTTAATTTATACTGTTTATTTAAAATTCACTAGCTATATGACCGAGCCTCGCTCGGTATTCAAAAAATTAAAAAAACACACATAAAATGACATTTTATGAAAATGATTCCTAGCTAGATCGATTTATCGCCCCGAAAACCCCTATATACAAAATTTCATGAAAATCGTTGGAGCCGATTCCGAGATTCCAATTATATATATATATATATATATATATCGCACATGAAACCAAATACCGTATTATCTCAAAAAAGTGAGTTTCGAGGAAACACGTTTTGAAAGTTTCAAAAATTCATAGAATTAATACTACGCATCTGATTAGAAATCTATAAATACAATTTTGTTCATCAGTTATCTGCCTAATAATTTTGATAAGAAAATTGCTAAAAAAATTAGGATAAGCTATACAAAACCGAACTTTTTTAAAAATAGTTGAAGATACTACGGTGTTGCCCGGGATTAAAAATATGTTTTTGTTTTAATACCCTCTTGCCCGTTTTTTAATAACGACTTCAGAAAGTTTTTTAGGTAGTAACTATAATGCCATCTACTTGACGCCAAGGTAAAGATGGCGGCAAATAAGGTTCGGACCCTCGAGATTCGGGAGGAGCCATGCCAATGCTCCAGCAGTCTTTTTCACCTTTTCAGACAGCTGCTTGAAGTGGTTCTTAAACGTCCAGAGACTTGTCAAGAACCAAGCAAAGGTAGGTATGTCATGGTTGACTTCTGGTCACAGGCCAAACCTCCTCCTTATCAGAGTCATCCGCTGACTGGGCCATTATCAATGGTGATCAGTCAGCTCTGGATGGAAAAAGGGCAGAAAGGCATTTTCGCGCAGCTCTGGATCGAGACTCTTGATGAGTGCTGGGCCGGCGGGGCGAAACTTATGCCTTACCCATTCATAGGGCCTACCTCAAGGACCCCGCTCCAGAGTGGGAAGCCACTCCTCCCAGGCTTTGATCTCGGCTCGGATCTCGGATGCTGTCTCAAGGCATGACATATCGCACGGTACCTATCGTACAGCCTTTCTTTCTCATCTTGGCTTCGATAGCCCCTCCGTCTATATCTGACATTTTTGCGCCCAGCAGCCATACATGCAATTCGCAGCTGTTTTATCTCCGGACGCTTCCAATGCGCTCCACATCGAGGCCAAGGGGCCGCACCATCGGCATACACACATCACAAATTGCCTGCATGGCATTGTTTAGCTACTCTGCACCCTCTTCGGCCCCTCACCCGTAGGCAGTAGTGTCCAGGATGTTACTATCACAGCCTCCTTCAGGATCTCTTTATAAATACCTCGTAATGACCACCTAGGCGTTTGAGGGTACACGACTACGATTGTCAGGGACACGTGCTGATGACATCATAACGAACTGTCTGTATTTCATAACAACAAACTAGGTGTAGATACAATTACTATGGAAAAGGACTCAGAAAAGTCCTTTGGTATGGATAGTATGGAAAAGGACTCAGAAAAAAGACTTTTCTGAGTCTTTTTCCATACTGGTATAAGTCTGAAATTAAAATTACAGATACAATAATACACGCATATTCAGCTTATACCAGCTTGTACTTAACTCATTTAACACTATAAAATTGTAAATTTAAAAAAGTCTAAAGGGTATTATATCCAAATTACAAGCTGCCGTACAGTGCCATACAGTAGTATCTTAAAATAATACAACGACGATTGCAAAATACAAAAGTTTTAACCAGGCAACAGGGTGTTATGTCAAAATAAAACAAGATTGTGAGGTATGTACGAGTAGGCAAAAGAGTAATATCTCAAAATAATACTGTGTTGACTGTCTAACCTTTCCTCGTTGATACACCTAAACAGGTTGTATCTCAAAAACGCCGCTGTTGCCTGTTGCAGGGAGGGCAAAAGGGAGGAAAGACGCAGTGGTAAAACGAAAAATTTTGAGAAATATTGCAGTTAAAAAAACATGGAATAGATGATCTTGTAGAAAAAAAAAATGCTTGTATTTATTATTAATTAAAGTGAATTTGCCACTTTTTTGAGATAATACACTATTGGGTTTCATGTGCGATATATATACAAGAATTGCTCGTTTAAAGATACAAGATTGTGCTATGTACATAACAGTTTCGTTGCAAAAAGTCGCTTCAGTACCATTCCGCGGCGGTATCTATTGAGCCTAAGGGTCAATTCAGACCGCCACGCGACGTGTAGATGCATTTCTAAATTTATAATGTATTTGAAAGACTTATATAATTGGTGAGACGTCATGCAATTTCGACAATTCAATACTTTAGAAATGAATCTACGGGTCGCGTTGTGGTCTGAATTGACCCTCAGAGCCAGTCCACACGGCGCGTTGCGTCAGCGTTGCGTAGACGCAGCGCAGCTGCCGTTGCGTTGTTTACATACGAATAAACAAGGTGTTATCACGGCGCGCTGCGTTGACGCAACGCACACATGACGGACAGCAGCCCCCGAGACAAAGCGGGAGGGGCAGTTGACATGGTTGCTTCGTAATAATAAATAAATAAATTCAGTGATCGGAATCGTGGGTGTGATTGATATGAATAATATGGATATGACCACAAAAATCCGGGATTTCCCGGAATCAGATTTTTCGGATCCCGGGATCCAGAACCATAGTAAAAGAATTAAACACATTACTAGGATTAGGAACATGCATGATTTCACAGTGATTTCACAAAAAAAAATCTGTATAAAATTATTATTTTGTTTCAAAACTGGGTAACGAAAATCGATTACTAAAACGAGTAACAAAAATTAAAACATTGGCTCCACAGACGGCGGATTACCTAGTACCTCATAGTTGAACATACAAAAAAAAAATACTAAGTATATAATATATTATATACTTAGTATTTTTTTATATTTCGGCTATATATATATATAGCCGAATCCTTTTTTGGAAGTCTGTCAAAAAGGGCAATCGGATAACCTACCTAAAACACATGACTTCTAGCATGTAGATTAGACATATTTTAACTTTAATACTTAGTAAGTAAAAGGTATGGGCGACGCAGTGTTACCGGAGCACGCGAGTGGACAGAGCGAATATTGCGATGTGCTGTGCTGTGACGTCATCGCGTCAAGCGCCTATCCTGAATTGCGCACTTATTTTTTTATTAAATATCTCGGAAACTACACGACGTATCGTAATAATTTTTTCTCTCATATTTTTTATATTCGACTTAGTTTATGGAGAGCTAAAAAAATAATAAGTGAACATTCTTAATTTTATTTACCAGCATAAATTATGTACAATATAATATTATGTTATGTATGTATATGTAGATAGTTATTTTTTTCATTTTATGCTTCCTATTTCATTCCGCCCTGATATTTGGAAATTTCTATTCAAACTATTTTATATAATATGAATCTTTGTATAAACAAATTAACATAGTTTTGATTCATTTATAAATTTAAAATTACGTACTCGGACATTTTCTGACT
Organism: Polyommatus iphigenia; assembly: GCA_963422495.1. NCBI lineage: Eukaryota > Metazoa > Arthropoda > Insecta > Lepidoptera > Lycaenidae > Polyommatus > Polyommatus iphigenia. The sequence goes on along the minus strand of OY730188.1, from coordinate 27,945,730 downwards.
TTCCTGGGATTCCCGGGATTCCCGGGATTAGAACTTACAAGTGTTATCTATATTATTCTTTACATTGTTTTAGATTTTAATTTCAAATTTACATTCTTTACATTTTAAAAGATTAATTTTTTCTCACTTTTTTTGGTAAAAAAGTGGGCCCCGTGCGAGTTTCTTACGCCGGTTCTTCTCGCCGGGTTAGTTCCCGAACCGGTGGTAGGCACCAGTAGTATCAACATTCTGAAAGTATTTTCTTAAAATCTATTCAGAAATAAAACAATTTTTATTTTTCTTTTTATTGAAAATTACACCCAGATTTCGATCTGTAGACTAATAACGCTGCGATGATGCAGCGCCTGTGTGGCTGGCTATGCGTCAAACGGCAGCGCTGCGTTGACGGGCCGTGTGGACTAGCTCAGTGGGGGGATGAACAACGCGTTGCGCTGCAACTAGGGAATGCAATCCCGCAAGAGAATTTCAATCCCGGTATTTGCGGGATTGAACCATCACAATCCCGCTGAATCCCGGTATTTGCGGGATCTCGCTGGGTGGATTTAAACTTTTAAAATAAATCGTTATAATGACTTTACTTAATAGACCCCGTTTTATTCTTAGAATCTCAAATAAAAAAACTTTGTCGGACACTTTTTTCAAGGGTTTAATTATTAACACCTCCATACTTCAGACTTTATAAAAAAATGAAAGAAAAACTAATAATTTTTTTGGAAATGGCTTCGTAATAATAATAGTTAAAAAAAAACTAAAAAAAATCGCTTGTTTATGTCCATCTTTTATCGAAATTTTTTTCGAAATATAGGTGAAAATTGGGCCCAAAGATTCCGAAACGATTCCTGATATTCGACACAAGGTAGCTAGCAGCTGGAAATGCTCGCTCAACATCCACGCTGGTTAGTTCAATTGTCATTTAAAGTGAATTATAGGTGAATTGAAGCTAAATTGTTAAGCGGGCTGCCTGTAGCCAGTTCACGCACCCCCGCGCGCAAAGTTACGCATATGAATCACATTTATTTGTAATCCCGCCAGTCCCGCGGGATCCCGCAAAATTTTCGACCGGGATTAGTCCCGCATAATGCATGCGGGATCCCGGTATTTCGGGATCCCGGTATCCCGGTATTGCATTCCCTAGCTGCAACCATCTTGTAATATAATTGAATAATTTAAGTACATGAATTGTGTTGCCGCAATAAATTTCTTTGGCATACAATGCCTTGTTAGTTTCAGCACAACCATGAATTAATTTAAATTATATTAATTGTGATATTAACGGCACTACAATGATTTTTTATTTAAGTAATTTTAATAACAAAATGACAACTTCGAAACTGGTTAGTAAAAAATAAAAATATACTTAAATAATAATATTGAAAATAATAATGGTAACTTATGTATTATTTACCTTACAACGGCAGTCCTCAGCGGTGACGTAACGGAAGATGTCAGTTCCGGGGGTGACACCAGGGTCACAGTGACGAAGGCGCACCATCAGCAGATGACGGGCTCCATACAAGCAGACAGGATGGTGGGACTTCTTGAATGGGAACTCCCAGTCCGAAATCTGAAAAACATGTAGGTTAACAGCCAGGAGACGAATATTTATGGACCAAGAGCCCGCGAGGGCCAGACCTTCCTTCGTTTCGTAAAGCTAAAAGTTTACGTGTTTGTGACCTTTACAGAGGTTAGAACGACCAGCAACTATGGAGTTTCGGTAGTGGTTATTTTAGGAAGTATGAAGTTCTGAAGGTCTACCTGACCTTCGAGAAGGAGTAAAGTTCAATTTCATAGCTTATATTCTTCGCAGTAAGTAGAGGAGTTGGACATTTTGACAGTTGCTTCCCACTCTTAAACTTTCTTAAAGTATTTGAGGGTGTCTAGCAGTGGGGAGCAACTACCTATCAAAAACTAGCTGTCCCGGTGAACTTCGTGTCACTTTAAAACCTTCCCTGGACTTCTACAAATATTTTAAGACTAAAATCAGCCCAATCCGTTCAGCTGTTTTCGAGTTTTAGCGCGACTAACACATTTGAAAATCTATTTTGTATATATATAGATGTCTGGCACTGGAAGACGAGATTCCTCCACTTACCGCGAAGACTATAAGCTGTGAAATTGAGCTTAACTCTTTCTCAAAGGTCAGGTAGACCTTCAAAACTGGATACCTCCTAAAGTAACTGCGACCGAAACTCCATAATTGCTGGTCGTTCTTACCTCTGTAGGTTACAAACAGGTAAACTTTCAGCTTTAAAAAACTAAGGAAGGTCTGTCACTCGTGGGCTCTTACTCTATTACTGTTTACTCGAAGAAAATTTACCAGTTTCGATTGGGAAGATATTATGTCAAAAATATATAATAGGATTTGACATAACGCATTGCTGTGCCATGGCGCTTGCGATAAGTTTTAAGTCAAATCCAAGAAATTTTAAAGCCATTGCATAGCTTTTATCGTAAGCTTTGAGCGCAATGACCGAATCAAGAAAATCTGTAACGAAAATAAACCTAACACCCCCACTCAGAACCCAACACCGCTCAACTTTGTCGGTCGGTGCGGCGTTGCCGTGCATCGTCACGGTGTTTGCGACTAGACGTATGCGAATTATAATGGGGATTGTCCATTTTTTTTAATTTTGCTCATTACAAAAACATTTCGAGGAATAAGGTAAAACGAAAAAATACCCATTAGTTACTTATATTTTTGAACAAATATGTTTAACCTTAGTTTGATCTTCAATGGCGTTAGATCAGCAATAAATTCGACCAACATTACGTTTCGTACTTTTGGTAAGCTTCTCGTATCAGTTTTCACATAATGAAAACTTGCATTTGACGAACCAGCCATTATAAATAAGATTGAAAGGAATTAAAACATACTGCAGAGGCCAATTGGCCGCCGATGATGACGTCAGAGCGAAACTTTAAAAATTTATTGAGAAAAAACTAGCCTATAAATTTCAAAATTATTTAATTTATATTCTTAAAATACCCTATTTTAACGAAAAAAAATATAAAAAGTACATGTGATTTTTTTTGGACAGTGCCCATTGCATAAGTTGATAAAAATGCTATGCAAAAGCTTTACCACAGCAGTCTCCGACTATCACACATATTTTTATATCTATTTCACTATTAAAACAAGTGAATGCAATATGACTAAAGATTGACCGCTGTAAAGTCGACCCTCGTAGCATACTCGTAGCATACTAAATGTATGCTACGAGTATGCAACGAGGGTCGACTTTACAACGGTCAAGCTATAAGCACCCAAACGCGCAATTCGTAATAGACTATTTACTCTTTCAGCAAATATCCGCTGATCAGGAAATGTGTCTCTAGTCTTGCAGATGAAGGGTTGAGAATTATAATGGTTTCAATTTAAAGCTTGTCTGGTTAAATAAATTGTGGAATTGCTTCGAAATTAAGAAGAGGGCGTTGTTAAACGATAAAAATAACTTGGATTGGTAATGATGTGCCTGAAAATGCGGGTCTACGTAGTGTTACATTACCAAGGATAAGGCACTCTCAGAAAATCGGATGATTCCATAATTATAATGGCACACATTCAGTGTTTGTATCCATGTTACGCTCAAAGACCGAAATCGCTCAATGAGCGAAAAAATAGCTCACAACGCGTTGTGGTCACAGTGAAACAGCCACGACGCGAAATTCGCGTTGTGGCTCTAATGAAAACGGCCACGACGCGTTCTGGCAATCACAAAAAGACCATAACGCGAAATTCGTGTCGTGACTGATATTCTATTCGTTTTTCTTGATTTGTTCTTGATTGATTAATCGTGGTATGGAAGATTATAATATTTGAATTACCACGCGTACTATAAAATTTTAATAATATTAGTACGGTATACGGATAGTATGGAACTATGGATATTTTATAAATAATAATGATAAACACGTTATGCAGTGATTTAGTAAAAGAAAAAATATTTTGTAGTACGCGTGGTGATAATTCAAATAAATATAATCTTCCATATCTATGGACGATTAATAAATCAAGAACAAATCGAGAAAAACGAATAGAATATCAGTCACGCCACGAATTTCGCGTTATGGTCTTTTTGTGATTGCCACAACGCGTCGTGGCCGTTTTCATTAGAGCCACGACGCGAATTTCGCGTCGTGGCTGTTTCACTGTGACCACAACGCGTTGTGAGCTATTTTTTCGCTCACTGAGCGATTTCGGTCTTTGAGCGTAACATCCATACCAAACTTACTTTGAAACGATGCAGAGAAAAATAGTATGCACAATTTCCACGTCTTTAAAAATTGTTAATCCTTCAAGCCCCATAAGAGCACCGGTGATCGCGACAACAATAGAATAGCATTTCCAAGAATCCGCGATCGAAGGATTAAACTGTGATTTTATATCATGATGAGGATGACATGGTCGTTTTTGCATGTGAACCAAGTCCAAAATGAAGATAAAAAAACTTGGGAGGTGTCAAGAGACACCCGGATGGAACGAAGTTATACACGTTCAGTAGATGTCACTATTTATTCTCAAAAACGCCATCTAGTTGATGCCCAGGAATACTATCAACGCCCTCTGCCCATACTATGTAGATACTAATAAAAAGTGTCCTTACAACTTTTTCGGTCTAGCTCCCTTTCGCAACGCACGATTAGGACCTTCGTTCCAAAACATACCGTTTCCACAAAGATGCGATGATATAACTCAACCTGCTACGCGATTTAAATCTTAGCGCAATTTCCAAAGCTAGTTTAATGTTTAACATCATTTTATGCGGTTTTGCTACATTAGCTAGAACCCACAATCTGTTTAGGCAGCGTCAAAACTTAAGATTGCTTCACTAATTGCCTTAACCTAAATTATTTATTATCCAACTTGTACAAATTGCTGCTTTGAGAGTTTAAATCGAAACATTTTTGGTGATTACGAACTTGTCAACGCAGATTTCAAATAAATTAAAGGCCCGTTTATTATTTTTACTTTTTGCAATTTCAAGATGTTGTTAGCAGAGTAAACAGAACTAACTCCGACTCAGTAGAGATGTGGTAGAGATCTCGTTTATACGTTTGACGTTTATACGTTAGTACTATATCTACTGTCACAGTATAGCAATATCCTTACAGTAGTGAAACGAATGTACTTGCGCAGAGCAACGGAGGGGTACCCGCGGGGAAGCGGGCGGCGCGGGCCCGCGTATACAAACTCGCGGAGTTTGTGTACCTGCCCGCGCAGGGGTGACGTTGGCGCGTTGTCTACGAATTTTGTGTTGTAATTATTGTAAAACGATAACTTATCTTATAAACAATGGGATATAATAAGTGTTCAGACTTCAGTGTACGGAAGTAAATCTGATTCAAAAAACAAAAAGGATTTAAATTTTCATAAATATCGGTTCACAGTTCACACTAATATTGTGTTGGTCTTGACAGTTGGCGGCATTTATTTGCATCTCTGTTTTATTGTAACTTACGTTGTAAAAAGTGTAACTTGGAGAGAAACAATATAGAATAAATTAAAAATATGTCAAATACCCTGTTACACACTAATTAGTACCTACCTAGCTAGGTACACAGGGCCACACATCAAGTGTAACATGTTGACCTTTGGACCGCCCTTACCGCGCACGTAATAAGAGCGAGTTTTGAAGCGCTTCTGTTACACCTGATGTGTGGCGGGTGGCCTACCGTACCTACCAATTATGTGAATAATAATTATTGGATATTTTATAGAATGCGTCTTCATTATTTTAATCCTTCGATCGTGGATTCTTGGAAATCTATAGATATTCTATTGTGTCTCGCTCACCGGTGAGCTTATGGGGCTTGATGGGTGAATTAAATTTTTAAATAGAGAACTAAATCATCTAAAAATAAAGTTTCACGTAAATATCTGGCAGTATGACATATGTAAATATAACTCGCTGATTAAATAGATTATATGATAAAATTGATAATGATAACATTACAAGAACAATATTTTATTTTTATTTTATTTCCCGTTTCGTAGCAACCCTGGCATATCTGCTCGGTACCTACACCGGTGTCGGCATCGTGCGACATCAAAGGCGTTTCGTTACTGTAGGGATATTCAATATTGCTATACTGTGCTACTGTCGTGTAGTTCGTCATATTATTGTATCTCGCTTTTTCGCATTTTCGTCACCTTTTCACCTTTCGCAGCGTCAATGTACTAATGGGGTTAAAAGGGTCAAGAAATTTTCACTCACATTGAGTCTACTGGATAGTCCTGTTTCAAGAAGGACGTAGTATAAATTATAATCATATTGCTAAGTACTCACATACGGTTTTGCTCGATAGTTTTACCCCGAATCGAAGGAAATGACATATTTGACATAATATTTAATTCCATCGAGCCGGCTCGAAGCGAGCCTTCGAGCTGTCAGTTTTGCGGTCCACACGGTGGTTATTGCTCGATTTGGAGTAAAACTATCGAGCAAAACCGTATGTCAGTACTTAGCATATCGGCCGGCGCGCGCCGTACTAATGCGTTACCCACGTTACCCAGCATTGTGAAACATGTTGAAAGTGACCCGAACCGGTGGTAGACACTAGTGGCGACGTTCTGAAAGTATTTCCTGCCATGAAACATGAACAAGCCGGCAGAGATTTAGTACACTAACCACTGTAATCAGAGACATTATGTTTAACCTTCAATTTAATGAAGATTGAAGAGTTTGACAGATAATGTATGGGGCTTATGTCAAAATTTTGAATTAATTACATTCAAGTAATTGATGTTCCACTCTGAGTGCGGCAGTTAAATATATTTGATACACAAGCTACGTTAAGTATCAAATAATATTTCGTACACTAAAATCTCTGATTAACCTGATTTTCGCCTGTTGCTTCGCTGTTGGAAAATATTAATATATTTTCCAACAGCGAACCCTGAAGGGTAATCCCTTCAGGCATAGACCAGCAGGGCAATCGCGTTATTTTTAAACGTTTCAATTCAGGTTCACATCTGCTTTGGTTGTGGTTCAGTTATGGTTTGGTTCCGCTGCGTCTGAACAAATTTCAGTATCGTGCTATCGTTTCAACCGTAACTCAACCTTAGATGAAACTAGAACGAAGCGCAACGTTTGACCTTTAGACAGACATTACAGCGGACCAATCAGCGCCCTTCTGATTTAGTTTTCATTGGCTTAGATATGAACAATTTTTTTCCGATGCGTTAATTGGTCAATTGACAAATTGTTTATTTACATATGGATCATGGATGAATATGACACGAGTGAAGTTGTTTTGGTAGTTATGAATGTGAATGATTATAACTTGGAGCTTTTAATTTACGTAGTTAAATTCATATTGTTTTACTATATTTTACAAACGCCATAAGTGTTGAGTAGTGACTACTGACTTGTGACAAAAATTTTTTGTGGCGCAGAAAACATTTACGTAAAGAAATAATGTCAAAATTCAATTCACTTTTTAACAAACTCAAATAGGTAGTCCGTAGTGTTATTTTACAGCTTTGAAGTAAAACATAAGCTTATATTATAATTTGATTATAGCTTATGTTATATTTTTCCATCGATTTTCGTCGATTTAACACACCAAAATAAGAAACGATTCAGAAACGTGCGAGTAGAAGTTGCATTGTATCAACTTTTTGTTTTGACAGCGTTTGCGCTTGGGCTGAGGTTCAGTAACGTCTCAACTAGCTGTCAAAACGTTAGCGCGATACCGAATCGTTCCAAAAGTCGATCAACGTCCGAGTTTCGTTTTCGGTTCAGTTGAAAAAATTTAGCGCGATTGCCCTGCAGAAATAGGACACAAAGTCTTACCTCGCTAGACTCACACTTGCCACCGCACATGTGAACCTTCACGTTGTCATAACATCTCAGGCCGTTGTCATCAACCCTCTCTGCCTGAGCTACGTGTGTTAGCTTAGAACAGGACTCAGCTGGATTCACTATCCATAGAACTATCAGCAGGTATGGAGTCAATTTCATACTGCTGTTTTGTTACCTAAAAAAATACAAAGTTAAAAAACAGTTCGAGTTATTGATTAAATTAGTTTGAAATTCCCAATTCCGAAACTAGATTTTTCAACTCCCACATATTATTGTACGTTGATCGAAGTTCGGACAGTCGAATAGCAAAGTTTTAAGATATTGCATAGGTTTTATCGTGTGCTTTGAACGCGGAGACCGAATCAAGAAATTCCGTAACGAAAATCAACCTAACACTCCGACTGCGACCGGCACACGTTAGTCTAAACTCTAACGTTTGCACGGTAACGCCGCACCGCTGTGCCGGACGGTGCGGCGTTGCATCGTCTAAAGTTTCAGTTCGACATACTTCGGTACGCTGTTTATGTCTACCTTTACCGCGGCAATCCTCGAGTGCCACACGTATTTTTATAAGTATTGTTAAAGTCTGGTTTTAGGTTTTGGGTTCAACTGTTACTTCAGTATATCTGTATTTTTTGTTTGTAAAATTACAATTTTCCAATGTACATTGTACAGGGTGCAATTAAACCTTCCTGCCAAATTTTTTCCAGGGCTTAGGTAGTATTATGGGAGTCCAATTAACCAAAAAAATTGGGTGTTATTTACTGAGTGAGGTATTACTGAGTGACTATAAAAGAAAAAATACGTGTATTTTTATTTTTAACAAGGATCAATATATCAAAATTTGGCAGGAAGGTTTAATTGCACCCTATATATTATACAAACGACTGCACGATAAAGCGACCAAATTATTATTTACTCCAACCATAATTCCTAAGCACCGCTGTTTTCTCTATTGAGCTTTTATCTCTTGGAAGGCGCAATCTCATCACGCAGGGTATTATTTTGATGGTTCGACGTTTATCGAAGAACCTCAGGCTATTTTTTAAAAGGACGCACGGTAACATAAAATAGAATAAAAATAATATTTAGAACTCCTACATTTTATTTCAGCAAACACCAAACAGGATTTCAAACAGGGACAGTAAACAGTTTGTCAGATATTTTATTATAAAAATATTTACTATCAGAGAAAATGATTCCTAGGCAGGTGGGATGACCTACGTAGTTTGGTTGCCGGGTCAAACCTAACTGACAGATCACAATAATTATTAATAATTGACATGATCCGACCCAAATGACGTTGGTCTGTCAACTGCCTAGGAATCAATTTCCTCGATGGTACAGGGCTGGCGTACATTGTAGCGTATTTCTTAGTGAAAATTTTATTTTTAAGAAATCTTTCCAACATAAATTAATGTCTATTTTAAGCTTGCTCGGCTACGGATCTAAATTACGAAAAATTCAAAATTTTCGTCATTAAGCTCGATGATGTTATGTTGTTATGGCATAGTATAATAATTATTGTGAGTAATCAGTAATAAGGAACTACGTCCTAGTATAAATGTAAAAAAATATTTTTCTTTCCTTTGCAAAAAGTGGCTTTATTATAAGTAATAGAAGAACTTTATCCGCTGAAGTATTTCAATGAAAATCAGTTAAACGAACAATAATACCTATGATAATACTTTACCAACATGATAGTGTGTTCACCATAGATTACATAAAAGCAAAGATATGGCTCAAAAGTTTTTGAGCCATATTTCAAACTGAAATTATAGTTATAATTTTCCAATGTTAAAAATGATAGATGAAAAAGTAACTTTACATTCATACAAAATAAAAAATATGAAAATAAAATAAAAAATCGGCCAAGTACGAGTTGGACTTGCGCACGAAGGGTTCCGTACCGTTATAGAGCAAAAATAGGCCAAAAATTGTGTTTTTTGTGGGCTCCCCCTTAATTTTTTATTTTATTGAAATATTATTATTAATTGTTAATGTACAATTACATTTAAGGCCTTCGTGAAAGTTTCAAGTGCCTACCTCTTATCATTATTGATTACGAGCAAAAAAGGCCAAAAAAATCACGTTTGTTGTATGGGAGCCCCCCTTAAATATTAATTTTATTTTTATTTTAGTATTTGTTGTCATAGCGGCACCGGAAATACACAATCTGTGAAAATTTCAGAACTCTAGCTATAGCGGTTCTTGAGATACAGCCTGGAGACAGACAGACGGACGGACAGACAGACGGACAGACAGCCATCGAAGTCTCATGAATAGGGTCCCGTTTTTACCCTTTGGGTACGGAACCCTAAAATATCATCCATCAATCTAATATTTTAAATGCGAAAGTGTGTCTATCTGACTATCTCGTCATGATCGTAGAATAAAGACTGTTCTGATTTTTTTCAATTTTCGGTTTAGTGCATAAATTGACTTGTATTTATGTGTTTTATCGACTGATTATATATTTTTGTAAATCTACCAAATGCCTGATTTATAGACTAGAAAATCGACGGATTTGATTGTGTGACCGTAGTACAACGACGGATTAAACAATGCGTCTGAGTTCGGTGGACGGCGTCCGTCCTCCACCCCCCGCTCACCGCGGCGGATGGTCAATACCATCCCTGTTCTATGGTTACGCGTACTTTTTACTCGTAACGCACTTTTTAATAATTTTTAAAGAATATTAAAGTAGTTTATAATACGTATTAGGCATATGTAACTCGAATAAGTTCAAAATATTATGCATTCAAGGTTAAAACGGATGTTAGCGTTTGTGCAAACTGATGATAATATTATGGGTAAGTGAATATCATAATATTTTGTTGCTTTGTGACTTGAGATGCTGTTTACTTATGAATTAAACACTTTTGCTACATTAAATAGAAGAACAGTAGAAAATTGATTGTTACGCGACCGAATACGACCGAACAGAAGACTTAATTTTCTTATCCACCTTACAACAACGGATTTAATAAATCCGTCGTTGTTCTAAGGACTTACTTTTTTGACGTGATAACGTCTTATAATTCGATATGGGGTGCGCGCCCGAAAAACATGACAGTTCATGCGGCGTTACCTCGCTGACAGCTCTGAGGCGTTCCATTTACACTCTCAAGTCTCTCAACAACCGTAAGGCCCACCTAGGCCGCGCTCTTTGTTTCGATTATATTACGTATTTCGATGACTTAGAGAATACTTTTGTATGAAGAAGTTTGGTTAGTTATGACCTTTGATACATTGACCACACTTTGAATGAAAAATAAATAAACAATCTGTGAGCTATTAGTATTATTTCGGCTATTAAAAATTGTGCTCTATTTCCTACGTGTCAAGGTATGACTTAATATATGAAGAATAAAGTATTCGTTTATTTCTTCTGAACAAGTCACTAATTATAGTTTCGAAAGTTTATAATTGAGAAACTAATATCACATCGGACTAAGTACTATATTATGATGGTTTGATAGATAGAAAATTTAACATATATTATAATGTAGTTCACTCAAACATAAAATATGGATTGTATATAAGGAATTAATTTTACAAAGAGGGTAGGCCGGGCGCCATTTTTTTTGCACATTGACCTGCCAACTTTTTTGCATAGATTTTTCCCGGAACTGAGGGGTTAAGGCTATGACGTAGTCACGTTCAACTATCGTCAGTAAACCGACTTTACAGACAACCGATTTTTTGGTATATGATTTTAGTATTTACACTGATTAAGCTTTGTTTGATTAATTTCTGTAGGTACTTTTTTATTGACGGAATTAACCAATTGTCATTATTCTATGGATCATTTAAGGGCGTACCGTATGAACCGTCATTTTTCTATGGATATATTCTAGTTGGATTTGCATATCCGACGTTATTCGGGGTACACAATTTAACATAGGTCGTTTTTCGATAAAAAATAATAAAGATATTTTGACATTTTTAATTGTAATTTGATTTAACCGTTAGCATAACGCTTATTTAAAAGCCTTTTTTTGCATTGATGTTTAAAATTTCTTATATTTTGGCTTTTTGAAATTATTTTCAAAACGTACAACTTCGATAAGTTTCATCTTAAGAACCGCACTGCTTTATGTTACTCTGCAATCCCAATGTCACTTATGCTTGTCTTGTATAGCATGACATATTCTAAGAGTATACAATATAACAAATTGGCTAAATAAGTTTTGCTGCTTGAAGAAAAAAAAGTAAGTTCTAGGTAGGCACCTAGCACTTACATATATTTTTCAGCGGAGCAGACACCTGTAATGCTATGGCGTTACAGGTGTTTGCTCCACTAAAACATACGTACAACGACAATATTTATACATACATTTATACGACAATATTTCAGCTGCTCCTTGTGGTAATGACCACAAGTTAGCAAATGCAAGATGTATGGAATTATGCCTTTTCAGAAGACGTGTTCAAGAACCATCTCATAAAGGTACATATCACCAAGATAAATTAATTGCCTCCATTTCCATTCCTGAATAAAATGACGATCCTTTTATGCCTGCAGGTGAAATGACGCCTATTGGAGCAAACGAATTTCCTCTATCAGAAACCTCACAAGTTCTCAGCAACGTTAGATTCCCAACAACGTTGACTGCCATTTTTAGTACTTTATCATTTCTAATAACTGAAAATATTCAAGATTATTCTCAAGTGTTAGTACCCAAAACTCCAACTGCATCACTAGTAAAAGGACATGCAAAATGTGATGACCCGTTTTGTTGCCTATATGAAACTGATGATTTTTTCTGCCCTTCTGTATCTACTATTAGCACATACTCGAATCCATCATCTCCATCGTGTTCAACGATCTTAAAGAACAGAGGGAAATTAAAGCGCGCTAAAAAAAATGAAAAGTGGAGAGAAATAAAACTAAAAGCTTTAAAAAACTTATGCAAAACGTATGTATTAAAAAAAGGGCGTATAGTCGATGCTAAAAGTATGAAACCTCCATGCCAGTGCAAATTCCAACTACTAATGAGATTTTCACTAAGTTTTGGCAACTTGGTAGCAAAAAACAGCAATGGTTGTATGTAGCAAACTATATGTAAATACTATTTTATATTATACTTTAACTGTCGACTGAATGTTCGGTTTTTCGGTCTTCTATAGTTAGTTACATACAACCATTGCTTTTCTTTGCTACCAAGTTCCCAAAACTTTGTGAAAATCTCAAAACGCTCTGCGTTTGAAATTTTAGACGTGGAGGTTTCACATGGTTGGTTCGAGTAAGTGCCAATAGTAGACAAAGAAAGGCAGAAAAATTAAGTTTCATGTTGGCAACAAAACAGGTTTTCAATTTTGCATGTCTTTACTGGGGATGCAGTTGGAGTATTGGGTACTAACACTTGAGAGGAATCTTGTATATTTTCAGTTATTGGAGATGATGAAGTATTAAAATAAAGTATTTTTACTAAGACTGATTAGTTCATATTAGGCTTAAAAATCTTACCACGAAAGGGTTCTCTCTATTGTAATAAGTATTTTACTTGTTTAGACAAGTACTGTTGTTTTATTATAGAAGTTATAGCATTTTTTCATAATAATATTATTTTTAAATATATATTGTACCGTATAATGTACGTTTATTTTTATATGCACGTGGGAGAGCCATGCTTTGGCATGAATGGGCCGGCTCGACCGGAGAAATACCACGGGCTCACAGAAAACTGGCGTGAAACAGCGCTTGCGCTGTGTTTCGCCGAGTGAGTAAGTTCACCGTAGGCCCTATTCCCTTCCCTAGCTTTTCCCTACCCTCTTCTATTGCCCTATTGCCCTATTTTGTTTTAAAAGGCCGGCAACGCACCTGCAGCTCTTCTGATGTTGGGAATGTCTATGGGTGACGGAAATTGCTTTCCATCAGGTGACCCGTCTGCTCGTTTGCCCCCTTATTTTATAAAAATATATGTGTTATTTTTAAACAAAAATATTTTTGTAGAGGAATTAAGATCATTAAGTTTTTTCTAATACATCAAGAATTTGATTACATATAATATAATATTATTGTTATTTCTAACTAAGCTTAGTAAAAAAACTGTTGTGGAAGCTATTAATGTTTTTTATTCCATTTCCTAGACCTATACTTTTCAAAACCGACCATAAAGTTTTGTACATATCCCTAGAATATTGACGGAAAGTTTCAACCGTCATGCATCTAAAAACAAAACTCCATACAATAACGTCGGTTCATTACATACGTCACATTATACTCCAGGAAATAACGACTGATGTGACTTTTTAAAAAAAACTACACAAATTAGGTATTTGTACTGTGAATCACATTATAAAATTCATAAAACAAAACCACATGCCCAAATTTCACGTCAACTGAATGGCTAGTTCTGAAAATATGAAACAAAATACGACACAAAATCTTTGAAGGGCTCTCCTGTAAAATGGCTAAATTGCAGATCCGTCCTTGTTCTACGTTTGCGACGATCTGTTTAAATCTCTTCACGCCCAAACCGCTGCATCGATTTTGCTGAGATACGTCTTTCAAGTCCCGGGAAAGGACATAGGACACTTTTATTCCGGAAAATGTAATGTTCACGCGCTATAAACGAATTTTGGCGCAACGGAGTTGCGGGCGTCATCTAGTGCATAATTTATAATAATGTGTCAAAACCAGAAACCGTTTTAAACCGTTCGCCTACCCACTTTCTATGGACGCTGGTTGTACACAATATATTTTAATTAATTATTATTGTGTACAACCAACGTCCCTTTAACGTTCCACATGAATTTTTATTTTTGATTCGATGCCAAACTTTAAAATGCACGTTTATAAACCGCAGTTCCAAGTATTTTCCGAGATGTTATAGAATCACGTACCTCGCGAGCGACTTTATATTTCAAAGATATTACCAAAATATAATACAAATAATCTTATACATATTAAATTCTCGTGTCACAATGTTAGTTATCGTATATTACTGATTTTTACCTTTTATATGCATATTCAGTAGGTCTGAGAATCGGCTACTGGCTACTTTTTATATTGATAAGTGCATTAATAGTAGTAAATTATTACAACTCGAGACTGACGGCGACCATTGTTTGGGCGACGGGATAGCGATGGACGTTGCCACGGTGTCATACTTATTTAGTCACTTCAATTAAAAAATATGGGCGAAATACTTTATATGGCAAAACAACGTTTGCCGGGACAGCTAGTAATATTATAATAAATGCGAAAATGTCTGGCTGTTATCTCATCGCGCTAAAACGGCAGAACTGATTTAGATAAAATTTGATATTTAGATACTTTATCGGACAGGAAAGGACATAGGACACTTTCTGTTGCAAGCCGAACCGAGTTCTGGGTGTCATCTAGCGTGTAAATCTATGTGTAAGTAAATTCTTATAAAGTTTTTTGTTACTCTCGCTAAAACTCGAGAATGGCTGAACCGGTTTGGCGCATTTCAGTCTTGAAATATTCGTAGAAGTCGCAATGTTCATATTAGTAGGGAAGTTCTCCGATTCATAATATAGCATCCTTGTTTACCCTAATGGTAAATAAGGAAACTGGTAAGCCGGAGAATAATAAGAATTTCCTTGTTTATCAAACTTATACAAAAGAGCATAAAATATTTTATATTAACTAATGAATAATATTATTTAATGTTTCCTATTTAAATCATATTATTATGACGGTTCAAAAATATAGTAAGGTTTAGTTTTAGAAGATATTGTAAGAGCCATTTCCAGCTATTTCAAGCCAAAGCCAGCCATTAAAAATCAGCATTGCGGATCCGTTCGCAACATTGCTGAATGGGAACCAAGTAAGTATATTGGTTAGTTGTTTATTAACCTATCAAGCCCTATAAGGACACCGGTGTCCAGGGCCCCCGCTACCATATGTGCAATGTGTGCAATGCACACGGGCGCCATCCTCTAGGGGCGCCAAATCGCCATCTTCTGGGGCGCCAAAACTAAGGACCCAAAAAAATTTGCCTAAAGGGGCGCCAAAATCCTTTTTTTGCACACAGGCGCCAGTAGCCCTTACGGGGGCCCTGCCGGTGACTGCGACAACAATAGAATAACAATAGATTTCCAAGAATCCGCGATCGAAGGATTATTAGTGTTTTAATACTTGCTGGCTTGTATGAAAGAGCTTCTTACATGCGCTATTGAATCGGAAAGTGTGAAATAAAAGAAAGAAAATATTTTTTTCTCACCTCCGGGTGGAAATCGTGAACTCTCTTCCCGCTGCGCTTACCGATGTTGCCTCCGTCGATGAGAAAAATAGTATACGCACCACGGGCAGTAAATAAGAAAGCCTCAGATTAAGAGAAGAAAACCTCGGCTTCGCCTCGGCCAACAATTACATGTGATCTGAGACATTTCTCATTTTCCTGCCCTAGGTGCATAATGTACTTTAATTTCTTCCTTATATTTCATACATTTCAACCCTTGCAACAGAAATGGGAGCCGTGCTAAGTACCTGAAGGACTTGTGTTATTGGTACCAGACAACGAACAAATTTAACACCTGCATCGTGGACACAATAGATTTTCAATTGTTATGCGGCAGCCGGCTGCCGCTTGGGGATTGACGGGTTAAATAACGTACTATCTAAGCTTCTTAAGGCTGTGGTCTGTAGTCTATACTCACCAATTTGAAAGGAATGCGTGCGGCAAGACAGGGTTTACATGAGACACTGGCTGAAATCCGCCCAAGCCTCTCCCCGACTGTTCTGACTGACTGAACAAAACGATTCTTACGCTCGCTGGACAACAATTCCAAATAAAGCTATAAAACAGCTGTAAAAGTCTACTTTGCTCGTATAAATGCAAATTTTTAAGGGTTCTACGTTCTACACAGGGTGATATAAAACACAGACAAAAATAGATATTTAAACATCCTAAAAGGTTACTTAAAATGTTGACTAGACCTTTTAAAATACGGCTTATGATATTAAAACTTCCCTGATAGTAGATACATAACATAATATATGCATTTCAGTACCCGTTTACATTATTCTAGTCGCAATCCGGCGCTGGTTAGATCATTGGATTAGAATAATGTGAACCCGTTCTTATAGTTGTCTGTCATTACGAATGTCAAAATAATATAGCCTCTTCTAAGGTTTTTAAGGTTAGAGTGCACCCTGTATAAATGCGTGACGAACATTAGGACGTAATTATGTATTATGACATGACGTGTTATGAGAATTCCAAGTGTGCCTTTCGCCCGACAGTATAATGTTTATAAGGACGCGTTTCCACTGAAGCGGAGCGGAGCAGAGCGGAGCTTAGCGGTGCCCGAATTGACCAATCACCATGCTCGAAATCTTCGCTCCGCTTCGCTGTCATTCCGCTGGAATAGAACGGTTAGTCAATTCGGGCACCGCTAAGCTCCGCTCTGCTCCGCTCCGCTTCAGTGGAAACGCATCCTAATTCTAAGAATTGCGAAATGACATAAAATACCGTTACTTTATTCTGGATGACATTAATATTATATTAATACTTCAGAATTACGGGAATGTCAAGCGTTTCTCTTTGTAACTTATTTTTCATGGAGATATTAAAAAGAGGAAAGTACGTTAATTAAATTCCAAAAGTATCAATGATTCAACAATATTTAGTCGTTCTTTGATTTACGAAAAGTCAATATTGTACTTAATAATTATTTTAACACGAGTATCGCAAGGTTTGTGACCTTGCGATACTCGTGTTTTAGTACTTTGGTATACTAATATGAAATATCTAAGCGAGTATATTAACCCATCAGTCGTGGCAAAACGAGACACAATAGCTTTTTCATTGCTATCGCGGCCGGATGTGGCCGCTTGGGGCTTCATGAATTAATATGTAAGTAAGTAGGTATATTTAAATTAAATCAAACTTTAATTTTTTTCTGTAAAAATCGAGGGCAGCTGAACCAATTTTGTTAATTTTCGTTTTGAAATATTTGTAGAAATCCAAAGGTTTATTTTAAGAGGGAAGTGATACGAAGTTTGTATTAAGTATACGAAGTATTAGTTTATTACAAAGTATTGTATAATAATACAAAGTTGTGTATTATTATGTTAGTAGTATAAACAAAATATCTTTGTGGGCTAATAATAATAACTAAAGGATCACAGCCGTATAAAATATCTTCCCTTTGTTTCTTTATTATATTCACTTCATCCTAAAGATGTAGACAAAATAAATCATAACTACGCACACAAAAATTGGGTTAACACAGTAATTATATAATAAAGTAGGTTTTCATCTCCGAATTAATGAAATTCCAACTTTTCAATATTCAATATAAATATTTTGTATGGTTTCAGTCATAATAAGCAATGCAAATAGGTAATTAATATCTGTTAATGAGTATATTTTGTGCTTTTTGTATTTTTTGTATTCAATAAATAATTAATTAATAAAATATTGCAAAAGTACGTTATTTTGTAATGTTTTATTTGATTTATTGAATACAAATACTTCTTTACTAGGTGTTTTTTGGGTGATAAAATATTGCCATGCCTTTCATCGGTTAAGAAGTTTTAGGGTGGAGAGGCAACAGACTGTCAGTCAGATAAATAGATAGATTAGCAATTCCACTGCTATTGTAAAGCTGAAAGAGTGTGTTTGTTTCTTTGTCGCGCATTTCTCAGAATTACTTAGGAACTACCTACTGGTTTGAATCAAACATTATTTTTGTGTAGGATATAGTCCACTTATGAAGAAAGGCATTAAGCTATCAAGATTATATTTTGCATCAAGACCAATGCGACAAATAATGTGACCAATATAGAAATAAAATCGGCCAAGTGCGAGTTGGACTCGCGCACGAAGGGTTCCGTACCATTATATAGAGCAAAAAATGTTTGAAAAATCACGTTTTTTGTATCGGAGCCCCCTTGAATATTTAATTTATTTTGTTTATACTATTTGTTGTTTTAACAGAAATACATAATCTTTGAAAATTTCAACTCTCTAGCTATGACCGTTCTTGAGTTACAGCCTGGAGACAGACAGACAGATGGACAGACGGACAGCCATCGAAGTCTCCAGTAATAGGGTCCCGTTTTTACCCTTTGGGTACGGAACCCTAAAAACGGGAAAAATTATTTGAACGCGCTAATCTCACGACCAAGAACCGATTTTTATATAATTTGGTACAGATATAAAGTAGTAAGTTGTGTAAGGGCACCTTCCACACGACGTTTTTTACGCTCGTTTGAATCGATAGAATACCGAGCAAAGCTCGGTCAAATAGCTAGTATCTGAAAAAACGCGATGAAAACGCGCAGAAGACGAGCGCATCAGAAACGCGCGTCGTCAGTGCGCAAACAATACGTCGTGTGGAAGGGCCCTAAAGTAGTTGGTATAGAAAAATGTGAGGTTTCGGCGAAATTCCTTATAGCAGGCAGAGCCACGTGGAATACCTAGTTTATAATATTAGTATTGATTTCTGAGTTTGAGTATTAAAAACATGCTTGATGAGCCATTTCCAAAAAATCCGGGGTAGCGTAATTTAAATAAATTAAACTAGATGAGCCGGTGAACTTCGTATGACTTCCCTCTAAAAAACCTTCCCTGGACTTCCACGAATATTTCAAGTCTAACATCAGCCAAATCGGTTAAGCTGATTTCAATTTTAAGCGACACTAACAATTTTTTTTTTTTTTTGAAATATATTTATTCGTAAAAATCTACATAATATTGTTACAAGTTAAATCTCGCCAAAGTAAAATCTATACATATTATATATAAAACAAAGTCGCTTTTTTTCCCTCATGTCCTTTAGAAACTACGCAACGGATTTTGATTATTCTTTCAGTGTTAGATAGCCCATTTATCGAGGAAGGCTATAGGCTATATTTTATCACGCTAAGACTAATAGGAGCGAAGAAATAGAGGAAAATGTGGAAAAAACGGGGAAAATTATTTGAAAGGGCTAACTTGAACGCGCTAATCTCAGGAACTACTGGTCCGATTTGAAAAATTCTTTCAGTGTTAGATAGCCCATTAATTGAGGAAGGCTATAGGCTATATTTTATCACGCTAAAACTAATAGGATAATGTGGAAAATATGGGGAAATTATTTGAAAGATCTTATCTCGCGAACTACTGGAACAATTTTTATGTTATTTGGCACAGATAAGAAGTAGACCACGTGAAGGATCAGGCTATCGATTTTAATCATTTTTTCAGTGGCTATATATTTTATACCCGTGCGACGCCGGGGCGGGTCGCTAGTTAAAAATTTATATTTTTATTTACTTACATAGAAGGTACTTACACACTTACATATTATAATGCATTTTAAATTACATTAATTATTGGGTATAAAATTCCCTGCGAAAATGTAACACTTCCCGGACTAAGGGCTCCCACGCAAAACTGCGAATTCGCAGTCATTTTTATTATGAACTAGATGACCCGACAGACATTGTTCTGTGTTGACGACGATAAAAGTTAATCATAAAAGTTTACTGTGCGGGAACCGTACAGTTTTCGAGATAAAAAGTATCCCTTGTCCTTTCCCGAGACTCAAAGTATCTCCATACCAAGATTCATCAAAATCGATTGAATAGTTTACGCGCAAATCATAAAAGTATATTGTGCAGTGACCGTACGTTTTTCCGGGACAAAATGTATCCTATGTTCGTCTTCGGGACTCAAAGTATCTCTATGCCAAATTTCAGCAAAATCAGTCCAGCCGTTTACGCGTGATGTCTTGACCACGCGAATATATGGATTCATTTTTAGGGTTCCGTACCCAAAGGGTAAAAACGGGACCCTATTACTAAGACTTCGTTGTCTGTCCGTCTGTCCGTCTGTCTGTCACCAGGCTGTAACTCGAGAACGGTAATAGCTAGAGAGTTGAAATTTTCACAGATTGTGTATATCTGTTGCCGCTATAACAACAATTAATACTAAAAACAAAATAAAATTAATATTTAAGGGGGGCTCCCATACAACAAACGTGATTTTTTTGGCCTTTTTTGCTCTATATCAATAATGGCAACAGGTAGGTAAGTACTAAACTTTTTTCACAAAATCCTTAGTAATAATATGTGTACTTTAATATTTATTAAAAATATTAAAATAAAACAAAAAAAATTAAGGGGGCTCCCATACAAAAAACACAATTTTTGGCCTAATTTTGCTCTATAATGGTACGGAACCCTTCGTGCGCGAGTCCGACTCGCACTTGGCCAATTATTATATATTATTACTCATATAGAGTTTGTCACAGATATTATGCGAATTCTCAATTATCTGTGTGAGCCCTAAGAAAGATGTTGATTCATGATTGTCGGAATCGGAACGCGACGCCACCAAATTGACAAGATTAAAATGGACGCGACGTCTTCCAACGAAAACACTTCTGAGTTCTGCGTTGTGTATTCTCCATAATTACATTACGAAACCCTTCGAGTGCGGTGAATAACTTCTGGAATGTTCGCCAAGTTTTGGCCGTGTCTTTTTACACGAGGGAAATTAAAAGTTTCTTTTAATTTTTATGACGTTTTATAAAATAATAAAATGAGACTTTGATTGTAATATTTAAGGGATGAATCATTAAAATATAACAATTAATAATAAGGTTATGTCACGACTTTAAAATCAGAAAAAAATTTAGACAAAAAGAAGAAAACGTAAAAATGTATCATGCTGCATAACCCCCCAAGTCTTCGACTTTTTATTTTTTCGATAAAAAGTCAAAGAGTTGGGCTTTCCGCATGACAGGAAAAACATGCCTAAAAGTGCTATCGTAGACCTGCTACGGTCATCGTGCTACGATCGCTATGGCGTAGACGTAAGTATGCTACAGGGAATAAGCTTCAAAAAAGGCATGGTGGATGAAACCCAAAACCCAGTTTTTTTTAAACACCAAAACTATCGAATGGTGTAATAATTGATTTATTCCCGACCAAGTTGGTAAATTAGTTTTACAGTAGACAGAATTATTTAACTAAAAATAATTTAATACTTACCGATAAAAGTGCTCGAGGCCAAGTTAGTTAAAGTTTTGAGCCTATAATAAAACTAAATTACAACTTTCTTGTTTTAAAAGAAAGATTTATGAAGATATTATTACAAAAGTACAAAAGTTATTTCACCCTATTACCCTATTCCCAATATTATTATTATAGGCCGGCAACGCACCTGCAGCTCTTCTGATGCTGCGAGTGTCCATGGGCGACGGAAGTTGCTTTCAATCAGGTGACCCGTTTGCTCGTTTGCCCCCTTATTTCATAAAAAAAATCACTCGATTATAAGATTGTCCTTGTGTATTTAAATATAAATGTAGGAAATGCGTCAAGCATGAACATATTATATTCACGTGTCCCTTTTGTGGTATTGGGCAAGTCTCGTTTTTTGTCGTTTATCTCATTTAGACTCTCAAGCTGGAACGAACTGTCACCAGCAGTACTCCGGACCAATACGACCTGCAAACCTTCGAGAAGAGAACGTATTCCCTCTTAAAAGGCCGGCAACGCACCTGCAGCTCATGTTGCGAGTGTCCATGGGCGACGGTAGATGCTTTCCATCAGATGACCCATTTTCTCGTTTGCCCCCTTATTTCATAAAAAAAGCTATCTTGCTCATTCCTGCATGATTAAATTGCTACACCAATTTAAATGGTGTTGCCCATTTCGCTGAAAGGTAGCTACGCAAGTTTAATTATTTAATTAGCTTTAAATTAAACTTGCTATTAAAATAATCCTGCGATCGCGGCAAAACGAGACACAATAGCCTTTCAATTGTTGCCTTACGGGAGTTAAAGCGTATAGCAGAATAGTTTTTATTATTCGTAGACTGTAGAATAGTAATTACCGCCAAGAGACCAAGCGTAACATCTCCAGACAATTTTTGACAGATAATAAAGAAACAAACATTTTCCAGATTAGTTTTGTAATTGTTATTCTAATTATAATAATATCAAACCCTCAGATATTATGTAGAGCCTACCTAAGTCCACTGACTTAGCTAGGCTCTGCAGACTGTACAGTAAATCCTACGCTTGACCTTTTGGCGGTCATGTCGATAATTCTACATATAACTCTACGAATAATAAAAACTATTCTGCCATGCAGACACTAAAACGCAGTAAGTGCAAAATCATGGTTCGGAGAAAAACGCATTTAAACTTTAAAAACGTAAAAAAATATATTAAAATGTGTTTGTTTTGTTCTTTGTCGACTTTATCTGAAAGGGAATAACGTAAACTTAATCCTAGACGTAATGAATGCCCTGAAAACCCCATGAATATTTTTTTACAGGCATTAATATTTTTGGGCCCCTTTACTGCATAGAAAAAAAAAGAGAATTACATATTAAAACGCAGTAAAAAAGGTGCATTACTGCACTTTAGTTAGCTTTGTGTTCTGGAACATAAAACCAGTAGTGCATACTCGTACAAATGGAACAGCATAATAATTTAATTATGAAAATATTATTTTAAGTAATCAAATAGGATGCGTTTTTCATTTGAACTTCGTTCCTAAGCTAAAAATTTATTAAAAAATCAGCATTTTTGCATAAAAAAACTAACAATTATTATCTTGTCTGAGTACGTTAACATCGTTATTTTAAAACAATGCTTAAAACTGTAAATACCTAGTACTATATTTTTAAAAATACCATTTTAAGTGCATTAGGAATACTAAGCACTTACATTATTCAATTAATCAGTCTAAAATATATCCAAGAACTCCTGATCAATACAACTACGTATTTTCAATAACATGTCAAGCAATAAATAATTCTTTTAGCTTAACAATTGTCATTAATAAAAATTGAAACCGGCCAAAATTAAGCGATTACACTTATCGTTAATGAATATAGCGTAATTTTAACCATTGTTGATATAGTGAAATCTAATATTGACCTCAGCATGCAATAATAATCATTATAATTGAATATCAAAATACGGTTTACAATAGCCTGCAACTTGCAAGTACTTATATCTTTTTATAAAAGATAGATGTACGAATTGCATACATACAATCTCTTTCAAATAATACTATACAAATACTGCATTTTCGTAAGTAGTATAGATTATATCAATATAGCAATTAACTTTTTAAAATGCAGTATTATACCTGAATTTACTGCATTTTAATTAGTATTCACTAGTACTGATTAAATGCAGTAAAAACTGTTTGTATGGAGTTAACATATACTGCGTTTTAATTAGGTTTTCACGTGACTGTGTGTGTATACGGAACTATTTAAAACTCAGTAATAGGGTCCCGTTTTTATCCTTTGGGTACGGAACCCTAAAACAGTATTTTATTTGTATTTACTACGTTTTAATCTGAAATCACAAAAAATTCCATGCAGCAAGTGATTTTACTGCGATTTATATGGCAATAATGTCTTTTTGGCTGTAAAATGGGATAGTTACTGCATTTTCAAAAAACCTTATGGTTAAAAATAAAATACTTCCATTTAACTTAGAATAATGTGAGTAAGCCAGAAATAAAGAGAAAAAAATGTAGATTTTGTAGAATATATCAAAAACGGAAAATCACAAAAATGCGCCTTACTGCGCTTTAGTGTCTGCACGGCAGTATTCTAAATTATCATAGTCACAAGCTTACAATAGTAAATAATCGGCCAAGAGCGAATCGGACTCGCGCACGAAGTTTCAACGAAGTCGCAACAAGTCCTCCTAACCACCTGATTTTTTGTATATTGATAGGTTAAGAGCGTTTTCACATTATCCGATCCGATCCGATATCGGGGTAAGTAAAATGTATGAAATATGTACCTGTCTTACATATTGTCCGGCCCGATATCGGATATCGGTTCACGGCGTCCGACACCGATATCGGATCGGATAGTGTGAAAACGCACTAATGGTTATAATATTATAATTGAACAGTAACTAATAATGGTTATATAATTGTCCTACAAATAGAACAATCCATATTTTAGGACCATCGAAATATTTAATCCTTTCTATCTCTGTTAGCCACCGCTCTCGAGAATTTTCGCAGAGAAAATTGTTGTTCGTCTTATTAAAATTAAGCTACATATGAAAAATTTGCTTGGTAGTAATCAGGTCAAAAATGTTCTAGGGAACCAGAATAAAAAATTATACGAGTACAAAGTAAAGGGTAAGGCCAGTGACGTAGCAAATACCTCGTGTAGGAGCGCGTAGGTCCAAGTGGGCTTGTACAATGTTTGCTTTTGATCTATTCATGATAACATACGGATAAGAGGCGTACCCGATAAGTTGTCGTAATAATCCAATTGTATGGGCAAGTTAATTTACATAAAGGCAAAATTTTATACACAACGTAAGTATTTATGTTAGTCATTTTTGGTAATTGAACCCTCCAAAAGTGGTGCTCTTACGAGTACATGATCTTGGTTAATTCATTTTTGTTATAAAATACTTTAGGCCAAGGGTGGCCAACACGCGGCAGGCGGGCCACATGCGGCCCGCCGTCTTTACCTTGTGGTCCGCGGAGTCGAGCACATTTTTAGGGTTCCGTACCCAAAGGGTAAATATGGGACCCTATTACTGAGACTTCGATGTCTGTCCGTCTGTCCGTCTGTCCGTCTGTCTGTTCGTCTGTCTCCAGGCTGTAACTCAAAAACGGTAATAGCTAGAGAGTTGAAATTTTCACAGAGTATGTATTTATGTTGCCGCTATAACAACAAATACTAAAAACAAAATAAATTAAATATTTAAGGGGGGCTCCCATACAACAAACGTAATTTTTCAAATATTTTTTGCTCGGTATCAACGATGACAACAAGTAGGCACTTGAAATTTTAACAAAAGCCTTAATTATATGTGTACTTTAATAATTAAAAAAAATATTTTAATAAAATAATAATTTAAGGGAGGCTCCCATACAAAAAACGCAATTTTTGGCCTATTTTTGCTCTATAACGGTACGGAACCCTTCGTGCGCGACTCCGACTCGCACTTGGCCGATTATTTAAAGTAAAAAAACTGACTGGGGCTGACTTTAAAATAACGTACTGAGCGCGTGACTAGGGCGTTTTCTTTTCTTATTACAGTACATTTTTTTGTTCTAAGCTCTAAGTTCTGATAGGAAAAATTTGTATCCGATTTTGACTGTGCGCGAAGCTGTGCGCAGACTTATCTAGCGCGCACTACGAGTATACATAAAATTTGTAGTGCGGCCCGGGATAAAATTCTTCTTCAGAATTTTGGCCCAAGTATCGAAAAGGTTTGCCACCCTTGCTTTAGGCACTCATTTAGCTGTCAGACATAAATTTTCACTCTTAGCACAATAGCAATCAAATCTTCTGCCTTCATAATATGAAGTATAGCTAAATAAATGTTTATTTCAGGCAACAAGAAGATAAACAGCTCTGTCGGGTAGGCTTAGGCGGACTGAAGGGTTTTGCCGTCTTTGATAGCCCTTGTAACCGGCCTGTATATCACAGATATTGTAGGTCCCTTTCCTTACGTACTTGTAGTTAAAGCCCAAGATAATTTCTTCGCGGTTTGTTATAATAAATAACGAAATCAAGATACTTTTGAGTTATTATTAAACTATATAGCTGCAAGAAATCACATCTATATTATAATCAAAGTACCTCCCTTCTGACCATGATGTTCAAAGCTATTCATATTATAACATGACAAGGCGATGCTATATATTGCGATTTTTAAATGATCTACTGCAAAACTAAACTTCATTCAATACCCAAAATATATGTAACATTGAATTGACAGAAAATTTTTAATAGCTCATTAAAAAGGTGCTTATTTGCTTAACGAACACCCCAAAAATGTCAGCATTAAATCTTAAGGTGGCTTTCCGATCCTCGCTGTATAGCACTCGACACTCGTCTGAAAATTATTTACTTTTTATCCATACTTCCAATATGCAAAAGTGTGTCTGTCTGCTACCTCTTCACGCCCAAACCACTGAACCGATTTTGCTGAATTTTGGTACGGACATACTTTGAGTCTCGGGAAAGGACATAGGATACTTTTTATCCCGGAAAAATAGGGCGAGCGGGCGTCATCTTCTATACTAATCTACGAATAATAAAAACTAAGGAAGAGTAACTCCGTCAAAAAAACATGCTCCAAAATACTTGTCAAAAAAGTGTACCTTAGGTACACATTTCAATACATTTGCAATATTTAGGTGGCCTTGAGCGGTATAAAGGCTGACGTTACATGACAGTTCGAATGTAACCAAACCAAATTTTAAATGGGAGTTACGTTTCCTTAGTTTTTATTATTCGTAGATACTAATATTATAAATGCGAAAGTATCTCTGTCTGTCTGTCTGTCTCGCTTTCACGCCAAAACTACTAAACCGATTGTAATGAAATTTTGTACACAGATAGTCTTAAGCCTGAGAAAGGACATAGGCTACTTTTTAACTGGACAAAGGGGTTGTAAGGGGGTGAAAATGCGTAAATTTGTTCAAATTAAGTTAGTTCCAAAAATTCATAACAGATGGCACCCTGCGTCTCCTACATCGCGCTGACGCTTACGCAAACGTCTTTCTATAAGAGGTGGTATGGTAAGGTATGGTGGTGGTGAAGGTAGATTTTTTCGATTGTTATTTCTATTTTACGGTATTAAATAACTCAGTACTTTTATCTATCTGTAGTGACGTAACCTTACCTATCAATAAAAGTAGTTTATGGGTAAAGTTGTGTAGGTAATTGGGGGGCTAAATAAGCTTTAAAATTTGGCAAAAATAAAGTTTATTTAAAAAAATGAATTATTATGTGCACAGTGCACAGTTGTTTTTGGGTGTTTTGATTTAAGGGCTACCAGTGTTTTCTTATAAAAGCTTTTGACACCAATTTTGTTGACATCACGCGCTATAAACTGAAGTCCACGCGGACGAAGTCGCGGGCAACAGCTAGTCTAGTTATATTTTATACTGTGTAGTGAATACGCAAGTATATTCCTAAGTCTAATAGCTTCATTAATATGGAAATCCGATACTCACGAGTATTACTTGGCCTACAGCGCAATTAGTCGCGTCTGTTACTAATAAGACCAAGTAGTACACAGTATACTAACCACAAACATATCGTAAAAAGTAATTACTAACAACCACAAACACACTTTGGTAAGGAAAATCGCAGTAAGTAGGATATTCTAAGCTCGTATTTGTAACTTTATTTTTAACTCCCGATGGAAATTTATACGTTGCGTTTATGCGTTTTTTGCTTAACACGCGCGGCCCCTTTTTTTTACACGAGTACTCGCGTGGCCTACCATGGTAGGCCATCTAAAAATCTTAATTGTTTTCATAATAATTACTATTTAATTAAAATGAAAAATAAAATCAAAAATATAATTAATTAGCTTACTTTTATAATCAAAAACAATTTAAATAATTATTAAATTACTGAAAAATCAATAAATTGTGAATTTCTATGAAAATGTGACCAAAATCGTACTGAGAAAACAAATATGTGTATTCCTTACGTGAAAATAAAACAAGTTAGACTTTTGTTTCTTTTATGTTATTCAAGATTCGATCCTACTTACAGGTCAGAATAAAACCAGAAGCGACAAATCTATCACAACTTTCTTGGCGATTAAATTTGGGCTAACATGCAGCGGTGACATTGCCACATACGTCTTATCAGTGGGGCTAAATTGTGTTGGATTCTTAAAAAGTCCTGAACTTTACTACATAAAATACTTATAAGTTATTTCTTCTATTTATAAACTCAATTATTTTTCTATTTGGATTATTTTTTTCCAAGAATAAACGACCCTAAATTTCAGAAGTCACCGGATTAGCTGATTTTCATACACGTGTGACTACTATACTGGGGTTTACAAAACTGGTCAATATTTGTCACTTGTATACTCTTGATCGCTTATTTAGTTACAGCAGCCAACTTAGATCACAATTTTCCATTTCAAAATTCACATCAAAAGCCTGACGAGGAAATTAGACAACCGGCACAGATGGCGTAGTTTTCATTGTGACTATTTTTAACAAAAAATTAAAACCGACTTCCAAGGTAAAAATAATAAGTAATAATATGAACTAAAAAGTATTAAATAATTCTTACTCTTTAATAGTGCCTCTTTCAGAATTCGTCTAAATCTCAACTATTCTGTACAGTGTACATACTATAGTCTTCATCATTTCGAAGTCGGTACCAGCAAATTTAATCGTAAGTTAATCAGTAAATGTCATAATCTATGAAACTTTTGGGACTGGTACCGACATCAAAGTAATGAAGACCATAGTATGTACAGAAATAGTTGAGATTTAGACGAATTCTGAAAGAGGCACTATTAAAGAGTAGGAATTATTTAATACTTTTTAGTTCATATTATTACTTATTATTTTTACCTTGGAAGTCGGTTTTAATTTTTTGTTAAAAATAATAATTTCACTCTTTTTAGTTATTTACCGGTAAACATATAAGCTGTCAGTTGTAGATATATAGGATTTAGGTATGAAACTATCACAACTACCATACTCAGGAAGTTTTCAAAAAAGTTTTATGCTATGTCTCCAAAGCCATGAGCCATAGCCTACTATAAATATTATGCATTACAGACCTGTTAATCTATTACGCACTTAACTGTCATTAAATGGCTACTATAACACGTCGATACTTATTACTTATTGACTATAATATTATTACTGAATTATCATGAAATAGAATTTGCATAGTAGCATACTTTCAGTTCTTAAAAGAACGATGAAACCCCCAAACGTTCATATGAAAACTTATTATCTGAGTTCACGACCACTTCAGAATTTCTTAAAGAACTCCAAGCATATACCCCTGTATATTATGCTTAGAGTTCATCAAGCATCAAACTAAAAATAATGTTCAAACGCCTATCTCTAAAGGCTCTAGATTTCTGGTTCAGTGACTTTCTTTGTATTATAAAACTTACGCATGTAAGCTCATCAGCTCAACATAATAAAATATGCTTTAACTACTTTAAATATTTGTCCCAATCAAGGAGTTTCCTACATACCTCATACACCCTATGATCAAATTGCTAACTTGGTAACCGCAACACCAAGTTTAAATCATTTACTTTGTAACAACATTAATATAATTTTCAAAATCACTCGACAAACTCGAGTCTCGATCGAAAAGACTATGAAAAGTACCAATAGGGTCATAACTCATAACGATGCATCGTGTGATGGTAGTGATGATTATGATGATGATGATGAATGTAATTTGCATAGTAGCATATTATGCTTTCAGTTCTTAAAACATCGCCGAAAGTCTCAAACTTGTATTTATAAGGAATCCGGAGTTCTCTTAGTATCTTCGGAACCATAGCATGCATTGGTGTAAAATCTTACTTTTTGGTAGGACTTACGTAGGATCCTTCACATAAAACCAAAATCACTATATGTTTCTATATAAATTTTGAGGAGTTCCCTCGATAACTCATGGATCCCATCATCAGGTCACCACTTTTGTGAACATGGTACCAAATTGGAGTTGAACCCTATACAACAAAAGAAAAATTTTGAAAATCGGTTCACAAACGGCGGAGTAATCGTTGAACATACACAAATAAAAAAAATTCCACAGCCGAACATATAACCTCCTTCTTTTTGGAAGTCGGTTAAAAAATACAAAATAGTTTATTTATTGATAAATTAAATATATGTATTTTTTTACTAAATTTTTAATATATACAACGTCAATCTGTACAGGTCTCTATCTAATTTTATCTATATAATATAATATTTAAAAATCTAATTTTTTTATATCTTATTAACAATTAGATTTTGGTGTTTGTAATCAAATTATCATAAATGTATTTAAGTATAAATGCATAAAATATACATTCATAAACAATAAAAACGTTATAAATCATCAATTAAACAAAACATACATGGTTGAATTTACTACACCAATACTCGCGCGGACTACTATCATGGTAGTCCAGCGTTTTTGATGCTAAATATCTATAATTCGATAACAAAACCTCAGTACCTCCTGTAATCGACTATCAGGTTACAGGAGGTACTGAGGTTTTGTTAAATTTATCAAACGAGGATTACCTGGAATGGCAAGTTTCTAGCGAGTTTTACTGAAAAAATATCGCTGAAAAAGTGACCCTGGTCTACCATGGTAGTCCACGCGTGTACTGCAGTGTTAACTTTCTGTCATGCACTGTAAAACTCTGGAACGAACTGTCACCAGCATTATTTCCGGACCTCTACGACCTGCAAACCTTCAAGAAGAGAGCGTATTCCCTTTCAAATGCCGGCAACGCACCTGCAACTCTTCTGATGTTACGAGTGTCCATGGGAGACCCGAAATGGTAGTTGCTTTCCATCTGGTGACCTGTTCGCTCTTTCATTAAAAAAAATATGTCGTACAGAAGTGGGAAAATAATTGGTAGCCACAAAGGTTGTGGCGCTCATTACTCCACTCTTACAATATTATGACATCAATAATTATTAATATTATTACTATAATTATAAACTTAACCCTTAACCACTGACGTACGTATGTGGTACGTCACCCACGCGGTTTTTCATTCAAAACTCAAAATTTTGCGGGAATATCTGCGTGTCATTTTTGGTAGTTTCCTAGTTGCCAGTGACGCATCGAAGGCAGGGGAGAGCGGATGCAGTGCATATCTACAAGCAGGTGACTTCGACGACCTGACGTATGAGGTGCGTAGCGTCAGTGTTAGTGTGACTTTTTTCAAGTAATTACTTTTTGTTTGTCCGTATATAAAAATGAATTGTAGACTGTCTTATTAATCTTGGGAACCTTCTAAGTCTAAAAAAGGCCAGTTGAACAGAATATTTCCAAAAACGACGAACAAATTGAATTGATACCGTAGCTTTCACATGAGCTCTCTAGCCTTATTGGTTGGCCAAGGACAAGGGTGATGAAGTTGGTCAAAAAAGCAACAAAAGTCATCAATTTTACACAATGAAAATTTGTCATCTATATAATTCAAAGAAAAACGTCGCAGAACCCGAAACGGATGCCAATTTCTTGCAATAAATCGGTTTGCTTGCAGTGCTCTAAGTCAACCTGCAACAACTGTCGTTAAAAAGTGCCTTATAATTTGATTTGTTGTGATTATGATTTTTTCCTAATTAATATAATTCTTGATAATTACTTTAAATCGAAAAAAAAGTTCCTATGTTTAGAAAATATTTTTTGTCAATTTTATATAAAAAGTCTATCCTATTTAGTAAGTCACTAAGGTTTTTGTTACATAAAAATTTATTTATAATAAATATATTTTTTTTTAAATATCTTTATGTCATTTGAAAGTATCCAAATAAATAGACTGCAAGTATCACCAGAATTAAAGTTTATCGACACATTAGGAGGCGTTCAAAATGGCATACGTATCCCATACGTACGTCAGTGGTAATGTAATTAAATTGCCAGTGGCGTGCAGAGCAATATGACACAGGGTATGCGGGGCCCAGCGGAGTAGTTGGATGGCCTATATTATATGGTCGGACAAAATCTTAATAGCGCAATGTAGCCAGCGACAGCAATATTGCCAGCGCCATCTATCGAGAACATCGAGAACTATTTTAAGAAGTCACCCAATCGGCTTCAATTTTCACATACTCATGGTTCCGGACTCCGGTTACTTGAGATTTACTATATTCTGATGTAAATACTATAGATGCAAGATTTCGGCCACCTCAAATATCTTATGCAAGTGAGTGATAGTTACAGAACACGTCCCTCGCAAGATATCCGATGTGGCCGTTAAAAAGGCCGATTTTCATGTGATTCGCAAAATATATAAATAAACTTAATAATAAAACTATGGGTTCGTAAAAAACAAACTTCTCATTCATTTATAGATTAAATCTATGCGCCTATCCTTTTTTAAATATAATTTTAGGATATCGTCACAGAAAGTTGGATTGCGTTTTAATTCTATCATTAATGCCTTTTCTAAAGAAATCATGGAAAGATCTGTGAGTCGTTGTTGATTTTGTGTGTTTCTCAAATATGTGTGGATACGTTTTAAACTCGAAAATGAACGCTCTGCCGATGCGCTGCTTGCTGGGATAGTCACAATGAATTTCGCTAATCGTAACACTTCAGAAAAAACTTTATTCAAATTTTCACTATACAAATTTTGAATAATACTAAATACACAACTATTTGCAAATTGAGGTGATCTATAAATACAGCGCAATTCATTTTTCAATTTATCAAAATTAAAATTTGCCTGATATCTACTAGTGAATTCTCTGATTTCATTTTCAGGGAAACATTCACTATATTTTCTAAAATTCTCACAAGAAAGTAGCTCAACAAACTTTAAATCTTTAATGTTTTTATAACGATTTCTTAATTCACTCACTACATTATCAATTATTTCAACAAAAATTCGCCGATAATGTATTTTTACATCATCGACATTGCCTTTTCTTTTAGGTGGTCCGGTTATGTGAACGGCGGCATCATAATAGATCTCGAACTTCTCTCTGAAACGTTCTAAAAATGACTCTAACTCTTTTATCTTTCTTACACAATACGCGATGTCACTAGTTTTTTTTTTTTTGCAAAATATCGTACAGAATATCCGTTTCTGCAAAAATATCTGCGAAAGATTTTAATAGAAAATTAAATTCAAATTCTTTCATATTAAATAAAAATGATCTGACTTGTGTCAGTGTTTCACCATCCCAGTCTTGTGTATTTTCGTTCATATTTTCAAACAATTCTAGGAGGTGGGTGGACTCATTATTAATTACATTAACCGTGCGCGAGTGATACGTCCACCTTGTTTCCGCGACACGAGGCAGCTTTTTCATATCGGCAAAGTTGTTGTAATGGGCCATTCGCTTTGTACTAGTGTGAAAAAAAAGCCGCGATTGATTTTATAATACTAAAAAAGCGTTTTGTTTCAGCAACTCGTTCGAAAGATTTCAATAAAACTTAATTTAATACATGTGCTGAACACCAAACGTACATAGCTTGTGGACATTTTTGCCTCACCAAAGCCTGCACGCCATTAATTTGTGAGGATAAAACTGCTGCCCCGTCGTAAGATTGTGCAACTAATTTGGATACACAATCGTACTCTTCTAAAACTTCCAAAATTATAGAACTCAAGGCTACAGCGGTCCGATCCGCGCTGACATAAACATATTTGATAAATCGATCAACTACTTCTGAATCACGAAAATATCTCAAAATTAATACTAATTGTTCACGGCCGCTAACATCAGGAGTCTCATCTACCATGACGGCGACAAAATTGGACTGTTTAATTTCGGCTTTAACGCGATCGATCATCACAGATGCAAGGCTCGAGATCAAATCATTCTGCGTACGGTTCGACATGCCCGTGAATGAGGTACTCGCATTCTGTAAATGGGTTTCTAAAACTCCATCATACTTGGCTAATAAATTTACTATTTCTAAATAATTACCCCTATTTAACGACGATACTGACTCATCGTGACCGCGAAAAGCTAATTCTTGTTTTCCCAGAAAGCAAACAACATCGATCAGCCTATGAAAAATGTTTCTATTGCGATCGACTTTAGCATTATGCCTCTCAATATCTAATCGTAACTGACTGTTGATACTCATTTCAATACGAGATTTACCAAAAGTATTTAATTTTAAGCAGGTCTCCAGATGTTTTTCTGTATGGTCATGCTTCTTTGCCGCGTTATAGAAATTATTTAAATCTGAATATCCTGAATCAGTCCACACTGAACTATAATTAATAAACAATATGCAAGGAAAACAATATAATTTAATCGTGTGCACACGACCACACAGCCAGTTATATGATTCATAACTTTTAACATGAAACTTCCGAGTTACATTGCCTTTTTGCTGGTTTAATTGTAACTCGGGTACACACCTACCTTTCGACACAATTTGAATCTTTTCACTGAATGACAATTGTGAAAACTTGTTATTTTTAATTTTTAATAAACACACATTCTCAACACAGACCTCACAGTCAAATAACATTTTTAAGAAATCAAAAACGCACTTAATATAGAAACTCAGTAATAACTATTAAACTGTTAAAATGTGCAAACTTTTAAATGTTAAAACAAAAAAGTCGTTTTAGAAAACTATAAACTTGCGCAAACAAAAATTATCGTAACAGTGCTCATCACATGAAAAAAGAAAATGGCGTTCCAAAAATACTAAACATTAATGTAATGTAAACAAATATAACCCTTACTAAACAAAAATGCATTATACATGCATACGCGTAATTAGATTTCCGTCCATTATTTTTACTCGGATTATAATAGGCAATGAAGTGTGAAGTGCAACGAACCCGAACCGAACGCCGCGTCGGAGGCGCTCGGATAAGTTCGGAAATCGGAAGACCTGCCGGCTGCCGCAGTCCTTGAAGCTACTTGCCCGTACTAGGCAAATGAGATATTCATGTCTGTGTGCGTTTGCAATCTGTGCACCGATACAAAAATCTCATCGCACACATATGCCCGAGGTCTGCGAGGCCTCAAATGCATATATTATCTCCGCTCGGCGGGCCGTTGCGATTAAATAATAATGTTTTTATGAAGTTTTGCAAATTAGTTTTTGCTATTTTATAAATTTAGGCGTTTTAAGTGTATTCATTTTTTACTTTATATATTAACTAACGTCATCTAAAACGTGCGAAAGTTAAATTAAAATATGTGTATAGCAAGTATTTATCATTAGGTAAGCAGTGCTTTTATGCCTTCATGGTACGCACGCCCATGTAAATTGCACGTCAGTGGTTAAGGGTTAATGACGCCCGCAACTCCGTTGTTTGCTTATCGCGCGGGAACCGTACACTATTTCGGGATAAAAAGACGTATCCTATGTCCTTTCCCGGGACTCAAAGTATATCCATAGTCCATACCCAGCAAAATCGGTTCAGCGGTTTGGGCGTGAAAAGGTAACAGACAAACAGACACACTGTCACATATAAAATACTAGTATGGATTAGTATGGAAATATGGACAAGTATGGATAACATAAATTACTTACAGCCTCATCGCAATTAAAATTAAATACACAAACTTTAGAAGCAAATATTTACCTAGCTCTAATAACAATTTAACGTCAAGAGCAAGGTTTGTGGTTACGTAAAATGTTTGTTTGAGTTAATAACATTTAATAGCAGCAGCTGTTTAGATGAAACAGTGTATTCAATAATCGGCCAAGTGTGAGTCGGATACGCACACAAAAGATTTCGTACCGTTATAGAGCAAAATGTAAAGAGAGCCTGGAGTTAAAAAAAAGTTTTCTTACTTGTAAAATGTTTCTATGTCAATTGCCCATCAATCGAGCTTAGGAAATCCGGTAGTCCAAAAACTTTATACTTTATTATGTACAAGGATCTACACTTTGGCAGTATTCACGGCGGAAAGTAAGAACCGATACGCATAATTCAAAATGTGCTTTCGACAAAGGAGCTCCCAAGGTTACGCGAGAGGACAGTAATAAATAATTTGCTAGTTCGGCATTTGACGTGAATATTAAAGTTGCATTAGGACAAGAAAAGCCGACGCGGGTCGAAGATCAAAGGATGTAAGAGCACTATCGGAACGTGACTCGGATAACAACGTAAGTGATCTTAGCCCTACAGTTATGCTGTCCTCGTATTCTTTACAATATCATCGGCGTACCAAATATTTAATGAGTTGATGGAAATTGAATTACAATGCTCTTGTAATGCGGCATCTCCACATTTTAGAGATACATTTTTTATCTTAACCATTAAGTTACATATTACGAGTATTTTATTGTTGTCATGGTAATACCATGACAACAATATAATACTCGTAACGAATACCATGATGGTATTCGTTACACTATCATCGGCATAAAAAATGTAAAATTAATGGGTGAAAATGGGTGCATTTGTTATTCGGCCTCTTCACGATTTGGAGACCGCATAACTTTAAAGTTTTTATCTTAGCCGTTCAGTTACGCTGTCTTCGTATTCTTTAAAATATCATATACCAAATATTTAACGAGTTGATGGAAACTGAACTAAAATGCTCTTTATCTTTTACTACTTCACAAAATGTGAAGAAGGCGCATTAAAAGAGCATTACACTTTCACAGCGAACTATATACCTACATATAGTAGACTCATACACACCATAAATAAAATAAAAAACTTAGTTTTATTACATTCTGTATAATAACTTGGTGACGCCCACAACTTTTACACCAAAATTCGTTTATCGCGCGTGAATCGTACATTTTTAAGGATTAATACCATCCTCGTATGTCCTTTCCTGGATCTTAAAGTATTTGTATACCCATTAACATCGGTTCAGAGGTTTAAGCGTGGAGAATTAACAGACAGACACACTTTAGCACTTATAATAATATTAGTATGGAAATATGGATACTAACCAACAATAAAATACCGATATAATGTGCGGTCTAGGCCGGCCACATACATACGTTTTCGGTCTTCGGAAATCCGAATGCATGGAATCAGTGAAAAATACACTAACCCATTTACCGCCGCTGTACCCAATCGGGTACAGATACAAAATTAGGGATAGTTCAAAATTTTGTGGTATCACATCTCAGTTTTCTATTTAATATATTTGATTTAAGATAAAGCTTCAACATTTTTAGCAAATTTATACTGGCAACCAATATTTTTAGTCATAAGGTAGGTTTGAAACTTACAGTTTTGCGACCTGCAGAAGTAAGCTCATAAATTCTCTCTTTATTTTAATTGTATAATATTCAGCCACTTTATGTGTTTGTTTTTTATTCAATACATTGTTATCTATATAATAAATAACAAGTTAGTGGTAGATTATTGAAATAGACGGAAAAATTGTGATTCAAACACTACTGTGCCTAGTTGGGTACAACGGCCGAATCCACTAGCAAAACTTTCCTTTTTTCAGAATTTTTTAATATTGAGTTTGATTCATTTTAACATCTTATATCGTTATAATAATAATAATAATAATATCAGTTTATTTCAGACCTTAACAGATCCATATAGAGTTAGTATAAGTACAATGTTTTTTGTGAGTTATGACTATGTTAGTAAATTACAAGTGATAATTATTATTATAATTTAATATGTAGATTAGTCCAATGTCTCCATATGTTATGAATACTAAGGGAAAGCTATTTTGTGCTCCTTTTATAAATAAAAATTATCATATACATCCAGAAAACTCATATCACAGCGTAAATGTCCGCTTTCTTACACATTTCTTTGTCCTGAAATTACCGACGTTGTAGACAGAAAAACGCAGGTAAAATAGCAGCTAAAAGATTTGACAGTAGCTAAACCTTGTAAGAGGAATCTATCTTGTCAGTAACAATGAAGCAAGTATCAACTAGAATAGATATTATAATACTACAAAATTTGTCACTTGCAAAGTGTTATGGTAACATAAGCTAATAATATACACACTCCTTCGTAAGTAAGAAATATGACTCCAGAAATTATCCTGTATACTTTTTACTTCTTATACCTATTAGTGGATATCAAGGACAAAAGTTTACTAGCTTCAGCTACAGATACTACTACTAATTATGAGAAAAGACGGAATGCAAATCACCTCTTTGGGTAAAGATGACGATAGATTTTATTTACTTATTTGAATTATGTTTTTTCTTTTCTTATTGTCAATGATTAGTGTTTGCATTTACCACTTACGACTCTTGATGATAGCATGGCTTATATTCTGTTTCGACGAAACATCGTAACATTTTAATTATGTCGGAAAATATAATGAAAAACGAAGTTATCCTCCTCGTCAGTCTCTAGTTTACCTAAAGATTGTATCAATTACTACCCCAAAAATGTTTGTAAATAATTTCAAAATGTAAAACATCATACAGGAGTTCGTTGTCAGTGCAAAAAATGTAATAAAAAAGTATTTATCAAAAAAGTTAGTTCTAAACCTTATCACACCTAAGTACCCCATAACACGCCATTGTACCTAACTGAGTACACCCCCCTAAAGGGGAGGATTTCAATTTTTTTTAATTTTTCTTTTATTTTTCATTTATTTAACATATAAACCGCAGATAAGTGCAAGTTTTGTTAAAAAAATACTATTGGTTTCATTTTGGCGGTTAATGGGTTAAATGCCGTACACGTTCGTTTTTCTCCGTACGGAACAAATTCCGCACGTACATTTCAAGTCCAAGCGTGCGCGCGTGAAAAAAACTAACGTTTGCGGCAGTCTCACGAAAAACGCGCAACTTTCTGCCGCGCACTATAAAACCATATAAAACACCTGCAGCTCTTCTGATGTTGCGAGTGTCCATGGGCGACGGTAGTTGCTTTCCATCAGGTGATCAGTTTGCTCGCTTGCCCCCTTATTTAAAAAAAAACGGTTGTCTGTAAAGTCGGTTTACTGACGATAGTTGAACGTGACAACGTGCCTCTTTGCCGCTCGTTCCGCGCTCTCGCTTGCACTTCAAGCCTTAAATGGAACGCCTCAGAGCGAGGTAACGCCGCATGAGTCATGTTTTTGCGTGCGTGCAGCCGGCTCCATCGAATTATAAGACGTTGTCACGTCAAAACTCATTTTCCCGACTGTACATTTCTGCTTAGCACAATTTTCCCCGACTGTACATTTCTGCTAAACAACTCATTTCCCCGACTGTACATTTCTGCTTAGCACAATTTTCCCCGACTGTACATTTCTGCTAAACAACTCATTTCCCCGACTGTACATTTCTGCTTAGCACAATTTTCCCCAACTGTACATTTCTGCTAAAAAACTCAAATGGAACGCCTCAGAGCGAGGTAACGCCGCATATTGCGTCATGTTTTTTCGTGCGCGCAGCCCATATCGAATTATAAGACGTTGTCACGTCAAAAACGAATTCGGAAATCCAGTACGGAAAACGTGTAAGCCAGCCTTTAACAATAGATGTATAATTCTAAACGGAGTAATACTACAAAGCTCGTTCATAATTAATATTGTATTGTTGTTGTTTGCCGATAATATTATGTATCTTAATTATTAATGTAAAGAAAAATGTATTTTTCTTTATTTGCATTTTGCTGCTATTTAGATGATTATTTGACAGATCCTTCTGCTCTATGACTTCGATGTAATCTATGAAAAGAAAAGATGGTCGAATGGACTAAAAACTAGAAAGTAATAACATTGATTTCGGCGATTGTTAATTTAATAACACTAAATGTCGTTTCTTTGTTTTTTCCAGAAACCCAATTGTGTTATTATTTACTACGTAATCGTCGAAAATATTAAGAAGTAGCTTAACAAAACGACATTTATGGTCAAGAAAAGAAAATATGGAAAGGTTGAAATTCGCATTCCAAATAAAACCAACATCAGACGGAAAGTCGAACCACATTGCCATAGCCTCAATCAGTACACAAGATGACAAGATTTTTCTAATTCCTGAATATTATCAAGCAGTGTCACTCCACAAACATATACAAGCCAGTAAAACCTTTAGTACATATACAAGCCAGTAAAACCTTTAGTGAAAAATACACTGAAAAAAAGACACCAATCCAGAAATGTCTGGATAAAAACTACGGAGGACATTTTAAATACTTATGTGGATGAGGATAAAAATATGATTTTCCAGGACCAATTTTTCGAGGAGGTAAGTCAACAATAATTTGCTAAAACCAATACAAAAGTAACAGAAGTCGACCCAATTGTAAAGATTTTGGAAAAATTGATTGAAAGTCAGGAAAGAAAAGAAAAACAAAGTATGAAAAAACTGGCTGACAAATTCGTTATTGAAAAGTTTGATGGACGAAATACAATCAGTGCATCATATTGGATGGAGACATTTGAAAAGGAATGTGAAAGGTTTGGAATAGTAAACGAAGATGAAAAAATTGAAATTTTCAGGTTATTTCTTGAAAAATCTTGCACAGATTGGTATGCCGCCATGATGATTAAACATAGCTTACAATCAGAGCAGTCCGAATGGAAATCAAGTTTTTTACAAACCTATGCCATTAAAGGAGGTCAACAAGCAAATATGAATTGTCTTTTAAGTATCAATCAGGCTCTTTGTTGGACTATGCTGTAAGAAAAAATAAACTATTGCTAGAAGTAAGAAAAACAATTGATGAAGGGACATTAATTGATATAATAGCCGCGGGCTTGCCAGACTTTATAACAGACAGAATTAACAAGGAGGAGGTTGTGTATGTAAAAGATTTATCCAATGAACTGAGAAAGTTAGAGCATTTAGTTTTAAAAAGGAGAACTTTCAAAAAGAGAGAAGATACTAAACCAAGTATAATAAAAGAAAAGTGTAGCATTTGTGAAAAATTAAAAAAAGGTGTACTTTACCACTCGGAAGATTTGTGTTGGTTTAATCCTAAGATAAATAATGAAAAGGATAAAAAGCAAATAAAACTCAACAATTATTCAGAGCTAGAATGTGAACTACAGTGTGAAGATCAAAAAAACTAACTGTGCCGCCATTAATTAAAGTAAAATTAGTTCTTAATAACAATATTGAGATATTTGGAATCTACGACTCTGGTTCTAATATATCATTGATCAATTCAAAGTTATTAAAGATAAATAATAAAGATCCTAACTTTAGTAACAATGCTAATTTGAAAACAATTAATGGCGTTAAAAAAGCGAACGGCATAATCAAAGTTAATATAAATTTTTGATATGGAAAAGGAAATGAATGTTTTTGTGATAGACAGAAAGAATTTTGATTATGACTTTTTAATAGGACTAGACTGCATAAAAGAATTTTACTTGTGTCAAGATGAAAATTTGAAAGTACATCAGAAACTGCCTGGTTTTAAAATTCAACAGTTTTTTGAAGAAAAAAATTATTCAAATACAATAAACTTTAATGAACACTTATGTGAAGAAAACTTTCAAATTTACATAAATCATCTAGATTTCAAGGATCAAGTACAGATTGAGGAGTTGATATCAAAATATAAATCTGTTTTTGCAAAAGATAAATATGACATAGGGAGAGTAACGGGTTATGAGGCACACATCGATTTACAAGTGGAAAAATATTGCAGTAAAAGACCATATCGTTGCACTATTCAAGATAAGAGGGAAATAGAAAAACAGGTTGCAAAGTTATTGGAAAAAAATATAATCGAGGAATCATATAGCCCTTTTTTAGCACCTGTTACCCTCGCTTACAAAAGAGATGAAAATAAAAAGTCCAGATTATGCGTAGATTTCCGAGAACTTAATAAGATAGTTGTTCCGCAATCGCAACCATTCCCTCTTATTGAAGACCTTATAGTGAAAACAAGAGACTGCAAATTTTTCTCTACGCTAGATTTGAACTCTGCTTTCTGGTCCATACCATTGCGTGTTACTGACAGATACAAAACTGCATTCGTTACACAGGAGGGCCACTAACAATGGACCTGTTTGCTGTTCGGTCTAAAGACAGCACCGGCCATTTTTCAAAGAATAATGTGTAACATTATACGAAAAAATAAGCTAGGAGAATTCGCAGTAAGTTTTATAGATGACTTATTAGTATATTCAAAAACATTTTTAGACCATATAAGATACCTAAAACAATTATTTGAAGCCATAAAAAATGAAGGCCTGAAACTCAAATTTTCTAAATGTACGTTTGCAGCACAATCAGTCAAATACTTGGGTCATATAATACAGAGTAACTCAGTCAGACCGCTGAAGGATAATTTGATATCAATACAAAATTTCCCAATTCCAAAAACACAGAAACAGATAAGGCAATTTTTAGGGAAAATAAACTTTTACCATAAGTATGTGTCAAATATAGCAATAAAACTAGAGCCTTTGCATAATCTTTTAAGAAAAGGACAAATATTTAACTGGACTGAAAAATGTCAACAGTCATTTGATGAAATGAAACAAATTTTATGTTCTCAACCAATATTAACAATCTTTGATCCTAATCTCCCTATTCACATATATACAGATGCCAGTATACAGGGACTGGGAGCAGTCTTGA
Source organism: Polyommatus iphigenia (assembly GCA_963422495.1). NCBI lineage: Eukaryota > Metazoa > Arthropoda > Insecta > Lepidoptera > Lycaenidae > Polyommatus > Polyommatus iphigenia. Next base: position 27,903,033 of record OY730188.1, on the reverse strand, counting down.
AGCAGCCACAAGACAATAATGAAGAAAAACCTGTTGCATACTTCTCTAAAAAGCTAAATGAAGTTCAAAAAAGGAAGAAAGCAATATATCTGGAATACCTGGTGATTAAGGAATGTGTTAAGTATTGGCAGCATTTATTGATAGGTAGAAAATTAACTGTATTTACTGACCACAAACCGTTAGAAACTATGAACATTAAATCAAGGACAGATGAGGAATTCGGTGAACTTATATTCTATCTATCACAATATGATTTCCAAATTAAGTACTCGCCCGGCAGATATAACATTTAAGCTGATTGTCTGAGTAGAAACCCTGTCCTCGGACCAAATGAAAATCAAGATGAACAATTAAAAATAGTAAACACAATAAAACTACAAGAAATCTTAGAAGATCAAGAAAAAAATGAAAATATACAGTGCAAGAAAGATAAATTAATATCAAAAGACAACATATATTATAAGAGAGTAAAGAACAAAGACAAAATAATTTAATCTGAAAAATTTTGCATACAATTCATAAATAAAATACATAAAGACATGGGTCACTTAGGATAATTCCAGATGCAAAGTTTGATTGGTTCATTGTATACAGCGAAGAACATCAGAAAGAACATAAAAAGAATTTGTGAAAATTGCTTAGTGTGTATAAAAAACAAATCAAGGGGACAGAACAAATATGGATTAATGTCAGATTTGGGACCTGCCACAAAATCGTTTCAAATATGTTCCATTTATACAATTGGAGGCTTTGGAGGGACACGGTCGACGAAGAAGTATTTACATCTGCTAGTGGACCATTTTACTAGGTATGCACATATTTTAACTTCAAGTACACAAAACTCAAATGACTTCATCAAACTCATAAAAAACTGTGGAGAAATTCATAATATTGAATTGATTCTATCGGATCAGTATCCAGGTAATAATTCTATAGAATTTAAAGGATTTTTGGACCAGGAAAATATCTGTATAATCTTTACAGCAGTTAACTCGCCTTACTCAAATGGTCTAAATGAAAGACTTAATCAGACATTAGTCAACAAAATCCGATGCAAAGCAAATGAAAATGTTAAAAAAGTTGCATGGACAACCATTGCTCAAAACTGTGTAAGAAACTATAATGAGACGAAACACTCGGTTACTGGATATGCTCCAAAGTACCTACTATATGGTATCTCTTTTGCCGAATGAGATGAAGCTGAAAAAGACTGAGAATGATTTAATAAAAGACGGGCAAAAAGCTTAAGAAAACGCAATAAAATCACACAATTACAACAAAGAAATCTATGATAAGAATCGAATATGCATAGACTTTAAAGTTGGTGATATTGTCTTTGTGGAGAATGGTAACAGACCTAATAAAAAAAAAACTGGATGAATTGAAACTCGAACCTTATCAAATTATAGAATTATTATTTTTTAACAAAAAATTAAAACCGACTTCCAAGATAAAAACAAAAGTAATACTTATTCTAAATCTAAAAAGAATCAAATAATTCTTATTCCTTATTATAGTGGCGTCTTCAGACTTCGCCTAAACCTCAACTATTTCTGTACTCAATCTTCGTACTTTTGAAGTCGGTACCAGCCCGGAAAAGTTCTGAGATCCTTGACATAGCAATTACGCTAAGGTAAGCTGGTACCGACTTCAAAAGCATGAAGATTGAGTACAGAAATAGTTGAGGTTTAGGCGAAGTCTGAAGACGCCACTATAATAAGGAATAAGAATTATTTGATTCTTTTTAGATTAAGAATAAATATTACTTTTGTTTTTACCTTGGAAGTCGGTTTTAATTTTTTGTTAAAAAATAATAATTTTACCCTTTTTTGTTACATAATATGAGACAACAAGGCTATAATATTATAGCTTGTTAATTGTCTTAGAGTTGTACATATTACTAGCGGTCGCCTGCGGCTCTGCCCGCGTGGATGTCGGTTACGGCTGCAAAAAGCCTACCCAGGAAAGACTCGGTCAGCAAAATAATTCCCAGGTCAATTCACAGACTCCGACACTGACATCGACGACGCGGACGCAGTCATTATCCGAAGGGTGTACAGTGCACACTGCACAGATTGTCTTCCTCCCGCAAGCGCATCCCGCTTGGTGACGCCCACTATCGTAATATTTTAATTTCGCCATAATTTCAAAACCAAACGTCCAATTTTAATCATTCACAGACCAAATTTTATCTACATAAACTGTACTTAGTGACGAAATAATTTATTTTGATAAGGATTAATGGCATGAGTAAAATAAAAGCGTTTAAATGTTGTCCAAAAAAATTCAAGATTTTAAATAAAAAAATGGTTATTGTGCCTCACTCGACGTAGATAAGTATAGTGTGTCACGGACTTTTTTGTAGATATTTATAAGATCTACACTACTTAGAACATTTTATGGTTCTATCTTTTATAGTTTCGGCAGCGTACGCAAAATAATCTGAATATTTTCTTAATTGATAATATTACAGCTTGTTGTCTTAGAGTTGTACATATTACTAGCGGTCGCCCGCAGCTCCGCCCGCGTGGATGTCGGTTACGGCTGCAAAAAGCCTACCCAGGAAAGACTCGGTCAGCAAAATGATTCCCAGGTCAATTCACAGACTCCGACACCGACATCGACGACGCCGACGTAGTCATTATCCGAAGAGTGTAAACTGTACAGTGCACACTGCACAGACTGTCTTCCTCCCGCAAGCGCATCCCGCTTGGTGACGCCCACTATCGTAATAATTTAATTTCGCCATAATTTCAAAACCAAACGTCCAATTTTAATCATTTAAAGACCAAATTTTATCTACATAAACTGTACTTAGTGATGAAATTATTTATTTTGATAAGGATTAATAGCATGAGTAAAATAAACGCGTTTAAATGTTGTCCAAATAAATTCAAGATTTTAAATAAAAAAATGGTTATTGTGCCTCACTCGACATAGATAAGTATAGTGTGTCGCGGACTTTTTTGTAGACATTTATAAGATCTACAATGCTTAGAACATTTTATGGTTCTATCTTTTATAGTTTCGGCAGCGTTCGCAAACTAAGTAACTTTCCTGGTTGATTTTTTCACCTGGCGTCCGAAAAACCAAAATATCTTACGAAACCCTATTTTTTCCAAAATAAAATTTAGCCTATGTTCAGCAGAAATAATGTAGGATTCATTACCTTTTGCTTGGAGTAGTTTAAATGAAGCCAAAATCCTCAAACTTGTATCTATAAGGATTCAAAAGTTCTGTTGGGTACCTTCAGAACCAGGGTATATCCTGGTGCAAAATCTTACTTTTTGGTAGTATATGCCTGAAATACTCCAGAAAAAATTGAAATCACTATATGTCCCCATATAAATTTCAAGGAGTCCCCTCGATTCCTCGTGGATTCCATCATCGGATTACCACTTTTGTGAACATGGTACCAACCTCGGATTCAACCCTGTACAACAACAAAAGAATCATGAAAATCGGCCCATAAACGGCGAAGTAATGGTTGAACATACAAAAAAAATATATATAAACAGACGAACATCCTCCTTTTTGGAAGTCGGTTAAAAAAAGAATAACATTAAATCAGACTTGTGATTCCGGAGAAACGCGAACACAAACATAAAACATACATACATACAGTTTTTTAAATTTGGCACAATTGTTCAGACGATGATATAGACTAACATAATAAATGAAAAAACTGGGCAGTTCTGAAAATATTACATACGCCATACGGGTCAAATTATATAACCTCCTTTTTTTGAAGTCGGTTGAAAATCAACATTTTCTGTCTGTGAACTTTGGTTTATTATCGGAAAAACTTATATTTTGGGTTAAAAATATTGCTTTTCACATTTCCTAAATGAATAACGTAATTAATAAAAAATTCTAGTTACTTTTTTTTAACTTTGACCTTTGAAAATTTAGGTCTGGCCGGACCTGCTAGCAAATTCTATGAAAATACCCCCAGCTTGTAAAATGGTTATTTTCATAAAATAAACGAGAAATTCTGTAATCGGGAATAATTTGAAGCGACGACCTGATAATGAGAAAAGTTAGATGTTGTTACGAGTACAACAGCGCTCGTGTTCTAAGATTTTATAATGTAATTCAGAACTATATAACTATATAATATTATATTCCGTAGTATATAATATAACATACATAATTCTCAGGCTTGCAACACTAGCCAAGTAAACACTAGCTCTGTATATTTTCTCTTTCAATTTGTAAATGTAATGTTTAAATTATAAAGGACAATCTGTTGACAAAGTAACTACTGCAAAATTTTTGGGAATAATATTTGATAGTCAGCTCAAATGGAAAGCTCATTCTGACGAAGTCTGTAAAAACTCAGCTCCGCTGCCTACGCATTATATAGTTTAACTAAGAAGGTTAATATTGATACGGTACTAACAGCATACCATAGTTTAGTTGTTTCAATATTAAGGTATGGAGTAATTTTTTGGGGCAACTGTAGTGAAAGCGAAAATATATTCAAAGCACAAAAACGTTGCATAAGATGTATTGCTAATATAAAAGTGACCGACAGCTGCATGCCTCTATTTAAAAAATTTAAACTCTTAACTTTCCCTTGTCTGTATATCCTGGAAGTAGCTATTTTTGTGAAAACAAACATTCACTTATTCCCGACCTTAAAAGAATCCAGAATTAGGAGCACAAAACTACGATCCAATTACGAAGATAAATTGTGTACAACTGGATACAAAACTGCTTGGTTAAAAAAAAGCATTATCTGTATGGCTCCTCATATTTATAATCATATACCAAAAGTTATTAAGGAACAAGCTGTAACCAAATTTAAAAGGAACCTCAAAGAAATGCTTATTGAAAAGTGCTATTATTCTGTATCCGAATTTCTAAATGACAAGACGTTAAATATAGTGCCATCAACTTATCTGTTCAGTAGCCGGGGTCAGTAGTGTCGCGTTTAGTGTTGCTATTTAAAAATGTTTATCAAAACTGTAGGGAATCCACCGTAACTGGGCTGTATCTGTATTCTGTACACATGAGATGTCCTTTCACGGCCGTTAGCAGCCAAAATGTTTTTCTTTTTAATATCTGTCTGTGTATTTGTACGCGCGTCGCGCATCAGGAAATCTAGTCAATGTAAAATGCGGTTTTCATAGTTGTGTTGCTCGTCTTACTTAAAAACTGGCCCATATAGAGCTGCTTTTAAATAAAATAGTAATAATTTATTAAAAGCATTTTTTTAATACGTACGTAACAGTATAATAAGTACCTCGGGCGTATATATAGCTTTGTTAAGGGGGGGGGGGGGGGGTCCCTGAAGTAAAAAAGCGGCCAAGTGCGAGTTGCAATCGCCCATGAAGGGTTCCGCAGCAGCAAATAGGCAACGTGTTAAGGAAATCAAAAAAAATTTTTAATTTACATGTACCGCACCGATTTTAATCGGCGAGGTACATATTATTGTCGATTGGACAAGTAAGATGGATAGCAATGGGGGGGGGGGTCCGGACCCCCAGGACACCCCCCTTATATACGCCCATGATAAGTACTTATAACAAAATAAAAATAACAACACTGATTTATATCTTTTTACAAGCTTTTATTTGACTTGGCTTGTTCGTATGTAAAGTTTGTACTAAGTGTTTTGTAATAATATTTTATTATATTTTATAATAATAATTATGGTCATGATGTCTATCTTCCAACAGCTGTACTCCAGAAATTCCAGAAGTAGACGGGCCTGACGATTCCCACAACTCTCCGTCATCATAATCATCATCACTCGAGTCGCTTTCGCTATCGCTTTGTAATTGGATAATAAACGGTTCATCTAAATAGACATCCTTCTTTCTATACTCGCATTCAATTTTTTAACATGGTTACAATGGTTTTTCCATTCTGCTGGTGTAATTTTATTAAATGAATTTTCAATTTACTATGGCATTTCGGCATTGGACTTCTTAATATTATGCTCCGCAACATTTCTTTTCATTGAGCTCCATACCATTTCAATAGGGTTTAGGTCGCAATGGTACGGCGGAAATCGAAGAACAGCATGAATCACTAACACCTATAACAAAAAGGAGTTCTATTAAAACTATGAAAAAATAAGTAAACTATGAACCAAAATATTTTTGGAACATACTGAGAACAAGGCACATTTTTTAAAGAACCTGTGGGACTTTTTTCATTAACTAGCAACACGAACCTGTAGCTGCTGCAACGCGCTCGGTCACGTTTTTAAATGGTATTTTCGGAGACTGAAGGCGTTTCTCTTCTTTCATAAAAGCTAACACTTTTAAAATAATCTGTCGCGCATCACTTTTTAGTGGTTTCGGCATGATGATGATACTTTTAACAATAAAACAAGACTTAAAACACACGGAGCACTCGCACTTCAAAAACAGACAGCGAATGACATTTTACAAAATGGCAGTTGTAGTTCCAATTTTGTCTACTGAACAGATAAGTTGGTGGCACTATAATTAGATGATATGATAGTATATTGACATTTCTTTTATACGCTATTTATATTTTTAGCAACTTAATTTAATATTTTTGCTGTTCTGTGGACATTGATATTGATTTTTTTTTTAATTTTTAATTGATGTGACAACGTGTTTAATACCATTTTAATTGTTCTTAATTTTGTACATGAATTTTGTGTTTTTTTAATTATTATTATTATTATTATTTTCATACTTACTAATGAATTATGACATTTTATATTATTATACTATTTAACTCTTAATTATGACATTTAACCTGATTATTATTTATTATTATTATTATTACTTTTGACTAGGTATTAATTAAACTTAAATCGCATGTTTTATGATGAATTGATTTTAAAATGTTTTAATTGCTATTGATGTGACTTTAGGCAAGGAAATTATGACATTTACTAGATATGCTAATTTTAATCGAATGTTTTTCTTTTACTCACATACTATCTAATGTAAACATATTATTATAATTTACAGTCTGAAGTTTTAAATAATATTATATGATAACTTAAATAATTTGACAATGATAAAATTTCGCATGCCGTAAGGCAGAATGTATAAGGCTCTGAAAAATAATGTAACATCTTATTATTGTACCTGCGTTCTAAGCAAATAAATGATCTATCTATCTATCTATCTACATAGTATTTATAATAAAATATTGTGAGCTGGGGGCCATAAGTATTTATTTTATTTTCAGTATATTTTGTTGTTATAAGCGGCAACAGAATTATACAAAATCTCTGAAAATTTCAGAACTCTGGCTATAGCAGTTCTTGAGATACAGCATGGAGACAGACAGACGGATAGACGGACAGATGGACAGACAATGAACTCTTAGTAATCTAGGGTCCCATTTTTACCCTTTGGGTACGGAACCCTAAAAAAACAATAATTATTAGTTCTTAGGACGGATCCGGACGCAAAAACAAGCTAAGTTCTAGTTTTCTTTTACTCCTCGTTAGAAAGATTTACCCCGTCCAAGCTGTTCATTAGAAATGAGCTTAAAAATCCTTTTAGTGAAGTTAATAGTAATGCATCTTGTTGTAAATAAAGTTACAACTTTAAAGAACATCATGGTAATGGCATGGCAAGGGTAATGAGTTGAAATCCTCCGTTCTTACGATACATGGGGTATGTATCGTAAGAACGGAGGAGTTTCACAGAATCTCCTACGTCTTGCTAATTAAGACTACGCTAACGAAAGCTGATTTCACGAAATGTTGCTTGTAAAATGTAAATGTGTGGTAGTTTAGTTTGAAGAACTCGCGAAAGTAAATACTGAAGTAACGCAATGTGTATTGTACAGGGCCCCAAGGCTGCCTTTACACGAGTGTTTGTCCAGCGTAGGCGTTCGATGAACGTATGCGCATCGCAGACGCCGCGACAACGCAGCGCGTGCGTCACGATGTCGCCGCTTCTCTACTGGAAAAATCAGTACGCAACGTCTGCGCCGCGCTAGCGCAGCGTTTAATTAATTCTGCAGAGGAAACGTTACGACAACGCGACGCACGTGCCGCGTTGTCGCGGCGTCTGCGCGGCGCAGACGTTACGTACTGATTATTCCAGTAGAGAATTAATGGCGGTTGATTTTGTTACTAATGGAGATTTTGCTGTCAAATTGAAACTTTTATCAGCTTTGACAGTACAAGCAAGTTTCATTTTTTTATCATTTCACTTTATACGTAGTAAAGCACGTAGCACGCTAGTACAATAAAAAATTAAACCACCAAATTGCGTAGCGTTGTATAATTGGCGCAGTGATATTAAGGGTTAATTCGGACCGCAACGCAACGCTTAGATATATATTTTCTAAATTTGTACTTAATTGACAATTTCAATTGCGTGAGACGTCTTGCAAATCTGTCAAATCTATACAAATTTAGAAATGCATCTACGGGTCGCGTTGCCGTCTGAATTAACCCTTATGCTTCGTTTTGTTACATAATATATTTATTATTATATTATACTAGCTGTCCCGGTGGACTTCGTGTCACCTTAAAACCTTCCCTGGATTTCTACGAATATTTTAAGACTAAAATCAGCCCAATCCGTTCAGCCGTTTTCGAGTTTTAGCGCGACTAACACATTTGAAAAAAAAATATATATATATATATATATATATATATATATATATATATATATATATATTTTATATATATATATATATATATATATATATATATATATATATATATATATATATATATATATATATATATATATATATATATATATATATATATATAGATATTGTATTATTAAATAAAGGCATAGTCGTTGGATAAGATAATAATTATTTCAAATTATTGATGGGAAAGAAATTAAGCGGAGAATCAAGGATGGATGCGTTCTGATAGGATATACGTATCGGGAATCAATACTCATCGTTGTGTGCTGCGTAACTTGCGCAATTTTTAGCTAGTTCATAGATAACATGTTGTTTCTTGCGTTAATCCTACACATGTTAGTATGCAATGCGAAAATACGACGCAACGGAGCAATGTGGCCTTATGCCGCGCGAAGAAATACGCGTTTCCTAGTTAAGGTCTTGCATTATGTTATGTTTAATTTAGGTCACAAGTGCCTCGTTTCTGAGTAAATGGGCTAGAAGTTTCTTTAATAGCTATCGTGATTCGCTTTCGCATTAGAGTATACTCATCAAAAGCATTATTAATAGATAATATTTACCTCTGTAGCTACCGTCAACTTTACACAGAAACCAGGAGTGAGTAAAATATCAAGTAAATATTTAATTTAAGCAAGATAAAATGAGCATGGGACTAATAGTGTTTACTAGAAACTACTTTAAGGCGACGCCTTGATAATTTGGCTGTAGCGATGCCGATTTTTCTCAGCAATGACTAAAGCTAAGAAATTGAAGTTCATTGTCAGTATTCATCATGTCTTTGTCTTTGAATTGCCCATAGCATAACACGATTGGACAACTTTTATAGCACAGAATAATCAATCGAAAAGACCTCTGTAAAAAAAGGGATTCCTATTTTTCCAACAGAGGAGAGTGATTTAAGGTTCCAAAATTTGTACATAAATTGGTTCAAGCATGCACTTTAATTTGTGCATAGCTTATATGAAATGTATTTATGGTTTTTAAATTATGCGACAAAAACCATTTTGTCGCTCACGCCCTTTCCATTTTTTGCTGTTCCATTGCTTGTTTTTTCAACAACAAATCAAAAACAAGCAATCTAAAACATATCCAACACGGTTTCTTACTTTAACGCTGCGTCACCTTAATAATAATACATGCAACTTAGTAACAATAGGATTAGGTATGAAAATCATTAGCATCGTATTATTTAAATGAATATTGAATACGATGCTAATATTGTTTTTCTTACCGAAAGCCTCAATTCCTTAATTTTGATTATTGTTTGTTTTTTTTTTTTGTTTTATATCCCATCCAATTGTTATTATTTATATAAAGCTAACTTGTGAATCTCATATAACAATAGCGTATATTGTACAATACTTTTACAAAACTCTTTGGGAATTGATCAGACATCGTTTGACGGTTACAACTTCGACGCCTGACGGTCAGTGATTTCCACGTGCGGAATATTGGAATCATAAAAGTGATTGCACTACGGAGGGAAATGAGTTTTACACTTTTTTGCCCCTGGCCGCATTGCGGAGAGCCACAGTGCGTATCAGGCCTAAGGGGATTAAAAATCCCCCACTGCATGACGTCGGCGAGGTAGAATAGCCTACATTTTTAATAAAACTTCATTTTTTGCATGGATTACAATTTACATTTCGATTCAAAAGTTTATTTTGTTTATCCTTTCAAACTATAAATATGAGAGTTCGTTATCACGCGCGTCCCCCGAGCAGACGACCTTGACCATACATTTGTCGCGTAAGAGCGCATAGAGCGCTTACAGACGAACGGCACGTGTCGGCGGCACGCTTCGGCGGCAGTCGACGGCAGACGACGGCACGTGTCGGCGGCACTCGGCGGCACTCGGCGGCAGTCGGCGGCAGTCAACGGCAGCCGTCGACAATTTATCACGCTTGCAGTTGCGACGTACCGCATAAAGGTAAGCGTCCACAGGTCTGTATCGTACGCAACGGACGTTTTGCATCAAACGGATATTTTTTTTACAGTACGTCCACTGTATCGGCAGCGTACGGATTACCGACTAGACGCCAGTATGTTTATCTTCAAATTAGTCCAAACAAAGTTCCTGATCCAAAATTTCTGCTTTCGACTTTTCCATCCATATACTAGGCTAGTCGGTAATCCGTAGGTACACTGCCGATTCAGCGGACGAACTGTGAAAAAAATTTCCGTTTGATGCGTGACGTCCGTTGCGTACGATACCGACCTGTAACCGCTTACCTTGCGGGGGTACGTCACAAGTCACAAGAGGGGCCTACCACCACCTCTATTAAGCGACACCGTTTGACAGATAAACATTTATTACTTTTACGTCAAGCTAGCGATCTTAAAAAACTTGATATTTCACAGCGGATTTAACAATGTTTTGCATTTTTTACTGTTTTTTGGTAAAATTATATTTAAAAAGTGTGTACAGTAATGTTATTGCAATCTTACAACAAAGTGTTCTGGAAACATGATAGTTTTAGGAAAGGTCGTGGTAGGCCCTCTGCAAACGTCATAAATTACTGTCAACGGCTGCCGTCGACTGCTGCCGACACGTGCAGTCGACGGCAGCCGTCGACAGTTTATCACGCTTGCAGTTGTGACGTACCGCGTAAAGGTAAGCGTCCACGTCTGTATCGTACACAACGGACGTCTCGCATCAAACGGATATTTTTTTCACAGTACGTCTACCCAGATTACCGATTACCCAGTAAGTTTATCTCCTAATTAGTCCAAAGAAAGTTCCTAAGTCAAAATTTCTGCTTTTGACTTTTCCATCCCCACCCACTTTTTGAGCATTCATTTACTAGTCTAGTCGGTAATTCCGATTTGGATATTATGACGTCATCAATAATAAAATTAGCATGAAGAAAAAAAGTAGGTCAAGTAGCCTATTAAGTAATGAATGTTCGTTTCTGAGTGCGGCAGATATTATTGTCAAACTGTCAATAATAATTAAGATAATATATTGATCTTGAACTCGATTTCTTAATAAAAGTACTTATTTAAAAAAGACAAAACTGACTTCAAAATTGTACGTAATTGAGAATTAAAATTGCCTTATCTCAAAAACTACTGAACCGATTTGGATGAAACTTGTAGTGTTCCCTAAGTTTAACAATTCCTATTACAAAAAAAATACAAAAAAGCTTCTTTGGCACCTGTAGCACTTAGACTTTAGAGTATGCGTGTTCTGTCCATGATATTTGTCCATTACCTATAATATGAATGTATTAAATTATATAATACGTCCATTTTAATAATCTAATAATTAATATTTAAATCTCCAAATACAATTCAAAGCATTACATTAAGAATTTTGGGTCGAATGGAGATTAAACACACACCATTTTAATATTTATTTTGAATGCGGTTTAATTTTACATTATACTGATGTTTCGCATGAAAGGCAATTAGGGAGGAAATTCGCCGCTTTTCAGCCGTTTCGTAAACAGAATTCGCTCAATTATTGTACATTTTTAACCGACTTCCAAAAAGGAGGAGGTTATATATTCGTCTGTTTATATATATTTTTTTTGTATGTTCAACCATAACTTCGCCGTTAAAAGGACCGATTTTCATGATTATTTTGTTGTTGTACAGGGTTAAATCCGAGGTTGGTACCATGTTCACAAAAGTGGTGATCTGATGATGGGATCCGTGAGGAATCGAGGGGACTCCTTGAAATTTATATGGGAACATATGGTGATTTTGATTTTTTCTGAAGTATTTCAGGCATAATTATACTACCAAAAAGTAAGATTTTGCACCAGTATATACCCTGGTTCCGAAGGTACCCAACAGAACCTTTGAATCCTTATAGAAACAAGTTTGAGGATTTCGGCTTTATTTAAACTACTCCAAGCAAATCCTACATTATTTCTGCTGAACACAGGCTAAATTTTATTTTGGAAAAAATAGAGTTTCGTAAGATATTTGGGTTTTTCGGACGCCAGGTGAAAAAAATCAACCAGAAAAGTTACTTATTTTGCGTACGCTGCCGAAAGCATAAAAGATAGAACCATAAAATGTTCTAAATATTGTAGATCTTATAAATATCTACAAAAATGTCTGCGACACACTATACTTATCTATGTCGAGTGAGGCACAATAACCATTTTTTTATTTAAAAATCTTGAATTTTTTTTGGACAACATTTAAACGTGTTTATTTTACTCATGCCATTAATTCGCATCAAAATAAATTATTTCATCACTAAGTACAGTTTATGTAGATAAAATTTGGTCTTTGATTGATTAAAATTGGCCGTTTGGTTTTGAAATTATGGCTAAATTAAAATATTACGATAGTGGGCGTCACCAAGCGTGATGCGCTTGCGGGAGGAAGACAATATGTGCACTGTGCAGTGTGCACTGTACACGCTTCGGATAATGACTGCGTCTGCGTTGTCGATATTAGTGTCGGAGTCTGTGAATTGACCTGGGAATCATTTTGCTGACCGAGTCTATCCTGGGTAGGCTTCTTGCAGTCGTAACCGACATCCACGCGGGCGGAGCCGCGGGCGACCGCTAGTAATATGTACAACTCTAAAGTAGCCCGCGATCAAACATCAAACACGTCAAACACGTAGTATAATCCAAATTTTCTTCAAACACGTCAAACACGTAGTTTGTACGTGTTTGACGTGTTTGATGTTTGATCGTTTGCGGGTTACTTAAGGCCGTCCCCCGGGCAAACGACCTTGGCCATACATTTGCCGCGTTGCCGAGATCGCGCCAAAACCCTATTATTTTTACTTATCTTAGTTCAAAATTGTCCTAAAAAAAATTTAAACGGGGAATATGTAGTTTATGATATTGTCGATCTATTGGCGTGAGTTTCAAATAAAAGAAATTTAATAAATTGGTATTACTTTGGAAGCTGATATCATGGGTATAATAAACAAAAATAGAAAATTTAAAACGGGGAAAGGAATGTTGATATACTGAAGATTATTGCTGTATTTTTATTTTAACTTTGTAGCTTTCAGATTATTAGTTTATAAGGTTTTAAATACGGTCAATTACGGAATCTCCGGGGGAAACGCCCTTAAGACAACAAGCTATAATATCATAGCCTTGTCGTCTCATATTATGTAACTAAAAAGGGTAAAATTATTATTTTTTAACAAAAAATTAAAACCGACTTCCAAGGTAAAAACAAAAGTAATACTTATTCTTAATCTAAAAAGAATCAAATAATTCTTATTCATTATTATAGTGGCGTCTTCAGACTTCGCCTAAACCTCAACTATTTCTGTACTCAATCTTCATGCTTTTGAAGTCGGTACCAGCTTACCTTAGCGTAATTGCTATGTCAAGGATCTCAGAACTTTTCCGGACTTCCAAGTCGGTTTTAATTTTTTGTTAAAAAAAATAATATATAATGTCGATTATACATACATAAATTTATGTTTGTATGTTTTCTACTATTCACTTTCTCCTAATGTAAACCTGCGTGAATTGCTGCAATTCAATTTGGTACAATCCGGTTGCAAAGAAACAAAGGAACATTGGCAGTACTTGTCGCTCTTGTCTCTTTCATTTGACAGTTTCCCTCCGCGAAAGAAGGAGACAAAAGTCATCTAAGATTATAATTATTTGTGGCAGTGCAAATGAAAAAGTACCTTGTCACGGGTATTGAGTTATGCATAGTTCCAAAAAGTAGATTAAATTTGCTATTAATACAAAAAATAATTATGGCTGTAGGTGGAACCACTATTTTTTTATAAATTTTTGAAATTCCGACTTCCAAAATGCACAAGTTGAGAAAGTTGCACTTAAAGTTTATGATGGTAAAAAACACACTTCTACTTCGAAGTTACATAGTGAAGGGTATAATCATAATCCTTGGAAATTAAAGAATTATAATAAATGTGATTTGTCTAAATAAACATTTTAATTATTTTGATTTCTTAGGCTGCACATGCAAGGGCCGAAGAAACACGAAAGTACTAATTATTAGAGATGAAACGGATAGTATTTTGGCCGGATACCAGATACCGGATATTCGGCCAACCACCTGGCCGGATAGCCGGATATCCGGCCGCCGAATATCCGGCGGTACTTAGCCGTTTGGTGCAAAGCACACTGTATGCTTTAAGCACCTTGTAGCAGTGTGTACAGCGAAAGACTTTTTCTGAAGCTGGCCTTATTTATGAAGGAAAGCGAAACCGCTACCTCTCAATGCAGAGAAGTTGGTTTTTACTTTTTATTTACCATAATTTGCCCTTAGTGTAGTATGAGTACTAATTAATTCATTTTCTACTTTAAACTAAAACTACTTATATTTCTTAAGACTAACTAAATAAAGTAAATAATTACTTAAAAATATATTTTTTATCCAGATCTTTTTTTTATTCGGCCGGATGCCCATCCGGCCGAATAGCAGCTATCCGGTATTCGGCCGGATAGTATTAAGACCGCCGGATAGGCCGGATACTGGATGGTTGCCGGATATCCGTTCCATCTCTACTAATTATACCCAATTCGTAAAGTAATGTGATAAAAACTGTTAATTTCTCAGTAGAGTTACATATTCTAAGGCATTTTGAAATGATTGAATGTAAGAAAACCGTATAGTTATGAAGAAATTTAATAAATACCGAATTTTTAAATAATTACAAAAACGGACACTTACAATATTAAAAATCAACAAAATTATTTGTATATTGATGCTATATCACGAGATTAAACTATATTTAGCATGCTGTGCCACAGTGGTATCATCGAAATAATGTTTACGCAATTTTTTTAATAATAAAGTTTAGTGACTCGGTCGAAACTTTTGTATGGAAACGTAACTAACCCTAGTTACTAACCTTGTCGCGACTTTTACTAAACTTTAGTAACTTAAACGCGTAAATTACTATTTTGTACCCTTAATGCAAGAAATATTTCTACCAAAATGTTATTTAGTATAATTATTGCTCAAATAAATGTATTTTTATATATAAAAACTACCGTTTTAATCGGTTTTAATCGTGTAAAACATAAAATTTGACATTTTACTGAACTGGGTACCTTATTACGCCAAGTCATTATCTGACATAAATAGAGTAAAACCAGAAAAATAACTAAATTTTTCGAGTACTTTAATCTTTTGTCCCATAAATGTGCATCCCAGTGGGACAATAATTAGTGGCTACAAGCGAATTTTCGATATTTTTTTCATTCAGCAACTTTCCTTTATATTCTTTTGTTTGCTAATAAAAACATCGAAGTAGGATACAGAAATTATGATCAGTCATAAGTCATAACTCATAACCATTTTGTTTAGTAAGGTTTAAAAACTTCTTAAGCGGCACTGTGCTTTTCTTGGGTATTACCTATAGGCAAAACGTGTTAAGTCTGCGTCAGGATCACACGACCCTAACGTAACCAAGTATAATAATAAGTATAATAAAGCATAAATGAAACGGTGGATGACAAATAAATAAAAAATCGCTTCTTACTATACCGGAATGAACATAGTACAGTAAATGAAGGCAAAATTCAGGTGCAACCTCCGATTTCGTTGAACCTCGATCGATTTGGATGAAATTTTGTGATTAAGTACATTAAGCCCTCTACTTTAAAAGTGACATACGCTCGTATTGTGCTTTTTTATTTTAGGGGTGAAATCCACCCCTTTTGTTGAAAATAGAAAAAATGCAGATTTAACCATTCTGGCTTAACTAATTGGGTTTAATTCGATAAAATAAATGTTTTTATGTTTTTTTCATGATATTTTATGATTATTTAATTATTTTTTCAACCCTTATGGCAAGCATCCCTTTAATCGTGAAAAAACACTTTTTGTATTTCTGAACTTTAAAATCGCATATTTACATTATATAAACAGTTTGTTTAATATTTATGACACAATTTTTGGATAAGACTGAAATATAAACCCCTAAAAGTACCCCTTTATTGCGGAATCACGGTAAAAATTGGGTTCAAAAACTTAATAGGTTTATGTTTTTGAACCCAATTTTTTCAGTTTATTTACTTAGAACTAATTTCTTATTTTTTTTTTATTAAATTTTTTTTACCCCTGTAAACTACCCCATGTCTGAAAAATAAGCTTTAAGTTTTTATTTTAAGTTTATTATCAGCTTTAATGAGTTCGAATATTTTTTCATAGATTAAGATAAATGTTATTAATATATTTCAAACATTGATATTATTTAGTCCAAAATATTCAAACAACGATTTCAAACTACCCTCTGTGCAAAAAATTGACGCAAAGGCTGAATCAGTTAGACTGAAATATTTAATAGACGCGCCACATCATTATAAAAAGCCCCTCTCTTATCGAGTCGACATTTACCGTTTTGTTTACTTTCTGAATATTGAAAGACTTGAAAAGATTAACGTATATTTAGTAAGGACTATTTGATGCCTGCAATCGCGCTGGAATCGTACATTTTTTCGGGATAAAAGGTATCCTATGTCCATATCCATTCCCAAGACTCAAAGTATTTTCATACTAAATTACAGAAAAATCGGTTGAACCGTTTGGGTGTTAAGTGGTAACAGATAGACAATAACACTTTAGCATTTATAATATTAGTATAGATGTACCTATTGACAGGTTTTCCTACAATATTTGCATCCCAAATCTCTGCTTCAAAATTGTTTTCAATAAAAATATTTTTGTTTTATCACAATGGCTCTGTTAATTTTTAAGTTATCGGGTTCATTTATATATAACCATTTTAAAGGTTATTTAAAGAGCTTTAAGATCAATTTGAACAATACTTTTTAAAGCCCTTAGTTTTAAAAAAGAAATAGGGTTAAAAGGTCCCGATTTCATGGTTCTTGCAGTAAAAGTTAGGCTTTAAACGTCTCTATCTTCGTTATTTTTCATGCTATAAAAATCAAAAGAAAATCAAAAGATTTCTTAAAAAGTGGACACCAATTTCGTTCTTCATAATGTTTACGAAGGTGCAATTTTTTTGAAATTATGTTCAAAACAAAATGATATTTACGAATATTTGAATAATTTCGATTTTACTAAATCATTCTGTTTTTCAAAACTAAGCATTCTAAAGCAAGAAAAATTTTTGAGGTCATTACTTATGCTAAAATAAAGAAAAGCCTTTGGGGATAACCATAAATTAGAATTATTGTAGAAATGGTCAATGTTTAATTTTTCGATTTTTCCAAAACAATTTGAAAGTGTCATCTTATTTTTATCATAACTTGTTCAATTTTGATGCTTTTAGCTTTTTGCAATTCATATTAGAAAGGTATTTTTAAGCACTTTAAAAAGTTTGTAGGAAGTACATGTCATAAAATGCATCGGTTTACCGTTATTTAAGTTTGAATGCTTAGACTTAAGAACTTGCCGAAAGAAAATATATTATATACAATCACCTATAGCTCACTTTGAATAAATATAGGAAGGCATCTTAGAATAGATATTTGTTTGTTTTTTTATTGGCTTCAATTTTAGTAATTACACATTTTTCGTAAAAACCTATAGTTTCTTAGCTATTTATGAAAAACCGCTTTAAGACAAGTATTTTTCTCAAGCAAAAACATGATCTTTGATCCTTAATAACTCCGAAAGTATTGATTTATTCAAAAAACTTTGTATTACAAATTTTGCTCAAAATTTATCTGTCTATTGATTCCTGGGGTTATTTTTATTTAAAAAAATTCACCCCCCGAGAAGGGTTGGCATCCACCCCCAGGGCAAAAGCGCAAGTTGGCACTATGTCACTTTTGTTTCTTAGGGTATCCTCCACCTATTTACCAATTTTCATGAAAATCGATGGAGGTTCAACGAAATCGGAGGTGAAAACCTTCACTGCCTCCACTAACATTTGTGGGACGAAAGACTCAACTTCTCAATTTTTCATTGGCGTAATTTGAGATGAACGGTTATTATTAATACAGAAACACCTCGTGATGTGACCTTCGTGTGGTTTCGGTAGATTTTAGTATTTAATTTAAAAAAGTAGTTATGCTTCTACGTTCATTACCGGAGTCAGGCAATTTGAATATTTTCTTATAAAAACATATTTTTTTATTGGTTCAACAAATCATTTTGATATAAACCGATCATATAACGTATCTTAGAAAGAGGCATTTTGATAAAATGAGGAAATTTTGATAAAATCATCCAAATTTTAAACGCTTTTAAGACGTGGCGCGACAAGGTACCTACCCTGACTACTAAACTTTATGGTCGAAGAAATATACTTAAAAAACAAAATTTTACTGATATTCTTGAACACACCTGTTCCTTAGGATGTAAAGAACCCAATTATAACATAAACCCATTTTGGCAGTTTTTCACCAGCATCCACAAAAACTCATGCAACTCGGTTACTAAATGTCGCAACAAGGTACCTTTTCGTTTGCACTGCCACATTTTCTGACCTTACCCAACCCTAGACGAGCAATTTCATTGTTAATATCACGCTTCACTTATATTAAACAATTTATTTGACAAATATAGCTGCTGAAATTTGGCATGGAGGTAATTTGAGTCCCGGGAAAGGACATAGGATAGATTTTATCCCGGAAAAATGTACGGTTCGTTGGAACCGTACATTTTTTAGCGCGACGGAGTTGCGGGCGTCACCAATTACAATATAAAATGGAGAACGTTATAGAATAATATATAATAAATTTAATTTTATCTAGATAAATTATATTACGACCTAGACAAAGTTAAATAAATTTAAATGAAGTATTTTGTAACGTCTAATATAGATAACCAGAATTAGGATGCCATTTTTAAACAGCACAAATTTGTTAAAGAATGTTAGATAATTAATATCAAAATAATTAAGATTTGGGTTTTAAATATCAGGACAAAGTTGTTAAAGAATATGAGTTAATAAGACCCCAAAATAAATTCAACCCACAGAAAAATAACAATAGAAAAGGGATATTAACCCTAGATTACTAACCTTCGTCGATTTGACGAAGCGGTTTTAAAAAATTCGTTCTATCTTTTGCGCGCGCGATCGCACTTCTTCCATACTTCAGCTAATCTCTATCGACCCGTTGCCCTCGCGACGGACGGTAGTATTTTGTACGTGGGGGGGGCTGTAAGTGTCATACCAGCAACCACGTTTCGTCGAAACGACGAGGGTTAGTATTAACGCGACATTTTGTGTTACAAGGTTTGCACATTTTTGCGCACTTTTCTTCTTTTGTGGATTTATTTTATTGATATTGTTTATTCATATTGTAACTACAATATTTTGGATGTTATTACAAGATGAAAACGCTAATCTAAATTCATTAGGGAGTGAGAAAGAAGACGATATCGAAATCGATCTAGCTTACATAAGGGATGGTCGTATAAAATGTTTGCAAAGTAGTAATACTTCGATTTTTACGATAGAAACTGGACAAAATAGTACAACTCATATACCTCTTGCACAAAAAGAACAAAAACATGTGGCATAATATGTCTTAAAAATACTTGCAACAAGTGCAAAAATAGTTGTGCGGAGAGCACAAACTTTACATATGCCACAAACATATAAATAACTACTTTTTTAAAATTATTTTCATTTTATTAGTCTTTCGCATCCATTATTTTATTAATTTTAAAGTTTTTTATCCATAATATCGTCATAAATAGTAGTAGTAAAGATTTAAATTGTTCGCTTGTCATGCAAACTATGATTTCAATTATAAGGCTGTTTAGGTAATAAATATGCCAAATCACTTAATTGGAGTAGTATAAATAATTTAAATACAACATTTCCATTAAATTAAAAGCAAAACAGTAAACATTTCATTTCATTAACACCTTTAAATCGCCTTTCTAAAATGTCGTAGTCGAAACGACGAAGGTTAGTAACAAGCGTCGAAAAATAAGGTTAGTGTTCTAGGGTTAATTGTCCTTTTGTGACCCTGAAAATGACGTTATAAGAGAAAACGCTACATTCCCACTCATTGCTGATGCCGCGCCAACTATAGAGATTGTCGAGCGGGATGGTACTTGACATAATATATTAGACTTGAATTGAAATAGTCGGCTTAGACGCCTTTAATACTGGTCAGCTTAGCTAAAATATTTTATCAGTCATGTTGTTTTAAACCGAAATTAAATGCTAATGAGTAATGATAATTATTATAAACATTTGTGGCGGTACAAATAGAACCGCAATTCTAACCTAAGCTAAACATATACTTTTTGAGTGTCATTTAATTAATATGTGCTTTGCTTCGCCCCCGAGCCCCCAACTTGGGGTCTCCGCCCCGGTATTGGTGATAGGGTCCCGTTATCACCCTTTGAGTAAGGGACCATAAAAAGAAGAAAATTATCCATTTCCGTTATTATACTATGCTAACGCGGACGAAATCGCGGGCAACAGCTAGTACATAATAATATAATATAATAATATAATAACTTTTCAAAACATAATTTTCAATAAAAACTACATTAATGCTTTTTAAACATTGACTTTATTTATATAAAACTGGGACGTACTATTCGGAATTGATCCACAATCTGATCTGATCAATTGAAAGGAAATAGAAATATCTATAATAAATCGGAGGTATTGATTCGTTTAGCAGTCGTATTTATCTTTGCCACTAGAACTTACCCGAAGCTTCGTTCTCGTTGAAGATATAAGTTTTAAGTGCTATAATCTTACATATTATTTCGTCGCTATAAGACTATAGTTAGCTTTAGCTTTCTCAGAACTGGAAGATCATTGAATATACAGGGTGTAACAAAAATAAGTGATAATACTTTAGAGTTTAGGGGGTATGTGTTCCTTGTAAAGAGTTCACTGTGAAAGTGGCAGCGCTGAAAGACCAAATTTTGTCACTTTTGCATGGGCAAGCGCCCCAGCGTCACGAGTTTCCCCATACAAAAGTGAAAAAAAATGGTCTTTCAGCATTGCTACTTTCACAGTGAATTCTTTCTTTACAAAGAACTATGTGTTCCTAACCACACCCTAAAGTATTGTCACTTATTTTTGTTACACCCTGTATAGACATACCATACCAAATTTTATCATACCTTAAAAAGGTAATAAAATAGAAAATACATTATTATAATTATTACTCATTGTCGTTAATACTAAAGTAAGTAATTAAAGAAATTCCAATAACGACAAAAAATATTTTTTAACGAAATTTATGAAAAACACGTTCTATAAAAAGAAATAGAGGTGGGTGTGTATTTGTAGTTCATTTCGCGTGTAACGGGGAATTCCACTGCAGGTATATGGCTTGACTAGCTGTTGCCCGCGACTTCGTCCGCGTAAGTATAGCATAATAACGGAGATGGATAATTTTCTTGTTTTTATGGTCCCTCACTAAAAGTCGCCCCCCCCCCCCCCCTCACCCCCAAGTAGGAGACGGGGCGAAAGCACATTAATTAAATGACACTTGAAATCTGTGGTGTTCAGGTTCTCGAGGTGACAGACTGACTCTGACCTACCCACAAAAACTCGGCGATACTCCGACAGAACTGTTCCTGTCGAGGTCACGGCAACATCAAGACGAATGCCTGGCATCGTTATGGTATAATATCATGATGCCGTTGCCTTGCTAAGGTGGCTCAGGCGGTCGCGATGTGGGATTTGCGAGACCATCCAACAAAAATCGAAATGCTTAAAATGTTTTGCTATAATGATAAGTATATATTAATATATATGAGTAAAAAAGTGGAAAAAAAGAAACACAAAAATTGAATTTGTGTTCCGTATTTTATGTAATTTAACTACAAAAGCCGCAACTTTATTCTGATAATGTTTGAGAATCTACGACGTTTGGTGTTCCATTATTTTAAATACAATAATTCAGGAGATAAGGATTACAATATATAATATTTAATCATATTATAATAATCCTAAAATGTTATAATGTTCAAACTTCAAACATATTTATGTACTGCTATCCCATCAGTCGTGGCAAAATGAGACACAATAGCTTTTTCATTGTTATCGCGGCCGGATGTGGCCGCTTGGGGCTTCATGAATTAAGAAATAAAATTAAAGAAACATATTAAGCACTTACTTATATTTTACTAAGTACAGATTATTAAAGCAAATAGCAATTAGCAATTATTCTAGAAGCAATTTAAGGACGCTGCGATCACTAAATTCCAACAAATTATTCAACAAAATATTCAGAGTAATATAATATTTAAATTGTTGAGATGAAAACTTTATTGTACACAGGCACTAAATTGTAGAAAATTATTTTTCTGCAATTGTAGATTCTAGCATGACGTAATAAGAAAACGTCGTCCTTATAATCTGAAAAAAAAGGTTCAATTATTTAGAAACAAAGATATAAATCATGCCGAATTCTATAGTCTATATGTATGAATATTATAAATACCGAAGTGTGTCTGTCTGTCTCATTGTTACCTCTTCACGATCAAACCGCTGAGCCGATTTTGCTGAGGTATGGAGATACTGAAGAGATATTGAATCCCGGGAAAGGACATAGGATAATTTTTTTTATCCCCGGAAAATGTACGGTTTCCGCGCGATAAACGAATTTTGACTCAACGGAGTTGCGGGCGCGTCATCTAGATCTCTTTGTTCACCTCGTGAGTTTTTTAAAAAGATAATACTAGATGACGCCAACTCCGTTGCGCCAAAATTAGTTTATTTTCTTACGATTTATTTTGATCTGAGGATGAAAAAACTGATAATACACACACTGGCAAAATTAGCGGAACATAGGTAAAAAGGGCCACATCTTGAATTCAAGTGGGTCGGTCTGTATGAAATCCTTTTTTATAGTTTCTAAGCTCATTTAAGAAATAAAATATTGAACAAAACTGGCAAGTTGACAGATTTTTATTGCAATTATGCCCTACTAAGTGTTTTTCGATGATCGACGTTGTAAGTGTTTCTGATAAGAATGGCGTTTTTAGCGGGGTGCAAGGTATGCCAGCTCATTTGATTATTTGTTTTTTGGAAGAACACATTGCTTAGATACAAAATTAGTGATTTACCAGCATCTACGACAGCTAGAGCTGTAACCACGATAGAGAAAGGTCACACCTACCGTTTAGGTCAGGCCTTAGGTGTGTCGGCTTTCGTGGTCCATCGTAACCGCGTAGACTGGATCTTACGTTCGGAGACGAGAACAAGGCAGATATCGGGTGACAATGGTTCAGGATGACCGTTTTGTAAGGGTACAAGCCTTAAGAAATCTACCTCAAACTGCTTTGCAAAGACGAAACCTGTCGGAACAGGTCCGAGATGTACGTGTAATTGATTGTACAGTAAGAAAAAGACTCAAAGAAGTTAAATTAAACTCAAAAGTGCCAGCAAGGGCACCAAAACTTGAGACAGGACAGCAAAGAGCCAGGCTAAGATTTGCGCGTGAACATCAAAATTTGACAAGTGAGTGAAATCGTGTGCTGTACAGTGATGGGAGCAAATTCTGTGTAAATTTTGTTAACAGGCAATGAAGAATGTGGATAAATCGTAAGGAACGCTATAGGCCATCAAACTTAACGTAAACAGTGGCCTATCATGCAGGCTTCGTAATGGTTTGGGGTGGCATATGATTTGGAGCCCGCACAGAGCTGATAATTGTTAATGATGGTACTTTGACAGTACAGGGCTATAGCACAGACATCCTAGAACTGCATGTTGTGCCTTTTACACAGTTTTAGGCAGTAACTTCAATTTTATGCGCGTCCATAGAGTAAAAAAAATCGGGCATTATTACCTAAATGATGCTGGCGTAGCCCAGGTGGAGAGGTCAGCACGGTCTACGGATGTGGATCCGATTGAGGACGTGTGGCACATCAACGGGTGAACGGTACGAGTTAAAACTCCAGCTCCAAAATGTGTTCAGGAGCTCGACTTGGCGCTACTGGAGGAGTAGAAGAATATCCCACAGGAAATAATTGACAATCAAAATGCAAGCATGGAATGGCGTATCCAGACCCTCTTGAGATCCATAGAAGGCATTACACGCTTTTAACATGGCATTTCTTATGTAAAAATGGAGAATTTAACTTGAAAACTTACTACTGAAATTTCAAAGATTTTCTTAATTTTTGATTTTAGCTGATTTTTCTATTTTACACGTTTTTATGCCCTAAATTAATATAAGTTATAATTTTAATCATCAATTATTAAATTAATAAATAAATAAATAAAAAGCAGCGAATAATTTTCAAAAATAAAAATAAAATTTTGTTATGTTCCTCTAATTTTGCTGGTGTGTTTAATTAGTGATGAGCAAAATTGGTCTTGGTCTTGCTTTTTGTTCAAGAACAAGACCAAAACCAATTTTGTTCATCACCACATAATATTATCATAGTTTATAATGCTACCATTTTAAAATGCACCACGCAAACAATTTTAAAGTTTTTTTTTATTTGCGTTAACTTTACTTTTTTGTTTTGTTGATATTGAAGTTATACTTACTGATATCATTGGCCTAACTCCAGCAACAAAGCCACCAAAGGCCTTAAAAGCGAGTTCAGGCTGTATGCGCTGTAAAATAAGTATCAAGATTTTCTGGTTTGATATTGACATGTGCTCCCAGGGAATAGCATATACTATGTTTGGTAAATCTTCTGCCTAAAAACTTTTAAAAGTTAAAAACATAGCAAAACATTAACCTTTAACGACGAGTTTGAGTTTAAAACAAAAAAGTTAGACATATTTAAACAAACTGATTAATTCATACTTAATGCGAATGTGAATGTTGAGTCCCGGGAAAGGACAAAGGTTATTTTTTATCCCGAAAAAATGTATCTACGGTTCCCGCGCGATTCACAAAATTCAGCGCAACGGAGTTACGGGCGTCATAATTATCAAAGTTTACAAAATCAAATAACTTATTCTATTTGAAATTTATTTTTACTAATTAAAGTTAAATTATATTAAAAAAAAATCATCTCAAAAAAAAAAAAAAAAACTCAAAAAACTCAAAATTTTTTATTCAGAATAAATTTTTGCAAATATTTTCTGAAAGTCTACATGATGCCTACCACCGGTTCGGGAACTAACCCGGCGAGAAGAACCGGCGTAAGAAACTCGCAGGGGGCCCACTTTATTTACCAAAAAAAGTGAGAAAAAAATTAATCTTTTAAAATAAAGTTTACAATGCTGTAACTTAAAATTTCAACATCGTGATATTGTAACGGTATAGTAGTAGGGCTTGTCTAACTTAAAATGACGCGCCCCTCCCTCGTATTCTCAGTACAAAATTGTGTCATTTGTGTCACTAGTGAAGTGGTGAGGCGCGTCATTTCAAATTAGACAAGCTCTACGAGTATGTTTTACCTCACGACGCAAGTCTTCTAGAACAAAAGACATTATTACAAGTCCTCCCATAATGACAAATATATTTAATAAGTACATAGGCATATTCTCTTTTTCCTGAAAAATAAAATTATGTAAGTACTACTTTCATAATTTTAGGACACAAGGTTTTACACTAGTTTACTATAATTGTAGTAATTCATAGATAGTATTTAACTATCTTCTCAAACCGCTAAGATGATAAAAAAAATTATAGCGATACTCGAAGAAACAAATTAAGTCGTAAAGAGAAAAAATTAATTTGTATAGTTTTTCACTTACGCCGTACATAATCTGGCACATTACGAAACTGTCGCCAGCTAAATTGTGTAGGTAGTTAGTAGTTATATTAAAACCAAATGCTGACTCGACATCTTGAAGTACCCTGTGAATTTGAGCCATTAATAAAATATAATATTATAATGCCGTAAGTAATAAAAATATTAACACAGTGAATAATATCTTCTGTGTAGTTGCTGTCTTTGTTTAACAAGTATGGTTTAGTATTAATTTAATAACCAATATTTTGTGAATATTTTGTGACGTTGGTTGGCTACGCTAGTTCCAAGAAAATCAGACCGACTATCCAAATAGTTCATTACTTATAGCTGCCAAGTCTGCTCTTAACATCACTGTTTGTTCCTCTTGTCCCATAACCCAGTTGGATAGATATCCAACTGGGTTATGGGACAAGAGGAAGAGATAATCTTATCTGGCATGACTAAAGATCAGAAGAACCGATATTTAACCTTCCCATTCAATTTTTCACGTAAGATAATAATTTTTGTATGTTCAACCATAACTTCGCCGTTTGTGGACAGATTTTCATGATTCTTTTGTTGTTGTACAGGCAGTGGCGGGGCAAGACTAAAATTTTATGTGGGCGAGATATATCTTGCGAGGCCCCCTGAAATATATTTTGCGAGGCCCCCTAATATATGACGCAAGAAGACTGATTTTTGGAGAGCAAGAATTTTTTGATACTCAAACTTTTATTTATTAAACTCTTTTTATGAATATTTGAGTATCAAAACAAAAAATCCTTTAAAAAAAACCTCGTCGTCCAAGGGGCGCGAGGCCCCTTAGACCGCGAGGCCGTGGGCGGTCGCCCACACCGCCCACGCCTTGCGCCGCCTCTGTGTACAGGGTTGAATCCGAGTTTGGTACCATGTTCACAAAAGTGGTGATCTGATGATGGCATCCATGAGGAATCGAGGGGATTCCGTGAAATTTGTATGGAAACATATTATAGTGATTTCGATTTTTTTTAAGCACTCGAGATAAATGCTACCAAAAAGTAAAATTTTGCACCCTTTATCCGAAGGTACCTAACAGAGCTTTTGATTCCTTATAGATACAGGTTCGGGGATTTCGGCATTGTTTAAACAACCAACGCCAACAGAAGCCAACACATCAATTTGATTGATCATCATCATCACAACCATAATTATAGCATTTATACCATGGGTCATCACATTTTAACCCAATTATTGGTACTTTTCGTAATATTTTGCATCGAAGCAGAATATGTTTTTGATGATTATTTCGCTTTTGTGAACCGATTTTCAAAATTCTTGTGTTGTTGTATAGGATATGATCTTAATTTTGTATAGCAATAATTACGAATGTGGTGAGCTGATGATGGGATCTATGAGCAATCGAGGGAAATCCTTGAAATTTATCAAAACACTCAAAGTGGTTAAAATGTTGTTTCTAGTTACTTAAACATATGTTGCGAATAAGAGAAATTTCATACGAAGGTGTCTCTTGGCCCAAAGGCACTGAACAGAACTCCTAAACCTTTAAAGATAAAAGTTTGGAAATTGCAGCATCGCTTAGATAACTGCAAGCATTTACCACAATTTCGCTTACAGTAATATCATATGGATAGTAAATATTCGTGGTGGTTATCTACGCATAAAGCCTTGTCTTGCAGATAATTAAAAAGAGTAAAATTTTATTTTTTAACAAAAAATTGAACCCGACTTCCAAGGAAAAAACAATATTCTTAAAACGACCTAAAAATATGAAATAACTATTATTATTGATTAGTGCCTTTTTCAAAATTCGACTTAATTTCAACGAATTCTGTACTCAATTTTTATTCTTTTGAATTCGGTACTGGCTAAGTTCTATGTCAAGTATCTCAGTTCTGGACTGGTACCGACTTCAAACGAATGAAAATTGAGTACAGAATTCGTTGAGATTTAGTCGAATTTTGAAAAAGGCACTAATCAATAATAATTATTATTATTTCATACTTTTTAGGTCATTTTAAGAATAATAATAATAATAATAATATCTATGGACGCTTCACACCACGTCAGTCTGGCCCCGTGCTAAGTACCTGAAGGACTTGTGTTACAGGTACCAGACAACGGAAATATATTTAATACTTTTATACTATACATATATTTAAGATTTTTATTATATCATACACATATTTAATACACATCCATGACCCAGGAACATTGAAAAACTTTTTGTTCCGTCGGCGGGATTCGAACCCGCGACCCCCAGCTTGAGTTGTTTTTTCCTTGGAAGTCGGGTTCATATAAACTGATTTTACGACTTACCTTAGTATAAAATTATGATATTGTATTATCTCAATCAGTTTTCCCGTCGTCTCGCTGTCGTTTAGACCCTTTCTAAACTCAGTTCTTATTTTATGCTTCATTACTTGAATATGTCCAATTAGTTGATACATAAACATGTAATTCACTGTATGAAACGTCATCAATACTGTGGCGCCACAGAAAACTACGTATAGGTTGACCAAGTGTGTAACTAGCCAGTTCTTATAATTGTACATGTAATCGAAGGGCATCCACATATATATGCAAGTTTGGAGCTTCATGGTCCTATTATGTATGCGTTCCACGTTTTTCATGTTATTGAACACCGGTATCCAAATCCAGGCTGCCCAATTAAAAGCATACAAAGATATCAGGCAGAACGCCGTAAAACGAGTGCGACGTTCGGCCACTAATATTTTCTGAAAATATGTATGGACGTATTATCGGCAAAGTTGAAATAATACCTCTTTTATTAACGTATAAAGTCACCGCAGCGACTGTAGATGACTTTATAAGTATTAAGTACATAACAGCAACGAAAGATCTGCGGATCCTACGGACTACCGTAGGATCGATACTTACTTCTGCCACGTAATCATTCTTGTGTTTATAGAACTGATTATACAAATGAATTTGGCTCATAAAGTTTTTCATCAATTTCTTGTAACTCGCAAACTTAGACGATAAAACATTTACCTGAAATTAAAAATATATATATGTCAAATTCCTAATGATATTTACCATTGCCAAGACTAAAAATAAATATTTTCATGCTCGTAATAAGATAAATAAATATAACTTACATTAGCAAGGATGGATACAGGAATAATGCAAAATAAGATGCCAATGAGTACAAAATCAAGATCTGCACGGTAAACATATAGGTAGACGAACTGAGTTATGGCGCAAGGTAGAGCAAAGATCTTCACCATAAAGCTATTGAAGATAGCAAACTTTTTTGGTGGAGGGTACCCCCATACGGTTTGATCTGCTAGACTCACGAACGTTAATGTGTAAATAAGACCTCGATAAAAAAGTTGCTCATTTGGACGTTTTCTGTAATAGAATTTATAATAATATTATCATGTTGAGTCTAGAACATAATATTGTCGTCAAACAAAATATTTGTCTAAGGCACAAAACTCTACGGTCTACTACTCTATTTCTATGTTTAGCAGAAAACATAGGAATAGAGTAGACCGTACAGTTTTTATTTGCAAGTATGGGTATACAAATTCTATACCCATTCTTGCACCCTTTTTTTTAACATGGGGAAATGCTTTACGTATCCCCGGCAAATTAGGGATATCGGCCGGGGTATGTGGGACTCCTGCGTAGTCTACCCACTAAAAGCCCATGGTGCTCCACTCATCGCTTGCTGGTACGATAGAACCTACCGCAAGCCCGTACTTGCACCCTAACCCTTAATTCACGAAAGGTTGTATAATACAACTTATCGTGAAAGGGTTTTCACGATAGGTTATAGGTTATTCGTAAATAATTTTCCGCAAGTAAAGAAATGTATTTTCAGATAGTCTAACCAATTTTCAAAATTAAATAAAAAATGAGGGTTTAAGCTATCGGTTAGTAATTCAAGAACGTATGATGAATACTCATACATGGGAGTCATGCTTAGGCATGAATGGGCCGGCTCGACCGGAGAAATACCACGTTCTCACAGAAAACCGGCGTGAAACAGCGCTTGCGCTGTGTTTCGCCGAGTGAGTGAGTTTACCACAGGCCCAATCCCCTACCCTATTCCCTTCCCTACCCTCTCCTATTCCCTTCTCTTCCCATCCCTACCCTCCCCTATTACCTTATTCCCTCTTAAAAGGCCGGCAACGCACCTGCAGCTCTTCTGATGCTGCGAGTGTCCATGGGCGACGGAAGTTGCTTTCCATCAGGTGACCCGTTTGCTCGTTTGCCCCCTTATTTCATAAAAAAAAATGAAACATCTTAGACTGTTCCTCTGTAATAGCCTCCTATTATATTCTCTAAGAGGCTGGTGGCTTGAATTTTAAGCTTTCAACTTGTTAATCTTGTTTCGGCCTACCACTCCAACATTCATTCGTCTGGTACTTAATCATGTTACATATTATAATATCTTAGCCGAGCGGTCGAGGTGACGGTGATAATATATTATCCAGTCGACTCCTACGTAGTTAAAATATTTATATATAGGTTATATAAATATTTTAACTAAACCTATAATGCGCAATATTTACAAATAATATTCGCTTCCCATGTTGAATCTTCAGCAATTTTCTGCTTGAAGCTAGTTATCGAAGTGTCCTGAACTACTTCTTTCGATGTTTGATGAGAACTGTTAAAATAAACGTAAGTGCTTTGCCTTTTAAGTTAAATAAAACTCGCCTCTACCTATTCATTACTGTGTTAACGTTTTTTATATTTCCACTAATTTTCCGATGAAGCTTTTGATTTGTAAAATTGGATGATAAGATATTATTAAGATAGCATCGTAACATAATTGGAAGGCAGAATATTAACTTAAGGTCACAGCACACATATCAACTCGGAAAAGGATCGTCACCGTATCGCCTCGAGCCGTTCAATATTGATTGTATGAAACTCCCTACTCCAACGCACACTAAGTGGAATCATAACGTGATCGCCTCGCCTAGGAACAGGCTCCGACCGATGCGATGCGTGGTCAACTCGCAGTTCCCGCGCTTACGGCTCGTCGTCCCCGCACTTACGTCTCTCCGTACCCAAGCTTACGTTTCTTCGTCCACCCTTGCTTCAAACTGATCTGGAGCCAGCGGTCGGCGAGCCGTAAGCGCGGTGTCGCCAAGCCGTAGTCGAGTTGACGTACAGGAGCTGCTGATACGCTTTGGTTACGTGCATTACGTTAGGTTGACGCCTGGTTGACGGCGAGGCGAAAGGCGATACGGTGATGACCCCTTTCCGAGTTGATATGTGTGCTGTGACCTGTAAGTTGGTACCTGCGACTTTGTAATTTATATTTACCATCAGAGAAATATATTTTAATTGATCCATAGGCAGATGACAGACCTACGTTATTTGGTCAAGCTATGTCAAATTAATATTAAACTGTGATAAGACGACATCTGTCGAATGAGATCGACGCAATCCAACTAAATTTCTTTGGTCCCCCAACTGCCTGTCAATCAACTTCTTTGATAGTACAAAAGGAACCGTAAGTTGCCCGTGATTCTCGTTCATTTTATAATATTATTGACAGCTCTGCGTTGTACGTATGTTGTAGTTTTATCAAAATGGGACCAGTTACTATGAACTGAAAAACGAAAACAACCCATAATTGCTCTTTAAAATATGGCGTTAATAGTGCTGGCGGTCGTCGTTGTTCATAATTCATCCGCCCTTACCATTTCCGTCGAAAAACGAAGGCATTATCATCCGCAAAATGGCTGCGATGTAGATTTTATTATTATGGCTTTATTTTTGTGTAACCTATAAGTCCTACTATTTCGCAAACAACTTTTTGATATTTGATTTGAAGGCCATGGGAGCAAAGTTTCTGAAGGTTGTGCCAACAAAATGGCGGTTATTACATTCTTTTAAACTTACTAATGCGGATCTTAGAGTGTGCATTCACTGCCCATTCTACCAAATAATCGTACAATACTCCAGAAACTAACTATTATTATGATTATTATTATTGAAGACGGCCAGTAAGTATTTAACGCCTCCGTGGTCTAGTGGTATAAAGCGCGGCTCGTGACTCGGAGGTCGTGGGTTCGATTCCCGCGTTGGAAACATGATATTTCCAAGTTTGGTTCGGACAATGCAGGTTGATCACCTGATTGTCTGACATGTAAGATGATCCATGCGTCGGATGGGCATGTAAAAAGTTGGTCCTGCGCCTGATCTCTTGCCATTCGTGTCGGTCTGCCGTCCCACTGGGTTATGAGAGTAAAGGAATAGAGAGTGCTCTTGTGTACTGCGCACACACTTGGGCACTATAAAATTACTCCTGCGTAGCTGGCCTGGTTTCAATGAAACCGGCCACCGTCACCTAAACCGGTGTGGGAGCTATTATAAACGGCTGCAAATCATAAATGCAATACTCTGCATCTGCTTGCTCGCTAGAAAAATCATTGCGTCGCAACTCGCATCCACACTGGCCGATAGCGATAATATCAGAATTTACTGAATACAAATTAAATTATCGCGTCGGCTTGGCAAGATATTCGGCGAGCGTTGTTTATCGTTGTGGCCAGCAGTTTTGGTAAGATAATACCAGCGATTAACAAATTGTCATTTTCTGCTCCAAATTTCACCAAACCGCGCGCGAGAGCTGGCGCTGAAATTCGTTCGAACTTAATTTTTAGCATAAAAATTATTGGTGTGAAACGAGAAGCTAGTTGTTTGTGGTTCTGATGGGTAATTGGGTAAGCGAGTCACATATTATTATCCTACCGATTTCAATAATTGTGACTTACATCGCTATTAATGGTCTTTCGTTTTATCCACCTCCTCACCACAGATTTATATTATCAAGTTCTGAAATAGAGTTATTTTGATTATAAAGCTGAACCTATGCTGAACTATGACCTATTATAGACCAATGTTATACTCTATGAGGTATTAAATGTCGTCTACCTATGTCCACCTCATCAAAGATTTATACTTATACCCAGTACTGAAATTGAGTTATTTTGATTATAAAGCTGAACCTATGCTGAACTATGACCTATAAGGCTATTATAATCTATATTATTGTGGTATTAAATGTCGCTTACATAATAATTATAGTAAGTAAGTAACTACCTAATAGTTACTAGCTATATGACCGAGCTTCGCTCGGTATTCAAAAAATTAAAGAAACACGCCTAAAATGACATTTTATGAAAATAATTCCTAGCTAGATCGATTAATCGCCCCCGAAACCCCTTATATACTAAATTTTATGAAAATCGTTGGAGCCGATTCCGAGATTCCAATTATATATATATATATATATATATATATATATATATATATATATATATATATATATATATATATATATATAACGTACTCTGCATTCTTACGATAACATATAAAATATTCAAAACACCATACTGACCATACCAGAATTGCTCGTTTAAAGATATAAGATTGTTATGTAATTTGGCACAGATATAAAGTAAGCCACGGGGAAAGGCACAAGCGACTTATTGCAGAAAAATGTACAGTTCCTTGGAAATTGCATTGCCAGGGGCAAGCGGAGCAATTTTATATTGGGGTTAATCGGTACACTCACCACTTTCCTCCCGTTTCCAAATTAACACTCTTTACTGGCGAAATGTAAATGACTTTTTAAACACCTGCACAGCATTAAACAGGATATAAATAGAGGTTTAATATAAGTTGTGCCAAGAACTAGAACTAACTAACAAGTAGCTGGTTATACGCGGCTCTAGTTTAGAACTTAGTAAATTACTAAACAGCGAATATTATGCGGGTTATTCGAAATTTGTTTAGGTACAATTTGGGTCGTGCTAGTTGCGGTGGCATTTTCTAGCTAGTACCTACCTAATTTGATCTGCCTAACAGATATTTAGGTGAAAATATCTATGGTGTAAATATAAGAAAAACTGCTGACCTAATTTGGATAAGTTAGCGCTAATAAATGGTCAGTATGGTGTTTTGAATATTTTATATGTTATCGTAAGAATGCAGAGTACGTTAACGTGCACATTACCTAGGTAATCTGCAGATTCTCTGATACCATCCGTTAAATTGTGAAAATTTTAAATAAATAAAGCTTATTTTTGCACTCCACCTAGTTAGTTTGCATTCTCTTCCTTCGTAAAAGTCCTAAAAACTTTGACGTAAGCTTGTCAACCTAAGACTATTGCTGTTTTGATTGGTTTTATTCTAGATGATACAATCTGTTATATTTAATTAGTGGAGTAAAATTTTACTTAAACTTTAATAATTTATTCCTTTATGTCCAAAAATTATATTAAAGAATTCTCTACAACTAAATAACATATTTTATTCAAACAAGAACCTGTTTTATGTAATTAACTGAGAATAGAATAAACTTTTTGCTTTTTAACTGACTCACCCAGGTAATCTGAAGAATACCTTGTTAATCTGCAGTCTTACTGGTTTACGCACACTAGCGGCTACAACTATTAAGTTGACATACAGCATTAAATTACATTTTACATTTTTCATATTACGTATTAGGTCTTTATTTGCCGTTTTTGAAAAGATTTCATTTACTTCATCATAATAACTACATGCATCAGAAATATTATCCACGTTGTCTCCAGATTCTATCCATTCTTTTTCCATGCTGAAACTATCTTTTTCTTTTTATTTTTATTTTTCACATTTTTTCCTAGCAAATTTATTTTCGGTCTTTAGTCTCTATGCTTCTCTTGCCTCTTGTTTTTCTTCTTTTTTTCTCAGCTCTCCTTTTTCTTCTTCTTACTGCTCAAAAACTAAAGCAATCGATTTTTAGATCAGTACAAGGTCTAATATTAGACACCATGTCCATTTTTAGGTACAGTAGTTCTAAGTTGTTAGTTTTTTTATAGAATGATATTTTCAGGGAATAGTGATGATATTTGCAGTAGAATCAACTACAAAATAACTTTAGTATGTATTGCAAAACTAAAAGATGAGATCCATGTCATCTATTAGGTTTTTTACATTTTCAAGAACTAATAGTAGACATCCCTTATATAATTGTTAGTGAAAATGGATAAAAAATCATATATAAACATTAATTTGTGTATACTACATGACCATTAATCCAATGAAATCAATAGAAATTACAAAAAATCAAATAAATGTATTCAAAACTTAAGTGCATATTTCGCCTTCCTTAACCTATTTGCTAAGATTAAATTACCGAGCGCGTGTTGACGCGGTCACATTATTTGCGAAAACTGATCTCATTTTAAAATTTTGTTCCCGAAGGCGTCCCTAATATATTTTTGACGTGACAACGTCTTATAATTCGATATGGACTGCGCGCACGAAAAAACATGACGTAATATGCGGCGTTACCTCGCTCTGAGGCGTTCCATTTGAGTTGTTTAGCAGAAATGTACAGTCGGGGAAAATTGTGCTAAGCAGAAATGTACAGTCGGGGAAATGAGTTGTTTAGCAGAAATGTATAGTCGGGGAAAATTGTGCTAAGCAGAAATATACAGTCGGGGAAATGAGTTGTTTTGCAGAAATGTACAGTCGGGGAAAATTGTGCTAGGCAGAAATGTACAGTCGGGGAAATGAGTTGTTTAGCAGAAATGTACAGTCGGGGAAAATTGTGCTAAGCAGAAATGCACAGTCGGGAAAATGAGTTGTTTAGCAGAAATGTACAGTCGGGGACATGAGTTGTTTAGCAGAAATGTACAGTCGAGGAAAATTGTGCTAAGCAGAAATGTACAGTCAGGGAAATGAGTTGTTTAGCAGAAATGTACAGTCGGGGAAAATTGTGCTAAGCAGAAATGTACAAACTCAAAAACTCAAACTCAAACTCAAAATTTTTTATTCAGAATAAATTTTTGCAAATATTTTCTGAAAGTCTACATGATGCCTACCACCGGTTCGGGAACTAACCCGGCGAGAAGAACCGGCGTAAGAAACTCGCAGAAGTACAGTCGGGGAAATGAGTTGTTTAGCAGAAATGTACAGTCGGGGAAAATTGTGCTAAGCAGAAATGTACAGTCGGGGAAAATTGTGCTAAGCAGAAATGTACAGTCGGGGAAATGAGTTGTTTAGCAGAAATGTACAGTCGGGGAAAATTGTGCTAAGCAGATATGTACAGTCGGGGAAATGAGTTGTTTAGCAGAAATGTACAGTCGGGGAAATGAGTTGTTTAGCAGAAATGTACAGTCGGGGAAAATTGTGCTAAGCAGAAATGTACAGTCGGGGAAATGAGTTGCTTAGCAGAAATATACAGTCGGGGAAAATTGTGCTAAGCAGAAATGTACAGTCGGGGAAATGAGTTGTTTAGCAGAAATGTACAGTCGGGGAAAATTGTGCTAAGCAGAAATGTACAGTCGGGGAGATTAGTTGTTTAGCAGAAATGTACAGTCGGGGAAAATTGTGCTAAGCAGAAATGTACAGTCGGGGAAATGAGTTTTGACGTGACAACGTCTTATAATTCGATGGAGCCGGCTGCACGCACGAAAAAACATGACTCATGCGGCGTTACCTCGCTCTGAGGCGTTCAATTTAAGGCTGGAAGTGCAAGCGAGAGCGCGGAACGAGCGACAGAGAGGCACACTGTCACGTTCAACTATGGTCAGTAAACCGACTTTACAGACAACCGTTTTTTTCACATCAACAGATAGCTTCAGAAGCTTATAAGATTTACAGCGTTGAGAAATAATTAGAGTAATTCTTATTTTTATGGTATTTTTGTCGTAAGTGTCATCTATTAGTTCCGTGTCGAGCATCAGTGCCTTTCCCTATTCTGTTTAATTATATTTGTTTATGTATCTTATGCTTAAAAAAAAAATAAAAATAAAAAACTTTAGGATTTTCACCGTCACGTGTTTGATAAAAATAAATGTGGAAAAGAATTGTATCATCTGGCATAGTCGAGGCGTTCATCTTTCCCTAAGGACCAATAGTCGCTATCTAAGTGAAATGTATCCATTACAGTTGTAGGCGTGCGCAAGAGACCGCAAAACTAGTTATATTTAATGTTTCTTATATTT
The DNA here is from genome assembly GCA_963422495.1 of Polyommatus iphigenia. NCBI lineage: Eukaryota > Metazoa > Arthropoda > Insecta > Lepidoptera > Lycaenidae > Polyommatus > Polyommatus iphigenia. The sequence continues at coordinate 27,865,927 of OY730188.1, read as the reverse complement.
AAAGAATCTGGCACATAGTTCGTAGACTTCGTGTCTGGCTTATGAAAAAGAATGAAATGCCAAAATAATGTGTGACGCTAACAAAAAGTACACAATGTTATTAAGAATAAAAAATATTTTATTCCTTTCATTTCTGTGCTTATAAAGTTAATAATGAAGTAAAATAATATGATGATTAACATAAATAGCATCGCAACGCATTTTTAAATGAGCTAGTCAAGTTTGGAACACGCAGCCTTAATGCGAGAGACAATGCTTGTGTAGTAAATAAAGCTCGTTTGAGGCAAGTAGTGGGAGATGGGAGATAACTTGGTGTTGATTAAGATAAGCCTATGTCCAGCTGTGGAAACATTTTTTTAAATTGATCATTCGAAATATTTCGCATTACATCGATGCATCACGTTTCAATGTCTAGTGTCCCTTAGATTAATTATTGTCGCCCGTGGGCGCTAACACTCAATCTATTAGTTCATATTTTTTATCCGACATAAACTTCACGTGGTATATCCACGTGAAGTTACCTACACAACCTTGATAGTTAAATAAAACTTTTATATAACGAACATAAACCAGAATATTATGTATCACATACGTATCAATTTACGAGAAATTATTTGTTTAGAATTGAAATGTTTTTTTTCTATTGTACGAGAAAACTTTTTGACACTAGAGCGGTATCAGATGATCCGGGCGTGGAGGCGTGGTGGTTTATAACATGCAAATTTCCTTCATGTTTATACGGAAATAAACACATTTACAACGCTCCAAGATATATTTGAAGCCCGTATAATGCATATCAGCCGAGTTCAGCCGCACATTGGCCGCTGTGGATCACATTCACCATCCCCAAATCAATGAATGATTTCAACGGGGTCTCTACTATTTGGGTAATGCAGCTTACAAACAATTTGTTCCATACTTTAACTTTACTTTCTATACAAAAAGTAATTGCAATTTCATCGCAAAACTTTTAACTTTGAAATAATTTTATGTCAATTATTCTACGGATGCTACCCGTTGTCTTGATCATTTTACAAAAACTTTTCAGGTTAATATATTATAAAATATTATATTATTATTATTTATTTATCTTCACGTCAGTTTTCTTCTTTGACACAAAAATACTTGTTACATTTTATATTTACATTTTGGTATTTAAACCTTGCTTTAAAATTTTCGTATAGTTACCGTCAACAGCGGAGGTAAGTAAACATAATTTAACATATTTATTTGCTGAAACTCTGCATGTATTTTATAGAATGATGAAACGATAAAGACGCACTGTCTCGTGTCGGTTTCAATAAAAATTTCCGATGGTAAATTCGACTTTCCAGCCATAGTGTACATAACAAGTTGCATGTACTCTTAGCGCCGAAACGAATCAAAACACAACGCGGTACAGCATTTTAAGAATTGCATTTTACTAACCAAACAAAAAAAAAAATTGCCAGCTAAGTACTTAGTAGTTGCCTACTTAACGTGGCACTGCTTATGACTATGTTCTTATTGTTTACAGTTGCGCAGAGTTTTTGAATTTTCTTAATAATTCAAAATAACATTAACTGCATTCAAATATAATAATCCTATTAAGTAAGATTTTATAAAATAATGTAGAACCATCTCAATTTTTAGGGTTCCGTAGTCCACAAGGAACCCTTATAGTTTCGGTCTGTCCGTCCGTAAGTCCGTCTGTCTGTCTGTCTATCGGTCTGTCTGTCTGTCTGTCCGCGGTTTTGCTCAGATACTATAGGATCAACAAAGCTGTAATTTGGCATGAATACACATATTAATGATGCCGACAAAATGGTACATAAAATCTAAAAAAAAATATATTTTTTTATGGTACCTGCCCGATACATCTAGCGGGGTTGAATTTTTTTCGCGCCCACCCTATCGAGTGGGGTGTTGTTTAAAAATATTATGAAAATTCATTGATCATTTTCCAATTTTGGGATACATTTGTGAAGTATTAAGTTTTAAAGTAGAAACAATCGTTAGAGTCCAGTGTCCTACTTGCTGAACGGTTGCTTCTGGAAATGTGAATAAATTCACGGGAGTAGGAAATATGCTGAATTTAAAAGGAAAACTATCACAGTATCAGGGTTAAGGGAGATCTCCCTACGGAGATTCCGTTATTTACCGCATTTAAAGCCTTATAAACTCATAATTTGAAAGCTACAAAGTTATAATAAAAATACAGCAATAATCTTCAGTGTATCAATATTCCTTTCCCCGTTTTAAATTTTCTATTTTTGTTTATTATACTCATGATATCAGCTTCCAAAGTAAAACCAATTTATTAAAATTCAAGCATACATTCAGCGTCTCCTTAGGATTCACAAATTACTTTTATTTGAAACACACGCCAATAGATCGACAATATCATATACTACATATTCCGCGTTTTAAATTTTTTAGGACAATTTTGAACTAAGATAAGTAAAAAAATAGGGTTTTGGTGCGATCTCGGCAACGCAGCAAATGTATGGCCAAGGTTGTTTGCTCGGGTGAGGGCCTTAAGAAGACTTCATAAGTTATTGAGTAATAGTCGATCAACTACAAAAAATGTATTCGGCGAAGTATAAAGGAACTTTTCCTTCAAATTCCTTTGATAGTAACTGAGATGATGTTGTTAATATTGTAAAACACGTTATAATATATGTACGTTCATTGACCATACAAAATTTATCCAAAACTAGTGGTACTACGGAACCCTTTATTGCACGTGGCCCGACACGCACTAGGCCGGGTTTTTTTGTATAAGTCAAAGGTTTTAGGTTTAGATAAAATACACTTTTTGCTATGCTGCTGCCTGGTAGGTACTCATGCTAGGGGTTGGATAAATAATAAAAGTTTATGTATCTTTAACATAGAAAATAAACATAATATCTATCTCTGATTCCATGCGAATACAAAGATTAAGATTATCAATATACTTTTCCTGCAGCAAAAGTGTTAGAGTACATATAGTGCAAAGGAAATATATACACCAAAGGAATAAGCTTCGTGAAGAAGGATTGGAGGTTTTAAAATTGTAATATATAAATATTATGGCATATAAATTAGTATGTTTGGTGTACAAACAACGTTGAACAATATGTTTAATCAAAAACAGTCAACAAAGTTGGTAAATAAATTAATATAATATGGTAATAAAATAAAGTGTTTATTACTGTATTCAACAAAGGATTTCATTCAAAAAAGGAATATATTTAACGTGTTCACTGTTCAATATAACATAGTAACTTTTGTATTTTTACCCGACTGCCAGGAGGGTTATGTTTTTAGCGCGTATCTTGTATGTATGCATGTATGTAATATTTTTTATTACCTTGTATCTCCAGAACCGCTGATTGGATTTTCACATTTGAGGTATCGTTAGATTCGTCTTTATAGCCCAAGTGTTCTTAGATAGGTGACATTTAAAAAAAACAAAATGGCGGATGTTTGACGCCATATTGTGAGGTAAAAAAAAATAAAATTCTACCAAGCATATCGAGTGGGATATCAAAATAAAGGATTTTAAACACTGATTCTTAATATGTATATAATTTGCAGTTTTAATATTAAATGGAACGATAAATATGTGGGAATAATGCGTGGAGGCCAAAGGAAGATCTTCCGACCCAGCGAGGTGGTATGCCCGGTCAGGCCGAGTTTCATGCCAGGATGAGTAGAAAGAAGGTTACATAAAAAAAATCTAGAACAAGACAGTGGACTACAAAATGCAGTCGGAGGCATAATATTTTATGATATTTTATGAATTAATCTTAAACTTGATGCGACATGCCTCCGACTGCATTTTGTAGTCCACTTTCTTCTAGATTTTTTTATGTAACCTTCTATTCATCCTGGCATGAAACTCGTAAGCAAGAGTCGTATCAATTAAAACATGGATTCGATGCCTCCGGCAGAATTAGGTCTTGTTTCGTTCTTTTTAGTTAACATTTTTTTGCAGTCGGGTTTTTTGATTTTTTAATTAATTTATTTTATGGTTAATGTTTTTATTAGCAGTGAACCGTATAATAAGAAGCCAAGATCAACCAATAAGAATAGCCAAGATCATGTTTCATTTTAACGTCCAACTCTTTTAAAAACATTTACGTCCTAAATAAACAAGAAGCAATGTAAACTAAACATGTGACAGGGAAAGGCGAAAAGCTTTACTTGACCCACTGAGCATCAATGCATTGAATCTAGGCCTCAGTGGAAACATTACTCGAGAGTCGAGGGCCGTTCCAGTTGACGCTTTGTATAAACAGTTTTCGTAAATGAAATAAATGCTATAAAAATTGTAGCATGAAAAGCTCGTTGAAAATAATTGCTGTAAATATTTCGTGATAGCTGGATTTAATTACTCCTTTGTTTGTTTAATTTTGTTGCAAGTTTTGCCGTTGTTGCGATGTGTTACTACACTATTTTACTACGGCAAAGGGTTTGTATGTTTGTATATAATGCTGTATTAATATTCAATAGATATTTATTGTATTATATTATGGTTATCAAATAATAATATTTATATTCAGCATTACTATCAACAACGTTACTATCGTAGAATTGTAGTAAAACCTTGAATAGATATTATGTTCTGCCGTCTTTGAAATTGCAGAAGGCATAATATGCCAGTCTTGTTCTGTCATGTTATGCCTTCTGCATTCCGTAGCCGTCCAGCTACGGACCCAAGCAGGTTTATAAATGTTTTTATTAGCAATGAGCTATTGATGTGGTTGAAACATGCAAAACCGAAAGTATTTGATCATATCACGATAATTTGGTTTGCACAAAAGAGTGGGTTTCATTAAACACCAATGAATGGCTTCGTAATAATTATTCATAACGGGCGCATCATACATTTACGGGCCTGTCAAAATTGTTAATGGTAATGGATATGCATCCGTGCGAATTGTCACTGCAAATAAAACCGAATCACGCCCTCGTTAGTCGTTACCAGATCAATACCCCGGCTTTGAACGTAAAGTTGAATATCCTATTTCTAGTTATAAATGGAACTTTAATAATAGCTACGCTCTACAACACGTAGCTCCGCGTAATTTAACCAAAACATATTATCCATACTAATATTATAAATGCGAAAATGTGTCTGTTACCTCTTCACGACCTAAGCGCTGAACCAATTTTGCTGGGTATGCAGATACTTTGAGTCCCGCAAAAGAACATAGGATACTTATTTTCCGAAAAAAAAAAATGGCTCCTGCGCGATAAAATTGACGCCACGGAGTTGCGGGCATCATCTAGTACGCAATATATTATTTTTTATACATATCAATGATCCAGGATCAGGAACATTGAAACTAGCTTGTCCTCTCAACTGGATTCGAACCCACGACCTTTTTTGGAAAGCAGCTACCGTCGCCCATGGACACTCGCAACACGTTGTCGGACTTTTGAAAGGAAATGCGCTCTTTTCTTGAAGGTTTTCATGTCGTATTGGGCGACAGCCGACAATTCGTTCCAAAGTTTTACTGTGCGTGGCAGAAAGTTACGCGAAAAACGCATGGTGGAAGACTGCCACTCGTCAAGGTGATAAGGATGGTGTATTTTTCTGGAGGAACGATAAAAGGTTAATCTTACACTTGACATGCAACTGAGCCTCAGAGGTTGTCTATCCAGATAACCTACCATAATAATCATGACCCCTTTTAATAATAACTAGGTAGCTATTTGACCGAACTTTGCTCGGTATTCGATAAGACACGAATAAAATGACATTTTCTAAAAATGATTCCTAGCTAGGTCGATTTATCGCCCCCGAAACCCCTTTTAATATACAAAATTTCATGAAAATCGTTGGAGCCGATTCCAAGATTCCAATTATATATTATACTAGCTGTTGCCCGCGACTTCGTCCGCGTTAACATAGTATAATAACAAAGATGAATAGTTTTCCCCTTTTTGTGGTTTCTTACCTTATACAAAGGGTAAAAACGGGACCCTATTTAAGCAAACGTCAAACGCAAACGTCAATAAACTTTCATGATCTTAACTCAAGAAATGACGGACTTTCATTCAAACTTTCAACCCCAATTTCACACCCTTGGGGGTAGAATTTCCAAAAACGCTTAAACACGTATCCAATCATTTTTAATCAGTAGCCCAAACATAAAATTTCATGTTTCTTACTCAAGAAATAACGGACTTTCATTCAAATTTTCAACCCCAATTTCACCCCCTTGGGGGTAGAATTTCCAAAAATACTTAAATACGTATCCATTCATTTTTAATCAGTAACCCAAAAATAAAGTTTCATGTTTCTAACTCAAGAAATGACGGACTTTCATTCAAACTTTCAACCTCTATTTCACCCCCTTCGGGGTAAAATTTTCAAAATTCCTTCCTTTGTGGGTGTCTACTTAATAAAACAACTCTACTCACCAAATTTCGTGGCTGTAACTTTAACAGTTTTTGCTCAGCGATGATGAATCAGTCAGTCAGTCAGTCAGTCAGTCAGGACATGTAATTTTATAAGTATAGATATACAAGAATTGCTCGTTTAAAGATATATAATATTATAAATAATAATTAATAATAATAACCCATCAAGCCCTATAAGGACACCGGTGACCGCGACAACATTGGAATAACAATAGATTTCCAAAAATCCGCGATCGAAGAATACATTTTTTTTTAATAATAAAATCTACGGACGCCTCACACCACGTCAGTCTGGCCCCGTGCTAAGTACCTGAAGGACTTGTGTTATGGGTACCAGACAATGGAAATATATTTAATACTTTTATACTATACATATATTTAAGATTTTTATTATATAATATGATACACATATTTAATACACATCCATGACCTTTGAAAACTTTTTGTTCCGTCGGCGGGATTCCAACCCGCGACCCTCGGCTTGAGCTACCAACAGCCCACCAACTGAGCCACAGAGGTCGTCAAGATAATAATAATAAATAAGATAATAATATAGTAATTACAATACTTAAAAACTATGTTTATAGTCGACATAATAATATTTAATAAAAAAATCAATTAATTTAAATGTTATATATTACTAGCGACCCGCCCCGGCGTCGCACGGCTATAAAATATATTGCCACTAAAAAAATGATTAAAATTGATAGCCCATGTACTTCATATGGTCTACTTCTTATCTGTGCCAAATAACATAAAAATTGTTCCAGTAGTTCGCGAGATAAGTCCTTTCAAATAATTTCCCCCGTTTTTTCCACATTATCCTAATAATTTTAGCGTGATAAAATATAGCCTATAGCCTTCCTCAATGAATGGGCTATCTAACACTAAAAGAATTTTTCAAATCGGACCAGTAGTTCCTGAGATTAGCGCGTTCAATTTAGCCTTTTAAAATAATTTTCCCCGTTTTTTCCACATTTTCCTCTATTTCTTCGCTCCTATTAGTCTTAGCGTGATAAAATATAGCCTGTAACCTTTCTCGATAAATGGACTATCTAACACTGAAAGAATCATCAAAATCCGTTGCGTAGTTTTAAAGATTAAAGGGAACAAAGGGACATGAGGGAAAAAAAGCGACTTTGTTTTATAATAAGTATAGGTATACATGTATGTGTGGCCTGTTAGCGGCACTATGCATGTGTATACGTACCCAATGGCGCACAATGGGACAATCAAAGTCACTAATTAATGTCACTACCTACTTAATATGAAACAGATTTCACCGTCTTTAGAAAAGGAAGTCAAATTCTCGCAACAGCGAGCTAATCCTAAAGCATTACAAAGAGCTATTAGCGGTACGCTCTAAAAGCTGATTACGAGAAATCTCATGTTGAAGTGCTAAGCATTGACGATTCTAACTAGGATTAGTATTACTGCTAATGTGGGTGCGAATAACGACATAATCCATCGATACAATAGATCTATCCATACTAATAATATAAATGTGAAAGTGTGTCTGTCTGTCTATCAGTCTGTCTGTTACCTCTTCACGCCCAAACCGCTGAACGGACTTTGCTGAAATTTGGCATAGAGTTACTTTGAGTCCCGGTATGATGATAAGTATATTGTCCCGGAAAAATGTAGGGTTCCTGCGAAATAATTTTGGCGCAACGTAATTTCATGATGTTTCATGATGAAAACAAATGTTTACTAACGTTACTAAACATTTTCTAACTGCGGTGTGGGAGGAGGCTTCTAACTCCCCGCATGCTGTATACTCGTACGGTATACAGCATGCGGGGAGTCTATGACAACTAATTGACAACAAATGGCGCATTGTCATTGGTCGTGGCATGCGTTTCAGAAATCTCCCTATCGACCAGTGAAAATGCGCCATTAGACTAGAAACATCTGTCACTCGCGGTTTGTATGGAAAACCATGAAATATGACAAGTTTTTTGACAGACAGTCAATGACTGCTACGGACAGAAAACGGCAATTCGAGAATTAAATAGTATTGTAAATACACCAACATTTCTCGTACTTTACTGTCCTACGTAGAGTTCCTGTGATTACATCTCTGACTAACCACGACCAAGCTGCAGAGTAATCCTAAAGTCTTTGATCTAAACCTCGTATAGATTAGGCACAGATTCCAAAACTGTCCAAATCACAGACGGGCTTAAGTTGCTTTCAGACGACACTATAATCTTAATATAGCATAGAGAATAATACTATAGGTCATAGCACAACCATATCGTTAATATTGTTATAGACACATTTACACTGTATTTATAGTTAGCTAAAAATGAATACATTATATTATACGTACTGTATAATATAATGTATTCATTTTTAGCTAACTATAAACACATTATGAATGGTACGGTATCCATAATATGTACTATATACTATAATACTATAATTACTATAATAACTATAATAATACTATAAATGCGAAAGTGTGTCTGTCTGTCTGTCTGTTACCTCTTCACGCTCAAACCGCTGAACCGATTGCGCTGAAATTTGGCATGAAGATACTTTGAGTCCCGAGAAAGGACATAGGATACTTTTTGTCCCGGAAAAATGTACGGCCCCCGCGCGATAATCGAGTTTTGGCGCAACGGAGTTGCGGGCGTCATCTAGTATTATTATATAGCGTATTACTATTATATAGCTATACATATATTATTGTTCTATGAGCCATACTATATATACCATATTAGATATATATATATACCATATTACAGTCTGAAATCAGCTTAAAACGCCGTCTTAAACCAAGAGCAGCTAATCCTAACAATTAAAAAAACTAAAATCTATACTTAATCCATGCTCAATATTATAAATCCGAAATTGTGTCTGTCTGTTACCTCTTCACGCTCAATCCGCTTAACCAATTTTACAAAAATTTGCTATGGAGATACTTTGAATCCCGGGAAAGGAAATAGGATACTTTTTTTATCCCGGAAGATTGAAAGGTTCTCGTGATAGATTTTAGCGTAACAGATTTACGGAAATCATCTAGTGAAGTAATAAATGAGAATTTTGGTACAGACATTATAGATGTTTAATAATATCGTGTCCTGAATTCGGTTAAGATTAGTCAGGTTTGGTTTCGGTCGACCGGTTTAATTTGTAATGGATAGTTTAAATCGAATACCAAAATTTTGCGCCGCGTAGAGCAATAGATTAAATTACTTTCTTGAATAATTCCAGGTAATAATAGTTTACTACCTGGAAATGTGAAATATGTTAGTACATCTATTTAATTATTATTTGATAGGGACTGACAAAATATATATTATCATATGATTAATTATTATGCTACAGTAATAAATATACATTTTTTGTGCACTTATTCCAATATTTTAATATATTTTGTTACAATTTTATTGTTTTACACGACCGGTTTCGATAAAATCATCCTCAGGTGTAGTGTAGATAATTTCAATATCATATTATAGTAGGGTGTTTCGAATAAGGTGTACTAAGCCGAAAGGGGGTGACTCGGGGGGTCATTCTGATTAACTTATGGAAATTCTCGCGAAAAAATTTTTATTCTCCATAGAAACTTTGTTGGTCACGTCACTTTTTGCTGAAAAGGAATTTTATCTGCAAATTCCCAAAAGACGTAGAACAAAAGTTGTTCAGAATTACCCCTGAGTCACCCCTTTTCGGCTACATTTTAGTGCTCAAGACCTATATTATATTTCTCTTTCTATAACAGGATATAACTATACAATACAAGTCGTCTTATCACATTAATTTGTTTTTTAAGTTCAATCTCCTTTAAAGGAGATCAACACTGTAACTGACGCCTGGCGTCTTGTTACAGTGTTGATCCTCTTTAACACACTGTGACATTTTGTAATAATATTATACTCTCCTTATTGCAGGCGACCAAATGTTGTCGGATCGTAAGTCTAGTCCCCGTTCACAAGTGGTCGTGGGTTTGGACTTGGGCCAGAATCAAACGTTTGATGTTAACTCTGTAGTTATTGATTACTTTTACATTTTGTGGTATATAACACCTAAATCAATGTTTTAATCTTTTTTTTAGGATTTCATGCCTGAAGGATAAAAACAGGATCCTATATTACCGAGACTTCGAAGCCCGTCCCTGTCTCTAGGTTGTATCTCAAGAACCGCTATAGCCAAAGTTCTGAAAACACAGATTGTTTACTTATGTTGCAGCTATAACAACAAAATTAATACTAAGAACAAAATAAAATTAATATTTCAGGGAGGCTGCTATAAAACAAACGTGATTTTTATGGCCTTTTTTGCTCGTAATCAATAATAGCCACAGCTAGGCTAGGACTTGAAATGTTTATAAATACTTAATCACATTTGTATTTTAATTAATTAAATATATTTTTTATATTATAGAGGCAGTTTTCTAGATTTTTATTTTATTTAAACGCTAATTGGCTGTTCATAGAGCAAACATTTAAACTAATCAGACTTCAAAAGACTAGGTGAATCTTTAGAGCAGTCTACACACGTCATATCAACCTTGTGCTCGTTACACGCAGATTTTTCAACATTCATAACGGATATTCTCCTTTTTTATAGGAATAAAAGGCGCAATATTAACGTAGAGGCAAAACATATTTCAGTCCCATAACTATTTTTCTTCTTTCTTTTGAACGTCGTCGATAATTTAGTCATTCTCAACTTCGATAACCAAATCTTCTAAAGAAGGAATATCTTCCTCATTGATTGCTAAAATATTGTCTTCATCTAATCTTCGAGACTGTGACATTTAATATCTGAAACAACGCCGAAAAAGACATAAAAAATAAGAAAAATAAGCAAAAGTAAATTCATTTTAAATTCAATTACACGAACCCTAAATATACGTCTCGCAGGCGCGCAATACTTCTATATAATATCAAAAATGGTGGAACTTACCTTATCGATAATGGTATCGTATGCTAGCTCCTGGCTTCCTATGAGTTGGCGTAAGAGCACGATCATTAGAAAAAGACAATAATTAATGATATTCGTTTTCGTGTACGCCTCACAGACGTCTTCTAGGGTTAAAACGCACTGTATATTCATTCTGACCATATCCACAATTTATGTTGATTTTATCTCTCGTAAACAATAGACTACTTTGTTGTTAAAAATTCTATGAATCATAATAATAATATTATGAGGGAATTCCGAGAATAAGCTCTTGTAAGTTGTATGATAAAAATATGATAAAAATATGTCAATAATCCAATATCTTTGATAAGGGTACGTAGGGAATAATTTAAAAATTCATATTTCTGTCCATACTAAGTTTAGTATCTAAAGTTTCTAAAGAATAATTTTTCCATTTCCGCACTTTCTAAAAGAATTCTTCGACTAAAATATTATTCATGGTGCAAATGATCAAAAATATGATAAAAAATATGTCAATCATCCAATATAATATTTGATAAGGGTACGTAGAGAATAATTTAAATGTGCTTATTTCTGTCCATACTGTTTAGTATCTAAAGTTCCTAAAGAATATTTTTTTCTATTTCCGCACTTTCTACAAGAATACTTTGACCAAATTTATGGTGCAAATGTCGATTGTCGACCTACCGATTTTTGTCTCTTTTACTCCGGTACGTAAATATTTACTAGTCTGGAAAGAAAGAGAAAGCAGTATTCTTACGCGAAAGAGAAAAGTAACAATCCATACTAATATTATAAATGTGAAAATGTGTCTGACTGTTACCTTTTCACGCCCAAACCGCAGAACCGATTATGCTGAAATTTGTATTTGGTAAAGGACATAAGATGTTTTTTATCGAGGAAAATGCACGGTTCTATTTATCGATAAACAAATTTTGGCGCAACAAAGTTGCGGGTGTCATCTAGTAGGTAAATAAATCTAAGTACCTATATCTAAATAATATATACAACTCAAAGGTGACTGACTGACATGGTGATCTATCAACGCACAGCCTAAACCACTGGACGGATCGGGCTGAAATTTGGCGTGCACGTAGATGCTATGACGTAGGCATCCGCTTAGAAAGGATTTTGATCAATTCTACCCTTTAACAAACTTTCATCCCCTATTTTAACCCCTTGGGGGGTAAAATAGGGGATGAAAGTTTGTATATAATAATACTTCTAAACGCGAGCGAAGCCGCGGGCAAAAGCTCTTCTTATATATAAAAATGGATTTTAAAATGTGTTAGTCGCGCTAAAACTCGAAAACGGCTGAACGGATTGGGCTGATTTTAATCTTAAAATGTTCGTAGAAGTCCAGCGAAGGTTTTAAAGTGACACGAAGTGCACCGGGACAGCTAGTAATAATTAAAAATCTGTATGTGCTTTGCGATTAGTTATTATTACCTAAGAACTTATAACCAAACTCTTTGATGCATGAACTAAGTACCGAGTACATACTTACAGTACATACTTTAGAATATCAATAATTGCGCCATGTCTTGAGCGCAACTTACGAGGTACACCGCAAACATGGTAGTGGATGCTAAGTATCTTAAAGTTTGCACACTTCATCTATAATAGCTTGTGAAAAAAGAGTAGACGTGCAACATAATTTTTAAGTCACGTAAAAAGTACAAAAACCTTACTATTGCAAATAAATAAAAAAATAAAGCTTTAATATGTTATATAATTATTTTATACATCATTTTGTCGGCGTCATTAAGATGTACATTCATGCTAAATTACAGTTTTGTAGGCCTTATAGTCTCTGAGCAAAACCGAGGACGGACAGACGGACAAACGGACAGACCGCAACTATAAGGGTTCCTTGTTGACTACGGAACCCTAAAAATGGAGAGGGATAAGAGAAAAAAAACATTAAGTTTTGATTATTTATTGAAATAATCATATTTCCAGAATAAATTATACATCGATGTGCGTCCGAATGACGTTGTGATAACAATTTATACATTTATATACAAACATTAGAACTATCTAAACGAAACATAAAATATATAACTAGGGATGAAGTGAAACTTGGTACTTACTACTTATAACAATATCATACAACTAATACAAAATTAATACCATAAGCGATAAGATCGATACTAATTGGGGTCTTCCACGCAGTGTCCAATAGTTAGGAAGTTGGGGAACAGGACTAGACCTAAGGTTCAGAGTATAATCACTCTTATCGTCTTTCTTCAAGAGCTATTATACTTTGAAACTTGGGAGCACATCTTACCATACCTTCCCCTATTGCGGATATAAATAAGCGTATTAAATTATGTGATGTTTCATTAGTTAAAGTTTGAAAATCTAAAATAATATTATGCTACGAAAATTCGTAGAGCCACGAGATTTCGTAGCACGACTACGCTGGAGCTACGAACGTGTAGCTGTTCTACGTATTTCTAGTATATTTTGTATCCTACGTTATTTCTCAAACTGCTAGTAATTATGAAACCTGGGGGGCTAGCCAACGCTCTTTCTTTATAGCTTCTTAACAGAATCACCGATCAAAACGTATAGAATTGACATGACAATAGTCGAAGGTTGACGATACTTTAAATGTCAATTACACACAATTTTGGTCTACGATTCTATGAAGATACGACAAAAAAAAAAGATATTGGCAAGATATACATACCCTCAATTTCCGTCTAAGCTAAGCCTTTTGATTACTGGATCTCAAATAAAATTATTCATGACTAAAGTAATTTCATGACTAAAGTCTTACAAGTCCAAGTTTCACTCCAGTGTCAATGGAATCTATCAGAACGGTGCTTCATTTGATGAAACACGTAAATTCGGGTTGGCACAACTACGAAATATTAACAATTAAAATATATAGACCAGATTCACAGTATTAGAGTATATTTTACATTGAACTACTATCTAACCACGATATCGCTTACAGGTCATCCTTTTCGGCTATTTACAATTTTTATTTTAATACTAGTGTGCATTTGCGCTTTCACATAAAACATTTTATACTCCGTTGTACCTTTACAAAATATTAATTGATTTGTTAAACTTAACAATATTTTAGATAAACATAAACTACTAAGTTAAAAATTCAAATTAAAATAAATATATTAATATTCTCATCAATAAGTTTACCTTACTTATTAAGTAAAGTCTGGAGTAAAAACTTTTTGAATTTATTGGTGCCTATCTTTGAGCAGATCTTAAAATAAATTAAAATTTAAAAAAGTAACGTAAAAATAAGAATATACAGTATTTTGTATGTTTTTTGTAAGGTGTGTTTTTTCGGTTAGCTTTACGTTGATTAACTTAATTACTAATTGGGTTTAATCGTTTAAATTAAATGTAAAATTCAATCTTTTCAAAAGTTAAGAGGGCGACTAACGCAAAAAATCAAACATCGTTCTTCTCTCTTCACACTCACGCCCGTCTTTCATATGCCAGGTGAAAAAGGACGACGCGGAATCATCGCTAAGTTAGTTTTTTCTTTTAAAAATCCGCTACGTCAGTTTCTCAATTATAGAATTTTGAACAATGCACAATGTGTTAAAAATATATTAACTTAATTTAATGCACGGTTATGACAATATATGAAAAATTCGTGAAAATTAGAGGCATCTTTGTGATTTTTTCCATCGAGAAAATTTTAAAATATCGTGTTTCCCTTAGATCAGATCCTCGGAAATATAATGTAGTATCTATGTTCAAAAAGTGAACCAATTCAGGGCTTATTTTCAAGTATAAAAATGAATTCTAAAATCGACAATTATTATGGGTTAGTCGCCCCCTTAACACAAAAATACATATTATAGGTATGATTATATAAATATATAATAATCTATATCATATAATAGTATGCTTGTCTGGATTTTTTAATCCGCGTGAACACACGTTTTGGCCGCTATACCGTGATATCACAAACGATATGTGACGATTTATTTAAATAGCGGCGCAGTCGCACTATCATTTACATCCAATTGTAATATCGCGATGTAAACGCCAAACCGCGCGTTCGAGCGGACGCATGTTAATCGAGCCTTATGTAAGCCATACACGCTACGGTCTACTGGAGAGGTCACATGCGCAGTTATGCCTGCGCAGGTGTTACTCGAAATAATTGATTTTCGATTTTGCGCCGGTCGCCTGCACAGGCTCAAAAAACTGCATCTACTCCCACACACATTCCAGTCTACCTACGCAGGCATGCCTGCACAGGTGGACCTCTCCGGTTGACCGTAGCGTGTACGGCAGCCATTACAATGGTAATGGCTAATGTTAGCATTCTTTTCCACAAGCGAATAGTAAAAAGTGTTTAAATGTCATTACAGGTATAATATTTAAAATAATATTATACCTGTAATATTTTTTAGCTTTTACAACAAATAAATGAATAACCACCAACCGCAATAATTAAAGGGCACGATTACAAGTTATTCTTAGCAAATAATGATAAATTGTTAATTAATGTAATGAAAATATGATACTCCTAATATCAAGATTGTATTTTCTGTTGTAATTATGTTTAATGGATATGGAATGTTTATTACCAACGTAAACACCCTCTATTCACGATTAAAATAAAGTATGAAAAGGTTATTGTCAAAGTTTAACCAGTTACTATAAAATATTTACAATCATTATTTTAATTGAGTACTTAAAACTAGGAAACATATTTCTAGGATGGCCTGTACTTTCATTTTTTGTGGTCCCATACCGAATGTTACTCACATCTAATTTATTTACGCGTGTAACGAACTAATATTGTATTTTAATTTTTTTTTTAAATTTCGAACATTTTCGATGAATAAAAAATGATACGAATAATTTTCAGATTGTGTGACTCGAGCCACATTTGGTATCGACGTGTTAAGGATGAAGAATGTTAGCAGATGTTTATAATATTATATTTATTATACACCTATAACAAAGAAATAATAATTATAAAGACTAAAGTTCGTGTGTATTCCAAAAGAAAACTTAGGCTTTGGATTAACACACAGGGTACTATAGTACCCTGATGTTTAATCTCTTAAGATTTAACATCTGTTGAACAGTTGTTTTGAGACCATCTATATATATATATATATATATATATATATATATATGGATTTCCAATTGTGTTAGTAACGCTATAACTCGATAACGGCTGAATCGATTCTGCTAATTTTAGTCTTTAAATAATCCTTGAAGTCCAGGGAAGGTTTTTAAGCGACACGAAGTTTACCGGGACAGCTAGTTTTGTGCTACATTTTTTTCTAATCAACTGTTCAACAGGTTTAAATCTTTTGTAGTAAGACCACATTTCTTTTAAAAATTAAATATAATAATATCTATCTTATTTCGGGACTAGTTTCTGCTTAGTAATCGTCTTTTCAGCATTTAAATGTACTACAGAGTGTAGATACATTAAATTCAGATTAATTTAAATTCGTAACCGCTGTCCAAACATACAGTGGTTTAACTTTAAACAAACGGTCGAAAAGCAAACGGTAGTAATGTTTACATTCTGTACACAAATCACTCAACAAATCGTGCCACGATGAGAGAGATAAGCTTTTTCATAGAAGTTTTAAGGCCAGAGCACCTAGTATCATGCTTTCTTTACCGCTGTTTTATAGAATCACTGATCAAAATGTATACAATTGATATGTACACAAGTCAAATGACGACTACATTTATTATGATTAATCGTGTATATTATATCAATTCCATACATTTTTGGTCAGTAAAAACGTGTTGGGTTACGTCCCCAAGCCCTTTAGCCAAGACCTTTTCTTTATCGTATCTTTGTAGATAATAATATGACATTGATGTTCGACTCGTCTAAAGTCATAATAATTTTTAACGGCGATTCTATAAAGAAAACGTCTTGGCTACAGGCTCTGGTCTATAATAAAACGTGTAAGAAAAATGCGGCCCGCCCCGCTTTGACCCCTCACAATGTGCTAGTAGCTTTAATGATCGAATCAATCACGTTATTTTGTATAATAAATATAAAATAGCTAGTAGCTACGAATAGCATTTATTACTCGTAGTTTAATAGTATTCGGACGAAACGTGGCCATGCTTTCGTATAAAATAAAATAAATAAATAAATAAATAAATAATCGTTTACTTCAGGCAGTAGACACATAAAATAACAATTTAAGTTAAAAATAAAAGAAATAAGTAAAATAAAAGTTAAAAAGTGATAAAATTAAAATACATCTAAAATGTTAAAATATAAAATCTAAAATAATCACTTCCGGTTACTGCCACGATGCACCGAAAGCCAGTAGGCTGGGATCGAGTTTTCCGGGCACCCGGAACACACAGAAAGGATCTCATTGTTTGAAGAACGGATGCGAGACCAGAATGCTGCGAGACCAGAATGTAGAAAAAAATTATGTAATTGCTTTAAAAATAGACATATTCGGACGAAACGTGGCCATGCTTTCGTATAAAATAATGTAATTGCTTTAAAAATAGACAATGTTTTATAGACAATATTTCAGCGTAATATGCGTTCGATTCATCAAATACAATGAAAAAGTAACAAAAACCCCAAAATACACGAAATATATTCATTTGACGAGGAGAATACAAAAAGGAGATTATAAATTTCATGGAAGTACGATTGGTATGGTTGAATCTTCATACATAATATTTTTGCAAATACTGTAAATTTTCACCGCATTGCCAGGAGTAACACACGATATTTTTCAAATATATACATTAGAGCAGCTTAGCTGTGTCCTTATCTGTGCACAATTATACTGTAATTTCGTTCTCTGAAGAACAGTCCAGACGGTCCAGACGAGTGTAACGTGTAATGTAATTCACCGTGTAATGTAACACGAATTCTACGTGTGGACGGCACTACGAGCATTACATGTAACGCTCGCGGTTTATCCATCGGCTGTCGGTTTTCGCGCGATCACAAAGGCTCGTTTGGACAATTCGCTTTGAGTTCGTGTGCCGTCCACACTGTTGACTCTAAATTACACGTAATCTTACATTACACGTTACACTCGTCTGGACCCGGCTTTAGGCTGCATTTATATACTTCCACGCGAACGCGCGTTTTGACCGCAACACCGCGACATAACAAGAAATTGTATGTAACGGTGCGGTCGTGCTATAATTTACATACAATTGCTTGATCTCGCGATGTAGCCGCCTTGCCACGCGTTCGGATGGACCACTGACCTCTATAATACACTGGACTGGCTATGCCGTACAAAATGACAGCTATTTTTTGTGCCCATTTGAAGCGGCACGGTGAGCGTACTGTGAACTAATCACATAGAAAATTACAACCGTTGCAAAATAGTAGTTCCAAGTACACTCACTACTGCTCACATAGCAATCAGCGCCAATATGGCGACTTTCAAATACGAACATTTTATTGATAGCAACCGCCGGTCCAGCAAATTATAGAGGTCAGTGGGATGAACGCATAAAAATCGAGCCTTAAGACGCTGACAACTGCCAATGACCTTGATCTCGCATCACTCTCGCACCACTGTCGATTTTCATGCCAGAGAGACAGAGATGTGAAATGTTCACTCGGTAGCGTGGATACATTTTTCGTTTGTTAGAGGAAAAAATAAATATTATGGGAAATGTAGATGTCAGAACCGAAAATTAAATCTTACAAGCTTTGGATTCTTGTAAAAGGCATCAAATAAATAATTTGTTAAAAGCATAGCTTGTATATTATTTTAGTTAGAACTGTTTTAAGTTCCTGGAAGATGTGACTTTGGTATTTTTTTTCATCCAGTAGGAATATATTATTTTATTATTTAACTAGCTGTCCCGGCAAACGTTTCATTGCCATATTATTATTATATAAAGTGCAGTTATTTTGGGTAGCTTTGAATTGCGGTTTAACTTTGAACAATACATTATTGTCGTGACCCGCATCGCATAAACAATGGTCGCTCTTTATACACAAATAATTTGCAATAAAATAAAATTGCGACTATAATTAAAGATCTAAGCTATCCTATCTCTCAAGTTGGAAAAAGCACACATTTAAAAAAAAACATTAAAATCGGTTAAGTAGTTTAGGAATCCATCGCGGACAAACATCGTGACAGGAGATTTATATATATTAGATATAAAGAAGCTTTTTCAAATATAATCAAAAATCACATATACTTTTTTTGTGCCAATCAATGAAATATATACGTCTAGAAAACTGCACAAAGATGTCGAATTGGCAGCTGTCTTCGCCTTAAGTTATCTTAAATAACACTTAATTGCACCGATTCGAGTGATCTAGGTAGATACTCCATTGTATATATTTCTCTCTTCGACCCAGTACGATCGCGGTCAGATAGTAAGTGCCTAGCTAGGTATGGTCTTACCACCTTATCTAATAACATATGGCACAATTAGAGCTATGAGCACGCTCGCCTGCACCAACCTCCACGGCGCTATACTCCGGATACCGCAGGCATCTGTAACAAAATAAATCTATTAATATCTATTTTGAATTTCTATTTTTACGTTTGATGATTCAGCTGCTCTATTCTCGTAGTATCGTTGGTAAAAAACTATGTTAAATACCATTAATCTACTTTACCTCAGTTAAATGCATTAAAGGTCAACTCAGACCACAACGCGACGCGTAGATGCGTTTCTAAAGTATGGATTTGACAGATTTGCAAGACGTCTTGCGCAATTGAAATCTGTCAATTCAATACAAATTTAGAAATGCATCTACGCGTCGCGTTGCTGTCTGAATTGGCCCTAACATAGAGGATTGAATAATATCTGCGTGTGTAATAATAACTACAGAGTGTAACAAAACAAAGTAATAATATTATAATTTATAATACTTCAGGGTTAATGTGTTCCCCTGCTGATCGCACTTTGTCAGCACGGTGCACCGTTATACGCGCCGCATTTCGTGATGTCATTTCATACTTGAAGAATTTTAAAATGTGGTGCGTACGGCGCGTGCAGTGCAGACAATTAATATGTGATCAGCTTTATATAGACTACACTGTGAATGTAGCAGCGCTAAAAAGTAACAGACAGATAACCGGCACACCCTAAAGTATTATTACTTTCTTTTGTCACATCCTGTATTTTTATAGTATATGAGTGGAAGAACGAGATATTATAAAAAGACAATTATGTATTTTACATAATTATTACAATATAAAAAAGGGCATCAACTACTTTTTGCTGCACTGAAATATTAAATTTACACTTTGAATAAACAAAACATTTCTGAATAATAATAATAAATTAAGAACAATTTTTAATAAAGCAATCAGCGCTATCCTTTGGTCGAGATTAAGATTATATGGCATTGTAATCCCGAAAGAGAATCGTCCCGTAATTTCCCCGATCGAAGTTTCTCGAGCCCTCAAATATTTATTTCCATCCATAAATAATTTCTCAAAGTGACTTATTTCTCCCTTTGAATCAAGTATTACCAAAACACTTAAAATAATAAAACATTTTAGGTATGCAGTGTGTAACAAAAAGTAATAATAATTTAGGGCAGGGGCTCCCAATCTTTTTCAGCCTGCGGCGCAGTTACACGTAACAATATTTTGTCACGGCACCCTACTTATAGCTATTACAAAAAGATACATACTTAAATAAACACCTTTAATGATTATATAATTAGGTTAGGCAGGTAAATAATAATAAACAAATATTTAATCATCTGCCTGCATTGCATAATTAATAATATAATTTTATTTTATAATATCTGTGGTTTTGGATAATGATGGAGGATCGACTCACGGTCCCCCTCTTGCCTTTCCACGGCGCACCAGGGCGCCGCGGCGCACAGTTTGGGAACCCCTGATTTAGGGTGTATACCGTATGTGACCTTTATTTTATTTACTATGATAGTAGCGGCGCTTAAAGAGTTACTCGACTCCATTTTTATCTTATTCTAACCGTCGCATCGTCAGCGCTGATGACCTAAAATGTACGAAATTTTAGGAATCACTTTTGAAAAACGCGTAGCTGCGGTTTGTGCTGGTATTTTACACCAGTAACTAGCCTTAAATCCACACGAATATTATAAATGCGAAAGTGTGTCTGTCTGTCTGTCTGTTACCTCTTCACGCTTAAACCGCTAAACCGATTTTTATTAAATTTGGTATGGAGATACTTGTCTCGGGACAGGACATAGGATACTTTTATCCCGGCAAAATGTACCTCTCCCGCTCGATAAACAAATTTTGGCACATCGGGGTTGTGGGCGTCCTCTAATGCCTATATTAATGTGTTTAATTTCATTCATAGCACCTTGTTTATTATTTAGATTCAATCTAAAATCGTAAAGACTTTTCCGTTTTCCAGAAGTTTCGAGCTCGCTTTAATTGTTCAAACTACTCTCCGATGGGCCGCCTGATGAATACTTAATATCGTGTACCCGGACAGTGAATTAGTTTGTTGAATTTTAATCAGCCAACTGCTTTACAACATTCATACAAAATCGGATGTTTTACAAATGAGCCATTTCGTTTTGTATGTAAATAGTTACAGGATGGAGTTTGTTGGTACTGCTGTTACAGTTGTTTTTTAAACTTGTATTTCTAGATGGAACTGTATTTTTTTAAAAGAGTTGAGGTGGATAGGTATTTATTTTGTAACCCTTTTTCAAGTTAATTAATAAGACAAAGCAATATAGTATTGTACTAATACATTCAAGTTACTTCGTTTCTGAGTTGGATTATTAATAAAATCTTAATTTTGCTGCGTTTTCGTTGTTATTGCAGTGAAGCATTTTTCTAAATATGAAAAATAAGTATTTAAAAATAAGTTCAACTACAACGGCACCTCCATTCTACTTCTCTACGTGGCAATAGTAAAACAAAATTGAAATGTCAAAAGCCGTGACCAACTGACCACTATTTGAAATTGCAATTTATATTGCGTATAATAAGTGGTTGACTCTTTTAGGACTAGGAGCGTAGCATAAGTCTTAGGGTCGGTTAACATTAAAATAAGACGAGACGGGAGCAACTTGCTGATACATACAAGCAATATGCTGGCTTCTCGCGGCGCGTATATCACGAGCCGCGCCGCGCCAGCTCGAGCCACGCGCCGTATGAAGGAGTGGTTCGAGGTGGCGCGAGCTGTCTCGAGCAGGCGCGTCCGATCCGATTGAAATAACTTCAAAAGCGCGGCTCGGTGCGGCTCGAGTGGCTCGTGAACGGGTGCGCGGACTTGCCTGTTGGCTCGTGTTCGCTCGTACAAATCGGCTCGGCGCAGCAAGGCTCGTGATATACGCGCCGCGAGAAGCCAGCATATTGCTTGTATGTATCAGCAAGTTGCTCCCGTCTCGTCTTATTTTAATGTTAACCGACCCTAAGACTTATGCTACGCTCCTAGTCCTAAAAGAGTCAACCACTTATTATACACAACTACATATCGCCCGCAACTCCTGCGCCATAATTCTTTTCTCGCGCGGGAACAGTACATTTTTCGGTATGAAAAGTATCCTATGTTCTTTACCGGGACATACAAAGTATCTCCATACCAAAGTTCAGAGTAATCGGTTCAGTGGTTTGGGCGTGAAAGGGTAACAGACAGACACTTTCGCTTTTATTATATTAGTATGTATATAATTCAATCATTCAAGTGATACACTTTTGTATAAAACTAGCTGTTGCCCGCGACTTCGTCCGTGTTAACATAGTATAATAACAAAGATGGACAGTTTTCCCCTTTTTGTGGTTCCTTATACAAAGGGTAAAAACGGGACCCTATTTAAACAAACGTCAAACGCAAACGTCAATAAACTTTCATGTTTCTAACTCAAGAAATGACGGACTTTCATTCAAACATTCAACCCCAATTTCACCCCCTTGGGGGTAGAATTTACAAAAACGCTTAAATACCTATCCATTCATTTCAATCAGCAGTCCAAAAATAAACTTTCATGTTTCTAACTTAAGAAATTACAGACTTCATTTAAACTTTTAACCCTTTTTCACCCCCTTGGGAGTAGAATTTCCAAAAACGCTTAGACACATATCCAATCATTTTTAATCAGTAGCCCAAACATAAAATTCCATGTTTCTAACTCAAGAAATAACGGACTTTCATTCAAACTTTCAACCCCAATTTCACCCCCTTGGGGTAGAATTTCCAAAAACACTTAAATACGTATCCATTCATTTTTAATCAGTAACCCAAAAATAAAGTTTCATGTTTCTAACTCAAGAAATGACGGACTTTCATTCAAACTTTCAACCCCTATTTCACCCCCTTCGGGGTAAAATTTTCAAAATTCCTTCCTTAGTGGGTGTCTACTCAATAAAACAACCCTACTCACCAAATTTCGTGGCTGTAACTTTAACAGTTTTTGCTCAGCGATGATGAATCAGTCAGTCAGTCAGTCAGTCAGTCAGTCAGTCAGTCAGGACATGTAATTTTATATTTGTATAAAATGTTAATTGTATTTTGTGCCAGCCATTTTTAACATGACAGCAACAGAGTTTGCAATGGATCGTTTCGACTCGTAGAGTTTTAAAATATAAGCAAATAATATTTTTAAAATGTCTGTTTTTATAAATAATAACTAGTGTTAAATCTATTTGAAAGCTTTCGTTTATGGCAGCGTAGATGGCAGCGTAAAAAGCTATTGCGAAGTAATATTTTGATTTAACAACTATACTGTACTCGGCGAAAATGGCGGTAGCGGTCATTGACTTCCAGTCAAAATCTTGTCATTTTCTTTTGTAACGTTGTAATAATAAAAATATTTAAAAATTGATTTTTTTACAACATAATACTTAAATTATTAACTTATTAATCATATTTTATAACTACGGAACTACAAAATATAACATTAAATCACTAAAACAACATAAATAATTAAAAAACTTAAATAACTAAAAACCTAAATAAATTTTAATAACTTAAAATGGCAAGCGCCGTCTTAGTGCTCTTTACAGCAGCATTTTAGGGCCCGCGGACGGAATTATTCAAAACTGCCTTCATTTTACGTTAATTACTCGTTTTGTGACTCGATCGTCACACGACTCGCTGCGGCAGAGCGGGACTTGGAGTCAAAGGAGACGCACGTTATTGCGCCCGATTATTTCAAATAACGATTAACGATCCTTCCGAAACTACTTTTATTTTGAGTTTAGTAGATTTATTCGTAATAGTGTCTATTGTACGCCAGATTGGGTAAGTGGTGTTTTAAAAAACGAGGATGGGAAAATTATACGTGTAAGAAACACAAATGATATAAAGATGCTTATAAGCCAAAACAATAATAATAATAATGTAAGACCACCAACTGAGTAATTGGTACGAGTATTATACAGCTATATAGTTACCATGAAGATTTCCCTTAGTTTTAAAATTCGATGGTCTAGATTTAGAGTTGGATTTATCCGACATTAAATACAATAGATATATGGACATAAACTTATAGTCCCAACAATTCTCAAAGAAGGATATAAATATTATTCATTTAAATATAAGGTCTTTGCGTAAACAATTTAATCAATTGCTGGTATTACTTAATGACTGTATAACAAAGAGATCAATAACGGTAATAATACTCACGGAGGTAAATATATAATATTCCCGGTTATGCAGTGTATCCTAGTACACGAGAAAGACGAAGAGTTGGTGGGATACTAGTATATGTGAAAGAAGATGTGCAATTTACGCTAGAAGCAATACCATTGTACAGTAACTACGACAGAATTGATATATGGAAAAATAAGAAATGGTAATAAAAATATCAACCTATTAACTACGTATAGACCACCAAACACAAATAAGTCAGCCTTCATCTCAGGAATAAATTCTATATGTAAAAATATACCAGCATTAGAAGAAATTGTATTTATTGGTGATGTAAACATTGATATTTCCAAAGATGTAAGCCAGAATATTGTAGGTGCCTATATGACCATGTTTTGTGAAAACGGACTACAATGTGCAATACCTAAAGTTGAGATAACGCGTGAGGCGATAGTGGACGGGAGTGTCACATCATCGAATATCGATCATATATTTGTGCGAGCTGGGCAAGGCTGTCCACTCCAAGCACGAGCGCATTTACTGAACTGCACTCTTTCTGATCATTTTATGGTAGGATTAAGTTTAATTGTAGATAGTAATGCATTAAAGAGAGATAAAAATTATAATTTAACTAAAACTGTACTAGATGAAAAAAAAGTAAGCGAAGAATTAAAATTAATTAAATGGTCTGATTTGATTAATGAAAATTGTCCTATCATAATGTACGAGAAGCTGTATAAAATTTTTACTGATATATATATAATAATTGTGAAATTAAGATAAGACCAAAGACCAAAAGAATTACGCAACCGTGGGTAGATGTAGAACTACGAAAAAAAATAGAATATAGAGATTATGTTTTTAGAATATGGAAGGCATCACCAGCTAAGGGAACATACCCATACTACGTGACCCATTTAGGGGGGAGAGGGGGGGTCTTCAAAATACTACGCTCGGTCACAAGAGGGGGGGAGGGGGTCTAGAGTTTTGTCACGTAATCAATTTCGCCGAGAGAAACGTTATACGATTTTTTTTCTCGCCATTTAATACTTGACACTGGCATTTATTATGTTTATTACTTACTAGCTGTTGCCCGCGACTCCGTCCGCGTGGACTTCAGCTTATATAGCGCGCGGTAGTTCCCGTTTCCATGTAAGCTACAGAGTTGCTTCCGCGCGCGCGCGGTACGATTACTTCAAACTTCAAGAATCTTCTTAAAACTTCAAATAAATTCGCGAAAAATTTCATCATCCTCACCACCTCTTATAGAAACACGTTTGCGTAAGCGCTTGTGCGATGTAGGACGACGCACAGCGCCATCTATTATGATTTTTGGAACTAACTTAATTTGAACAAATTTACGTAATAAACACCCCCTTACAACCCCTTTTTCCAATTAAAAAGTAATCTTTTAGTATAGATTTACTAGCTGCAGGGCTTGTCATAATCTTCGCTACTGCGCACCCCCGCGCCGCCCTGGTAGCGCCCACTTCGAAACGGGCGTAAATCGCAATTTTTAATTTCGTCATAACTTCTAAACCAAACGTCCAATTTTAATCGTTCAAAGACCAAATATTATCTACACAAACTGTACTTAGTGAGAAAAGAATTTATTTTGATAAGGATTATCAGCGCGAGTAAAATAAATGCGTTTAAATATAGTAAAAAAATATCAAGATTTTTAAATGAAAAAAATGGTTGTTGTGCCTCACTTGACATAGATAGGTATAGTGTGTCGCGGACATTTTTGTAGATATTTATAAGATCTACATTTACTAAGAACAGTGTATGGTTCTATCTTTTATTGTTTAGGCAGCGTACGCAAAATAAGTAACTTTTCTGGTTGATTTTTTTCACCTTGTGTCAGAAAAACCCAAATATTTTAAGGAACCCTATATTTTTCAAAATAAAAAGTAGCCTATGTTACTTGTAAATAATGTAGCTTTCGAATGGTGAAAGAATTTTTAAAATCGGTCCAGTAGTTTTTGAGCCTATTCATTACAATTAAACAAACAAACAAACAAAGTTTGCCTCTTTATAATATTAGTATAGATTTATAGCCAACAGTCATTAAAAAAATAGGCACTGTTGTCACTTGTCAGGCATTTTGAAGTTTGGTGAAGCTGTCAAGCTTGGTGATCAGCTTGATGAGTGATAAGTTGTTCGGTGTGGACCCAGCTAATAGCTGGGTCCACACCGGACGATCCGTCTTGGAGCAGCGATCCCGCGATCCGCGATCCAGGATCGTGAAGCGTGGATCGCGGATCGCGTTAGACCGATCCAGGAACTTAGAACTGCGATCCTAAATATGCGCTCCAAGCGGTCCTAAGGCGATCCGTTATTCTGAAATCAGTCATTATCTTGCACGATATGGAGTCACACGTACAGCGGCGGCGAATTGCCGTTGCAGCGGTAACCTTTATTTTGCTTATCTTATGGCGCAAAAAATTACAAAAACGAAAAAGACGGCTCCGGGTAAAAAATATAAGTACAAAAATCGCTTGGAATCTGGGGCTCAACTTTACGCAGAGTCTTTTGGGTCACATAAATATTTAAATTCTTTATATAGCGATATCAGACGGCGACTTTGCGAAATATCCATGGTGTGATGGATCGCGCGAATCACACAAAACCTTTGAAGCACCTTTGAAGCGAGTAAAAAAACCGACAACGTGCGGATCGCGAGCACCAGGGAGCGCGCTCTCCAAAACTTCGGTGGCACGTCCACACCAAACTCTCCGTGGAGCGCGCTTCATGCCGCGCGCGATCGGAGCGCGTTGGATCGTTTGGTGTGGACCCGGCTAATTACTATGTTTGGTTTAAACTACAGTCGTGACTAAAATAGCTAGTATGTACCATCGAGGAAATTAATTCCTAGGTAGTTGACAGACCAACGTCATGTAGTCGGATCATGACGTCAATTCAATGTTAATTGTGATCGGTCGGTTGGGTTTAACTTTAAACCATAAAGCTTTAAACGCGACCAAATTACATAGGTCCGCCGTCTGCCTAGAAATGATTTTCTCTGATTGTTCTATAGTAATTTTAGACTATTATCAATATATATATATATATATATATATATATATATATATATATACTTATTATAAAACAAAGCTTTTTTTTTTCCCTCATGTCCCTTTGTTCCTTTTATTTTTTAAAACTACGCAACGGATTTTGATGATTCTTTCAGTGTTAGATAGCCCATTTATCGAGGAAGGCTATAGGCTCTATTTTATCACGCTAAGACTAACAGAAGCGAAGAAATAGAGGAAAATGTGGAAAAACGGGGAAAATTATTTGAAAGGGCTAACTTGAACGCGCTAATCTCAGGAACTACTGGTCCGATTTGAAAAATTCTTTCAGTGTTAAATAGCCCATTTATTGAGTAAGGCTATAGGCTATATTTTATTACGCTAAGACTTATAGGAGAATGTGGATAAAACGGGGGAAATTATTTGAAAGGGCTTATCTCGCGAACTACTGGAGAAATTTTTATGTTATTTGGCACAGATAAGAAGTAGACCACGTGAAGGATCATAAGGCTATCGATTTTAATCATTTTTTCAGTGGCTATATATTTTATACCCGTGCGACGCCGGGGCGGGTCGCTAGTTATACATAAATCTAAGTAATAATACTTTAGAGTTTAGGGTATGTATATGTGTTTCTTACATAGAGTTCACTGTAAAAGTAGCAGCACTGAGAGACCAATTTTTTTTTTTCACTTTGGTATGGAGAAACTCGTTACACTGGGGAGCTTGCCCATACAAAAGTGAAAAAAATTTACTCATTCAGCGCTGCTACTTTCACAGTAAACTCATTATAAGGAAAACGTACACATCCTAAAGTATTATCACTTAGTTTTGTTACACATTGTACAGTATATCTTAAATATTTGTGTCAAGCATTTCTTTTTGGCAAACTATTGGGTATCAAAGTATTTTTTGGCAATCGTTATTTTTATTCCCATATTTAATTAAGTAGTAATAATTATTATAAACATACAGTCTTTTGTAATAAATAACTTAATAAACACAAATTTGAGTCAAATTATTTTCATTGGCTATCCACTACTCTTTCTACTTACAAAATGATAAAAAATTATTCTTGTCAATACCACGTGAACAATTGATGTGGGGGGTGTCTTGGCAAATACTACGCGTGGTCACCAGGGGGAGGGGGGGAGTCAAAAAATCTTTAAAAGTAGGTCACGTAGTATGGGTATGCTCCCTTATATGAATAACAGATTAATGTATACGAAATTTAGGAACAAAGTTAATAAGTTAATAGATAATGCTAAAAATAAATATAGACAAAAAGAAATAGTTAAATGTAAGAATGATTTTCGAAAAATTTGGTGTAACATAAATACATGATTAGGGCAATCGAAGAAAAGTTTAGATGACGTAATTATGAAATACTTAGGAATAACAGACACACTACGAAATTCAAGATATTAAACATAAATGCAATAATCTATTCCTAAATAGAAGTTCCTACGTAGTGCCAAGCGATAAATCCTTCCACTTTAAAAATGTAAAACCGAGGACAATTGAAAAATATATAAATAGATTAGATAGTAGTAAAGTACCAGGAATCGATAAAATTAGAGTACAGGATATTAAGGTAGTAAAAAAGAAATCAGTGTATTCTTAGCAAAATTTATTAATTTATGTGTACGTAAAGGAGTTTACTCCGAGCTATTAAAAAAGTCTATTATACGACCAATATATAAACAGGGCAGCTACCTGGATTACAGTAATTACAGACCAAGTGCGATTTTATCAGTGATTAATAAAATAGTGGAAAAAGTAATTGTTAACCAAATTAGTAGTTATCTAGAACGACATGAAATTATATCCGAAGCGCAACACGGTTTCTAACAGGGACGCAGCACCGCCACTGCTCTCGCAGAGTTCTCAGACTTCATTAACAACAGTCTTAATAAAGGTCACTTTGTAGCAGCGTTATTTGTTGACTTCAAAAAGGCTTTCAGTACCTTAGATCATGACGTGCTGAGAGCAATGGACGAGTGCGGTATCAGAGGTCCTGTCAGTAGGTGGCTCAAATGTTATCTGGAAAACAGGTCGCTGCGTACGTTAATAGAAGGAGTAATTGGAGAAGAGATGGATGTAGCTCTGGGTGTTCCCACTGGCTCAGTGTATGCTCCAGTCGGGTACATAATGCATGTAAATAGTATTTTAAATGTTATCAGGAATTGTAAAACCTATAAGTACGCCGATGACATGTGTTTATTGTATTCCCTTTGCTCTCCTTAGAGGGGTGTGGGGGGGGGGGGG
This sequence comes from Polyommatus iphigenia, assembly GCA_963422495.1. Taxonomy (NCBI): domain Eukaryota; kingdom Metazoa; phylum Arthropoda; class Insecta; order Lepidoptera; family Lycaenidae; genus Polyommatus; species Polyommatus iphigenia. Next base: position 27,835,799 of record OY730188.1, on the reverse strand, counting down.
GTGATTTTATCCACCAGATTTTGAGTTGAAAGAAGACAAATATATCTGCGAAAACCGTATGCAAATCGGATCAGTAGTTTTCGTGTTAAAGCAAAAGTCTTATACAAAATCTGACTCCCTCTTTCGTCCCTTTAGAAGGGTGGGGGGAATTTTTTTATAGACCAGATGTTCAGTTAGAAGAAGACAAATATATCTGCAAAAACCGCATTCAAATCGGATCAGCAGTTTTCGTGTGATAGTGGAACAAACATACAGACAGACAGACAGACAGACAGACAAAAAAACTAACCACATTTTTGGCTTCTATATCGATGTAGAGTACCCCCCGCTTATTATTTTTTGAATATCTTTAATGTACAGAATTTTCATTTCTACAGTTTTATTATATGTATAGATGATAATATTATGAATATATAAATTATTGGACATACATACGAATGCCTACATATTAAAAAAAATAACTGTCAGTGTACACAGAAAGAAGTCGAAGACGAATACAAATACCTAGGAATGACAGTCGATAGCAAATTTAATTGGAAAGGACATGTGAATGCAGTGTGTAGTAGATTACAATCAATATTAGGTAAATTCTTTCATCTTAGCAAATTTATCAATAAAAAGCTATTGTATGTAATCTACTACGCACTTGCAGACTCTGTAATAAGCTACGGATTAAGTTGTTATGGTCTCACGCTTAAAACTAATTTAGATAAAATAAAACAGTTACAGACTAGACTAATAAAATATTTAGTAAATAAAAGAGTAAAGGCACAATGTAAGGAAAACTATGAAAAATTGTTTAATATTTGTGAAATACTTCCAGTGCATTTAAAAGTTTATTATTTAATAGTATTAGAGCAATATAATATAAATAAATATACAGAAAAAATTGATAATCATAAATATAAGACTAGTAATGTGACTCAAGGCAAATATGTAATACCATCGGTAAGAAATTACTATGGTAAAAGAACCAGGAAATACCTGACTCCTACTTTATTTAACAAAATAGACTTTATAAGAGATAACGACAATAAAACAAGTAAGTTCACTTTAAAAAAAGAATTAAAAAAATATTTTTTGAAAAATAATAATGGACACTGTATTGGCAGTTGATATAATAATTGAAAATGTAATTTTAAAATACCGCAAGGCTTATTATATAAAAAAAAGTTAGGTATCTTTGTATCGGTACTTATTGTGATAACTGATAACCGATAAGGAATTGTCTAAGATGATTTTATTACTTAAAATTAGAATTTGGAATTATTATGTTTCATAGATAGAAATGTTGTGAAGTTTAAGTTTTTTTTTTGTTATATGTTATGTTTTTTATGTTTTACTTTCTTAAGTTTTTTATGTTGTGTTTTTTTATGTTTAGAGAATTTGTAATTTGTCGCCAACAAACTGCTGCGCAGTTTGGCAAATTTTAATGTTTATTGAAGTGTTAATTTACTCTGAATAAATAATAAAAAAATACAGGTATTGCATTGATTGCTTTGATTATAAATGATATTATTTCATTATGTGATTTTAGTAGATTCCATATTCATTCATCAATTTTCATTATGAATACAGTATCACGCACAAGAAGTTGAACGCGCTTGCTGAGTTAATACTCGGAATTCCTCGAAATTCGCTTTGCATATTTTTGAAATAATAAGAATATTATTACTATAATTAGCAACTAAATACTCAAACATAATGAATTGCTCTATCTGTAAACGGAAAGCTACGTTAGAAGACTTGATAAAATGTATTGGATGCAAGGAAGGATATCATTATAAATGTATAAATATTACCTCTGCTCAATTCAGAGAGGAACAAGTGCAACGCAAACGTACATTTAAATGTGGGTCTTGCGCTAATGTTACTAGGCGTGTTCAAATCACGGATAAAACGCCTATTCGTGGAGTTAGAAACGCCGGTGTAAAGATAATGGATCAATCTCTAGGAGACAACGCTCACTTGTTATCGGACGAGATGGTGGATAAAATGAGTAGCGTAGTTATGGCTAGAATAAGTGCCTTCGAATTGAGCATTATGCAAGAGATTAAAGCCACAGTCGCTGTTTTAGCGACGGAGAATACGAAACTGAGAGAGAAGTTAAAGGATGCTAATATGAAATGTAGCTCCTACAAGAAGGAAGTTGAACGTTTAAAGGCTGAAAGACTAGTATTGCCAGCTACTGTACCAGAGACATCTGCTCCGTCATACGCCTCTAAGGTAGCCGAGTCAATCCCCAAGAACAGTCCTAGTCCCAGTCAACCGAAGGTGGCCGGAAAAGCAGCTATGAAGGAAGTAGTTGATGTGAACGAGTGGGTTGAAGTTAGAAGTAAGAGAGCACATAGGAAACCTGTGAGATTAGGCGGTAATGACGGTATTCCTAATCTTAAGGCCGTTGAACGCAGAAAGTTTCTACATGTATGGAGGTTAGAGAAATCTACAACAGAGGAGCAGCTTAAGGAGCATATACAAAAGACTCTAGATAATAACACGGAAGTTTCGGTGGAAAAACTGAAACCTAAAACTGATCGCGATTACGCTTCTTTTAAGGTCGGGGTAACGATGAGCAATTTTTTGAGACTCTGTGACCCCGAGGTGTGGCCACTGAACGTCAAATATAGTGAGTGGATTTGGTTTCGCTCCTCAAGCCTGCCAGGAAAGTTACAAACAGACTAAGCATATTTTTATTTTCTATCAGAACGTCAGAGGATTTAGGACGAAAACTGCGCCACTGTTGTCACTGCTAGAGTCATCAGGATCAGATATGTTCGTGTTTACTGAAACTGGCTTAAATGAGGCTGTTCAAGATGCGGAATTTGTACCCAGCGGGTTTCAAATACTGAAGTGCAATAGGGCGGACGGCCGCAAGCAGGGAGGTGTTCTTGTGGTGGCCGCACCACGCTACGAGTTACGGAGAGTTTCTGTGCCTGGTGATATTGACATTGATAGACATAAGTTTGAACTGATATGTGTGGCTCTAAATGTGAAAAATCATTTTTTAATAGCCTGTTGCGTAGTTTATATTCCGCCTCAGACCGATGAGGAGGAATACGCAATAATGCTTAGTATATTAGAGAAGTTATGTGTTAAGTATAGGGATAACTTGATTGTATTAGGAGACTTCAATATGTATTCGTGCAACAGTAGTGTAACAAATTATTATGAATATTTAAATGCATTTTGTGAATTCACTCAGTATAACAATGTGCCTAACTGCAACGGGAGACAGTTAGACCTAGTGTTAAGCGCGCGCGGCAACGTGTCGGTGTGTGGTGCGGACGAGGCCGTGCTGCCGATAGACGCGTACCATCCGCCGCTAGCCGTCAGTGTTGAGCGAAGCGCGCGACCGCGGTCCTCGCCGGCCGCCAAGCTCGCGGCGCCCGACTCACGGCGTGGGAATCCCTCGACACTACATCCGGGTTGTAGGTTATGGAATTTTAACAAAGCAGATTTTTTACAAATGTACGAGTTATTAGGTGAAGTTGACTGGACTGAAATTTACTCTTTACACGTTTACCTTTTTTTTATAGTAAGTTTATTAAGTTAAGTTAAGTTTTGAACAAAACTGTCCCATTAAAATTAAATTCAAATAGTAGTAGCAGATATATTTATCCGGTATAGTATACAGCAGATATTATAAAAGACATAAAAATCAAATATGAATTGCACAAAAAATTCAAACGTACTAAACTCCACAGCGATTATAAGGAATTCGCATCGTACAGAGCAATGGTTAAAGCTGAAGTTCAGTTGGCTCATGACCTGTATCGCGATCGAGTGCAAGCGCATCTAGCATGTGATCCGAAAGCTTTTTGGGGATACATAAAATCTAAGAGAGCAAACTCTAGCCAGGGGCAGCTAATAAAGGACGGTCGGACTTTGAGCGACTTTGAATGTGCCACCGAATTTGCAATTTATTTTAAGTCGGTATATAAGCCGGAGTGCCCCGATCTGAGCGTGGAGGCGGCGTGTGCAGCAGCGGGTGGCGGCGCGGCGGAGGGTGCGCGGGCGCACATCGACCGCCTGCGTCCCGACGACGTGCGGCGGGCGATGGCGCGGCTGAAACCTAAGCGCTCAGCGGGGCCCAATGGTATTCCGGCATATATTTTTAAGGACTATCGTGAGGTACTGATGGCACCGATGCTACACTTGTTCAATGTGTGTATTGACAAGGCAGAGTTTCCCGACCGATGGAAGTTGACGAGGGTAGTACCGGTGCCCAAGGTTAAAATAGCTTCAGCAGCTAGTGATTATAGACCTGTGGCAGTGTTATGTTCTCCTGCTAAGGTTTTTGAATCCGCTATTAACCCTGGCAATGGCAATTATCTAAGGAAAATCCTTGAATTAGGGGTGAAAAAAAATGGCGGACGGCCTACCCCTCTTTGTACAAATTATGTAATAACTTTACAACCTTACTATATTTTATGTTTCTGTGAAAAATATTATAATATATGTTAAATTTCCTATCTATCAAGCCATCATAATATAGTATTTAGTCCGATGTGATATTCCTATCACTTCGATAAACTTTTAAAAGTGTGTATACTGACTGTTACTGTACTGTAACTTAGTACATTGTTCTTATCTCAATAACACAGAGCTATACAAACAATTATTGAAAACAAATCCATTCAAGCACTCGAGTTGTATAATAAATCTCTCACTTGAGTTGGAGGGTAAAAAAACGTTTCGTATTACCCACAAGCAAACTTCGTATTTAGTGCTACACAAACAAATTTCAAAGTGGCCCGTGGCCGGCCGTGAGCCGTTAAAAATCTCATATTTCATTTGCTGATTACAATGAAAAGACTGAGATAAATATTTGTGTAGACATTTCACACTAATTATAATAACTTCTATGAGCGTATTACGTAATATAATTTACAAATATATTACGCCATCACGTAAAAACTACCTTAAAAAAATCAAACTTCTCGAGTGTAACCTACAAATTATTACGATGTATTTCTTTCAAATGATAATCTAAACATAATTATAATAACTAGATAATCTTATTTATTACTATAAAACAGTACTTACATTCGAATATAACACAAAAATCCACAAAAACACTCAACAACACGCGCGCCGAAACACGATTTTCCATAGACTGAAATCAGATGTTCGCCCACAGAGTAAAGTATTTTTTATTCATTAAGAATGTGGCTCATGTATCAAAGAACGTAACTAACCAAACTTCTTCATACAAAAGTAGTCTCTAAATCAGCGAAATTAGAGCGTTCACCGGTGATCGCGAGCCCGAGCACCGGTGCTCGCGCGGGGTTTGACGGAAGTGTGCTGTCACGTGACCCCGAGCACCGGTGCTCGGCCGGGGATTGAGAGGTTAACAATAGTCTATATCCACAAATAAGTGCCCTGTTGTCCGACGCACAGCACGGATTCCGTCCTGGGCGAGGGACAACTGGGAACTTACTAGATTTAATGTCAACTATTGTACCTGAAGTGGATGCCGGACATCAGGTGGACGTCGTCTATCTCGATTTCCAAAAAGCGTTTGATACAGTAGATAATGGTGTACTCTTAGCTAAATTGGCCAGTGTCGTCTGTTCTTCGCACACGCTACGGTTATTTGCCAGCTACCTACGTGACCGACGTCAGTATGTAGATTGTAATGGACAGGTTTCTGAAATATATTTTACCAGATCTGGGGTAGGTCAGGGCAGTAATTTGGGGCCTTCACTTTTCATCATAACAATTAACGATTTTCCGAATGTTGTAGATAAATTAAAAATATTATTATTTGCAGATAATTTTAAATTGATTCAGGTTATTAAAAAAAACATAGATCATGTACTGTTACAGAAGGAAATAGATAAGGTATTGCAATGGAGTTCCAAAAATAAACTATATTTTAATGTGACTAAGTGTTCTGTGCTGTCGTTCACGCGCGCCCGAAACCCTAGTCATCATCAATACCTCATGGACGGGACGCCACTGCAGCGGGTCACTGAGGTTAGGGACTTGGGAGTACATTTTACCTCTGACGTAAACTTCAGCAAGCACGTCACTACTGTGTGTAAGAAAGCGTACCGAAACTTGGGGCTGGTGTTACGTATGACAAATAAATTTACCAACATGGGAGCAGTAAGAACATTATATGAAGCTTTAGTAAAGAGTCACTTGGAGTGCAACTCGGTTATATGGTCGCCACATGAAACGAAATTTAAATTAATGATAGAGCGGATACAAAATAAATTATCAGGTACTTGTACTCGAGACTACAAGGTGTTTACCCTGGGTATCCGTTGTTGTATCCGTCCTTATTTCTACTGGGTATAACGGGCTATTACAAACTCGAAGTGCGTATCAAGACTATGACCTATAAATGCACATTATAATTAGGTATGTAATTTCTAAAAACATACATCGCGGATTTGTATAGTGTCACGGGGTAGGTCCCTGTGCCCCTAAAGATATTAAATAAAAGACAGAGACCCGTGAACAAAATTATATTATTTAACTATAAATTAAGTAACAATTATAAAAATTATATTGCCCTTATGACAGAGAGAAGTGAGGGCGTGGGTCTTTTAGTTTAAAACAGGGAAAGTCTTATTGCTCTTTAAACCCAGGTAATTACTCTCCTGGCTGTAGAATGGGGGGACGAAAACGGCTCGCAGGGTGTTGAGACGGCGGCCAGGCTCCAGCAGGTAGGTCGGCTCCAACGGCAGCCACGGCAGCAAAATGGCGGCCTCGGGCTTCCACCGCGTAAGGCAGCTTCGTCCACAAAATGGCGGCACGGTTCCAAATGCCAAGCCGAACTTGGAACCCTGGAACGCGCCATCAAAGAAAATTACGGGCGGTTCCGAAACTTCCGAGAACATCCACATTAACTGCAGCATAAAGGGAAAATACCTACTGCGTAGAAGTACAGCCGTGGATGATCTCAATCGGAAACGGAGATTACAGACTTTACGAAATTATAATATATTTTTTAATAAAAATGATTGAAGGTATGTCTTTTTTGAAAATCTGATGCAATAATTTTATAACGATAAAGTTGCAAAATCAGAAAACTACTATAGTCATATTTCATTACATAGTTGCTACTTGCTATCATTGTGTTGTAGACTATAGTAGTTTTCTGATTTTGCAACTTTATCGTTATAAAATTATTGCATCAGATTTTCAAAAAAGACATACCTTCAATCATTTTTATTAAAAAATATATTATAATTTCGTAAAATCTGTAATCTCCGTTTCTGATTGAGATCATCCACGGCTGTACTTCTACGCAGTAGGTATTTTCCCTTTATGCTGCAGTTAATGTGGATGATCTCGGAAGTTTCGGAACCGCCCGTAATTTTCTTTGATGGCGCGTTCCAGGGTTCCAAGTTCGGCTTGGCATTTGGTACCGTGCCGCCATTTTGTGGACGAAGCTGCCTTACGCGGTGGAAGCCCGAGGCCGCCATTTTGCTGCCGTGGCTGCCGTTGGAGCCGACCTACCTGCTGGAGCCTGGCCGCCGTCTCAACACCCTGCGAGCCGTTTTCGTCCCCCCATTCTACAGCCAGGAGAGTAATTACCTGGGTTTAAAGAGCAATAAGACTTTCCCTGTTTTAAACTAAAATACCCACGCCCTCACTTCTCTCTGTCATAAGGGCAATATAATTTTTATAATTGTTACTTAATTTATAGTTAAATAATATAATTTTGTTCACGGGTCTCTGTCTTTTATTTAATATCTTTAGGGGCACAGGGACCTACCCCGTGACACTATACAAATCCGCGATGTATGTTTTTAGAAATTACATACCTAATTATAATGTGCATTTATAGGTCATAGTCTTGATGGCCGAAATAATACTACTACTATAATATGATGACGTTTGTTATTTAGTAGCGCGAATCAAAAATATAAGTTCACATTGTACCATCGAAGAAATTGATTCATAGACGGATGACGGACCTACGTCATTTGGTCGAGTTATGTCAATTCAATGCTTAACATGGTGTCTCGGCTGGGTTGGACATAAAGCAACCAAATTACATAGGTCTGCCATCTGCCTATGATTCAACTTCTCTGATGACAGACATATATTTATATAAAACTCAAAGGTGACTGACTGACATGGTGATCTATCAACGCACAGCCCAAACCACTGGACCGATCGGGCTGAAATTTGGCATGCAGGTAGATGTTATGACTTAGGCATCCGCTACGAAAGGATTTTGATCAATTCTACCTCCAAGGGGTTAAAATAGTGGATCAAAGTTTGTATATTCTTAACGCGAGCGAAGCCACGGGATAAAGCTCGTTGATTTATAAACGTAAATTTATAAAACAATGTCTGTCATAGTATTTCTCTTTTTTTTATTGACGCTAAAATGGTGTATTAAATAAATGTGTAATTATTGGTATATGCGAATCTGACGACTGGTAAATTAACAACAGAAGTGCCTCTTGTTGTGGCATAATAAAACACTGCAATTAGCCGTTCGGGCCCAACAATATGGACATAACAATTATAATACTCATTTATGCAGCTAAGTACGTCATTATTATAATGAAACAGTCATTTCGTCGTTACATAAAAGCATTAATGTATCCCCAGTTAGTCATTTCGCTGCCAAAGCCACATCTAGTGTTCCGTCATTATTTCCAATCAGATAAAATTTTCAACAGCGGTAGTTTTGTGTTACTTTTTGTAGCTTTGATGGCTTTAGTAATTAGTTGTTGTTGTGACATGTTTTTCATGTCGTAAAAAGTACAGCTTATTTCAATATTATAATTGAAGACATATTGAGTAGATGAAGTGGGTTATTGACAATATTTTGAAAACTGTCTTTTTTTTTGCACAAATGGAGACCGGGAAAATAATATGGTTTCTATATTAAGCTAGATAAATTAGCAAGATGATGAAATAGGTAAGTTACAAGGTTTGTTCAAATTAGGGAAAATATAATTACTTTTTTTAAATTATCATGCGTTATTTTTATATCTCTCTTTGTATGTTTCAAGTGTAGTGTGCGGTATTAGGTGATTGTGGGTGACATAATGTGAACCTTAAACAGAATGTCCATTAATTGGTTAATATAATTAGTTAATCTTATATTAATAAATAATATTAATGGTTTTGTACACGAAATGTGGAAACTACCGAATTCGGGTCATCCACTTGTATAGACAAAGGTTTAACAAAGGTTTCTCGTTAATATTAATAACAAGATTCAACAGATTCTCTCAGCTCGTAGGCTCTTTTGATGCATTGTGGTTTTGTAGGGTTCGCATAAAAGTTAATAAAATCTTTGCACTGTTATGAAGAGCTCACGATAATTATAAAAGAAAACGTGGCACTAGGAAACTGCCGCAGTAAAATCATAATATTATCATAAATAGCATCTAGAATCTGGACTCTAGAGTTTATACCATACGCATACGTCGAGTCGCACACACACACAAACACCGAAGGCAATGCACGGCTTCCAACGTCGTACCGCTGTGCCGGTCGGAGTGGAGGGTGTTAGGGTTATTTTCGTTACAGAATTTCTTGATTCCGTCGCCGCGCTCGAAGCCCGCGATAAAAGCTATTATAGCTTAAAACATCGTCCCTAAAGCACAGAAATGTAAAAAAAATCACTCCAATTTTTTAGGACCGAATGGCATAATATTATACATTCCTAACACTCCGTGGAAACCAATATTTGATGGTCATTTGTAATGTTGATAATAATTCGTTGTTAAGGTACGCTTATACGGGCAACTAAAATTGCTCCACTCCAGTCAATTCTCGTCAACTTTGACGTCACCGGTCACGACTACATCAAGCAATTTTCGGCAACAAGCAGCAACAAGCAGCAATATTGCGCAACACATCGCAATACAATTGAGCGATATGGCGCAACTTCATCAACTAGTTACTAGGCAATACTGTCATACACGAGCCCATCGGATATTCGTCAATTCGTATCGGCGACATTGAGCGATATGAAATATCTGGAGCAATATCGCCGAAAAACTGCCACAATTTATTGAAATTGCTCCATATTGCTCCACTACTTGCTCCAGATCGGTCCATTCGTGTCGCCGGGCAATTATTGCCGCAATTGTTGCCCTTGTTAGCGCTCCTTTACAAATAGCAATATCGTGGCCCCTGGGACAAGATTGACAAAAGAGAAAGGAAAACTCGAAAGTATCCCTTGTCAGATTTTCGAGACAGTTAACGTACCGAAAATTTTATTTTAAATACCGCAATAATTCCTTTGACTTGTCCGACCTGTATACGAGTATTATGTTTTCATTTAATATTCTTTATAAGTTTTCTTTACAAAATACTAGGCACAGTAAAACAAAAAAAAGACGGGTTGCACTCCGGGAGTGCCGGCAGAAGTGAAAACTTGATTAATAACGTTGTGAATTTTTGACGTGAGAACGTCTTTTAATTCGATGGGGCCTGCGCGCACGAAAAAACATGACGCAATATGCGGCGTTACCTCGCTCTGAGGCGTTCCAATTAAGGCTATGACGTTGTCACGTTCAACTATCGTCAGTACACCGCACAGAGCACCGTACAGTCGGGGAAAATTGTGCTAATCAGAAATGTACAGTCGGGGAAATGAGTTGTTTAGCAGAAATGTACAGTCGGGGAAAATTGTACTAAGCAGAAATGTACAGTCGGGGATTTGAGTTGTTTAGCAGAAATGTACAGTCGGGGAAAATTGTGCTAAGCAGAAATGTACAGTCGGGGAAATGAGTTGTTTAGCAGAAATGTACAGTCGGGGAAATGAGTTGTTTAGCAGAAATGTACAGTCGGGGAAAATTGTGCTAAGCAGAAATGTACAGTCGGGGAAATGAGTTGTTTAGCAGAAATGTACAGTCGGGGAAATGAGTTGTTTAGCAGAAATGTACAGTCGGGGAAATGAGTTGTTTAGCAGAAATGTACAGTCGGGGAAAATTGTGCTAAGCAGAAATGCACAGTCGGGGAAATGAGTTGTTTAGCAGAAATGTACAGTCGGGGAAAATTGTGCTAAGCAGAAATGTACAGTCGGGGAAATGAGTTGTTTAGCAAAAATGTACAGTCGGGGAAATGAGCTGTTTAGCAGAAATGTACAGTCGGGGAAATTAGTTGTTTAGCAGAAATGTACAGTCGGGGAAAATTGTGCTAAGCAGAAATGTACAGTCGGAGAAATGAGTTGTTTAGCAGAAATGTACAGTCGGGGAAATGAGTTGTTTAGCAGAAATGTACAGTCGGGGAAAATTGTGCTAAGCAGAAATGTACAGTCGGGGAAATGAGTTTTGACGTGACAACGTCTTATAATTCGATGGAGCCGGCTGCACGCACGAAAAAACATGACTCATGCGGCGTTACCTCGCTCTAAGGGTGAAATCTATAGAGCGATCTTAGACTTAACTCAGACTTTACTTCAGACTTTACTTTACAAAATCTTAGCTTAGATTAAGCTTAGCAAAATCTTAAGTGAATAGGAGGACCCAAAATCCATTGTTGGGTCCTATTATTCACTTAAGATTTTGCTAAGCTTAAGTTTAGCTAAGATTTTGTAAAGTAAAGTCTGAAGTAAAGTCTGAGTTAAGTCTAAGATCGCTCTATAGATTTCACCCTGAGGTGTTCCATTTAAGGCTTGAAGTGCAAGCGAGAGCGCGGAACGAGCGACAAAGAGGCACGTTGTCACGTTCAGCTATCGTCAGTAAACCGACTTTACCGACAACCGTTTTTTTTAACCCATTTTTTATGAAAATCGATGATTAAAAAATCGATTTTTTTAATTAATCGAAACCCTTACAATCGATTAAATTTTTAACCCATTTTTTATGAAAATCGATTTTTAAAAAATCGTTTTTTTTAATTAATCGAAACCTTTACAATTTTTTTTAATCCATTTTTTTATAAAAATTGATTTTTAAAAAATCAACTTTTTTAATTAATCGAAACCCTTCCAATCGATAAAAAAAACAATCGATTGTTCGATTAATCAATTTCGATGTTACAACACTACTCTCCAACCGTCTTACGGTTTTTCCAAGGTTTTTCGATCAGCACGAGAATCTAACGCGAGTTTCACAGTTTTTACCCATCCTACAAAAGTGCCGCTAAAGAAGTTTTCACTTCAAAAAAATCTCTATTTAATCATGATTATACTTAATATAATTTATGGTAATACTAATAAATTAATAGAAACCGTAAAATTCACAGCTATGCGTAATAGAATTTCAAAACATTTCAAAAGAGCGTTCACGTTGGTAGGTCACGAAATATTAAAATCTTCTCTTGAAATTAATAAGAAATGTAAGTAAATCTACACTTAAAAGGAATTTCTCTAATTAGTTTAGTTAAGGGATTTGTGTCAACGTATTAAATTTACTCGTATTAAAACTCCTTTCGAACATTTTCGTTTGGCATACGAGAACACGTTTATTAAATTCATAACATTTTATACGTCGCTTTACGAAACACAATATTGTAATCAAAAAATATTTTTAGAATCGGAATTAATATGTACCTAAGGGTCTGTTTCACCACTTCCTGATGTATGTCGGATAGGCTATACACAACTTAACTTGACAGATAGAGTATGGGGCATCTATCAAATAAGCTGTGGATAGCCTATCCGGCACTTATCAGGAAGTGGTGAAACATGCCCTAAATAGAATAATAATGTTTTTGAGGTATATCAAAAGATACATTATTATAATATTTCGTTGGATTTGTTTAGTTAAACACTGTAGAATCAACATGATTTGAGTAATTCCACATATTGCACTCGCCAGCTCACACACCATTATGACTAGTTCCTGACGTCTGTCAACGACACTGTCATCCATGACATTAGTGCACGAGACAATGTTATTATTATTGATCCAATACGCTACACCTACATAATATTATAAGCTGATATAAAGTATAATTTACACAGAGCCAGTACTGGCTGCCAATAAGACTGGCAGCCAGTACTGGCTTAGTATATGCCGCGTGTGAACAGTTTGGCCTGACTTGAAAAACTGTTCACACGCGGCATATACCAAGCCAGTACTGGCTGCCAGTCTTATTGGCAGCCAGTACTGGCTCTGTGTAAATTATACTTAAGGTACTGCGAATAGTTTAAGTATCAGTTATACACTTTTGTTTAACAATCCTTCCTTCCTAGTCGTATCCTCATGGCTGAGGGACGTGACCACCAAAATTAGCTTTCTGGGATAGGGCTCTCCACTTGTCTCTGTTTTTGGCCTGATGAAATGCCTCCTGGAACGTGCAGTCAGCAGCCTTGACAATCACGTCTGTCCATCGTGTAGCCACTCTGCCTCTGTCTGTTTTCCCCTCTAATTGCCCAACTAATATGAGACTCTCAAGATTATTAGGCTCCCGGCGGGCTATGTGGCCAAAAAAGGCGAGTGATCGTTGTAGGCAAATCGTTGTTGTTGTTTAACAATATTTTTCGATAAATCCAAAAGCTAAATAGCTTTTGTATTAATATTAAAATATTTTGAAACAAATATAGTCGATAGACTATTATAACAAAATAATGATCGACAAAATAAATGGACAAAGAATTACAGTTTGATTAGGCTGTCAATCACAGGTGTAATAATTCTAAGCGCAGACGCGCGGTTCGCTACCGGTCGCTTCACAATTTTGTTTTAAATTTCAATTAACTTTAGTTACCATTTATTTGGAAAAATCAAAGACAAATTATAATGATTTTATAGAGTTATGCATCGTTCCGTCTGTCAGTCAGTCCATCTGATTCTGTCTGTCCGTCTGTTACCTCTTCACTCTTAAAGCGCTAAACCGATTTTGCTTAAAGGCATGGAGATACCTCGAGTCCCGGGAAAGTAGTTTTTAATTTCGGAAAACTTACGGTTACATACAAATATTAACAGAAGAACACACACATGAATGCCAATTAAAAGTTTTCACATAAAGACAACAGTATCTTTCGTGTTCTCTTATAACATTGAAGATACATAAAATATAGCAACTACATTTAAAAATCAATTTTACTATCGCAAATATTTTTGCCTCGCTAGGTAATTAAACTTTTTTGCTACCCTTACCACTGGAAGCTTATTAGAATCGACGGTGAAGAAATTGCGAGGCGCGGATGGAAAATAGCAGCTGCAATCTGTTCCTTTCTTAAACCAGCTTAATACAGTATTCTGTATAATTATAGCTTTGATTGCTTTCAAGCGCAGTTCAAGATTGCATTTGCCAGGAGTATATTGTGTAGTATACAAAAATAATTGAATACCGCAGGCAAAGCCACATTGACCGCGACCCTCCGACGTTTAGCATACTTAGGGCCTCTTTCACCATCTTCAAGTAAAGCGTTGAGTAGCTACTTGTCAAGTAACGTTAATCGAAAACTTACAAGTAACTTTTGTCAATTTCACAAGCAAAAATGAAGCTCTGATTAACTACTTGCCGGTTAAGTCAATGACATAACAAATCGTACATTACATTCGTTCAAAATGACGTCAGCGTCAACCGTCTGACGCTGTCACTTCACACTTGTCATTGGCGGTGAAAAAGACAAAGTATACCTTTCTTTTGTGTGTTGTTGCCATTGTTGTTGCTTGTCCCTCGATCGTGGATTCCTGGAAATCTATTGTTATCGCGGTCTAATTCGACTGCTTGAGAGTTGAAGCATCAAAATATGTAGTTTTTTGAGTAAATATATTTTAGTTGTTATATTATTACAAGATATTGTTTATTTGTTATGTATAAGTTAGTATGCACATAATATATACTTCTTGTAGTAGGTTACTGACAGAACATCATATTCAATAAGTATAATATTTTGTATTTTGTTTCCAACGTGTAAAAAGGATTACCTAATAGTAGGTACTAGAATAGAAAATTCTTTATTTGTACAAAAACTAACTAGGTACTAGATGTTGTGTCATTACTCATTATTAATTATTTAATGATAAAAATATTAAATTATTTTGTGTTTTATTAAGTTATGCACTTGTTTCGCTGTAAACTTCGATAGACGAAATTTAGCCAAAAAAATCTGTTTCATCTAAGTCCATGAAATAATCAACACGGGATTTAATTGGTGATCAATTAAATCAAAGAAATCCATATTTGACAAGAGATAAGCAAATTTAACCGTCAAGTAAACTCGCTAATTGGCAGATGAAGTGGCAAGTAAGTTACTTGACAGTTTAATCATATGATTAGTGCTACTCGATGGTCGTAAATTGACACATGTAGTTACGGGTGACTTTAACTGGCGAGTAGTCTACTCGACACTTTACTCGAAGGTGGTGAAAGAGGCCCTTAGTAAACTAAGAGTAAATTACCATCGAAGAAATTGATTCATAGGCAATGATGTCATTTGGAACGGAGTTCATTATCGCGCGTTGCGAACGGGGGCTACACCGAAAAAGTTGTAACGACACTTTTTATTAGTACCTGCATGATAGGGGCAGAGGGCATTGATAGTATTCTTGTGCGTCAAGTAGATGGCATTTTTTGAGAATAAACAGCGACGCGTTGTTAGTATTACTGGGCGTCAAAAGATGGCGTTGTTTTAATATTTTTTTTTTGAGTATAATATGTAATCTTCTTCTTCTTAATAAGTATATAAAATTTTCGTGTCACAATGTTAGATAGCGTACTCCTCCGAAACGGCTTTACTGATTTTCACCAAATTTTATATGCACATTCAGTGGGTCTGAGAATCGGCTACTGGGTACTTTTTATATTGATAAGTGCATTTGTTGAATAAATAATAGTACTTAAATTATTACAACTCGAGACTGACGGCGACCATTGTTTGTGCGACGGGATAGCGATCGACGTTGCCATGGTGACATACTTATTTAGTCACTTCAATAAAATGATATGGGCGAAATACCTACTTTATATGGCAAAGAAACGTTTGCCGGGACAGCTAGTATATACAATACAGATTTTTTGAACATAAGAAATAACTTCGTTCCATTCGGGTGTCCCTTGACACCTCTAAAGTTTTTTTTATAATATTATAATATCATTGTTCATTGGCAGTTGATAGACCTACGCCATTTGGTCGGATTATATCAATCTATACTTATATTATAAATGCGAAAGTATCTCTGTCTGTCTGTCTTGCTTTCACGCCAAAACTACCAAACCGATTGTAATGAAATTTTGTTCTATAAGAGGTGGTAAGGATGAAGATTCCTTTATCCACTGCTAAACGGCAGTCTCCTTACCGATGAAGCTAAACACGGCCCTCTCACACAGGGCCGCTAGCGTAGACCCATTCGAAAAAAAAAAGATTCCTTTTAGGTTTTTTTCAAGTATTAAGAAGAGTTGATGTTCAACTTCGACCCCACTCCCCAGATTTTAACCCCCTACATAAAAATAGGGGCGTTTTATGTGTGATGTGTCTGTCTGTCTGCCTGTAAAGTGTAAACATTGAAGTCTGAAGTAAACGTACCGAGGAACCTTCTCTGTCGTGCAAATTTTCCAATTTGCAGTAATGTAGCCTACATGGTTCAGCGGGATCTACCTGCTATATAATATAAGTTACTCTATGACGGGAACTACCGCGCGCTATAAGCTGAAGTTCACGCGGACGGAGTCGCGGGCAACAGCTAGTTCAATGTAATTCGTAAATGTCGGCTGGGTTTGACGTAACGCGACCAAAATGCATAGGTCCGCCATCTGCCTATGAACTCAACTCAACTCAACTTCTCTGAAAGTACGTGTGCCCTTAAACACAATCTGCAGCGATATTATAATAGGGGATCCTACTGCCTTAAAGGGGATTTCACGGCATGCCCAAGCGTGTGAGATTAGTCGCACGTACACAAACACCATGCCGAAGTCCGCCGAACTGGAACGACGTCAGACGATGTACGGCAACGCCGCACTAACTGGTCGGAGTAACAGAATTTCTTTATTCGGTCGTCGCGCTCAAAGCCTGCGATAAAAGCTATGCAATAGCTAAAAAAATGCAATAATCAAAAACTTGAGAGGTGTCAAGGGACACCCGGATGGAACGAAGTTATAAAAAAATTCTCGCCATAGAGATTTGGTAGAATTTTAAATTTCCCGCCAGCTGACGTCATCGAGACATCAACGCCCTCTGCCCCAACTTCGCAAGTACTAAAATAAGTGTCGGTCAAAAAGTGCCGTTACAACTTTTTCCGTCTAGCCCCCTTTCGCAACGCGCGATATGGAACTTCGTTCCAAAAACTACTTACTATTGTCTGACACGCGGTGTATGGGGAACACAATGGCCTCTCGCGTCTCCGGCAGCGGCGACACAGTGGTCCGGACTATCCTCTCCTCATCAGCCACCTTCTCATGGCTCCTGAAGTAGATGGAGTAGATGTACGCTGAGCACCGGACCTGGGAACAAATCAATCAATCAATCATTGTGTACTAAATTAGGAATATTAGTTCCTACATGATATTTCACTAATTGCTTTAGTAATTTAAGTGTACTGCAGTGTTATAGATACATTAATTATTATAGATAAGCGTATCGTATAAGCGTATAACATTACAATTAATATTTATCAGTAATTAATGGCTATCTGATCGAAATCAATTAATTACTGCTACATTGTTAATTATTTCTTCTACATAAATATTACAAATATAAAATTACAATATAATTATTAAATACCTGCAGAGTGCAGAATATATTTACATAGCAAAATTAAAAATAAGAGGTCCTGAAAATCTTATCTCAATAATACGAGTATATTAGAATATATTGAAATCAAAATGTCGACTTAGTATACAAACATATTCTAAAGCAATTCTTTAAAATATATTTCCCGAATCGTTGGTAGACTTTCTAAAAGCGTTAATTTGCAATCGATTTGGTTTATTTTGAATAGCACATAATATAACCATAATTAAAGACGTGAGTGGAAGAATCGAACAAGTACCACATTTCGAATTTCGAGTAAATCGCGTTTAAAGTTTTGAAAAAACATTTTATGATTTCTCATCACAAATCAAGTAATGGCTTTTGTTAATTGTATCAGGAGATGTAAATATCTTCCGTTTTTAATATTATGTTAAAAAATATAAAAAATTCTCCATTCTAGGATAAATTAAGAAAAATGTGAATTAATTCGGTTCCACACTTTTATATGCAACAAAACCTGTAAAGACTGTCATGCATGAAGTAAACATTTAAAGTCACTTTTTTTTATTGAGATGAAACAAGACTTAATTGAAAAGACAAGAAACTCAAGGCCAAACAGACAGGCCAAAAAGAAATTTGGATTATACTTTGACAGACGGGAAAGATTAAGGGGCCGGGTACCCTCGAAATTCTCATACATACGTAATTCCAAAATCATTTTCTCATACGAAAATATTTAACATGTTTGAGTTGTTTTTCAGTTTAAAATAGTAATTATCTAGGTTCCTGCACAAAAATTTACTTCAAAATATTTAAACATTAAAAAAAAATTTTTTGTTTTTAATTTTTTTTTAGTGAATTTAGTACTTAATATTTAAACACTAAAAAATAGAGTAAAACACTAAAAAATATATAAATAAATAGTAAATTTACTACAAGATATTTAAATACTAAAAATATTTTTAGAGTTTAAATATTTTGTAGTAAATTAACTATTTATTTATTTATTTTTTAGTGTTTTACTCAATTTTTTAGTGTTTAAATATTTAGTAGTAAATTTACTAAAAAAAATTTTAAAGCAAAAAAAAAATTTTGTGTTTAAATATTTCGAAGTAAATTTTTGTGCAGGAATCTAGGTAATTACTATTTTAAACTGAAAAACAACTCAAACATGTTAAATATTTTCGTATGAGAAAATGATTTTGGAATTACGTATGTATGAGAAATTCCAAGTGTACCCGGCCTCTTAAGAGGAATTTCGCCAAAACTAAATGTGAACAAAACTGAGTTGCGGGCGTCATCTAGTAGGAATTATAGAAAACGAGATGATGAAAGTAATAATCTCCATATCAAATTTCATCGAATGTTCAGTTCAGCCGTTTAAGTGTTAAGAGGTATTTAAGATAGACAGACAAACATGATTTCCTAATTTATAATTTTATTAGTAAGGATCAATTTATTTTGCCATTATTTGCGTTGTATTACGGGAGATCGCTTGAATATTTTACTTTATTTAAGCAATACGTCGACTTTTTTTTTATTCTATTGGTCAAAGGTGGTCAAAGGCATAGATATTATACAGGGTGCAATTAAACCTTCCTGCCAATTTTTTTCCAGGGCTTAGGTATCATTAGGAGAGTCCATTTTACAAAAAAAAAATTGGGTATTATTTTTTTTCAATGACATATTTTATCCCATTTAAAATCGTTGCAGAATGGTCACTCGCGGCAAGAGGGAATGAGAGGGGGTAACGCGGGGTGAGGCGCGCGCGCGGGGGCACGTCACGCGCGGCCGACGCATCGTGTCCATTAATTGTAGTGTTTTTTAGGATAACTTTCGGAAGCTATTTCTCAACATTTTAGTACTGAGTGACTATAAAAGAAAAAAAATATGTGTACCTATTTTTATTTTTAACAAGGATCAATATATCAAAATTTGGCAGGAAGGTTTGATTGCACCCTGTCTAGAATGTACATATTATCCAGATAAAAAAGTACTGAGTACAATTACTGTATTTTTTAACAAGATTTGAATGCACAATCCTTTAAAGAGTGGGTACTTCCGGGTAAATATTAGGAATACAGGGTGCAATTAAACCTTCCTGCCAAATTTTTTCCAGGGCTTTGATATTTATTAACACCCAATTTTTATTGCTTTAATGGATTCTCCTAATGATACCAAAGCCCTGGAAAAATTTGGCAGGAAGGTTTAATTGCACCCTGTATACCTAATATTTACCCGGGAATACCCACTCTTTAAACTTTAAGGGATTGTGCATTCAAATCTTGTTAAAAAAATACAGTTGTACTTAGTATTTTTTTATCTGAATAATGTGTCTCTATCTATCTCTATCTAAATATATAAAATTCAAAGGTGACTGACTGACATGGTGATCTATCAACGCACAGCCCAAACCACTGGACGGATCGGGCTGAAATTTGGCATGCAGGTAGATGTTATGACGTAGGCATCCGCTTAGAATTTTGATCAATTCTACCTCCAAGGGGATAAAATACGGGATCAAAGTTTGTATATAATAATATTAATAATACATTTTAACGCGAGCGAAGCCGCGGGCAAAAGCTCGTTCTATAAATATCTATGCCTTTGACCACCTTTGACCAATAGAATAAAAAAAAGTCGACATATTGCTTAAAAAAGTAAAATATTCAAGCGATCTCCCGTATAAATACAACACTATGGCTGTTACCCGCTTCTTGCATAGTCATTTGGACGAACCTTGTAACTTATCTGCTTCATCATCTGGCTAACTTTGTAAGTATACGTAAAATTCAATTTTTTTTATTGCAAATCATTTTCCAAGTCCTAAAAGCTACATTTATGCAAAAAAACGTAAATTTAAAAAAATGTTACTTAACTCATTCTTCCACTCACCTCTTCAATTATTGGGGTGTAATGTGAACTGTTTTTGCCAAAAATATATCAGTGTTCTACCACTAATAAATCCGATAAATACCAAACCACGCTTGTGGGAATTAGTAACGTGCCAATGGATGTACACGTCCAATATGGTACATTTACTATTAATTAAATACAATTTTTTCACTAGCATAAAACAGAGAAAATACTTTAGACTTTAGAGTTTAGCGTGTGTATACGTCCCTTATATCACCTAGTTCACGTGAGAGGAGCAGCACCGAAAGAGCTTTCGTTTGTGATTTGTATGAGCAAGCGACCCTGCGTCACAGGTTTGCCCATACAAAAGTAAAAAAATGTACTCTTTCAACACAGCTACTTTTATAGTGAACTCTATACAGGGAACTCATTCACACGCTAAAGTATTATCATTTTGTTTTGTAACATCCTTATATTGATAACTAGCTGTTGCCCGCGACTTCGTCCGCGTGGACTTCAGTTTATAGCGCGCGGTGTCAACAAAATTGGTGTCGAATTTAAAGGCTTTTTATTAAAACCCTAGTACCCCTTAAATCAAAATACCCAAAAACAGCTGTGCAGTGTGCACATAATATTTCATTTTTTTAAATTAAACTATACCAAAATTTAAAGCTTATTTAGCCCCCCATTACACAACTTTAGCTTTACCCATTGTTATCCATAAACTATTTATCATTGGTAGATTTAAGGTTACGTCACTATATAGATAAAGTACTGAGTAGTGAGTTATTTAATAACGTGTATAACCATCGAAATCGATAAACCAAAGTCGACATGGTACCACCTCTTAGAGAAAGAAATGAGAGTATGAGCAAGCGATAGCGCGATGTAGGCGACTCTCAGCGCCATCTGTTATGAATTTTTGGAACTAACTTAATTTGAACAAATTTACGCATAAACACCCCCTTACAACCCCTTTTTTCAGTTAAAAAGTAGCCTATGTCCTTTCTCAGGCTTTAGACTATCTGTGTACAAAACTTCATTACAATCGGTTCAGTAGTTTTGGCGTGAAAGCGAGACAGGCAGACAGAAAGACCGACAGACAGACAGAGATACTTTTGCATTTATAATATTAGTATAGATAATAATACACCCCTGAAAGTTGAGAACACAAATAATTCAGTGGGTTGGTTCATACGTTATAATCCGCTTTAATTAACTTTGAAACATTTCCAGCGTCTTGACTGCAGCGGAAACATTCGCATTTGACGCCAACAAACTCGAACTTGGCTGCGAACTTCATAAGATACTAATTACGGAACACAGTTGCTCTTAGCGCAGTCTTATCAACATCTCATAATAATTAATCCCTGAACAATTTTATAAGACTACGAGTAATAATACGTTGGAAATGAGGTGACCAATACCTGAAGGCTTAGCATAGCCACCATAGAAATGGTTTCTTTAACGGAAGAATAGATAAAGTAACAGATGACAAAGGAAATTTTAATGTTCAAAGTCGAATCTCAAATGTTAGATTACTCGTGAACGCTCGCGGTGAGGGGAGCATCTTTATAATACATTAACATTTCAATTTGTGTTCAAAAGCGTTATTTAAGCCGACCAGGTAAGCCGTCTGATTCAAAAAAGGTGTACCATGAAGTATGAATCACGAAAATGAACATAAAATCAAGTGTCATATTATATCAGCTTAACTGTAATGAAATCCAAGTGTTTCAGCATTATTAACAAATATGATGAAACATTTTAATTACTTGAACAAAATAAATGTGTACCTCATAATTTATTTTTGGTGAACGAAACCCATTTTCAAACAAAGGATTTTAAGTTAAAATATATTCAACGGTTGCATGTAAAAAATTGAAATAAAATGTGAGGACTTATGTAAAATATCAACAAAAAAATCGGTCAAGTGCGAGTCGAACTCGCATACGAAGCATTCCGTATCGTTGTAGAGCAAAAAGAGGTGATTTTTTTATGGGAGCCCCCTCAATATTTATTTTATTTTCATTTTATTATTATTTATTAAATTACACGTAACATTAAGGATTTTGTGCAAATTTTAACTGCCTACCTGTTGTTGATATCGAGCAAAGAAGGCAAAAATATCACGTTTCTTGTATGGGAGCCCCATTAAAAATTTATAATAAACTATTTATAGTATTTTTTGTTATAGCGACAACAGAAATACACTATCTGTGAAAATTTCAGAAGTCTAACTATAGCTGTTATTGAGACACAGCTTGGAGACAGACAGACGGACAGACAACAATGACTTCGCAATAGGGTCCCGGTTTTACACTTTGGGTACGGAACCCTAAAAAGTCATAAATAAAATTATTGTGACATGTGACACCGAAACGCAAAAATAAACAGCCGAAGGAAAAGCGGGTAAAAGGTTTTTCTTGTAACTCGGCCAACGTTAATTTAAAATCGAGTTGTATGATATTTCAAACTTGCTCATACACAATCTCTTTGTTCTTTATACGGGCTGGTACACAATAAATATTTTTTGGATTTTCAAACTAAGGGTTGATTCAGACCGCAACGCGACGCGTAGATGCATTTCTAAATTTAGGGTCAATTCAGACCGCAACGTGATGCGTAGATACATTTCTAAATTTGTATGGAATAATTATTGACAGATTTTAATTGCATGAGACGTCTTGCAAATCTGTCAAATCCCTACAAATTTAGAAATGCATCTACGCGTCGCGTTGTGGTTTAAATTTACCCTTATATGGATTTGACAGATTCGCAAGACATCTCACGCATTTGAAATCTGTCAAATCCATACAAATTTATGCCGCGCCGCGCCTCGCCTCGCCTAGGCGAGGGAGGGAAAGATTTTTTTTAATACACAGTATGGAATTAGGATAATTGTAGTTATATTATACATCTGATATCTTAAAGAAAATAAATAATAGTGTCCAATGGTAAATTTAATAGAAATCCAGCCAGCTTAGACTGTAGGCTCCATTCCACCGCGGCGCACGCTGTGCACGGCCACGCGCACGCGTGGACGTGCACGGATTTATTTCTTTGAACTTGAGTCAATTCGTGCGTAGCGTGTCCGTGGGTTGCAGTGGACACAGTCACATATATTCTCTTACAAAGCGAAGCTTGACGTACGTGCGTAGTCTCTCCATGCGCCGCGGTGGAATGGAGCCCTAAAGAGTGACAAACCTCCATAAATCTATCCATTATTTCTTATTTAACTGAACTTTATAATCTTACTAGATAGCGCCCGCAACTCCGTTGCGCCAAAAATAGTTTATCGCGCGGGAACCGTTATTTTTTTCGGAATAAAAAATGTCCTATATCCTTAAGGCCGTCCCCCGAGCAAACGACCTTGTCCATACATTTGCCGCGTTGCCGAGATCGCACCAAAACCCAATTTTTTTTACTTATCTTAGTTCAAAATTGACCTTAAAAAAAATGTAAAACGGGGAATATGTAGTTTATGACATTGTCGATTTATTGGCGTGTGTTTCAAATAAAAGTAATTTATAAATACTATGGAGATGCTGAACGTGTTTCTAACGCTAACGCTTGAATTTTAATAAATTGACTTTACTTTGGAAGCTGATATCATGAGTATAATAAACGAAAGTAGAAAATTTAAAACGTGGAAAGGAATGTTGAGATACTGAAGATTATTGCTGTATTTTTATTATAACTCTGTAGCTTTCAAATTATGAGTTTATAAGGCTCTAAATACGGTAAATTACGGATTCTCCGTAGGGAAGGCCCATAAGAGGCCGGGTGCCATCGGAATTCTCATACATATAACATAAGTAACACCAAAATCATTTTCTCATACGAAAATATTTAACATGTTTGAGTTATTTTTCAGCTTAAAATAGTAATTACCTTAGGTTCCTGAGAAAATGATTTTGGTATTAGGTATGTATGAGAATTTCGATGGCACCCGGCCCCTTAACCGGGTCCCAAAGTACCTGCATACCAAATTTTATCAAAATCTCTTAAGCTGTATCCTTCGATCGCGGTTTCTTGGAAATCTATTGTTATTCTATTGTTGTCGCGGTCGCCGGTGTCCTTATGGGCGTTGATAGCTTAAGCGTGAAGAGGTAACAAACATATTGACAAACACACTTTAGTATTTGTAATATTAGTATGGATTCATAGCTTTAACATTTATGAGGTGGATTTTAAATAGTATGCATGTACAGAACGCAAGACATACATTTGAATTGTTTTTCTTTGTTCTGGGAAATTCACGTCCATTTCACAAGTTGAAATAGACTCGAATTTCTTGGAGTTTTTGGACTCGAATTGGAGGTCTTGCAACTTATATCTTTTCAGGTCGGAGCACGTTTAAATTTGACTTGTCTAGTGTTCCGTGACATTGCACTTTCAAATGCCAATACTTACACCAGATTCTAGAAATCTAGCGTTCAACTTACAAGTTAGGGTTGGACCTCATCTGGCAGCACGGAATCACCTATTTCCGTCGCCCTTTCTCTTTCTGTCGCTTAGAACTGCCATTTGCTAGACCGAGACAGAAAGCATAATGCGATAGCACGCGGCGGAATCCTCGAGGCGATCGGCATCACGGACAAAATGCAATGGTCGGCAGGGAGACTCCGGAACGCTGAAGCACGCGATAGCATGCTAACGCATCCTTTCACCGACGCGTGCTATCGCCTTTTTTGTCTGCGGAATGCGACAGCGCGCGTTCGCATGCGGCAGCACACTGCAGCACGTGGTAGCACAGGCGGAACAAATGCGATTCTGTGCTGCCAGATGAGGTCCAACCCTTATTGTACGCAAGATTGGGATGCACCTACTTTCTTATATCTTAAACTTTAAAATAGAGTAAATATACCGCTCTCATCAAACTTGAAAGCAATAGTAAGTAACCAAAAACAACAAAGTTACCAATTTTTTGAATCAACATATTAAAATACCAAGTAAAAATAATGAAAGCAATAAAACATTATTCATACTATTGTATTTAAAATAGCTTCGTAACACCTTTCTCTTCCCGAACCGGTAACAACAACAGGTGCTATGTCCACCATTTTCATAACATTGGCGGCACGCTGGCAGGGACTTAAACCCTTTTATATAACAATGTGCTATGCGTCCCGCTCCTCCGCCTTTATTAAAAGATGTAAAAACCGAGCAAAAACTATGCTAGTCACTTAATGCTTATTTTAGATTGTTGGCGATGGCACATAGAATACATTTCCGGTAAAAAATACGTTTCGAAAAATTTGGCACTTACTCCCTATTTTATTTCTGGTATTCAAAATTTATCATTGATATGTTTAAGGTTACGTTACTGCATAGATAAAGTACTGAGTTATTTAATAACGTAAAATAGAAATAACAATTGAAAAAATCGAAACTTGAGTGTAAGATGATACCACCTCTTATATAAAGACGTTTGAGCAAGCGTCAGCGCGATGTAGGAGACGCACGGCGCCATCTATTATGAATTTTTGGAACTAACTTAATTTGAACAAATTTACGCATTTTCACCCCCTTACAACCCCTTTGTCCAGTTAAAAAGTAGCCTATGTCCTTTCTCAGGGTTTAGACTATCTGCGCACAACATTTCATTACAATCGGTTCAGTAGTTTTGGGGTGAAAACGAGACAGACAGACAGACAGACAGAGATACTTTCGCATTTATAATATTAAAAGTACAGATATCATCCATGCTATTATTATAAATCCGAAAGTGTGTCTGTCTGTCTGTTTGTAACCTCATCACGCCCAAACCGCTGAACCAATTTTGCTGAATTTTGGTATGGAGATACTTTGAGCCCTGGAAAAGGACATTGGATACTTTTTATTCGGGAAAAATGTACGGTTCCCGCGAGGATTTTGGGGTAACGGAGTTGCGGGCATCATCGAGTTTTCCTATAAGTAGATATTTAAAAATATATCACGAATTTATTCCCGATCACGTCTCAACTAATTAACAGCCAAAACTCATTTCGCGACGCAATACATGTACCGTTCATACATTCTAATGGTTATAATAAATAAAATAGCTTTTATTGCTCTTTAATGGTTATTTAACTTTAACGACTAATTGGTCATTTAAGCGGACAGTACGCATCCGAAATTAATACAACTTAATACACTTTTAAAACCTATTAATGTCTACTATATAATAGTTTGATACGACACAAACCTCCTATTTCGTGTTTAAGTATCCTATAGGAATTGGTTTTGGACACTCAAAGTTTATAATATGACCTGGCAAACGTTGTTTTGTTATGTACGTTACACAGAAAAAACCTTCAGTAAAAAAGTATGCATAGATGCATATAGAAAAGGGTTCCTTTTAAATAACTTTATTTAAAAAAAAATTAAGATCTCAGTATATTTAGAGACAAACAGCGGGAACGACATTGTTATTAATTGAAATTAACATTAGCTCTAGTAACAATAATAGCTTTGACGAAATTGCCAACACATTGGTCAAATTATAATTAATATTATTATGGCGACAGCGCACACTGGTAAGCACGTTAGTGACTAATTTTGTCACTAACTGACCTATTTAATAGACCCTGTTTATATTGCAAGTACAATTGGCGAAATTACCGGTATATCAGCCAATGAAAACAGCTTTATAGCACCGTGAAATGACACGATTGGTTACTCGCGTGTTAATAGTAGTATTACAACGTTTTTTTTTTGACAGGCCCACCACCAAAATCAACATCAGTGTCGCCAAAATCAACAGTGGTAACCAACCACGAAAACACCTTGATATGATCTCAGGGGTGCCCGAGGGAGAAGCTAAATCTGTCTTAGGACCCGTAAAGAAATTAATCAGAAAAAAGGTAGGAGGAGTAGAATTACAAAGTATATGTGATTAAACAGACTATTTAAACACAAATCTTTTGTGTTTAAAATAGTCTGAAGCGTCAGAGGCGAAGGAAAAGTCTAAAAAAGGGACTAATCGAGCAAATATATTTATTTTCCATGTTGTGCTTATTCTGCCGTATTTTCCCTACGGACATAACACATTTTCGGGAAACCCATTGCGTTTACTCAATTCGGTTTGGGTATCCTCTACAGTTCCAAATTCAAAAGCATCTTTGATTCTATGAATTTTCAGATACGATAAGATTGTCTTTGTTGATAATATCTAACTCAAAACAGCCAACGGAGGGTTTTGATAAAATCCCCCAATGTTTCAGTCGGTTCATTTGTAGGGCACTCAAAGTAATATTATGCGCATACTAAAGTCGTAAGATGGAACATAAATATTAATTACTCGTAATGTATTCAGCCCTAGGCTGTTCGAAACGATTACCATTCCAGACGACGTGGTATTTACAACAAAAATAAACCTCCTTTATATCGAGATTTAACCTTAAAAAAACGTAAAAGTTTGAGGTACACATCTGATGCCGTGGGTCTATAAGACCTACCCATATGGTTGACTATAATTATAGTCACATGCATCAAAGGAGGAGTGGACAAAATGCGACCATTTCGACAAAGATTTACCTCAAGATGATAGATATTACGCTACGAATACTCGTAGAAGACTTATCTTAAGACGATACCACGATACCATCTGAGATAAGTCTTCGTCGGAAAGGAGCTCCGATCAGCACAATAAATATTGTGGTGATCGCAGCTCTTTTTGAAGAGCTATAATATATTATATAACTTTTCGAAGATTCAGGGTGGATTCGACCAAACTGGAGTAAAATTTTACTCGACGATAACTGTTCCCTAATCTAAGAGTAAGCTGGTTTTGCGTTTAACTAGCTTCTAATACAAGAGTAAAGTAATTAGAGATAAACTACGATAATATGGCGCGCCCCTCCAAATTACTGTTTCAATGTTTGTAGTCACATTCTTATGAAAGAGTTTGTATGTAGTAAGTATTCAACCAGTACTCGTAATATTTCACATGTCACTTATTACCAAGATTTGTTGGTCAACTAATCATAACTAGCCGACCGCGCAAGACAACGCACTTCAAACGTTTTGACAACGCACTTCAAACCTTCTGAATTTTGTAGTTTATCTCTACACGGCAGTAAATATTTACACGGGCGACTGAGAATAGTTACACAACAGGGTGCCAAATGTTACGGTTGGTGGATTGATTAACATTTTTATTTCTCTCTTCGAATATCTTGGTTAACCCCAAACGAAGATATCCTCGAGTAAATGGAATTAATAAAATTATTCTCATGATAGTTACCCTCGTGCAACTTCAAGTTTGGCCGAAATCAGGCCTCTGTAATGTATTTGTCTAATTATTACCTGCGTACGCGCGGGTGTGTCTGTGACGCCGCGGAATCAGTCCGGAATAAACCGTTGTCCTAGCTGTACGTGTCTTATTCAATACCTCAGCCTGAAAGTATAATATTAAGTAAATGGACCCAAGTTTGAGAGCACGCATCTTCTTTGGTATAATCTAAAATTATGGATCAAGATCAATTAAAATATTATAAAATTTCTAAATAAGTTTATTGAAATCGTAAAAAAACATGCAATTTAAACTGTCTTACACATTAACTAATTGTCTGTCTGAGCAGCGTAAAGAAAAAAACATCGAGTAAGAAGTTAACCCCAGCTAGCCCGTCAAATATAATTAATTAGCGACTTGTTTTACTAGCGTATCGCGTGTGACGAAACAAAACTAGTCCCTTTAGTCTTGTATCAATAATTCATTTTCTTCGTAAGCGATTAATCGTTACTCTTAATTACAGGGTGAGCAATATTTCGACTATAAACTACACTAATAGGAAAATGAATAGACTTAGAAATTATTAAGACGTGAATGTTGTTTAATGTTTTACCCGCATTATGACTTCTTTGGAGTTAATGCTTATACATAAAGAGATTCTTAAGACCCGTCAACTTACTTCGAGTAGGCTCCATTTTTAAGGTTCCGTGCACAAAGGGTAAAAAAGACCCTTGCGAAACGAGAGAGGATGAGAGGACATGTAAGTGCATCACCGGTCTCTCATACCCATTGCTATCCTTACATATATTTTACACTAGCTGTTGCCAACGACTTCGTCCTCATGGACTTCAGCTTATAGCGCGCGGTAGTTCCCGTTTCCATGTAGGCTATATTACTGCAAATTGCAAAATTTCCACGACACAGTTGCTTCCGCGGTACGCTTACTTCAAACTTCAATGTTTACAGACAGACAGACACACTTAAAACGCCCCTCTTTTTGCGCGAAGGGATTCTTCATCCTTACCACCTGTTAAAGAAACACGTTTGAGTTAGCGCTTTTCCGATGTAGGTGACGCACAGCGCCATCTATTATGAATTTTTGGAACTAACTTAATTTGCACAAATTTATCCATAAACATCCCCTTGAAACCCCTTTTTCCAGTTAAAAAGTATCCTATTTCTTTCTCAGGCTTTAGACTATCTGTGTACAAAATTTAATTACAATACGTTCAGTAGTTTTGGCGTGAAAACGAGACAGACAGACAGAGATACTTTCGCATTTATAATATTATAGTATAGATTTTTTTTGAACCAAATATATTAATGAATTGGTACTTGATACCAATTTATGTTAGTACAGCTACAAAGCGAATGAATACGTAAACAGGTCATTAGAAAATGAATAGGATTGTTTGAGAGCATGAATTTCAATCGGGCTTAAAATGTCCAACATTATAATTCTGTATAATTTGATACTTCAGACGAGCTTGTTCAGTCTATTGACTCTTATTTTAGTTAATTTGCTTTATTCATTTCGATTGATACTTCATTATGCCAAAAGGTCATGTGCTTAAAAATATTCCTATAATGAACACCAAGAGGGGAAAAATATCACCATTCACACTTAAAACTTCGTTTTTTAAATTTTAAAACGCGTTTAGTTTATGTTGGTGAAATACAATCGGTGTTATAAACTCGTTTAAATACGCTTAAAACCCGTTTAGTATGCACTAAGCGCATTAACTACGCAAGTGTCGCCGCTTGCCCCCTGCCTCCTCCCCCGCGTTCCAAAAACAAAGGGAAAAAGGAGGCCCCTGCAAAGGAGTGTCCTCCCTCCGAAAAGGACCGAAAGTGCGATGATGGCGGGTTTATAAGAGTGGAGAGGAAGAAGAAGAAACCCGTCGTCCGCAACCATCGCGACACCGCACCCGAAGGACCCGAGCAGCTGTTGCGGCGTGAGACTCCCGCGACGCTGCTGTACGCGTCCAGGCTGCACTGGTCCACGACGATCGAGCAGGTCGTGGACTACATCAGGAGCAAGACCCACTTCGTCTTGAGGATCGAGCGCTTGAAGTCCCGCCACAAAGTGAATTTTAGCTCCTTTGTGGTGAGAGTCCCGACGCACCATCTACCGACCTTCGAAAAGGAGGAGTTCTGGCCGATTGGAGTCGTCTACAGGAGGTTCCGAGGACGACTTCCGAACACGTCGCGCCCCACGTCGCAGACAATACGTGTTTAGTGTTAGTGTTCGTTTTTAGTAATAATTTTA
This sequence comes from Polyommatus iphigenia, assembly GCA_963422495.1. NCBI lineage: Eukaryota > Metazoa > Arthropoda > Insecta > Lepidoptera > Lycaenidae > Polyommatus > Polyommatus iphigenia. The sequence goes on along the minus strand of OY730188.1, from coordinate 27,804,878 downwards.
TGTATGTTAGTCTATAAGGTATTTATAATAAGGGCAGAGATGCCTGAGTTAAATAAATAAATAAATAAAATTAAAATTCTTTGGTGAAATCATACCTTAAGTCTTAACCCGGCGACAATGACGCCGGGTCATATTGAACCGAGCCATATTTAATTGGATATATTTTGTCTTTGCGCCAATCGAATGTTTTCCAATCTTCGTATAGCTGGAGTTACAACCCCCTTCCATCCGCCTAGCTGTTACGGCTAGAGCCATACCTCGTGTGCAGCAAGATATTTGCGTGTCAAGTTAAAACGGGTCATTATGACCCGGTGTCATCGTCCGTGTAGTATTTTCGTGACTAATTTTTATTAGTATTAAAATATTGTTTTGCCTTATTTTTAACGTTTTAAAGGAGAATATCATTGACAAATAGCCCAGAAAGGATTTAAGAGTTGTTACAAGAATTAGACTTTGACGATGACGAGTCTCAGGCTGCTTTGGGCATTGAACTTGAGGACCACGTATGTAGGTAAAAGTGAAAAAATTCCTGGAACTTACAAAAGATGTGAATTTGTTTATCTAAAAAAGTTAAAAAACACTTTACACATGCCCAGCATGTACAAATTTTTTATGCTAGGGCATGATTACATATTGTGACAACTGTAGTAGTTCTATAACTCTGAATGAGGAAGTAGAAGACTGATTTCTTTTTATTTTCATGTTAGTAAGTTATAGCAACCTCTCTTTAAATTCATTAATAAAATTTATCCTTCATAGGTATGAAAATTTTGCGAAAATATAAAATTAACGTATGTTTAACGTTTTCAAGATTGATTTTGCACCTGCCGTGAAGAAAGCCAATAACAAAAATATTTATTATTTAACACAGGTTTTTTTTTTATATTTAATGCATAATTAAAGTACTTTTTTTAAATAAATAACAAACAAAATCTGGTAGCATACTTAATTTCATTAAAAATGTATCTACAAAGTTCGGGTCAAAATTACCCGACGTCATAGTCCATGTAATTATTTTCACGTCATTGACGCCGGGTTAATAAGACTCTTATAGAAAAAAATAGTATCAGTAATAATAATTATAAAAACCTATTTACTTTATTATTGCTGCAAAAAAATAAAATATGAAGTTTTTTATGATTATATTAAATGGATATTTTGCAGGAATGGCAAAATATTATAATTTACAAAATCATATTTTGCCATTCCTGCAATTCAGATCCCCGGATTTAAAGATTACATTTATTTCTGAAAATGGGCATTTACGGAAGGACAACAACATTTTTTTGTTAAAAGTTATTGCAAAGTTATTGCGTGAGCATCTGAAAAATCTTTTGTACCAATTTAAAGCCCGATGATATTAAAATTTTCATACGTTAACTATTTTCATAAAAGTCTTAATCAAAAATCGGTTACATTAGGTGCAGTATAAAAATGTTGCAACAAAATTTTATCATGCGTATATGAAATGACAGTTGAAGGTAATTTATAAAAAAATATATGCAGAATATTTTGAATAACGAAATAAAAAACGAAATATAGCTATAATCAACGATAATGAGATATCTTATATCTAATATCTATGGACGCTTCACAAATCACACCACGTCAGTCTGGCCCCGTGGTAAGTACCTGAAGGACTTGTGTTGCAGGTACCAGACAACGGAAATATATTATGTGCTTTTATACTTTACATATATTTAAGATTTTTATTATATCATTCAACACATCCAGACCCGGGAACATTGAAAACTTTTTGTTCCGTCGGCGGGATTTGAACCCGCGACCCCCGGCTTGAGCTACCAACGCGCTCACCGCTGAGCCACAGAGGTCGTCGAGATAATATTATGTTCTTAATATTTAACAAAATGTCACAAGACGCCTTTTCACGTTGAGCTGCGATAAATGACTAAGAGAAAAGAGTACAGCACGCACTATCAACGTTGACTACTCAAAGGTTTTCCGTTTGAGAACCAAGTATTTTTTTTGTATTATAATTGTCATTTGTTTACGTAAAAATATTTTTCCCAATTTCTATAACCCAATTGATTTTAAATGGTAATATAAAACAGGTACTTTGGACTTTTCTAGGTCCCAGTGAACAGGTCGAGATTCGAGACCCATGCCATGATTGTTGTAGGGTGGGAACAGGGTTCATACAAAATCCCCCATGATCCTTTAGATGTTCTACACGTTTGTTATTTTACATTATAGATAGATCACGAACGTGAAGGCATATTCATCTTTTACTGCCCATGATCTATTATAATAATAATATTATTAAGATTATCTACAAAGCATACCTTACATCTACCCTGTCAGCAATAATAGTCATCAAAACTTATCCAACTTAAAGAATAGCCTTAGAATTCTAATGGATCATAGTGTTCGGAGTTTATCTGTCAGTTTCTAATGCCATAGACAATAGGTGCTCACAGACAATGGCGGTATATTACTCGGGCAATATTATTGTACCCGGCCGCCTAATCGATCTCGAAGGTGTCCTAAATGGATATGAATTATGGTAGCCCATTGTGCAATTGTTTTAGGGCCTGTTTCACCACTTCCTGATAAGTGACGAATATAGGCTATCCACAAATTAACTTGACAGATCAAGTATGGAGAATCTGTCAAAAAAGTTGTGAATAGCCTATTGGGAACTTTATCAGAAAGTGGTGAAATAGGCCCTTAGCAAACAATTCAAAACATTTCGATTAGGTTCCATTTTCATCGAAAACTTTGTTCGACTTTCAAAAGTAATTTGATAGATTATCTAAAAGTAATCAAAAAGTTTAATATTTTTAGCCATTTGTTATTTACACATTAAATTAAATAAAATTTTTCGTTAGTGTAATTCAGATAAAATGAACAGGAAATGTCAATGATATAAAAAGGTCAAAACGCGAAAAATTGTACTTATATCATTCATGACATCGTAACACACGTTACGTACATGACCGAATGCTACGTACATGACCATCATAAAGCTTATCCATAATATAAACTGTATATCCAATTTTTTATTAAAGGCTAATGGAAAAGGAAAAAAAAGGTTAAATATATCAAGATAATATAAAAATTTAATTATAGTCAATTGTAATACAAGTAAGTATGCTTCTATATATCTACGAACGTGGCTGACATCGGGCACGAGCCGAAGGTGATTGCTGAATTTTCAGCCGAGTATGTAATTTTCAATAGCTTAATAGTGATTTTCAAAACTTTTCAACACCGTTGTGGGTTATTAATAAATACAAATATAAGTATTTTCAAGTGTAGTCTCCGCCTTAGAACTGGTCATGACTGTAACGTTACACATTTTGTTACACATTGTAACATTCATGAAAGTTAAAGTAAAAGCGTGCGACATTACCTAAAATCCAAATATCACTTTATTCTAATCAACTACAGACTTGGACGTATATTTACCGTATTCAGTAATAATGAATATTTTAAATCTTGTTAACAAAAAAACACAACAAGCCGTACTTATCTTTTAATCAAACACTCAATAAACAATATTTTTTGGCGACAAATCTTGAACTGAACACAAATCTTAGTTTAACTTGGCGAACAAGTATGGCCGATTTTCTTTTCTCAATGTTCGCATCTTGCTCGACAGTGTTGACATAATATGAACATAGCAAAAACTGCCAAATTACTCATTGAACATAAAGAAACAAACGTTATAATCATGACGTTACACATTCATAAAAAAAGTGGACACATTTTTGAAATCGACTGAAATGATAACTAATGCGATATTTTTTATAAATTCGTTTAGGACACGTAGAAAAAATATTGTAAAGTGTAATAACAATTTAAAAATACGAGAAACAAATTCAGTTTTGGAAACATTATCAATTTTTCATACAAAAGCAGCAGTTGGACAAAACGTTTTTATATGAAAGTAAAACCAGTACTTATAGAAAAAATATAATATTTAAAAAATAAATGTTTAGGGATACTGCATTTCGTGGAGATTTAATATAAACATAAGAAGCTCGTTATTTAGAACAATTTACAAAAACTCAAATTTATCAAAAAACTATCAAATTATTAAACAAATAAAATTGGGACAAACGAAAAATAATATTTGTATAATTTTTCGCGTTTTGACCCAAAAATAAACTTGTCGACACAATATTTTTTCCTCTTCTCCAAAAATTTGATATTATATAAACCATAGCTATCACAAACAAACATTTTACTCTTCGCTTGATTCAAGAGGAGATGTGAGAGGGAAATGTCATGGCGATACTTTTGTCTTCTTTCGTGAGCGTTAAGTCAAAGCTTTCGAGAGATTTATCAACCACATTCAAATGTCTGGTGAATTACTACCACCTCAATCACGGTATTGTTTGGAAGGAAGGATTAATTACGGCACTTTGACGGTTGGGCTTCAAATGGCAGTGCCGCATTGCACTATTACTTGCTCTTTTTGCGAAGCGACATGCCTTTCTCATTCTACTTTGATAACAAAAGTTTAGCAACGACTAAGTCTGTCATATTTCGAGCATTTATAGACTACAGCTAGCCAGTGGCGGCCTTGCCCACTCCGTGGCCTTGCCCATTGCAAGGCTCCGGGCGACACTATGCGAGGCCCTTTTTCCTGGACTACGGAAAAGTACCTATGTGATGCGAAAGTGAGTCTGGTTGTTTGGTAGGTATTCGTTATGTTTGACGAGAAACGCTTAAGGGGAGCTAGTTCAAGAAACGGACGATTTTCAAGATTTAAATGGGACAGGATACATAAAAATATAGTAATTTAAATTCTGAAAAAAATATGTATTGTGTTAGTTATGGATCTAACACATTGGAATTCATATTCCATTACACAATATCACGAACTTCACTCGATAGAAAAAAATCCCAAAGCTACCTCTTCTTTTAACGAAATTGCCATACTATGTCCAAATTATTTGGAATTTTCAGATAATTTTTGTACCTAATTAAAGACAAATAATATATCTAGCGAGTATCGTTTATTTGACTCGATTTAATTGATGTATAAAATAATGACGATCAAAAAACTATAAAATTTCAGGCGCAAAGTGTGTTGAATGAAAGCACCAGCCGAGCCTTTGCGCCTCCAATTTTATAGTTTTTGATCGTCGTTATTTTATACAATAATTAAATCGAGTCAAATAAACGATACTCGCTAGATATATTATTTGTCTTTAATTCATTACAAAAATTATCTGAAAATTCCAAATAATTTGGACATAGTATGGCAATTTCGTTAAAAGAAGAGGTAGCTTTGGGATTTTTTTCTATCAAGTAAAGTTCATGATATTGTGTAATGGAATATGAATTCCAATGTGTTAGATCTTTAACTAACACATATATTTTTTTCAGAATTTAAATTACTATATTTTTATGTCTCCTGTCCCGTTTAAATCATGAAAATCGTCCGTTTCTTGAACTAGCTCCCCTTAAGACGTTATACACTTATACAAATAAATAAAATTTGAATTAAAAAATCTGCGTCTTTTTAGGGTTCCGTAGTCAACAAGGAACTCTTATAGTTCCGGTCTGTCCGTCCGTCTGTCTGTCTGTCGTCTGTCTGTCCGCGGTTTTACTCAGAGACCATAGGACCAACAAAGCTGTAATTCGGCAATAATGCACATTGCACATATTAATGATGCCGACAAAATGGTATATAAAATCTTAAAAAAATATTTTTTCTATGGTACCTCCCCTACACATCAAGCGGGGATGATAAATTTTTTTCGCGTTTACCCCACCGTGTGGAGTGTCGTTGGATAGGTTTTTAAAAATATTATGTCTTATGAGTATTCATAGATCATTTTCGGATTTAGGGATCCATTTGTGAAATATGAAGTTTCAAAGCGGAAAAAATCGTTAGAGTCCAATCTACCAGCCCTTCCAAGTCCTTCTACCGGCTAAACGGTTGCTTCTGGAAATGTTAAAAAATTCACGGGACTAGGAAATATGCTGAATTTAAAAGGAAAAGTATCACGGCTAAAAGACTTCATAAGTTATTGAGTAATAGTCGATCAACTAAAAAAAAATATTCGGAGAAGTTTTCGTTCAAATTCTTTTAAACGTAACTGAGATGATGTTGTTAGTAGTGTAAAACACGTTGTAAATGTACATTCATTGACCATTAAAAAAAACAGAAACTAGCGGTACTACGGAACCCTATATTGCGCGTGGCCCGACACGCACTTTTTTGTTTAATTTGTTTGACGCGAGGCCCCTGCAAGAGCGAGGCCCCAGGCGATTGCCTCGTTCGTCACGCCCTAAAACCGCCACTGCTACTAGCTGAAATTAGCCATCATATTTCGTCCTTTCTTAGGACTCTGATATTTGGCTCGGGATTCTATTCTATCGCTTGTTCATCACAAGTCATAACGAATTAGTCGTTAGGCGTGAAGAAGCAACAATTAGCTATGTCCACATTGTGCACTTTCATCTTCAATTTTCGTCATCTTCTTTCATTCAACTTTCGTTTTGGCGCATTCAATAATTGAATGCGCCAACGAACGCAACGCCAACATTGTCATTAAAGAACAAAGCGAAAGTTTTGGATACGGTCAGAGGGCATGCCTCACGTGCGCTGTTGACTGCACTATGATGCGTGCCCTTAATAAACAAAAAAAGGCACAGTTTGGACATAGCTATAGAGCAACACATTTTCACAGTTTAAGATGTGAGTGGTTGAAGTGGGTAACTAACATTTTCCAACATAAAATACTCATTTTTCCTTTATAATATTTTGAACAAACCTTGTTACTTTCCTATTTCATCATCTAGCTATACTTAGATAGAATACACATTCTTTATTTCAAATCATTTTCTCGGTCCTAAACCTCCATTAAATTTATGCAAAAAACGTCAGTTTTCAAATCGTTACTTACCCACTTCATCTACTCATGTCTTTAATTTATAAAATTAGCAAGATATAACTTTATTTATTCGTGCGAATCTCACTTGTCACTAAAGTGGATAGATATTCTACGAAAATCCCTAACCAATCCACCACTTCTCAGATGCGGCAAGCGTTTTTGCTTTTGCTTGCTTAAATAACCGATACTTTGAGTTAAAAGTAAGTCAGAATTCTGATGAACTAGTCACATGTAACGCAAAAAGCCGGCGTTAAAAATGTATGTACTCACTTTTATTTTCCCTTTGACGAAGTGATGTTTTTGTACGGTGAACTGTATGGTGCTGTACGCGGTCCAGAGGCCCCCATTCTCCCCTCCCCCCACTCGGTGCCACACGTGCTGGGAGAGCGCCTGTCACATAAAACATTTATGGTAAGACCCAACATAAAACAACATTTATTACATCAATTAACTGAGCTTTATTATGTGTATTTTTGTTACGATTTGTCAATAACATGTTTACAAAAGTCGTCCATCATTGTGGTTCTTGGAGTTTATTTATAAAGTAGCGGACAAAAAATAAAGAATTCAGGAATGGAATATTTCAAAGGGAACTGTTTTAACTTTTATATTTTAGACTGCGAAATAAAATATATCACGGAAAACTTGTAAAATATGAACCGTATTGCAGTTTTCATTCTGAAATTCTTGGGCACATTAACGCACCTTATTTTACAGAAATTATTATAAATTTTATTTTATTTTATGAGAATAGAAAGAAGAATTCTTCTATGATCTGGCAATACGCCAAAAATGTACAAGGTAGATAATATTATAAACTTCAAACTTAATTAGATTTTAACTTCTTATACTCAGTCTTTGATATTTTATAAACCAAACTTGAATACTTGAAGAATCTTAGATGAAAATCAATGTGACCTATTTTATAAAACTTAGGAAATAATTCTGTAGGATTAATAAATCTTGTAATATTAATAAGGTAAAAACTGTTGTAGATCAAACATGTATTTTGGACACTATGACATTATAATAAAACTAGATGAAAACCCGGCTTCGCTCGGGTAAACTTGTAACTCAATACACATCTATGTACAAAATGTAGGTAAATATTTGTGTAGTCTTCTTTTCTCAAGATATATTATAGGAAAGCAAGACTCGTAAAGATTCGTATTAGGCCAGTCTGTATCGACATAAAAAACGAGAAACATTGCAAACGCGATTGTAATTACGATTTTGATATATGTTGTTAGGTCCCTTGAGAGTAGTTAACACCCAAGTTTGCAACCCTGAAAACCCTGTGCTGCTCCCACGGTGCTCGAAAAACTGCGAAATTTTGGCACATATTTCAGTTTGTTATAAAAATCTACCTAAACGAAGAGTTTTTCAAGTACGTTCGTAAGAACTTTAATAAAGATAACTAAATTTGCTACAATTTTAGCGAAACCTGAACACGCTATGTCTTTTGGTTGCGAAGATACAGCAAGTCAAAGATGGGCAATTCTCCCACAGTGCTACGAAAACTGTGAAATTACAGAATTTCCGATGTAACAGCTCTTGTTTCAGTTTCTTTTTAGGGTTCCGTACCAAAAGGGTAAAACAGGACCCTATTACTGAGACTTCGATGTTTTTTTTGTTTCACCAGACGACAACGCCCATACTATTTAATAGTTTGTGCGTTTTAAGATGATATGGCTGACAGTTCTCATATTCCTAGCTACGGCTTTTTACAAGAAAAAAAAACTAAATGTAATAAATTATATTTCATCTACAAAAACAAATGTTTATTGTTGTAAATGAATAAAAATGAAAAGTTGCTAAATGCTAACTTATTGGGGATGGGAGACCAGCGAACAAGGTCTAATGCCTGTAACAATGTGCACAGAGCCCGCTCCTCAAACCCTGCTTAAAATGATGGCTTGCAAATGCAAGAAAGGTTGTTTAGGTTCGTGCACTTGCAGAAAAGCCGGGATCAAGTGCTCTATTTTATGTTCCTTCTGCCACGGTCGAAATTGCAACAACGCCATCCCTATTGTTTTGGATACCGAGGATGAGGATGAGGACAATCCAACACCATATACGGATTCGCCTCCACCTCCAGAAAACACTATTCATCCACCCCCACTCCCCCCCCCCCCCAATGATCTTGACTGGTTGAGACCTGGTCCTTCCAAAAGGGCGAGAGTCTAAATTTGTATAAATTTATAGTTTTTAATCGTTATAGTGGTTTTCTTTGTGTTTACAGGCATCTGAAATTCTACAGAAATCTTAAATTTCAAATTTGTACTCTTTGTTCTATATAATACATCCTACATGCAAACATAATTATTATTTTATTGAGCACAATGTATTTATTATTAAATTTAGCAAAACCCTAATCATACTATAATATTAAAAACCGGCCAAGGGCGAGACGGACTCGCGCACGAAGGGTTCCGGACCATCATTAATAAAAATGACAAAAAAAATCATATCTGTTGTCCGACTCGCACTTGGCCAGTTTGTAGTATTTGTTGTTATAGCGGCACTGGACATACATCACCTGTGAAAATTTAAACTATCTAACTATCACGGTTCATGAGAAACAGCCATCGAAACATTATCTACAAAAACCAGCAAAAAAATCACGTTTTTTGTATGGGAGCCCCCCTTTATATTTATGTATTCTGGTTTTTAGTATTTTTTGTTATAGCGGCAACAGAAATACATCACCTGTGAAAATTTCGACTCTCTAGCTATCACGGTTCATGATAAACAGCCCCCGAAACATTATCTACAAAAAGCAGCAAAATAATCACGTTTGTTGTATGGGAGCCCCCCTTAATATTTATTGTACTCTGGTTTTTAGTATTTTCTGTTTTAGCGGCAACAGAAATACATCACCTGTGAAAATTTCAACTCTCTAGCTATCACGGTTCATGAGATACAGACGCAAAACTACTGAACGGATTTTGATTTGACAATAACATTGACAGCACAGGGTTTTCAGGGTTGCAAACTTGGGTGTTAACTACTCTTAAGGGACCTAACAACATATAACAAAATCGTAATTACAATCGTTTTTGCAATGTTTGATGTCGATACAGACTGGCCTATATAGCTTAGTTCATTAAACATTTTTATTTCAAATCAAAAATATCTAAGGTTAATAATTTCTCTTGCATTCAGTCTTTTTCTCTACATTGGCAGGTAGGTAAGTACCTAGGTACTTACTAATTTATGAAAACAATAATAGTAGGTAGGCATAGTATTTTTAACCGACTTAAAAAAAAGGGTTATCAATTCGAATTTCGAACTGTAGTCCGTATGTGTGTAAAATTTCCAGAATTGCCTTGTTTTCGTATATTAATATCAGCGTCTGAATTTTGAAACCGGTTCTATCTTTGAAATAAAAAAAAACTTGAGAGGTGCCAAGGGACACCCGAATGGAACGAAGTTAAGTATATTTCTTATGTTCAAAAAACCTGTTTACATATTATACACTCAAAAATATTATTAACAAAAACGCCATCTATTGACGCCCAGGAACAACGCGTCGCTGTTTATTCTCAAAAAACGCCATCTAGTTGACGCACAGGAATATTATCAACGCCCTCTGCCCCTACCATGCAGGTACTAATAAAAAAGTGTCGAGGTCAAATATTGTTCTGTCTAGCCCTCTTTACGCCGAACGCGCCATAAGGAACTTCGTTCCAATACTATTATAAAAAGATAAAACCAACTTCAAAATTGTATGTAAGTATATTGTATGTATTAAGAATTAAAATTCCCTAGATTTAAAAAAGACGTTAATTGCTAATTGTTGAGACGCTGATAACTGATAAGTGACAACAAACAAAAGCTACAAAAAAAGGGTGCGCTATGGTGCGCCATGACTGCTAGCAGGTAGAAAATGAGCAATGGCATGTGTCAGTTTACAGCAAGATGGCGCGTGAAGTTTGTTTGTCAGTGCCTACGTCAGTGCCATTAGAATTTAACGAAATACTCCAAAATCCGAATTTTGCGGATATAAGTTGTCGACTCGAAATCAATATTTTTTTATTTTCTATTATTCACATAAGGTTTCGATCGAGTATACCGTACCCCTGCACGAAATTATTAATATAGACTAGATGAAAACCCGGCTTCGCTCGGGTAAACTTGTAACTCAATACACATCTATGTACAAAATGTAGGTAAATATTTGTGTACCCCTTGAGACGGCCGAGGAGAAGACGCGCACCACGGAGTGGCCGCAGCGCCTTGCCTTAGCCAGGATACTCGGGGTGGCAGTGTGGGGACACCGCCGCCCATTGCACCGAGTTCCAGAGAGAGCCGTGATGCGCATGGTGCTCCTGCACATCGCGGCCCCCGTGTGGGCTTTTCTAGGCCACCTCGCGACGCGACCTAGAAAAGCCTGCATGTTTTGATGAGTCTGGCACAGACAACCGTTGGTAAAGTTGCGGTGGGTTGATCGTGCCCGTAACTTTGCCTAAGCGGTGAGTGGAGCACCATGGGGTTTTAGTGGTTAGTTCCTCGGAGAGTCCCACATACCCCGGCCGTTGTAATTTTCCACCTTTTTGGTAAAAGGTGGGCCCGTGCGAGTTTCTTACGCCGGTTCTTTTCGCCGGGTTAGTTCCCGAACCGGTGGTAAGCCTCATGTAGACTCGACGTTCTAAAAGTGTTAACTTTGTTAACCTATTTGGAAATAAATATTTTGATTTTGATTTTGAAATATACGTATATTGAAATGGTACAATCAAATACTGTTCTGGATGATTCACTGCTCTGGTATAAACGCTAGGATAGAGTTGTCATACTTAAAGTAAAGTAATCATGTTATAGGATTGATCTTGATGAACTAATGGACTCAACCCAGATTGGCTTGTAGAAATTGTTACGTAGTTTATATATTTTCTTTGGCAGAAATGAAACATTTTTCTTGAGTAAGTATCACAATCATTTTTTTGGCTAAACCGCCAGTATTATAGTACTCTGTGGCTAAACGTTTAAACTAAAGCAATAGATCAGAAATATTCAAAATTAATTTTACAATACCTTACATTAATTATTATTAATATCTATTCTACAACTATAAGTACTCAATTTTCTTAATTGGGTACTTACTTCTACTCTTTAGAGCTTAAACTTTAGAGAATGTCTCTTTAAACTCGAAGTAAAAAGGGAATTTCTAAGAAATCTTGTTTAATATGTTTAAAAGAAACCTTAATGATGTATTCGTGTCTCAATTTCAAATACAAACTTGACTTCAATCGTATTAAATACGAAGAATTTTTCTTTCAAAAAATGAATTGTGTTTGAAGAAGGTAATTTGTTATTATCTGCAATGCGTAACGGCGATGAAATCTTTATAATGTTCCTCTTATGCAGGGATATCCTTTATTTTACTACTAGATGACGCCCGCAACTCCATTGCGCCAAAATTTGTTTATCGTGCGGGAACCGTATATTTTTCCGGGATAAAAAGTGTCCTATGTCCTTTCCCGGGACTCAAAGTATCCCCATGGCTTTCAGCAAAATCGGTTCAGCGGTTTGGGCGTGAAGAGGTAACAGACAGATAGACACATTTTTCGCATTTATAATATTAGTATGGATTTGAATTGGTTCAACCGAAGAAATTCCACGATTTCATAGAAAACTTGCGAGTTATACCAATCAGCTTGCGAAGCTCTATTCGATGCGTTGACATTCCTACAACCTCAACCTCACAAATATGTACAGCGGGTAAACCACTCGATCTGGGATCTGTGCTCCAATTCCACTCAACATTAATTCGGTTGCGTTTCTTGTTTCATCCATTTAGTTTCCTATCTAGCTACAAAATTCTCGTAAAATAAACCAACGACATTGAAAATGTATTTTGAATACCATTTAATAGGAAAAGGGCTGGACCGTATTAGCGGACCATGCGAAGCTAAAATAATATTAAAATTTTGTTGAAGTTTTGAATACCATTTAATAGTATAGTAGGAAACGGGCTGGACCTTATAAGTGGACCGCACGAAGCTAAATAATTATTAATATTAAATTTTTGTTAAAGGTTTTAGTACCACATTGTTACCTGTGTTACCTGTTGGTTGTAGTACCAGGTGGTTAGGGACCACATTGAGTGAAACGTTTAATGTTTTAGAAAAACCCGTACGGTGACTGCTAGATATATAATAAGGCTAGTTAAAACATAATATTTTATCGATTTTACCAGTTATGTTAGTCTAACAATAAATAAAATTATGTACGTATTTTTTGTTTGAATGTGGAAGCATCCTAATTATCCTGTGAGTAACAATTTCTGTCAGGTGAGTAACGTTACTAACCGGATTTCATGTGAGTTACGGTCGATTATTTTGACTTCTAAGACTTCTTCTTGACCAGGTAAATGGTTAAGATTATTATTGAAAAGATTGTTACTATTGACAGTGGCAGTCAGTGATCTCTACTTTTCTCATTTTACATACCATCAGAGAAATAATTTATTCATAGGCAGATGGCGGATATAAAGACCTACATAATGTTGTCGGGTCTGTCAAGCCTAACCGAGATGACACTTCACAAATTACCACTGAGGGCCCTTTTCCTGTCATGCGTATTATCGCCTGCGCGTAGATCTGGTCCCTAACATTTACTTGACATAAAGCTACCAAATAACATAATATTATTATTAAGTTCGCCATCTGCCTGTGAAGTGTGAACCAACTCCATTACCGTAACTTGAGTAGCGACCACTACTGGCATTGCCATAAGCAACTAGAAACAATACAACATAATATCACAGGCGCCTGCTCATCCATCACACAAACAGACTACAAACACAGACACGACCAAGTAGCAGCAATCGTACATCAGATACTCGCACACAAACATAACCTCATCACAGAAAAATTACCATACCTACTACAAATACACACCACAAATAATACTAGAATCACCCGACTATTAACTATCCTACCAATATACAAAAAATCTGCTGGTTAGGGTTCCGTTTTAGGGTTTTGTAATCAACAAAACTTGGTTGACTACTGTACCATAACACGGAACCCTAACCAGCTGATTTTTTTGTGTATTGGTAGGTTAATAGTTATATAATAATTTAAGAGTAACCTTGTCCTACAAATAAAACAATCCATATTTTAGGACCATCAAGTCAAAGTATGAAATCCTTTCTATCTCTGTTAGCTACCACTTTCGAGATTTTTCGAAAATAAAAATGTTGTTCGTCTTATCAAAATGTAGCTACTCACAGAAAATTAGCTTGTTAGTAATCACAAAAAAAATTGTTCTAGGGCTCCCGTACTAATAACTTTTATCGCGGGCTTTGAACACGGCGACCGAATCAAGAACTTTCGTGACGAAAAACACCTAACATTCGTCTAACGTCGTTTCAGTTCGGCAGACTTCGGCTCGGTGTGGCTCGGGGTGTGGTACTCGTCATACCGACGCGACGCGACCGTCACAGCGGTGCGGCGTTGTCGCATCACTGTTCCGGTCGGTGCGACGTTGCCAGACTTCAGCACGGTGTTTATGTGCGTGCGACTAGACGTATGCGAATTATAATTGCATAAATTGATAAAAAATTTACCGCGGCAGTCCACGAGTGCCACACGTATTATTTAAAACTTAAACTCAAAAATATTTTATTCAGAATATTTTTTTCAAATGTCCTCTGAACGTCGGTACTATAGTGCCTTTTTTTTGGGTCGGGAAATGCTATTACGCATCCAAGGCAGCGTTGGGGAAGGACCAGCGGGGTATGTGGGACTTGCTACGGCCGAAGAGATGGTAAGTGGCCGCAGCTGTACCCACTAAAACCCGACCGTGTTCCTACTTCCGCGCAGGACGGAGACGCGAGGGCCTATTTATTACATGTCTTCCGTGGCTTCCGTCCGCGTACTATAGTGCCTACCACCGGTTCGGGAATAACCCAGCGAGAAGAACCGGCGTAAGAACCTCGCACGGGGCCAACTTTACTAAAAAGATGAAAAATTATACTTGTTGGATATGACTTACCGGTTCGTTGTTGATGAAGTAGGAGAGGTTGGCTGGCGGCATGGAGTCGTGGCTGACGCATTCAGCCTTCAGCTTCATGCCGGGCCGGTACCGCCGCTTTAGGCCGTTCAACTCCGGATCTGACTTCGGAAGGTCTGAAAATAAAGAATTGGATTATTAAACACAGAGAACTGTAAAATATCAGAAAGCATGTTATATATGCTTACAAAACGATTCTTCAGAATTCAGATAAATAAGCATTATTACCTAAAAAAAACTCGAATTTAAGTATTTTTACGTTATAATGCTGAACACATACCCGTAGGAGAATACCTAGGAAAGATTAGTCTCACCTCGTCGATCTTTCAAAGTGCAGGAACACAGACGGTAAAGCAGAAAAGACATAACTTTAGAAAGAGTTGGCAATCTATTCGTTTCCTAAGTTAAATAGGGCCTCGTGGGTCACTTAAAGTTTAGCGGCAGGTTTATTTCTATTCGCCGCCAGCTATTCCCTGCGGCCTGCCGTGATCGGCAATCACAATCTGATAAAATTCTTTTAGAAGTATACGGGCTGATCCGCGCGGCTTCGCCCTGCGTGTACAATGTAGTATTAGCTATTTGACCGAGCTTTGCTCGGTGTTCGATAAAACACGAATGAAATGACATTTTCTAAAAATGATTCCTAGCTAGATCGATTTATCGCCTCCGAAACCCCGTATATACTCATGAAAATTGTTGGAGCCGATTCCGAGATTTTTAAACTTTTTAATAAAAACTATTTAATAAATCGACCTTGCACACTATTTGCTTGTAAATGTGATCTCGTATTGTATCTGCTAAGCCACTCGTTCAGACGGACACATTAAATTGAGCCTCACATGATCTCTTAAGCTATACAGGGTGTAACAAAAATAAGTGATAATACTTTAGGGTGTGTACGTGTTCCTTGTAGAGAGTTCACTGTGAAAGTAGCAGCGCCGAAAGACCAAAATTTTTTTTCACTTTTGTATGGGAAAACTCGTGACGCTCGGGCCCTTGCCCATACAAAAGTGAAAAAAAAATCGTCTTTCAGCGCTGCTACTTTCACAGTGAACTCTCTACAAGGAACACGTACACACCCTAAAGTATTATCACTTATTTTTGTTACACACTGTATATAAGACACATTAATTCTTCACAGAATATGGCGGATCTCGGAAATTTGGTCGATTTATTGTGGACAGATCACAAATAACTTGAATTGACCCGAGTTCTCACCAAATAACTTAGGCCTGTCAACAGCGTACCTATAAATCAATTTATCTAATGGCACCAAATTTATAAACCTTGCTATCGACCAACTGTGAAAAAAAACACGTCATACTAAATTCGTTGCGTATGTTTAAAGATCTAAGTGTCTAAACACACTAAGGCCGAAAATACGCGGCCGAAGTTCGGCATGATTACGTGGCCGGTATTATGTTCCTACGCATTCGCCTGATATCACACGGAGCCGAAATTACGCGGCGGAAATTCAGTTGCGTAACTTTGTCCTAGTATTCAATGTATCGAACGCCGCCGAATTGACGCCCAAAAAAAAATACCGCCGAATCGCTGCCGAACTTACGCTCGACCGAAGTTCGGCTGTACTCTATAATGCGACGTAATTTCGGCATGGTGTGTCATCGGTAATTTAAAATACATTGCAGGCGTAATCTTGCCGAACTTCGGCCGCGTATCTTCGGCATGGCGTGTTTAGACACTTAGGGCCTGTTTCACCGCTCCCTGATAAGGCTATCCACCACTTAACTTGACACATAGAGTATGGAGAATCTGTCAAATAAGCCTATCGGGCACCTTATCAGGAAGCGGTGAAACAGGCCCTTAGTGTAATTATTATTACTTAAAATTAAATATTATGGACAAACAGCGCGAAGGGGCATTCTGTTTCCTTCTGCGCAGTGACAAGTAGATACCTAAATATTTTTATTCGTTCCTACAGAAGATTCTGCAATATTTCTTATTGGTCGCGGTGAAGAATTTGGAAACTACTCTTTCATGAAAATGTAATAAAATAAATAAATTAAAACATACCTTCATATTGTGGTCTACAATTACGCATTTTCTGTATCGGTGATAATATGGCAATTATAATTATTTCTTGTTGTCAGAAAAGTATTTTCTCCACTAACAAGCCTAAAGATTTAACAACTTTTTTAACCGATATTAAAAAACTTTTCGCATAATTTTACTCTGTAACATTATATTGAAACTTAAATACGAGAATTGATTTAATTATAAGCTCGCAAGGCTCTGAAACACAAACGCTGTTAAGACCGGGAGCTTGTGAAAAATAAATGGGATTAAATAAAAAACTCAAAACTCATTCGAAATCCTTTTAAAATTCCAACCGACCTTAACCTTTCCACGAAGGATGCTTTTGTGATGAACTGCTAATACTTTAGAATCGTATCGAGTTTGTCAGATTTTTAATGATATTATAAGGAAAATTTTGTTGGAGTGGAGTCGATATAATATTATGATATCCGGACATTCGGATGGTCGAATGATGATCGAAAATTCGAAACACTTAACCACGTGGCCTCGCTAAAATTCGTGGATTTTAAGGGTTCCGTACCCAAAGGGTAAAAACGGGACCCTATTACTAAAACATCGATGTCTGTTCGTCTGTCTGTCCGTCTATACTCTATAATCTATATCAATAAAGCTATACGTAGGCACTTCAAATATTCACAAAATGCTTAATAGTATTAATACTCTAATAAATAATAATAAAATTATTAAAATATAATAAACATTTAATTGGAGCTCAAAGTTCCTTATGGCGAGTTCGGCGTTGCGAAGGGAGGTTAGACGGAACGACACTTGACCTCGACACTTTTTTATTAGTACTTACCTATTAGGGGCAGAGGGCATTGATAGTATTCCTGTGCGTCACCTAAATAGCGTTTTTGAGAATTAACAGCGACATCTTCCGGACGTTTAAATATTTTTATTTTACAATACCACAAAAGTATATTGTTAGTATTCCTAGGCGTCCATAGATGGCGTTTTTTATAACTTCGTTCCATCCGGGTGTCCCTTGACACCTCTCAAGTTTTTTTGCTTATTTTTGCTCTTAAATAGTACGGATCCCTTCGTGCGCAAGTCCGACTCGCACTTAGCCATTTTTTTCTAAATTAGATCATGAGTAATTGAGTTAGATGAAAGAGTAGAGTCGATAGTGCAGTTGGTGCTTTTTGTTGTGTTGGTTAATAGGGAATAACTTCAATATTTATGATAAAATCCGTTTAGTAGCTCGGTATATTACAAATTACTTATCATAGGTATTATAGGTTAGGTATAATTTTTTCATTACAACATAATAATTCTTAAAAGTTCGTATAAAACTTCAAAAAGTACGTATAAATACTTAAGTTTAGTTGTAAAGTACCCAAAAACATTTAGACTCTTAGGTATAGGAATATAAAGCCTCTTTTCCCGCGACTGATGCAACATCCATCAGACGAGTGTCCCAAACCGCAGTAATGTGGTTAGTGCTGCCTGTTGATTTTACCTTCCCTCGGAAAAGCAAAAAATATTGTGTTGAAAGCTTTGAAGGTAAAAATAGGTGCAATATTGCGAATGTAGATAAGGATATTTTACTTGTAATAATATATAGTTATAATATAGCCACTCAAAGGTTCTTATCGTATTATATCCATACTTAATATTATAAATGTAAAAGTATGTCTGTCTGTGGCCTCTTCGCGCCCAAACCGATGAATCAATTTTTCTGAAATTTAGCACGGAGATACTTTAAGTCCCGGGAAAGGGCATAAAATACTTTTTACCTCGGAAAAATGTACGGTTCCCGCGCGATAAAAGAGTTTTAACGCAACAGAGTTTCGCGCTTTATCTAGCTGTTTATATCTGCGATCACGTTAAATAGTAAACACCTACCTGTTAAACTTTTGTTACAAAAAAAGTCCATGGCGTGATGGACTACAATAATTATTACAATTAATAATATTATTTCAATTATCATTAAAAAAAAGGATATGGGCGAATAGCCCATTAGATGGCCCCAATTACATAATAATAAAAAAAAACTTCTGTTACTAGCGGATGCCTCCAGGCCTCAGACACACTATGTGTCTGAGTCCTGGAGGCCCAAGGAACCTGCCAGATTTCGAGTTTATATTTAAGATGCTATGGTAAATCAGTGAGTGGTATATATAGCTTTGGTATATTACATTTTTGACCACGAGGTATCTACGTACACAACAGTATCCTATCTATATACATATAATAAAACTGTAGAAATGAAAATTCTGTACATTAAAGATATTCAAAAAATAATAAGCGGAGGGTGTCACTACATCGCTATAGAAGCCAAAAATGTAGTTAGTTTTTTGTCTGTCTGTCTGTCTGTCTGTATGTTTGTTCCACTATCACACAAAAACTACTGATCCGATTTGAATGCGGTTTTCGCAGATATATTTGTCTTCTTCCAACTTAACATCTGGTGTATAAAAAAATTTCCGCCCACCCCTCTAAGAACACGAAAGAAGGGGTCAGATTTTATATCAATTTTTTTCTTTAACACGAAAACTATTGATCCCATTTGCATACGGTTTTCGCAGATATATTTATCTTCTTCCAAATCAACATCTGGTGTATAAAAATCCCCCCCCCCCCCCCCCCCCCCCCACCCCTCTAAAGAGGGGGTCAGATTTTGTATCAAACTTTTTTCTTTAATGGACTTCATATTATTAACTGTGTTTTCCAGCTTAACATCTGGTGCATAAAATCTTTCCCCCCACCCCTCTTAGGGGACAAAATGAAGTAGAAATACTTTAAATGGCAAAACAACGTTTGCCGGGACAGCTAGTACATTATAGAATGACTGATGTTTACGATGTTAATATAATCCTGATATTGGTATAAAGAGATTTTTGTGAGAATGTTAAAAGGGAACACATCCATTCCCGTTCCATTTAAAGCCCTTTAAAGCCTTTGACGAGTTGTTAGGTGTAACAGGTTTCAACTTTTGGCAGGCACAAATAGAAGAGATCAAATGGAAAAATGGGCTAACCAGGAAATAGGTCACAAGTCGAGAGACGGTTTTATAACCTGACACATATCGCGGTTGGCTAATGCCAGCGGCGAGTAGGATGGACATGTTTCATACCATTCACGATTCCAATTTGTCCGCCTCACGCTATTCGGTACAGCATTTCAAATGTGTGCATCTATTTTGTGCGACTTCAAAATAAATGAAGACGTGAGTTGAAGAACACGATAACTAATTGTCCCTTATAATAATTGGTACAAACCTTGTAACTTATTTATTTTTTATTTATTTCTTTATTAGACTCGCCAACAGCAAAACACAGAAATACATTTAAACTTAAAACTTAAACTAAAACATGCACTTATGTGTAAGCCAATTATAGGCGTGTACAGCATTCATTAAGAACAGTAGATAATAATATATTATTTCTTAAATCTAATAATGATTACAATGTAGTTTTAATTTTCGAAAGCAGAGTTTTAAGTATTATATTTGGTTAATTTGCTTTTTAAACTCTTACAGGAATCATTAAAAATATCTAGGTCTCTTACAGATCTTATCTTATTATTTTACTTATCTATTATACTTATCTATTACGTGACCTGGCTTATAATATTATATCTGTCTGTACGTAAATTGCATAGTTTTTTTTTTTTTTCAAATCATTTTTCCGGCCCTAAAGCCTCCATTTATGCAAAAAACGGCAATATTTTTACTGTTAGTTATTGTGTTCTTCCACTCACGTCTTCAAAATATTGTTACGCATACGGACACGTGGTGCCATCTAGCGTCGGACCAGCGAACTGACCAAGGGAACACAGGCAACATAAATCCCCTACTCAATACTAGATGGCGCTAGGAGTAAGTACCTACGAGTAATTTCTAGAGATATCTCATACTTGTTTACGCATATCGGGTTTACTCTGAGATGTTCCGGAATTTTCTGAGATCCGATCCGGCCCGTATAAATAGTCGCAGACTGCAGCCGTCAATTCAGTTTTATCTGAGCGATTTTCGAGGCGACTTCGAAGTGAGAACAAGTGATCAGTAGTGAGTGACAGTGATAGTGCTTAGTGTTTGGACTTAGTGCTTAGTGTTTGGACTTAGTGATTAGTGTGACCTAGTGTTTGTGAATAAAGTCTTCAAGAGAGTCACCAGGTCTTTCTCTCCGAATCCTCGAACCCTAGCACGTAACAACTGGTGTCAGAAGTGGGATTTGGAGATGCCATTGACTCCGAGAGAGGACTTCAAGGGGAGTGTCAGGACAAGGGCTCAGCGAGCTGCTGCCATTGACTTCGAGAGAGGAGTTGGAGGTGGGGCTGTGGAGGCCACACCCTTTGGGGACCAAGCTCCGCCCACTGCGGAGCAGGCCCCACCCGCTGGCCCCGCCCACCAGGCTCCGCCCACTGACCACGCCCCCAGGCTCCACCCACTTCGGATGAAGCCACGCCCACTGGCTCCGCCCACCGGGACCCGTCCACTGACCACGCCCCCCAGGCCACGCCCACTCTGGACATGGCCACGCCCACTGGCTCCACCCACCAGGCCACGCCCACTCAGGCCACGCCCACTGGCCCCGCCCACTGGGCCCCGCCTGCTCAGGCCCCGTCGACTAGCTCCATCCATCCTGCCACGCCCATAGTTTCTACGGCCCCTCAAATGGCTCCTCAATTGGAAAGCATAATTGGGTTAATTCAGGCTTTACAGGAGTCACAAGACCGCAAGCTCGGGGCGTTGCAAGATTCTCAAAGGGCACAAGACCGTAAGCTCGGCGCTTTGCAAGAGTCACAAGAGCAACAAAAGGACCTTCAAGAAAAGGCACTTCTGGCTATAAAGGATGTCAGTGACACGGTGACAAAGCTTCGTAAAGATGTCGACGTAATGGACGAACGAGTTACCGGGTTAGGATTGGATGTGGAAAATGTGAAAACCAGCCTCACTGAACTTCAGAAGAAAGTAGTGTGCCTGGAAACCACAGGAGTGGCGGTGTCTAGTGGAACTACTGGAGTGGTGCAAGTGGTACAAGGACCAAGAGTTAAAGTGCCACCATACGACGGTACTACTTCTTGGAACGCTTATCGTCAGCAATTCCAGACGGTTGCTTCTGCCAACGGATGGACTGACGAACAATGCTTGACCGCTCTCACTGTTGCGCTCAGAGGGCAAGCTTTGTCAGTCCTAGAAGCACATACAGGAAATGGGTTCCAAGACCTGATGGAGGCACTTGAATCCAGATACGGGGAGCGACACCTGGAGCACGTGTTCCGTGCCCAACTGCGTGACAGAGTCCAACGCTCAGGAGAAGGACTACAACAATGGGCGTTGGAAATTGAGAAACTTGTCAAGGAGGCACACCTAGCAGTCGACACCAAGATGGTTGACATGAACATTGTTCAAGCATTTGTCGACGGAATCAGGGACCTGGAAGTCAGAGCTGCAGTAAGGCTACGTCACCACACCTCACTAAAGGAAGCATTGGCACATGCTTTAGAGGTCGAGGCTGTTCGGCGTGATATACGGCAGACCCATAAGATCCACGAGGTCTCTGAGGAAGTTAAGGAGGTCAAGGCTCCCACGAAGAGAAGTTTTGGAGCCATGTGCTACAAGTGCGGCGAGAGGGGCCATCTTCAGCTCAACTGCCCGCAGAAGGAGACTCAGATGGCAAGAATGAAAAGACTCGAGGAACGCATTGAACAAATAGAGGAGCTGAAGAAGCAAGGAACTTCGTCCCCTGCCCGGGATCAGGGAAACGAATAAAAGCCAGGACTGAGGGGCGAGTACTGGCTGACGCGGAGGAAGCCCCCATAACTGTTATCTCCCAAGTATGCAGCGGGAATAGTCTTGTGATTCAGGGGAGCCTCTAGAATGATAGTGAACCCAAATCTGGTAAAAGCCGCAAGAAGACACAAGAGCAGAATTAACTGTCGGCTCTTTACTGCCTCCGGTCAGCCGATACCCGTCCTGGGGGAAATGTCAGTTACGATTAATGTAGGGGGTTACTCATACCCTCATGACGTTATCGTGGCTGAGATTATGGATGATTGCATCTTGGGATTGGATTTCATGAAGAAGCACAACTGCAGAATTAATGTCGCTGACGGAGTTTTCAAGTGTGGCGAAGAAGAAATTTTCATCCTTGGAGGCGCCTGCGGGAAAGTCGCATGTGTAAAGGAAGTCATTATACCTGGACGAGCGGAAGCTAGAGTGCTGGTGAAACTACCGCCAGCTGGAAAGAAGAAGTCAAACAGATGCGCGTTGATCGAAGACACACCTACCAAGACATCAGCGCAAAAACTGATGACGGCGAGAACCCTTGTTAGTGGAAGCAGTAACGCTGTGGTCAGGGTTTTGAATCTTGGTAATCACGAGATCTGCTTGAACAAAGGTGACGTCATTGGAAAGTGCAAGGAAATTGTCTGGATGAGAAAGTGTAGTTCGATCACAGGCTAAGACTCAGCAAACAGCAGCAACTATGGAATAGTGACCGAGCTACTCGATGACTGCAAGAGTAATCTGACTTATTCGCAGAGCATGAAAGCTAAGAAGTTTTTACAACGCCACGCGAATATCTTCTCCAGTCAGGAAGGCGACCTTGGAAGAACGTCGATGGTTCAGCACAGGATAGATATCGGAAGCGAGAACCCAATTCGTCAACGAGCAAGACGGATACCCATTGCAAAGGAAAAAGAAGTTGAAGGCCTTTTGGAGGACATGAGAAGACATAAGATTATTGAACCGTCTGCAAGTCCGTGGTGCTCACCTGTTGTGTTAGTGAAAAAGAAAGATGGCAGCACAAGATTTTGTGTGGACTACAGGCGTCTCAATGATGTCACTAAGAAGGACAGCTATCCATTACCTCGAATCGACGACACTCTGGATACCTTGAGTGGCATGAAATGGTTCTCGACCCTGGACCTGAAATCGGGATACTGGCAGGTGGAAATTCATCCAAAAGACAAGGAGAAGACAGCTTTTTCCACCGGTAAAGGTTTATGGCAGTTAAACGTCATGCCCTTTGGATTGTGCAACGCACCTGCCACATTCGAGCGACTCATGGAGTGTGTACTGGCAGGCTTAGTTGGAGAGGCTTGCTTAGTCTACTTGGACGACGTCATCATTGTTAGCCGCGACTTCGAGGACCATTTGCGAAACTTGTTAAAGTTGAATCCGAAAAAGTGTCGTTTATTCAGGAGTAAGGTCAATTATCTCAGCCATGTTATCTCCAGTGATGGAATCCAGACGGACCCGGAGAAACTGGAAGCAGTTCAAAATTGGCCAACCCCTAAGAACAAAACCGAAGTGCGGGCATTTCTCGGCTTATGCTCCTACTACAGGCGTTTTGTTAAGGGATTCTCGGAGATAGCCAAGCTATTACATCGGCTGACAGAGGATAAACGACAGTTTATTTGGGACGAGACTTCTGAAGATTCTTTTCAGAAACTGAAGAAACATCTGTGTGAAACACCAATCCTGGGGTATCCACAACCTGCAAGTCAGTTTATAGTCGACACGGACGCAAGCAACACGGCCATTGGAGGGGTGTTATCTCAAAAACAGGGTGAAAGAGAAGTTGTAATTGCATATTTCAGCAAATCTTTATCTAAGCCAGAGAGAAACTACTGTGTGACAAGAAGAGAACTCTTGGCTGTTGTAAAGACGCTACAACATTTCAGCAAATATCTCATCGGCAGACAGTTTTTATTGCGAACTGATCACGCAGCCTTGAAGTGGTTACTGCAATTCAAGAACCCAGAAGGCCAAGTAGCTCGATGGATTGAACAACTCCAGGAGTATGACTTCAAGACGGAACACCGCAGCGGAAAGGCGCATGGGAATGCCGACGCACTTTCACGAAGGCCGTGTTCAGAAGACTGCAAACATTGTGTTAAGCAGGAATCTAATGAAATTACATTAAAGTTAACGAAAACAAGTCCTTTGGGTCCATGGGAGAATGATGCTATGAGGGAGGCTCAAGAAAGAGATGACGACCTTCGGCACATCATCACATGGAAGAAACGGGGTGACGTAAAACCAATCTGGAGTGAGGTTGCATCCACTGGCGCTGTCACTAAGGCGTACTGGGCGCAATGGGACAGTCTGATTCTTCAAAACGGAATACTCTACCGGAAATGGGAGAAGACTAACGGCAGAGAGTTCCATCTTCAGATAGTTGTCCCAAGAACGAGAGTACCAGATGTTCTCCGTGAAATACACGATGGCGTATCAGGAGGTCATCTAGGTGTCAAGAGGACGCTAACAAAAGTGCGAGAACGATTCTACTGGTTGCATTGTCGAGATGATGTGCAGGATTAGTGCCGCAAATGTACTACTTGCGCTGCAGTGAAGGGACCTCAAACAAGGAGCCGTGGGAATCTGCGCTTGTATAACGTTGGCGCACCGTGGGAACGAATTGCAGTTGTACGTAGCTGGGCCATTTCCTGTAACGGAATCGGGGAACAAGTATTTTATGGTTGTCATGGACTACTTCACCAAATGGCCCGAAGTGTTCGCCATACCAAACCAGGAAGCTACAACAGTTGCTTCTAAGCTGGTCGAGGAAGTGATATCTCGCTTTGGTGTGCCTCTAGAAATCCATTCCGATCAGGGCAGGAATTTCGAATCGCAGGTCTTTCAGGAAGTGTGCAGAATTTTGGGAATGCATAAAACGAGGACCACCGCGTACCATCCACAATCTGATGGAATGGTTGAGAGATTTAACCAGACCCTTGAGAGGCATTTGGCGAAATTGGTAGATGACAAACAAAAGGATTGGGACAAGTATATACCGCTCTTCCTTCTGTCGTACCGTACCGCCGAGCATGAGAGCATAAAAGCTACCCCGGCGTATGTCAATTACGATAGAGAGCTGCGAGTACCAGTAGACCTCTTAACAGGAGGTTCACCGGAGGAACCGAAGACTGTACAAGACAGTATGTCTGCGATTTAAGGGAAAAAATGCGCTATATACACGCCATGGTTCGGGAAAATGGGTTACAGTCAAGTGAGAACATGAAGACCAGATACGACCGGAAATCGAACACGAGCGGCTTCGAAGAAGGGACACTGGTGTGGCTGTATAACCCAACTCGCCGAAAAGGGAAATCTCCAAAGTTGCAGACCAAGTGGGACGGCCCTTACAAAGTGATTACCCGATTGAATGATGTGACTTACAGGATTCAAAAGCAACCAAGAGGGACATTCAAAGTGGTACACATAGACCGTCTGGCGCGTTACCATGGCAGTAACAACGATGCTTGGGACAAGCATCGCTAGGAGGGGAGTAGTGTTACGGATACGGACACGTGGTGCCATCTAGCGTCGGACCAGCGAACTGACCAAGGGAACACAGGCAACATAAATCCCCTACTCGATACTAGATGGCGCTAGGAGTAAGTACCTACGAGTAATTTCTAGAGATATCTCATACTTGTTTACGCATATCGGGCTTACTCTGGGATGTTCCGGAATTTTCTGAGATTCGATCCAGCCCGTATAAATAGTCGCAGACTGCAGCCGTCAATTCAGTTTTATCTGAGCGATCTTCGAGGCGACTTCGAACTGAGAACAAGTGATCAGTAGTGAGTGACAGTGATAGTGCTTAGTGTTTGGACTTAGTGCTTAGTGTTTGGACTTAGTGATTAGTGTGACCTAGTGTTTGTGAATAAAGTCTTCAAGAGAGTCACCAGGTCTTTCTCTCCGAATCCTCGAACCCTAGCACGTAACAATATTATGTACTTTCATCTGAATGTAATTTACTTTGTTACCCTCCTCTTTATAGTCGTTAAAGTCGATGCCCGCAACTTCGTTGCGCCAAAATGGGTTGGGACCGTGCATTTTTCCGGAATACCCGGAAAAATGAATTTTATCCTATGCCCTTTCCCGGAACTCAAAATATCTCCACGCCAAATTTCAGCAAAATCGGTTCAGTAAGGGTCAATTCAGACCGCAACGTGACGCGTAGGGCCAACCCACACGTACCACAACCACACGACAACCACAACTACACCACAACCACACCACGTGGTCGGGCGTATATTTCGTATTGTAGATGAACTGGACCATTCACACGTACCACATTTTGCAGTCGTTGTCGACCACTTGTCAGATAACTTGTCAGACGCAACCACGGCCCACCACATCGCAACCACATCGCAACCACAACGTTGCGTCGATGCAACGACAGTGCGCGCACACCGCCCGCGCTCTTCCCCCCTCCGTTTCATCGACTTTCATACGTAACCACATCGCAACCACATCGCAACCACTGGCGACAACGCAACCACGTCGGCATTTTGTCGGTACCACAACGCAACTACAAAAAGCTGCAGTGACACCATTCACAATCACACGTAACCACTGCTCGACGAAATTTTGTCGTTGCGATGTCGTGTGGTTGTGGTACGTGTGGGTTGGCCCGTAGATGCATTTCTTTTGTAATGAATTGACAAATTTCAATTCAATTGCGCGAAACGTCTTGCTTTGTCAAATCCATATAAATTCAGAAATGCATTTCTACGCGTCGCGCTGCGGTCTGAATTAACCCTAACGGCTCCCGCAGCTTGGTTGGACTGAAATTCATTTATCACTGTGAACTGTACATTTTTCCATAAAATAAAACTACCTGTCTTTTCCCGTCTCATAAAAATATCGTACCAACTTTCATCTCAATTGGTACGGCCGTTTAAGCGCGGAGAAAACAGACAGACAAACTTTCTAGTTAAAATACTTATAAATAAAGATGTTAAAACTACTGATGTCAAGTACTCTCAAGAAAGGACCTTCCAACAGTTCAAGATTTAACGAAGATCTTCTGAGATAAACTCCAATTGACACACAAACTATTTTGCTCTATATTTGGCCTTAACTTTGTTTAGGTTAGTCTGTCTGAAGATATATTTTATATTTTTTCTATTTCAAGTATTGTCATACTTTGAAACAAAAAGTAAATTATTTTGGGATCCTAAAAATAAATATTATAATCTTATATCTTCAAACGAGCAATTATTGTACTTAAATAAATAAATCAATCTAGCTATTCATCGGTTTAAAATGACGCAATTGCCTTTAAGCATATTTAAAAAAGAAGCATTTTTATACGCAAGATTTTAAAAAAGCCATTAAAAAAATACACAAAAATACCTAACTTTTATTCTTCAACTTTTGTTTTTCTATGCTTTATTCCTCGAAAATTAATACATAATGTCTGTGTGATTGAAGTCTACGTGCAGTTTATCTATCAAATGTGACCTTTTATATGTTTTTTACATGAGAAATATTGGTAAAATAAGTATAAGGATCCGTGTAAAAATAAAATGGCTGCCATTTCGCACAAAATGTTAGGGCCAATTTAGTCCATAGAAATGGCATATTTCATAAAATTTAAGGATCGGACATTGGTGTCGGGACTAACTTTACAGTTATATATGTATTGAAAATTTAATTACGAGGGCTGCTATTTATGTATCCGGAATGAAAAAAAGAAACAAACATATATCATTTAATATGGTTTTATTGCTTTTCAAAATATTCGCCGCGATGATCGACACACTTTTGCATACGCTGGAACCAATTTTCATAGCACTTTTTCCATTCTGATTGCGGTATCTCCAAAACGTGCATTTTGAACGCATCAACAGCCTCTTCGCGACTCGAAAAACGTTGACCACGTAATTTGTTCTTCGCGTATGGACATAAAAAGAAATCGTTAGGTGCCAAATCAGGGCTGTACGGCGGGTGACCAGTCAATTCAATCTTTTGACCCTCCAAAAACTGAGTTGTTTCAGCTGAGGTGTGACAGCTAGCATTGTCGTGATGTAATATGATTCTGCGTTGTCGGTTGTCCTTTCTTATTTCTTCAAAGACTTCTGGTAAACAAATGAACAAATGGTCGTATACCATTCAGAATTAACCGTTTTACGATTCTCTAATGGCACTGTAGCCACATGTCCATTAATTCCAAAAAAACAGGCGACCATTTGCTTCAAAGTACTTTTTGCACGAGTAACTTTTGTTGGTTTCGGCTCATCTTGGAACACCCACACCGTTGAATCTTGTTTAGTTTCGGGGTCATATGCATAGATCCAAGATTCATCACCTGTGTAGATATTATAAACGGCTTTTGACGTACCACGGTTGTATTTTTTTATCATTTTTTTGCACCAATCGACACGAGCCCGTTTTTGATCGATTGTCAAGTTGTGCGGAATCCAACGCGAACATATTTTTTTTACAGCCAAATGTTCGTGTAATATCTTATGTATGCTCGTAATACTTATGCCTAAGGACGCCTCTATCTCGCGATATGTAACATGACGATCACGCATTATTAGTTCCCGCACAGCATCTATATTTTGTGGGACAACAGCTGTTTTTGGGCGACCTTCTTTATTTTCATCCGTGAGCATAGACCGCCCACGATTAAACTCACTGTACCAGTGATAAACAGTGGTTTTTGATGGTGCTTCATCTCCAAAAGTTGCGGTGAGTTGAATAAAGCACTGTTGTTGATTTAGCCCACGCCGAAAATCGTAGTAAATCATTGCACGAAAATGTTCACGCGTTAAATCCATGGCAAATGAAGACACGCAATTTTCAAAATGACGCCACAATAGAAAAATAATTGACAGTCACATGAAACAAAATGTATTCTTCAACCAAAGAGTTCTATTTTCAAATGTTGTAATTACTTTTTAAATATTGTTCTTGTAAGTGGCCAGTTCCGGATACATAAATAGCAGCCCTCGTATTAACACTGACGTTAAAGAGTTGCGAAAATTTGTAAAATATTACGTAAAGCTCCGCGAAGTTTCGCTAAATCAGTTCTCTGATTCTTTTCGAGGAAACACGCTAAAATTAATTTCATTTTAACCCGCCAGCACCCACGCCCCTAGAAATGACGCGAGCACTTGCGCGTTGAACATTTTGCTCACGTTTATAAATGTGATTAAAAATGCAGGTTTTACAAAGTAATATTTTTACTTTTTTCATTTTATAAAAAAAATACACTTTGTTTATTTTGAAAAACATATTTTTAAAACTTTTTCAACATTAATCTTTTTAATTTTCATTAGCTTTCATGATAACAAATTTTTTAGTCTTCCAAGGCAATATGAAGGAAAAAAATTCACAAATAAAAATCTCTTCAAAAAGAAAACTTAAACATGTGAGAAGTATTAATCTTCATTATATTTCCGAGCTTGACATAGCACAAGATAATATGTCTAAAGCTCGGACAGTAAAGCTCCCGTATCGCGTCACGCGTCCCACGTCACTGACGAGTGACGCGTAGGTTTGTTCGAAGCTTAAATCTGATTGCTCGCAAAAGGTTCGTTTCCTAAATAAAAGACGTCCAAATCTTTAAGAAACCAACCTGAAATTTTGGCTATTACTTTTTTATTATTACTATTTTCATATTGCAAAATTAAATACAATCATCATTTAAAGTCCTTATTTAATTAAAATTTAAAAAAATAATTGAAGCCAATCCGTAATAAATTATTACGGCTTAGCCTAGATGTATATATATTAAAAAAAAAAACGTTTATTATCTCACCACAAGATCAATACAATGTTAAGTAATACAATATACTCAACAAACTTAGCACTGGTTTTGTGGGAGACTGGTGCCTAAACTAGGTGAAGCCTGTATTTCAGGACACCAGGATCTCCAGGCTAGGTAAAAAGTACGAGACCCATTTGCACAAAAGTCTTCAAATAACGATTTTCTTTCAACTCATCTCCGCCATACGAATTATTGGTATGTACTTATTAGGCATATTTTCCTGAACACGAAAAGTGCGGTAGTCACTTCCTAAGTGTGTGGACGGGGTAGCTATGACGTCACAAAGATGGCCGCCGGGCCTATTCTATTCTGCAGATTATTTCATATCTACTGAACCGATTTACTTAAATAGGGTGTCAAACGAAAGGTTATTAAATAAGCATCATTTTATTTTACAGCACTATCAATGTGAATTAAGTATCAAGGGAAATATTTCGGAAAAACATAATTTCAAAAAAAATATTTTTTCTTTCTTATGTGTATAACTTGGTAACCGTTAGGGTAATGGAAGTATAAGTTATTATAAAATATTTGGCTAATTTTATCAGCTTTCTAACGAACTTTAAATCATTACAATAAATCTATAAACGACGGAACTGCAGCCGTTTGAATGAGCCTCGGTAGCGTTGAACCCATAGCGGTAGCTAAGCTACTAGGCTGGTTTTCTTTAGAATGATAATAGAATTTTGAGTAAAAAGCATGAACGATAGTAGTAAAAATATATATAAAAGTAAGCTGGTACTTATTCATAGGTTGTATTTACAGTTTTTTTTTTAATGTGATCAACATAATAATAGGTTATAGGTAGGTATGTGTTGCACTATACTGATAAAATTATTAAAAATATTTAAACATTTTTTTTTTATTTTATTAATGTCCTTAACCTGATCTGTATATTCTGAATACTTACACTGGTAACAAAAGTCTTTAGAAGGGCCATTACATATTTTTTTACCGACATGACATAATATCCAATTATCCACAACGGGATAAACGGCAACAAGCTTTACATTGACATGATATTAAAAGTTCGAGATCTTTCAATGAGATTAATTTTACGGATGAAATATCTGGAATTCAATAAAAGATTGGTATCCTCGATCTTTTAGCCACAGCCTATGGGTTCAGGAAGCGTGGGCCTTGCTACTTGAGCGAGCGAAAGGCTTGTCGTGTCGGCGGTAACTTATAAAGTTGTGTCAAGTTTTAAAGCTTGAAAAACAATTTATTTTGATAGGAAATCGGAGAAACTTTCTTAAAGTATTAAACGTTAAGAGCGTCTGGCAGTGGGAAGCACCTGTCAAAAATGTCCGGCTCTGGAAGACAAGATTGGTCCACTTACCGCGAAGAATATAAACTAAAAAATTGAGCTTTACTCTTTCTCGAAAGTCAGGTAGCCCTTCAGAACTGGAAACCTCATTGAGGAACCGTGACCGAAACTCTAAAGCTGCTGGTCGTTTTTACCTCTTTAAAGGTCACAAACAGATAAACTTTCAGCTTTTCTAAAAGGAGGAAAGTCTGGCCGTCGCAGGCTCTTGTTCCAAAAGTGTTTCAGAATGTCATTAGTTGCTCAAAAGAAATTACAGCATACATTACATTTAAACATCAAAACTTCACAAAACACAGGAACTTTTAACTTCAGGTGGATATTCGGACGAAGAACATGATAGTTCTAATAGGTACACAAAGAAACTTGGATAATTTGAGAAGTACTCAAGAAGAAGCTGATACGGTCCGTTTCATACAACATGTGATTGATTGTAATTATTTATTCGGGCTTTTTACGGTTAATAGTAAATTGTCGCGACACTATAGTGCACTCGTTATGCACTTCTCTGAGAAACTACCAAGTATTGTGTGGATGAAATCTGGCACTACCAAAAAACAAACAACCGATAAGAGGAAATCATTGCTGGCCTATCTCACTCTAACAGGGTTTTCCACTGCGTTGTCAGGTCACACAAAAAAATCAAGCTGGTCGATTTTTCAACAACATTATCAACTCCTTTCAAATTTTGGTGTTAGCTCAGCTTACAGAAGAACGATTTTGTGACGCTGAAAGATTTGTCACTCTTATGTATACAAACAAGATCGCGGACTCAAAGAACTGGATAACCTAGATAACTTAAGAGCAGCAATGTTCCAGAACATCAAAGAACTTGATAAGTTACCGCTGACACGACAAGCCTTTCGACAACATGCGCTAAGATCGAACTACCTGACGTTATGTTGGCAGAACGCGCCCAAGTAGCAAAGCCCAAGGTGAATCCATAGGCTGAGGCTGAAAGAACGGGGATATCAATCCCTTATTGCCAGTTACCTCATCCGTAAATTCAATCTAATTGAAACATATGATATTGAATGTACTGTCACTTCTTGGTGGAAATTCATGTTCAATTAAATAATAATACACTTTCCTTGCACTTATTCCACTTTATTTAATAAAATATAAAGTGGAATAAGTGCAAGGAAAGTGTATAATTATTTAATTCATTGAAAGATCTCAAACTAATAATATCATGTCAATGTAAAGCTGGTTCCCGTTCATCCCGTTGTGGATGTGTCATGTCGCCTGTCGGTTACTAAATTGTTATAATTGGTATAATTATTCAGAAGATCAGATTTAGGACATTAATTTGATATTTTTTTTTTTTTTGAATTTTCAATAATTTTATCAGTAACTTTAGTATAACACAT
This sequence comes from Polyommatus iphigenia, assembly GCA_963422495.1. Lineage (NCBI taxonomy): Eukaryota > Metazoa > Arthropoda > Insecta > Lepidoptera > Lycaenidae > Polyommatus > Polyommatus iphigenia. Next base: position 27,771,715 of record OY730188.1, on the reverse strand, counting down.
ACCTACCTATAACCTATTATTATGCTGGTGACATAAAAAGAACTGTAAATACAACCTATGAATAAGTACCAGAATACTTTTATATATTTTTATTACTAACGTTCATGATTTTTATTCAAAATTCTATTATAATTCTATAGAAAGCCAGCCTAGTAGCTTAGCTACCGCTACGGTGGCTCTAAAACGGCCACGGCCCACGACGCGTTCTGGCAATCACAAAAATACTATAGTATGGTCTTTTTGTGTCATCATTATCAATCATATCGTGTCGTGGCTGATATGCCATTCGTTTTTCTTGATTTGTTCTTGATTGATTAATCGTCCATAGCCCATAGGTATCATGGATTATACAGGGTGCAATTAAACCTTCCTGCCAAATTTTGATATATTGATCCTTGTTAAAAATAAAAATACACGTATTTTTTCTTTTATATTCACTCAGTACTAAAATGTTGAGAAATAGCTTCCGAAAGTTATCCTAAAAAACACTACAATTAATGGACACGACGCGTTGGCCGCGCGTGATGTGCCCCCGCGCGCGCGCCTCATCCCGCGTCACCCCCTCTCATTTCCCCGCGCCGCGAGTGACCATTCTGCAACGATTTTAAATGGGATAAAATATGTCATTGAAAAAAAAAATTCACCCAATTTTTTTTGGTTAAATGGACTCTCCTAATGACACCTAAGCCCTGGAAAAAATTTGGCAGGAAGGTTTAATTGCTCCCTATATTATTTGAACTTAAATCACTACATAATATTGTTTATCATTATTATTTATAAAATATCCATAGTTCTATACTATCCGTTTTTTTGACGTGACAACGTCTTGTAATTCGATATGGGCTGCGCGCACGAAAAAACATGACGCAAAATGCGGCGTTACCTCGCTCTGAGGCGTTCCATTTGAGTTGTTTAGCAGAAATGTACAGTCGGGGAAAATTGTGCTAAGCAGAAATGTACAGTCGGGGAAATGAGTTGTTTAGCAGAAATGTACAGTCGGGGAAAATTGTGCTAAGCAGAAATGTACAGTCGAAGAAATGAGTTGTTTAGCAGAAATGTACAGTCGGGGAAATGAGTTGTTTAGCAGAAATGTACAGTCGGGGAAATGAGTTGTTTAGCAGAAATGTATAGTCGGGGAAAATTGTGCAAGGCAGAAATGTACAGTCGGGGAAATGAGTTGCTTAGCAGAAATGTACAGTCGGGGAAATGAGTTGTTTAGTAGAAATGTACAGTCGGGGAAAATTGTGCTAAGCAGAAATTTACAGTCGGGGAAATGAGTTGTTTAGCAGAAATGTACAGTCGGGGAAATGAGTTGTTTAGCAGAAATGTACAGTCGGGGAAAATTATGCTAAGCAGAAATGTACAGTCGGGGAAATGAGTTGTTTAGCAGAAATGTACAGTCGGGGAAATTAGTCGTTTAGCAGAAATGTACAGTCGGGGAAAATTGTGCTAAGCAGAAATGTACAGTCGGGGAAATGAGTTGTTTAGCAGAAATGTACAGTCGGGGAAAATTGTGCTAAGCAGAAATGTATAGTCGGGGAAATGAGTTGTTTAGCAGAAATGTACAGTCGGGGAAAATTGTGCTAAGCAGAAATGTATAGTCGGGGAAATGAGTTGTTTAGCAGAAATGTACAGTCGGGGAAATGAGTTGTTTAGCAGAAATGTACAGTCGGGGAAATGAGTTGTTTAGCAGAAATGTACAGTCGGGGTAAATTGTGCTAAGCAGAAATGTACAGTCGGGGAAATGAATTTTGACGTGACAACGTCTTATAATTCGATGGAGCCGGCTGCACGCACGAAAAAACATGACTCATGCGGCGTAACTTCGCTCTGAGGCGTTCCATTTAAGGCTTGAAGTGCAAGCGAGAGCGCGGAATGAGCGACAAAGAGGCACGTTGTCACGTTCAACTATCGTCAGTAAGCCGAATTTACAGACAACCGTTTTTTTTAATTAAAGAAGGCAGGTCGCTGTAGCCCTGACGTCACTGCGACCCATGAGGATCTATTGTGACTCCTTCGCACTAGAGTGACTATCTGTACTAATAAATTATTATGTACGGTGTAGCGGCCAATCCGCGCGTTCGCGCCACAGCTATACTAATATTATAAATGCGAAAGTGTATCTGTCTGTCTGTCTGTCTGTCTGTCTGTTTGTCCGTCTGTCTGTCTGTCAGTCTGTTACCTCTTCACGCCCAAACCGCTTAACTGATTTTGATGAAATTTGGTATGGGAACACTTTGAGACCCGAGAAAGGACATAGGATACTTTTTATCTCGGAAAATGTACGGTTCCACCGCGATAAACGAATTTCGGCGCAACGGAGTTGCGGGCGTCATCTAGTCATGATATAAATCCAGACTTAGGCCTTTGACTTGACCGGTCAACATTAGGTAATTATAATGTTTATTTATTAGTCGTCGGCAAAGCGGCCTAGTTTTGTACAGTAAAAGCGTCCTCATCAAACACGGCGCGGCGCGGCGTCGTCACCGTGGCACGACACGACACCGCCACCGTGACACGGTGCACCGCGCACCCCTATTCCAAACAAAAATTGCGTTCCAAACTTAATCAAGGCATACAAAAAAAAACTTATCAAAGTCACGTAATGCAAATATCCAAATATTGTCAAATTCACAGATATCAGAAACAATTAATATCTCTATGGTCAGATTTCAATCAAAGTGAATAGAGGCACGGGGCGGCGCACCGTTCGCGGCACCGTGAGTCGTGACACGGTGCGGCGTCGTGTCGTGGCACGGTGATAACGCCGCGCCGTGTTTGATGGAGACACGGCCTAATATGTGGAATTAATTTAACGTGTTACAATTTGGTGCCGTGACAAACGCAAACTTAGCATGTTATATCAATAAACACTGATGTTGTAGTGAATAATTACATTACGTTTATCAACTACACGAATAAAATGATTTTCAAACGTAATAATTATAAATTAATTTAATTGAGGATTAAAAAAAATAAAAACAAAATTTTTAAGCTTGAAATTATTTCACTTCACTTTTTTAAACAATTCATAACTAACCATCATCGGCTCATTCATTGCTTAAGAATGTTGGTTTTATTTTTTTAAATCCTCGATTAAATTAATTTAAACTAATATTACGTTTGAAAATCATATTTTAATTCGTGTAGTTGATAAATGTAATGTAATTATTCAATACAACATCAGCGTTTATTGATATAACACATACATAGATAATATTATATCAAACGTAATAGACGTAGGTATAAAACCCCATTTGTTTCATAAAAATTATTATGTTTAAGAATACTTTTCTGTGTTCCCAATCCCCCCCCCCCCCTATTTTAAAAACATTTAAAACTCATAGAATATTTAAATGAACTTAATACTTTATATTACTATGCGTTAACCGAAATAAACAACAATTACATGTAACCGCAAGAGCAAGCCCTTTCATTCGAAACAATAGTACAATAACGTTACAATGGGTGGAAAACTTTTGCTTTGTATCATAATTAGGAAACTATGAACAAAGCTAATGCAGTTATCGTGATTCACAAGCAAATGTACAAAACTACATTAACACTAAATTGTGTTATATTTAGTCCTAATTTCGAGTAAAGTTAATGTCTATCTAAATGTTCTACTTTCTTCCTTAATTTAACGAAAGAAAATAGATATTTTGTTGACACTTATGTTTTAGCGATTAATACTAAAGATTCATTTTTGGTTGCATTCCGATGCTCGAGGCAAGGGACCGACAAAAATTCAAATAAAATGCCCCTTTATGACGTAGACTATAATATTATTTTTAACAAAAAATAAAAACCGACTTCCAAGGTAAAAACAATAATAACATTAATATGAACTAAAAAGTATTAAATATTTTTTCCTATTTAATAGTGCCTTTTTCCGAATTCGGCTAAACCTCAACTATTTCTGGACTCAATCTTCATTATTTTGAAGTCGGTACCAGATAGCTGAATCTTCAGTTCTCTGACAGAATATTTGAAACTTTTGGAACTGGCACCGACTTCAAAATTATGAAGATTGAGTACAGAAATAGTTGAGGTTTAGCCGAATTTGGAAAAAGGCACTATTAGATAGGAAAAATTATTTAATACTTTTTAGTTCATATTAATGTTATTATTGTTTTTACCTTGGAAGTCGGTTTAAATTTTTTGTTAAAAATAATAATTTCACTCTTTTTAGTTACCTAGTAAGTACGAGTAAACCATCGCGTATATTTTACGTACCTTATTACAATTTGTTAAGAGTCACAACTCACACTCACAAAATATATGTATTACCAGTGAAGTGAACATGTGCTAGGTAATTTAACAATTTTACTGCTTCAAGCCCCAAGCGGTCACCGGCGACTGCGATAACAACGCACGCGCCGCTCGGCGCGCGGCGGCGACGCCGTCGCCTCTGCGGCGCCGACCGCCGTGTATAAACAGCCTATTGGCGTTGTTATACAGTACATAATTATTATTATTGTATCCATACCTATGCCTTGTACTATTATCTGTTCTGTGCCATGAGACATTGGTGACCTTAACACGACGTGGTAATGATGATGATGATGATGACGACGATTATGATAATGATGAATATGAATTGCATAGTAGCATATGCTTTCTGTTCTTATAACAACGCCGAAACTCCCAAACGTGTATCTATAAGGAGTCAGGAGTTCTCTCAGCATCTTCGAAACCATGGTATACCTTGACCCAATATTTGACTTTTTGGTAGCATATTCTTAGTATACTTCACATAAAACCAAAATCACCATATGTTTCCATATAAATTTCGAGGAGTTCCCTCGATTACTCATGGATCCCATCATCAGGTCACCACTTTTGTGAACATGGTACCAAATTGGAATAAAACCTAATACAACAAAACAAAAAACAAAAATCCACAGCCGAACATATAACCTCCTCGTTTTTTGGAAGTCGGTTACCTAATTATGTTTCATTTTGCTCTACACCACTGAGCCATCGCAAACAGGGCGACTTGTCGCGTCTAGTCGCCGCGTTAGACGCGGCGTTGTCGTTTGTATCTAGCGTCTTGTCGTCGCGACTAGACGCCGAGCTGTCGCTGTCGCGTATCGCCTAGTGTGCGCCTACACCACAGGCCTACACTAAGTGTCTAAACACACTAGGCTGAATTACGCCGGCGTAATTTACGTGGCCGAAATTACGTTCAGCCGCTTACGTCTGATGCGACACACTATAAATTACGCGAAGAGCCGAAATTTCGCGGCGTAATTTCCGTTGCCGAACGCGCGCGTAAGTGAGTATTTAAAATTCTCAGATGTAATGTGTGCGTTAACGCTTTGGAGATAAGGTTGGATTTGCTATGTTCGGTTTTGATAATTTCGTCGCGTATGGTGTGTTGCTATACAAAATATAACCGCCGAATTGCTGCCGAACTTTACGCTCGACTCGACTCGACGGAAATTCGGCTCACGACGGAATTTTGGCATAGTGTGTCGTCTGTCGCGTTCCGCCCATATTTTGTATGGATTTGAAACGCGGCGTAAACGCGCCGGAATTTACGTCGGCGTAATTCAGCCCAGTGTGTTCAGACCCTAACAAAGACGTGCACCTTCCTAGCGCTCACCGCGAGATTGACGATGCGCTGTCGCACGACTGTCGTTGTGTGTGCGCGTGCACAGCGCTACCAGACGCGGCGACTAGTAGCAAGCGCACGCGACTCCCCTAGCTTGTCGTCGCGACTCCACGACTCTGACGCCAAGTGTGCGGAGCTTCGAACAAATATAATATGAAAATTGTCGGCCGCAGCCTGTCATCGCGTCTAGTCGCCGAGCTGTCGCTGACGCGTGTCGCCTAGTGTGCGCCTACATTAAAAAGCAGCGGCGGCATGGGTCACTTGCCGCGAGGTTCGGAAGCTCACAAGCGAAATAATAAGTTCCTTCAAGATAAAATATCAAAATCTGAAGCAAATAAGATCAATGCTGGATTTCTGAGATTTTTCGGTAGAAATGTATCTTTTCACTAGCGTTGTTCGTTGGTTATTTTTTTGACGCTAACCAATAAAAAGCGTTAGTAATTAGAAGGACTCCTGTCGAAAAACTCAGTATCTGGGCATAAATTAAGCATAATAATCTAATTATCACGATATTTTTAATGCACAAACAGTAACTTTTTATGTAGCATATTTTAATGTGTATTGTATTTTCTACTCTCTAGTTCCTACTATTATCCTTTAAAAAAGGCGTATTGCTTTAAGGCAGCTATCCGCCGTGGGCCGCATATGGCCCGCCGGGACTTTATCTGTGGCCCGCGTTATGTTAAACCATTTTGAAATTCATGCCCATCGGCAAAATAAAATAAAGTCGTCGTGAAAGTCGTGAAATTTTTTCCATTTTTTAATCGTTAATATTGAAGAACGTTATTTAAAACCCTAAAAAAAAATTGTTGCGGCCCACGATACCAAGACCAAACATGTTTGTGGCCTGTATACAAAAAAGGTCGGGGACCACTGCTTTAAGGGAACGAGAGTAATGGCTGCTTTATTTAAAAAAAATGCTACTTTATAAAAATATAACATCATCTCAGGATCACCTGAACTATTGAAGGCTCTTTATTCTGAAGGGTGCTTAGAACTTACGGGTCATTATAAAGTTAGTGACCGAGTTATTTGACCTATTGCACTCAAAGTATCAGTTAGTAATTGACCTTAGCTGACCTTAGTATGCACTTGTAGGAGGATGTGTTAAGGGGTTTGGGTAATATTGGCATAATTTTCAAATCTCGCGGCCACTCACCAAACCGGCATATTATGAAAGAATATATCAAGAGGAGTAAACTTTATTATGGGGGACATATAGCTACTCGTAAACTATATCGGAGCCGAGATATTAGGCATTTTAAGTTCGTATTTTCAACTAAAAGTAAATTCAATCATAACATGAATACTCAGTAAAATACAAAAAAACTGCATTATTTATTAGCTTAAAGCCTTCCTCGATAAATGGGCTATCCAATACAAAAAGAATTTTTCAAATCGAACCAGCAGTTCCTGAGATTAGCACTTTCAAACACACAAACATTTCAGCTGCATAATATTAGTATACAAGGTATAACAAAACTAAGTGATAATACTTTAGTGTGTGTACCTACTGTGTATGAGTCCCGTGTATAAAGTTTACTGTAAAAGTAGTAGCGCTAAAAGAGAAGATTTTTTTTTTTTGTTTTTGTATGGGGAAATCTTTACGCCAGGGCGCTTGCCCATGCAAATCACAAAAAAGTTTCTTAGCAGACAGAAGCATAAAGGTCGTAGTTGACGGCGAATGCTCGGAAACTCTGTCTGTTGATGCTGGTATCCCTCAAGGCTGTGTGCTATCGCCTACCCTATTCATACTGCATATCAATGACATGTTACAGACCAACGGCATTCATTGCTATGCGGATGATAGTACAGGTGATGCTGTATATACCGGCTCCCCCAATATTTCTCGGCTAAATGTCATTGAGAGTCGAAACGAACATGTGTCTAAAATAGAGAATTCATTGGATAAAGTCTCTGAATGGGGTAGACGTAACTTAGTCCAATTCAACCGCGCCAAGACACAAGTCTGCGCGTTCACCGCTAAAAAGTCACCTATGGTCGTACATCCTCGTTTTGAGGGCACATCTTTGACCATCTCCCCTAGCATTGAAATACTTGGCGTTAGCATATCGAGCGAAGTCCAGTTACGATATTATCTAATTCTAGAGGGTAAGGCTAAGTTAGCCTCGAAGAAGCTTGGTGTTCTCAACAGAGCGAGACAGTACTTTAGTCCGGACCAACGCCTACAACTTTACAAGGCGCAGGTTCGGCCTCATATGGAATATTGTCCTCATCTCTGGGCAGGAGCGCCAAAATACCAACTGCTCCCTCAGTCCCTGCTTATTGACTGCCATAGTGTTTCAAACAGCTTGTACCCCTTGGAATTACGCCGAGATGTAGCTTCACTCTGCATCCTCTATCGGTTGTATCACGGGGAGTGCTCTGAGAAATTGTTCGGAATCATACCACCTGCAACTTTTTCGCCGTCGTCCAACGCGAAAAATATTCCATCCTCATCACCTTGATGAGTGGCAGTCTTCCACCGTGCGTTTCTCGCGTAACTTTCTGAACTGTCACCAGCAGTATTTCCGGACCTATACGACCTGCAAACCTTCAAGAAGAGAGCGTATTCCCTCTTAAAAGGCCGGCAACGCACCTGCAGCTCTTCTGATGTTGCGAGTGTCCATGGGCGATGGTAGTTGCTTTCCATCAATCAGGTGACCCGTTTGCTCGTTTGCCCCCTTATTTTATAAAAAAAATGAACTATCACTTACTTCTGTTACAACCTGTAGATATAGATACAAGCATAATAATTATTCATTTCATCATTTATTTTTAATTTTAGTTATTCGTACATTTTAGAAGAATGACTTAACCATTCAACATACAGTTAGACAAGGCTGTTATGTATATGAACGTGGCGAGAAAAGGAACTAACGCTTCTATCATACAAAAACGTCATTTTTGACAGTTCTCCTTTACCAGCAGATTAATGTTTTTTTTACTTTTAATTTTTTTTTGCAAAAAAATGCAAATCCATTTTTTCTCGAATTTCTTAAAGAGGGCCGTTTTGTTTTTTTAAATATATATTTTGTGTAAGTATATAGCTAATATTCTATAAAACATTCCTTTGGTTGTACTTCTATAATGAGCTTGGGACGTAGATTAAAAGCTAGACTGAAAATTCTGCCGAAAGGTGGCGTCCAGCGTCATACTGCACTATGGCACAGAATATATAAGTATTATAGTATCAAACTATGGCCAAAATTCGCTAAATAGTGGAAATAATCGACATTGTATTATGGGAACAACACCCTAGAGTCATTTTACCCACAACACATTAATACACAAGAACAACAATTATTACAATTGCCTAATATTGCATCCGGCCCTTTGAAACCACTGTCTAATGAAAGATAGTCTCAAGTCTGGCTATATTTTAGTCGGACGAGAGTTAAACCGAGTGTGAAAATATGTATGAAAAATTATTCATTTATTTGACGCGGACGAAGTCGTGGGCAATAGATAGTGAGAAATATATATATCCAACAGATTAATATACCCTTTCTACATCTGTTTGTTTTAGGATAGCTCCATAAAGTAATGTTAATTACTATTGATTTTGTGAACATAAGGTGCAAAAATATATATACTAAAATAATCATAGCTCAGCTCCGATATTACTTAGAACAATTTTTATTACTGATATATGTTTATCTAATGTAGTGCTATAAAATAGTAATGGTTTTATCCCTGGCCGCTGGAAAAAAAAAATGACGCCACAGGTCCATACAAAGTTACCCAATGCCCTTTGGTTTTTACTTTTTAAGTTTTTACTTAAAAAGTAAAAACCAAACTTTGTACTTAAGATGAGGCTACAGTTTTTTGAAACCGTTACGAAAAGGCCCACGCACAATCTTAACATGGCGCATGGGGCCAGTCCCAGTGGTTTTTTTGCGCTTAAGGTACAATTCCGTGCATCGCGATCGATCGCGGTCGTGCACGACCTACGACTGTCGTCGGACGCTCGCGACCATAGTCAACGTATGAAAATGTATGGCACCGCTTCCGAGGCCCGCGACTGACGCGCGCGGCCTACGACTGTCGTAAGCCGCGCGCGATCGTGTCTTGAAGTTATGACAGTCGCGCACGACCGACGACAGTCGTAGGCCACGCGCGACCGTGTCAAAGTTATATGGCACGATCGCGCGCGGCGTACGACAGTCGTAGGCCGTGCGCGTCAGTCGCGGGCCTCGGAAGCGGTGCCATACATTTTCATACGTTGACTATGGTCGCGAGCGTCCGACGACAGTCGTAGGTCGTGCACGACCGCGATCGATCGCGATGCACGGAATTGTACCTTTAGCCTTCATTGACCAGCGGTAAGATCACAGTTTAACTGCGGTATATCCACATTTCGAACATGTAATAACACATACACAGTACCTAAATAAAGGTAAGGAAAATAAGAATAAGCGCACACTCCGGACACGACAGTCTAGACCCGCTATCCCCAACCCGCGGCCCGCCGGGACTTTATTTGTGGCCGGCGTGATATTAAAAAAATTTGAAATTCACGCCCACCGGCAAAATAACGTATTCTACGTGATAGTCGTTAAATTTTTTTTCACTTTAAAATCGTTAATTTTGAAGAATGTTATTTTTTAACCCTAAAAAAATTTTGTTGCGGCCTTCGCGGGCCAAGACCAAAACATGTTTGTGGCCCGCATGAAAAAAAGGTTGGGGACCACTGGTCTAGACTCTAGAGACAATTTTGTTGCTTCCTTGAATTTCACTATTAAAACCCGTGCGCTTTAAAGAAACTTGTGTTAGATAGTTTTGTTTATATAACGCTTTGTTCCAATTATAATGCAAATCTTAATTCAATTTATATTGCAATTTGCAATTTTAAGATAGATCTCTAGATTGCATTGTCGTGTCTCCGGTGATCGCTTGCCTTAAAACCTTTTAAGCAAATTATAATAAGTTTATTGTTTCTAATATAATTTGTATTTTTAAGTGTGAGTACTAGAAAATTAGAATAAAATTTTGCCCACGCTCTGAGTTCTGATGACAATACATGACTAGCTTATAGAAACGTTATTACAAATCCAATATGGCGGCCTCCCCAATATGCCGAACAGGCTATTTGAAATGCAGTGATATGGGTATCAAATGAAAGGGCTTGCTGTCAGAAATACGAAAAAATGGCACGTGACTTAAATCCAACATGGTGGACATCCAAGATGGCGGATTAGCTAAAGCGTGTTTTTTAGTTTTTTTAAACCATTATATTATTATTCTTGAAACAACACGTTAGGTAACGTATCTTATCTTATCTTATCTAAGTAATACGATTAGTGTACCTCAAAACCATTCCAAAATTAATGCCATCTAGCTATGAATGAGCAGATTATATTCCGACCACAAACATACTCGTAGTGTGAGCTTAACACAGACATATAATATTCAATAGCTAAAGCCATCTTATCAGAAGACGTATATTCCTGGTTAGGTATTGGAAATGTATAATATTACAGGGTGCTTTGAAGCACCTTTGGTGAGGGTATATTCCGTTTCATGTTTGTTTACTTATGCAAGGAGTAACAAAATTAAGTAATAAATCTTTAGGGTGTGTAAATATCCCTTAAGTAGAGAGTTCACTGTGAAAGTAGCAGCGCTGAAAGAGAATATTTTTATGTGATTTGTATAGGCAAGAGCGTCATGAATTTTCCCATACAAAAGTAAAAAGAAAAGTTAGTCTTTCAGCGCTGATTTGAAATTGTGAAATTCACAGCGAACTAGATATAGGGTATCCATACACAGTACGTACACACTATGATATTATAATGTTAGTTAAAATTTAGTTAATTTAAATTATAATAAACTGAAGTCTCTGAAAAGTGTGAAAAGAATCAGTGTAACTTCTTTAGGCACTTATGGAGTCAAATTACATGGTATTGTCACTACAACATCGTCATGGCGGTCACTATTTTGGATTTTATGTAACTAATTAACCGGGTTTACTTCTACCACAATATTTTCTTGAACTGTAAATCGTGTTTTGTTTTTGTGTTAATTCGGTTCACAAAATTTAATAAAAATGTATTTTTAAGCTATTGCATAGTTTTCATCGTGGGCTTTGACGCGGCAACCGAATCAAGAAATTCCGTAACGAAAAAACCTAACACCCCAACTCCAACCGGCACAGCGGTGCGGTATTGCCAGACTTCGGCTCGGTGTTTGTGAGCGTGCGACTAGACGTATGTACGAATAATTGCATAAGTTGATAAAAATGCTATGCAATAGCTTTACCGCGGCAGTCGCCGAGTGCCACACGTATTTTTTTGGCTGCTGAAGAGAAGAATACTCACCAACAACATACATGGAGCCGTGGACCTGTGCTGTGAGGAAGGATGGGGCATCAGCTGACACTTCGCACGTGTAGCGGCCGTGTGCGGTGCGCGTCGCCGACTTGATCGTCAACTGCACTGCATCGCTGTTGTCGCGCTGAAAGAGAAGTTCAGATGTTATCAAAGGTCTTATCAAGATGACATAAAGGTCATTTTTCAAGACCCGTTGAAAGTCGAAATAACTCTGTTTATAATCGAACGAAAACTTGGAGCACCATTTATTTATTAATATAAATAAAAATAAATTTATTATAATAATTATAGTTAAAGCCATCCCCCGAGCAAACAACTGTAAACTTTTCGACTGTAACCTAAAGTTATTTCGATGTATTTCTTTCAAATGATTGTCTAAAAATATTTATAATGAGTAAAATAAACTATTCGCAATACAAAACGCTACATACATTCGTGAAATCCAGTAAAATCTTCGAACAAAGCACAAGTCATACCTTGACACGTAGGAAATAGAGCACAATTTTAAATAGCCGAAATAATACTAATAGCTCACAGATTGCTTATTGATTTTTCATTCAGAGTGTGGTCAATGTATCAAAGGTCATAACTAACCAAACTTCTTCATACAAAAGTAATTTCTAAGTCATCAAAATACGTAATATAATCGAAACAAAGAGCGCGGCCCAGGTGGGTTGAGTACGGTTGCTGAGAGGATAAATGGAACGCCTCAGAGCAGCTGTCAGCAAGGCAACGCCGCATGAACTGTCATGTTTTTCGGGTGCGCACCCCATATCGAATTATAAGACGTTATCACGTCAAAATTTAAAATGGGGAATATGTTGAACTTAATGAAATTGTCTATCTTTTGTCGTGTGTTTCAAATAAACGTAATTTGTAAATACTAGGGAGATGCTGAAACTATGCTTCAATTTTAATAAATTGGTATTACTTTGGAAGCTAATATCATGAGTATAATAAAAAAAATAGAAAATTTAAAACGGGGAAAGGAATGTTGATATACTGAAGATTATTGCTGTACTTTTATTATAACTTTGTAGCTTTCAAATTACTATGAGTTTATAAAGCTCTAAATACGGTAAGTTACGGAATCTCCGTAGGGGAAGGCCCTTAAATAGTGCTCCAAGTTTTTTAATTCCTTTATATAACGTTACAAGTATTCTGTATTTTGTGTTTTCTGTATAAATGTTGGAGTTATTACTGTGTCAGCCAGACCTCAAATATATTCCTCTTCACCCACCCACCCACATTATAGGTACCCACAAAACTTCTAAGAACTTAAAACTTAAAAATGTGTATAGCGGCATAAACAATTTACATTTTATATGAAATCTTACTTTATTAGAAGATAAAAAAATACGAAGGAGATGTATTTTGTCTCGACAAAGTTTTCTTTGTAACTTTTAGGTTTCTGCCTTGGTAAAGCTTGTAGCTGACTTTCTCTTATGTAGTATTATAAAAAAATTCTTCAAATCTACATAAACCTTTACCAACTGTATTAAGCACGTTCCTAAAATTGTGAAATAACGTATAATGTCTTTAAGATTGTTATAATAATATTGAGTTATCTGCTTTTGCAGCCATATTTAAACTTGACTAAAAATAGAATTAGGTGATTTTATTTCATATATATTTAAAAGTCCCTTTTGTCGTAAATGTTGTTTTTATTGTACCTATTTGTAATAATTTCACTACTTTCGATTTCATAATCCATACTAATATTATAAATGCGAAAGTGTGTCTGTCTATCTGTCTGTTACCTCTTCACGCCCCAACCGCTGAACCGATTCTGCTGTTTGGACTTTGGTAGGAGATACCTTTGTTTCCCGAGAAAGAACATAGGGTCCTTTTTATTCCGGAAATATTGTAGGTACGATTCTCGCGTGATAAACTTATTTTGCGCAAAAAACGAATCTATACTTCTATACTAATAATATAAAGAGGAAGAGTTTGTTTGTTTCTTTGTTTGAACGCGCTAATCTCAGGAACTACTGGTCCGATTTTAAAAATTCTTTCAGTGTCAGATAGCCCATTTATCACGCTAAGACTAATAGAAGCGAAGAAATAGAGGAAAATGTGGAATAAACGGGGGAAATTCTTTGAAAGGGCTTATCTCACGAACTACTGTATATGTGAAATATCTAATTTACGCGGGCGAAGCCGCGCGGAATGTCTAGTAATATAATATTATCTTCCCCTTGAATAAAGATTTTAAAAAATCTGTACTTAATATTATAAAGCGGAAGAGCTTGCATGTTTGAACGCGTTAATCTCAGGAACTACTAGTTCGATTTGAAAAATTATTTCAGTGTTAGATAGCCCATTTATCGAGGAAGGCTATATATAGGCTATATCATGCTAAGACTAATAGGAGCGAAGAAATAGAAGAAAATGTGGAAAAAACGGGGGAAATTATTTGAAATTGCTTATTATCTAAAGAACTACTGCAGCCATTTTTATGTTATTTGGCACACATAAAGAATAGACCACGTGAAGGGACATAGGTTATTTTTGCGGAAAAATATACGGTTTCCGTGAAATTCCTAAATTAGGCGGGCGAAGCCGCGCGGAACATCTAGTATAATAATAATATTATGATCTCTTTCTTTATTCGTATCGAAGGCATGAATCACTTCAGACGAGCTAATATCTTCAATAACCGTTACTAGAATTAGGCCAGATATAATAGAATCAACTAAGTAAACTTGAGTCAAACTTAGATCTGTACGAGTATTTGTTTTGATGGAATACTGTCGAGATTTTAAGCGTTTCTCGTGATTGGTATTTGCTTTTAGACTATGCTGTAGATGGTCCTACCTATCCTAGATCATTTAAATTGTATTTTATTAACTTCTAGATGGCCTGGTGAATTTCGTAAAACGTTCCTACTAACATGAATCTTCCCTGGACTTCTACGAATATTTCAAGACGTAAATTAGCCAAATCGTTTTTTTTTTTTAATGAAATAAGGTGGCAAACGAGCAAACGGGTCACCTGATGGAAAGCAACTTCCGTCGCCCATGGACACTCGCAGCATCAGAAGCGCTTCCTGCGAGTAGTTGCGACAGCATAATATTGTCTAAACATGTCTGCGAGGATTCGCGACAGATTTCACTGCGGGAGCATTTATCCGCGAGCTTCTCGCACGACATTTATTGCAGCAATAAATTGCAGGAATTAGTATGAAATGTAAACAATATTGCAAGAAACTCACGCAAGACTTCCACGAGTTTGCTTGCAGGTCTTTACACGGCCTTAGGAGAGTTGATTCATAGACAGATGGCGGACATACGTAATTTGGTCGCGTTATGTCAAACCCAGCACTCAGCAGACATAATATTAATACAACCAACTCTGAATTGACATAATCCAACCAAATGACATAGGTCCGTCGACTGCCTCAATTTATTCTATTGTATTTATGTTGACTTTTTTAGGGTTCCGTAGCCAAATCGCAAAAAACGGAACCCATGAAGATTCGTCATATCCGTCTGTCTGTCTGTCTGTTTGTCTGTCCGTCCGTATGTTGTGACATGTGGCTGTAGCCACTTTTCTCCAAAACTATAAGAGCTATACTATTGAAACTTGGCTAGTAGATGTAATCTGTGAACCGCATTAAGATTTTGATACAAAAATGGAAAAATTATTTAAAATTTTAGGGGTCCCCATAGGTACAACTGAAACAAAAAAAAATCATCTAAACTATGCATCTGGGGTATCTATGGATAGGTCTTCAAAAATTATATTGAGGTTTCTAATATCATTTTTTTCTAACCTGAAAAGTTTGCGAGAGAGACTCTTCCAAAGTGGTAAAATGTGTGTCCCTCCTTATCATGTCTCTAACTTCTAAGGCTGGTTTTAGTGTCACGCGGGCCGTCGGTACGGATCGCTCCGTAGATCGATTTGTATGAAGTTTTAAGGAGTAATGCGGACGGGTCCGTACGGACCCCTCCGCATTACTCTAAAACGCTCCTTAGAGCGTAATGCATATTGCATTTATACGGAGCGATCCGTACCGACGGTCCGCGTGACACTAAAACCAGCCTAAAGTAAAAAAAAATATATGATGTACATTACTATAAAAACTACCAACGGAAATTGGTTTAAACGAGATCTAGCAAGTCGGTAGTTTTTTTTATATGTCATAAATGGTAAACCTTAATTTAACTTTCATGAAATCAACTGAAATATAAAAATAAATCAAAAACTTTTTAATTACATAAAAATAAACCCTATTGCTGCTGCGGAACCCTTTATGGGCGAGTCCAACTCGCACTTGGCCGGTTTTTTTGTATAGAATATATGAATAAACTACTGAAAGGCTGCAATGCTTTATTAAATTATATTTATTGACTCCTACATATTGCTATTACAACCATTTTCTGCTACGAACAATACTGACAATTCACCTGTCATTAACTATGTTTCTTAAAATACAAAGAGGATACATATTCGACCGAACATGCCGCCCACCAAGGACATCTTGTAATGTCCTTAACGGGAGAGCTATAAGTGAAGTAACAATGATAAATTTCTAACAAGTAAACCAATATAATAACCAAATACAAAAGTAGTAAAAGTAAACTGAATATAAACAAGCAAAATTATCTAAAAATAACGTTTATCCCTTTGGAAGGCAGCACACTTTAGCAATCGGTATTTGCAAATATTATTGAATTTCTTTCTATTAATGTATTTCTAATGGCCCAGATCTTAATATTCTGCTTTAAATTCTCTTTTTCTAATATGACTCTCGAGTCTCTAGTCGTTTAAAATAATTTCTGGCCATTTTCAATAATCATCATCTCTGTAATCTTTCTTCTGTTCTGTTCTTGTCCTTATTTGCAATTTTCGTCATGTATCTCCCTTCCACATCTCGCTTGTTTATAGTTTTTATTAATATTCTGCTTACTGTCTCATTCTGTTATCATCCTTGATATTTGTTTCAAAATTTCAACTGCTATGTAACTCTTTCCATTTTATCTTTATTTAGTGAATAGCTTCAATATTTACAAATTGTTTTCAATCAACTACTTAATCCTTCAATTCCTTCAAACTTTTTTTTATAACTTGACACTATAGTCTGAGATGTCTTTCAGGTTAGCTCTTTTCAGGTACCTTTTCTCAAATTAAACCTCGACTTTTTTCTTCTCTTTGACTATTATATATGACGTCTTTGACTTGAATTTTATGAATTTTTCTACAATGACTTTTTAAGATATTTTATTTTATAATGTTTTGAATTCTATATAATTTACTATTACTATTAACTTCCCTGACCACCTTTCTTTGGTTTTGTTCTTAGGTTCCTTTACGCTTCTCACTTTTTTTTACTTTGTATCTCGAACAATATATTATTTTACTGTATTTTTATACCTTCTCTCGCAAGGACCTATTATTAATAATACTCGAAGGGCTTTTTTGACTTGAAGAAGAAGACCATGTTCCATTCTTCCATTCTCAGAGGTCCGGGACCATGTTTAATTACTGTACTCAGAGGTCCGGGACCATGTTTACTTCTCAGAGGTCCGGGACCATGTTAAACTCAAACTCAAAATTTTTTATTCAGAATAAATTTTTGCAAATATTTTCTGAAAGTCTACATGATGCCTACCACCGGTTCGGGAACTAACCCGGCGAGAAGAACCGGCGTAAGAAACTCGCAGGGGGCCCACTTTATTTACCAAAAAAAGTGAGAAAAAAATTAATCTTTTAAAATAAAGTTTACAATGCTGTAACTTAAAATTATACAATGTCAACATACATACATAATTGTAAGTCATAAAATAATGTAGAAGTAGCCTTGCAAGCAGCCATCCTACTCCCAAGATGTGCCGTCGTTTATGAAATCATTGACCTTATAATAGGCTTTGGCACACAAACGTTCTTTGACTACTTTTTTAAATTTATTAATGGAAAGATTTTGAACTTTTTCTGGGATTTTATTGTAAAGGCGTACACATTGACCTTTAAAAGATTTACTAACTTTACTAAGTCTGATCACCGGTATTTCTAGTTTGTACTTATTTCTAGTGTTTCTTCCGTGACTGTCACTTTTGGTTGTAAATTTACTAAGATTCTTTCTAACATATAAAACATTATCCAAAATGTATTGAGAAGCAACAGTTAGAATACCAATTTCTTTAAACTTTTCTCTCAGAGATTCAAAAGCTGACATTTTATAAATTGAACGTATAGCTCGCTTCTGCAGCACAAAAATCGTATTAATGTCGGCAGCGTTTCCCCATAAGAGGATGCCATACGACATTCTACTATGAAAATAACTGAAATAAACTAGTCTTGCTGTGTCTTTGTCAGCAATTTCCCGTATTTTTCTGACTGCGTATGCTGCAGAACTGAGCCTATCTGCAAGATTAGCAATATGAGGACCCCACTGTAGTTTACTATCTAGTGTAATGCCTAAGAATACAGTGGTGTCCACCAAATCCATCTTCTCATCATTTAATAGTATATTGGTTTTAACTTGCCTGACATTGGGCAAAGTAAATTTTAAACATTTAGTTTTCTTAGAATTTAGAAGTAAGTTATTAACGTTAAACCAATGTACTATTTTTGAGAGAGCACTATTTACCTCGTCGTAATTTGACTGTTGTCGCTTCACTTTAAAAATAAGTGAAGTGTCATCAGCAAAAAGTACTATCTCATTATCCTTAACAAGATAAGGCAAGTCGTTTATGTAGATGAGAAAAAGGAATGGACCTAAAATGGATCCCTGTGGGACGCCTAATTCTATTTTGGTCCCATTGGACCTTTTACTATTAATGTCAACCCTTTGAGTTCTATTTTTGAGGTAAGATGTCAAAAGGTTGAGTGCTGAGTCCCTAATGCCATAGTGGTGCAATTTCCTGATTAATGTAGCATGCTCAACACAGTCAAAAGCCTTGGAGAGGTCGCAAAAAACCCCTAGGGCATCCTGCGAATCCTCCCATGCTTCAAATATACTATAAAGAAGACCTATACCAGCATCCGTTGTGGATCGACCCTTAGTAAAACCATATTGATTTTTGTGCAATAAACTATTTAAGTTAAAATGTAATAGTAACTGATTTAAAATTATTTTTTCATATATTTTACTTAGAGTCGGTAGAATCGATATAGGCCTATAATTTGTAGGATCAGATTTAAGTCCCGCTTTAAATAAAGGTACAACCTTACTGTGCTTCATCAAGTCAGGAAAAACACCACTCTTTATGCAGTCATTGAAAATCATTGATAGATGAGGATAGTTAATTTCTTTACTCAGACGTCCGGGACCATATTAATTTCTCAAAGGCCCTGCAGGACCATTTTAAGTTCTCAGAGGCCCTGCATGAGCCCTCGGAGATTTACAAAGATAAAGGACCATGTTACCTTCTCGAAGGTCCTTTTGGATCATGTTCTTCTGTTTGAGTCTCAGAGGCTCGGTACCATATTTAATTCTTAGAGGTCCGGGACCATATTGATTTCTTCTTCTTGAGTTGACTGTATTACATTTTCTTCGCTCGAAGGACCATGAATAAACTACTGAAAGGCTGCAATGCTTTATTAAATTATATTTATTGACTCCTACATATTGCCATTACAACCATGAACGTAGAAAAAAAGGCGGACGGAGTTTTGCTATATACAAAACTGTGTCTTCACTTTTCTTCTGAGTCGGCCACGCACACATTCTAACGCCTGTCAAATGGTATGGACTAGCGCAAGAATGTGTGCGTGCGGACCGTGTACATACTGGCCGACTCTGAACGACACAGTTTTGTGTATGGTGGGACTCCGTCCGCCTTTTTTTATACGTCCATGATTACAACCATTTTCTGCTACTAACAATACTGACAATTCACCTGTCATTAACTATGTTTCTTAAAATACAAAGAGGATACATATTCGACCGAACAATATAGATTAAGTTATCTTATTGTAAACTAGCGACCCGCCCCGGCTTCGCATCGGGTATAATTTATTTAATTATTTATTTATTTAAATTGATACACCAACAACTTATTGCTACAAAATTACATCATTTCTTTACAGGTAGGTACCTACACTTATTCTAAAACAAAAGTTAATTACAGGTGTACACAGCATTCACCATTATAAAATATATAGCCACTGCCCACTGAAAAAATGATTAAAATCGATTTAGCAGTTTTGACTTATATTCATTATTACTACCAGTGGCCCGCATTGGTCGGTACCGCCGCAAAAAGGTACTTCCCGCAATTTTAAAATCTGTAATTTCGAAAATATTCATTTAAATCGTATGCTGTAAATGGCCATATAGATCTACATTAAATCAACAATAGACAGCTGTCAAAATACATGTAACAAGCTCCTCCGTAATTTAATGCTTTAAAAATAGAAATAATTTATATTGTGAACTGAATTTTGCCCAGAAAATTTTAAATTATAGCAAAGTGCATATAATATATTTAGGTTTAATTTCATTACGGGAACTGCACAATCACTGTAAATGTCTGAATCCGAAACTATACCAATCATTGACCATGATGCGAAAGGCGAAGCGAACCCGAAGAAAAGAGTTCGTCATAGAAAGAAAAACTTATACGAAAACATTTTAAAACAAATGGAGTTCTACTTTAGCGATGCAAATTTAAGTAAAGATAGGTTTTTAGGAGACCTAGTCAAAAATGATCCGTATGTGCCGATTGCTGAATTTTTAAAGTTTAACAAAATAAAATCTCTAACTCAAGATGTAAACGATATTGTCAAGGCAATGAAACATTCCACCTTCTTAGAGTTATCAGAAGATAAAACCAAGGTAAGTGGAACACACTGATGGCTTCTAAAATGTTATTATATGTTTTTGCCACTGTAGATTTGTACAGTAAATCATTATTAACCCATCAATCCCCAAGTGGCACCCAGCTGTCGCATAACAATTGAAAATCGATTGTGTTTGCGATTCCCATGATCAAGGTATTAATAATAATAATTAATGTTGCAGGTGAAGAGGAAACTCCCTATGATGCCGTATGATGCGGATTTAAGGACGGTTTATATGGAATCCATACCAGTCACAGCGAGCAGAGAGTGGCTGGAGAGAGTTTTCTCAGACTTTGGCCATGTTGCTTACATTTCATTGCCCAAGTTCAAAAATTCCCAGAGAATTAAGGTATTTTATTTTTTAACCTATAACTTGTCTCTTAAATAAACTAATCCTACGATCATGGATTCTTGGAAATCTATTGTTATTCTATTGTTGTCGCGATCACCGGTGATCTTATGTGGCTTGATAGGTTAAAATGCCCTGTTAACTTAGGACAATTCAAGACGTTAGTGGAAGAATAAGGTAAGTAACATGAAAAAACTTCCCGTTTTTTTGCTTAAATGGAGGGTTTAAGGCCGGAAAAATTATTTGAAATAGAAAAACTATGGATTATATGTGTAGCCAGATACATTGGCTAGGTTATGAAGTAGATAAGTTACAAGTTTTATTAATTGACCTGACAAGTGCTATACAGTGTTTTCTACCGAATAATCAGTGAAACTTGGAAAACTGTAAGTAGTAGGTCACACACAAAGTTTTTCGCAATAAAGGACTTTTTAAATCACTATAAGCAGTAAGATTTTAGAAACAAGAAAAGAATAAATCTTGGCAGTAACTACTGACCCTAAATAAGAAAAATTACATCAATTACCTGCTCATATAAACAAACCAATAAAGGTATCATACATTCCGTTGCCAAAATAACAAACACAACATTATAATAGAGAGTATTTTTAAATAAATTTAAAAAACAACTGAAATTAATTAACAAAAAACACAAAGTGCAATTATTAACAGACGACAAATGACAAGTGACAAGTGACAATTGACGTACAGTAGTCATAGACAACTTTTTATTTTTTTTTATATTGCACATCACACGGCACCGGCAAAAAAAAAACAAAGTCGATTAAAAGTAAATAATATTAAGTATGAATAACATAACATACAGACGTAAGCTACGAAAAGCGAAATCTGATTGCGATGTAAGCAAGATATCAGAAGATACAAATTTATCTTCCTCCACAATTATTGATTTATCGTCGAATAGTTTACCAATTACGGATAATAACAATGATCTCGACAATACAATACTAATAGAACTAAAAATGCAAGTACAGGAACTAAAAGACGAACTTGACATAGCAAATCAGGAAATATGCAATTTAAACTCTGAAATCACCTCATTGAATAAAACACTATTGGAGAAAAATAAAAAGATTGAATTATTGCTGAAGATTGCTGGAGAACAAAAAGAATATATACCAACGCCATCTAGAAGAAGAACAAAGACACCACAAAAATTAACACCTAAAATGACAAATGTTATATTATATCCTACCACACCTGAGTTGCCAGTAATAAATAACGAATGTAATACAGTAGAAAAAAAACAATAATGAAAAAGGAACAAACGAAGTAATAATAGAGGACACAACTAGCAAAAAATTAATACAAGGGGAACAAAGCAAGCAAATTGAAAACAGCGACTTTACTAACAAGAAAACTCGCAATATTATAATACTAGGAGACGAACAAGTTCGAGGACTGTCACAAAAAATGCGGACTACAAGATGTAACAATTGGAACGATACATATAACATTACATCAATAATAAAACCTGGAGCAAACTGCGAACAAATATTGAGCAACTGCGACTCTATATGCAGTAATATAAAAAAAGAAGATATATTGATATTAGGATTAGGTAATAATGACAAAAATCCATTTAAATTATTTGCTATGTTGTGTCATACAATGCTTAAATTTAAGGATAGTAAAATGTATTTAATTAACATTAAGTATAATAGGCATATCAATGTAAAGCTTATGAACTATCAACTAAAAAAACTGTGTGAAAATTACAAAAACTGTACATTTATTGATATATATAATTATAAATATTACAACATAGATCCATATAGAAAAGATAGTTACCTAAACACATTAACATTTAAACTAAACATTGAAATAAATAGTACAGATTACCAAAAAATATACATAAATAATAAGGATCTAATTATCAATCATTTAACGTCAAAAAAAGAGATTAACAAAACATTAAAAAACTATGCAATAAAAGGCACCATTCCATATTACTTTAATAAAATTGCAAATAATAATAATCTTTTTCGTTAATAGCACACGTAAATACACAATTCTGCACCAAAATATAGCGGGTATATTGAATAAGTCTAGCCTATTTGAACTAACTTTTGAAAGATTGGAAAAGGAAAAAAACTTAAACATAAGTATTAAATGTCTGACAGAAACATTTATTAAAAAGGGCTCAGAAGCAAATCTTAAACTAAAAAAATATAATGTAGCGTCACAATTTACTAGGGTCAATAAAAAAAGAGGGGGTGTTTGCATACTAGTAAAGAATGATATCAACTTTACCTCATTATGTAACTTACAAAAGGACATTACGCCAATAGAACATGATTTTGAATACTGTGCGATTAAAATAGTGTCACTACAACTACTAATTATATGTATCTATAGGACACCACAATCTGATATTAATATATTCTTTACAAAACTACAAGATTTACTGGTAAAATTAAAAATTAACCCAAACAAAAAGGTGATATTATGCGGAGATTGGAATATCAAAGTTATAGATAATAATAAAATATCCCAACAACTCTTATCTTTACTGGCCAATTTTAATTTAAACAACCATATTAATAATCCTACAAGAAAAAATCATGCATTGACCTAATCGTAAGTAATTTAAAAGATGTAACTTCTAAAATCCACTTGTTAGGTTTATCTGATCATGAAACTGGACAAACATTGACACTTAAATCTGCACAAATTAATGACAAAAAATTACAACACAGAAAACAATTTTACTTCGTTGAAAGACGAGATTATTAAAAAAACAACATAAAAAAATTTCACGAATGCCTTAACTCACTCTCATTTAGTGAAGTATATGCACAAAACGACACAAATACAGCATTTAATATATTTCACGAGGATCTGACTCTATTTTACAATTTATGTTTCCCAATAGTTATGGTCAAAATAACGCTAAAAAAGAAAAACAACCAGTGGATTACAAAGGGATTAAAAAAATCACAAAAAGAAAACTTTACATAAAATATCTAAATGAAAAAGCAAATGAAAAATTTAACAAAAAACACTATGTATAATATACTAAGGTTTTAAAAAAATGTATAGCAGCATCTAGGTCAAATGGTAACACAAAATTTATAAATCAAGCGAAAAATAAAACTAGGGCAGCATGGCAAATCATTAATTCATTTGTAAGAGAGCCTGATGTAAAAGATGACATTGAATCAATCAAAATAAATAATCGAATATATAATAATGCATATGACATAGCTGACAAATTTAATGATCATTTCATATCAATTAACAAAAATAACAATTTATTAAAAAGAAATCAAATAAAATATTATGAAAGAATTAATAACAATTTAAAAACTATATTTTTGACACCTGTTACACCAGAAGAAATTATAAAACAATAAAATCTCTTAATAACACAAACTCAACTGGTTTTGATGATATTAGAACAGACATATTAAAATCAATTGCAAATATCGTAAGTTTACCATTAGAGCATATAATAAGCCTATCGCTAACAGAAGGAATTTTCCCAAATATGCTTAAAAACGCGATTGTAAAACCGTTGTATAAAAAAGGCGACAAAAACGATATTAATAATTATCGACCAGTGAGCTTAGTATCTAACATTTCTAAAATATTTGAAAAAATCATGTATTCGAGATTAAACACATTTATAACAACGCAAAATATACTAAGTCCAAAACAATACGGATTTAGAAAAAATTCAAGTACAGGTTTGGCGTGTTTTTCACTTTTTAAAATTATTACAGAGAAACTAAATCAAGGCGACAAAGTGATTGGATTGTTTCTAGACATGACTAAGGCCTTCGATTTAATATGTCATAAAACTTTGCTAGCTAAGCTTGAAAGGTACGGAATAAGAGGTAAGGCTTTAGAATGGATAGCAAGTTATCTTAAAGATCGGAAACAAACTGTACACATTACAAAAACACTAAAAACTAAAAAAAGAATTATAAAAGCTAAATATAAAAAGAATAATCCGTATGGCGTTCCGCAAGGTAGTAACTTAGGACCTTTACTATTTTTGTTTTATATTAATGACTTCCCTGACTATGTAGATGACGAAACTGTAATGTACGCAGATGATATAACAATTATTATAGCACATAAAAATAAAATGACGTTAGAAGAAGATGTAAACATATGTTTAAAAAAGATTAATGATTGGATAGAAGCTAATAATTTACTAATAAATACAAATAAGACTATGCTAATTAACTTCAAAATGAAACAAACTAATGAAATAAATCTTAATATTACAATTCAAGGAAACAAAATTAATGTAGTTAACAATACAAACTTCTTAGGTATAAACATTGACAGCATATGTTCGTGGAAATATCATACAGAACATATAAGCAACAAACTAGATAGGTTTACATATGTGCTTAGAACACTATATCAAAATGTCAACAATAAATCAGCTTTAATAGCCTATCATGGATGCGTTGAATCTATACTAAGATACGGCATAATAATGTGGGGCAATTCGGTAACTGCCAACCAAATATTTATCAAACAAAAAGCTTGTATACGAGCAATGAGTGGTGCTTGGAGATTAGACAGCTGCAAGCCACTTTTTCAAAAGTATGGTATCCTACCGCTACCATGCCTTTATATGTTTGAAATGTTAAAATTTGTAAAGAAACATAACCATCTATTTGAGAACAATTTATCGAGCCAAAGACAAATAAGGAAGCATAAACTACTGGTCCCTACTCAGAAAAATAATATATTCTCTAATAGTGCATACTGTATGGCAATAGAATTATATAATAAGTTACCTGAGGAATTTAAATATAAAAGTTGTACACTATTTAATAAAATGACATTTAAATTACTCATTAAAAAATGCTATTACACAATCAATGAATACTTTAATGATAAAGAAATGAATTATACTACCTAATGAAATTATTGTAAAGTTATTAAATTGGTATTTTTGTAATGACTTATTAATAAATTAATTAAATAAATACATAAATGAAATTGATGTAATGATGACTATTATGATTACAATTATTATTAATAACTATTGACATTGACTTTGAATCCATATGATGTAAATGCTAATTAATTATTATTATTGACATATTTATTACTATTAGAATATAATAATAATAATCATACGGAAATAAAATAAGATGATATTGTAATTCGTGACATTATTATTATTCATTGACTAAAATTATTAAAAATTGTATATATGCTAGAAAAAATATTAAATTGACATAATATTCTATTAAGTTTTTATAATAATTGTTTATTAAAATAGGATAATTGGAAGTATAATAATAGAAAAAGTATAGGAATAAGATAAAAGGATAAATAATTATAGTAGTATTAGTTTAAGCAGATAAATCATAATTTAAAAGACTGTATAAAATTTGCACGTCACCCGAAGGCAAAATAAGAGAGGTTGATAATATAACTTTAACATCATATTGTACCTTATTTAAGCAAATAAATGATTTCTATTTCTATTTCTAATGTATTTAAGTTATTTAATTGGATAAGGATTAATGCTGTATTTATAAAAATTGCTTCGAAAATTAGACATAACTAGACGTACCGCGCGGCTTCGCCCGCGTAAATAAGATATTTCACAGACAAATAAATCCACAAAAAAATATACCCGATAGCCTCGATAAATGGGCTATCTAACACTGAAAGAATTTTTCAAATCGGACCGGTAGCTCCTGAGATTAGCGCGTTCAAATAAGCCCTTTCAAATAATTTCCACCCGTTTTTTCCACATTTTTCTCTATTTATTCGCTCCTATTAGACGTAGCGAGATAAAATATAGCCTATATCCTTCCTCGATAAATGGGCTATCTAACACTAAAAGAATTTTTCAAATCGGACCAGTAGTTCGTGAGATTAGCGTGTTCAAGTAAACAAACAAACAAACTCTTCCGCTTTATAATATTAAGTATACATTTGTCGTAAAAAGAAAATGACAAAAAAATGTTATTGTGGGATATCCATAAGAGATAGACATATACCATAGCGGAGTTTTCTGTAGACCTTTTCAATGTGTACAATACTTGGTACATTATTTTGATAAATCTCGTAGGGTACAGCCTGCGTTTGCAATGTAAGCGGAAAAAAATGTAATTATTTACGACATCACTTTAGAAACCCCAACAATAACAGTATTTCTCCACCATATTTTAATGAATGTTATTATACCTATAATCTTCCTCTTGAATCACTCTATCTATTAAAGAAAACTGCATCAAAATCCGTTGCGTAGTTTTAAAGATTAAAGGGAACAAAAGGACATGAGGGAAAAAAGCGACTTTGTTTTATAATATGTATAGATTTTATTCTTAATTATTTTTAAGAAAAAAATTATAACCGACTTCCAAGGTAAAAACAATAGTAATATGAACTAAAAGTATTAAATAACTCTTACTCTTTAATAGTGCCTTTTTCAGAATTCGTCTAAATCTCAACTATTTCTGTACGTACTACAGTCTTCATTATTTTGAAGTCGGTACCAGCTAATTTAATCGTGAGTTCAGTAAAGTCAAAATATCTGAAACTTTTGGGACTGGTACCGACTTCAAAGTAATGAAGACTGTAGTATGTACAGAAATAGTTGAGATTTAGATGAATTCTGAAAAAGGCACTATTAAAGACTAAGAGTTATTTAATACTTTTTAGTTCATATTACTATTGTTTTTACCTTGGAAGTCGGTTATAATTTTTTTCTTAAAAATAATAATTTCACTCTTTTTAGTTATCTACAAAATAAGGCTTTATGCGTAAATAACCAATACGAATGTTAACTATTCACATTATGTTACTGTAAGCGAAACTGTGGTAAATGCTTGCAAATATTTAAGCGATGCTGCAATTTCCAAACTTTTATCTTTAAAGGTTTAGGACTTCTGCTCAGTGCCTTTGGACCAAGAGACACCCTCGTATGAAATTTCTCTTATTCGTAACATAAATGTTTAACTTACTAGAAACAACATCTTAACCACTATGAGTGTTTTAATAAATTTCAAGGATTACCCTCGATTGCTCATAGATCTCATCATCAGCTCACCACCTTCGTAATTGTTATACAAAATTAAAATTATATACTATACAACAACACGAGAATTTTGAAAATCGGTCCACAAACAGCGAAATCATCATCAAAAACATCTGCTTCGATGCAAAATATCACGAAAAGTACCAATAATTGGGTCATAGTGTGATGACTCATGGTATAATTATGGTTGTGATGATGATAATCAATATAATTGATGTATTGGCTTATGCTTTCAGTTGTTTAAACAACGCCGAAATCCCAGAATCTCTACCTATAAGCATTCAAAAGTTCTGTTCGGTAAATTCGGATCCAAGGTATAACCTGATGCGAAGTCTTACTTTTTGGTAGCATTTACCTCGAATGCTTCAGAAAAAATCAAAATAACTATATGTTTCCATAGAAATTTCAAGGAGTCCCCTCGATTCCTCAAGGATCCCATCATCAGATCACCACTTTTGTGAACATGGTACCAAATTTGAGCTAAACCCTATACAACCCAAAAAGAATTTAGATTTGTACCACAAACGGCTGAGTAATCGTGGAACATACAAAAAAATACATACAGCCGAACATATTACATCCTCCTTTTTGGAAGTCGGTCAAAAATTATAATTTTTCACTTGCTAAAAAGTGGCCCGTGCGAGTTTCTTACGCCGGCTCTTCTTGCCGGGCTAGTTCCCGAATCGATACTTAGGCAACGCGTAGGACGTTCTGAAAACATACTTTTACTCATACAGAAATATTTTTTAAGTGCTTTTTTCCTGGTTATTTCTGAGATATCTAGTTTCTTCAAATTGCTATTCATATAGATATAGGATAACTAGATGACGCCCGCAACTCCGTTACGCCAAAAATCGTTTATCGCGCGGGAACCGTACATTTTTTCAGGATATAAAGGAGCCTATGTCCTTTCCCGGGACTCAAAGTATCTCCATGCCAAATTTCAACAAAATCGGTTTAGCGGTATGGGGGTGAAGAGGTAACAGACAGACAGATAGAGACACTTTCGCATTTATAATATTAGTATGGATGGATTGGTGATTTAAAAATGCATTGCGTCGTGTTTGCGTCATTACTCTATAATTTCTATGCTCAACCGTGCCAAGCTTATGATTGTTATTTTCAACAGCCGAGTAACAAATGAAGACATAAGTGGATAAAGTGGATAACTAATATTATGTATTTCATAACATTAAAGGGCAAATACCCTACTTACTTATTTTTCCTTTTTAATTTAAACAAACCTTGTAACTTATCTACTTCATCATCTGCCTAAAATATCTGGCTATCCATAAATCCCACGTTTCCTTTCATTTCAATATATCATTTTCCCGATATCAAAGCTTCCATTTATGAAAAAAAAAACAATTTTCAAATTGTTAGTCATTTAATTTTTATAATAATACGTATTCAACAACTATTATAATAATGATCAAAGTGGTTTTATTTTCGCAGTATGGTAGTTTATGGTAGTTTACTGCATAACTTATTTAGGACAAAGGGTATTGTTACGAATTCGTTTGAGGAAAAAACATATTGTTTCAGTATGAATATATTTCATGTATACCTACAGTTCAAGGCGTTTGGAAATCGACATTTAGATAAGGCACATGCAACCAGGAGGCCTACAACAAACAGTTGACTCAAAACGATCGAATCAGAATGCCGTGTCCTGCTCTAACAACGTCATTTCACGTTTATTAGAGTGGAACGCGTCATTCTGATCCGATTGTTTGAGTCTCAAAACGGTTTCATTGTAGGACTCCTGTTTCGTTAATCGTTATACAATCAAGCCCTGTCGTGCCATTACTAATTAACGTATCAATAACTTTGCATTAATTTTTTTCTAAGCCTGACTGAGAAGTTTGTTCGAATAATTATTAAAAACTATATCGTTCCATGCTATTGGATATACCGGGAGACTTATATGTAGATATAATATAAATTTAAAATTATATACTTAACATGAAATATAAATAGCATTGTAAAAAGTAAAAATCGGTTGTATCACGGGGAGTGCTCTGAGGAATTGTTCCGAATCATACCTCCGGCAACTTTTCGCCATCGTTCTACGCGAAAAATACACCATCCTCATCACCTTGACGAGGTGCGTTTTTCGCGTAACTTTCTGCCGCGCACTGTAAATGTCTAGAACGAACTGTCACCAGCAGTATTTCCGGACCAATACGACCTGTAAATCTTCACGAAGAGAGCGGCAAGAAGCTTAAAAGGCCGGCAACGCACCTTGTTGAGAGTGTTCATAGGCGACGGTAGTTGCTTTGCATCAGGTGGCCCGTTTGCTCGTTTGGCTCTTTAGCTCATAAAAAAATAATCGGCCAAGTGCGAGTCGGACTAGCGCACTAAGGGTTCCGTACCATTATAGAGCAAAATTAGCCCAAAAATTGTGTTTTTTGTATGGGAGTACCCCTTAATTTTTTAATATATGTAAATAATACTATTAAATATTAAAGTGCACATAAAACTAAGGACCTTGAGTAAAATTCAAGTACCTACCTGTTGCCATTATTGATATAGAGCCAAAAAGGCCAAAAAAATCACGTTTGTTGTATGGGAGCCCCCCTTAAATATTAATTTTATTTTGTTTTTAGTATTTGTTGTTATAGCGGCAACAGACATACACAATCTGTGAAAATTTCAACTTTCTAGCTATTACCGTTCTTGAGTTACAGCCTGGAGACAGACAGACAGACGGACAGACAGACGGACAGACAGACGGACAGACATCGAAGTCTCAGTAATAGGGTCCCGTTTTTACCCTTTGGATAGGGAACCCTAAAAGAAGTAGAATGTAGCAACAAATTTCATTTACTAAAGACCAAAAACTCTAAAAATTCATTTATCGTGCTCGTGCAGAAACCGTATTTTTTTCTGGAACAAAAACTATCATATTCCCGGGAGGCCAGGTATCTGCATACCAAGTATAAAAATCGGTTCAGAGATTTCAGCGTGAAGAGGTAACAGACAGACAGACAGACAGACACATTTTCGCATTTGATCTATCTAACAGATAAAACTCGCGGTGGATTAATGACTGACCTTCTATGTTCGTTGACCGAGCAAAAATCACAGAATTCACAAGTTAAGCTAATTCTAGTTTTCAAACTGCCTAAGGCCTTAATACAACAAATGATAACCCATGTTTATCTAATTACGCCTAAGTCCCTAAGGGGTTCTGCGTAGTAACGTGTTAATTTACCTGCCTTATAAAATATCTCCAAGTAATTATACGTAAGGGTCACGTCACAGCGAAACGAGATGTTACGGATGGGATGTGGCCGATACAAAGCGATGCAACATTGTAAAAAATCGGCAAAGCGCGAGTCGGACTCGCGCACGAAGGGTTCCGTACCGTCATAAAGCGAAAGCTGACTGTGTATTTTGTATGGCAGCCCCCCTTAAATATTAATTTTATTTTTGTAATTAATTATTAAAGTACAAATATAATTAAGGATTTTGTGAAAATTTCAAGTGCCTAGGTGTTGTCATTATTTAATACATTTTGAGATACATCTCAAGAACCGCTATAGCTAGACTTCTGAAATTTTCACTTGGTATTTTTAGGCACTTGATATTCTTACAAAATCTTTAGTTAGATTTATACTTTAATAATTAATAATAAAATTAACCCATCAAGCCCCATAAGAGCTCCGGTGATCGCGACAACAATAGAATAACAAAAGATTTTCAAGAATCCCTGATAAAAGGATTAAAATAATTTTAAGGGGGGCTCCCATACAAAAAACTCAATTTTTGGCCTATTTTTGCTCTGTAATGGTACGGAACCGTTCGTGCGCGAGTCCGACTCGCACTTGGCTGACCCTTTGGGTACGGAACCCTAAAAACTATCATGTCACAAACTATTTCTTGTATCTGTTATATTTTTGTCCCGACGGTATTATTTCAAAAATATTTCAATCCAGTTCCATTCCATAACACTACTGTATCAATATCAACAATACTATTTCGAGAATTTTGCCACGTGTAAATGGAAAAATATTTTAGAACATGGCAGTTTGTAGTAGCCCTAACAAAGAGCCCCAAAAATGAAACTAAAATATTACTATGTCTAGTCACAAGCACCTATTTCCTGATAATAGCCAGATGAATAAAAAAATCTTATCTACTGGCTATCAGATAAGTTGATTGCTAAATCCTAGGTAGATGGGGGACAGTAGAATATGGTCGCGTACGTGAAACCCAGTCGGATCATGCCAATTCAAATAACATTGAATTGACATGATCCGACGAAATGACGTTGGTCTGTCAATTGCCTAGGAATCAATTTCCTCTAATAGTAATTATGGCCCGGGAGCCAGGTAAATTTTTGGTAAATGATTTCCTCCCGGGTGAAACTTTGTACAATGCATAAGAGACTTATACTATGAATACTAGCGACCGTCAGCTGCGACTCCGTGGGTGGGGTGGGCACTGGGCAGTTGCAGCCTCCCACCCATGAAGAAAAAAATTTTTCAGTAATTTCCACTCATTTGAAAATTTATCAGAGTATAGAAGAAAAACATAGTCAGCTGACCATAACACGGTGGATTATACGTCAGCTGGCTCTTTGAACATGAAAAAAATATTATATTTTCAATGATTTCCTCTCAGCTAAAAATTTACCTGGTGATCGTTTATATGCTACTATGAATGAAAATTAATGTCAGCTTGCTGTATCTCAGTGGAAAGTTTGTCAGCTGGTACCTTGAAAGGTGTAAGGCAACAGCAATCTATACCTACTAAAACTTATCAGCTGACGACTTTTCCACTGACTTACAACTAGCTGATTTTTTTAAATGCTTACTAAAGTATTTTAACAATACTCTGATGAATTTTCAAATGAAAGGAAATCACTGAAAAGAAAATTTTTTCTTCATGTTTGGGAGGCTGCTATAACTGCCCACCCCACCCACGGAGTCGCAGCTGACGGTCGCTAGTATTCATAGTATATAAGCCCCTTATTCATTTTACGAAGTTTCGGTTGGGAGGGACTTGGTCATGAAAATCTGTCACTAGCCCCAGGTCTATTAAAAGTGAATTTAAAATTTTATTAGTTTTGCTAAAACAAAAAACCAGAACGGCTGAACTGATTTGGCTAAATTCAGTCTTGAAATAATTGTGGAAGTCTAGAGAAGGTTAATATTAGGAAAGTGGTACAAAGTTCACTGGGTCATCCAATTTGATAGAATAATATTTTTAACTTATTTTATTAAAATTAGTTTTTATGGAACAAATTTTTATATTTCGCCATATTTTAATCGTTGAAAATTTAAGTATCATTCGTTTTTCATTACATTTGATCTGAACTCATCTCATTTTGTGGATTTTGTTTACTATTTTTTGTTGTTTTCTTTCGGTTGAAGGTACATTATCAATCACCAATTTACTATAACTATAGGCCGCCTAGTGGTCGAAGTTAAACATTTAATAAAAAATTAAATTAATGGTTTATACGCTTACTTAAATCATATGGCAAATATTGTTAAACAAGTAAATCTATTCAACTTGATGGACGTTTGCGGGTTTTTAAAATAAAAGTTTTAATAACAATACTTCTAATAAGGCCTTTATTACAAATATTATAAATTTTGATAGTATCGATAACGTAAAGTTACACATAAATGACGCAATTAATATTCAAAATGTTTTGAAATATTAATATATTGACCATGAAGTGTAAACAAACATTATAATATTATTGAACACGGTTCTATACTTATATTATGTTATATTCGTAATGTAAAATTTATTAACACAAAAAACATATTTTATTTTCATTTCATATTAATTTTTCAATTAGTAAGCGTATCAATTTGTCATACGTTTTGAGCAAAACAACTATTAATAAAAATGAAATTTTCACTTTTATTTCGCTGAGGAATGTGAGATGAAGCAAAACGCTATAACCTCTTCGTTTTTTGGAAGTCGGTTAAAAAAATAAATGTAAATAACAAAGAGAAGCCCCTTAAGTACCCCGCAAACGATCAAATTGTTTGTTAAATTTTACGTGTTTGTCAAACAGTTTGATAGTGTACAGCTTTGTTTGAAGCGTTTGTCAAACAAACTACGTGTTTGACCTGTTTGAAGAAAATGTGGATTTGCGTAGCGTTTGACAAACGTGTTTGAACGTGTTTCGCTGTGTTTGTCAAACAAGATCTCATGATCTCAAACCGATTCTAGCTAATTGTTTGACAAACTTGTATGATGCACGTTTGTTCGTCTGCGCTGCTGCTGTTTGATGAAAACGTAAATTACATCAACCAAGTTTGTCAAACAAATTTGATTGTTAACAGGGTACTTTAGTACTGGCCCAAGAGACAGTGACAGCTAGACTTTTGTCATTTTATATAAGCTGAAAGTTTACCGGAACCCCTAGCCAAGACGTTTTCTTAATTGCTTCTTTATAGAATCGCTGGTGAAAATGTATAGCACTAGAAATAAGTTATAACGATCTGTAGCCCTAGCATGGCCACCAGTAGAAATGCATAGCTATAGACAAACTATGGAGATAAACTTAATCCTTCAGGCCCCGCGCGAGCACCGGAGACCGCGAGAACAAAAGAATACAATGGGAATTTCTAGAACCTCCGATTGAAGGATAGTGCCGTTCCGATTTTTTTTTTTTTCGTTCCGAAAAATTCAATTAAAATGCCACTTTATGACATATACTGTAGTCTGTCATAAAGTTGCATTTTAATTTATTTTTTGTCGATCGCGATTAGCCGCGGTAATGATCGGAACGGCACCTTAAGTTTATGTCCACAGTTTGTCTATACTTTCGCATTTCTACTGGTGGGCGGTGGCCATGCAAGGGCTACAGCTGTTCAATCTGTATGGACGGCGCATCGCGAGCGCCGCTGGTTAATAATAATATTGAAAACGTCACATTTCAGACAGTCTACAAATATTTATACGCTACGTGATTTATTAGCAAGGGGGTTACCCCCTTGTCGGAGACTTTTACAAGTCTACGACAGTTCGCCGATGCTAAAACCAACACCCAGAGGCCAAAGGACTGTGTACCCTAGTCTCTAAACCAATAATAAACATTATCCGACTGTAATTTATACTAAATAGATATTTTGCTATTTTTATCACTAGCCTGCCGTGGGTTCGCCACAGAAATTAGCCATATTAGATGTCGATAATATTTTCTCCCATTTGAGCTTATTACTAAAAATAGAAAAGCAATTGCCTCAATGTCAATAAAAAAAGTTGACTTTATGAATTTTTCCATAGATAGATGCAATATATATACAGTGTGTAACAAAAATAAGTGATAACACTTTAGGGTGTGTACGTGTTCCTTGTAGAGAGTTCACTGTGAAAGTAGCAGCGCTGAAAGACGATTTTTTTTTCACTTTTGTATGGGCAAGGGCCCGAGCGTCACGAGTTTCCCCATACAAAAGTGAAAAAAAAATTTGGTCTTTCAGCGCTGCTACTTCCACAGTGAACTCTCTACAGGGAACACGTACACACCCTGAAGTATTATTATCGCTTGTTTTTGTTACACCCTGTATATATTATATAAGTATTTTTTTTTCTTATAAACAATTACATTACATATCGTCACTGGAAAGGAAAAGTCGTTGAAGCGCCATTTTGCTCATATAGAGTTATACATATATTTGGAATCAGCAGATTTTTCTGCGTCGAATGATCGGGGTTTCAAGGCAATCAGGGTAATTTTGTGGCCAGTTAGCAAAATGAAAATTGGCATTATTTTATAAATCTTTTCGCTGAACGACGCACAGTGTTTTAGAAATCCCCAAAATCGGCATGACTAAGTTAATGCAATGAGTCGATGGCGTCTAATATTTCAAATGCAAGACTAGAACTCCCGTGTGCGCATTTTACATCGTTTTTGAGAAAATCAATTTTTAAATTGGTCATTTTTTAACTCCGTAAAAACGAAATTATTTTATTTAAATTATTTACGAGGGTTTGTAAACTTGCTACCCAGCTGATTAAATTAATCATTAAGAGACACAAATATTGTACTTTATTTCATTCCTACAATTCAAGTAGTTCCTGAGATTTAAATGTTTTTAAATATTTGGACTTTATTTTTTTTTCTCTTTTCCTATATGATTTCCGCACCTTCTGTCCATATTGAAAAATACTTTGGTTTAGTATTTACACTATAATATTTTTATTTTTTGTAAATCGCGTTTCATACCAGAGATTTACGAATTTCTATTTTGTATTCGCGCCTTAAAAATTTTAAGAGCAAAGTTTCATCAAATACAATTTTTTTATAATCAGTTAAATAAAAAAACATTAACAATTTAATTTTTTTAAATAATTAGACAAATAATAATCACTCAAATAATAATAATAATAAATTTATAGTGTCGTTAATATTATTAACGACTTCATCCTCCTCCATTTGGCACGAGAGGACAGCATTTTTGACGACCAAGGTGATGAAGAATAAAATGTTTCATTATTTGACTGATTTATTATTTGAGTGATTATTACATATTTACTACTTACTGTGCGACGCTAAAAACGGTCTTTTTTACACCTATGTTGCTTAAGTTATTTTTTCATTACTTATTTGGAGCATGAATAACACTTTAGCGATTATTCCATTAGCTTGTATTGTTTACTATGGCGCATCAGCAATTTTTGCTTTCTCTAAAAAGTTAAGCTATGGCGGTTAAGCGAAAAGGTCCTCTAGTCATTTCAATAAAGATATTGTTAAGTCAAAAGTGTCTACTGATAAGAGGAAAATGCTGCGTTTTAATCATTTTTACCTATATTTTTTTATAGTTTCTGTGATGTCAGATATTTTAATCGAATAAAGATTGTTTAATCAAAGTGACAGTAGCGAAAATAATTCTAAATTCAAGACTTAAGAAGAAAGAAATTTAAGACAAGACATTGATTACTATATCACCCAAGTAACAAAGTTCTCCTATATGCACAGTTTATAGGCTTGCAGCACTTGTAACTCTTTCTTAATGGTTCCAGGTTTTACTACTAAGCTTATAACAGGTTACACGGAGTTTGTTTGGGTTTGTAGTAGACCTGTTCTAGAACGATATTATAGACGCAGAAAAGGCTAAGATGGCCTATACGAGTGTTTCACCATGTCTGTGGTTTCACCGGTGTAAATATAGGTACTTGAGAAGACTTGCTCCAGTTAGTTGCACTTGTAATAGACTACAAGAAGTAATTATAAATCCGCTATAAGGTCATACGCCAGTAATAGTAATTTATAGAACGAAATGCACTTAGTACCATTTGACCTTGTTACTTGATCTTATAGTGGTGTATATAAGTCAACTTTATGTGCCAATCATAAGTGAATTACTTAGTTCTACAGTAGTTTGGTATTATTGCGGGCTCTCGAATGTTGTTATAGTCTTAATTACTATATAAAGGTTTCTTGAAAACTATTTATTAGTGTCCAAAGTATTCTTCGTGATGTCCATCTAAGCTTTTAAAAATTTATCGCACCCTCAAGGCCCTTTTGAATGCTGTTAGGACTAATATTATTTTTAAGCACAACTTAGTAAATACGCCGTGTTCAATGGGCGAACAAAAATTGAGATGTAAAATACAATATACTTCGACGGAAATACTTGCGCGTTTGCTGTTCAAAAAATTTATCGCACCTTCAAGGCCATTTTGAATGCTGTTAGGACTAATATTATTTTTAAGCACAACTTAGTAAATACTCCGTGTTCAATGGGCGAACAAAAATTGGGATGTAAAACACAATATACTTCAACGAAAATACTTGCGCGTTTGTCGTTCAAACTTGTATGCACGTATACGTGCGAAATACTTGTTAATACATTTCATTTAATATAGATTAACTTACCTTTCATTTATTTTTTATTTTTTTCATCAACCTCACAATACAATTCACAAATGTTTAAAGTAAGTAGCTAGTGCTAGAAGCGTGGAGTACGTAACAGGCCTGCCTGGTTCTATTAAATGCTCATAGTGAATTTCACGGGAGCAAATAGTTCTGCGTAGTCCAACAATAAGTGTATTATTGGTCTAAGTTGTGCTAGGCAAGTCTACTATGAGTGTATTATTAGCTAAATTAAGCGTATAAAATGGGCCCTTTTCCGTGGTTATAAACGTTTACTAGCCTGTTATAGTCCTGGCCCATGAACAACATGATTCTTAAGACTTTATTTCTGTGTTTACTACGTCTTATCATTTTCATACATTTGACGGCATCTCTCATCACAACAAAAAAAAGTATCTGAAAGTAAATTTCAGCTTAAAGAAAACAAGGAATAATCGAAACCTCATTTCAAATTAAATAATTCCTACAAAAAGTGAAGGAAATACTGATTCTTAGTTGATAGTAGCTGCAGTTGTTGTTATTATTATAATATAACCGAAATATTTTGATCTACACTGTAGTATTGTTTATTTAAATTAACACCTAATTGTATTAATGTAATCTGCAGTAGGTTGCTATAAATATAGGTACTATTTTTTTTTTTCATTAATTAGAAAAGGATAGGTACGTAACTTTAAATGAATATTCTGTCCATACTTTCATATTTCCATACTTACTATACTTACTTTACTTATTACTTACTAAGTTACTAATATTATAAATGCAAAAATGTGTCTGTCTGTCTGTTACCTCTTCACGCTTAAGCCGCTGAACCGATTTTGCTTAAATTTGGCATAGAGATGCCTTGAGTCCCGCGAAAGGAGTTGCGAGCGTCCTCTAGTCTACACAAATAACATAAAAAATAGAGGAAACCTTTGTATTTTTGTAACGAATAAACTCAAAAACTACAAAACCGAATTTAAAGTTACATATTTCATCATTAGATTGCTACATTATCCCTGAGTAACAAAGACTACTTTTTACCGCCAGAAAATAGCTTTTCCTAAGGGAAAATTTATTTTTTCCGGGTGACGCAGCGACAGAAGGTTAGTTTTTTTAATATTATATTATATTAGCTTCAAAAAATGATCACAAAATCATCCTTACAATAGGTTTTGGAATTTCCAAAATCGGTTAAAGGGTTGCAAAGATATGATTTTTTTTTCCAAAAATTAAAACTTTAAAACGCTCTCTCCTAAAGTCTCCTAAGGTTAGCGACTTTTCCATTCCAGTGTCGATATTCTCTTTTTACCGTTTATGGCCGGCTTACAATATTCCAGTGATCCAATGCAGCGCTGGATTGCAACTGGAATAATGTAAACGGGTGTGGCGGAACCCACATAATATAGCCTAACATTCCTGCATCGCGTTATCGAAGTTTGCTAAGTCTGTCGTTATATTATTAGGCCAGTCATTAAAGCCAAAACCCGAAAGAAATTAGTAACTTGATAAAATTTTAGGGGGTTGTTAAAGAAGGTAAAATAACTTACCGTGTGATTTTGCAGCGTTCTGAGGTGTACGGAAAGGGTTGAAAAGGGGTGAAAAAGGTTTTTCGATAATAACATTGCGTAAAAAATTAGTAACACGCTGCAAATTTGGAATTAGGTTGTTCTTACCGTTTTGTAACGTGTATTAAATTTCAGCGTTTTGCAATATACAGAACATTGTTTATTATTAAAAAACAATAAAATTTGTTAATAACAGGGGTAAAAAAATTTGTAACACGCTGCAAATTTGGAATTAGGTTTTTTTTACCGTTTTCTAACGTGTATTAAATTTGCAGCGTTTTGCAACATACGGAACATTGTTTATTATTAAAAAACAATAAAATTTGTTATTAACAAGGGTAAAAAAATTAGTAACTCGGTGTAAATTTAGAATTAAATTGTTCTTACCGTTTTGTAAAGTGTATTAATTTTGCAGTGTTTTGCGACATACGGAACATTGTTTATTACTATATGAACAAACATTTCATTTAGTATTGATGGTAAAAAAGTAAGTGAAGAGTTGCAATGCAAAGAAAATGTTATCAGCATGTATTTGAAACATTTTTCAACTTTGCAGCGTTGAACTAGCTTCTCAGACTTTACTGATGATGTATTAGCTTACTTTGTTAATAATAAACAATATTCTATGTGTTAAAAAGGATGCAGACTTTATAAATCTTTTAAAACAGTTTCAACAACATGTTGTCTAGGTTGCCACTCTTTACTAACTTTTTATCAGTATTACTAACTGAAATTTTTGTTCATATAGTAATTAACAATGTTCCGTTCGTTGCAAAAAGCTGCAAAATTAATACACGTTACGAAACGGTAAGAACAACTTAATTATAAATTTGCAGCGTGTTACTAATTATTTTTACCCTTGTTATTAACGAATTTCATTGTTTTTTTAATAATGAACAATGTTCATTTTGTTGCAAATTGCTGTAAATTTTATATACGTTAGAAAACGGTAAAAACAACTTAATTATAAATTTGCAGCGTGTTACTACATTTTTTACCCTTGTTAATAACAAATTTCATTGTTTTTTAATAATAAACAATGTTCCGTATGTTGCAAAACGCTGCAAATTTAATACACGTTAGAAAACGGTAAGAACAACCCAATTCCAAATTTGCAGCGTGTTACTAATTTTTTTACCCCTGTTATTAACAAATTTTATTGTTTTTTAATAATAAACAATGTTCCGTGTATTGCAAAACGCTGCAAATTTAATACACGTTACAAAACGGTAAGAACAACCTAATTCCAAATTTGCAGCGTGTTACTAATTTTTTACGCAATGTTATTAACAAAAAACCTTTTTCACCCCTTTTCAACCCTTTCCGTACACCCCAGAACGCTGCAAAATCACACGGTAAGTTATTTTACCTTCTTTAACAACCCCCTAAAATTTTATCAAGTTACTAATTTCTTTCGGGTTTTGGCTTTAATGACTGGCCTATATATACGACAGCTGAAATCGATCACGCGGGCTCCGTTCTGACCGACTGAGTATAACATCTCGCTCGGTCGAAAGATCTTCCTTTGCGGCCTCCATGCATATTTCCCACACGGGAACTAGAATATATTGGATTGCAATAAATAACATAATTCTAGTAGCAATCTAGCGCTGGATTGCTACTAGAATAATCCAGAGTAGAGTAGCAAACTATGAAATACCAATTCGATCACCAGCAAAGACTTCTACTTCAGTTTAAATAGAAGTTTTTGGTCACCAGCTTTTCTCTGAAATGAGAAAAACAAAACTAGGGAGGAGAATTTTAAACTCGTTTTTAAAGTAAGAAAGTAAATCTGTGCTTTAATATTTATGTAATGTTTACAGATGTAAGTACGAAACATAATCTTATATATAAAATTCTCGTGTCACAATGTTAGTCCACGAACTCCTCCGAAACGGCTTTACTGATTCTTACCAAATTTTATATACATATTCAGTAGGTCTGAGTATCGGCTACTGGGTACTTTATATATTGATAAGTGCATTTGTTGAATAAATAATAGTCAATTATAACAACCTGAGACTGACGGCGACCATTGTTTGTGAGACGAGATAGCGATCGACGTTGCCATGGCGACATACTTATTTAGTCACTTCAATAAAATAATATGGGCGAAATACTTTTAACTTTATGTTTTGGCAAAGCAACGTTTGCCGGGACAGCTAGTATTATTGTATAATTATAACTTATTCTTCTTTGCGAGTAAGTTTATTATATAAGATAGAGAATATTAAGGTCTGAAATTAATAATAATTGGTAACAGATATTTAGTCATTAAATAATTTAGGGATACTCTAAAAATAAAAGTTTGTGCTATTATGATAGAGCCAAATATTAAATACACGAGAGTCAAGCTGTCGGTCGGCTCCGAACCAAACCTGTCCTGATGCTAAAAACAGCTCGCGTTTAAATGATTGCTATTCTCTAATCTCTATAAGTGTGAAGCCAAACGAGCGTAATTTGTAAGTTGTGAGTCGCAGAATTTCGGTCGCGTAAATATCTTTTCATACAAATCATGACTCACAAAATCACGCTCGTGTGAATCCAACGGGACTTTTGTTTGAAACTGAATGCAGCAGAATTTCTGCCAGCCGAAATTCTGCGACTTACAACTCACAAAATATTACGCTCGTTTGGTTTCATCCTTAATTTTATAATTCATATCATCATAATGATTTATGATATAACTAGTTGACGCCCGCAACTCTGTCGTACCAAAATTCGTTTATTGCGCGATATCCCTACATTTTAACGGACTAAAAATATGTATGTCCCAGGTCTCAAAGTTTCTGCGTACCAAGTTTCATCAGAATCGGTTCAGCTTATTATTATATTATTAGTATGGATATGAATATCCTAGGACTATATTATAAGAATCCAGTCTCTGACTATGTTATATGTCTAAAATACCTGAAATTAAACAATGTTTCTTAAAAATTTATTGTTAAGCCGTCTTTAAACGTCAGTAGAAATAAAGCCACGCAGCTTAAATAAATTAACCTTCTCATAAAACATTTAAAATTCTACTTTACAAATTAAAATTACTTGCGTAAAGAGCAGTTTATTATAACTTAAATTTTTGCCCGCTTGGACTTTTTCCAGAAGTTTCCTTCATCATGGGCAAACTTCGTCCCCATTCGTTATGAGTTGAATGTACCGCAAATGTTACCATTAATAAAGTACCAAAATTGGCCGTTACGTCATTGTAAATTGGTTTACTTTTTATTACGAGTTTTTGTTTCTTTTATTGCTAAGGATCTTGAATCCTACATTTTAATATTCGTTACATTAATCTATACCAATATTATAAATACGAAATTGTGCATGTTTGATTGTCTGTCATCTTTTCACTTTTAAGGTGCTTAGGCGATTATGATAAGATAAGTAAGTTTTGGTATAAATATCGTTAGAGTCTCTGAAAAGGATATCATCATCAGCCTATTGCCGTCCACTGCTGAACATAGGCCTCGCCCAATGAGCGCCAACCATCCCGATCTTGGGCAGCCCTCATCCATCCACTGCCAGGCACTTTCTTTAAATCGTCGGTCCACCGTGCTGCGGGACGTCCTACACTACGTTTGCCTAAGCGTGGTCTCCATATATGTCTCCCTATCGACCAGTGAAAATGCGCCATAATTCTATGAGCGATGTCGGTGACTTTGGTTCTCTGGCGAAAGGGATATAATAGGAAGGCTTAAGCCACGTTGAAATTTCACTGTTCCTTCGCACGAGACGAGCTACTATGCAGATATAAACGACGAATATACAAAAACTTACAATTTCCTAATAGATAAAAGATACGTTGTAAAAGCTATTC
The DNA here is from genome assembly GCA_963422495.1 of Polyommatus iphigenia. Taxonomy (NCBI): domain Eukaryota; kingdom Metazoa; phylum Arthropoda; class Insecta; order Lepidoptera; family Lycaenidae; genus Polyommatus; species Polyommatus iphigenia. The sequence continues at coordinate 27,728,380 of OY730188.1, read as the reverse complement.
AATGGAACAGCTAACGTTTTATCAACATGAATTCAATTTAATCAAGCAGACTCTGAAATCAGGGAAAGGTGCAGTCACAGAAGAATAGAGAAAATATTTTCTATTACGCAATGCGCTGAACAACTCTTTAGAACTGCGGAACGCTTTTAAAAATATAATTTTCTTTGAAAAAAGTTCTTTGTATACGTGCCTCATTGTCTTAATTAAGCATCATTAAATCAGACATCCGACTTCCCTGCAGCCTGCAAATCGACATCCTGGAGCTAGTTGGCTGAGCGCCAGCGGAGAATTCTCTATGTCACCTTATTGCGCACATTGTGACACACAATGATGTTTTAATAAAGATGGCGTATGTTCATACAAATTGGTCCTCAGATTTTGTTCCTAAACGACATATACGTACTTACCTCTGCCATATTTATATAGGTTACCTAGGTTACAACAATGAATGCGACAGATAATACGTAACGAATGATATAGAAAAGGATAGCTATATGTTTTGAGATGGTTTTGACAGTTTTGAGTTGCGCTTGATAGGCGCATCGGCACGCATGCGCGACAAAGATCAAGAGAATTAATTGTATTGTTGAACAGAAAAGATATTGAATAAAACTAATTGTTTGTTAGATTATTTTTTATTAATCTATACATACATTAAGTATAATAAAATCGTAAAAAGTGGACATTGAATATTTTTTTAAATAATACCTGGACCGTGATCAACAATCGATTTCGAACCCAAAAATACTTATAGTTTTTTGAATTTTTGTCTGTTTGTCTGTATGTATGTCCGGGCTAGACTCGTAACGTACTGCTACTGCATGGCTTTTTTTAAATATAAAACTAAATAGGAAACTAAATAAACATTGGGTGAAGCGAAACATAAAAATTGGGCATATCTTTCAAAGTGACCAGTTTGTGAAACCACAATTTTTCGTCGGTGAACAAACATGAACGACACGTTTCACATTTTAAACGTTCGCAAAGTTTTTTGGACACCTACTTTTTGTAGGCATCCAGTTATGCTCACCCCTTTCTGCCCGTACTTTGTCGACCTATTTATGGCTTACTAGATGACGCTCGCAACTCCGTTGTGCCCAAACTCGTTTATCGCGCGGGAACCGTACATTTTTACGGGATAAAAAGTATCCTATGTCCTTTCCCGGGACTCAAAGTATTACCATACCAAATTTCAGCAAAATTGGTTCAGCGGTTGGGGCATTTTTTTTTTATGAAATAAGGGGCCAAACGAGCAAACGGGGATTGGGCCTCCGGTAAACTCACTCACTCGGCGAAACACAGCGCAAGCGCTGTTTCACGCCGGTTTTCTGTGAGAACGTGGTATTTCTCCGGTCAAGCCGGCCCATTCGTGCCGAAGCATGGCTCTCCCACGTATGAAGAGGTAACAGACAGACAGACAGATAGACACACTTTCGCATTTATAATATTAGTATGGATGAGCTCTTCACTCGGAAACCTGCAAATCATCAGTGCGAGCGAAGCGACCCCTAGTATATCCAACAACTTGAGCACTTTTGTGGTACACTTTACGAAAAAACTATTACGCCTAATGATTTGTGTTTTATCATAATATTATTATAGTAATTTTCATATTTTATATACACGGTGCAATTAAACCTTCCTGCCAAATTTTGATATGAATGATCCTTGTTAGAAATAAAAATACACGTATTTTTTCTTTTATAATCACTCAGTACTAAAATGTTGAATTACTCAACAGATGTTATGTCTTATAGATGTGTTACCATCGGTCATTCAAGGTTTGGTTACTAAATATAAAAAAAAAACTGCCTTATAGATTAACACCACACAGAAAAACGACGCGAGTCCTCACAAAGCTCAGCTTTTAGCTAGTAATATTTACATGGCTACTTATATATAAGAGCATACTTCTGTTAAAGTAACAGAAGCAAACACTCATATCCAAATAATATTCAAATTACGTTAAGGTGGTTTTAAGACTGGAGTTTGAAACTAGCAGTCCGCGGGGCGGGAGCGGCGCGGCGCGTGGCTATATATTATTATTGTATAGATTTATGTATATTATGGACAGGCCCCGAAAACCAAGCGGCACGTGGCGTACTACACGGCTTATCAATTTTTTTAATTTATAAAATTAGTATTTGGCTAAGGCTAGAAAGTTAAAAAAGCGCTCGCATGTTTGAAATTAAAAAATATTAAAACGAAAACATGTTTACATAATATTATACAATGATTAGTTTATGTCTACGTGTTGATGCCTACGTAATCGCTTCTGAATACTTCAATTGATTATTCTATGGCACGCGACTATCTGTCCTTATCTCGCTACAGTTGTCGTCCGTATTCTTTATCCTTTTTCAGTATAAAATAAAGCATTAAATATTTTTTCAAAAATTTTGGAAAATATTCACTTTTAATATAAATTACTAGATGTTTTCATGTAATTCCGTGTGGTACGGAACTTTTTCATCCTTTTTTACCTTTGTATTATAATTTTTGCATATTCTAAATACACGATTTGGCATTTTTAATCAAAAACGTCACACGTCGTCACTCCCTCGCTGCCAACATGCAACTAATTCGTAAAGACACTAATTAGGTTCATTTGCCTGCCCCAGATTCTACGCGCTAGTGCGATATCTACCTTTTTTTTATAATATTATATCATAGGTGACACACGTATAATAGACACGGCACGTCCAGGCTAAATCATAAAGGTATTAACTTTATGGGCTAAATACGTGGCAAAAATCAGAAATTCCAAATTACTCTGGTTAACAAGTGCCATTTTCGTCAAAACCTGATCTCATGCACCGAAAATTATGATTTTGGTCTCATTCAATTTGGAATACCATCTAAAATATTCTTTCAAAATTCCAAGACGGGCTGAAAAAAAAATGCAAAAGTTATAAACAATTAAGTAAACATAAAAATAAGGGTTTGGTTTTTTTTAATATTTCAAAAACTATTTGAGATAATCAAAATTTGAAAATAGATACTTAAAGAGCACAAAATTTCCTAAAAGAAATCCCAGATTCTGGAACCTTACCAATAATCCTTATAGCTTTAATTGAGCGGCGAAAGTAACGGTAAAACCGCGTGGTTCGGGTTTCGCGTGATTTGCCGCAATCTGCTACTTGAACTAAAAAAATATTTTAAGTGATTAAATATTAATATTAAGGAATAAAAAAATGTGGGTAATAAGTAGACATATCAATAAACAATAATCCGTTAATAAAAATAAATTATCACAATTTGTTTAATTATTATGCTTTTCTTAATTTGTTAATAGTCACCATTTTAATTTTAACATAAAAACGCTGATTATTTCTAAACAAATCTAGAATTTTTTATTATTCTTTTGAGCTAATCTTAAAAGGGCTTAGAAGAGATTCCCGTTGAAAAATTTTTATTTTTTTATTTTTCACTTTTTTATTAACATTCAAAAGCATTCCAAAATTATTCATGTAAATAAAGCAATTACGGTACTTTTATATCCAATTATTGTTATTATTTTGTTTTGTTGTTGTTAGAAGCCAGATAAAAATATATATTTTTATATTTATAACTAATAAAATTTAAATAATCATTTTTATTGATGAAAAAACCCTAATTGCTTTATTTACATGAAAATTTCATGAATGCCTTTGATTGTTCATAAAAAAGTGAAAAATCAAAATTATTGAATTTTTCCACCGGATATCTCTTCTACTCGTAAGCCCTTTTAAGATTAGCTCAAAAGAATAATAAAAATTTCTAGATTTCTTGTTTAGAAATAATCAGCGTTTTTATGTTAACATTAAAATGGTGACTATACTACTGACTTATACATAGGCTGCTATTTATGTATCCGGAACTGGCCACTTACAAGAACAATATTTAAAAAGTAATTACAACATTTGAAAATAGAACTCTTTGGTTGAAGAATACATTTTGTTTCATGTGACTGTCAATTATTTTTCCATTGTGGCGTCATTTTGAAAATTGCGTGTCTTCATTTGCCATGGATTTAACGCGTGAACATTTTCGTGCAATGATTTACTACGATTTTCGGCGTGGGCTAAATCAACAACAGTGCTTTATTCAACTCACCGCAACTTTTGGAGATGAAGCACCATCAAAAACCACTGTTTATCACTGGTACAGTGAGTTTAATCGTGGGCGGTCTATGCTCACGGATGAAAATAAAGAAGGTCGCCCAAAAACAGCTGTTGTCCCACAAAATATAGATGCAGTGCGGGAACTAATAATGCGTGATCGTCATGTTACACATCGCGAGATAGAGGCGTCCTTAGGCATAAGTATGACGAGCATACATAAGATATTAGACGAACATTTGGCTGTAAAAAATATATTTTCGCGTTGGATTCCGCACAACTTGACAATCGATCAAAAACGGGCTCGTGTCGATTGGTGCAAAAAAATGATAAAAAAATACAACCGTGGTACGTCAAAAGCCGTTTATAATATCTACACAGGTGATGAATCTTGGATCTATGCATATGACCCCGAAACTAAACAACAGTCAACGGTGTGGGTGTTCCAAGATGAGCCGAAACCAACAAAAGTTACTCGTGCAAAAAGTACTTTGAAGCAAATGGTCGCCTGTTTTTTTGGAATTAATGGACATGTGGCTACAGTGCCATTAGAGAATCGTAAAACGGTTAATTCTGAATGGTATACGACCATTTGTTTACCAGAGGTCTTTGAAGAAATAAGAAAGGACAACCGACAACGCAGAATCATATTACATCACGACAATGCTAGCTGTCACATCTCAGCTGAAACAACTCAGTTTTTGGAGGGTCAAAAGATCGAATTGACTGGTCATCCGCCGTACAGCCCTGATTTGGCACCTAACGATTTCTTTTTATTTCCATACGCGAAGAACAAATTACGTGGTCAACGTTTTTCGAGCCGCGAAGAGGCTGTTGATGCGTTCAAAATGCACGTTTTGGAGATACCTCAATCAGAATGGAAAAAGTGCTATGAAAATTGGTTCCAGCGTATGCAAAAGTGTGTCGATCATCGCGGCGAATATTTTGAAAAGCAATAAAACCATATTAAATTATATATGTTTGTTTCTTTTTTTAATTCCGGATACATAAATAGCAGCCCTCGTTATTATAATGTATTGTGTGATGCTAAAAATAAATCCATTCTTATTCTTATTTTTATTCTTATTAACAAATGAACAAAAGCATAACATTTAAACAAATTGTGATAATTTATTTTGGTGACGGATTATTGTTTATTGATATGTCTACTAAGTACCCAAATTTTTAATTCCTTTAATTAATATTTAATCAGTTAAAATATATTTTTTAGTTCGCGTGGCAGATTGCGGCAATTCACGCGAAACCCGAACTACGCGTTTTTACCGTTACTTTCGCCGCTCATTCAAAGCTATAAGGATTATTGGTAAGGTTCCAGGATCTAAGATTTTTTCTAGGAAATTTTTCTGTTCTTTAAGGATCTATTTTCAAATTTTGACTATCTCAAATAGTTTTCGAAATATAAAAAAAAACCAAACCCTTCTTTTTATGTTTACTTAATTTACTTAATAACTATTGCATTTTTTTTCAGCCCCTTTTGGAATTTTGATAGAATGTTCTAGATGGTATTCCGATTCGAATGAGACCAAAATCATAATTTTCGGTGCATGAGATCAGGTTTTGACGAAAATGGCACTTGTTAATCAGACTAAATTCAAAAATCCTAGATTCATAAATTCGAAAACTATAAAGTATATTTTTTTTATTGGTTAATGTCAATTCTACAATGTTGCTTGTATCAATTATAGTTCGGGAACTTGCCGGCGAGAAGAGCTTGCTGCATTAAATTCACTTTAGGGTGAAGCCAAACTAGCGTAATTTGTGAGTTGTGAGTCGCAGAATTTCGGCTGGCAGAAATTCTGCTGCATTCAATTTTATACAAAAGTTCTGTTTGATTCACAAGAGCGTAATTTTGTGAGTCATGATTTGTATGAAAAGATATTTACGCGACCGAAATTCTGCGACTCACAAATTACGCTCGTTTGGCTTAACAACCCTTAAGGGTCGTTTGAGAATTACTGAGGTATGATACTAATGTAGCTGAACATTTTTTTGTCTGATTTTTTTTCGTTGTGTCAAAAAATGTTTGCGTCAAATATTATGTGCCATGATAGCCTCCTAGCCCATACAAATCATGAGTTCTTTTCAAAACGCAAAGAGACACAAGATATTTAACGCAACTTCGCTCGCGCAGAAATTCGTTTTCGAAGTTCCTTTGTGTTATAAGTACATTATAATTAAATTATAATGATAAACCTGGGTCAGTATCATTATCTCATTCCTGGAACGATTTGAAAATAATGACGCCGCGCCGGTATTGTGAATATCTAATATTCAACATCCTATTTTCGACTTCGAGCGAAATTCAAGGAAATCCAGCAGCGTTAGTTTGATTTCTTTTTTTAGGGTTCCGTGCCCAAAGGGTAAAACGGGACTCTATTACTGAGACTTCGATGTCTGTCCGTCTGTCTGTCTGTCTCCAGGCTGTAACTCAAGAACGGTAATAGCTAGACAGTTGAAACAACAAATACTAAAAACAAAATAAAGTTATTATTTAAAGGGGCTCCCATACAACAAACGTGATTTTTTTGGCTTTTTTTGCTCCATATCAATAATTGCAATAGGTAGGTACTTAAATAATTAAAGATAAATCCAGATATTTGTAACATAATAACAAAGATTGCTTCATTTTGAATGAATTAAATTAAAAAAATTATCGGTCAAGTGCGCCTCGGACTCCGGTTCCGTAACAATATAGAGCAAAAATAGACCAAAAATGGTGTTTCTTGTATAGGAGCGCCCCTTAAATATTAAGTTTATCTTGTTTTCAGAGTTCCGTACCCAAAGGGTAAAAACGGGACCCTATTACTGAGACATAATAATTATTATTATTATCAACTATAGTAGACCTCCGGAACTCCGTTGCGCAAATATTCGTTTATCGCGGGAACCATTCATTTTTTCGGAATAAAAAGTATCCTATGTCCTTTTCCGGGACTCCAAGTATCTCCATACCAAATATCAGCAAAATCGATTCAGTAGTTTTGTCGCGCTTTGTTTTGTTACACCCTGTATAATATAACGCATCCTAGTCTACTTGCCTGCCTGGTGACTGGTCAGTAAGACAGACAGACAAATATGGCTGAAAGCCCGTTTTCCCTTTTTATGTACGGATCTATAAAAAGGACCGATACAAAATGTACTGGAGCAAAAAAATATCAGTGTAATCCATGCTAATTTAAAAAATGTTAAAGTCTGTCTGTCTGTGTGTCTGTTACCTCTTCACGCTCAAATCGCTGAACCGATTTTGCTGAAATTTGGCATGGAGATACTTTGATTCCCGGGAAAGGACAAAGGATCTTTTCACCCAGAAAAATGTACGGCTCCCGCGCGACAAACGAATTTTGGCGCAACGGAGTTGCGGGCGTCGTCTATACTATTCTACATGCAGTACATACTTCGACTTGGCACTCCCACAAAGAACATTTCGTGGTCTATCATTACAATCCAAAAAATACTATGTGAATTCAGTTGTTACAAAAGTTGCCTTGTGTGCTGTAGCTCGAGTAACTCATAATATATAGAATAATTTTATGAATATTTACTTTATTGCGATATAATAAATAAATAGTTTATACCTTTCGTCACTTGGTAACGGTACAAAAAAGTGATATTTTTTAGTTGTATGTATGACAAAAAATGTGATATTTTAATGTCATAAATATCCAAATCACTAATATCCAAATCGCTAAGCATTATTCATATTAAATAAAGTCACGTATGTTTTAGAATGAAAAAAAATGAACTGTGAAACGAGCAGTATCTCAATAATTGTATTTCAATGCAAATACAATATTATTTCTTTTATTCATTTTTATATTTTACTAGCTTTTGGCCGCGGCTTCACTCGCGTCAAGAAGTGTTATTATATACAATTTTTCATCCCCTATTTTATCCCCTTAGGAGTGGAATTTATCAAAATCATTTCTTATGAGATGCCTACGTTATAGAAGCATGCATGCAAAGTCTCAGCCCGATCGGTTTAAAATTGTCAAAATTTCATACAAACTTTCATCCCCTATTTTAACCCCTTGGGGTAGAATTGATCAAAATCCTTTCTTAACGGATGCCTACGTCATAACATCTATCTGCATGCCAAATTTCAGCCCGATCCGTCCAGTGGTTTGGGCTGTGCGTTGATGGATCACTAAGTCAGTCCTAAACCTTTGAGTTTTAAGGCATTTACGGGAAATGTGGAAATATCTTAACGTAAAAACATTTACAGAAAACTGTTTTATACATTTGGTTTGTGCGGAAACCAAAAGACCTTCAACCTATTGACTTTTTCTTTGTAAGAGAGAAATTGAATGTTTCTATTTACTTGCGGTCCAAATCGTATTGTCGGAGCAGACCATTATTAATTCAGGATCGAAAGGACTAAGGCAGTGTTTTTTAACCTGTGGGTCACGACCCCCTGGGGAATGCGATGCTTCTGCACTTCTGTACTGTTGCCAAAGGTCGACAAAACTAATTCAGTAAAAAAATGTTAAGATTAAATGATTAATAATTTTAAAAGGAACAAACGTCTAGCTGTAGCGGTTCTTGAGATACAGCCTGGAGACAGACAGACAGATGGATAGACAGACGGACCGACATCAAAGTCTTAGTAATGGGGTCCCGTTTTTACCCTTTGGCTACGGAACCCTTAAAACAATTAATGGTCGCGAAATATTTTTTCATACCAACGTGGTCGCGTCATAAAAAAAAGGTTGAAAAACGCTGGACTACAGCAATGCCATTTATACTTTGTTTATTCTACTGAGAAACTCTCGCAGGCAGATGTTAGCTATATTTTTCAATGTACATACCTCTTTATAATGTATCTCGCAAAAAAAATTATTCCCAGTAATATCAGAGTACTCGGCGAAACATGGCGGTAGCGGTCATTAAGGCAAATATTCCATTTATTTAGAATGGAATTAGGTTTGATGATATAATAATAATATTATAATCATCACAATGAACAATGTGACCTGTAAGAGCGAAGAATCAGTAGAAATGCAGAAAAACGGGGAAAATTCTTTCTTATTATACAGGGTGCAATTAAACCCACCGGCCAAATTCCGATCCTTGCTTAAAATAAAAATACTGGGATAAAATAATATTATGTTATTGTAAAAAAATTAACTCCCAATTTTTTGGTTGAATGGACTCTCCTAATAATACTTAAGCCCTAAAAATTTCGCCGGTAGGTTTAATTGCACCCTGTATTATGTTAATGTGAACGACGTAGGTAATAATATTATGCTATTTTAAAAATGTATTATGGTCCGTGTAGAAATTATTTTGCATGCAAGCAGATAGACTAACATTAATTTTATAGGAATAGTACATTACGCACCTAGGGCAGGAAAATAAGAAATGTCTCAGATCACATGTAATTGTTGGCCGAGGCGAAGTCGAGGTCAACAAACATGTGATCTGAGGCTTTCTTATATATACTGCCCATGGTGCGTATACTATTTTTCTCATCGACGGAGGCGGAAAACGGCAACATCGATAAGCGCAGCGGGAAGAAAGTTGACGCTTTTCGCCCGGTGGTGAGAAAAGTTTTTTTCTAACAAAACGAAAAATTATCTCCCTTTTTACTGTCAGCCGACAAGTCTAAGGAATACAGCATAAAACTAAAGAGAGCTGAGAGGTATTAATATTGGAAAAGCAAAACACTTAGTTTTGTTAATAAAGTTTGTAATTCAAAATGTAAAGATTAAAAATATGCCACGCTTTTCCTCGTCAGCCTAAGTGTCTAAGAAATAAAGCTACAATAAAAGTCCTCTTAATGTTCAAGTCTAGTTCTCCGAGGAAATTCATTATTACCTTATCGAATGTATGTCAGTATCCAAACAATTTCAAAGGTCTTTTTATACGTCCATCTTATATCACGTAAAGTCGATGGATGTGTGATGATTGATGAGAACACGATATACTTTTTATCAGAAAATATCGCCAAAAAAAATTTACTTCAAGCCGCAGTCAGATACTCGTACATGGTTAAGTATCATCTTCGAATAAAAATGCTACAGATTCAATGATATACTTCTTATATATAAAATTCTCCTGTCGCAATGTTAGTCCACGAACTCCTCCGAAACGGCTTTACTGATTTGTACCAAATTTTATATGCATATTTAGTAGGTCTGAGAATCGGCTTCTGGGTACTTTATATATTGATAAGTGCATTTGTTGAATAAATAATAGTAAATTACTACAACCTGAGACTGACGGCGACCATTGTTTGTGCGACGAGATAGCGATCGACGTTGTCATGGCGACATACTTATTTAGTCACTTCAATAAAATAATATAGGCGAAATACTTTATATTATGGCAAAGAAACGTTTGCCGGGACAGCTAGTATTATATAAAAAACTCAAAGCAGATATGTTACTGCCGCGCGTGTTCTGAAGATTCAAATACGACCCAATTGGGTCGTCTTTTATTTAGTCTGTCTCATTTATGTAAATGGCATTTCGTATCTTTTGTTTCACTTAGCAATATAGAGCGGGACAGTTGAAATGTATGAACATCAATGATATTCTACTTATACAGATCTGTTACGTTCATACTATTTTCCGGCTTCTCTTCCGAACAATTTTCAAATTCAAAATTGGACTTTGACAGTTATGTGAAACAAAAGATACGAAATGCCATTTACATAAAAGAGACAGACTAAATAAAAGACGACCCAATTGGGTCGTATATATGAGTCTTCACAACGCGCGCGGTAGTAACATAATATCTGCTTTGACTTTTGAGTTTTTTATATATCTAAGGTAATAATATCATCGATGAACATACTTAATTTATTATTTAATGAATTTATCATTTAAATTCATTAAATAATAAATAAAATTTCAATTAAATTTCAATGTAATGAAGAGTATAACAGATAACGTATGGGGCTTATGTCAACATTCTTATTAAAATTTAATTGCAGTTAACTAATTAATTTTCGTCTCGTGCGGTAGTTAGTGTTTTGATCAGTAATTATCAAACTGCGCAATATTTTCGCGTATTATGAAATTTGTTTTATTACACGAGGAAAAAATACGTGGGGCACTCGAGGACTGCCGCGGTAAAGCTATTGCATAGCATTTTTTATTAACTTACGCAATTGTAATTCGCATACGTCTAGTCGCACGCGCACAAACACCGTGCCGAAGTCTGCCGAACTGAAAAGCTATGTCCACATTAGGCGCTTTCGTCCTCAATTTTCGTCATCTTCTTTCATTCAACTTTCGTTTTGACGCCATCAATTATTGAACGCAACGCCAACATTGTCATTTTTGAAGTTTTGGATACGGTCAGAGGGCATGCCTCGCAGGCCTGCCTCACGTTCGCTGTTGACTGTGCTATAACGCATGCCCTTGACGAACAGAAAAAGGCACAGTGTGGACAAAGCCAAAAGACGTCAGACAATGCACGCCTTTCAAAGCGGCACTGCTGTGCCGGTCGGAGTGGGGGGTGCTAGGTTTATTTTCGTTACGGAATTTCTTGATATCATCACATAATATAATAAAAGATATGCATTTAGCTTAATAAAGATTTTATTATTTGCAAGATACAATAAAAGACGTGAGTGGAAGAAGCAGATAAGTAACAGTTGAAAAATTGCCGTTTTTTGCATAAATGGAGGCGTTAGGGCCGGAAAATTTATTTTAAGTAAAAATAAACTGTGCATTTTATATGTAGCCAGATATATTAGCCAGGTGATAAAATATGATAAGTTACAAGGTTTGTTTATTTAAACAAACCTTAATAAATTTATAAATAATAATAAAATTAATAAATAATAAAATATAAGGACAATTACTAATTTTTTCCATAATTTTATGGAAAAAATTAGTAATTGTCCTTATACTGTAAAATGTTAGTTGTCTGGTTCTTCCACTTACCTCTTTCATTATATGTACATGACCCAGATGTTCCTTTTCCCTCATCGGAAGCCTCTGGCGTTGAATATTAACTGAGCCGCCCATCGTTAAATATAATTATTACATTCATGCTCTTACTTTTGGCGATGAAAAAATACAAGGAAATTGTTATGTGGAGCAACAGCATAACATTTAAATAATTGCATTTAAAAATTTATATTACTCCACGTGAAAATTGCTTTATATTTATTTGCTAGATGACGCCCGCAACTCCGTTGCGCCAAAATCGCGTCGGAAGAAGAAGTATCCCAGTATGTCCTTGCCCGGGACTCAAAGTTTCTCCATACTAAATTTCAGCAATTCAGCATTCAGTTCAGCGGTTTGGGCGGGACAGATACACTTTCACATTTATAATAATATTATACTCTGACCACTTACAGCGTGACTCTCGTAGCATACTCGTAGCATACATTTAGTATGCTACGAAGGACGCGCTTTATCTGGTCGCACTATAGTATGGTTGGATTAAAATTAAATTGCCTTTAAATATAATATTATGTAGTATCTAGGAAATTTTTACGAAAAATTTATGGAGTAAATATATATCTGGACTGAGTACGTTTATTTCCTGGAATGCATCTCCCAACATCGCACAGTCAAATAACTTCGGTGTCCTTCGCTACACAGAATACCTACGTTAATAAACAAAAGGGGTTTTGTTTTTTAACAAAAATCAAAATATTTATTTCTAAATAGGCTAACAAACTTAATACGAATGAAGAATGTCTACAATCTACATGATGCCTACCACCGGTTCGGGAACCGGCGTAAGAAACTCGCTCGGGCAGGCCTGTCCCACTCGCGCCTGTAGGCATCGAACTGTAAGTACCCCTCTAGGGGGGCACTTCAGTAGGGACTCACAGGCGAGCGGTGACGCGCGCGCACGAGTTTTTAGTTGATCGTTGCATGCCTACCTGCGTAGTGCGTACTTATTCATTCGCTGTCACAGAATTGATAAATTAATCAGATCACAATGGACAATAAAAAAAGGGCAAAGAAATATTTTGCAGTGTTTAATTGTCTTAACACGGAATGTGAATCAAATTTAACTTTCTTTAAGCTCCGTAAGAACTTTTTTAAATTGTTATTATTATTATTTATTGTAGATTTAAATTTTAGATTAGATTAGAGTAAAATTACGATTACTTATGATTTAAATTTTAAATAGTTTTAAATACTAGTTGAAGTAGAATATTATATTAGTTGGGTTACCTTAGTAGGTACCTACCCTTATTAGTAGACGTATAATTAATAAAGGTATTTCATTGTCAAAAAACACATTAATAAGGTTATTAGTTATTACCACAGATGTCTATCTAATTAGATCCCGCATGTGTATGTACTTCGCGTGCCATCGCGTTATATTCTTTCGAAATCTGTTCTTAAGTCTGCGCTCCACCGTCATCGGAATCGGACGTCAATCGGAATTCTAAAAATACCTAATTGTGCCGTATTGGGCTGTGGAAATTCGAATAGAAACGTTGGTATAAATAGTGGACACGTTTCTTATCATCGGTTATTAATTTTATTATTTAATCATGTGTCCTTTATTTTAAAATCAATTATTTAATGTAAATCGTGTGTGGCTGTAGTTTTTACCATGAAATCTACGTAACTGCGTGTGTACCGCATGATTCATAATAGATTGCCGCTTTAGTTATAAAATTATAGAGCCCGTTCTGTTTGTCCGCTATTGAGCGCGCAATGGAAGTAAAACAATCGATACTTTCACTCATCGCTTAGTTTCGAGGTACAGTCAATATTCTCATTTTTCTGTCAAATGAAGCAAATAGTGTTGTACATATTCTCGATTCTAATTAATCGATTTTCGAAATAGACATGAAACAGAGGAATGATAATGTTCGCTTTGGGATATTTTGTGACTGGGTAATTATATTTCTATACATTTTCTATACATATAATAAAACTGTAGAAATAAAAATTATGTACATTAAAGGTATTAAAAAAATAATAAGCGGGGGGTGTCACTACATCGCTATAGAAGCCAAAACTGTAGTTAGTTTTTTGTCTATTGTCTGTCTGTCTGTCTGTCTGTCTGTCTATATGTTTGTTCCACTATCACACGAAAACTACTGATCCGATTTGAATGCGGTTTTCGCAGATATATTTGTCTTCTTCCAACTTAACATCTGGTGTATAAAAAAAAATTCCACCCACCCCACTAAGGGGACCAAAGAGGGGGTAAGATTTTGTATCAACTGATGAAGTACAAATACTTTAAATTACAAAACAACGTTTGCCGGGACAGCTAGTTATGTAATATGTATTTATGTACCTGTTTAGTGATTTAATTTAGAATAATATACATAATATATTACTAGCTGTCCTGGCAAGCACGTATCTTAAGATTTATCATTCCTCTGTCTATGAACTCGAATAATAATCGATAAAAAAATCGATATACCTATTAAAATGGCAAAAGAGTTGGGGCGCGGCGATCCCTTTGAATCGATTCCGCGCGTACGGGTATTCCCATCACTTAAGCGCTCTTGTGACGTCACAGTAGGTATGAAAAAAGTGACACGCTCGTGTTCATACAAATGGAGCGACATAGCGCTTCTATCTAGATCTTATTTCTGTGGTTATTACTTATTAACTTATTGATTAAGATTAAGAATAAGTAACGGTACTTATCGAATCTTAGTACGCGTAACTAGTTACACGCGAATTTATGATACTTAAATCTACGTAGTGCTAAGACATACTATCTTAGATTATTTTGAGTTAAATAAAATGTAGTTAATTAAATATAAAGATCATAATATTATTTTTAAAAAGAGACAACCCTAATTTCTTCAGAAAAGGTACGAGTTATGCGATAGAAAGAGAGCGGAGATGTAGGCAAATATAATTGTAGGCACCTAGCGGCTAGCACTGCGCGGCCGGAATTTGAACTTTATAGTAACCGTAGTATGAGTCGTTAATTCTTTAAACGGGTTTCGCCAGTGGGAATTCTGTTGGTACAACTAATATATATTCTGTGGCTCGGGGCCATCTTTTACTAAAAACAATAGTAACTTAAACTTAACGTAGGTATTCTTGGTATTTATATGTTTGTAAATTATTGTTTTAGAAAACCAACTATACAGTATACACTAGTAGGTTTTATAATAAACTAGCTGTCCCGGTGATCTTCGTGTCACTTTAAAACCTTCCCTGGATTTCTACGAATATTTTAAGACTAAAATCAGCCGAATCCGTTCAGCCGTTTTCGAGTTTTAGCGCGACTTACACATTTGAAAATCCATTTTTATATATAAGACTACGTAAGTATGTACCTTTTTTGGCAGGTGTATTTGACTAGCCGTTTCTGAGATTTATCATTTATGGCTGTTTTTCTTTAATAAAAAAAATGTGCTCGCTTGTATGTAAGGAATATCAATGAAACGTTCGCGACTTCTATATCTATAGTCTATACATATTATAAAACAAAGTCGCTTTTCGTCGTCGACAACATGATGATGACAACATGATGATGATGAAAACAGATTATATTACAATTCCATCGATTTTTGTATCCAAATCTTTTGCCCCCGTTTTTGGTTCCTTTCGTTTTTCCTTTGATAATTGATATAATAATATATTTTGTCCTTGACAACATAATACAATACATTGATTGACACATTTTTTTTTTAAGTAGCTGTCCCGGCAGACGTTGTTTTGCCATTTAAAGTATTTCTACTTCATCAGCATACAAAATCTTACCCCCTCTTTTGTCCCCTAAGAGGGGTGGGGGGAAAAATGTTATGTAACACCAAATGTTAAGTTGGAAAAACAGTTAATAATATAAAGTAAGTCCATTAAAGAAAAAAGTTTTCTTAATACAAAATCTGACCCTCTCTTTGGTGGGGGGGGGGGGGGGGGGGGTGATTTTTATACACCAGATGTTGAGTTGGAAGAAGGCAAATATATCTGCGAAAACCGTATGCAAATCGGATCAGTAGTTTTCGTGTTAAAGCAAAAATCTTATACAAAATCTGACCCCCTCTTTCGTCCCTTTAGAGGGGTGGGGGGAATTTCTTTTATACATCAGATGTTAAGTTGGAAGAAGACAAATATATCTGCGAAAACCGCATTCAAATCAGATCAGTAGTTTTCGTGTTAAAGCAAAAGTCTTATACAAAATCTGACCCCCTTTTTTGTCCCTTTAGAGGGGTGGGGGGAAAAATTTTTAGACACCAGATGTTAAGTTGGAAGAAGGCAAATATATCTGTGAAAACGGCATTCAAATCGGCTCAGTAGTTTTCGTGTGATAGTGGAACAAACATACAGACAGACAGACAGACAGACAGACAGACAAAAAAACTGACCACATTTTTGGCTTGTATAGCGATGTAGTGACACCCTCCGCTTATTATTATTTCTACAGTTTTATTATATGTATAGATAGGTGCTAAGGGTAAAGTCAAACGAGCGTAATTTGTTTGTTGTGAGTCGCAGAATTTCGGCTGACAGAAATTCTGCTACATTCAGTTTCATACAAAAGTTCTGTTTGATTCGCACGAGCGTAATTTTGTGAGTCATGGATTTGTATGACAAGATATTTACGCCACCGAAATTCTGCGACTCACAACTCACAAATTACGCTAGTTTGGCTTCACACTTACTCGCGTGGTCTCTGTAAGGCTTCAAAAATCCGCAGTATAATAGAGCCCCAATATGGGTTATGGCGCTGCGACTAATAAGCTTGTTCGAAATTGTCCACTTTCCGGCGCAATACTGCATAATAATTGTATGTTTGGAACAAAAGCCGCGTATTTCGGTCGAGGCGGAATCGATTGTGACGTCATCAGCAGTCAGATCACGCGACGTCGCGCGCCGCAAAGTTGCAGCTATAAATCAGAACTATCGCGCCATCGATGTTTAATATTTCAGAACATACAAATAACACAAATAATATGCCACAAGGGTTGATTCAAACCGCAACGCGACGCGTAGATGCATTTCTAAATTTGTACTAAATTGACAGGTTTGCATGTCATCTCACGCAATTGAAATGCATTTTAAAATTATGGTGGTTCCCGCGCAATAAATGAAATTCCTTTTTCCGAGATGAAAAGTATTTCCATACCAAATTATAACAAAATCGGTTCAGCGGCTTGGGCGTGAAGATGTAACAGAAACACTATCGCATTTGTAATATTAGTATGGATGACTTTGGCTTATAAAAAGCGGCAAAATAAAAACTTGGAATAAAAGACGAACTATAATGGTTATGAAAAAAATATTTTGAGCAGGTTTTATGAATGACTTTTTAGATATTAAAAAATATTAAAAAAACCGCAAACTTCGAAGATCCAAGCAAAAATGTGTCTAAAACAAGGTTTTTTGTAAAAAAAACTATCGAGCATGTTTTCAGTAATCGTGTTTTCGTCTTGAGCAAATGCTCAAGTAACTTCAGTTCATGAAGATTAAATATCTTCATGAACTGAAGTTACTTGTGTAAAAAAATCAGGTTTCTAGACCTCACAGATTTTGAGATCTAGGCTTAAATATGTAGTCAAGTTAGGGTCAGGTGCATTCTTGACTTTTAACTTTTCAAAGTTAGACAATCAAAAATACTAGCGAAAATATAAACAAAGAATGTCGCATATTATTAAAAAGTGAAAAGACGACTTGTGTATTCAGATTTCTGTTTTGCTGACCTTTTTCTTTTTTCCCTGTCAATGTAGAATGAATTAATGTCCAATGATGTACTAAGATCAAATCCTTTGACAAAATATGACAAGGAGTTTTGTTTTGCCAGCCCTAAAAGCCACTCCGCCGCGCAGCAATGGAACAATGTAGCTTATGAAATGAAAAGGGCTTGAAAATTTCTGTAGTGTGACAGAACATTCTTTAAGCCACGGGTATAAAAGTTACCAAGAGTTTAAAATGCGCCTACGATAATAATATAGTGTATTAATTTTACGCATCCAAAATAGTTCATATACTATTGTGGGTGAAAATACAATTTTAGAATAGTTAGATTAGCTTTTTGCTTTAATTCATGAAGCCCCAAGCGGCCACATCCGGCCGCGATAACAATGAAAAAGCTATTGTGTCTCGTTTTGCCACGACTGATGGGTTAAAAGATAAATTAACAAGTAAAATAAAGTGTGTAGGCGAATTTCAAATCTAATTTCATATTAATTATAATTACATAATTACAATCGAAAATTTAAAGTCAAAACAAGGTTGAATACAAAAAACTTATACTGTTATTATAGAATATAGGTACACTTTTTGAGATTAGAAGTAAATGATAATACGAATAAAAATATGATAGATTTTCCTATATTTATATTATCATCTATCTTAGTGAGCCTAGACCAAAAATAATTTACTTTGTGTGTCTCCGATTTTGTGATCTATACATATAATAAAACTGTAGAAATGACGATTCTGTACATTAAAGATATTCAAAAAATAATAAGCGGAGGGTGTCACTACATCGCTATACAAGCCAAAAATGTGGTCAGTTTTTTTGTCTGTCTGTCTGTCTGTCTGTCTGTATGTTTGTTCCACGATCACACGAAAACTACTGATCCGATTTGAATGCGGTTTTCGCAGATATATTTGTCTTCTTCCAACTTAACATCTGGTGTATAAAAAAAATTCCCCCCACCCCTCTAAAGGGACGAAAGGCGGGGTCAGATTTTGTATAAGACTTTTGCTTTAACACGAAAACAACTGATCTGATTTGCATACGGTTTTCGCAGATATATTTGCCTTTTTCCAACTCAATATCTGGTGTATAAAAATTACCCCCTCCCCCCTCCCACCAAAGAGAGGGTCAGATTTTGTATTAAGTAAACTTTTTTCTTTAATGGACTTACTTTATATTATTAACTATTTTTCCAACTTAACATCTGGTGTTACATAACATTTTTCCCCCCACCCCTCTTAGGGGACAAAAGAGGGGTAAGATTTTGTATGCTGATGAAGTAGAAATACTTTAAGTGGCAAAACAACGTTTGCCGGGACAGCTAGTAATATAATATATCGACGTACGTCAAAATCATATTTATAATATTATGTCGACCGCATAATTATGACAAAAGCAGCCGCAATTCATTTTAGGTTATGTCTATAAGTATGTATCAATGTATGTGTAGATAAATTTCTACGATGGCTATTTAATACACGTTCGGAAACGCATATACGATATGAAATAGGATGCCTTTAATATTATAATATAATGAGTAATATAATGCCACTCACATTATAATTTTATAATTGTAATATTACATACTCTCTGAATATTTTGCATGACTTTATGTATTGAAGAATTTTCGAACGATATTCGTATGACAGCTATATTCTACTTTTATTCTTTAAAATTTAAACGAAACAGCTTTGTATGAACAAAGGTACCAAGACGCTAATTACGATTTTCAATGAAATAGCTGACAGTTTTTCAACTCGCACTGCCAAAAAGTCGCTTATATTGACGACAGCTGTATAATATCATATTCTGGAAGTGCCGAAACTGAATAAATTATCACCTGTATCATAGAGCCCGCGTTATTGGAGCCAAGTCCCATTAAGGACGTAGTAGAATATTTAAAAAGCTTTTTACGTGTATTGGACCAATATTGTCACACTTGATATATTTTACTTGAACTATATTTTACATTGACAAAAGTAGTCAGTCACTTGACTCCCTGGTTACTGCGCACGGGCTGTGGCCACATTTTGTATAGACTCACACAGTTTACTTTTTTTTTCAACTTTCGAGGCAGCATTGTGAGGCGTCAGGCGTGTACGTCGACCCTTAAATCTACAATGAAGGAATTTGGAATTTAAATGAATTGGCTAATCCTATCCGATAACATGCGAATTTATTAATGCCAAAGATGGATGACATGAGTATAAAACAGCTGTCTCAGCAGAGACAAAAGGCATCTGTTCTGAGTTTGGCTGCCCTCCAAGATATTTTTCAGAATACGTATAATATTATGTTCTTATTTTATATTATGACGTGTACTCGTGTAAGTCACAGCCCTTCGTGAGATACAGTCATAAAACCAGCTGTTTACTGCGTTTCGCCGCCATATTTGTATATTTGTGTGGAAATTTCATTTTTATTATTTTGTACATTTTTTCTTTGAATTTATTTTTATATTTTGCAATAAAGCCTCAACACAGGACAAGATCTATTTTAATTAAAATATCTTAAACAAAAATTATATTAAGTATAACATTAATTAAATATAACAGAAAATTTTCATTACGATGAAAATTAATATTAATAATGTGATGATCCTTAATATCTCATGCCTTTACAATGTGTATCAAACAGCACTTTATTAAAATATTTATATTACGGCTAACGAGATACTCAACACACCATAATATGAATAGAATTTGTTAATTTAATAAAAAAATAATAGTAACCACAACGCTCATGCATATTTTATT
Organism: Polyommatus iphigenia; assembly: GCA_963422495.1. NCBI lineage: Eukaryota > Metazoa > Arthropoda > Insecta > Lepidoptera > Lycaenidae > Polyommatus > Polyommatus iphigenia. The sequence continues at coordinate 27,707,904 of OY730188.1, read as the reverse complement.
TTACAATAAAGGCCTTTCATTGTTTTATCCGAATAAATTAAAGATTTAAGCTAAAAGGGGTCAAAGAATTTTGATTAAAATAGCATTGTGTAAGTGAAACCCCACAATTCGTTACAATGAAAGGAATATTTTGACGGTCAGACGGTGTCTGGTCAAGCCAAGTCACCGACCGAAAAGGTCGTATTGACAAACCTCTTTTTGTGACAACATACAATATTATATTAACGAGTGTAATACTGATAGAATTAATTGAAGCGTTTAGTGAAAAGTGTTGGGTAAGCGAATATGATTTTCTTACTTTAAACCGGAACTCCTTTACAAATCATTTGAACCGAACACACTAATCAGCCAAATTGCACTACACGGCAGCGGGACTACAAATAAATCGATTGTTTCGAACGTCTGCCTTACTGAAACTATAATATATTTTTGTCCTAGCAGCCCTTTTTAACCGACATCCAAAAAGGAGGAGGTTATACTTCCAATCAGAAATAAAATATTCGCATCACCTCCACGAAGGTAGCGAAACGGCGAAGCCGTACATGTAGAATTTGTTGAATGTAGGGTCGGTAGAGTTTGGTCGTGTAGATTCAGAAGCTTGGTTCTACATGAGATCTGGTAATATCTTTTTTACAGGGAAAACCTTATGACGTGGTTTTTACATTTTACATAAAATGTTTTTGGTGGTATTAAATGATATTATTATGTACAGAAATAGTTGAGATTTAGACAAATTCTAAAAAAGACACTATTAAAAAGTAAGAATAATTATTGAATTACTTTTTAGTTCATATTATTAAAGTTTTTATCTTTCAAGTTTTTGTAAAAAAAAAATAACTTCATCCATTCATTTTCCTGGCCTGAGTATTTAAGGTTCACTAGAAAAAGTCTAGGTCAGGGTCAACCCTCGGCTTAATAGAGGTATTATGTAATTTCTCTAGTTTCTCGTATTTTTCATGACAAAAAAGGCGTACTTAACACTTTGTGATGAAAAATATTTTAACACTATAGTAAGCCTAAGGCGCTTTGCAGACGACGGGGCGGGGCGGGCCGGTCAATTCGAACGATAGCATAAACTAGGGAACTTATTATTACCAACGCACAGTGCGGGCAAAAAAACGCGCCGCAGTTGCCCTGTGGCCGTGGGCACTGGCGACGTGGCATGTCCGCGGACGAAAAGCTCGCCCCGCCCCGTCGTCTGCAAAGCGCCTAAAGGTTTACCGTTCCAATACTTCCAACCAACGTGGCAAGCGACCGTGACTGACAAAAAATTAAATAAAATGCCACTTTTACGACCTGAGCTATAGGTTTCATTTTACTCTACGCCACTACAGAGCAGTGGCGGTCTAGACCAATCTATACCAATATTATAAAGCGGAAGAGTTTGTTTGTTTGTTTGTTTGAACGCGCTAATCTCAGGAACTACTGTTTCGATTTGAAAAATTCTTTCAGTGCTATATCTAGCACCCATTTATCGAGAAAGGCTATAGGCTATATTTTATCACGATAAGACTAATAGGAGCGAAGAAATAGAAGAAAATGTGGAAAAAACGGGGGAAATTATTTGAAAGGGCTAACTTGAACATGCTAATCTCTGGAACTACTGGTCCGATTTGAAAAATTATTTCAGTGTTAGATAGCCTATTTATTGAGGACGGCTATAGGCTATATTTTATCATGCTAAGACTAATAGGAGAATGTGGAAAAAACGGGGGAAATTGTTTGAAAGGGCTTATCTCGCGAACTACTGGAGTAATAATTTTTATGTTATTTGGCACAGATAAGAAGTAGACCACATGAAGGATCATACTCTATCGATTTTATTCATTTTTTCAGTGGCTATATTATATTTTATACCCGTGCGATGCCGGGGCGGGTCGCTAGACCAATGTTGGTATAGAATTAAACCGAAGTAGGATGTCATAAAGTGGCATTTTATTCGCAGTCGCTTGCGGCAAGGATTGGAAAGCCACCTTAAGTAGCACAAGATTTTTCCGCAAATAAAAAATGTTTAAGAAAACATTTCAGGGTAACCTTAAACTGCTTTTACTAGGAGTGCAGTTTTTCTAAAAAGCCTGTAAGCCGGCTGGAGCACTTGGCATAACTAAATTAAAAACGACAGTACCTGTTATTAAAGGGAAAACCAACATAATATTCGTCAACAAAGTCTGTTGTTGCTCGGAGTTAATAAATACAATGTTTTCACAGGAACCAGTTCAGCTAGTTTTAATCTTGTTGAATAAAAAAATATCACAGTGTAGGTACAATCATTCAAGGTTCTGTTTTAGGGTTCTGTAATCAACAAAAGTAACCTTGTCCTACAAATAAAACAATCCATATTTTAGGATCATCAAGTCAAAGTATGAAATTCTTTCTATCTCTGTTAGCTACCACTTTCGAGATTTTTCGAAAATAAAAATGTTGTTCGTCTTATCAAAATGTAGCTACTCACAAAAAATTAGCTTGTTAGTAATCACTAATCACAAAAAAAATTGTTCTAGGGCTCACTCACTATTATGTCAAAATCAGCTTAGTACAAAATACATTCTGTCTTGATGAAAGAGAACCAAAAAATATGTAATTAAAGAAAAATATGAAAACATGGTAATTCCACATATGTAGTAGTCTAGTCTGTGCATGAAATAGGAGACGGCGAAATTTTGAAAATCGATTCATAAACGGCGGAGTAATCTTTGAATATAAAGAATTTTACAAAATTACTCGTAACATAACACCTCCTATTTTCCGGAAGTCGGTTAAGAATGTAGACTATGTGCTGATCCAGGATGTCGCCTAACGGCTTCTTTGGTTATAAATCTTTAAAGGAAACATTTTTCGTTTTTCTTAAGCAACGTTCCTAAAGCTAAAATATTCCTAAATTTAAAATAACTAATTTGCAACATAATTTCCTCAAAGAGTTTTATGTTGAAGTTTCATTACAAGGCGCAAAGAATTACCCAGTTGGGGCAAACTGGGAACCGTAAAAGACGCGTTTTAACATAATAATTATGAGTAAAGTGGAAATTCGTTACTGTTTTTATTTAAGTCTAACACGGTCTAGAAAGGTTTCCATGACAATATGTTTTTCTTAAGGTGTTCCCTCACCGGGAGCATTCGCTTGTAATGTTACGTTACAAAGCCGAGCATTACAATAATAATTGTAATGAGTGTGTAATATTTTTATACAACTTGTAACATCAACTAGCTATGGAATTCTCAGTCGAATATTACATTTCACGCGAATACTCGTCAGTCGGTTAGGTAGTATTGTAATGTAATAATCATAGTCGAATCTTTAATGTCACATTACACGTGAATGCTCGTCGGTCAGAGAGGTATTTTTGTAATATTTTAATGCTCAAAAACGAATCTATAAAGTTACAGGGGAGCATATTGGGACCGCTTCTATTCATCTAGATCTAGAATAATAAAAAAACTAGATCAAAATCGTCCAGCCGTTTGGATGTTACGATGCCACAGACAGACAGACACGTCAAACTTATAACACCTCTCTTTTTAGTCGGGGAATAAAAATGTCAAATGTGTGTTTTGTATTGACGCTGCCGCTTCGCAGTCGCGTGGTCGCGTAGGTTTGTGCTAAGTATAATACTTTTATTTCATGACTAGCTGTTGCCAGCGACTTCGTCCGCGTTAGCATAGTTAGATCACGTCCCAAATATTATTTTTCAAAAATATTCAATGTACAGAATTGACTTAATTTCCTACGATCTTATTCAGTAACCCAAATCCTATTAAAGCGAACGCCTTCATCATAGAAGCTCAAATCTTAAATAATTTCAGTTCAATCAGTCGAAAGTCTAAGAAAATTTCTAAAAACTTTCATCCCCTATTTCATCCCCTTAGGGGTGGAATTTATTAAATTCCTTTCTGAGGGGATGCCTACGTCATAGTATCTTTGTGCATAATACACAGTTTCAGCCCGATCGGTTTAAAATTGACAACGTTTCATACAAACTGTCAACCCTAATTTCACCCTCTTGGGGGTAGAATTTCCAAAAACGCCTAAATTATATCCATTCAATTTTAATTAGTAACCCAATAATAAAGTTTCATGTTTCTAACTTAAGAAATGACGGACTTTCATTCAAACTTTCAACCCCAATTTCACCCCCTTGGGGGTAGAATTTTCCAAAAACGCTTAAATACGTGTCTATTCATTTTTAATCAGTAGCACAAAAATAAAGTTTTATGTTTCTAACTCAAGAAATGACGGACTTTCATTCAAATTTTCAACCCCAATTTCACCCCCTTGGGGGTAGAATTTCCAAAAACGCTTAAATACGTATTCATTCATTTTTATTCAGTAACCTAAAAATAAAGTTTCATGTTTCTAAGTTAAGAAATGACGGACTTTCATACAAACTTTCAACCCCTATTTCACCATCTTCGGGTTAAAATTTCCAAAATTGCTTCCTTAGTGGGTGTCTACTTAATAAAATAATCCTGCTCACCAAATTTCGTGGCTGTAACTTTAACAGTTTTTGCTCTGCGATGATGAATCAGTCAGTCAGTCAGTCAGTCAGTCAGGACTTGTAATTTTATATGTTTAGATGACATATCCATTGTGATATTATCTGATACTGAATACTGAAGCAATTTTCATCGCATTTTTTCATTTGAAATCTGGCGTGATTGAGGATGTTTTCAACATCGCTGGGTACTTAAGAGGCCATACTAGTACGATTCATCCATAATTTTATTGAACTATTTCTAGAAAACTTTTCAAAAGCTAATTTCCCTGACTAGATGGTGAAGCTTACTCTATGTTCCAGATAGCAGATAAGTCTCAAGTAGCCGAAGTTTTTATGACTCTAAAAAGTTTGTGAACCCAATACCATATGCTTAAGATTTTAACCCCAAACTGTTTAAATATGAACTTTTACAAAAATAAACTGATATGAACTCTGAAGCACTTTAGAGCGAATACTCGCCGGCATATTTAAATTATTCGTAAATTAAATTTCCTGAATATTAACCTTCTTATAAAATCAATATTCCGTTAATAGTCCGTACATGTAACACCTGTGCATCTTCGATAACTTGAATTTAAATAAGTAAGTGACATAAAAATACAGAAAATTCGGTTATTTTGGGTCCAATAGACCCCTGATGTTAGATAAAACTAGTTGGGAGCATCTGTGACTATTTATTATTTACGATATTGGGTTTGGGACAGAGTGAAAAGTTATGTAAATTCGCATTGATAAAATTTTCATACCACAAACATTTGCATGGGGTGTATAGGACCCGAACTTTATTGCTACGCGTACAGAATTTAAAGGGTCACCTTTGTAAAAAACAGAATATAATATCTTGTGTAGTTGTCAAACGTGCAGCTCGCCTTATAGTAGAGGAGGTCGTGCTCATTTTGAAAAGTCATTTCATACCGAGCGAAAATCGTAACAATAGAATATATAATATAATAGTATTCTATTAATACATACGAGTTTTAATCGTCAGCTACTTCAGTATGGGTGGAATAAAAATTTACAGTATCTCAAAGTTGTTGTTGGGAATCATATTGAATTGACATTAAAAAGATCCCAATCCGCACCCAATAAAGGTTCATATCTAGATTATACACATTTAGGTTCGGTAGGTGTTATTTTAGTTTTAGTATATAACAACCGATGACGCTTTACAAGTAAAATCTATATAATAGTGGAGTTCCCAGAGCGTAAAAATCGTGCAAATCTGCGATTTTTGCAATAGTGGATGAAAATTGAAAAGAAAAAAAGGAATGTGTAGCTGATAACATAAATAATAAAGTTTACCTTTTGAAAAGTTGTGCTTTTGATTTTTAAATTGTTCTCTTCCACTTCAAGTAAACTCATAAACTGTAAAATGTTGAAGAAAATTTGCATATTTCTTTCTTTTAAATATATAGCAAAATAATAAAATATATTATTATTTTTTTGATTTGTATCGTTGCTTATATTTCAAAGAAAGAAAATAAGTTGAAAAAATATATAATTTAGATTTAAAATTAATATTTTTGTATGTAGATGCGCATACCTCCAAATGTGCTTGTTGTGTGCCTCGCCAGGTAAATGGCGTTCCTATTTTTCTTTTGTTTTAAATAGGAAGTTTAAAATGATTTTTAGGCTAAACAAAGCCTTCTATTTCTTAATGTGTATAACTTTTTAGCTCTTACTTTATTAAATTTTCTGAAAATGTAGCACAAACTTTTCACGGATATTTCGAAGAAAATCTGTGTTTTAATTCTTTTGGTTAGGTTTTTACAGAATGAAATTGATTTTTTATTTTTTCATTAATTATATTTGCTAAAATATACTTAAAGGAAAAAAATACAAATTAGGTTAAGAACTGATATTTTTTGTATTCAGGTAAGCATTTTCCAAACATAGGTCACAGCATGCGTCTTTAGTATGTACGTGAGATTTGTAGCACCCAATTTTTTTCTGGCTTTAAGTAGGAAGTTTAAATATATTTCAAAGACTAGAAAAAATCTTTCATTTGTCGATGCATTTAATGTTTTAGCTCTCACTTAAATAAATTCTCAACAAATTTAGAAAAATATTTTCGGTCTATTTTACACATTTTTGGAGATATTTAAACGTTTTTAAATACTTAAAAGTTATAATTTCTCTAAAAATTAACGCACAACAAGTAAGCTTAACACACTTTTCGTTACAACCCTTAAATCCACCCAAACCCTTTTATCTTGGTTATGACGAGCGTTAATCTCTAAAAACTTTGCAAAAACCTTATAGTTGTATTTAGCTTAGCAAAGCAAACTTTATTTTTAAAAAATTGTGTATTTGGTTCATTTTCAACGTAAACAATCGGATAAGAGTCAATAAATTACAGGAACAAGAACATTTTTTTTTCTGGACCGGTTTTATATGGTGAAATATCAATTTTTAATTAAGTAACTAAAAAATTAAAAGCACAAAAAAAATGTTGCTAAGCTTAGCTTAGCAAGTTATAGTGTAAAAAAGAAAATGACACCTCAAAAACAAAAATCCATTCACTATTACAATTTTCGGAGGTTAAAACCTCTGGCGACTGCACTATAATTCTTCCTTGCAAATATTGACTATCAAATTAATTACTTAAAATTGCTATGTGAGACAATTTTATTGTTAATTCAAACGAAAATCGCCGTCAGCTGAATGTTTGCAGGTGGAAATGTCGTCTCCGCGACGCCCTAGGATACATTGAGCGCGAAGTATGGTTATAATGGTTATAACTTATATCTCTGGCTGACAGTTATTCCACCGTCATATTAACGACTGACGGTTTTCTTTATTATTTACAAAGTTGAAACATTCACCTGTATAAATTTTGTACGGTATAAAATGACTTTATATTCAAAAATTTTTTATATATTCAGTAACGCGACTGACGTTGAATCCCCCGTCTGCAATACGGCTGACGGTGTTTTTTTGGTTAAACATGACCTCAATAACCATCCATTAAACTTTTATACGGTATAAATTACTGTTAGCAAAAAAAAATCGACAACTTTGAGACACTCAACCCACCACGGGTGCGGCGACTGACGCTTATTATGTTGATTGATAAATATTAATCTACTGCTGGACAAACATTTGGTCGGTATGAAATGACTTTGAAATAAATAGCATCACCTCCCCTACTATTAGCACTTTGATAACATTGTCATGGATACGATGGATGCGAAACAGATGTCACTCAAAATTACACCAGCGTGAGTTTTGGTCATGCAAAATATAATAGACGCTGTATATAAGCTTAAATATACCATTAAATGACTACATACTTTCATGGTCAATGGCTATGTAACTAAAAATCGGCCAAGTACGAGTTGTATTCGCGCACGAAGGGTTCCGTACCACTACAGAGCAAAAATAGGCTAAAAATTGTGTTTTTGTATGGGAGCCGCCCTTAATTATTTAATTTATTTAAATTTTATTATTAATTATTAAATTACAAATACAATTAAGTATCTTGTGAACATTTCGATTGCCTGTGTTGCCGTTATTGATTGAGAGCAAAAAATGGCTAAAAAATCACGTTTGTTGTATGGGAGGCCCCCTTAAATATTAATTTATTTTGTTTTTAGTATTTGTTGTTATAGCGGCAACAGATATACACAATCTGTGAAAATTTCAGAAGTCTAGCTATAGCGGTTCTTGAGTTACAGCCTGGTGACAGACAGACGGACAGACGGACAGACATCGAAGTCTTAGTAATAGGGTCCCGTTTTTACCCTTTGGGTACGGAACCCTAAAAACGTGCTCCTACCCGGAATTATACTAGTAATAAATGACGATATCACTATAAAATACACGATTCTGAGAATTTTGTAGGGAGTCGCGGTCATTTATACAGCTAGTATTGAAAAAAAAATCACTCACATCCACTTCGATCCCGTTGATAGGGAAGATCTTCAGCGGTGGTACGTCTCGTGGGGAGTAACGGCAGAACTCCCGGTCGCCACGGTACCACTTCACCTGGTATAGATCCTCCTTCTCAAGGTCGTATATGCACTTAATCACCACAGGAGTCCCCCGCTCTACAGCCTCCGGTATCACCATGTAGACGTTGCGGAGGCACACGGCTCCTGAAGAAAAAGATTAAATATTGAATTTGTATATTTACAAAGAATATTCGGGTAAGAGCGCTTAAAAACGAACGGCACTTGTCGACAATTAGTGTCAAAAAATCTGCAAAAATCCAGCGACTGCCGTCGACGTTTGCCGTCGACAAGTGTCGTTCATCTGTAAGAAGCCGATTTTTCGTTGCAAGTCAACTTTAAGCTATTGCCCCATATTATATGCTTTTTTACTATTTTTTCTATCTAGTTTTAGTCAATCACAAATTAAAACGTTTTGATTAAAACGAGTGGATTGCATGTATCTTTATAATTAAACGTGCGCAATAAATATGAACACAAAAATAACCAACAAAAATACTAAAATATTAACAAAACCGATAGCTTTTAATAACGAAATAGAGGATAGAGGCAATATTCGTATATCCCGACGGGTTGGGGTTTTGATCGAAAAAGCTTTATAATTGAAAAGGTGTGGCCGTGAAGTATCAAACTCATTAGTCATTTTGGTCAAATATAGTCATTTTGGCTATAGATCAATTATTACAACATAGCCTTCAAAGTGTTACTTTTATTTTTTAGCGTTGCAAAACGTTATAGCACTTCAAACCACGGTGAAGTACAAATCAATTTGTGGGGAGACACGAGATTTGGGGGGAGGTAAAGGAGCGTAACCTATTTTTCCATTGGGGAAATGCATTTACGCATCTCCGGCAGTCTGGGGAGGGCCATTGGGGTGTGTGGGAACCCCCGCAGGCGAAAGGGTGCATTATGGTGTGTCACGCTCGAAATACATAATAAAGTAATTACCATATTATGACGTAATATTCAGTTCTAATTGGTTCTAATAATGTCAAAAATTCGAATTGTTCCGGGTTTCCAGAGTCTGAAAGGCATGTCTATATTATATTATTTACCCATCAAGCTCCATAAGGACACCGGTGACCGCGACAACAATAGAATAATAATAGATTTCCAAGTATCCGCGATCTAATGAATAATGAAATATTTATTAAGTTTGAGTATATAAGCACCTAATTATCCGATCTTTGTAAATCAATACTAATATCACAATAAAATATGCGAAATTGTGTATTTTTGTCAGTAACATCTTCATGCATACGTTTTCCACTGACCCAATATCGATGAAATTTGGTATGCAGATGATTTGAGTACCGGAAAAAGACATGGGATATTTTTTATCTAGCCCATCAATCCTGCCGCATAACAATTGAAAATCTATTGTGTCTGCGATACCCACGATGGAGGTGCTACAAAAATATACGGTTCCTGTGTGATTTAAATGACTTTGGCGCAACAGAGTCATCTAGTTACTTACAATTTAGGAGTATGTGATGGACTGATTCCAGGCTCACGACGTCTGAAAGTGACAATGAAACAGTTTTCAAAGTGACATTCTACATTAATTATACTGAACGTGTATCGTACCCTTGTCGGAGATCACTGAAACTCCTAAATCTTCTAACTTACACGTGGCTCAGGCCAATTTACATACTTACATAATACGTAAGTAATTACATAGGCTTACATAAATATCAAGACGGACAGTGTCAATGATGGCTCTCCTCAATCTTCACACAAAACATGTAACGTACAATAAAAAATCAATTATCATCTGTAAGTTTCGTTTGAATTATAAATATACATCTAATACGATAAAAACCCGCTGTGAAAGATTTTCTTTAATCCCTCGATCGCGGATTCTTGGAAGTCTATTGTTATTCTATTGTTATCGCGGTCGCATGCGACCACTTTGGGCTTGAGGGCAAATTATAATCATTTTATAAAATACGAGCTTTTGCCCGCGGCTTTGCTCGCGTTAAGAAGTATTATTATATACAAACTTTATCCCCTATTTTAACCCCTTGGGGTATAACATCTACCTGCGTGCAAAATTTCAGCCCGATCCGTCCAGTGGTGTGGGCTGTACGTTGATAGATCACCATGTCAGTCAGTCACCTTTGAGTTTTTAACCGACTTCCAAAAAGAAGGAGGTTATATGTTCGGCTGTGGATATATATATATATTTTATTTGTGTATGTTCAACGATTACTCCGCCGTTTGTGAACCGATTTTGAAAATTTTTCTTTTGTTGTATAGGGTTCAACTCCAATTTGGTACCATGTTTACAAAAGTGGTGACCTGATGATAGGATCCATGAGTAATCGAGGGAACTCCTCAAAATTTATATTTAAGCATATAGTGATTTTGGTTTTATGTGAAGGGTCCTAGGCATATGCTACCAAAAAGTAAGATTTTACACCAAGGCATGCTATGGTTCCGAAGATACTAAGAGAACTCCGGATTCCTTATAGATACAAGTTTGGGTCTTTCGGCGATGTTTTAAGAACTGAAAGCATATGCTACTATGCAAATTACATTCATCATCATCATCATAATTATCACTACCATCACACGATGCATCGTTATGAGTTATGACCCTATTATTGGTAGTTTTCATGGTCTTTTCGATCGAGACTCGAGTTTGTCGAGTGATTTTGAAAATTATATTAATGTTGTTACAAAGTAAATGATTTAAACTTGGTGTTGCGGTTAACAAGTTGGCAATTTGATCATGGGATCTATGAGGTACGTAGGAAAAAACTTTTTTGAAAACTGCCTGATTTTAGCAGTTGTGATAGTTTCATACCTAAATCCTATATATCTACAACTGACAGCTTATATGTTTACCGGTAAATAACTAAAAAGAGTGAAATTATTATTTTTAACAAAAAATTATAACCGACTTCCAAGGTAAAAACAATAAATAATAATATGAACTAAAAAGTATTAAATAATTCTTACTCTTTAATAGTGCCTCTTTCAGAATTCGTCTAAATCTTAATTATTTCTGTACATACTATAGTCTTCATTACTTTGAAGTCGGTACCAGTCCCAAAAGTTTCATACTTATATTCTGACATTGACTGATTAACTCACAATTAAATTAGCTGGTATCGACTTCAAAATAATGAAGACTATGGTATAATATTATGTACAGAAATATTTTAGATTTAGACGAATTCTGAAAGAGGCACTGCGGCTACTTATTAACCCATCAGTCGTGGCAAAACGAGACACAATAGCTTTTTCATTGTTATCGCGGCCGGATGTGGCCGTTTGGGGCTTCATGAATTAAAGAGTAAGAATTATTTAATACTTTTTAGTTCATATTATTACTTATTGTTTTTACCTTGGAAGTCGGTTATAATTTTTTGTTAAAAATAATAATATTATATATGTAGAAGATAATAATTTCAAAAATAAAATAGTTTAAAAGTGTTATTATGTCGGTCTGTCACTTTTTCCATCTTAAACTGCTGAACCGATATTAATGAATTTTAGTATAAAGAGTAAAGACACTTTGAGTACAGGGAAATAAAATAGGAAAGTTTTCAGTTACAAAAATATACGATTTGTGCGCAATAAAACGTGTTGCGTCGATCCTCCTTCTAATAAAACAAGTTAAATGATGAAGTAGCTCTAAAACTAAGCTCTAAAATCGTTCGAAAAACAAAGCATTTCGAACGATTTTTCCAATGTATTAGATAATGGAAAAATATCGTAGAGTGCATCTGATGTGTAAATAGTTTTATCAAAAGGAGGAATAAAGGAAACATCTAACAAATCCGAGTTATAAAGTATTTTCCTTTACAAGCATTCAAATTGTTTTATGGTCGCTTAAAATCAGTACAACTGGAAATGGGCACATCAAAACAAAAAGGGTCTATAAAGTTACATTGTTTCAATTCGAATATCATTGTTGTTCGATCCCTTTAGTTTAGGGATAACATTATATTTCTCAGAAAAGCGATCCCACTTGACAACTTCCGACAAGATGACAAAAAATAGGATTTCTTTTTTATTAAATTTGGTAAAATATGGATCAGGATTCAGGGTATTTCATCAACATACATTCGATAATTCCGACAGTCTGGAATCAAACATGACGTAACACATCACGGTGTTTGTAATGCTGAAACTGACTTCAGTACACTTTTGCATGAGTACTAGCTCGTACCGAAATTGCGATATAATAGCAGTAATATTTTAATACATTTTATTTAGTTCTATCCGAGTAGCTGCAAAATACTATAGTGCTGTTGTATCTGGTCTACATTGTTCCAATGCATTCCAGCGCTAAGATAATGTAAACGAGCAATAATTGGAATAATGTAAACGAGCACTGGAATGCAATTTCGCAAGCGCTGGATTGTATCCAGTGATGACAATAGATACACGTTTACATTAGTCCAAGCCAGTGATTGTAATATTGAAAGTCGGTCATTCAAAGAGGAACATATAATATTCTCTCACTTCGTCGCTAAGCGTGGTTTGTACAGAAAACGATAAAAATGACAGAGGATCAATGACCACCGTCGCCTCTAGTCAGCGCTTGAACTATAGAAACACGAAAATCCCGTGCCGTAAATCCTATGATGGTATAGGTAATATCCGTTAGTGATTACTAATATTTGGTGGAACTAACGCGCTAAAGCGCGACCACTTTAAGCGCGACTCTCGTAGCATACTCGTAGCATACAAAATGTATGCTACGAGTATGCTGCGAGAGTCGCTCTTAAAGCTGTCGCGCATTAGTGACCAGTGGATAAAACAGATTTCGAGATAAAATTGCACTGTGCAATTATATTGCAATTTACAGTGAATTCTGTCATTATAAACTCATTTAGAGTGAAATTTAATTTATAATTCATTGCAACGGCTATGAAAATAATAAATGGAGTATGGAGATTAATTACGCTTTCTGTTTGGAAAATTGTATTTACGTGAAACGATGACTTATGGAATGCTCGTAAACTCAGAAACGCTTGGTACATTTCGATGAACAATTTTCAGGAGTTGTCATTTAAAGGGTTCTGTACCTACCCAAGATCCTATAATACCTATTGAGACTCAATTTTTTCTTCACAATCACTAGATTATAGTGAGTCAAACTTTATTGACGTAACAAAAAAATTTTGATACAGCAGCAGTCTTAAAATTGTTCCAGACATTTGGATAAAATAAATAATAAAATCCTTTATTGAAAGTATTCAAAAAAACTTATTCTAAAGGTGAACGCAGATTTGGGCCGCGCCGCACGCACCGCAGTCGCCGCATTCGAATTCTATAAATGAAGTTATAGGCAAGCTCGCATACGGTCTACCCGCGCCGCGCCGCGCCGCAGTCTTCGCAACTTTATATAAAGAATTCGAATGCGGCGACTGCGGTGCGTGCGGTGCGTCCCAAATCTGCGTTCACCTTAATAGCCCGTCAAACCACATAGCGGTTTGTCGGAGGGCTGTTGTGGAGGAGTTTGGCAACCTACGTTGCATTTAGTCGTCGTCAAAATTGTATACCGTGGCGACTGAATTAGGAATCCATCCATACTAATATTACAAGTACTAAAGTGTCTGTCTGTCTGTTACCTCTTCACGGCCATAGCGCTAAACAGATTTTGCTGAAATTTGGTATGAAGATACTTTGAGTTCCGGGACAGGACATAGATATTTTTATCCTGGAAAAAAGTAGAGTTCCCGCGCGTTAAATGAGTTTTGGCGCAACGGAGTTGCGGGCGTCATCTAGTGAATTATAAATTGAACATCATGTTACCATGGGGCGACCTTGTGGAAGGTTTGTCGACATAATAACTTGATTCGCCCTTTCACCCTTTCAGCTATACATTTATACAACCACGTATAACTCAAACACCTTTAACCGACTTAAAAAAAGGAGGTTATCAATTCGACACGTATGCATGTAATATTTCTAGAATTGCCCAGTTTTTGTATATGTTAGTCTAGATCAGTGTCTGAACAAATGTGCCAAATTTCAAGTGTTTGTATGTATGTATGTACATTGTACGTATGTTTTTATGTTTGTGTTCGCATAACTCCGGAACTACAAGTCCGATATGAGTAATTCTTTTATTGTTGTACTTGATATTGTTCAACTTAGGGAATGCTGCAAGTTTCATCAAAATCTGTCCAGTAGTTTTTGAGATAACGCAATTTTAATTCTCGATTACGTACAATTTTGAAGTCGGTTTTATCTTTTTAAAATATTTTTTTGCACATTATATACATAGATAGACATAGATATTAAGATTACTTAGGCGCACCGTACTGTAGTTAGCAAGCGTCCTATAGTGTACCTATATGCTGGGTAAGCAGCTTATCAATCAAGTAAACACTTTTGTGCTCCTGTTCACCACCCTCTCCCCATATCATCCCTGCATGTGAATAAGGGCTTACCTAGCGTATTTATCGGTACATCGACCATTCTAGAATTATACAGAGTGTAACAAAACTAAGTGATAATACTTTAGGGTTGTATGGGTTCCGTATATAGAGTTCGCTGTCAAAGAAGCAGCGCTTAAAATATTAAAATGAATTTATGGAAATAAATTGGTACAAATAATTTTCTAAATACTGCGTCGAATCAAGTTTAAAAAAATAATTTTCCAAAAGAGTGAAAAAAACGATTTATGGTCGGAAACCTCAAAAACCTCTTTATAATACAAAAGAATACATACCTAGTATGCAACTATTATTATTCATTTTCTATGAAAGGACTGCGAAGGTCATTTCGTGGACGTAATCTGATCAAATGACGTAGGTCTGTCAACTGCCTATGAATCAATTTCTTCGATTGTACGAGAAGTTGATAGGCAGATGGCGGACCTAAGTAATTTGGTTGCGTTATGTCAAGCCCATCAGACCGATCACAGCTAACATCGAATTGGCAGCCGTTCAAATGACGTAGCTTAGGTCTGTAAACTGTCTAAGAAACAATTTCCTCGATGGTACATTGTAGTTTGTACACTCATATCTTCTTCGCTACAATAAACTAGTGATAATATTGTTCAACACATGTGCAAATAACATTGGAAAAGTACGAATTGTTTGGGCAAATATTGTTGCGTTAAGTTACTCGTATTAAACTAGTTACATTGTTATTGATTGTTTATTATAACTACTATAAATTGGTACTGCAGTAAATAAATAACATAAAACGTAAAAACATTAAAAGATTTGAGTGGAAGAACACTATAACTAACAGTAAAAAATTGCAGTTTTTTGCATAAATGTCGGCTTTAGGGCCGGAAAAATTATTTGAATTAAAAAAAATTGCATTTTATGTGTAGCCAGATATATATTATTAGCCAGATGATGAAGTAGATATGTAAAAAGGTTTGTTCAAATTATTAGGGAAAAATGAGTAAGCGTTACGAACATTTACTCATTTTTGTTACAAAATATTACTTATCGTGTTTTTCCACTCACGTCTTCAGTTAAGATTTAAAGGAACTTGTACTGATCAAATCGTATTATAAAGTTTCTGTACAAGTTAGCTCAAAGGCGCTGGAAAGACGTGCTTGTTTTTACTTGACTCTTTGATTATTGGATAAAACACTGTTGCTAAACAGTAAACTCCGTACTAAAAGATTCACACTGTGCATACAGACGGTACAGTTGAACAATGTTTTGTCATTGTCCGTCAAGCAACTTCTCGATATCATTGGGGCTAAATGGTCGCTTTGGAAATCATATTATGAATCATATATTAATATGATTCTTTTTATTCACAAAATGGTCACTCTGCTTGCAATTCATGTCTAGTAATTCGTACTAATTTGACATTAGTCAGTTTGACAGTTTCTACAATTAATTTGCTGTATGAGAGGAATTGCTAAGGGAGATCGCAGACGACAGACTTTGTGCGATCAAAGTCCGCGGGCTTACATACATTCCGCATGGCGCGCGCCATCAGATTGTATGGAAGCCGCAGACTTTGATCGCACAAAAGTCTGTCGTCTGCGATCTCCCTAAATGTGACCATTTTAACCCCGCAGACAAGCAAAGTCGTATATTACCGTATTCCGACTTTGCTCAGTAAAATATTTATGACATGAGACGAGACACAAAGCTTTAGGGTCAATTCAGACTGCAACGCGACGCATAAGGGCCTTATCACACTGACGATTAGCGAGTGATTTGAAAGCGACGCCACTGCGCAACGCACACGCCACGATGACGCCGCGATCGCGCGGCGTGCACGCAGCTTGCCTTCCGCGTTTTGGAAGTGTCCATTTTGCTACTGAGTGCAGTAGCAAAATGGATTCTGACGTCACATCCCTAGACGAGTGTACAAAATGGCGTCCACGCCACGCCGCGGCGACGCTGCGCTGTCGCGGCGTGTTCGCTGCCCAGTCGCGTCGCTTTCAAATCGCTCGCTTATCACCAGTGTGATAAGGCCCTAACTGCCGTGAGATGCATTTCAAATTTTTTACTGAATTGACAGACTTCAATTGCGTGAAATATCATGCAAGTTACATTGAAATCTGTCAATCCCATATAATATCATTATGGGCTGATTTTTCAATCGTTAGATAAATACCACTGGAATTGTGGCTTTTTGACAGATGTTTTATGAAAAAATTGTCAAAGTGTCATAGTTATTCTTTAGGTAAAAGTTATCTGAGGATTGAAAAATCGGCCCTTAGAAATGCATCTAGCGACAGTTACGCGTCGCGTTGCGGTCTCAATTATTGACCTCGAGACGGATGCACAAACCATCGTGGCTAAAGTACATATATAATTATAGAATATTCATTTATTTTTTTTGACGACCTCTGTGGCTCAGTGGTGAGCGCGTTTGTAGCTCAAGCCGGGGGTCGCGGGTTCGAATCCCGCCGATGGAACAAAAAGTTTTTCAAAGTTCCTGGGTCATGGATGTGTATTAAATATGTGTATGATATAATAAAAATCTTAAATATATGTATAGTATAAAAGTATTAAATATATTTCCGTTGTCTGGTACCTGTAACACAAGTCCTTCAGGTACTTAGCACGGGGCCAGACTGACGTGGTGTGAAGCGTCCATAGATATTAAAAATTAATTATAGTCCGCGCGGAACTAGTTGGCCGCTCTGCCGGTATGTGAGCATACAGGCAGAGCGGCCAACTAGTTGCGCGCGGACTATAACTAGATGACACCCGCAACTCCGTTGCCCGAAAATTCGTTTACCCTACATTTTTCCGGAATAAAAAGTCATCTCATAATATATGTCCTTTCCCGGGACTCAAAGTATCTCCATAATTATGTACCACATTTCAGACGGACAGAAATCAGACAGACGACACACTTTCGCATATATATTATTAGTATGGATCTTCCTACTTTATTAATTAATAATCGAACTATTCATAGAACTTGTTAGTAGGTAACTTATTTATTACTTATAAACCTTACGAACCTTGTGATAATTACGTCGACCGCGCAACGAACTTAGGATCGATTAATAAACTTATGTATCAATTATCCGAAGGTAATAGGACTTAACACATTGATCGGCTTGAGGGAAACTCCCTGTCGAGTAATTTAGTTTGTTACACAAGAGATTATAGAAACATTTTATTTTCAGAATGTTAGCAACGTGACATTGCATAAACAATACAAGAATATGATTTTCCATGTAGTTTTCCATACACACCTTTTACATGATTCAAAGTCAACATAAACAAAACAATTTATTCGACGAAACGATAAGTAGGCTTAAGCTAGTATCGTAAATGTGTGTTAAAGGAAAGAGAAAAATAGAACGTAAAATGTCAAAGACTGAGGGAAAACAAAATGAGCTGATGTCACGCGAGGGATAAGCAGGCTGAAGTGACAGTTTCACCGGGGAATGTGAGCTTTCACTTAGCGAGCACACGCTCCGCCGCGCCGGAAAAAACTGGTTTGATCCAGCTTAGTTACGGTAAAAACCGGCTTGAAGCGGATTTGTTGGGATGGAATTGGCGGAAGTAGCAACGACGTGGTGCGTTTTATTTGGAATTCCAATTTTCTTATACACAATCCCCTGTTCATAAATGTTGATTCTACTTTGTTGCTTATATTTTAAATTTAAGTATGCAGCACTTAAGAAGGGGCAAGATTCTTCTTTCTTCTTCCTCCTGCTTTTTAGATTCGCTGTAGTAGGGTAAAGTTGATGATGTTTGAGTGTCGATGAACAATATGCAATCGAAATTATTGACCGATTCTAATATTATACGCGGCAAATTATTTCCGGTTATGCAAATTTATTATAAGGTATCATGTTTAGTCCACATAACTTATTTCTATCACAAATAAAATGAAACAGTAATTTTCGCTTGATAGACCGTGTAAAGCCTTTTTGAAAAACTGTATAAGGCTGGCATTGTGCTTTGCAGGAAATAATGCATAATATAATCAATTTATAAACCATAATTAAATCTAGTTTTAAGTATGGAAAAATTATATTATAATTATGATATAAAATGTACATAAAATATTCCTATTTTTAACCAACTTAAAAAAAGAAGGTTATCAATAATATTCGACGCGTATGTATGTAATATTTCCAGAACTGCTCAGTTTCCGTATAATACTTATGTTGGTATTGTATAAACTGTAATGTATGTGTATGTATGTTTTTATGTTTGTGTTCGCTTATCTCCGGAACTACAAGTCCGATTTAAGTAATTATTTTTGTTGTACTAGTTATTGTTCATCTTAGGGAATGCTGTAAGTTTCATCAAAATCGGTTTAGTAGTGTTTGAGATAGGGAATTTAAATTTTCAATTACATACAATAATAATAATTAAGAAGTCGGTTTTATCTGTTATTCTTAAACTTTCTTGTATGTACAAGAAAGTACTACCTGTGTCACCAAAACTGAGTAATTCAAAATCGAGACGAGACATAGGACGCTACGCGGCGAGGCACTTTAGTTATAATAAAATTGTATGTTCTTATTGAATACATGGAAACAACATTTACCGGGTAACAAGTTGTTAAAAACGCACGACATCGCTTTGTGGGTCAATGTCGTTGGATATTTCGTCCGGCCAAACTGTTTAATTACTTATAATTGGTACTTGTTGATGGTCCAAACGAATTGTTGTTGTGTTAATTTAGGTGTCATTGTATGTCTGGTCTGTGGTGTTATAAAGACAGTGTTCAAAAATTAACAAAAATTCGACGCAGACAATAATGATAATAATTTGTGGTATATAATATATACAAAATTGTTACTTAAAGACTTGAAGTTTCTTAAAACATGTTTTGTTGTTTCAGATCGCCGAAAAATAATAATTAAACTTAATGATTAATTAATTATTTTAACATGTGTTTTAAATGAATGTTATTCCCCATTTCCTGGCACACGATTCAAATTTCAATTAAGAAAAGAAAACATAAATATTTAATTAATATAAAGCTAAAACACCTATCGTTTAACTAAGCTTAAGGAACAATACCCATATCAAAGAAATATGAAGTTCAAAGTTCATCTCATGACTGACTGACATGACTATAGTTTCGCAAAATTTTTTAACACTTGGAAATAGCTGGAAATACACTTTGAATTTTATGAAGAGAATTGCAACGAGAACGGTTATTTTGCTGCTTGTGATTGTGAAATAATATTGCATTCGTGAGATGCTTCTTGCAGGCAGGCGTGAGGGCTTTGTGCTCTAGTCGCCCCCGGCCCTATGAGATGTATGCGCATTGTATGACTGTACTCGTAATCTGTATGTATGAAGCATCAGCCTTTGTGTCTCTAAGACTCAAGCAGCTCCTTCTCGAATAAGCAGTCAGCTTATCGAATTCCGTATTTAAAAATTAAATTAGGTGTCAGTTTAGGGCCCTTCCACACGACGTTTTTTTACGCTCGTTTGTATCGATACAAACGCAAGTTGAACGCTCAGCAAACGCAAGGAAGCCTAACGTTTTAAACTTTATATCTGCAAAAACGCGATGAAAACGCGCAGAAGACGAGCGCATCAGAAACGCGCGTCGTCAGTGCGCAAAAAAAACATTGTGTGGAAGGGCCCTTAGGTAATAGATGAAACTTAAAGATGAATGAAAGGAGTACAAAATTGAATATTCAAAAGCTTGACGTCACTCGACTTCAACGTTTCAATATTGTACCGCTACTTAAGAGGGCAAATAAAGCAAAAAATCAAACATCGTCCTTCTCTCTTCACACTCACGCCCATCATTCATATAAAACTAGTTGAAAAAGAACGACGCAGAATCAGCGCCAAGTTAGTTTTTAATAACTCAATAAATAAACAATGTTCTTAAAACAGTACAGTCCCTCGGTAATATTATATTTTTACTAGCTGTCCCGGCAAACGTTGTTTTGCCATATAAAGTATTTCGCCCATATTATTTTATTGAAGTGACTAAATAAGTATGTCACCTTGGCAACGTCCATCGCTATCCCGTCGCACAAACAATGGTCGCCGTCAATCTCGAGTTGTAATAATTTACTACTATTTATTCAACAAATGCACTTTTCAATATAAAAAGTAGCCAGTAGCCAATTCTCAGACCTACTGAATATGCATATAAAATTTGGTAAAAATCAGTAAAGCCATTTCAGAGGAGTACGGTAACTAACATTGTGACACGAGAATTTTATATATAAGATAATTTTTATTAAAATATTGACTCAGTTGAATGCACCGTTCTGAATAGAAATAAAATATTCGTGAAATTTACATGCATCTTTGTGATTTTTTCTATTAAGAAAATTTTAAAATATCGTGTTTTCGCTTGTACAGACTGCGTGTGTTGTAGTATCTATGTTTAAATAGACCCTCGCAAATATAATGTAGTCTATGTTTAAGAAATGAAACAATTCATAGCTATCAAGTACAAAAATAAATAATAAGATCATCTATGATATTCTAAGTTTAAACACTTACGGGTTTTGTTGTTTGATTGTGTGGAAGATGGTTAGGTGCTGCCATCTAGTTGGCATCCAGTGATAAACAAACTTAAGCACAAATCTATGACACCTCGGCTTCAAGACATTGTGAGTTCGTTCTGCGTAGATCGGAACGCAAACAAAAATTGATGAATCTTCGGGTAGTTGAAGAACTTCAAGAAATTGGACACCTGTCACCTCAGTCCACCCGTGACCACGGCCGCTGTAAAGCAGCCGAAACGTCGGGATTAATAAAAGTGCTCCGCGACAAAATCCGTAAGTGCTTAAACTTATAATATCATGAGTGATACTCGCGAAAACTTAAGATCATCAGTATATTATTACTATAGCAATTAGCCGCCCCTTTAACCTTTTGCGTGCCACCTGTCAAAATGTTTGAAATACCAGGGGGTCGACCCGAATCCCGGACGCGCGACAGTCAGGGTTTGACATCTCAGTTTTTAGCTACATTACGATTTTTATAAGATTTTACCAGATTCTAAGTTAATTCACAATTAATATCATATAGTTAATTAAATACTATTTATTTTTTTCTGAATTTATGGCTGCCTAAATATAAAATAAATCTAGTACAGTACTTTAAAAAAAGTAGCTTGATGTTTGAACAGTTTTCCGATTTATTTCTAAATAAAACAATTTTTGATTCTCAAATTGCATTTTATTTACACTTTAGCATATTAGGTTTATGATACAAATTATAACTTCACATACCACAATACACTTTATTTACACAGCACTTTTTTTAAAATTCGCCACTTGAATGAGCCGTCAAAAGTGACTTTTATTTTCTTAATTTTTTACTAAGCCCGACGAGGTAAAGACATACCAAGTAGTCCCTTCCTTCTTCTTTTTAATTGCAATGCATTTTAAATGATTAAATATGTTTAAATACGCCGTTTTACGCGGGAAAGAAGACTCGGCCATTGCGACCGGATCCCGGATCCTCGGCTGCTTTATGAATAATCAATCGCGTCCGGAATCCGGTTTGTCGACACGATAGGGGTTGCTAAATCTCACCTCATCTCAATCGTAAAATATAGAGGTTATTTAGGCTACAGATTTCTCTGACAACATGGAGCTTGTAGAAATAAAGTCAAACAAGATCATTTAAGGTCAATAAACGTAAGCTAGGTTAGCGGAATAACATATACCTACATGGAGATATTTGTTACATAAATATTATGTCTAATATTATGTTTTCACATTTAACACAATTTTAAGGGCCCAGGAATTATCTTGAAACTAAAAAGAAGATACGCGCAAAAATACTTTTGAAACCTTGAACAAAATTTTGAAATTCGAAGTCAATTTTTACGTTTTATAATATTATGTTATAGTGTTATAATAATATTATGTTAATGACGTTAAAGTCTTCTTTTCTTTTTTTTCTTATTATGGCGCTCGGCTTTTTAACCATGGCCACTTGTTTCAGTAAAGTGGTAGACCCTTTGCTAAAACTTTCGACGGAGTTTTGGGGGCAACACAAAATGGCCCGTTTCTTGAAATAGTATTGCACTTGCCCACACTTGTGCACGACAACGGATATTTAATGGTTAATATTCTACCAATATTACACATTTAAAACCGAAATAACACAATTTTAGGAAAATAATACAAAAACACAACGTCACTCTTCCGTATTCCCGGCAAAACTCCCTCTTCTTTTCTCTTATTAAGGGAGATCGCACACGACAGACTTTTGTGCGATCAAAGTCTGCGGCTTCCATACATTCCGCATGGCGTGCGCCATCAGATTGTATGGAAGCCGCAGACTTTGATCGCACAAAAGTCTGTCGTGTGCGATCCCCTTAATGTATACCGTCGCTATGACGTTAAGTCAAAAGGGTCAAATTTTCCCAGACCGTCAATGTCAAAAATGCTTACCAATTACCCGCAAAGGAAATTCTTCGGTCAGTTTAACGTCGTTTTCCGGTATAATTATGTTATGAAATGTGTCTCGAAAGATCTACGCACAGACTTACAAGCAATTTATTATTTTTATGAGCCCTAAATTGTGCTATAGTTCCCACAAACGTGACTGGGCAAATTTATTAGGTACAGCGCCAGCAGGCTTTTAAACGGAAAAAATAAAAATTGTACCTTCTCATTTCTTGACGCAGATATAATTTTATTTATTTGGTACATTGCTCGGATCTGTACAAACTGTTTATCTTAGCTACACTCATTATTACATTAAGGGCCTGTTTCACCAATTTCTGATAAAGTGGCAAATAGGCTATTCACAACTTTTTTGACAGATTCCCCATGCTTTATCTGTCAAGCTTTGTGGTGGATAGCCTATTCGGCACTTATCAAGAAGTAGTGAAACAGGCCCTTAGTGTGGTTTCACAAACATTACCGAGAATACTAAAAATAGTTTTTCGTGTATAATTTTTGCCCATAGAACATAATAACTGAACTTTAAAAGAAGACTTTAAAGGCGTTTAGAAAACTAAAGCTCCCTATAAATTCTTGGAAGTCTCTTGAATTAGAATTTACGTGAACTCTCAGACGTAAACTCACGTTACTCACGTTAGTTACGTGCCACATACGTTCTTATACGATTCAATAAACAACAACGTAAACGTTACCTCCGTTACATTTTATTCTTAGCACCGCATGTTCAACATAAAGCCGTCAGAAGTTTTGTAATATCCCCTTTATATTGTTTCCTTAGGGGTTAAATGAAAGTATACGGACGCAATATGTGGACAATGGGCTTAGTTATAAGTTTTTCAAAGAGAGAGAGATTAGGTCGTTGACCGGTACTGTAGTTCTACTATTTTTTTATTTAGGAATAAGGCTGACCGCATACGTTTTCCGTGGCCTTATGTGGAATTACGAATTGGATTTTCGTGAGACTAGCGCAAATGTCCGTTTTTAGGGTTCCGTACCCAACGGGTAAAAACGGGACCCTATTACTAAGACTTCGATGTCTGTCCGTCTGTCCGTCCGTCCGTCCGTCCGTCCGTCTGTCTGTCTCCAGGTTGTAACTCAAGAACCGCTATAGACTTCTGAAATTTGCACAGATTGTGTATTTCAATTGCCGCTATAACAACAAATACTAAAAAGAAAATAAAATTAATATTATATAAGGGGGGCTCCCATACAACAAACGTGATTTTTTCGTCATTTTTTGCTCTATATCAATAATTTCAACAGGTAAGTACTTGAATTTTTCACAAGATCCTTTATTATACATGTACTTAATATTATATTTAGTTATAATATTAAAATAAAATAAAAATTTAATTTATTTTCCGTACAAAAACACAATTTTTGGCCTATTTTTCCTCTATCCCGGTACGGAACCCTTCGTGCGCGAGTCCAACTCGCACTTGGCCGATTATTTTCACGCGTGGACGCATCGGCTTCCACTTGAAACGTTGCAGATTCGTTCCGTTCGAAAAAGCGAGTGCGCCAGTGTATTTTCTACTGATTCCATGCATTTGGAGTTCCGAATACGGAATACGAATTCAGGAATCAAACACGGAAAAGGTGTGTATGCGGCCAGCCTAAGTGTCTAAGCACACTAGGCCGAAGTTCCGTGGCGGAAATTCCGCATGATTACGTCATCAATGTCAAACGCATACAATATACGGACGGAACGCGACGGAATAGTGTGTCATCGATAATTTAAAATACATTTTCAGGCGGAATCATGCGGAAATTCCGCCACGGAACTCCGGCATAGTGTGTTTAGACACTAACACAACCTCGTTCCGGGTTCTCTCCTGTACTTTTCCAATCAAAGTGCGAAATGGTATTCTGATCATCCATTAATGTAGCGTTAAAATAGTCACTACCGCACTCAGAAATATTTTATGACGAAATAACTTTAATTTGATGAAGATTTTGATAATGTGTGGGGATCAATTAATGTTCATCTCTGTGTGCGGCAGTATATTATGTAGATATTTTTTAAAAATTGATATTAATATTTTGCGGGTTAAGGCATGCTTTAACTGCTTACTCTTAAAAGCATTAAAGGTTACAACTAGGCACTAGCTTATATTATTTATTTTTATTTTTCAGTTATTTTCTAAACTGTATAATCACATGATACGTATTTTTTTTTTAAATAATAATATTATGTTATACGTTGCTTAAGGGCATTCCCTACGGAGAATCCGTAATTTACCGCATTTAAAGTTTTTAAAACTCATAATTTGAAAGCTACAGAGTTATAATAAAAATACAGCAATAATCTTCAGTATCTCAACATTCCTTTCCACATTTTAAATTTTCGATTTTCGTTTATTATACTCATGATATCAGCTTCCAAAGTAAAGCCAATTTATTAAAATTCAAGCATACATTCAGCATATCCTTAGTATTTACAAATTACTGTTATTTGAAACACACGCCAATAGATCGACAATATCATAAACTACATATTCCCCGTTTTAAATTTTTTTAGGTCAATTTAGGGTTTTGCAAAGATAAGTCCATATTTTGCAAAAAAATGTCACAATCGTCCATATTTTCCCAAAAATACAAAAAAAAATACGTTTAAAATATATACGTATACGTATGTACATACGTATACGTATATATGTATAGTGGCGGGAACGTATTTTTTTGTATTTTTGGGAAAATATGGACGATTGTGACATTTTTTGTGACTGCGTATTTCGTTCATCTCGCGTTTTATCGTCGTTCCAAAGAAGATTATTGAAGAAATAGAAAATAAAGTTTCAGATGCTGTTGCTGACATGGCTAAACAAAAACTGAAGTATGTTTCGGCCTTCGGGTAAAATAAAGAATTTAAGTAACACAAAAAAAAACTAAATTCTGTGCCGATTTTTGATGTTTAAAAGTACATGCACCCATCACGTCATGTGAATTGTGAGTTGTGATGTGCAGGGATCATATTTTACCCCAATATTAAGCGAACCCAAGACGATCATGCAGCATGACGTGTGTTACGTGCTGTCATGCTTACAATATGATCGGCATGTCAATTAATCCTTCAAGCCCCATAAGAGCACCGGTGATCGCGACAACAATACAATACAATAGTATTTCCAAGAATCCCCGATCGAAGGATTAATATACGGCATTGCACAATTAAAATATTGTCACGCACGTGCAATGTGCATGCTTGGGTCTGATTAAGGCTATATTTGGAACAATATATTTTTTTGTATTATTGTTTGTCAGAGATTATAATAAATTATTATTAGTCAGAGTTTTAATTTTGATGATTTAAAGAAGCACGTGATTGTGTATTGCAATTTGCAATCAATTTATTAAGGCTAATGTAATGGAAGTTGAATAGGTGAAACTGTTCTTTTTTGCAGCCGTAATTATGTAGGTATTCCTATATTAAAGAATAAAACAATGTTTAATTATTGTAATTTTATACTCCATATTTTTTCCATATTTCTATTTTATACTCCATGTTTTTCCATATTTTCGATTTTTTTGTCCATATTTTATGTTCATATTTTGGATTTTTTAAAACATATTTTTCCGGGCCCTAGTGATAAGTATTTCGGTCTCTCGCCAGCCGTGTCGGTTGTATCCCAAAGGGTTACGAGAAAAAGTTTTTTCTTTACCTTTCTTAACTCTGATCTTTATGTTTTCTATTTTATTACTGTATTGCTTTTTAAAGCACTCATCATGAGAAATAAAATGTAAAAATAAAATGAGAATGCTTCCGTGCATTGCACACACACTTGGGTGTTAAAATATTTGATCATAGTATAAATAAATACATCCACTAAAATGTGAAAATGTAGTAGTGTGTACCATAATTTTAATTCTTGAATATTTTTTATATTAATATAATTAATGTTCGGAAGGAAGAAATCGTGAAAAATTAAAATTACCCTCCACGGGGCCGGCGATAAGTAATTAATTGGGCTTTCGTGTTCCTTTCACTTTAATAAAGTGGCTAATGAGAAGGTAAAAGTTAATTTTTACTATAATGTATTACATAAATTAATGACATTTATTAATTACATATATATTCCCTCACTAATAAAATAACACACACCGCGTATAACTATTTGCAGTTGGTTGTCTTTGTCTCTCATTTGATTTTTTCTAATGTGTCAGATAAATGTGGTATAGTTAAAGTGAAAAAAGTAACTTTTTCAGCGCTGCTACTTTCATAGCGAACTCTATATAAGGGACCCAGGCACACTCTAAAGTATTATCACTTAGTTTTGTTACACTCTGTATAACTTTATGGAATATGGAATACTAAAACCATACATTGTAAGAGGACTGATATTGTACACAAGTTAACACCAAATTCGAGAAATTTAGGCCAGAATTTGCAGCCTCACGCAAATAACAGAAATTTCTGGAATATAACATCTAAGCTAGATTCCGAAGCTAGACGTCTGACACCTGGCACAACCAAAAACAAGCTGAATTTCTAATATACAGGGTGTGAAATGTGATTAGTACTTTAGGGTGTGTACCTACTGTGTCCGTGTTTCTTATAATGTTACTTTTTTAATTTGGTACGGACAAATATTATTCACGTTGGGTCATTTCTCATAGAAACAAAAAATACGTGTGCTGCGATAAAGCAATTACAGCAATAGATAGAAGAATTAAGTTACTTTGATTCCTTAAATGAATCGTAGCTCTTTATAACCTCTGTAACTTCTCGGCTTATCACAACCAAGTTGTTTTAAGAGAGTTTACGAGATTTTATTTCTAGATTTTTTATCAGATTAAAATATCGAACTGGGCAAGTGTGTGAGAAATATAATTGGCCAGCAATGTTATATTTATAAAAATACGAACGTAATAAATCTTCGTGAAAACAAATTTTATTATGTCTGTGGCCCAAATTGAAATATTTCACGAACCTGCAGGGCAATCGCGTTATTTTTAAACGTTTCAATTCAGGTTCACATCTGCTTTGGTTGTGGTTCAGTTACGGTTTGGTTCCGCTGCGTCTGAACAAATTTCAGTATCGTGCTATCGTTTCAACCGTAACTCAACCTTAGATGGAACTCGAACGAAGCGCAACGTTTGACCTTTAGACAGACATTGCAGCGGACCAATCAGCGCCCTTCTGATTTAGTTTTGATTGGCTTAAATATGAACAAATTTTTTCCGATGTGTTAATTGGTCAATTGACAAATTGTTTATTTACATATGGATGAATATGACACGGGTGAAGTTGTGTTGTATGAATGTGAATGATTAGTACTTGGAGTTTTTAATTTACGTAGTTGAATTCATAATATTGTTTTACTATAATATGTATTTTACAAACGCCAATAAGTGTTGAATAGTGACTTGTGAGTTATGACTTGTGACAAAAGTAGAAAATATTTACGTAAAGAAGTAATTAGTAATGTCAAAATTCAATTCACTTTTTAACAAACTAAAATAGTCCGTAGTGTTATTTTACAGCTTTGAAGTAAAACATAAGCTTATATTATAATTTGATTATAGCTTATGTTATATTTTTCCATCGATTTTCGTCAATTTAACACACCAAAATAAGAAACGTTTCAGAAACGTGCGAGTAAAAGTTGCATTGTATCAACTTTTTGTTTTGACAGCGTTTGCGCTCGGGCTGAGGTTCAGTAACGTCTCAACTAGCTGTCAAAACGTTAGCGCGATACCGAATCGTTCCAAAAGTCGATCAACGTCCGAGTTTCATTTGCGTTTCAGTTGAAAAAATTTAGCGCGATTGCCCTGCTGGTCTTTGACTTACAAAGTCAACGACGAATCAAACAATCATAATTATTGTTTTGCGTGCTCTGTTTACTCGCACGACTTTCAAGTATTTGTTTTTGTTTTTTATCCGACTTGAAAAAAAGGAGGTTATCAATTCGACGCGTATGTATGTAATATTTCCAGAACTGCCCAGTTTTTGTATTTGTTAATCTATGACAGCTTCTGAACAGATGTGCCAAATTTCAAAAGTGTATGTATGTATGTATGTTTTTATGTTTGTGCACGCTTTCTCCGGAACCACAAGTCCGATTTTGGTGATTCTTTTTTTATTGTACTAGGTATTGTTCAACTTAGGGAATACTGCAAGTTTCATCAAAATCGGTTCAGCAGTTTTTGAGATAGGGGATTTTAATTCTTATGTGGCGGTACCCACAATTCGCCTAACAATCCTGCATCGCGCTATCGAAGTTTCGGAGAACGGCAAGATATAATATACAACGTATGAAATGACGTCAGTGGGCTTCGGCTTGACCGAGCATGCTATCTCTCTCGGTCGGAAGATCTTCCTTTTCGGCCGCCACTAACAACGTTAAATTGGTGACCACCGACAAGAACACGCATTCTTCTGGACATCAGTCATCATCAACACTCCCCGCCCCTCCGCACCACGTCAGCAGACATCAAGCATAACCGGGTCGCCTCGACCATAAGCCGCGTTGGAGGTCCGCGCCGGTCGAACCCGTGTCCGGCTTGAACGGGGCAGCCATAGGCTACAACGACCGGTCAGCAAGCAGAGAACGGGGCCTCTCCTGGTCATTGCACGCGTAGCTTCGGCCCATACCTGACAACACAAGCGCATTGAAGAATACCACAGGTCTTCGGGGGGAGTGATGTGGCGGTACCCACAATTCGCCTAACAATCCTGCATCGCGCTATCGAAGTTTCGGAGAACGGCAAGATATATACAACATCTGAAATGACGTCAGTGGGCTTCGGCCTGACCGAGCATGCTATCTCTCTCGGTCGGAAGATCTTCCTTTTCGGCCGCCACTAACAACGTCAAACTTAATTACGTACAAAAATTTGAAGTCGGTTTTATCTTTTTAATAAAATACTATTATTGATTGGATGCACTGTCTCGTGCACTAATATCATGGCAGTGACGTTGACAGACGTCATAAACTAGTCATGGTGGTGAGTGTGCTGGCGAGCCAATTCTATGTGGAATTACTCAAATCTTAGTGATTCTACAGTAGTATAAAATATTATTGATGGACACATAATAATGTGTCCATCCATAATGTAAGTAAGTATATTATTATATTGTACTTATGTACTGATGACATGTCAAGAATATATTTTGATAATAACACCAATAAGTAGTCCCGGTTCATAAAATCTTATCAATTTGCACAGTGAGAATAAATTTTAAAATATTGGTGTTTATTTTTTACTCTTACTTTTGAACAACTAGTTATTCATATGCATGAGTTTATTCTTGGTGTGACAGATGAAAAGCCAACTATAAAGTTCTAGATAGCAAACAAAATAGA
The DNA here is from genome assembly GCA_963422495.1 of Polyommatus iphigenia. Lineage (NCBI taxonomy): Eukaryota > Metazoa > Arthropoda > Insecta > Lepidoptera > Lycaenidae > Polyommatus > Polyommatus iphigenia. The sequence continues at coordinate 27,677,333 of OY730188.1, read as the reverse complement.
GGTATATGAGAAATTCAGGCCACTCTGAGGGTTATATTTAAACAACCCCACAACAGCTAGAACTTCTTAATTAGTGTGAATTCAGGGCCAAGACGTGGGACACGGCTTACCTTTCCACGTAAATGACCGTAATGACCACTCACGTGGTAAACTAAATGTATTTAGAATGGCTCCGTGGTCCAGTCGTGGGTTCGATTCCCGCATTCGAAACATGTTATTTCCAAGTTTGGTTTTTCAATTAATTAGGAACATTTAAGTTATTAATGTTTCACTCTGCGTGCGGCAGTTACTCTCGCTAGAACTTAGGCATGGCTGAACTGATTTGGCTAATTTTAGTCTCAAAACAAAACGCTCCACGCTTCAAAATAAAGATGATTAAATATTTAATAAAGATGATTACAGTTTACTTTAAAACTATTTCGCATAAAGATAACTAGCTGTTGCCCGCGATTTCGTCCACGTGGACTTCAGCTTATAGCGTGCGGTAGTTCCCGTCATAGAGTACCTTATATTATATAGTAGGTAGTTCCCGTTGGACCATGTAGGCTACATTACTGCAAATTGCTGCAAATTGCAAAATTTGCACGACAGGTGCTTCCGCGGTACGCTTACTTCAAACTGCAATGTTTACACTTTACAGGCAGACAAACAGACACATCACACATAAAACGCCCCTACTTTTGCGTAGGGGGTTAAAACTGGGGAGTGGGGTCGAAGTCGAACATCAACTATTCATACTTCAAAAAAAACGCAAAAGGCCAAAAGGAATCTCCATCCTTACCACCTCTTATAGTAACACGTTTGAGTAAGCGCTTGTGCGATGTAGGAGACGACAGGGCGCCATCTATTATGAATTTTTGGAACTAACTTAATTTGAACAAAACGCATTTTCACCCCCTTACAACCCTTTTTTCCAGTTAAAAAGTAGCCTATGTCCTTTCTCAGGCATTAGACTATCTGTGTACAAAATTTCATCGGTTCGGTAGTTTTGGCGTGAAAGCGAGACAGACAGACAGACAGACAGAGATACTTTCGCATTTATAATATTAGTATAGAGTATAGATAGTATAGATTAATCATCGTTCGTCACGAACTGAACTTGTTTATGTTTACCTGCGATCTAATGAAGATTTGGCAAAGGGAAAACTCTTAAGTCATCAAAGTAAAATATGTCCGAATTATTTTGTAATTTTTAGTGCGTGCTAAAGCGTGTTTTTTTAGTTTTTCGTTATATGTTATTCCTAGCTTACACGAGGTGGGAATGTAAGGTGGCCAATGCCCGTTTAAAAAAGCCTGCACTTTATTTACACATTTTGTATGTCACAATTATTGTTTGAGGGCAAAAGGGTCCGTCTACGCTAAATCCTAGGGACCCAGACAAGTTATTAAGTTATAATAAAGCAAATCCATTCTTGTATTCTTTGCAAACACATATTCTTTCAGAGATAAAAGCGTAGGTACATCGTCTAGTAAATATTTCGCAAAAAGTTCATTTCATTTCAATTTAACTAATGGATACATGTTTCGACTCTGCGCTAGAATTTAGGCGTTGATATTTTAAGAGTTGCTTACTGAAAATAAAATTTAAAATACAGCTTAATCCTTCGATCGCGGATTCTTGGAAATCTATTGTTATTCTTTTGTTGTCGCGGTCGCCGGTGTCCTTATGGGGGTTGATAGGTTAAGAGGCCTTTTCCTATCATGCGTTTTATCGCCCGCACGCAGATTAATTGGTCCGCATGCGGACGATAACTCGCTCATGGGCGCGTATATTGTCCGCGTTGTAGGAATAACCTCTATACCTTTGATTTGGAAATTTTCCACGCTGACCAGCGCGCGTTTCCACGCGCGAGCGATAATACGCATGACAAGAAAAGCGCCGTAACAAACTCGAAATGTATTTTCGAATATTTTTTTTTTACATTTTCTTCAACACTGAGGTCAACCACGCTTATGAAAAGAAAGAAGAAATTGCGACGTTAAAACTTTTAATAGCATCCTTAATTACAAATGTTCATGTTCCACAGTGACCCTCGACAGTATTTTTATTCCTCATTTCTATCCTCATCTTCGTAATTTCGACGCTCCCTTATTTTACAATTTGCTTCAAAGTTGTATGAACGCCAAAATTGAAATCCACAAAATTTCGTTTTAATTAACATAATGTACCCTTTAGAGGGAAATAATTTTTATCTTTGCTCTTAGTTCTGAGCGTGGGTGACAAGATAGATTACGAGCAAATAATCTAATATTTCCGCCGCCATCTTGGTGCCTAAAATAATATTTTTACTAAGTTTTGTGGAATGGAATCATCTATTTTGAACTCTTCTGTTTCTAATATTAGATATTGATTTACAGTACACGATTGTAAGAATATTATAATTTCTTATGGTTTTATCATAATATAGCAACAAAAAACATTTATTTGTGAGTAAAGGAACAATTTTCCTAACCTACCACCGGTTGGGGAACTAACCCGGCAAGAGGAACCGGCGTAAGACACTCGCACGGGACCACTTATAGTTTAAAAAAAAATTAACAACTTAATCTATATAATTAAAAAGTTTACATTAATTCATAATCAATGTAAGGGACAAAATAATGTAAAATATTATGCAGAAGTTGCCATGCAATCAGCCATCCTACTCCCAGGATGAAATGATTTATTATGTAGTAGTGCTTTTGCACACGAACGTTCTTTGACTACTTTTGTAACACGCAGACATGCAGACACAATCAATTTTCAATCGTTATGCGGCTGCTTGGGGATTGATGGGTTAAATTTATTTTGTTTAAAAGCTTTGTATATTTCATGAATTTTACTATTGACAAAACAAAAGAGAAACAACAAAGTACAAACACTCTAATCCATACTAATATTATAAATGCGAAAGTGTGTCTGTCTGTCTGTCTGTTACCTCTTCACGCTCAAACTACTGAACCCATTTTGCTGAAATTTGGCATAAAGATACTTTAAGTCCCGGGAAAGGACATAGGATACTGTTTGTTCCGGAAAAATGTACGGTTCCCGCGCGTTAAACGAGTTTTGGCGCAACGGAGTTGCGGGCGTCATATAGTTATTAATAAATATTTAAGAAGGATTGATTCAAGATTGAACCTTCCCAAATATTATTAACAAAGTTATTGGAATTACGGAAAATTTACTCGAAATATTTTGATCGTTAGACAAAGCTCTTTGAAATTGATGTTAGCTAAACAAATAATTATTTGAATAATCTTATTGAAATAATTGTTGTTGGTAGGGCGATACTCCTCGTTAAGGTTGTAAGCGATTACCACTGACCATAAATCTTACTATACTGTACTCGCCGAAACATGGCGGAACGCTACCGCCATGTTTCGGCGAGGACGATGTGGCGGTACCCACAATTCGCCTAACATTCCTGCATCGCGCTATCGAAGTTTTCTGAGCGCGTCGGTATATATACGACAGCTGACATGTATCAAGTGGGCTTCGGCCTGACCGGGCATACCACTTCGCTCGGTCGGAAGATCTTCCTTTGTGGCGACCATGCATATCCCACATTGGTGACCCTCGACAGAACACGCCTCCTTCATCATCATCGCTCCCCGCCCCTCCGCACCGCGCCAGCCAGCTTCGACTCATCGGGTACCTCGTCCACTAGCCGCAATGTACCGCGGCCTGGGCGACTCCGCATCGGCATCATCGGGCTTTCTCACTACACCGACCGGTCAGCAAGCAGAGCACATCTCTCCTGGTCAGCACGTAGCATCGGCCCCGCACGGCAGCTTATCCGACTCACTGGATCCCGTGCAGCAGCTTACAGTTCCGACTCACTGGGACTCACTGAAGGAGATTATAATAATTCAACTGGAATATCGAGTGTGATATTTTATCATTTTCTCCTTCGCACCTTCAAAACAAGAAAGTTGGGCAAGCGATTCACCTCGCAACGACGCGAGGACCGTGCTCACTTCAACAGTATAGTAACTTGTCATTTTCTATATAAACCGTGATTGACAATGAATTGTCAGATTTTCCTAGTCCAGTGTTTCCCAACCTGTGGTCCGCGGACCCCTGGGGGTCCGCGATTATATGTATGGGGGTCCGCGGTGTCATATCTGACCCATACATAATCCGAATTTTTAGCTGTTTATTTTATTGAGGGGGTCCGTGAAAACTGTGCCTGATTTCCAAGGGGTCCGTGGCGAAAAAAGGTTGAGAAACACTGTCCTAGTCCATTAATTTGTCAATCGTGGTTTATATAATATAGAAAATGACAAGTTTTTTGACAGGGAGTCAATAACCGCTACCGCCATGTTTCGCCGAGTACAGTATAGTACGAGATACTTATGAGCTGTATTGTGTTCTTGCATAAAGGTGGCTCCAAAACATGTCTGACTATTGCTAAGTACTCACATACGGTTTTGCTCGATAGTTTTATTCCAAATCCAGTAATAATTACTGTGTGGGCCGCAAAACTGACAGCTCGAAGGCTCGCATCGAGCCGCTCGAAGGATTGATGGAACCGGATCGAGCCGGATTGATGGAATGAAATATATCAATTTAAAATAAAACTATCGAGCAATGCTGAATGTGTGGATGAAAGCCCGAGCCACGGGTTTTGTCGACGTTATTGCTCGATTGAGCAAAACCGTATGTGAGTACTTAGCATATCAGTCTGTAAACTCTTCATGCTAAAGCTGATAATTGATACAATTTGATATATAGATACTCTGAGTTCCAAGAACGGATATAGGAAAGATTTAATTACAGAAAAATACGGCTACTGCACGATAGAAATATACTATGTTTACTGAACGTCGAATGTAACCAAACGAGAAGAATTACTGGCAAAAACTACTTTTAAACAAAAACATACATCATAATATTTATCTAAATTACCAGAAGTACAGGACCTTAGACCAGGTTCATTGTTCTGCATATATATTGTAGTTATATACTGTTCTTATGTACCCTATACTATAAAATATTTACATACCGTTCAAGAAACGCTGCCTTCATCTTTGATGTGATAAATAAATAAAGGCAAGTAGACATAGTTGTACAGTTATTCGCTATAATATACTCGTAAAATATGTACACTGTTAAGCATTTGTGTATCATCGTACAAAAAAAAAGTATTGAGTTAAAAATGCAGTCATGTTCTTTAGATCATTTCAAACAGGACTGTTAATACACAAATGCCTAGCGAGTAATGAATATTTAAGTAAGTGGGTACCTACTAGATAAAATTAAATTAAGAAATTTTAAAAAAACCCCGCCAAAAACTTTAAAACGTAATGAAATAATATTCACTGACTTTAAGTTCAAATAATTCCTAATTAGTGTAAAGTAATATTTTAGTCCATAATTTGTTGTCACGATGTGTCGGGGGACCGCCAAGTAAACTACAACCTACAACCGTCAAGACGCTGAATATCTCGATTTGGTTTGCTGTGAACTGATCCTGAAAGTATAATGTTTATGAAATCAAACATCTACATTAGAGGTCCCCCGACACACCTTGACAACAAATTATGGACTAAAATATTACTTTATACACTAATTAGGAATTATTTGAACTTAAAGTCAGTGAATATTGTTTCATTACCTTTTAAAGTTTTTAGCGGGTTTTTTTTAATTTCTTAATTTTATTTTATTTCATCCTTTTTAAACTATAGTACAGAATAATTCCTATCAGCAGGATCATATCCCCATTATTACCTTTGAATATCGAAAAGAGGCCGTTAATATAAATCCAAACATAAAATCTCCACTCTGGGTTCATACGGAGCTCAGCTCCTATCCAGAATCCAGGTGATGCTGCAGCAGCAGCATGCAAATATTTAGTATTTATCTACGTCTTACTGGTTGTCGCAATTAAAATGAGCCCAAACACGAAACCTCTGCTCTAAGTTAGTGAGGAGTTGGGTATCCTATTGATTACCAGGTGATGCTGCAGCACCAGGTCAACTTTCCATTAATGTTTATGTAATTTATAAATATCACGAACCAGAATGCAAAATATAAAACTCATCAAACGACTGCACTGCAACGGCCTTTTACGAACCAGATAAACCGCGATTTTCCAGCACTGACCAGGCTGATGATGATGAACTATAGCTAAGAACACTCTCGATCATGTCAGCTTTCAAACAAAAAAAACTAAATCAAGATCGGTCCACCCGTTTGGATGCTACGATGCCACGGACAGATTCACACACAGACAAACAGACAAACAGACAGACAGACAGACACGTCAAACTTATAACACCCCTCTTTTTTGTCGGGGGTTAAAAAGACAGTGTCTTGAAATCTTTAAAGCTAGCTTGTACAGTGCGAATATCGTGATGAGCCATAAAGCGTTTGATTCGTAACATTTTAAATAATTAATGCGACCTTCTTGTGTCACATTTGAAAACTTTTGTTAGACCGGTGTTAATAATAAATGGATCTCAAAAGTAATCAACACGTGGCTTTTCGAAGAAGCCAATTTCGTTTAATAATTTAGTGTTTTGATAGAAATGTCCTTGTCAGGTTTTATTTGTATTATGATTTAAAGCAGTGTCCTTCAACCTTTTTTAAGATGCGACCTCTCCGCTGGTATGAAAAAAAATATTATTTTATCAATATTTTTAATCTTTATTATTTTTTTATTGAAATACTTCTCTAGACCTCCGGTGACTCCCCTACAGAAGCTTCATGAATTCGTCGTGACCCACAGGTTGAGAAACAAGCAGTGTTTTTAAAGTGTAGATTCTGGATTTTAAGTCCAGGGTTAATTACTCCTGGGGGGGTAAATTACCTTCACGGGTAACAAGGAACCAAATAATAAGAACCATTATGCAGCTCTCGTTGTAAGGCTAATGATGTAAAATAAACTCTATCCATACCAACACTTATTTAATTTTTAACTAGCTAAAAGCCGAGCTTTGTTAGGGCTCGCGTCGTTTTTCTGTGTGGAAATAATCTTTGATGCAGTTTTTTTTTTATATTGAAATAGTAACCAAACCTTGACTGGCCGATGATAACACATCTACATAATATCAAAGTTAAAGCACAAATCAATAGGCATGATAGTTAATCAGGTTGTGGAAAATACTAGGGCTCGCTTCGCTCGCCCTGATACTAGGACAAGTGTATTTGCTTCGAATAGGTTCTGAAACTAGGCTAGTTGCGATAGGTTCTATCGTACCCGCAACTCTGCCTTAAGCGATGAGTGGAGCACCATGGGGTTTAGTGGGTAGACTACGCAGGAGTCCCACATACCCGGCCGATATCCCCAATTTGCCGGGGATACGTTAAGCATTTCCCCATTCAAAAAAAGGCTGTTAGTACTAGGCCCATTTTTAAGAAAATAGGCATTGACATAGTCGACCACAATGTTCATAGGATACTTTTATCGTGGGAAAATGTACGATCACTATGGGATACTGTTTTTAAGCAGGTGTAGCCGTTGGTTCTAAATTAACGAAGGAAGTCAATAAGGGCTACAATTAAGTATATTAATATTTAAATTTAACACAAATGTATAAAAATATATGATAAAACAGGGTATAGTGTTACAGTTAGGCACATAAATTCTCTCATTAGTATTTGTGTTTCATTTCCATCTCAATTATGAATTTCGCGTTAAGAAAATATAAACTAACATTATATATTTTTCATTATAATTACAGCCTGAGGTACAAAACAATTATGGATATTAACAAAATGTCGGATCTTATTTGTTCATTGGGCTTAACAAAATCATAATAAAGTACATTTAAAACAGTCTGAAATATTATATGAGCACAATTAATTTTGACCGTCTACACCAAGAATAAATAATACTAGCTATTTAACCGAGCTTTGCTCGGTATTCGATAAAACACGAATAAAATGACATTTTCTAAAAATGATTCCTAGCTAGATCGATTTATCACCCCCGAAACCCCCTATATACTAAATTTCATGAAAATCGTTGGAGCCGATTCCGAGATTCCAATTATATTTATATATATATATATGTTACGGCTAATAGCCGAAGTGCGGCTACACTTAGTTTTACCCGGCTACAACTAGGTGCAGCCCGCCACATGCGGTTAAACTTAGGTATATCCTACTTATCTTCGGTCACAACTATATTTAGCCTTTATTATAGCGGCTAAAACTAGGTGCAGCCACACACCGGTGGTTAAACTTAGGTGCATCCTATTTATCATCGGCTAGAACTAGGTTTTCAGTTATATATATATATATATGAATTGCTCGTTTAAAGATATATAAGATCATATTTAGTTACATAATAACTTTTTCGATGGATACTTTTAAGGTAATTAATATGCCTAATGTATTTTTTTTTTAATTCTATACAGCATAATTCATTAACAAATTAAAATAAATCTAGATGTCCCTCGTAATTTCTCGGCACCTTCAATAAATATATCATTTAGACATTTTCTGATCTCAAGTACATTATAAGGACGCTCATACGGTGAAGGAAAACATCGTGAGGAAACCCCCACATAGTTGGTCCCAGACGTATTGACTAGTTCTTCCCTCTGGAATAGGCCGACTATGTTGCGAGAATGTCGTATGTACTTGGGCAACCACACGGACATTTAAATCTTGTCCCAGGCACTACAGTATCTGTATAAATCATCCACAACGGATGCAAATGCCTAGTTTTAAAATATATATCCATGCCAAATTTTAACAAAATCGATTGAACAGCTTAACTGTTAAGAGGTGATTGACAGATAAACATACAGACTCACTTTCAAATATATTAAGTAAATAAATAAATAAAAAACTAAATAAAACTTTAAATGTAGTGAATGTGAATAAAATTCCAAAGTCATAAAATATGCACATGACCTACCTTGAAAAGTTAGTAGAAAGTAAATGGTCCGAAACGTCGTCCATACACTTACGAACTTCATTGTTACACTTCACTTCAAACAATCACACTTCGTAGCACATCACTTCGTCCACTACTCAGAAGTTCTACGACCGCTACGCCGTAGCGTGCGCGCGAACCCACGGCTACGGAGAGACTGAGCTGCGCGCGGCTCGACCGGCGTTGTTTACCAAGCGGCTAATTTGTTACTTAGCCGCTAAAAGTAATTAATATAAGTCTATATTAATTACTTTTAACGAGTTCGTTATGGCTTATAAAGTAACTTGACTATTGAGTAGGTAGTTAAGCAATGCGTAATAGTAATGAATACTACGAACAACAATACAAGCTATTGTTTATAAAGTTATGTATTATAGAGTCATAATAATAGAGAAAAAAGTGCTTAGACTACTATAATAAATATAATATTCAATAAAAATACGTCATACCGATGGCTTCTACGTAGAATATCGTAAGATCAATAAGAGAAATTTATAGGAAGAGAGTTTGAAGTCATGTGTATAATATATTTATAATATAATTTGTGTTCTTCCTAATTAGTTTGTACTGACGCCAGTGTACATCTGTCGAGCGATTGACAACAAGCAAGGCCTCACAGAATACCAGGGATCGCGGTGTAGGTAAACTATGCCGCGATCATCACCTGAGTGAGGTCCTTTTCGGCGGCATTCGCAGTGCACCGCATTGTAAATGTGCTATTTTCAGTAGTTGTAAACTTCATTACTTTATGTTTTTTTTTTTGTACTTAAGCATGTTTTTTTATGTTTTTAATTTTATGTTACTGCAATTTTGTTTTTTTTTTTGTACTTTTTTTTTATTATCTCTTTTTTTTCATACCTACTTACTTGTGTCATGTGAATCAAATGTCCGTTATATAATGTGGTGTAGTGTTTAAGTGTTGAATAAATGTTTATTATTATTATTATTATTATTTGAACTATGACTTCATTTTTAACCGATTATTTTAAAATTTTGCATAAGCAACAACTATAGTGTTAGGTACTAACTGCAATAAAATACTATATTATATGCTTGGTTTAACGACTATTATGTGGCCTAGGCCTATTACGTGGCACTGCATGGTATAATTAACAAACACTTCATTCCTATAGCTTAATACACATTATAAAATATAAACAGATTTTAGGACATAGAAACGATAATTATAACTATTGAACTTTCCATCTAAGTACAATTATTTGTACTTAGATTATTATTAATTTCGTTTATTATTAATTTCGCTTATCGTTCGAAATAATCGTGTCAAAGTAAAGCTATTATTATCCACATTTATTAATGTCATAATATCAATAAAGAGAGGACGACATGATTCCTTTGATGAGCTCCACATAGCATAGCCCGGATACATTTTTTGTCCAATTAAAAAATGTGCTATGTCCACAAAGTTCCTCCAAATTTCGAAGCGTAGATATTATACAGGGTGTAACAAAACTAAGTGATAATACTTTATGGTGTGTACGTGTTCCATGTAGAGAGTTTACTGTGAAAGTGGCAGCGCTGAATTACCAATTTTATTTCACTTTTGTATGGGCGAGCGCCCCAGCGTCACGAGTTTCCTCATACAGCGGTAAAAAATTGGTCCTTCAGCGCTGCTACTTCGATGGTGAACTCTCTATAAGGGACACATACACACCCTTAAGTATTATCACTTACTTTTGTTACATCCTGTATATGCATGGAAGCCCAAAAATATCATTACAACCTTACCTTAGCATTTGAAATTATAATGCGGATAACAAAGAGAGCTTGAACATAGCATGCCTGTGAAATGATGGATTACCGCCACTACACGCGCTACCATCTCCAGACATCCATCTTACTCAGACGCCATGATCGATGCGCTGGTTTACTGTTATACGAGTATTAAATAATGCATGCTCGTCTTTAAAAACACTCGTGTATCTAGTCCGAGATGAGACGAGTCACGAACCTTCTAAGGCCCAATTTCACCAACTGTTAAAGTTAACGCTCGAATTACTATCACGTTACCTCTTTCGTTTTTCCTATGAATGAAAAAGAAGACATGGCATTTTAACAAGCTGTTAAGACCAACAGACGTCGGTGAAATTGAAAACGAGTGATTTGCCTGTTACTTAACGAGCACATAAACAATTGTAAGTAACGATTTATTAGATATCAAATAGTTTCAGTTGAGTTAAACGCAGTAACAAAAGACTTGAGAAAAGGTAAAATAAGAAAATAAGAAGAAAAGGTAAAAAAGGTAAAATAAGTAATTTATACTAATTAATCCGACCAAAGCCGACATATTTCACACAAAATATTGACAGTAACGTTGTCGAACAAAATTTTGTGTCTGCTGCTGCTGCTGTGTGGTGACGTTAGTAACATAGAATATCATTGGGTGAAACATACTATTGTGGTTTGCATTGTATTTACTCGGAGCGGACGAGTTATTGGTCAATTCTTAAATTTTTGGTTATGACGTTTAACTTACATAATGAAAAGTAGTGTTATGGTGCTCCCACACCGCAGTTAGAAAAAGTTTAGTAACGTTAGTAAACATTTGTTAGCAAACATTTAGTCACAAATGTTAAAAAATTTTAAAAATGTTTTCATGTTAAAAAAAATTTTTAGTAAACGTAAGTTAACAAATTATAGCAAAACAAATTATAACAAAATAAAACATTTTGTGTTAATTTTTGTTTGTAAACCTTTTATAAAGGACGACGGGGTGTGCGGTGAGCCAATACCAGATTTAAATGTTATAAAATGTTAGTAACCATTAGTAAACATTTTCTATTAGTGTAGGAGCACTTATAACATGTAACAGTTCCTAAGAAAACGTAACAATTGACGACAATAATTGTTAATAAATGTTTTTATGTTAGAAAACGTTTACAAACATTTTCTAACGGCGGTGTGGGAGCACCATTATCAATGAAACGTAACCTAATTTATACACAATACATTACGAATAATAAGTAGGTATGTACCAATAAATTAAAGTAAATTGTTAATTAATCATGTTCACATGATGTTTTGCTAACGGTTTTCCCTAAATATAAAGTATTTATAGCTTCACAATTAAAAGTAATTTCGGGAACATTCGCCTTGGGAAGTAAACAAATAAACCCACAACCCTTAACCTACTTCAGGAAATTGCGTAGATTATAATATTATTTATACAATACAATATTAATGTTTGATTTCTGAGTCGAAAGCCATCTTCAATTAAAATTTTCAGTCAAAGATTTAAAACTGAGGATGAGCTATGTCGTACTTTATTTGATAAAAAAAGAAAAAATATAATAATACACACACAGGGTGTAACAAAACATTGCATAATACTGTGTCTGTTTTCCGTGTATATTATACAGTGTGTAAGTAGCAGCACTGAACGAGTCACTTTTGCCATCTATGTTTCAATGAAAAGCGAAAATTTCGAAAATCGGTTCAAAAACGGCAGAGTGATCGTTGAACATACGAAAAAAATATATCCACAGCCGAACATAATATAACCTCTTCCTTTTGGGAAGTTGGTTAAAAATACCCTAATCATAAATTTTCTCATTTAAATATTTAAAAAAATCTTTTAGCTCTTTTATCTTACAGTTAACTCTATATAAAGTACAATACTAAAATGGTTTAATGGTTAAATGGTAAAGAGAGCACGCGAACCGATTGGCGGCTTGACGCGAACTGGTTAATTAAAGTAAATTATAATACCTCGTGGCGGCGTATACGCTGACAGTGCGAAACGTGATGTACTGTCGACAAACTGTTGACCGTACAACATACACACGCTAAAGTACCATTATTTATCACTTTATGCAATCTGTATGAGTAGAGAAATATTTTTGTATTTTTATTTATTGTTACATGAGTAACATTTTTGATAGCATTCACCAGCTACAATGACCTTTCTGATAACAGTCGTTTGATGTAAAGTCACAAACAGTGTTACTACGAATAGGTATTGGTGGTTAATATACAGGTGTATAGATATTTAATCCTATTTCAAATATTATAGCGTAATATTATAAAAACTGTTAAGACAGTAAATCACTGTGACACCATGGCAATAAGTTCTAATAAATTTCCTACGTAAAATAAAAGAGATAGAGCGCAATCAAACAAACACCAGGTAAGGAACTCTCTAATCTCCATAGATCTATATTTTTAGGGCTCCGCACCCAAATGGTTAAAACGGGACACTATTATTAATACTTCGATGTCTGTCCGTCTGTCTGTCGGTATCTCAAGAACGGTAATAGCTAGAGAGTCGAAATTTTCACAGATTATGCAATTTTTTTGCTGCTAAAACGACAAATACTAAATACAAAATAAATTAAATATTCAAGGCGGCCTTCCATTTAAGAAACGTGATTTGTTTTTAATTTTTGCTTGATATCAATAATGGCAAAAGGTTAGTATTTCAAAATATGTTCACAAAATCACAGTCATATTTAAGATACTTTAATGATTGAATTGAAATACAAAACAAAAACATATTTTTGCTTATTGCTGTGCTCTGCAATGGTACGGAACCCTTCGTGCACGAGTCCAACTCACACTTGGGCGATTTATTAGTAGCGGGGGCTGGATGCGCCGTCACGGTGTCCGGGTAAAATGTACACCTAAACTGCAACAAGCAACTTCAAAAGGGCATGTATTTAACGCGGCGACAAATTTATACCATTCCGGGCCTTGGTAATGGATAGTAAATAAACTACTTTGGCGACTAATTTGAGGTAGCATTTTAACTAGAAAGCGGCGGCCTTCTAATGAGTTTTGAGGTTTTATTTAAATTTTATCTGGCAGTGATTTTCTTTTGTGGCAATTGAATTTCTTCTAAGGCGACAAATTATAGGCGGATAAAAAAGTTAAAATAGGCTTTCATAAATTCTAAAATGGGGTTGTCTATAAACTTGACCAAACAAGATCTCATAAAAATTCTTTTGGCTACATTTTTAGGGATCTAAATAAACCAAATTGTGACATGCAATAAAATTATTCTTGGTCTATTTAATTTTTTCTTGACTATCTTAAGTGTAACAAAAGGGAGTGAAAAAATTATGTATCGAACGGAAAACTAATCTAAGTCAATCAAAATCGATTAATTTAATTAGTTTTGATTTAATCATGGGCGCTGGCAGGGGGGTGCCAGGTGGTGCACTTGCACCCCTTGGGAACCTCAGGATTAAATGAACCTACTTACTTTCAGTAACTTACTTTTTAACGCCTTTAACCCAACCTACAACGTGTTTTGTGACGGTCGCCGGCTGCTGCCGCAGCACAGTCACAGTTCTAACCTAACCAACTTTTGGACTTTCTGGATTGTGTTTGTTTTTGTTTTGGCGGGGGGCTGTGCCCCCCGAGCCCCCCTTTTATTTTGTAATGGTCGCCGGCTGCTGCGCTCGCTCGGCGCACAGAGGGCTGTGTTGTGGTCTAAGTTCTAACCTAACCTAACCTACTTTTGGACTTTCTGGATTGTTTTTTTTTTGTTTTGGAGGGGGGCTGCGCCCCCCGAGCCCCCCTTTCGGGGAGGCTGCGCCCCCCCGTCCCCCCACTTCCGTATCCGTAGTTAAGTAGGCCTTCTGTTAAGTCTTTTTAATTGCTCCGCAGTCCTCGCACTGCTCAGACACACGAGCGCATTTGCCGCCTTTTTCAAGAATTTACGAATCTGCAAACAATATTCTAATGTCCAAATACATTATTATAATACCCATTTTCAGTTTTAAAGCTACCTAACAATTATTTTTATAATTGTTAGGTATAATATTTTTATAATGAAAGCCAATAGTTGCCAGTGAAGAATGTTTGATATCCCCTCGGAAAAATTAATCGCCACATTAGGTTTTATAATACCTTAACCAGTTTTGCACTGATCCCGCTTGATACATTTGATACCTTACAGTAGTAGCCGTTTTTTAGTTTTTTTGATCCTAGCCTTTTGTTGCTTGTATAGTTTAATAGTTGCTAAGATATTTAATCACTGCAAAGTTAGTTGTTTTTGTGACTTATTAGAAAGTCGCCTAAAAAAGATATCAGTTGCCGTGTTATTTATTTGCCCTTCAAAAGTAGGGCCGTTTAAGTGTGGACATTTTATACCTCGGAATGTCTCGTCTTAAGCTGCAATATTGTATTTCGAATTGCACGCAACCCAATTTGTACACTGTACAATTCACAACTTCACGAAAATAAATGTGTACAAATGAAAAACCTATAATCGAGTTTCCATCATCTGTATTGTTATGAAAATATTTTTCGTTTTTTTCCTTTTGCGTTTCCTTACATTAGTATGCAATGTCACACCTTCGAAAAAGTCTCAGAATAAATCGTCAATTCAAAATGTCTTCGAGTTTTACTGAATAAAAAAGTGAACAATGAGTGTCGCTAAAAAGTGAGTACCATTTTTTAAAGTGCTCCGTTACAGAGTCGAGCATTATATCAGTGTGGGAGGTGAGCCGAGCATTTTAATACGCACCTTGTAATGATACAGTGTGTAATATCTTGATACAACCTGTAACATCAACTAGCTATGGAATGCTCAAAGTTGAATGTTACATTACACGCGAATGCTCGTCAGTCAGGGAGGCAGTATTGTAATGTAATGCTCAAAGTCGAATATTTAATGTTGCATTACACGTGAATGCTCGTCGGTCAGGGAGGTATTTTTGTAATGTAATGCTCAAAAACGAATCTATAATGTTACATTACACGTGAATTCTCCCGGTGAGGAGCACCCTAATGTTTATGATGCGCATGCGATACGGGATATAGCAAACTACAAAACTAAGTGACGATAATTTTGGGTCTTACCTATGTGTGCCTTATAAAGAATTGACTGTGAAAGTAGCAGCGCATAATTAGTCACTTTTTACCCGACGACGGCGAAGCTAAAAGGAGGGTTATGGTTTTGACCTGTATGTATGTATGTATGTGGGTATTAATGTTCATCTGTTCTATCGGTACTTTAAAACTACTTAACTCATTTGGACAAATAAGGTGTCGTTGTAAGCGTCTTGTTTGTCCGCTGGTTATAGGCTACAATATGACATCACGTTAAATTGACTATAGCCTACCTATCTACGTAGATGGCTAGGGGACTTATAGTCTGATTAACAAGTGCCATTTTCGTCAAAACCTGATCTCATGCACCGAAACTTATGATTTTGGTCTCATTCGATTCGGAATACCATCTAGAACATTCTGTCAAAATTCCAAGAGGGGCTGAAAAAAAATGCAATAGTTATAAACAATTAAGTAAACATAAAAAGAAGGGTTTGGATTTTTTTTAATATTTCGAAAACTATTTGAGATAATCAAAATTCAAAAATAGATCCTTAAAGAACAGGAAATTTCCTAAAAAAAAATCCTAGATCTTGGAACCTTACCAATAATCCTTATAGCTTTAAATGAGCGGCGAAAGTAACGGTAAAAACGCGTAGTTCGGGTTTCGCGTGAATTGCCGCAATCTGCCACGCGAACTAAAAAATATATTTTAACTGATTAAATATTAATATAAAGAAATTAAAAAATTTGAGAACTAAGTAGACATATCAATAAACAATAATCCGTCAACAAAAATAAATTATCACAATTTGTTAATAGTCACCATTTTAATGTTAACATAAAAACGCTGATTATTTCTAAGCAAGAAATCTAATGTTTTTTTATTATTCTTTTGAGATAATCTTAAAAGGGCTAAGAAGAGATAGATATCCGGTGGAAAAATTCAATAATTTTGATTTTTCACTTTTTTTTATGAACAATAAAAGGCATTCATGAAATTTTCATGTAAATAAAGCAATTAGGGTTTTTTCATCAATAAAAATGATTATTTAAATTTTATTAGTTATAAATATAAAATATATATTGTTATCTGACTTCTAACAACAACAAAACATAATAATAACAATAATTGGATATAAAAGTACCCATCTTCTCGGCCGTAGCGAGTCCCACATACCCCGGTGGTCCTTCCCCAGTGTCGCCGGGCATGCTTAAGCGCATTTCCCGTCTTGAAAAAAAAAGTACCGTAATTGCTTTATTTACATGAATAATTTTGGAATGCTTTTGAATGTTAATAAAAAGTGAAAAATCTAAATAATTGAATTTTTCCAACGGATATCTCTTTTAAACCCTTTTAAGATTAGCTCAAAAGAATAATAAAAATTTCTAGATTTCTTATTTAGAAATAATCAGCGTTTTTATGTTAACATTAAAATGGTGACTATTAACAAATTAAGAAAAGCATAATAATTAAACAAATTGTGATAATTTATTTTTGTTAACGGATTTTTGTTTACTGATATGTCTACTTAGTACCCAATTTTTTTTATTCCTTAATATTAATATTTAATCACTTTAAATATTTTTTTAGTTCACGTAGCAGATTGCGGCAAATCACGCGAAACCCGAACCACGCGGTTTTACCGTTACATTCGCCGCTCAATTAAAGCTATAAAGATTATTGGTAAGGTTCCAGGATCTAAGATTCTTTTTTGGAAATTTCCTGCTCTTTAAGGATCTATTTTCAAATTTTGATTATCTCAAATAGTTTTTGAAATATTAAAAGAAAACCAAACCCTTATTTTTATGTTTACTTAATTGTTTATAACTGTTGCATTTTTTTTCAGCCCGTCTTGGAATTTTGATAGAATGTTCTAAATGGTATTCCAAATCGAATGAGACCAAAATAGTCTAAGATCCCACTGCAGAATTGTGCAGGTATCGAGTACACGCTTAAAACCACATTTTTACAAATATGTATGATAAGGGAACATATTTCTACTGGGGTGCCAGTCCAAATGTGGCCGCAACTATTTTTTAAAAAATTTAAAAATATTGAGTTTGCGGGATAAAATGTTTTCAACGGGTATTGAAAGCAAACATGGTTCATTTCACGGCAATGAGTATAAAGATTTAGAAAAATCCGGTGTGCCTTTGGGCACCCGGCCGCAACTCTATTGTAACCAGGCGTGAACAGGTACGATTCCGATATATTTTTGCATCCATAACGTATATTGATCTTTTATATATCATATGGAAGCTTATTTTCCTCTTATTATTATAATATAGGTGTGCCTAATTAAATCTGGCCGCAAATAAGGGGTGCCGGCTGTCAAAGATGGCAAACTATCGAAGGTTGAGGGAAAGAGAGCTAGCGCGTAACATTACGGGTCTAACGAGCATAGTGATTGTACATCATGTTAGTGTACTTAACCATCGGTTCAAACAATAGTAATAATCGGCCAAGTGCGAGTCGGACTCGCGCACGAAGGGTTCCGTACTATTATAGAGCAAAATTAGGCCAAAATTTGTGTGTTTATATGGGGGCCGCCCTTATATTTTTTTTAAATAGTTGCGGCCACATTTGGACTGGCACCCCAGTAGAAATATGTTCTCCTAATCATAAATATTAGTAAAAAGGTGGTTTTAAGCGTGTACTCGATACCTGCACAGTTCTGCAGTCGTATCTCGTACTAAAATCATAATTTTCGGTGCATGAGATCAGGTTTTGACGAAAATGGTACTTGTTTACCAGAGTATTAAAGTAAATATCAAAAAAATATATATTTACTGACGACGCGATGCCGTGCAGGGTACCAAATGAAAGAACCTTGTTAGCACAATATGAATAATAAAATATGTAAACATTACAAGCTATTCGTACGGGTTTGCTTGCAATGGGCGTTTTCACACTGCGACGGTAACGACACGACACAATACCACAGAATAGATAAGGGCCACCGCACATATAATACAATTTCAAGTTGGCCGACTATCGTACAAACTAAATTGCGTAGTGTCACAATTTAATTGGACAACTTCATCGTGTACGCTGCCAGCCGCAGACTTTTAGATTTAGTTGGTAACGGTGTTGCTAGCCTAGCGACGTGCGTGTTAAAATGCGTAAAAAGCACGCTTTTATTGTGGCACTAATAAAACGAAGGCGAAAAGAAAGGAGAATATTTTGGGTGCATTCAATATTAAGTGACAGAATATAAGAATTAGTACGAATTTAAGAAGAATTAGTTAAGTTTCGTATCGCTATTACCTATCATACATATCGTTTCGATGTGCCTAATCTAACAACATATTAGCTATGTCCATTCTATGCACTTTCATCTTCAATTTTCGTCATCTTCTTTTATTGAACTTTCGTTTTGGCGCATTCAATAATTGAATGAGTCAACGAACGCAACGCCAACATTGTATTTTTGTTTTTTGAATAAGGTCAGAGGGCATGCGTCGCAGGCATGCCTCACGTTCGCTGTTGACTAGTGTTGGTAAAAATAGTATTAGCAATAATAAATAATTGTTAAATGCCCATTAGCAATAATGAAATTAATCGTACTTGCTAAAAATACGATCGCTAATATTATCGTGCTTAGCAATAGTCAGCGATCATGATAAAAATCTAACTGTTAATGAATTGCTATTGCTTGCTCGATGCGAAATAATACTCGACGCGAGCGGTGCGATGCGAACCGATAATGAGGCATTTTCTTAACTTTTTAATTTGACTGTCAAACAGTTTCCATTTCAGTAACTAGATGGCGTATGGGTAGACAACTATCAGTAATACCAGGGAATACCATCATTAATTGCTACACAACTGGGCAAAAGAATGTAAAACTTGATACATTTCAATTTGAAAAACGCAATAATATTCCAATGAGTAGGACAATAAAGTTATTATAACGATGTTTTAGTTAAAACTCACGGAAGAAATAGCCCTATTTACCGATATTCACACCAAATGTCACAGGAAATATACATTTTGGTTTTGACAACATCTTACCTGCACATGTGCAAGATAACGGATATTTAATGGCTAATATTTTACCAATAATGAACATCAAAAACCCAAATAACACAATTTGGGAAAAAATAATAAAAACCACACCAACAATGAAAAGTAGAAGAAGTTTGAAAGTGACATGCCCGCCAAAACTCTCTTTCAGTTGTCAGTTCAGTTTGACAATTTGCGTGTTCCTAAACTGTTACCAGTATACTGGCCTAATCGCTTAGGCCAATGATCGCTTAGGCGTATGCTCTTCGTGACTTGACAATACACTGATATTTTTTGGAAACACAGACCATATTATGTAGTCAGTGATGCCAACCTGCAGATAATTTCAGATCGGTGGGAAACCAATAGAAAATCTAGGAGTGTCTATCGTCGCGCCGTCTGGTGGAGATTAAAAATAAGAAAACATCCCATTCACGATGTCGCGTTTTTAGCAAATAGCAAAGCAATAATACTTAGCATGCTGTGACATCAAAATTAGCATGTTAATGAAATTAATAGAAAATAGCATTAATTCCCATTACTACTGCAGTTGACTGCACTATAACGCATGCCATTGAGGAATAGAAAAAGGCACAGTGTGGACAAAGCTAATAAACTACATGCAGCGAGTTCGTCTTGCTAGTGGAACGCTTCGTAATTACAAGGCGAGATGTAGTTTTAAATCCCTAGCCTTAATTGCCTAATATTGACTAATGTTCTAAATACGATAGTGTATGTCTGTGGCCTGTTCATAACAGCTGCACCGATTTTAACGTTTTTTTTATGAAATAAGGGGGCAAACGAGCAAACGGGTCACCTGATGGAAAGCAACTTCCGTCGCCCATGGACACTCGCACCATCAGAAGAGCTGCAGGTGCGTTGCCGGCCTTTTAAGAGGGAATAGGGTAATAGGGGAGGGTAGGGATGGGATGGGAAGGGAATAGGGGAGGGAAGGGAAGGAAATAGGGTAGGGGAATGGGCTTCCGGTAAACTCACTCACTCGGCGAAACACAGCGCAAGCGCTGTTTCACGCCGGTTTTCTGTGAGAACGTGGTATTTCTCCGGTCGAGCCGGCCCATTCGTGCCGAAGCGTGGCTCTCCCACGTATAAAACGAGACACGGGAAAGGACATTGAATAGTTTTTTTGCGGAAATTTACACAGTTGTGGGTACTTAGGTAATACTTCTAAACGAAGTATACAATATTATTTAAAAATGATTTGCTAGTACATTGTGCTTATCCTGTCATTTTGGACCACCAAGGGTTGACCTCTATTCTAGATATTTAGAAGTGTGTCTAAATAAGAAGTTTCCAATTTTAATTGAACCATTTTACTTGAACACATCAAAAGCCTGAAATTTTAAAAATTTCAGGCTTTTGATGTGTTCAAGTAAAATGCTGACCAAATCATGTTAGCGAACCCAAGCGAAGGAATCCTAACATAATAAGAATTACTTTTCGTTTCAAAGCTAGACTCAAATAATAATAATAGTCAGGATAACTGTATTACTTTTGAAAGCCACAGACCTTTTATGAGTTATCAAAAATGTACGAGTAAATTATGACCAACTCTCTAAGAAAAGAAGCTTCTTTAATATTATAGACTAACATAATATACGAAAATTCTGGAAATATTACATACATACGGGTCGAATTATTGATAACCTCCTTTTTTGATGTCGGTTTCAAAAGAGAAGCTACGCAGAACATATAATAATAAAAACGTTTCCCTAGTATACTTATTAATTCAGTTTAAATGTTTGTTTACATAGGGTGTGCATATGTTATATAGAGTTCACTGTGAAGGTAGCAGCACAAAAATACATTTTTTTGGGATTTGTATGGGCAAAGTGCCCCAGCGTCATGAGTTTGCCCATACAAAAGTAAAAAAAAACGTACACTGTAAACTCTACCGTAAACTTGTACGTGTTCCTTGTGTGAGTTTATTGTGAAAGTAGCAGCGCTGAAAGACCATTTTTTTTCACTTGCATGGGCAAGTGCCCCACTGTCACGAGTTTCCCCATACAAAAGGGAAAAAATCCTTCTACTTTCACAGTGAACTCTCTACAAGGAACATGTACACACCCTAAATTATTATCACTTTGTTTTGTTACACCCTGTGTATAAAAATGATAATGGATCAGTCACGAAATAAACTGTGCAGCGTGCACGTTTGCTGATATTTAACAGTTAAAAAAGTGCACACTTCAACAACTCGAAATTGGGATTTCAAAAACGAAGCGAAGTTTAGTGGAGGCAATAAAATTTTACTTTCGTGATTCAATCACGAATATTAAACTCGGCGGAACTTTACGACCCAGTTCACTATTAAGGCAATATTTGTACGAGTTTTTCAATTTTATAATCTCTTTAAAAATGATCGCATGAAACAGAAGCAAAGGTGATACATGCGATTGCTTCGTTAGTTTATCTACTGAAATATAGCCACTATTGGTGTTGATTGCTCATTTTTATTTTAAGAAAAATATTTTTGAAGTGAAAACTTCTTTAGCGGCGTTGAGCACTTTTGTGGGATGGGTAAAAACTGTGAAACTCGCGTCAGATTTTCGTGTTGATCGAAAAACCATATAAAACGCGTAAGACGGTTGGAGAGTAGTGTTTTGTGTCGAACTCGAACTCGAACTCGAACGAAATGTACATTCGGGGAAATGAGTTGTTTAGCAGAAATGTACAGTCGGGGAAAATTGTGCTAAGCAGAAATGTACAGTCGGGGAAATGAGTTGTTTAGCAGAAATGTACAGTCGGGGAAAATTGTGCTAAGCAGAAATGTACAGTCGGGGAAATGAGTTGTTTAGCAGAAATGTACAGTCGTGGAAAATTGTGCTAAGCAGAAATGTACAGTCGGGGAAATGAGTTGTTTAGCAGAAATGTACAGTCGGGGAAATGAGTTATTTGGCAGACGCGCTGATTAAGGCCGTGTTTCCACCTGCAAGACAACTGTCGCGAGAAGTGTCTGACAGTCTGTCTGACAGCAGCTTTTTTTTCGATTGTCGATATTTTTTGATCGATTGTAAGTAAGGGTTTCGATTAATTAATTAAAACGATCGTTTTTTTTTATTATTTTTTATTATTATTTATTACCCATAAAAAAATGGGTTAAAAAAATAATGCACAACGTTAATAATCAAGTTTTCACTTCTGCCGGCACTCCCGGAGTGCAACCCGTCTTTTTTTTTGTAATAAGGGGCAAAGGAGCTCGGGGCACCTGATGTAGCTCAACTAACGTCGCCCATGGACACTCGCAACATTAGAAGAATTGCAAGGCGCAGGTACATTGCCGGCCTTTTAAGAGGAAATACGCTTTTTTCTTGAAGGTTTGCAGGTCGTATTGGTCCGGAAATACATCAATCAACAATGTTTTTCAATCAATACTAATTTCAAAGGCGCACATGGTAGGTAGTGAATTTTTTAGTGCACGTCGTAGGCAAAATTCGAAGAAGCCAGAGAAATGCCAGCCATGATTTAGGTAACTAAAATCGATAATCAATTTAAACTTAAACATTACATGTTTTAAAATTCTTAGCCAGAAATTTTAGTCTCATACACACACACAAATCATCATGTTTGTGTGTAATGACCGTGCATATCGGTTTTCGGCTGCGAGGTCAATGAACCTACTGGAGGGGGTCTGTATAATCATCGTAATGACATGAGCAAACACGACTGCCTCATCCCTTTGAAAAAACACACCAATGATCTACTTGAAATACATACTAGATACGACAACGAGCAAAAAACAGTACCCACAAATTATGTACAGGTCTACCAGAATCTGATGGCAATTTTTGACAGCAGATTTTCAAAAAATATCCTTGATCATTGGATAAATTTTTATATTTTCATGTTTCACACACAAAATAAGCCGCTAAAGGAATAAAAAAGGATGAAAATGTTTTATTCCTATTACCCCGGTATTGCTAGAGTCAATTTATTTTCTCACTTTTTGCCATCAGATTCTGGTAGACCTATAACTATTTAAAAACTATTGCATAGCTTTTATCACGGGCTCGAAGCGCGGCGACCGAATCAAGAAACTCCGTAACGAAAAAACCTAACACCCCCCACTCCGACCGCCGTTGCCGCATCGCTATGACGGCCGGTGCGGCATTGCCAGACTTCGGCAAGGTGTTTGTGAAATTAATGATGAAGGGAAATAAATTGCCATAATTCCGGCGACATAAAACGAAATGCATGGGATTCGAAATAGATCAAATAATTACGACGAATTATTTGGTTGTTGAATTTGACCACCAAGTGGCAGTTAACAAGCGACGTCTTTTAATTTTGGTTTTTGAACTTTGTGGTAAATTTGCAAAGGGCTCATATACATTATACAGACCGACAAGTCTCAAATGCGTATTATATTATACTTGTTGGGACGTAGATGTGAATAAGTCTATCAGAAAATGACATCACTGATATATCCATACTAATATTATAAAATATGCGCAAGTGTGCCTGTCTGTCTGTTACCTCTTCAGTCTTCACGGTCAAACCGCTGAACCGATTTTCGTGAAATTTGGCATGGAGATACTTTGAGTCCCGGGAAAGGACATTGGATACTTTTTATCCCGGAAAATGTACGGTTCCCGCGCGATAAACGAATTTTGGCGCAATAGAGTTGCGGGCATCATCTAGTAATTAATAATTTGGCCACCAGTGAACTGATACTTGGATGATATTGCCAAAAAAGGCTTGAAAGTGTCAAACAGCCCAAACAGGCTCTTATCTGAGACTTTATAAGATGGCGGTAGATATAATTTTGGCGACATGCCAAATGCATTGTGGAATCCATCAGAGAAATTGATTCACAGAAAAGTGGCGTACCTTTGTTAGATTGGGTTAGGTCAAAGACTGGATCACCTGCCCGCCTTAGCTAGTCCCGACGCCGAGGGGAACGCTTTAGTTTGCCTAAGTGTTCCCTAACTTGGTGGAAGTCCGGTCCCTTGTGAGGTAGACCGGCCGGTCGTGGAGGGAGTCCTGTGTTAGACAGATCCAGGATATCCCTCCGTATATGGCTGAAGGCAAACCGCAGGTGGTTTTAGTGGGTAAACCCGAAGTCGGGAGTCCCACATACCCCCAGGGTGATTCAGCTTAACTGAGGCACATCCCCAACCCGGGGCACCCATAAAGGGTTTCCCCTGCGCATCAAAAAAAAAGGTCAAAGACTGGATCTGTCGGCTAAGATTGTGACCCTTTCAAATGCTTTCAGACTTTTTTTGCACAGTAAGGGCTCCATTCCACCGCGGCGCATGGAGAGACTACGCACGTGCATCAAGCTTCGCTTTGTAAGAAAATATATGTGACTGTGTCCACTGCAACCCACGGACACGCTACGCACGAATCGACTCAAGTCAAAGAAATAAATCCGTGCACGTCCACGCGTGCACGCGGCCGTGCACAGCGTGCGCCGCGGTGGAATGGAGCCTTAAACAAAACGTTGTCTGTTTGAAGTTTGACAACGTTTCTGTCAATATTCATGACGACGTGTGTAACATGTCGGATTTTGGTCCGATTATTTACTTTATGTGCTACTAGCGCTGTTCGCTGCTTTTCGTTAGACCCTGTTTCCACCTGCAAGACAACTGTCGCGAAAAGTGTCTGACAGTCTGTCTGATAGCAGTTTGTAAGTGTAAACCCCGTTGCAAGTGCTGTGGCGACAATTTTTCAAGCGCTTCCTGCGAGTAGTTGCGAAAGCATGCCTAAACACGTCTGCATGGACTCGCGACAGATCTCGCTGCTATATCTCGCAGCAAGTTATCGCACGGCTGGTAGTATTATCCGCGAGCTTCTCGCAAGACATTTATTGCAGCAATAAATTGCAGGAATTAGTACGTAATGTAAACAATATTGCAAGAAACTCACGCAAGACTTCCGCGAGTTGCTTGCAGGTGGAACACGGCCTAACCACTATTATGTAGGCCTGTAAATTAATTTCCCTGACAGTACACGAATAATGACGTCATCCCGCGACGTAGCGGTTCCGACTGGTGTATCATTCGCGCACAGTGCAGCCCATTTCAAAATTACACCCTTTTGACGCGCTGCAAATTTTCTCTTCAACTGGCGCTTAATCTGCAGCGATTCGCAATTAGATGTCCATTTGGTGGAACGCTAATGAAAGGTCTGTGTGCTGTAACTAATGCTGAGTAATTGGTGCCATCACGTAGCTATCTAATAGTGCTTCATGATATCGTCATTCATGAAATTGGTCTATTGGTCCCATCGAGTAAAGATCCAGAAAAAGGCGGCTAAAAATACTATCTAGTATTTTTAGCCGCCTTCAAAAAAAGAGATTATCAATTCGACCCGAATGTATATAATATTTCCAGAACTACCCAATTTTCGTACATGATAGTCTATATCAGCGTCTGAATAAATGTGCGAAACATATGTGTATGTAATGTTATGTATGTTTTAATCAATTACATAAGTTTTTATTTTTGTGCTCGTATATCTCCGGAACTATTAATCCAATTTAAGTAATTATTTTTTTGTTGTACCAGGTATTGTGCAACGGGAATGCTTATTTATTCGTAGATTAGTCCAGATTTACGTTAATGAAAACTTAAAAACATCTAAATACTTTGGTGTTGCTGCAACAGAGGAAAATGTGATGGGAACACATTTTCCGCAATGAAAATTTTAAAGTCTCAGTTAAAATTTTACGTGTGTGCCTTTAGTAAGACTGTATCTTCACTGTACTCGGCGAAACATGGCGGTAGCGGTCATGAACTCCCTGTCAAAAACTTGTCATTTTCTATATAAACCGTGATTGACAATGAAGTGTCAGATGTTGTCAATCGTGGCTCAATGACCGCTACCGCCATGTTTCACGGAGTAGTATTTATTTATTTATTTTATTAAAAAATACATAATTATTTATAGTTACCCTCCATAAATCACTAAGGTTTGTCCAGAGTGTACTATTGTTTTATAATACTACAATACTTAGGAGACTTAATTAAATATCTTTTACACAATATTATATAAAATTAAACATGTAAACATAAGAAAACAAAATATTAAAAAAATTATTACATAACACAATAGTAACAGCTAACAATAAACAAAGTAACAAGAATATCATATTATCCTCTTTAGTCATGCTCATTTAACACTTTCGAGGCCTACTCGATGCAAACAAATAATAACCTTTTTAGTTTAAGTGAACAATATGTAGTCTAACCCATCCATATATCTATGAAAATTCGTCTGATGAAATTTAATGCCTGAGTGAGGTATGTCAGTGATAGTATGTAAAGTTCCTCATCGGAGACTCATACAGTATTTGCATTTACTCCTTCGGCCTCAGGGGTGCCGTAAAACTCTGTGTAGATTGCACTCCTCGCGAGAAGCGAAACTGATGCTCATTATTATTTAAATTAAAAATCCTTCCTTCGCTGCTTTTATTGTGGGTACATTTTCAACAAGCGCCGCAAAACTAAATAAATAATGTCGAGAAATTTTCCTGCACCGTATTAGAAAATCGGAGTGTTCACATTTTCTCCATTCGTTTACCTTATTTTTCAGAAAAATTAAAATACCTTAGCTGATACAAAAATCTAGGCACTAGGCCTTTGCATCCGTTGTGGATGATTTATACAGTATTTTCAGAGCGAAGTAACCACTCCTCAAATACTGTAAGTGCCTGGGACAATATTTTTAAATGACCGTATGGTTGCCCAAGCACATACGGCATTCTCGCTACATAGTCAGCCTAGTTCAAAGGAAAGAACTAGTCAATACGTCTGGGACTCAACTATGTGCCGGTTTCCTCACGATGTTTGCCTTCAGCGTATGAGCGTCCGTACTTGAGATCAGAAAATGTCTCATGGGTACACGCCTCCACCCGGGATCGAACCTGCACCCTCTGGGAGTGCGAACCAAAGGTCTACCCATTAGGCCACGGACGCTCTTAGGCACTACGCCTTCTAGAAAACATACATGTTGACCCGAAGCGTTTTCTATAAATTTTATATTGATTGATTTCTCTTCATTCTAGTTCTTGGGAATATCTCCAGACGAATATTACATAAAATGTTAAAAGTTTATACTTGCTTGAGATGTCTCAAAACGTGGCTTATTTTACAGTAAACTTAAATGCTGTGAAATGCTATTATATAAAATTTTCACGTAAATGGAATCCTTTCCGTCACATGTACTTACCATATCTCTAGCAATCCTATAACTGAAGTGTCTTCCATGCGTGATTTGGGTGTTATAGCACAGAATATATTATATTAGTAGTACCAAGTTACAGTTGATAGCAAACTAGATTTTCGAGAACATATAAATAGTGTTACATCTAAAGCTGCTAAAATGGCTGGTTTTGTAATACGACAGACCAAGTTTTTCAAGGATCCAGAAATACCGGTGATACTTTTTAACTGTTATGTTCGTTCTATTGTTGAATATTGTTTTCAAGTGTGGAATCCATTTTATTATGCCCACATTTCGAGAATCGAGAAACTGCAAGAACCTTTCTTGTATCATTTATGTTACTCTCAAAACCTTTGTCAAAATTTAATTTCTTAAGAAGCTACATAAATTAGCACACTTCAATTTAGTTTCACTGGAGCATAGACGTCGCATCTCCGATATTGTTTTTTTACATAAATTAATTAACGGGAATTTAGACAGCACCCCACTTCTAAGTAAGATCAATTTATCAGTTCCTCGACCGGGCAGCCGTACTCGAAATAGAAAAACTTTTGACATACCTGTACACCACACAAATTATGGACAAAACTCTACGAAATCTCGTAGTGTGCCTTATACAATAAGACCTGCGGTGAAATCGATATTTTTGGTACTTCTGTCTCATTATTCAAAGATAAGTTATATAAAATTGTAAACAAAGATTGGGTAACAAGAATTGAGCACCATTTTTGTATCTTACATTTATTTTGCATGTAGTATTCACTTCAAGAAGGATGTACACTACGTTATGATACTTACTAACTTGTATTTAGAAATAAGTTGTAAATGTGTATTATATAGTTTAGTGAATCAATAAAAATAAAAAATAAACATTTTTCCGGGGTAAAAAGTATCCTATGTCCTTTCCCGGGTGCTCAAAGTATCTCCATGCTCAGTAAAATCGGTTCAGCGGTTTGGGCGTGAAGAGGTAACAGACAGACACTTTCGCATTTATAATATTGGTATGATGGATTTGTAATGTTATATTATAATATTATTTCATTGAATTCACCAACGCACAGTGTTTTAGGTCGGTAATTCAAGTTTAAATATTATAAGTTATAACTTATAACCATTATCTATGAAACTCTCATTTCAGTAGTACGAAGAAAGGCCTACGGGCTACGGCCTACGAGATTCCGTAGAGTACAATATAAACGCGTTTATCCTTTATACTAATAATAATGAACGCGAAAGTATGTCAGTCTGTCTGTATCAACTGACAGACAGACTCTGGCAGAAAGACTGATCAGTTCAGCGGTTTGTTTATTACAAAACGCTAAACCGATCTTGCTGATATTTGGTATGGAATTACTCGTGTTTATGCGGCCAGCCTTATCTCGGAAAATGTACAATCGAGGAAATTGATTCCTAGGCAGTTGACAGACCAACGTCATTTGGTCGGATCATGTCAATTCAATGTTCTATCGGCTGGGTTTGACATAACGCGACCAAACTACGTAGGTCCCCCATCTGCCTAGAAATCAACTTCTCTGATAGTACGTTTCCCAAGCGATAAACTAATTTTGCGCAACAGAATTGCGAGCGTCATCTAAATTGTAGTAAAATAATAGGGAGTGCCTCCGCTGCCGGCGCCGTTTTCCGAAGTTTGCCGAAGTCACGCGATGTTTGCCGAATAGGCTTCGGGCTGCCCGCGCCTATTCAGCAAACATCGCTTGTCAAATTACAGAATAATGATCAAAAACATCAGTATTGACCTTGAGCTAAAGGACTATGCATAGTAGCATAATATAAGTACCTTCGCTTCTTTAAACAACGCTGAAACTCTCTAACATGACGTATAAGGATTATGGAGTCTGAATTAGTTCTGTTCAGTACCTTCGGAAGTATACCACGGGGCTTATAACTGTGGTGCAAAATCTTACTTTTTGTTAGCTGAAAAAAGATAGCTAAAGTATAATTTACACAGAGCCAGTACTGGCTGCCAATAAGACTGGCAGCCAGTATTGGCTTGGTGTATGCCGCGTGTGAACAGTTTTTCAAGCCAGGCCAAACTGTTCACACGCGGCATATGCCAAGCCAATACTGGCTGCCAGTCTTATTGGCAGCCAGTACTGGCTCTGTGTAAATTATACTTTAGGTAAGGTAGATGAAAATGCATCTCAAAAAAACTAAAATATCCATAGCCGAACATAATATAACCTTCACCTTTGGAAGTCGGTTAAGAAGTCAAATATTTGAGATTATAATTATTTATTTTTTCCCATTTTGAGTGCCAGCGTCGGCAGCCGTTGTTTTAAATCTCGGCTGCCGGCAGTATACTTACCGCCGGTTCCCGTTACTGATATTTTTGGGAGCCGGCGCCGGCAGCGGGGGCACTCCCAAAATAATAACTAGGACTCTCTAAATTGTTCCAATGTTATTTTTCTATTTTAAATCGAATTTTCTATTTAAAACCATAGAGTTATTATGTGCTACGTTTTAAAACCGTAAAAATATGTCGCGAAACACTTGAGTCATTAGGCATTTTTATTATAAATATTTGAGCGAAGGCTACAACCAAAATTAAATATAAACTGTAATCACAGCGTCTAATTTATATTAGCTCATTAAATATTAAGGTTGCTTTCGTGACATCTTACTTGGCTTTGATTAAAAATATTAATATTTAATATTATTGAGATCGGGGACTTAATTTATTTTTTACGATGATATTTGAATAAACCTTGATGCTAATGGATTTTAAATTGAGGGCTTAGGGTGTTTAAATACGGGCGTATGACGAACGATCACTAATGACGGGCGGTAAACTGTGTACTCAGCGGTGGGTGGTATCCGTGACGTTGTATTTAACTACTTAGGTGCTCGCATACTCGCGTATAAACGCTTCCGTGGTTTGAAACGTGGCTCATGAGTCATGACTCGGAAGTCGTAAGTTCTATTCCCGGGTCCAGTAGGGTCAATGTATACTAGCGCAGAGTCGAAGCGCATCGAAGCGTCTTACCAAAAACTGAACATAACAAATTATTCAACATTAAGTCCAGAGCGTAAGGGTCAATTCAGACCGCAACGCGACGAGGTGAGGCGCGGCATAAATTTGTATGGATTTGACAGATTTCGTAATTTTCCAAATTTTTAATTTTTAAAATTTTTACCTTTCATTTACAATTCTGCACAGGCCACAGCGCAACATCAAAACATAGTTTAAGCAATAGGTACCTACAGTTAACAAGATGTGTATTGCGTATACATTATAAAATTTCATCGCTCGTTTAAAAGCGTATTCACTCGTATTTACACTGCAAGTAAATTACAAGGACAAAAAGGACTCTAATTTAGGATTAAATTGATTCTTTAATACTAAATTGTATTTATTGTAAAGGTAGTAAATCAGTATTAGACGCCTGCTAATAATATTGATTTAGCTCGTCTGCGAAGACCTTGATCGTTACATAACATTTTCATTTATTCATGTAAATATTACGTAAACATTCGTTCTATTTGGAATGTCCCTTTAATCCTTCTGACGTAAAAAGGTGCTTTATTTGAGTACGTACGTTCTTAGCGTATTTATTGAGATTCTTGGCCCTAGACTTGATCAAGTTCTTTTATATATTTTGTTAAACCGTTTGCAAGTTTACCTTGATGTGTTTTGTACTAAACTATAATTTGGAGCGATTAAAAGACTATGCCTTCTTAGTCAGATATACAGGAGGTATCAATGCCAAGTTTTATTAACATCAGTATAATACTGTACTATATTTTTGATCTTATTGTAATAAACACTTTCATTCTCATCTAAAATACTAAAGCATCTTTATCACCTTTTTCTGTGTCTTTCATGAAAATCTGTCCAGTTGTTCTAAAGCCTGTTCTATC
Source organism: Polyommatus iphigenia (assembly GCA_963422495.1). Taxonomy (NCBI): domain Eukaryota; kingdom Metazoa; phylum Arthropoda; class Insecta; order Lepidoptera; family Lycaenidae; genus Polyommatus; species Polyommatus iphigenia. The sequence goes on along the minus strand of OY730188.1, from coordinate 27,645,599 downwards.
AAATCAAAATCAAATCAAAATCATTTTATTTGCTTAGGAATATGGTACAATAAGGTGTTAGCTTTTTCATTTTAGTGGAGGCAGTGAAGGTTTTCACCTCCGATTTCGTTGAACCTCCATCGATTTTCATGAAAATTGGTAAATAGGTGGAGGATACTCTAAGAAACAAAAGTGACATAGTGCCAACTTGCGCTTTTGCCCTGGGGGTGGATGCCAACCCTTCTCGGGGGGTGAATTTTTTTAAATAAAAATAACCCCAGGAATCAATAAACACACAATTTCCAAGCAAAATTTGTTATATAAAGTTTTTTGAATAAATCAATACTTTCGGAGTAAAGATCAAAGATCATGTTTTTGCGTGAGAAAAATACTTGTCTTAAAGCGGTTTTTCATAAATAACTAAGAAACTATAGGTTTTTACGATTATAATTATTTACCAATAAAGAACGAAATTGGTGTCCACTTTTTAAGAAATCTTTTGATTTTCTTTTGATTTTTATAGGATGAAAAATAACGAAGATAGAGACGTTTAAAGCCTAACTTTTACTGCAAGAACCATAAAATCGGGACCTTATAACCCTATTTTTTTTTAAAACCAAGGGCTTTAAAAAGTATTGTTCAAGTTGATCTTAAAGCTCTTTAAATTAACTTTAAAATGGTCCATAAATTAACCCGATAGCTTAAAAATTAACAGAGCTATTGTGATAAAACAAAAATATTTTTTTGAAAACAATTTTGAAGCCGAGATTTGGGATGTAAATATTGTAGGAAAACCTGTCAATAGGTACATCTATACTAATATTATAAATGCCAAAGTGTTTTTGTCTATCTGTTACCTCTTAACACCCAAACGGTTCAATCGATTTTTCTGAAATTTAGTATGAAAATATTTTGTGTCTTGGGAATGGATATGGACATAGGATACTTTTTACCCCGAAAAAATGCACGGTTCCAGCGCGATTGCAGGCGTTACCTACTAAATATACGTTAATCTTTTCAAGTCTTTCAATATTCAGAAAGTAAACAAAACGGTAAATGTTGACTCGATTAGAGAGGGGCTTTTTATAATGATGTGCGTCTATTAAAAATTTCAGTCTACTTACAGTCTACTATTAAAAATTTCAACTTTGAGCAGTTTCGTGGTCGGAAAGACCTAGATAGTTAATATTTGGTTTTATCTTGGTGTCCTTAATATTGCTGAAAATGTGGTCAATACATGCCTTATTGCGCGTCGGATTAGTGATATGACTTTTAAAGTTATAGTTGTAAAGTAAGGCAAGTAGATCTTTTGTGGATGTGGTGTCTTTCAATAGGTCTATGTTCCAGTCTCCACAGAGAATAGTTTTTTTTACTTTCCTCATATTTAGCTGACTTAAAAGATTTTTATGCTTATTTAAAAATATATTTACATTTGAGTTTGGAGTTCTGTAAATACATACCACTACTATGTCAAAAGTTGAAATGTTAATCGCACAATATTCAAAACTATATAAAAAGGCTGAATGCCGAGATTAATTTTAGTAAATTTAATATTTTTGTGCACTAATATGCAGGATCCACCTCGTCTTTGACTGAATCGAGAAAATTTGGCAGCTAATTTGTAGTTTTGTAGTTTTAAATTTGAGTCACATCCGTATTTAATAAATGACTCCGTTAAGCAGATAATATCAATTAAGTTAAAGTTTTTACATAAGTCTTGTAGGCACACTTCAAATATATTCTTTTTATTTAATATGCCGGCGATATTCTGATGTAAGAGCGTGACGGTAGTGTGTTTGCTACTAACGAAAATGATTATTTTCGTTACTTAAATTTTTATTTTCGATTTTCTTGAAATAAAAAGGAATGGTTCCTCTTTTTTGATTGTCGTACCTTAGGTTAATAATTTTTGGCTCGTCATTAGTTAAATTATTTTTATTGGTTTTTTATTTCTTTTCAGATAAAACTTATTATGAATGTAAGTATTTATGTACTGAATTGAGTTAATTTCTATATTCAACTTAAAAATAAGAGCATTCATGTATTTTTAATTTGTCAACATTTCTAGTTCCATTTAGAATAATTCATAGTTAAAAATATCAATAAAAGTACAATTTTTATAACAGTCACTCAATATTTTAAGTTGGTAATTCATCAACCTTGTGTCTATAAAATTATAAGATTTTACATTAAGCAAAAAGATTTTATTATTGTGAAATTTAAATAGAATATTGCATAACATTGCATACAAATGGAAAGCATTTTTATCGTTAGAACCTAGTCCTATTATTAAGATGTCGTCTTTCTTTATATTTTTATAAATAGCGTCACTGCAACTAAATAGGTGGTCACATGGGGCTCCTGGTTTGACCATGGATGTGATTCTATATGAGTCATTCCATTGATTTGAGCTCATTAATTCTGCTGAAAGGCCACGAACTGATTCATCTCCCAGAATGAAAATTGAGCGCTCTTCTTGAGATCGTAAAATCGTATTGCAGTTATTATATTGTGATGAAGAATCCGCTTGTAGATGTGCAATTTTGTTTGGGCTTATAACCCCTACAGCGCCATCTATTGGAGTGTGTACTTCTGCTTTGTTGTTAGTCACAATTGAGTTATCTTTTGTCCTTAGTGTTAAAATCGTTTCAGTTTTGTCATTGCTGCTACTTTTGTGACAGACTTGAAAAATTTAGGGAAGATATTTTTGGCAAAAGTATTTTAGGAGTTTTCGTCTTGGTTCTATATCTTAGCGGCGTCGGTGTGTGTTCATTCTGTTCACCAAAATTCTTCATTAACAAGTCAATTTTTTTGTCTTTTTCTAGCGAATTTTTATTTAAAACCGTGATTTCTGAATGTAATTTGTTTATTTCTTCGTTGGCTATTTCTAATTCATTTTTTAATTCTTGAATTTGGTTTTTAAGATCATGTATTAAGGTTCAATCGAGATCCATATCACATGTCAGTAGATTTTTTGTAGATAGATTCGAATCTGTTGATTATGAGTCATTCATGGCGTCTTCAGTTATGTTATGAAGTTCGGAAATTGATTTTGATTTTGCTTTTGGCATTTTGCGTCGAAATGTAATATTCTCCATCTTGTTTGTATAGTTATAGTGCAATATATTATCTCAATGGTGCAAGTAATAGAAAAAGTGCTCAAGCGCCGGCTGGAATCGAACCCGGGGCAGTATGGGCTTCAAAAAGCCAGAGTCGTATAAACTGAGCTAATGTTGTTCTGACGCAGTACGTTAACTTTGTGGTTTGGTATCTTTCTGTGATTGCCGTTAAATTTGGAAGTGGGAGCTGAGTTCTGATTGGTTCACTACAAGTTTGAATAGTTCTTTGTTCACTTTCTTTGTCTTAAAATTTTTGATATTAACACTTTTTAGCACTTAAAAGTTATTTTTATTGGAGAACTGGTAGCGGATAGTATTTAATATTGATGTATGTTGAAGATTCACTCACTACTTTAAAGTTTTATGTCCTTTTTTTAGATTTGACAGGTTTTTATTTATTAACACTGAAGATGAATTAACACCTCAAAGTTTTTGTAGATAACGTTTCCAGCTGGTCCTTGCACGTATCACTACCGATTCGCGTATGACTTTAAACTAAATAACTTAATTTTATATTTTAAATCAATTTTAATCACGGAGACGATGTGAACTGTTTCGCTACACTAGCGCCACCTAAAAACAAACGAACAAAGATAAAAACAAACAAACCCTTTGTAAACGTTATTTATAGAAAGATATTATATTAGTTCATGTTATGAACAAATATTGCTATGAGGCATTCAGTTTATTTGCTAAACGAAAATTTTATTAATATAAGATCATTTTAGAACTCTCCCCTAACGTATGAGTTTCGACTTTGTTGTGTTTATATTGAGTAAAAGACTAACAACTTAGAAAATAAGTTTCATACGCAGAAATTTCATATTGTCTAAGTTTATTACAAAGTTGAATAATATTTGCAACGTTTAAATTAAAATAAAGAATTGTATGCGGATTGCAGTGCGTTGGGAAGACGCGATAGCAAACAAATTGGTCAAACGCGGCGGTCTCTATTGTATCGACAAACAAGAGAATATTGTCACAAGAAATGAAGGCATCTTGTTACTAGTACTTCTCTATCGAACCGTTGAATGATCGCAACGATAATGCAATCTAAATATATATAACTCAAAGGTTATATATATTTAGATTGACTGACTGACATAGTGATCTATCAACGCACAGCCCAAACTACTGAACGGATCGGGCTGAAATTTAAAACTTATATTAATGACTAGGATGCAAATTGTGACGGAGACGGACAATTTAGTCCCCGCGCGCACAAATGAATATTGCAATTGAGCAAATATTAGTTTTGAGGTTATTACGAATTATGAATTTGGAATGAATGTACCTATTTACATGAATATAGTAAACGGGTTTAACTGTAAAGGAAATAATTGGTCCTTCCTGGTATAAAGGATAAGCATACATTATTTGGAAACTGAAGTGAGGACCGTTATTATTACAGTTAATAAAATGTAAGGATGAATTTTGAAATTTGAATTTTTTTTTTTTTGAAATTATTATTATTTTCGCAATTGAGATACCATTAAACAAACCCTATTATAGTTACTATAATCCCGATTGTCATTAATTATTTATCCATCTACTTTTTTAATTTTATCGAACCTTAAGGATTCAAGGAGCCTGATAATTTTAAGGACTAGGAGTAGACAATTACAATTACTATTATATTGTAAAAAATTACGAAGGAAGTTTTGCTTACCTAAAAGTATTTTTTTCGTGCCTCACCAAAATAGTTGTCTTTTAGTTTCTAGAATTGTCCATTCTCTTTTTTATGTCAAAGTTAATAATTGAACTTTGGAACTGTCAAAGAAAATTCGCTTATATGATTTTTTGGATGGAGAATAATATCGAGCTTGCTGACTGAGTGCCTCTAGTTTGTTGGTTAAAATAAATAATACACAAAATATAATGATTTATTAAATTAAAATATACCTAAATTAAATATTCATTTCGCACTATTTTGACCATACAGTGTTACATAATTATTTATTTGTCACTGTATAGTCAAGGTTAGACTTCTATTAATTGAGTTCAGATTTTGATGAATCTAGACGTAAATTCTATAAAAAATTATTCTTATAAAGTATATTAAATAATGCAAAATATATCTTGAAATAAAATTTCTGGTAAGATTTCAAATTTATACTTAGAAAAATTTTTAAAGCCACATTTAGGCCCAATTTCACTAACGACTGTTAAAGATTAACTTTAACAGTCGTTGGTGAAATTGGGCTCGAATTAGTGTCAAGCTTCCTCTTTCGTTTTTCATATCAATAGAAGAAAAGACATGACATTTTAACAAGCTGTTAACACTAACAGAGGTTGGTGCAATTGGGCCTTAGGGTATCAATATGCCACATTCTTCTAACTAATATTTAGGGTCAAACATAATCATGACTTCATAAACAACATAAAACATCCTTTGTCTGCTCGAAATTAATATCTGTACCGTCATGTTTACACCACATATACAGGGGATTGTGTTTATTCAGGTCAGCCTTCCCCGTTACGTCACATCTGCCGAAGTAAAATATTAATCAAGACATAATAAGGAATGGAACATCAAATTTTGGTTAACAATAGTTGACGATGTTTTGTTTGTGTACAGTTGTTTGGTTTGGTTTACGACACTCTTTCGTCTGATAAGGTTTGGTAAAATCAATAAAGATACTACGATGATACAGTGGGGTCATTTCTCCTTAACGATTTTATATGCCTTTGTTTTTTTTTGCCATATTAGGGGCCAAATCACATAGCTACGTGTCGACACCGCACCTCCAAAATTGGCGGTAATAATCATATTAATCCTTCAAGCAAGTAGAATACAATATTAGCATTTCCAAGAATCCGCGATCGAAGAATTAATAATAATATGTAATAATCAAACTAAACTCATAAAGAAAATTGTGCAGATATTTGCGATGCGATGCGAATTCACAGTTATGTGCTCTATCTACAACAAAGTACATAATTTACTACAACTTAAACCTTAACATTAATAAACTTGATAAATGCTAACTACATGCAATATTCTTTAAGTCTCATTAACAATTTTTGTGCACTAGCGCTAAATAAAATTCGTCCAACACTCTTGACGCAAAAGCTTATACTATGAATTATGCACAGTAATACGAAGTTAGAGTAGTTTTAAGATTAAAAAAGTATTAAAAACCTCTTGCTCGTAACTAATTTCCGTACAACGGAAAGTTAGCCGAAGGAGAGAAGATAAATGTGAAATTGAGAAGGCATTAAACTTACACTGAATCCTTATAGTTAAAGAAGATTTATTTTCTGTGCTGGTTATTTTTATATTGAAAGTTTCTGACTTGTTTCCTTGATTTTAAGGTTAAAAATAGTTAGTAGACTAATCTAAAATGCAGTCTTAGTTAATGTCAAATATACTGGAACCATTAAATAATAAATTACAATCTTGAAAAGTAGCTGGCAATGATTAAACGTTTGAAATTGCATTTGTTAATGTATAAAGGTAATAAAAAACAACAGACAAGCATTTCGCAATCCATACTTCCATACTAATATTATAAATGCGAAAGTGTGTCTGTCTGTCTGTTACCTCTTCGCGCCCAAACCGCTGAACCGATTTTGCTGAAATTTGGTATGGAGATACTTTGAGTCCCGGGAAAGAACATAGGAAATTTTTTTCCCGCGCGATAAACGAGCTTTGGCGCAATGGAGTTGCGGGCGTCATCTAGTATTTTATAATTTATTTTTAAGTTGTAAAATATTGCAAAATAATTTACTTTGTTAAAACTTATAAATAAAAATAAAAAATACACATCATTAAATTGTACAATCTTTCAGAAATCAGTCTAACAGAAGACTGTTTGATTTCTGAAAGGTACATTTTCACAAAGGCTTATTTGAAAAATGTTGCCCTGCCGGTAGGGGGGAGAGGGGATGACATTGGACAGCCAGGTAAAGGCTGGAAAGAAAGCATAATGCAGGACTCAATTTCCTTTACACGTCGCCGGAAATTAACGCCCCTGAATCGCGCTGCGACACATTTTTTTAGACAGTGTCAAAAGGCAATAAAACATTTGTTTTTGATTAAAAAACATCAAAGACGAAAAAACTTAATAAATTTAAAATTGTACTTTTTCGCACGCCATTGTTCTCAAAGTTATGATTTGGTTTATTCGGAAGCTAAAAATGTGAAGTTTTAAAAATATTGGAGGCTTGAACATTATGCTCTTACATAAGTCATAACCCTTTAATTTAATTTAAAAGTTTACATCTTTCTGTGTGTAATGTCTGTTACATATTCGTGCTTAAACGGCTGAAACGATTCAAATAAAATTTGCTATAAAGATACTTTAAGAAACGGGATAGGACATAGGATAGTATTTGCTACTGAAAAATGGTTGTCGTATTAACGGAATTTGTTATAGTATTTACTAATTAGTAAGAAAGAAATCGATTCCCAATAATATTTTGAAGTGAAAAGGTGAATAAATGGGAACTTATACTAATGTTAGTTACAAGTCACTACGCTCTCTCCCCTCAAGAAAAAATGTCCGCTGCATTGGAGTTCGGACCCCAGTTCGATATATTAAATTAAAGCAATTTATTACTTCACCCTCCACTCCTGCAATGCGACTAAGAGGGTATCGATGTACGAATCTATCTTAAAGATTGTTTATGTTTATTTTTGTAAGGAAACTAGATAGTGAATTTAGATAGACTAGTTGTCCCCTGCGACTTCGTATGCGCAAATAAAATCCTGCAGGAACCGTACAATTTGTTCGAAAAAAATTCTCTAACCTTGCTTGTGATCTATTTTATTTATTTAGGAAAACTATTGTATTGATAACATAACTATTTGTTATGTTATCAGAATTGGTCTATCGGCTTACGAGTCATGCTGTGACCAAGGGAATTATATTGTGGATAATTGCTAGGAGTGTCTATCACCCATAATAATATTATAATGGTTCTCTCCAGAGGTGTTTGTGCAGGTGTATCAGCCGCAATGTGTGTGGGAATGATACACTCAGGGGGAAAAGGCCACATTGCTATATAGCGCTGCGTTGTGTTGCCGTCGCTTCAGCGTTTAAAGCCGTCCCCCGAGCAAACGACCCTGACCATACATTTGCCGCGTTGCCGAGATCGCACCAAAACCCATTTTTTTTTACTTATCTTAGTTTAAAATTGACCTAAAAAAATTAAAACGTGGAATATGTAGTTTATGATATTGTCGATCTATTGGCGTGTGTTTCAAATAAAAGTAATTTGTAAATACTAAGGAGATGCTGAATGTATGCTTGAATTTTAATAAATTGGTTTTACTTTGGAAGCTGATATCATGAGTATAATAAACAAAAATAGAAAATTTAAAACGTGGAAAGGAATATTGATATACTGAAGATTATTGCTGTATTTTTATTATAACTTTGTAGCTTTCAAATTATGAGTTTATAAGGCTCTAAATACGGTAAATTACGGAATCTAGGTAGGGAAGGCCTTTAACATTTTTTTTTTAAAGAAGGCAGGTCGCTATAGCCCTGACGTCACTGCGACCCATGAGGATCTATTGTGACTCCTTCGCACTAGAGAATCATCCCCAACCCAATACTGCTCATAAATTGAACGATATGGTTGGGGTTGGTGCCACGAATTTCCTCTGTGGATGGGTATTCGTGACGACCAAGGTGCCTGTTCCTGCTCTGTAGTAGAGCAGGACAGTCGAGGAGAAGGTGAATAGGTGTTTCATCCTCCTCCTCACAGAATCTGCAAGTCGTTATGCTACAAATACCCATTCTGTTTAGGTGTTTGTTGAGCTTGCAGTGCCCAGTTAGGCTTCTGGTAAGGATTCTTAATTGGTTCCTACCCAAGGTGAGCACTAATTCTGATAGTTTCTTGTTGAAGCCAGGAATTAGTGCCTTGGAGTGTTCAAGGCCAGGGGTCTCAGCCCATTGCTTCCTGCATAGTCTGTGACCCCATTCCTTGAGCACTTGCTTTGTGGTACTGGGAGTTATACCACAGACTGGTTCTGGGCCATATATGAGACTCTCGGCCCCGAGCCTAGCCAGTTCGTCAGCGGTTTCATTTCCGGGGACGTTACTTTTAGCCCGGGACCCATACTAGGCGGATGTTGTTGTTCCTTCCCAGCATGTTTAACGTCTCAATGCATTCCAGAACTAATTTGGACGAGACTTCTGCAGCAGTCAGTGCTTTAAGTGCAGCTTGACTATCGAAGAAGATAAAAACGTTTTTATTAACTAGGGCCATCTCCAGGCTTTCTAGTGAACAACCGAGGATAGCGAAGACTTCAGCCTGAAACACGGTCGCAAACTCCCCCAAACAGGCGTATTTGCCTTTCGGTGGCCTGCCTCCGTAGAATCCGGCTCCCGCACGGTTGTCTTTCCTTGATCCATCCGTGAACCAAACTATGTCGCTAGGGCGGACATCGATTGGGATTTTTCTTTCCCAGTCCTCCCTGGAAGGTATAAAAACCTGGTATCGCTTCGAAAAGCTATGCACCTTGATCATGGCATCTGATGGCATGGCCATGACATTGATTCACTGAGAGACTGTTTCAGCTGTCGAAATGGGGTGGAGGCCCAATTCGTCCTGCCCGCCGTCCTGGCCCTGAGAGCCACCTTTTTGGCCTCCATCTGAACAAGCAGAGGAAGAGGAGTTAAGTTGATCAGGGCCTCGAGGGAAGCGATGGGTGTTGACGAGAGTGCACCCGTGATTATTAGACATGCCAGTCTCTGTACGCTGTTTAGACTTTTATTACAGTTTACTTGTTCAGCCTTTTTATGCCACACTACGCAGCCATATGTGGTAATCGGTCTCACTACGGCTGTATATAGCCATAGCATTGCCTTCGGCCGAATACCCCATTTAGAGCTGACAAGCTTCCAACAGGAACCCAGAGCACATCTAGCCTTTTTCGTAATATACTCGATGTGCTTATTCCAAGTGAGTCCTTTGTCTAGGATTACTCCTAGATATTTGACATCACCCGCAAACTTAATAGTTTTCCCGAAGAGTATTGGGGGTCTTAGTCCCTCCAACTTCCTCTTTTTGGTGAAAGGTATCAAGACCATCTTATCAGCGTTTACTGTTAGCTTGACCCTTTGGCACCAATCCTCGACGACTCTTAGTGCTGACTGCATCAACCCAGCGACCACCGACGGCCGGCCGGCCGGCCTTTAACATACTAATTTTGATAATAATAGGATGACACTCACATTCCACAATGTTGTGCCGTTTGTTTACCGCGCGGAAACTGTATATTTATTCGCAACAAAAATGTACCATCGAGGAAATTGATTACTAGGCAGTTGACAGACCGACGTCATTAATTGGTCGGATCATGTCAAATGTCAATTCAATGTTAATTGTGATCTGTCGGCTAGGTTTGACGTAACGCGACCAAACTACGTAGGTCTGCCTAAGAATCAACTTCTCTGATAGTACTTTCGGATGTAAGTATCTCCTAATTTCCGTCTCAGTCGGATGAGCCGTTTAAGCATGAAGAGGGAAGAGACAAACATGCAGACACATTATCACACATTAATTTATAGTAATAGCCACAGTAATAGCACAGAATACATAATTTAAATAACAAGTAATAGTGAGGTTGCGTTGCATGTATCGCTTCGTCGGACCCACAATTTTGACGAAATAACGGCCAGAAGAACTGAGAGGGTGAATGATGCGTTACGTTGTCTTATATGTTGACGTGTGTCGCCACAACGCAGTACAGCATACACTGCGTTATTCCGTTTCGATGATGCATTCCCTATCCCAACTCATCGGAGAGTCAGCTTAATCGCGGGAATATGATTATTGACAGCTTTGTACATCTAATGCGGGCTCTACACTCGCGGCGCGAAAGCCCGCGAAGGCCGCGAACCGCGAGTGTGGAGAGTTTCGCGACTGCTTCGCGGCTTCGTATTTGTTCGAATCGTGTTCACGGCGCGAATCGCGGCCGCAATTCGCGCCGCGAGTGTAGAGCCCGCATTAGAGCTGTTAAAATTTATATAAATTATTATATTCGATAAGGGCTACGTTGCTATGCAATGGAACAATATTGCTTGCCTCACAGTTTTGCGCAGATACGTTTGAGTATGGTGTACTAAAGGGAACTTTTTTTTTAATTTTAAGGGCCGAGACTATGAAGGAATGACCATATTATAAAATCCTGTAATTTAATTTGCGGAGAAATCAGATTGTGGCGTAGTAACGTATACATTTTATCGTATAAATAAATATCTTACGTAATGCGATCATGTTGTGTCCATTTGTGGGCTCAAATTATCCACCTACAAAAATTATCTAAAAATTACACTAATTAAGAATTGGTGCAGCTTAAGCGTGTAAGAGGTGACTGACAGATTTAAATAATTATTGTCGGAGACTACTTTTGCTACCAAGGGCTACCCTGGAAAAAATCCATTGAACGAACGACCGCCTCCGAATAAACAGATCAATCGATACAAATTGCAGAGTGAACAAACTTCGAACGCCTTAATCCTGAAATATTAGTCGTGCTAATGAATTTCACTAAGCCGGCTAATAAGCAGACAATGAACACTGAAAATTAATTTGCATAGAACGCAAAACTCCTAGAATTTTCTCGAATGTCTACAGGGTGTAACAAAACTGAGTGATAAAACTTTAGGGTGTGTATGTGAACCTTACTTAGCGTTCACTGTAAAATAAGCAGCGCTGAAAGACCAAAATATTCTTTTTTGTGGTTTGTATGGGCAAGCGCCCCGGCATCACGAGTTTCCCCATACAAAAGTGAAAAAAAAAATGCTTTTTCAGCGCTGGTACTTTTACAGTGACCTCTCTACACGGGACTCATCCACACCCTAAAGTGTAAAACTTAGTTTTATTACACCCTGTATAATGGTGACATTTTCAAATGAAGACGTTCGAGACGGCCGGCGATGAAATAAAAGGGAATTGAGGGGTTGTTAATAAAATTTGCAATTACTGGTGCCTTGTTTTGATTCGAATCCACTTAAGCTATTTAAGAGGCGACGCCGAAGTTGAACTTGGGTTGGAGTACATTTGAACTTATTCATTAAATATTTCAAATGTACACTTCAGCATGCTCTCTTGTCAAAGAGCTTGAGAGGTATCATAAGTTACCCCACTACGGCGAAGCAATAAGGAGGGTTATGATTTGGACTTGTATGTTTGTGGGTATAGATGTTCGTCTGTTCCCTCGTAATTTTTAAAGCGCCATCTAGAGGACTTAAATATTTCCTGACCGTATCGTGTGGGTTATCAAACGAAAGAGCTTTGTTAGCACATTTCATATATTATGTAAACATTATTAGCTATTTCTAATGGGTTTTCTTGCAATCGCCTGATAATTGCAATAATTCTTAAAATCACTTCAATACAATAATCCTTCAATCGTGGATTCTTGGAAATCTATTGTTATTCTATTGTGTCTCGCTCATCGGTGGGCTTGATGGGTTAAACAATAATAATTAATAATACCTAACGCTCACTGTTCTTTTGGTATGATAAAGGCTATTTTTAGCAAAAACGATAACCTACGAAAAATTAGCCGAACCAACAAAGCTGTTTTAATGAAAATGTTGTTTTAATTGGAAATACCTTTTCGATATAATGTTATAATTTATATTTTATACCTTACTGCTATTGAAAAAGGTGCCAGCTTTCATACATTTCCGCCCATTGTCCTTTTTGTAACAATCTGCTGATTTTTCATTTTCAAAAATATCCTTCGATTGTTTCAAAAACAGTAAAAATGTATATGTACGTGACGGGTGCGAACTGATTTTATTGTTGCTGGAATGATAGAAAAAATGAAAGTCCACGTCTAATTTTTATCGAGAGGGTGTTCGGCTCAATAAATAAGGGGGCCCACTCTCCTCGTTATGTTTTATGGGGAAGGGGAATGACAAGTAGAAATCTTACAACTTATTTTTCCTGTATCTTGAATATTACTTAGTTTATATTTTGTTAGTGGTTGCATTTTTTTCAGTTGGAATATAAAAATTCGTTATTTAAAATGTCAGGAGATTTTACGCTATAAGCAGTGCCAGCACTGAAAACAAAAAGTTTTGATCGACAACGTTTCTATGCTGTACTCGGCGAAACATGGCGGTAGCGGTCATTGACTCCCTGTCATTTTCTATACAAAGCCGCGATCGACAACATCTGACACTTCATTGTCAATCGCGGTTTATATAGAAAACTAGCTGTTGCCCGCGACTTCGTCCGCGTTAACATAGTATAATAACAAATATGGATAGTTTTCCCCTTTTTTGTGGTTCCTTATACAAAGGGTAAAAACGGGACCCTATTTAAGCAAACGTCAAAGGCAAACGTCAATAAACTTTCATGTTTCTAACTTAAGTAATGACGGACTTTCATTTAAACTTTCAACTCCTATTTCACCCCCTTGGGGGTAGAATTTCCAAAAACGCTTAAACACGTATCCAATCATTTTTAATCAGTAGCCCAAACATAACATTTCAAGTTTCTAACTTAAGATATAACGGACTTTCATTCAAACTTTCAACCCCAATTTCACCCCCTTGGGGGTAGAATTTCCAAAAACGCTTAAATACGTATCCATTCATTTTGTATCAGTAACCCAAAAATAAAGTTTCATGTTTCTAACTCAAGAAATGACGGACTTTTATTCAAACTTTCAACCCCTATTTCACCCCCTTCGGGGTACAATTTTCAAAATTTCTTCGTTAATGGGTGTCTACTTAATAAAACAACCCTACTCACCAAATTTCGTGGCTGTAACTTTAACAGTTATTGCTCAGCGATGATGAATCAGTCAGTCAGTCAGTCAGGACATGTAATTTTATAAGTATAGATATACCTAATATCGTTTCGGCATCTGCACTGTCGGGGCAGGGTGGGCTGACAGGATACGGAAATAAGCGAAGTTTAAAAAGAACATAAACTATGTATTGTACTAAGTCCACGTGCTTCGTGGATCATCATAGTGCAATACGTAGATTTTGTTCTTAATTCAAATTTCGGTTATTTCCGTATCCTGTCGACCCACCCTGCCCCGGGGCAGTGCAGATGCCGAAAGCGATATAATATGGTTTCATTGGTTTCTATTGATATTCTGATATGACGTGTGCAACATGTCGGATTTGACAGCTCTGATCTCAAAAAATGTTCGGGCTGGTACCGACTTCTAAATAATTATGAAGATTGAGTTAAAGAAATATTTGAGGCTTAAGCGAATCCCGAAAAAGGCACTAATTAAAAATAAGAATTTTTTAATACTTTTTAGTTCGTTAAGAATATTAATGAGGTTTTTACCTTGGAAGTCGGGTTTATTTTTTAGGTGCTCCCACACAGCAGTTATATAACATTAGATAACATATTTTGTTGTCTAACTTTTTTTTTACAAATTTTGACAAAAAACCAATGATATTGTATCAAGACACGTTTATTTTTTGACATGTTGTAGCGTATGTTACACGCTGTTATAAAAATAATATGTTATCGTGTTACACAATGTTTTATAAAGTTATATAACTGCTGTATGGGAGCACCTAATTGATAATTGACTTCTGACTCTCTCAAAATTATTATCGAACCTAACTTAGTCCCCGTACCAAATGCTTGAATGCAGATATAATATACTCGAATATTCCTGAACGTATGTCGACATCTTGGACATTATCATCCATCTTTTAATACCTGATCTGAACACCTGATGTAAGGCTCTCCAGGGATTTTACCATACGTCTTCTACGCTGGAAAATCGAAATAAATTGCATATTTTAAAGAATATTGTATCTTCGAGTTCTTGGTTTTTTAAATAGTTTATTGCTGCCCCAAATATTAGAAGAAGCAAACAAAGAAAAGCGTCCATCAACTTTTTTACGATATTCATATTTCAAAATAATTGTTATGTGCTATCTTTTATTGAGGTCTTAATAAAAGGGTCCCCTCGTCGTAAAGTTGAAGCGTCAGCGAAAAACGCCAAGTGTTAAACAATTCGCATTTCATTGTAATAAAACTTCAGCCCCATCGAGATCTTTGTTCAACCAATTGTACTAGTTTAAAGTGAGTCAGCGTTGTACAAATACTGGCATACAGTTGCCTCATGATTCAGCCTGGCGCCGTCGCGTCGCACTACTCTAGGGGGATGGAAAACGATATCCATAACTGTTTACATAGTATATATGTTATACAGTAGGGTAAATCAATCGTATCCTCGGGATAAAAATCGTTCAAAAGTCCCAAAAACACAAATACAAGTTGTAGTAATAAAGTCGTTTTTAAATACGGATACTATACTGCATGTAATATACCTAGTACAGTACCAAAATGGTAAATATTTTATGTATTAGCGACATTCACAACTTTCATATCATGCTAAAGTCTGTATGATATATGTGACAGACAGAATTGTATATGTACTTATATAATATATTACCAACTTTGAAATAAATTATAAAGGTGCTAACTCACCGGGAGCATTCACTTGTAATGTAACGTTACAGAGTCGAGCATTACATCAGTAAGGCAGGAGAACCGAGCATTACAATGCGCGCCTTGTAATGATACAATGTGTAATATCTTGATACAACTTGTATTGTGACACCAATGCTACGTGACAGTGATGTCAATTTACTATGGAATGCTCAAATTCGAATCTTTAATATTACTAGCTGTCCCGGCAAACGTTTCTTTGCCATATTATATAAAGTATATCGCCCGTATTATTTTATTGAATTAGTGACTCAATAAGTATGTCACCATGGCAACGTCCATCGCTATCCCGTGACCCGCGTCGCATAAACAATGGTCGCTCTTTAAAGACAAATAATTTGCAATAAAATAAAATTGCGACTATAGTTAAAGATCTAAGCTATCCTATCTTTCAAGTTGGAAAAAAGTACACATTTAAAAAAAAAACATTACCTAAAATCGGTTAAGTAGCTTAGGAATCTATCGCGGACAAACATCGTGACAGGAGATTTATATATATTATTAGATGTTACATTACACGTGAATGCTCGTCGGTCAGGGAGGTATTATTGTGATGACGTAATGCTCAAGGTCGAATCCATAATGTTATATTACACCTCAATGATTAGTAAACTCAAAATTATTGAGTCTTATATTGTGTGTATAAGGGAGATCGCACACGACAGACTTTTGTGCGATCAAAGTCTGCGGCTTCCATACAATCTGATGGCGCGCGCCATGCGGAATGTATGTAAGCCGCAGACTTTGATCGCACAAAAGTCTGTCGTGTGTGATCTCCCTTATAATTACTGTAACATCGTACCTTATTTTGGCTTGTTTAAGTTATCGCGTATAGGAATCGTGTAATTGTGTCCGATTCGAGCGGTCGACCATAAGGCCGTGTTCAAACCAAACTGTCTGTAAGCCACCGAATATGAGCAGGCCCACTTCATAGTGGGGTTCACGCCCCAGTGTAAACTAAAATAAACGGTATCGAATGTCCGCGCCTACGCCTAGCGTAATAACGTATTGTCGGCTAGGTGTGAACGAAAAAGTGTATGTATGGAAATACATATTCACTCACATTCGCTCACATTCGGCGGCTGACTGTCAGTTTGTTTTGAACACGGCCTAAAGATGTTCTACTGTATATAAGTTACATTGTGCTATACATTGTGTTTCCCCTGCAAGGGAGGATGAAAACTGGATATTTGTGGATACTTGTCAACAACGGGTCAATGTTGAACCATGCTGGGTCAATTTGTGGCGTTTTGGTTGTACACGGATAACCGTATTAGTCCATAAACTAGTTAAATTTAACGCTTATTAATTTAAAAAAAACTGATATTCTAATTTTCTTAACTTTTGCAATTATGAAACACGTAAAAACATTCGTTATGGACTTTTCTATATTTTAAGAAATAGGCTAACTAAAGAACACTCCTGTAACATTTTAAGATTGAAAGAAAATCTTAACTCAGAGCTCTATGTAAATAATATAAAAAAAGAGTGTAAATAAAACGCCTTTTACTTACTATAAGATCTCGTTACAAACTAGTCTAAGATTCAAGCCTTTACTAAGTGCCTGCTAGGGTCAACACTATAGTTATTTAAGACATAAATAGTGTTTTTATAATAGTAATATTATGTGTTAACAAATCGGGTACCTATATTTTTATTATAATGTAGATAATTTCAAGAATTCATCAAACTATATATGTCATGAAAGCGAATTCGAGGAAATTTTTAATGTCCTTTCCGAGTATTTCTTTGGTCTACTGTCTGTAATATTAATGAACAAACTTATATTAAACGACAAAGCCGTGAGCAGGAACTTTTAAAAAGGATTCATTGTCTCTCGCTACAACAAGATTTTGATAGAAAAATTCTCGCAAATTTTATTCTTAAAACTTATTTAACACACTGAAAAATGACAAAGTTTGAAATTTCACAGAAACAAATTCTTTTAGAATCCGCTTTAGTTTTTACATGAGTTTACTGAGGAGAAAATTTTACATTTTGATCGAAATTTAAAAATAAAGCTCTCGGTCTAATTAGCTACTCAAAATGTTTTGCTTCCTCGTTGCTTCATTTGCTAGGCTGAATTTTACTTCGAATTCCAACATCTGATATTTTTATCTTTAGTTAAGTCGAAATGAATTAATGTTTTTCGAAATTATCGTACCTGAAACCGGCAAACTTTTTTTTTTAATAGATAACTATTAACAATGTCAATCTATAGTAATTCAATGGCCGATGGATCACAAAAGTGTATTTAGGTCAAACATGTGAAATAGCATGTAGCCTGCCTTGGCATTTCTGGTATACCAATTTTTTTTTCCAAAGTAAATCAAAAGAAAATATGTTTTACTGAAACCAAGAAAAGCCCTTAAGGAAGAGTTTCCCGATCATATTATTGCCCCGTAATAAATAATATTTTATCTTTCAATAGGTGGTTGATACTATTCCCAAAAGACCGACAAATAATTAGAATTGAATCTCATCGTACTCCTTCGATCGGGGATTCTTGGAAATGCTATTGTATTCTATTGTTGTCGCGATCACCGGTGCTCTTGGGGCTTGAAGGATTAATAGAAAATGTATCATAATAATTTGTGACTTTCAACTTATAATTGACGAGAAAATATAATTGTTTTAAAATAAATTCAGTACCTACTATTACGCAATAGGCAGTGCCTAAGGGCCAACCCACACGTACTACAACCACACGACAACCACACCACGTGGTCGGGCGTGTATTTCGTATTGTAAATGAACTGGACCATTCACACGTACCACATTTTACAGTCGTTGTCGACCACTTGTCAGTTACCGACCACATCGCAACCACAACGTTGCGTCGATGCAACGACAGTACGCGCACACCGCCCGCGCTCATCCCCCCTCCATTTCATTAGCTATGTCCACATTATGCAATTTGATCTTCAATTTTCGTCACCTACTTTTTATTCAACTTTCGTTTGGCATATTCAATAATTGAATGCGTCAAAATCCACGTCACGGGCATGCCTCACGTTCGCTGTTGACTGCGCTATAACGCATGCCCTTGATGAACAAAAAAAGGCCCAGTGTGGACAAAGCTAATGACTTTCGTACGTAACCACATCGCAACCACTGGCAACAACGCATACACGTCGGTATTTTGTCGGTACCACAACGCCACTGCTCGAAGACATTTTGTCGTTGCGATGTCGTGTGGTTGTGGTACGTGTGGGTTGGCCCTAAATTATGTAGCAAATGTTTTAGGATATGTCATAATATTATGTAGTACCTACATTAGATCAAAGCATATTACAATTTACGACTCAAATTAATGAACCGCATGTAGATATAATAATTACACTTATGAATTCGCCGAGCATAATTTAATTACATAATGTAGAAATGAATGAGAATATTTGTGCAAATGTATAATATTGAATGCTCACGTTGAAAACATGAAAAACCTAATTCGTGCAACAGTTACTGAGTACTGAATATACAGAGTGTGTCATACTTACGACCTGGGAATTAAGGCTAGCTTCACACAGGGCGTTTATATATTTTATATCTAAATGCTGCGATTTTTAGACTTTTTTTACCTTAGAGTTTCTATTCAAATGATCCTAAGTGTCTAAACACACTAGGCCGAAAATACGCGGCCGAAGTTCGACATGATTACGCTTGCAAATCTTGCAATGCGCTACGCATAGGTACAATATAACGCGACGTAATTTCGGCATAGTGTGTCAGCAGCAATTTAAAATACATTGCAGGCGTAATCATGCCGAACATCGGCCGTGTTTTTTCGGCCACGTGTGTTAGGGCCATTTTCCTATTGCTCGCGCGCGGATCTGGAGGGCTACTCCGAACTGCTAATTTCAATGTTTCTGCCCAATGAACGGGCCGTTGCCTTATCCAAAATACTTTCATTCGAAAGGTCGGGGATCGGGCCGACCGAAGTTTGTCACGTGACTACGATAGGCGATGTAACTTCGGAGTAAGGTCATTTTTAAACTTCGGTCGGCTTTAGGTTAGATCCAAAGATTAAACCTCCATGGTCTGTATGCTGCCCGCATCCTATCATTTTAAAGATGTTTTTCTATCATGCGGGCAACACGTGCGCGGTCAGGACTCAGGAGCACGTTGTTATCCGCATGCGAATCAGGAAGCCTACAATGAAACAGTTTTGAGACTCAAACGATCGAATCGGAATGCCGCGTCCTACTGTTGTTTCACGTTTGTTAGAATGGGACGCTGCATTTCAATTCCTTCGTTTGAATCTCAAATCGGTTTCGTAGTATGGCCCCTGAACAGTGAGCGCATGACAGAAAAAAATGGCTCCATGTCATCGCTATAAAGGTTCTGTCACAAGTAAATAACACTAAATGGAGGCAACGCTTCACAAATTAGACCAGCACGAGTCGGCGCATGAGTACCGGAAACTATTCCTAACGTTGTTAGTGGCGGCCGAAAAGGAAGATCTTCCGACCGAGAGAGATAGCATGCTCGGTCAGGCCGAAGCCCACTGACGTCATTTCAGACGTTGTATATATCTTGCCGTTCTCCGAAACTTCGATAGCGCGATGCAGGATTGTTAGGCGAATTGTGGGTACCGCCACACCACTCCCCCCCGAAGACCTGTGGTATTCTTCAATGCGCTTGTGTTGTCAGGTGTGGGCCGAAGCTACGCGTGCAATGACCAGGAGAGGGACCCCGTGCTCTGCTTGCTGACCGGTCGTTGTAGCCTATGGCTGCCCCGTTCAAGCCGGACACGGGTTCGACCGGCGCGGACCTCCAACGCGGCTTATGGTCGAGGCGACCCGGTTATGCTTGATGTCTGCTGACGTGGTGCGGAGGGGCGGGGAGTGTTGATGATGATTGATGTCCATGATGAAGGATGCGTGTTCTTGTCGGTGGTCACCAATTTAACGTTGTTAGTGGCGGCCGAAAAGGAAGATCTTCCGACTGAGAGAGATAGCATGCTCGGTCAGGCCGAAGCCCACTGACGTCATTTCAGACGTTGTATATATCTTGCCGTTCTCCGAAACTTCGATAGCGCGATGCAGGATTGTTAGGCGAATTGTGGGTACCGCCACAGCCTCAATTTTTTTATGCGATCCTCTTCAAATTGCCCTCCTGATGATATAAATGCATGTTGCCATGGTGCAACCCGGTGCCATATTGTTTAAACAAACATTGTTTAAACAATTGCAAGGAATTGTTATTTTTCAACCGGAAAATTTTTTTTAATATTTTTTTATTGAAATACTAATAAAAAAGGTCCTATGACTTTTTACGATAAAGTTAATATTTTTAAAGATATGAATTTTTAAAGGTTCGAAAAATCTCATATTTGGGTACATTCGACCCATGAAAAATATATTTAAAAAAACAGTGATGTCTAAGTAATACATATTTTTAAATTCTCTACACAATAGTTAATAATATCGTTAGTAGAGATTTAAAAAAATTTCATTGTTTATATCTTTTTTATCTTAGCAAAAGTCGACAAAAAAATGTGTTTTTTTGTATGGGAGCCCCCCTTAGACATTTACTTTATTTTATTTTTATTATTAATTATTAAAGTAAAAATATAATTAAGGAGTTTGTGAAATTTTCAAGTGCTTAGCTGTTACCATTATTGATTACGAGCAAAAAAGGCCAAAAAATCACGTTTCTTGTATGGGAGCCCCCCTTAAATATTATACTTTATTTTATTTTTAGTATTTGTTGTTATAGCGGCAACAGATAAACACAATCTGTGAAAATTTCAGAAGTCTAGCTACAGCGGTTTTTGAGATACTGTCTGTCCGTTTGTCTGTATGTCTCCAGGTTGTATCTCAAAAACCGCTATAGCTAGCTACTTCTGAAATTTTCACAGATTGTGTATATCTGTTGCTGCTATAAGAACAAATACTATAAATAAAATAAAGTTAATATTTAAGGGGGGCTCCCATACAAGAAACGTGATTTTTTTGGCCTTTTTTGCTCGTAATCAATAATGGTAACAGCTAGGCACTTGAAAATTTCACAAAATCCTTAATTATAATTGTACTTTAATAATTAAGAATAAAATTAAAATAAAGTAAATGTTTAAGGGGTTTAAGGGTAAGTCCCATACAAAAAACAAATTTTTTTTTGTCTACTTTTGCTAAGATAAAAAAAGATATAAACAATGATTTTTTTTTATCTCTATTACTGATATTATTAACTATTGTATAAAGAATTAAAAATATATATATAACTTGGACATTATTATTTTTTAAATATATTTTTCATGGGTCGAATGTACCCAAATTTGAGATTTTTCGAACCTTTAAGAATTTATATCTTTAAAAATATTAACTTTATCATGAAAAGTCATAGGACCTTTTTTATTGGTATTTCAATAAAAAATATAAAAAAAATTGTCCGGTTAAAAAATAATAATTCCTTGCAATTGTTTAAGCAATGTTTGTTTAAACAATATGGCACCGGGTTGCACCATGGCAACATGCATTTATATCATCAGGAGGGCAATTTGAAGAGGATTGCATAAAAAAATTGAGGTGAAATAGTTTCCGGTACTCATGCGCCGACTCGTGCTGCACTAAATACGATGTGTCCTTCAAATAAAGATATCGATTAGATTAGTTTATGACTTTTTGTGGAGTCGCTGTCTTATGTTATTCAAGCTAGAAGTAAAGGATTAGGATAGATATGGTGTAAATAATATATTACTTCACGTATTCACTGGCTTGCGTGATTTACACAATTTTGTAACATTAGCAGTATGGAGTCGGCCTTATACATCGAGCTGGGTCAATAGGTTTGCGCTTATACCGAGATTCTTCGAAACTGAACGAATTAAAATGTAGGTATTATTTTTTAATTTCGGTAAAGGGGGGATTCCCTTTACCGAAATTAAAAACTTACTGGTAAGTAGTAACAAATAATTCTGCATCAACCTTCTCTTGTTTACTAGATATGACAAATTATGACGTCTATGCTAAAGATTGTATAATTATGAAACTTAAAATGAGCCTCATATATTCGGGTAAACGAATAAGCATATTTTTTACTGCAGCAACATATTTAATTCACTTCCCCGAAAAAGGCTCCTTTTCACATTCAGGGCCATATTTGTTTTAAAAGTGCATAATTACAGCGAGTTCGTAGCGTTAAAAATTAATGTGACCTCAGGTTTTTGTTTTGTTAGCGAGCGGAGCTTTTATAAAACTTTTTTGTCCGACGCGGCGCGGCATAGCGTGGCCGCTGGGGAAGTGAGCATTTACAAATAATTAATAAACTCATATTTAGTATGTTACTAGATGATGCCCGCAACTCCGTTGCGCCAAAATTACACAGAACATAAATATTTTTTCAGAATAAAAAGTACTCGTATCCTTTGTCCTTTCCCGGGACTCAAAGTATCTCCATACCAAATTTTAGCAAAATTGGTTCAGCGATTTAGGCGTGGCGTAACAGACAGACATACGAACAGACAGACACACTTTCGCATTTATTATATTAAGTATGGATCTTATTTTCATACACCGGCCGTTACAAATGGCCGCACTCAGAAACATTTCATGATGAGTAAACTTCAATTTATACTGTACTCGGCGAAACATAGCGGTAGCGGTCATTGACTCCCTGTCAAAAACTTGTTATTTTCTATACAAAGCCGCGATTGACAACATCTGACACTTCACTGTCCACTTTTCTTGTTTTATTGTTTACGTTGTAAGAAGTGTAACATGGAGAGAAACAATATAGAATAAATTAAAAATCTGTCAAATACCCTGTTACATACTAATTGGTACCTACCTAGCTAGGTACACAGGGCCATACATCAAAAAATGTTACACTTAGTGTAACATTTTGACCTTTGGACCGCCCTTACCGCGCACGTAATGAGAGCGAGTTTTGAAGTGCTTCTGTTACACCTGACGTGTGGCCTACCGTACCAACCAATTGTTATATGATTAATTGTTGGATACTTAAATATATTCCTACGAATAATAAAAACTTATTATTCGTAGATATATTCGAATGCGTCTTCATTATTTTAATCCTTCGATCGTGGATTCTTGGAAATCTATTGTTATTCTATTGTGTCTTGCTCACCGGTGAGCTTATGGGTCTTGATGGGTTAATGAAATTTTTAAATCCATACTAATAGTATAAATGCGAAAGTGTGTCTATCTGTCTGTTACCTCTTTACGCCCAAACCGCTGGACCGATTTTGCTGAAATTTGGCATGGAGATACTTTGAGTCCCGGGAAAGGACATAGGACACTTTTTGTCCAGGAAAATGTACGGTTCTCGCACGATAAACGAGTTTTGGCACAACGAAGTTGCGGGCATCATCTAGTAGAGAATTGAAATCATCTAAAAATAAAGTTTCACGTAAATATCGATTTAACAGATTAAATGATAACATTACAAGCACAATATTTAATTTTTATTTTATTTCCCGTTTCGTGGCAACCCTGGCATATCTGCTCGGTACCTACACTGGTGGTGGCATCGTGCGACATCAAAGGCGTTTCGTTACTGTAGGGATATTGCTATACTGTGGTACAGTTATATAGTAAAAGTTTGACAGATAATCTATGGGGCTTAATATGTCAAAATCTTCATTTACTTAAAGAAATTAACATTCGTCTCTGAGTGCGGCAGTTAGGTTTGCTTTGGGTGTTTTTATAATGCTGTAGTTTATTTTAATATAATTACACGCAACCCTTACAGTTTATTCGTCTGTCTGTCCGCAATTCGAACTACTATAACAGTCATATATCGTAAAAAAATTTAAAGCGCTTACGTTAAAATAATAAAAAAATATAACAAAATGTTTATAAAGACTACTAATAAATATCTTAAAGTAGGTAAGTAAGTAAGCTATCCCAAGATTTCAAATTCAATCTAGATACTTTTAATATCACGTTAAGCTTTTAATATAATTAAGTTAATTGGAAATGTGATGGATTTTATATCCGTAACAGACGAGAATCATTTCTCATAATCCGGACAAGTCTGCAGAAAATGAATTGTCGGCTCCAATGAGCAGCCATTTTATTTTTGTACGTGGTGATTACCGGCTGAGCCTTCTTATCGGCTCTACGAGGTTTTTTCCATCTGTGACAAGAAATCATGTTGAATATAATATGTGGCACATTCCAATTAAAATCGTTCAAAAGAGCTCGTTTATCAACAAGTGGTACGCGCTTGCTACGTTATAAATTACAATAGATAGTTTTCAGTGATTCAAATAAAAAAAAGACGGGTTGCACTCCGGGAGTGCCGGCAGAAGTGAAAACTTGATTTTTAACGTTGTGCATTTTTTAACCCATTTTTTATGAAAATCGATTATTAAAAAATCGATTTTTTTATTAATCGAAACCCTTACAATCGATTAAATTTTTAACCCATTTTTTATGAAAATCGATTTTTAAAAAATCGATTTTTTTAATTAATCGAAACCCTTACAATCAATTCGAGTTCGAGTTCGAGTTCGAGTTCGAGTTCGACACAAAACACTACTCTCCAACCGTCTTACGGTTTTTCCAAGGTTTTTCGATCAGCACGAGAATCTGACGCGAGTTTCACAGTTTTTACCCATCCCACAAAAGTGCTCAACGCCGCTGAAGAAGTTTTCACTTCAATAATATATAAATTATAATAGATAGTTTTCAGTGATTCAAATAAAATAATATATTTAAGTATAATTACCTGTTGGTTATCTGAAATTATTATTTTTTCTATATATTTATTAATTCTCTGAATCTTATTCACATTATTTTCGTAGTGTTAGAAAAAGATTATTTTAGAACAAACAAAATTTTCCGCATAGCATCCTACCTAAATTCCCAAATTCTTTATTATTTTTTTTTTATAAAAAAATTTGGCCCAGACATCATTAAAAATAACGTCATAATCCAATACAAAAATGCACTTTGTACTACTACTAATTGTTACTACAAACTTTTAACAGAACTAACCATGAAAATGTCTTCATGAACACGAGGACTATTACAAGACTTTAACATGCAAGTGAAGTTTCAAGAATTTCACAAATCTGAGATTACAAACTTTTCTTATTATCAACTCGGACAAATAGCTAGTTAATTAATGAGACACGTATATTGTTTTGTGAATAGTGGAGGTTTGAGTTTGGCTGGAACTGAAAGTTTTAAGACTTAAATATTATGTCCTGTTCTTGACACCGAAACTTGTGTTAAATTATATTGATACCTATACAAATTACTGATAATTATCACAACTTAATACATTGGTAAAATTATATCAGGATTAGAATATGAAGTTAATATAATTTGCAACGCTGAATTTTCTGTATATTGTATAATAGATAAACGAGATATTCATGTGTACTTAATCCAATGTTATTGTGTGGCGTCTTTGTCTTTATATTTTTTATGATGTTTGATGCAAAAAAAAAATTTTTACCAAGTTATGTCACATTAGTTTTAGTAGAAATATTATGCATTTGTTGGGAAATTGTAGTTTGAACTTAATGCTGTCTCCGTTAGTAAAAAAGTATATTTCTATAAATTTGTTCAAACTTATGGTACTTTAAATAGTCTTAGTATACTTAATTTTGTTTTTATTTAGTAACAAATCCTATGTTTTTGTGCGATACCAGTGCCCAGATAAACCGATCCGGTTTATGGCGCACTAGTTTTGTGTTGTAAAAAAAAACTGTGTTTATAATGATTATTAATGAAATAAAAAAAATTAAAAAAAAACTGTTATCAACGTCCAAGTTGGGTTGGAACTCAGGAGTGAGTTTTGACATCCCTGAATATCAGACGTCGTTATATTATATACCGCCTGTATATTATAATCTATACTTAATATTATAAAGCGGAAGAGTTTGTTTGTTTGTTTGAACGCGCTAATCTCAGGAACTACTGGTTCGATTTGAAAAATTCTTTCAGTGTTAGATAGCCCATTTATCGAGGAAGGCTATAGGCTATATTTTATCACGCTAAGACTAATAGGAGCGATCAAATAGAGGAAAATGTGGAAAAAACGGGGAAAATTATATGAAATGCTTATTTAGTAATAGTTTGAACGCGCTAATCTCAGGAACTACTGGTCCGATTTAAAAAATTCTTTCAGTTCTAGATAGCCCATTTATCGAGGAAGGCTATAGGCTATATTTTATTATGCTAAGACTTATAAGAGGGAAGACATAGAGGAAAATGTGGAAAAAACGGGGGAAATTATTTGAAAGGGCTTATTTGAACGCGCTAATCTCAGGAACTACTGGTCCGATTTAAAAAATTCTTTCAGAGTTAGATAGCCCATTTATCTAGAAAGGCTATAGGTTAAAGACTATATTTTATCACGCTAAGACTAATAGGAGCGAAGAAGTAGAGGAAAATGTGGAAAAAACGGGGAAAATTATATGAAATTGCTTATTGCTTATTATCTCAAGAACTACTGGAGCAATTTTTATGTTATTTGGCAAACATGAAGAATAGTCCACCTGAAAGGACATACGGCTTTTTTTCCGGAAAAATATACGGTTGCGTGAAATTCATAAATTACGCAAGCGAAGCCGCGCGGAACATCTTTATCTATACATATAATTATCATAATAAAATCGTAGGAAAGTCAATTCTGTACATTGAATATTTTTGTACAATAAATTAATACTTAGGACGTGTTCTTCTATGCTAACGCGGACGAAGTCGCGGGCAACAGCTATTAAAGATATTCAAAAAATAATAAGCGGAGGGTGTCACTACATCGCTATACAAGCCAAAAATGTGGTCAGTTTTTTTTGTCTGTCTGTCTGTTTGTTCCACTATCACACGAAAACTACTGATCCGATTTGAATGCGGTTTTCGCAGATATATTTGTCTTCTTCCAACTTAGCATCTGGTGTATAAATTTTTTTCCCCCCACCCCTCTAAAGGGACAAAAGAGGGGGTCAGATTTTGTATAAGACTTTTGCTTTAACACGAAAACTACTGATCCGATTTGAATGCAGTTTTCGCAGATATATTTGTCTTCTTCCAACTTAACATCTGGTGTATACAAATTTTTCCCCCCACCCCTCTAAAGGGACAAAAGAGGGGTCAGATTTTGTATAAGACTTTTGCTTTAACACGAAAACTACTGATCTGATTTGCATACGGTTTTCGCAGATATTCTTCAGATCGCCTTCTTCTAACTCAACATCTGGTGTATAAAAATCACCCCCCCCCCCCCCCCCCACACCAAAGGGAGTGTCAGATTTTGTATTAAGTAAACTTTTTTCTTTAATGGACTTACTTTATATTATTAACTGTTTTTCCAACTTAACATCTGGTGCTACATAACATTTTTCCCCCCACCCCTCTTAGGGGACAAAAGAGGGGGTAAGATTTTGTATGCTGATGAAGTAGAAATAGTTTAAATGGCAAAACAACGTTTGCCGGGACAGCTATACGATTTTATTACTTTTCTTTCTTTCTTCTATATTATGTACATAGATTTTACTTTGGGGAGACCTACAGACTAATAAGTATTAAATAATTATATTAACTAATAAAATAATATTGCTAATAACAAGCCTCAGTATTAAAATTGAGAGACATATTCAAATATTTTAAAAATTTTAAAATGTTATAGAGTTTTTTTACGTCTCGATTCTCTGTTTGGACTTTGTCCTTGACCGGGCTCAGGTGACAATTGGCTATATACGAGACAACTTTAGGTACTTTATATGTATAAAATAAAAATATTTTTGTAACGAAGAGCCGCTCGAATTGTTGACTGCCTAAAGTGTTTCAAACAGGCTGAACCCTTGGAATTACGCCGAGGTGTGGCTTCGCTCTGCATCCTCTATCGGTTGTATCACGGGGAGTGCTCTGAAGTCTGGGGAATCGTTCGAAATCATACCTCCTGCAACTTTTCGCCATCGCTCCACGCGAAAAATATACCATCCTCATCACGTGCGTTTTTCGCGTAATTTTCTGCCGCGCACTGTAAAACTCTGGAACGAACTGTCACCAGTCGTATTTCCGAACCTATACGAACTACAAATCTTCAAGAAGAGAGCGTATTCCCTCTTAAGGTGACGCCGCGTTAAAGTAAAAAAAACATGTTGGATATGTTTTAGATTGCTTGTTTTCTATGAGAGACCGTGCCGGCCTCTCATAGAAAATATGCAATTAAACAGCAAAAAATGGAAAGGGCGTAGCGACAAAATGGTTTCTGTCGCGTAATTTAAAAACTATAAATACATTTCATATAAGCTATGGGCAAATTAAAGTGTATGCTTGAACCAATCTATGTACAAATTTTGGAAGCTTAAATCACTCTCCTCTGTTGGCAAAATAGGAATCCCTTTTTTTACAGAGGTCTTTTTGATTGATTATTCTGTGTTATAAAAGTTGGCCAATCGTGTTATGCTATGGGTAATTCAAAGACAAAGACGTGATGAATACTGACAATGAACTTTAATTTCTTAGCTTTAGTCATTTCTGAGAAAAATCGATATCGCTACATCCAAATTATCAAGGCGTCGCCTTAAAAGGCTGGCAACGCACCTGCAGCTATTCTGATGTTGCGAGTGTCCATGGGCGACGGTAGTTGCTTTCCATTGTTTGCTCGTTTGCCCCTTTATTTTATAAAAAAAAATCAACATCACTGGCGTAATATCTTTGATGATATCACTGAATCAGGGGGAGGCTCCCGAACGAAGCGCACATCACGTCGCCGAAAGAGACTTTACGTGATAAAGTGTAGTGTGATTGTGTGTGTGAATGTGTAAATAATATATATTAGTAGCCCGGTCTATTTAGACGCAAAAAAATCGTAACCTCGGAATAATTCGCATAGAGCTGAAAATTGGTAGAGACCTTAAATACACCATTATAAATAAAACCTCAAAATTCCCCGACGATCCTCCTTGTGCAAAAAATTTTATTCAAGGTCAAAGGTATGAAAATGATGTTTTTCCCGTTTTTTTTCCAAACTGTACATTTTATCATAAAAATAGGTATGGCAAGAGTGTAGATCATAGAATTCTCTACAAAAAATATTCCGACACTTTTTTCATACGACTTACCATTCCTCATCATTTGTGGGTTCAAAGTTTGGGAAAATCATATTTAAAAAATTGTGGAACTGCTGGTTTGAATTGAAAAAGTCATTTTGAGTTGGATAGTCTTATTTATCGAGGAAGACTTGAGCTATATAACATCACGTTGCCACTAATAGAAATGGAAAACGGGGAAAATTATTTAAAAGAGCTTATCTCACAAACTGTTGAAGCATTTTTTATGTTATTTGGCACATATATAAAGCAGGTCACGTAGAGGGACATAGGCTATTTTGTTTTTCGGGAAAATGTACGGCTTCTGTTAAAATACATTTAAATTAACAGGGCGGAGTGGAACTTCTTGTACTGCAGCATACGAGGGCTGTTCACAGCCAAACATACTTCTGCGTGACTTATTACCGTTATCAAACCTTATCTTTTCAAGTCGCGAAGAGCAACAGTACGCTTGCAAGGCATTTAGAAGTACGTCAGGCCGAGAACATGTCAAACAACCCTAGTATGTAGTACTAGACGTTAAGCGTGGCTCCACCCGCGTTTATTATAAATTTCACGGAAACCGTACATTTTCCCCAAAAAAATCGGTTGTCTGTAAAGTCGGTTGACTGACGATAGTTGAACGTGACAACGTATGACGTTGTCACGTTCAACTATCCTTAACCCCTTAACCCTCGCTTCCGAATCTCTATAAATAGAAACAAACTTTTTCGACTGTAACCAAAAGTTATTTCGATGTATTTCTTTCAAATGATTGTCTAAAAATATTTATAATGAGTAAAATAAACTATTCGCAATACAAAACGCTACCTACATACATTCGTGAAATCCAGTAAAATCTTCGAACAAAGCACAAGTCATACCTTGACACGTAGGAAATAGAGCACAATTTTGAATAGCCGAAATAATACTAATAGCTCACAGATTATTTATTTTTCATTCAGAGTGTGGTCAATGTATGGTATGGTCATAACTAACCAAACTTCTTCGTACAAAAGTATTCTCTAAGTCATCGAAATACGTAATATAATCGAAACAAAGAGCGCGGCCCAGGTGAACCTTACTGAGAGCTGTCAGCGAGGTAACGCCGCATGAACTGTCATGTTTTTCGGGCGCGCACCCCATATCGAATTATAAGACGTTATCACGTCAAAAACAAAATAGCCTACGTCCTTTCACATGGTCTATTCTATAACTGTGCCAAATAATATAAAAATTGCTTTAACAGTTTGTGAGATAAGCTCTTTCAAATAATTTTCCCCGTTTTTCCACATTTTCCTCTGTTTCTTTGCCCCTATTGGTGGCAAATTAATGTTATATAGCTCAAGTCTTCTTCGATAAATGAGACTATCCAACTCAAAACGAATTTTTCAATTCAAACTAACAGTTCCACAAATTTTTTACTTTATAATATAAGTATAAGTATGATTTTCCCAAACTTTAAACCCACAAGTTATGAGGAATGGTATGTCGTATGAAAAAATTGTCTGTATATTAATTGGTGTGGAGAATTCTATGATCTACACTCTTGCCATACCTATTTTTATGATAAAATGTACAGTTCGGAACAAAAACGGGAAAAACATCATTTTCATACCTTTGACCTTGAATAAATTTTTTTGCACAAGGAGGATCGCCGGGGACTTTTGAGGTTTTATTTATAATGGTGTACTTATTGTCTCTACCAATTTTCAGCTCTATGCGAATTATTCCGAGGTCAAGTGTTTAATTTTCCTGGAGTATAGGATAAAATTGTTCGGCGTGCATACGTTGTCTGATTGCCATAACACAAGTTTTACTTAGCATGGAATTAGATGACGTGATGTACGCTACCTAGCTTTATACTATTGTATTATTATTGTATGCTTAATAAAGAATTTGAATTTGAATTTAAAAAACTAAGACGTGATATAGCCTATAATAGTTGGGGAGGGGAAGAGTGGATTTCGGGAGTAGCTCGAGCGTGTCAGATTAAGCTTGCATAGGCTTCCGACATGTGTCTAGTTATCATGGTATAGAAATCAGATTTCTCACGTGGTGGGTAATTTTTTTTTTTTTTTATATATTGAAATGTCGTCGGATCTGTCAGATTAAGATACGGGATGTTAAGTATACCCCAAAGAAGCTTCCATATAAAGCACTGACGATTCAAAGGTTAGGTAAGCCTGTAGGGACATTTTAAAATATAAAAAAATAAAGCTTCATATTTTCTTAACTAAGCTTCGCAGATATTTTATTTTGCTCTAAACTAAGTGATTTAGTCCTTGTTGTCTAAAATATATTTAAAATTTACCTAAATAAGCAATTTTCTGAATATATTTTCTTTTTCAAAACTTTAAAATGGCTGCAGTTTCTGAACCCACCGCTAAAATTAAAAAAACGCTCTTATTATTTTTTTATCAGCTTTACCTAATGTAAGTACAAAACCTACTTGGTCTCCATGACGCTCGAGTGACTACATAAATAGCACCCTCCCCTCCTCTACTATAATTATCACGTCTACGATCTAGGGCATTTTGTTTAGGGATAATCATTAATCGTACTATGTAATCGAAAGTAATAGGCCTATATTGAATCAAAACAATTACTTGGGAAGGTAAAATACAAAAAAATGTAATTAATTATAATAGATTTAGGGAAGTTTTAATGCAAAATGAAGTCAAATCTTTTTTGTATGTTTGAATTCCTTTGTTGCTATCTTTGGATCAATTTAGAATTGTAACTGTATTAGAACATGAAAAATGAGCGTAAAAATATATTTTGACGAACGTTTGTCACAGAAAATTAAATTATTATACGGCGGATATTCATTTATTTCAAGTCTTATGATTAAATTTATTCTTCAGCCCAAATTACTAGACACAGGCTATATAAATATTTTACGGAGCTGAGGTTTAAGAAATAAATAATAAATAAGACTTTTAAGTGCTTTATCTCACAGTAGGTAATACCTACTTATGTATGATAATTGATAACCCAAATAAATTATTAATATAAGGTTGTAGACAATGGTTGTAGAATATATTTTACTCAAAATAAATCAACAGTTTTATTGAGTTCTAGTAATATTGTAATTAAAGAAAAAATTAAAAAGCAATTTCATAGCATTTGTAATCAGGAAACCCAAAAAAAACATGCCGAAAAGCTAGTTTCGTAAGTGTTTTTTCAATTAATGTGTCATGCTTTTTGCGTGATGCCAGGTTTAATGTAATGT
Source organism: Polyommatus iphigenia (assembly GCA_963422495.1). NCBI lineage: Eukaryota > Metazoa > Arthropoda > Insecta > Lepidoptera > Lycaenidae > Polyommatus > Polyommatus iphigenia. The sequence goes on along the minus strand of OY730188.1, from coordinate 27,612,793 downwards.
AATTTACCTGTGAATAATAAAATTTAATTATTAACTTTCATGACCATATTTTATATACATGTGTGAATCATTAGCTAAAGCCGTATGGCACATCGCCAAAATCATGTTAATTTAATGCGTCAGCAAACACTTAGTACAGGTGCAGTAGGTATAATTCCATACTTAATATTATAAAGCTGAAAAGTTTGTAAAAATAGAATACTTATATAATATTCGGTAAAATGTTATGGTACCCACCGAATGCCGACAGAACCGTTTCATCGAATTATCTTTATATTATGTGTACTAAGTATAATATTATGAAGTGAAAAAATGGCAGTTTATTTAATTGATCAATTTTAGTTTTTTACTAACGGGTCATTCAACAAGGACGGGTCGATGTTAAAATTGAATAAAACAAGATGTGTGTGAGATATTAACGATATTTATGTTTTATTTGAAAGGTTCATTTATGCCATTATGGATGGAATTTGAAATCCTTCAAATGTCCGCCACGGCTTCGTATGGTGGGACGAATCCGTGAGGTCCAATTTTTAATGACTCTACTGTATAGATCCGGCTGAATCTGAGCGATGGCCTGCGTTATGTTGGCTTTCAGGGTAACAGTCGATTGTGGCTTATTGGCATAGACCTGCGACTTCAGAAAACCCCACAAGAAAAAGTTTAGCGTAGTCAAATCACATCGCTAAAGATTATTTTTCGGCCAAAATCGGGGTCCACTTCCGAGCGTAGTCCATTCAGCGAACACACGGCGTTGTCTATGGTCATTAACTTTGATCTCTTGGGTCAGTTGGATCTTGTACGGATGCAGGCCCAAGTCCCGACGCAAAATTCTCCAAGTTGAAGTCTGCGAAAGGCCCAGTTCTTGTGCACGGCGAGAAATCGACTGCCTCGGAGTCTTCTGAACACTCTCACGTACAGCGGCGATGTTCTCGGCCGATCTGGCGTTCCTTTGACGTAAAGGTGTTGGTTGGTTGTTTACTGAACCGGTCTTCTCAAATTTGGTTACTAATCGTTGGAGAGTAGACTTTTAAGAGCCACCGCATCTGCCGTAAAATGGGCGCAATGCGTGCTACGTTAGCAAGTAACGAACACTCATTTTGATAATAAAGTTTTTTCATATTTTGCACATGCTGCTTAACCGTGTAACTTGCCATGGTGATTTGGCATCAGTAACTGAATAAGAAAAAATAGATTTGACAAATGCCGCCAAAACAAAATGGCCGCCACAGATTATTAACATCGATCCGCTCTATTTGAAAGACCCGTTGCGCCAAAATTCGTTTAACGCGCGGGAACCGTACATTTTTTCGGAATAAAAAGTATCCTATGTCCTTTCCTGGGACAAGTATCTCCATTACCAAATTTCAGCAAAATCGGTTCAGCGGTTTGAGCGTGAAGAGGTAACAGACAGACAGACAGACAGACAGACATACAGACAGACAGATAGACACACTTTCGCATTTATAATATTAGTATGGAAGTATGGAAGTATGGATATAACTAAAAAAAGTTAACTTGATAATCTTCGTATTTGAGAGTGAACTAAGGGGCGATTTCACCAACGAAATGGAACGCGTTCAACGCACACTGAATCGGTTCAAAACGTATAAACGCGATTATAACATCGAATTGCATTTCACCAACATAAACTGAACGCGTTCATAGCGAATCCGAGTTTTATCTTCTGAACGCCCAAAGTCCGGAGTTTAACGTCATAAAACCCTTTCAAGCCCTGTCATGGCGGAACGAAAAACATAGACAAAAGAAATGTCAAGATGACAGTTTTGACACATGCGTTTGGTTAGGTTATGTATTGTTTCTTGCTATTTTGTAGTTTTAACGTGAAAAGCCTTTAAAATGACGAAAACATATAAAATAATCGCGTGACGTCACGTAAACTCAGATTTAATAATAGATAAAAAGAATTTTTTGAAATCTTTGTAACAGAAAAGAAAGTTGTTGGTGTATAAAGTTAAATAAATAAAGTAAATAAACAGAACGAGATTTACGTCACCGCGTGAACGCGTTCAATGAGAACTAAGTTTTATAAAACGAAGTTTTGAGTATGCCTGGTATCTCCCACCTAGTAGGATCTATTACGTCCATGTTTTCACGCTAGAGACATCTGCATAGACAGTAAGCAATAAGTTTTGTTTGAAACTTGATAACGTTTCTCTCAATATTCTATCGAAGTTTGGTCAGATCATTTGTAATACAGCTAGTAGCACCTAGTCTAACCTAAGCGTAATATTCCCTGTTCATAATATTCAGATTCAACAAACAACATAAGGACGTAGCATTGAGCCACTCACCCCACTGTGGTAAGTTCATTTGTCTGCCTCCTCGCCCATTTTAACCCATCTTTTTGGGATTAATAGTAGAAACGAAGACGTCAAAGAGTCACAAACGAATTCATGTACGAGTACCTTGCGTCTTTGAAAGCTTAAATTCCGTTCACAGCTCACTGACGAAACACAATATAAAATCGATGGTAACTCGGCTTGACACATCTTGAGTCAGAGTTCAAGCGTTTAACTGAAAACTTCCACCTTTGAATATATTGTGAAGTAGGTAAGACTATACTGAGACAGTTGTGGTAGTTAAATTAGGAGTACTCATACTAGAAATAACAATTCTTGCGACGAATAACTACGGTATTTTCTCTGAATGTACTTTACTGAAATTACCAAACCTATTAATATGAAAAGACTAAAAATAGAAAAAATAGACCAAGTGCGTGTCGGGCCACGTGCAATATAGGGTTCCGGTAGTACCGCTAGTTTTTGAAAATTTTTGTATGGTCAATGTATTTTTAGAGGACCAGTTGGTCTCTCTAAGAGTTCACTAGAGGTCGGAGGAGTAAAGAGTAAAACTCGATTTACTGTGGTGAACTGGAGTGCTTTATTTACAAAAATGCGCTGCTTATATACAAAAAATGAGTTAATTATTATTATTACAAACTGTACAGAAACTGAAAAGATTAATTTTGATTGGCTATTGCAAAACAGAAAGAGACATAATGAGTGAGATAAAAATATTTACAAACAAGAAAGAGAAAAAAATCGAATAGGAAATATTTACAAGATTGAGAAATTATCCGCGCGGGAGATTCGGCCGTACCGCGGTTCGTGGCGCTGCTATCGCCCGAGTATAAATATGGGCTCCCGCGGTCCGCGAGTTCAGTGAGCCTGCGCTCGGCATACCGACGTAGTTTCCCGGTCGCTCGCTGCCGCGCCGTCGCGAGTAGTTGCGCCGCCATTTTGTGAAGCTCTGCAAACGCCATGAAGATCGTAGCTATGCTGCGAATATCCCTCGCTCGACGTAGCCTCGATGCGTAGTGTTGTGTTGTGAAGAACTCTTATTAGAAAAAGTCCTTTTCAGGGCTACTTCATGTCCGGTGCAAATGCACTTAATGTACACGGACGGTTTCTCTCGTCATTTCGAACGTACGTTCTTGGCAGAACGATTTTCTTCTATGTTTCAATCTTCCACGACGAACGTGTAGGTACTGCTACATATTCATTTATAACGTGTTCCACACTACTATCTCTGTTACGTTCAAAGGAATTTGAACGAAAAGTTCCTTTATATTTTGCGGAATATTTTTTTTTTTTACTTGAACGACTACTACTCAATAACTTATAAAGTGTTCTTAGCGGTGATAATTTTCCTTTTAAATTAAGGCGCTATATTGAAAAAACTGTCCTTTTTGACGTAATACTATAAGACCCTCAGAAATGTTACAAATCTGGTAATGAGATAATATACATATCTTCATGGCCTTATCTAGGTTTGAGAAGAACTAGAAACACGAATAATGTATTTTGCCTCGATACATTTAATTTTCGAAATGACCTCTTAAAAATACGAAATTTGAAGATTATTGACGTGATAACGTCTTATAATTCGATATGGGGTGCGCGCCCGAAAAACATGACAGTTCATGCGGCGTTACCTCGCTGACAGCTCTGAGGCGTTCCATTTACATACTTAAGTCTCTCAACAACCTTAAGGCCCACCTGGGCCGCGCTCTTTGTTTCGATTATATTATGTATTTCGATGACTTAGAGAATACTTTTGTATGAAGAAGTTTGGTTAGTTATGACCTTTGATACATTGACCACACTCTGAATGAAAAATAAATAAACAATCTGTGAGCTATTAGTATTATTTCGGCAATTCAAAATTGTGCTCTATTTCCTACGTGTCAAGGTATGGCTTAATATATTATGAAGAATAAAGTATTCGCTTATTTCTTCTGAACAAGTCACTAATTATAGTTTCAAAAGTTTATAATTGAGAAACTAATATCACATCGGACTAAATACTATATTATGATGGCTTGATAGATATAAAATTTAACATATATTATAATGTAGTTCACACAAACATAAAATATGGATTGTATGTAAGGATATTACATTAATTTTACAAAGAGGGTAGGCCGGGCGCCATTTTTTTTGCACATTGACCTGCCAACTTTTTTGCATAGATTTTTCCCGGAACTGAGGGGTTAAGGCTATGACGTTGTCACGTTCAACTATCGTCAGTAAACCGACTTTACAGGCAACCGATTTTCTTTAAACGAAAATAGATATATTGTAGGAAATTAGTTTAATTGATAGACACCTTTGCAACTCAAAATCGTATAGAAGCATTTTGCTTAAATGCTCCTAGTTATTTTTTAAATGATTATAATTAAGTTTTTTCGCATGTTTTCCGAGCGAGCCGATAGCTTCTGGCCGCAGCGTATTCACGACTTTATAGTCATACAAATTAAGTATAAAATTGCCCTTGCGGTAAAATTACTTTCGATAATGCATAATATTTCCTACTCCCGTGATTTTTTTCACATTTCCAGAAGCAACCGTTTAGCTGGTAGAAGGGGAGGACACTGGTCTCTAACGATTTTCTTCGCTAAATCGGAAAATGAGCTATAGATATTCGTGATATTTAAATAAAACCTATCCAACGACACCGCACACGGTGGGGTGGACCCAAAAAAAAAATTCCCGCTTCATATATCTAAGGGGGAGGTACCATATTTTTTTTTACATTTTATAATATACTATTTTGTCGGCATCATGAATATGTGCTTTCATGCCGAATAACAGTTTTGTAGGTCCTATAGTCTCTGAACAAAACCACGGACAGACAGACGGACGGACAGATGGACGGACAAACAGACAGACAGACAGACAGACAGACAGACAGACAGACAGACAGACAGACAGACAGACGGACAGACGGACGTCCGGACCGAAACCATAAGGATTCTTTGTTGACTACGGAACCCTAAAAAGATGTATTCTCACTTAATACTATAATGTATAATTAGGTAATTTTCGTATCAAAAGAGGTTAAATTTATTGGAAACTTTAACAATATTCAATGTTTATTTTAAACTAGCTGTTGCCCGCGACTTCGTCCGCGTGGACTTCAGTTTATAGCTCGCGGTGTCAACAAAATTGGTGTCAAATTTAAAAGCTTTTTAAAACCCTGGTACCCCATAAATCAAAATACCCAAAAACAGCTGTGCAGTGTGCACATAATATTTCATTTTTTTAATTAAACTTTATTTAAACCAAATTTTAAAGCTTATTTGCCCCCCAGGCCCCATTACACAACTTTAGCTTTACCCATAAACTATTTATCATTGGTAGGTTTAGGTTACGTCACTGCATATATAAAGTACTGAGTAGTGAGTTATTTAATTACGTGTTTGACAAACAATCGAAAGAATCGGGAAACTTAACTTTACATGACACCACCTCTTATAGAAAGACGCATGAGCAAGCGATAGCGCGATGTAGGCGACTCTTAGCGATATCTGTTATGAATTTTTGGAACTAACTTAATTTGAACAAATTTACGCATAAACACCCCCTTACAACCCCTTTTTCCAGTTAAAAAGTAGCCTATGTCCTTTCTCAGGCCTTAGACTATCTTTGTACAAAATTTCATTACAATCGGTTCAGTAGTTTTGGCGTGAAAGCGAGACAGACAGACAGACAGACAGAGATACTTTCGCATTTATAATATTAGTATAGATAAAATATAAAATGTAGAAATGAAAAAACAACAACTAAGATTTCGAAATAACAACTGTAGGGTTACTAGTACATGGAATTGGTACATTTTGGTTTGCATCAAATGGGGTAGTTCTGATTTTTTTATATGTTGTATGTGATGAGATGGTAATGTCAAATATTATTTTTACACCTCGAAATCCTTCCGAAACATTGGAAAATTCATGAGAAACTATTAAATTTTTGATCAGTTTTCAGTTTTTGCCATTTTTTACCACCGAGGACGTTAATGGTAGAAGTCACCAGAAATTACTTTAAGAAGGCGACCTATGACAGAAAAAAATCGGTTTTCACCCGCGCACTTCATACCCCCCGCACTCGCCCAACGCATTCAAAATGTCACCGCGGCTATAAATTTGTGTAATTACTCTCGTAACCACTTTTTGTACGAACGTAGTATAACCAAATATATCAGATAAAATTTTGAGAAGTTTGAGTCATATTTTCCATCTGCACTTTGAGAATCAAATTAATACTTTTTGCCTTATACACTAGTAATACTTTATGATATGTTTATTTATCGAAATCGAATAGGCTCTGACACTACTGGATCGATTCTGGTTAGAATTCCTAAGCTGTAGTTGTTACAAAAATATTAAAACTTTATTTAATTTAATCTACTAGGCACGTCTTCGTCCACGTCCGAATTTGGTTAGTTATTGTGTGTATTTGCGTAAAATATATTAACATTTGTCAGATTAAAATATACAAAATTCTCAAATTTTGCATACATACATTCGTTTGGCTTGAGAATAATTTTTAATCTGCTTTTTGATATAATATATTGATGCTAGAAATAATTTATATGGCAAACTGACGTCTGCCGGGTCATATAGTCAAATTTATATATAAAATTCTCGGTTCACAGTGTTTGTGCGCGAACTCGTCCAAAACGGTTCAACCGATTGTATTGATATGTACATTCGTTAGGGCTGACAATAGGTTTTTATATACTTTTATATTGATAATTTTTTATATTAAACAATATTTTTCGGGTCAGCTAGTTTTCTCCTTTTAGCTTCCCTCGATTTTTCATGAATTGCACCATCAGATCACCACTTTTGTTAACATGTTACGAAATTCGGACTACATCTTATACAATAACATAAGAATTTTGGAAATCCGTCAACAAACGGCAGGCAACAAATGGCGGAGTTATCAGTCTCTGATGCTGGTGCTGATAAAAACCCCAGCTCAAATTTCATCTCGATATACTAAAATCACGTGTTCGAGAAATTCTGCATTGATTAACCATCCTCGACTGGCTCTGGAGAGCCATTATTCGTCCCATTAGGTGTTACTATTATACGTTTATTATCAATCTTCTAAACTCGTGAAAAAACAATCCTTCACATTATCCAGATTGCAGTACTGGAATAATTTTCAAAGATTTTCTAGTATTTAAGTTAGAACAAAAGATTACTTGAAATTCCAATATAATTAATATTTATTAATATATATGTCGCAGTCATCTGGTTCAATCTGCGATTCGATTGAATGACTAGCGTATTCATTGAATGACACCATTCAATTGAATGACTCGACCGAACGTCGATTGAACGATCTTCACTCAACGTCCAACTAGTTAGCGATTTGTAACATAGCTCTTTGAAGATAGCGGACATGAAATCAGTCATGTAATTGAACGTATTTCGCTTTTTTCCCACTGCGGCGCTACTGGTCAGTAAAACAAATATGGCTTCAAAAAGCTTGCACAGCTGATAGCACTGTGTTGATATTTTGTCGATTAAATATTTTGCTTAAAGTGCTTTACTTGTAAGTTGTAATAAAATAATATGACAGCGTGGATTTACCTATTACTACCCCGTCAACGGCTACATACAATTATAGCATCCCATTTAACGACTTCACTATAATGACTTTTAGTCAAAACGTTAAACGTCACAGTCAACGTCTTGACGAGTTCTCCTTTAGTCATTCAATTGAATTGTGTCATTCAATAGATGCGCTAGTCATTCAATCGAATCGCAGATTAAAGTAGATGACTGCGACATATATAAGAGCGTCCGTGGCCTAATAAGTAGAGCTTTGGCTCGCACTCTTAGAGGGTGCAGGTTTGATCCCGGGTGGAGGCGTGTAGTGTGTACCAATGAGACATTTTCTGATTTCAAGTACATAATACGGACGCTCGTACGGTGAAGGAAAACATCGTAAGGAAACCCGCACATAGTTGGTCCCAGACGTATTGACTCGTTCTTTCCTCTGGACTAGGCCGACTATGTTGCGACTTGCGAGAATGCCGTATGTGCTTAGGCAATTAAAAAAGAAACGGACATTTAAAAAAATCTTGCCCCAACTACTACAGTATTTGAGTAACTTCGCTTTGAAAATACTGTATAAATCATCCACAACGGATGAAAAGGCCTAGTTTTATTATTATATCAGAAATTAAAATATCCGTAAGATTTTTTTTTGTTATTGATAACTTTAAAAATAAGCTAAAATTCTTTCATTTACGCTCTTTCAAATAGATTCTTAGATATTTTCAGATATTTCATAAAACACAAATATCCTAAGACCTTCTTGATATGTGTATTTGAAAAAATCGGCCACAAGCTCATAGCAAGGCAATGATTGGAGTTAGATACAAAGTTTGAAAGACAAAATCCTACTAAATTTTAGTAGCTTTCATAAAGTTCTTTACGACTCACTGTTTTCAGTTTTAAGGAGCTAAAAACTTAAAATCAGGAACTTTTGGCCTTAATTAGAAACTCGTAACTAGCTAGATTTTTTTTCTATATAAAGTGCTTTTATTCATAACTAGCGACCCACCCCGGCGTTGCACGGGTATAAAATATATAGCCACTGAAAAAATGATTAAAATCGATAGCCTATCACGATCCTCCTTGTGGTCTACTTCTTATCTGTGCCAAATGACATAAAAATTGCTCTAGTAGTTCGCGAGATAAACCCTTTCAAATAATTTCCCCCGTTTTTTCCACATTCTCCTATTAGTTTTAGCGTGATAAAATATAGCTTATATCCTTCGTCAATAAATGGGCTGTCTAACACTGAAAGAATTTTTCAAATCGGACCAGTAGTTCCTGAGATTAGCGCGTTCAAGTTAGCCCTTTCAAATAATTTTCCCCGTTTTTTCCACATTTTCCTCTATTTCTTCGCTTCAATTAATCTTATCGTGATAAAAAATATAGCCTATAACCTTCCTCGATAAATGGGCTATTTAACACTGAAAGAATCATCAAAATCCGTTGCGTTGTTTTAAAGATTAAAGGGAACAAAGGGACACGAGGGAAAAAAAGCGACTTTGTTTTATAATAAGTATAGATTCGCCTAAAATTCATGTATTTTTCTACTCAATCTTCACACTTTATAGGCGGTACCAGCCAACTTAACAAACCTGCGACGAAAAATGGTATTCGGTTGACACTTGAAAATGCTCAGCAAGTTGGTAAGATCCTGGTTCGACACCAAAGCAATGTGCAAAACGAAAAATCACCCCTAGAAATGTGATGGTCACACTTTGGAGTTTGGTGGTCTAATTGCCGGTGTGATAAGTAACAGCTTTTTACAAAACGGCGAGAGCATTACTGCAGATGTGTACATTGAAAACTGCCCACAATGATGGCGATGCTCGTACGTCTGCAACTAGTTTTTGTCAGTCGATCGTCTCCGCTGCTCCTTGATGACAACGCGCGACCCCATTTTGTTTGGAAGCTCGGAAGATGAGGGACATCTGCCATACCGACTATAACCTTTTCCAAAATTGGTAAAACTTTTATCGGGAAGAAAATTCAAATCGCGAGAGGCTGTACAAAATGCCTTAGAAGTGTAGTCTGCCGTCCAGCTGATATTTTCAATAAGGGCATCTATACACTGCTACTGCGTTGGCGAAGGTGCATTGATTGCAGGGGTGATTACTTTGATAAACAGAAATAAGTAAGTTCGAAATAATCAGCCAAGAGTGAGTCCGACTCGCGCACGAAGGGTTCAGTACCGCAGAGCTAAAAATAGCCCAAAATTGTAATTTTTGTATGGGAGCCCTTTTGAATATTTATTTTATTTTAATTTTACTATCCATAATTAAAGTGCAAATATAATTAAGGACTTTGTAAAAATTTCAAGTGCCTAGCTATATCCATTATTGATATCGAGCAAAAATAGCAAAAAAATCTGGTTTTTTGTATGGGAGCCCCGTTAAATATTAATTTTATTTTGTTTTTAGTATTTGTATAGCGGCAACAGATATACACATTCTGTGAAAATTTTAGAAGTCTAGCTATAGCCGTTATTGAAATAAAGCCTGGAGACAGACCGACGGATAGACAGACATTGAAGTCTTAGTAATAGGGTCCCGTTTTTACCCTTTGGGTACGGAACCCTAAAAAGAACATTTTTCAAACAAAACGGCAATATCATAGGTATAAAAGACCTTATAATATAATATTATGTAGTATATTATTATGTAGTATGTACTCTTCTAAATCCTTTCATAAATGTGCCGTCACCTTTGTTATTAACCCATCAAGCCTCATACGAGCACCAGTGATCGCGACACTAGAATACAATAGCATTTCCAAGAATCCGCGATCGAAGGATTAATAATTATTATCAAGCGAATGGTCGAAGTAGTGAATTTTGCATAAAATATTATAATGTTATCACTGTTTGAAAATTTAATCTTTTCATTTCAAGACCGTAGCGTTGTACCAAAGAAATTTATTCGATATTTCCATACTATCGAGTACGACATTCATTGAAACCAAATCGATTTTCAAATCGCTGTCATACATCGCTGACATTTGTCAGTTTTTGTCAAAACAATTTTTCAATCTCTATTGCCGCGGCCGCTGATTCGTCGATCGTCACGAAGCTTCGAGCTATGAGACGATACCATTGGACGATACACGCAGATCGTCCAATCAAGCACGAAGCACTACGCATGTGCGGTCGCAATATAATGGGTTTGACAAATTTATTTGTCATGATAATATTATCATATTTGTAAACAAATAATACATATTTTACATTAAATTAAAAAGCCTTCTACAATTATTCATCGGCTCCCGTTTTCTCCTGTAAATGTTGCTTTTAGTGTGTTTATTTAATTTTTGTTTGTTTCCCATGGTTTCGATTAAATATTTTCTCAATCCGGAGTAAAGGAAAAGAAGTACGTCCTCTCCTCAGGCGCGCGCGAACGCGACTGTTGGCGACTGAGAGGTGAGACAAATCTGGCGGTGAAGCGCCAATGTGGTTTTTCTTAAATATCTTAAAATATAGAGAGTATTAAAAATCCGCTAGAACGAACACTCGGTGATAGAATTTTATATGATGTGTATAAATATTAACTCAGTTTACTGCATGGTTTTGGAAATATAGGAAAAAAATCGTCAAAGTTAGATGCATCTTTGTGATTTTTTTCCATCGAGAAAATTTCACGATATCGTGTTTTCGCTCAGATCGAATTCTTGGAAATATAATGTAGTATCTATGTTTAGAAAATTAAACGATTCGGGGCTTATTATCAAGTACAAAATGATTTATAAAATCGTCAATTTTGGGTTAGTCGCCTTCTTAAAGTAGACTAAATTTGCAACAAAATGAGAATAGTTGGGTCTCGATAAACTGAATAGTTTCAAAGATACAGCTTTTCAAATGTTTGCAAAATCTCAAAAAAAATAAAATTCACTACGTCGTATGTAGAAAACATAATATTGGAAATGGCTGTAGTTACTATTAGTCGGTCAGCATCCTCCTCTGCTTGTAGTGTAAGAATATTGTTTCTCTCCAGTTGCACCTTCAGCATGTTGATTAATCTAACCTTGTTCCTGTCATTCAATAGGAACTTATCCTGAGCAACTGAAACAATGGTTGTCTCATCAAAGATAACAGGGAGGACTTTGCTCCAACTCTATGGAGACGTTCAGAGCTTTTGGTGTTTTTTCCTGAAGCGTCATAATGGATACCCGTCGGAAACCACGATTATATAGGAGCCGTAGTGACTTCTCAAGTATTGGACATATCTGGCACCATTTTCTCCAAAAGACACATTCCGAGGCCACACAACTTTGTGGAGCAGATGTCCACTATAATAAAATTCCTGTGACGACTCAACTTCAACCGCCACATGCAAAGTTAATACGTATAACACAGACTTTGAATTTTTAAACTCTAATTAGCTGTGCCCGCGACTTCGTTCGCGTGGAATAGTAATTATGGGCATTATATTTATTTTGGCGAACAACTTCCTCAGCTTTATAAATTATAGCTGTTATCCACGGCTTCGTCTGCGTCTATTTCATTAATGCATTCATTTCGACCAACGATTCTTAGACCATAATATAAAAACAATTATCTTAAAAGATAGACACGTAATATCACGGACATTTTTTAGATCATTAAAGAGGAATAATTCTTCCATACATATTTTTGGGCATCTTGGGCCGTTTCTGCAGCGCACGCAACGGAAGCTCTCAAAGATGAATAATTTTTCCTGCTTTTTCCACATTTTCCTCTGTTCCATCGCTCCTAAAAGTCACAGCGTGATTTTGTTATAGCCTCCAGCCTTCCTCGATAAATGGGCTATCTAATACTGAAAGAATTTTTCAAATCGGACCAGTATTTCCTGAGTAATCTCAGGAACTACTGGTCCAATTTGAAAAATTCTAAAAACGCGCTAATGCGCGTTCAAACAAACAAACAATTTAACAAACAAACAAACTCTTCAGCTTTATAAAATTAGTATCGATTAGTTTAGATTAGTATACATTATTTCATTTTATAAAATATAATAATGCTTATTTCATCTATACTAATATCATAAAGCGGAAGAGTTTGTTTGTTTGTTTGAACGCGCTAATCTCAGGAACTACTGATCCGATTAAAAAAAATCTTTCAGTGTTAGATAGCCCATTTATTGAGGAAGGCTACAGACTATATTTTATCACGCTAAGACTAATAGAAGCGAAGAAATAGAGGAAAATGTGGAAAAACGGAACGGAAATATATTTGAAAGGGCTTATTTGAACGCGCTAATCTCAGGAACTCCTGGTCCGATTTGAAAAATTATTTCAGTGTTAGATAGTTCATTTATCGAGAAAGGCTATAGGCTATATTTAATTATGCTACAACTAATAGGAGCGAAGAAATAGTGGAAAATGTGGAAAAAACGGGAGGAAATTATTTGAAAGGGCTTATTTGAACGCGCTAATCTCAGGAACTACTGGTCCATTTTAAAAAATTTTTTCAGTGTTAGATAGCCCATTTATCGAAAAAGGTTACAGGCTATATTTTATTACGCTAAGACTAATAGAAACGAAGAAATAGAGGAAAATGTTGAAAAAACGGGTTAAATTATTTGAAAGGGCTTATTTGAACGCGCTAATCTCAGGAACTACTGGTCCGATATGAAAAATTATTTCAGTGTTAGATAGCTCATTTATCGAAAAAGGCTATAAGCTATATTTTATCACGCTACGACTAATAAAAGCTAAGAAATAGAGGAAAATGTGGAAAAAACGGAGGAAATTATTTGAAAGGGCTTATCTCACGAACTACTGGAGCAATTTTTCTGTTATTTGGCACAGATAAGAAGTAGAGCACGTAAAGGTTCATAGGCTATTTTGTGTGGACTAATTTGTCTGTGAAATATCTAATTTACGCGGGCGAAGCCGTGCGGAACGTCTAGTAAGTCATATCATTTCATTTTGTTTACTCACCTCAGCAACTTTGAACAGTTGTACAGACCAAATTGATCTCGTTTTGTTGAAAAATTTCTCTTCTTTAATAACGTATATTAATTTATGCCGTCAAATAAATCAATAATTGACCACATTGACGAGAACTTGTAAAAACTCGAAAAATAAATGTTTTTTTGTAAAATTTACAAACATTTGAACAGCTGTATCATTGAAACTATTTAGTTTATCGAGACCTAACTATTCTCATTTTGTTGAAAATTTTGTCTACTTTAAAGTAATTTCTGATAACTTCTACCATTAAACAGGTCCTTGGTGGTAAAAAATGGCAAAAACTGAAAATTGATCAAAATTTTAATGGTTTCTCATGAATTTTACAATGTTCCGGAAGGATTTCGAGGTGGAAAAATTATATTTGACATTACCAGCTCATCACATACAACATATAAAAAAATCAGAACTACCCCATTTGATGCAAGTGAAGACCCCTTTTATTGTACGATTTCCATGGACTATACAGTCAAATTTCAACGTCTGTTTTCGAGGAAATGAATAGAGCCTTCGGACAACCTTAGGCCGTGTTTCCACCTGCAAGCGAACTCGCATAAGTCTTGCGTGAGTTTCTTGCAATATTGTTTACATTTGATACTAATTCCTGCAATTTATTGCTACAATAAATGTCGTGCGAGAAGCTCGCGGATAAATGCCATACGAAACTAGACAGTATGTCTAATAAATTGCAGGAATTAGTATGAAATGTAAACAATATTGCAAGAAACTCACGCAAGACTTCCGCGAGTTTGCTTGCAGGTGGAATCACGGCCTAAGACGTGAAGATTCTAATAATTACCCTTGGATTCAGTTCAAATGTCGACGTGGCGAGGAATAGGATATTATGTTACTGAAATGTATTCACGCTAGAGGCAGCACTGGTGCTGCAAAAATTTATGTACACAGTCAAACTGTGTACATAAACAAAAGTTTATGTACACAGTCAAACTGTGTACATAAACAAAAGTTTATGTACACAGTCAAACTGTGTACATAAACAAAAGTTTATGTACACAGTCAAACTGTGTACATAAACAAAAGTTTATGTACACAGTCAAACTGTGTACATAAACAAAAGTTTATGTACACAGTCAAACTGTGTACATAAACAAAAGTTTATGTACACAGTCTATGCCAGCATAGACTGTGTACATAAACTTTTGTTCGACGTTTCTGTCAATATTCTGATATAATGACGTGTGCAACATTTTGGACTTTGGTTTGATTATTTGCGGTATGCGCTCTAGTAGCGCTCTCTACTTTTGCCTTTGCGTAATGTTCTATTTTGTTAAATTAGCTATTAAAAACTGAATTTTATTTATAGTTGCAGGCTGATCACCTGATTGTCTGACGAGTAAGATGATCCATGCGTCGGATGGGCATGTAAAAAGTCGGTCCTGCGCCTGATCTCTCGCCAGTCGTGTCGGTCTTCCGTCCCACTGGGTTATGAGAGTAAAAGGAATAGAGAGTGCTCTTGTGTACTGCGCACACACTTGGACACTATAAAATTACTCCTGCGTAACTGGTCCGGTTTCAATGAAACCGGCCCAGTTACGCATCGTCACCGAAACCGGTGTGGGAGTTATTATTATTATTTATTTTTATTACAAACATATTGTATCTTTAAATTGACAGACTTACCACCCACTCTGTTTGGCTGCCTGTTCTAATTTTGAATGGGTAATTTAAAATTTATAGCATCGTTTGTATGGTCAAACTATTTTCTTTTATTTAGGTAAAATAAACCGAAAGATAAACGAATTCCTGTGCGAGAGAAGTCAACATTATTAAATATTGAAGAACAAACAACACCGCGGAAATTACTCTTCAACAATTATTAATATCACAACATTAAACGTATCTTATTTTAAGTGCCTTTGAAGTAAGAAACAATTGTTGAACTCAAAATTGCTTTCCCAATAATTGACTCCTGAAATTTGAAATGTTTGCGGTCATTCAACTCTAAGACTTTATAACATTTTAATAGCAGTCTTCGCTCGAGTAACTTTTTTGAAATGCTTATAAAATATATATGGCGAATAAAACACACGAATGTTTCTTTAATGATAAAGTACAACAATAGAATTAGTATTGGGTTGTCGCAGAAAAACTTTTCTACAATAACATTATCGTAAATAGCGCTGTTTTAAAATTACAGCCATACTGATTATTTGTTTTCGTTTGCCGAGGAATATGCATGCATGCGTTGCCTGGGCAATGGACATGGATACTTAACGTGACCATACGTCCCGCTTTGGGCGGGACAGTCCCGCTTTCAGGCAGTCTGTCCCGCTGTCCTCCGCGAGGCCGAAATTGTCCCGCTTTTGCAAACAGACCAAACGACAATAATTTAAAAGTAGTTTTATGTTTGAAATGCCTATGTATGTAATGCCTTTCCAGGCAAGCGTTACTTCCGTAACGCATACGTACAACTAACGTGATTATTCTGCCATATTGTGCCAAATAAGTATTAATAACAAGTCATAGAAATTGCTCCAGTAGTTCGTGACAAAAGTCCTTTCAAATAATTTTTCCCGTTTTTCCCACATTTTCCTCCGTTTCTTCGCTCCTATTAGTCTTGGCTTGATAAAATATAAAGCCTAAAGCCTGCCTCGATAAAATATGAGCTATCTAGAACTGAATGAATTTTTCTAATCGGACCACTAGTTCCTGAGATTAGCGCGTTCATACAAACAAACAAACTCTTCCGCTTTATAGGTAACAAGATGATGCCCGCAACTTCGTTGCGCCAAATCTCATTTATCGCGCGGGAACCGTATACTTTTCCGGGACAAAAAGTATCCTATGTCCTTTCCCGGGACTCAAAGTATCTCCATACAAAATTTCAGCAAAATCGGTTCAGCGGTTCGGGCGTGAAGAGGTAACAGACAGACAGACAGACACACTTTCGCATTTATAATATTAATTAGTATGGATATTATAGTAAAGTTAATAATAATTAGTGAAAGATAGGCACTTTGAAATACACATTATTCATAAATTATTGAAAGGGGGGGGGGGGAATTCTGTATTTGTCCCGCTCTGACAAAAAAATTAAATGGTCACGTTATGGATACTGGAAGAGTTGGTCCGGCGCGCTAAGCAACTTGATTTTACGCTTAATCTAGCCAGTACAATCACTTAAAATTTAAATGTTAAGGCGACGCCTTGATAATTTGGCTGTAGCGATTTCGATTTTTCTCAGCAATGACTAAAGCTAAGAAATTAAAGTTCATTGTCAGTGTCTTTGTCTTTGAATTACCCATAGCATAACACGATTGGTCAACTTTTATAACACAGAATAATCAATCAAAAAGACCTCTGTAAAAAACGGGATTCCTATTTAACAGAGGAGAGTGATTTAAGCTTCCAAAATTTGTACATAGATTGGTTCAAGCATACTCTTTAATTTGCCCATAGCTTATATATGAAATGTATTTATGGTTTTTAAATTACGCGACAAAACCCATTTTGTAGCTACGCCCTTTCCATTTTTTGCTGTTCCATTACTTGTTTTCTATGAGAGGCCGGCCCGGCCTCTAAAACAAATCCAAACGGTTTTTTACTTTAACGCAGCGTCACTTTAATAGAAATAACTAATAAATGGGAGGAAAAGGGGAGAGTATAATTAAGTTTTGTAATGTGTACTTAGTCTCGTCACCCGAAACAATAGGCGAAAACATTTTTAAATATATTTTCCAGTAATTATCGTAAAAAATCAATGGTTTTCGATAGTTATTGTTGTTGAGATACTTCTGACTATACTGCATGACATGTTCAACGTGGACGTGATATTTGGCTATTATATTAGATGAAAAAAATAATATAAAAAACAATACCAATTGATCACTGAGTAAATGTACTATGCTTAAAGTTAAATATATAATTATTTACCCAACGCATGGACACCGCGGGCGGGAAGGGTAGCGGCGCGGTCAGAGGCGTGCACAGGTTTTTGACATGGGGTAAGCAGCGGTATCGGTTTAGTAGTTTTGGCGTGAAAGCAAAACAGACAGACAAACAAACGGACAAAAAGAGATATTTTCGCATAAATTGTAATATTAGTGTGGATATAAATTAAAAATTATGTTTTCTAAACTATTATAATAAATGAGTACGTTCTGTTATGAAGAAACAAAAAAACGCCATCTGTTGTCACGTGTTGGAACTACAATGAAAGTTCATTTGCGTTCACATGTGTTTTTTTTTATTATGTCATAATATATTTTGTCTTATAAAAATGTAGCCTATGTCCTTTCTCAGGCTCTAGACTAACTGTGTACAAAATTTTATTACAATCGGTTCATTAGTTTTGGCGTGAAAGCGAGACAGACAGACAGAGATACTTTCGCATTTAATATCTTATATATAAAATTCTCGTGTCACAATGTTAGTCCACGAACTCCTCCGAAACGGCTTTACTGATTTTTACCAAATTTTATATGCATATTCAGTAGGTCTGAGAATCGGCTACTGGGTACTTTATATATTGATAAGTGCATTTGTTGAATAAATAATAGTAAATTATTACAACCTGAGACTGACGGCAACTATTAAGTTTGTGCGACAGGATAGCGATCGACGTTGTCATGGTGACATACTTATTTAGTCACTTCAATAAAATAATATGGCTAATATATTATGGCAAAGCAACGTTTGCCGGGACAGCTAGTCTTATATATAAAATTCTCGTGTCACAATGTTAGTCCACGAACTCCTCCGAAACGGCTTTACTGATTTTTACCAAATTTTATATGCATATTCAGTAGGTCTGAGAATCGGCTACTCTGTACTTTATATATTGATAAGTGCATTTGTTGAATAAATAATAGTAAATTATTACAACCTGAGACTGACGGCGACCATTGTTTGTGCGACGGGATAGATCGACGTTGCCATGGTGACATACTTATTTAGTCACTTCAATAAAATAATATGGCAAATATGTTATGGCAAAGCAACGTTTGCCGGGACTTCGGATTATAAAATGATAAAATAAATTAGTACATGAATATGAATAACATGAAACTTTCGAGTTACTTACATTTCATTTTTGTTGCTGGTTTAATTGTTGTAACTCAGGTACACGTACCTACCTTTCGACACAAATCACAATTAGAATCTTTTCACTGAATGACAATTGTGAAAACTTGTTATTTTTAATTTTTAATAAACACACATTTTCAACACAAACCTCACAGTCAAATAACATTTTTAAGAAATCAAAAAATGCACTTAATATAGAAATTAGAAACTCAGTAATAACTAATATCTAATAAACTGTTAAATGTACAAACTTTTAAATGTTAAAATAATAAAAATCTTCTAAGAAAACTATAATTATACTGGCGCAAACAAAACTAATATGTTACAGTGCTCATCACATGAAGAAATGGCCTCCCAAAATACAAAACACTTCTGTAATGTAAACAAATATAAACCGTCCTAAACAAAAATGCACTATGTGCATATGTGATTAATAAGATTTCCGTCTATTATTTTTACTCGGATTATAGGCAACGAACATATCCGATTACTTCCGAGCGCGCCATTACGCCGGCGCTCGGCTAAGCTCGGATATCATGCCGCAGGACCTGGCCTAGTAAATCGCACACGCACACACGTTTGCGAACAGTGTACGAATACGAAAATCTTAACTCACACATATAGGCGGGGTCTACGAGACATCGAGTGCCTGTAACCACAGATATTGATTCAGTAAATTTGTACCGTAAAGTGACCCTAGTAGGAAAGTTTTGGGGTAGTTCTAATTTTTTCACTCCATATGTATTTTGGGGTGCTTAATCTGAATCTGAGGTTTGCGGACAAAATTTCGTGACGCAACATTAAAAAAACCATAAAAAACCGGGTTTTTTTTTTGCTTTTTTCCGGTTTTTTGCTTAAAACTCGAAAACTGTTAACTTTTGGTAAATGGTTTGTGTACAGAAATTAAAGTACTTGAAATTTGCTACAAATAGCAGTATTTAGTTTTTTTTTCAGACGAATCGTTCGGTTTCTAGTGCGAGTTGAAAATTGTAAATTTTTAGCAGTTTATGCAAAACCCACTTTTTACTTTTTAATATTTAATTTTTATGAATGCTGTCATTTGATAAATATCACCTGGTTTTCCACACAAGTAATTAAAAAGAAAAAAGGCAAAAACTATGCAAATTCAGTAGGTATCAAAAAAAGGTAGAACTCGTAACAAAATAAAACTTAAAATCTCGTTACTTATCATATATTATTATGATTATAAATTATAATATGCAAAATTTATATGAGCCATTGTCTTTTGGAAGGTCCTGGCTGAGGTTCTTCGATAACGATGAGTCCTGGTTCTGCTTGTTCTGGAAATAAAAGTTTAAAGTTAAGTCATTTATCAAGAAGAGATGAAGATTGCAAAATAGATTGTAAGATTTAACATACCTTCCACATCGTACTGAGGTTCTTCGATGGCATCGGGTCCTGGCTCAGGGTCTGATTGCTCCATCGTCAGCGTCGGGAGTCATTTTCCTGGAAAATAAAAAGAGGTGAGACACATAATATATCATATATCAAGGAGAGATGAATGACTACAAAACAACTTGTGAGATCCAACATACCTCTCTCTCTTTCATCAGTTTCTTCTACGTCTATGGCAAAGCTGTCTTCTGGGGGCTCAACATTGTTACACAGCCAGTACCAACTACTTTGGACCCTGCACCAAGCTCAATACTCCGGTACATTTCATGTAAATGTAAAAAGGGCTGTCAACGCAATTGTAGATGCAGGAAGGCGGGACTCCATTGTTCCCCAATATGCACATCATGCGAAAGACTGTGAAACAATGTTGAGCCCCCAGAAGACAGCTCTGACACAGACGTAGAAGAAACTGAAGAAAGTGAGAGAGGTATGTTGGATCTCACAAGTTATTTTGTAGTCATTCATCTCTCCTTGATATATGATATATTACATGGGCGTGCGTACCATGAAGGCATAAAAGCACTGCTTACCTAATGATAAATACTTGCTATACACATATTTTAATTTAACTTTCGCACGTTTTAGATGACGTTAGTTATTATATAAAGTAAAAAATGAATACACTTAAAACGCCTAAATTTATAAAATAGCAAAAACTAATTTGCAATACTTCATAAAAACATTATTATTTAATGGCAACGGCCCGCCGAGCGGAGATAATATATGCATTTGAGGCCTCGCAGACCTCGGGCATATGTGTGCGATGAGATTTTTGTATCGGTGCACAGATTGCAAACGCACACAGACATGAATATCTCATTTGCCTAGTACGGGCAAGTAGCTTCAAGGACTGCGGCAGCCGGCAGGTCTTCCGATTTCCGAACTTATCCGAGCGCCTCCGACGCGGCGTTCGGTTCGGGTTCGTTGCACTTCACACTTCGTTGCCTATTATAATCCGAGTAAAAATAATGGACGGAAATCTAATTACGCGTATGCATGTATAATGTATTTTTGTTTAGTAAGGGTTATATTTGTTTACATTACATTAATGTTTAGTATTTTTGGAACGCCATTTTCTTTTTTCATGTGATGAGCACTGTTACGATAATTTTTGTTTGCGTAAGTTTATAGTTTTCTAAAACGACTTTTTTGTTTTAACATTTAAAAGTTTGCACATTTTAACAGTTAAATAGTTATTACTGAGTTTCTATATTAAGTGCGTTTTTGATTTCTTAAAAATGTTATTTGACTGTGAGGTCTGTGTTGAGAATGTGTGTTTATTAAAAATTAAAAATAACAAGTTTTCACAATTGTCATTCAGTGAAAAGATTCAAATTGTGTCGAAAGGTAGGTGTGTACCCGAGTTACAATTAAACCAGCAAAAAGGCAATGTAACTCAGAAGTTTCATGTTAAAAGTTATGAATCATATAACTGGCTGTGTGGTTGTGTGCACACGATTAAATTATATTGTTTTCCTTGCATATTGTTTAATAATTGTAGTTCAGTGTGGACCGATTCAGGATATTCAGATTTAATTAATTTCTATAACGCGGCAAAGAAGCATGACCATAAAGAAAAACATCTGGAGGCCTGCTTAAAATTAAATACTTTTGGTAAATCTCGTATTGAAATGAGTATCAACAGTCAGTTACGATTAGATATTGAGAGGCATAATGCTAAAGTCGATCGCAATATAAACATTTTTCATAGGCTGATCGATGTTGTTTGCTTTCTGGGAAAACAAGAATTAGCTTTTCGCGGTCACGATGAGTCAGTATCGTCGTTAAATAGGGGTAATTATTTAGAAATAGTAAATTTATTAGCCAAGTATGATGGAGTTTTAGAAGCCCATTTACAGGATGCGAGTACCTCGTTCACGAGCCTTGCATCTGTGATGATCGATCGCGTTAAAGCCAAAATTAAACAGTCCGATTTTGTCGCCGTCATGGTAGATGAGACTCCTGATGTTAGCGGCCGTGAACAATTAGTATTAATTTTGAGATATTTTCGTGATTCAGAAGTAGTTGATCGATTTATCAAATATGTTGATGTCAGCGCGGATCGGACCGCTGTAGCCTTGAGTTCTATAATTTTGGAAGTTTTAGAAGAGTTCGATTGTGTATCCAAATTAGTTGCACAAACTTACGACGGGGCAGCAGTTTTATCCTCACAAATTAATGGCGTGCAGGCTTTGGTGAGGCAAAAATGTCCACAAGCTATGTACGTTTGGTGTTCAGCACATGTATTAAATTTAGTTTTATCGAAATCTTTCGAACGAGTTGCTGAAACAAAACGCTTTTTTAGTATTATAAAATCAATCGCGGCTTTTTTTCACACTAGTACAAAGCGAATGGCCCATTACAACAACTTTGCCGATATGAAAAAGCTGCCTCGTGTCGCGGAAACAAGGTGGACGTATCACTCGCGCACGGTTAATGTAATTAATAATGAGTCCACCCACCTCCTAGAATTGTTTGAAAATATGAACGAAAATACACAAGACTGGGATGGTGAAACACTGACACAAGTCAGTTCATTTTTATTTAATATGAAAGAATTTGAATTTAATTTTCTATTAAAACCTTTCGCAGATATTTTTGCAGAAACGGATATTCTGTACGATATTTTGCAAAAAAAAACTAGTGACATCGCGTAATGTGTAAGAAAGATAAAAGAGTTAGAGTCATTTTTAGAACGTTTCAGAAAGAAGTTCGAGATCTATTATGATGCCGCCGTTCACATAACCGGACCACCTTATAGAAAGCGCAATGTCGATGATGTAAAAATACATTATCGGCGATTTTTTGTTGAAATAATTGATAATGTAGTGAGTGAATTAAGAAATCGTTATAAAAACATTAAAGCTTTAAAGTTTGTTGAGCTACTTTCTTGTGAGAATTTTAGAAAATAGAGTGAATGTTACCCTGAAAATGAAATCACAGAATTCACTAGTAAATATCAGGCAAATTTTAATTTTGATAAATTGAAAAATGAATTGCACTGTATTTATAGATCACCTCAATTTGCAAATAGTTGTGTATTTAGTATTATTCAAAATTTGTATAGTGACAACTTGAATAAAGTTTTTTCTGAAGTGTTACGATTAGCGACATTCATTGTTACTATCCCAGCAAGCAGCGCATCGGCAGAGCGTTCATTTTCGAGTTTAAAACGTATCCACACATATTTGAGAAACACACAAAATCAACAACGACTCACAGATCTTTCCATGATTTCTATAGAAAAGGCATTAATGATAGAATTAAAACGCAATCCAACTTTCTATGACGATATCCTAAAATTATATTAAAAAAAGGATAGGCGCATAGATTTAATCTATAAATGAATGAGTAGTTTGTTTTTTACGAACCCATAGTTTTATTATTAAGTTTATTTATATATTTTGCGAATCACATGAAAATCGGCC
The DNA here is from genome assembly GCA_963422495.1 of Polyommatus iphigenia. NCBI lineage: Eukaryota > Metazoa > Arthropoda > Insecta > Lepidoptera > Lycaenidae > Polyommatus > Polyommatus iphigenia. The sequence continues at coordinate 27,589,084 of OY730188.1, read as the reverse complement.
TTTTTAACGGCCACATCGGATATCTTGCGAGGGACGTGTTCTGTAACTATCACTCACTTGCATAAGATATTTGAGGTGGCCGAAATCTTGCATCTATAGTATTTACATCAGAATATAGTAAATCTCAAGTAACCGGAGTCCGGAACCATGAGTATGTGAAAATTGAAGCCGATTAGGTGAGTACTTAAAATAGTTCTCGATGTTCTCGATAGATGGCGCTGGCAATATTGCTGTCGCTGGCTACATTGCGCTATTAAGATTTTTTCCGACCATATAATATAGGCCATCCAACTACTCCGCTGGGCCCCGCATACCCTGTGTCATATTGCTCTGCACGCCACTGCATGGTGTTTCTTTGATGGCGCACGCCGCCGCGCCGGCCGCATAGTATACCACTTGCCTAGCCGCGTAATTTACTTAGTGTCCATGATTCATTTATTTAAAGGGAAATTCGGACAAAAATTAAGTACCTCAGTCTATTACACAATTTTTAATGAGAATCGAGTACCGAGTACTCTCCTTAAGTATTGAACATGTCTCACCAGTCATGTTGTATTCCCAGTGCAAAAAAATATAGTTTACTTAATTATTATAAATTGAAATACTTTCATTTCATGGAATATTAAGTTATAGCTATATTTAGCTGCGCTTTAAATGAATTACTTCTTACAACAATAAAACAGTCAAAGCGTTAGTAAACATTTTTAGGTTTTATAATATTACCTTTTGTATACTTCCATCACAAGTTATAAAAATAAATAAAGTCATAAGATAGAGCGAGATTTAGTTATCGAAACTATTACAAGTTCAATAGCCGTTTCATTGCGATGGAACTGCTGGAGGGTTTAACCCCCAAGCGGCTCTCACTGTAGACGATTGGGGACGATAAAGAAATCTTTTAAATGCTCCATTTTGTTTTAAAGTCACGTCTCGTTTCGACTTTTATTCCCGCGTAATATTTTTAGAACGATGTTCGTTTTGTGGATTTTGTGGCTGTTTGATAAGGCAAAATTTAGTAGGCTTTCATATTATTACAACATTAAAAAAACTCATCGAAGTGGTGCATCCTTTTGATGGTATGATTTTTTAGGCTGCGAATGTTACTTTCTGATAAAGTCGAAAGTATCGAAGTATTGTGTGCAATGTGCATATTATCCATTAAAAATATATTTTCATGTAGTAGAATGCTCGTTTAACAAAGGAAAAGAAAGAAAAAGGGTTTTTATTCCGGAAAAATTCCAAAGAAGCGAAAAACATAATATTATTATTTTTAATGTGGTAAAATTGTCATATTGCTTGGCTGACAATCATCATAATAGATAATAATATTAGCTATCTCGGCGAAACATGGCGATAGCGGTCATTGACTCCCTGTCAAAAACTTGTCACTTTCTATATAAGCTGCTATTGATAATTAAGTGTCAGCTGATGTTGTCAATCGCAGGGAGACCGCTACCGCCATGTTTCGCCGAGTACAGTACAGATTGATTGATGTAATATATCGCCTATATATTAGGAACCCACCTGTGATAATTTATTCAATACATTAGAATAAATCTGACACATGATAAAGGGTAGACATTAATAATGCCGTACGAATTATGCCTCCCGCAGCACTGCTCTTAGAGATAAAATATTTTGAATCTATTATAAAAATGTCATCCATAATGGTTTTATTGATAGCGACAGGTTTTGTTTAAATCAGGCCAGCCACACAGAAGTGATTATATAGTGCGCATGTGTGTGCGCAGTACTAGAGTACCCTTTACTCTGATAACGTGGTACGAATCTATACTCTATTTCTATACTATATCTTATATATAAAATTCTCGTGTCACATGTTAGTCCACGAACTCCTCCGAAACGGCTTTACTGATTTTCACCAAATTTTATATGCATATTCAGTAGGTCTGAGAATCGGCTACTGGGTACTTTATATATTGATAAGTGCATTTATTGAATAAATAATAGTAAATAATTACAACCTGAGACTGACGGCGACCATTAAGTTTGTGCGACGAGATAGCGATCGACGTTGCCATGGCGACATACTTATTTAGTCACTTCAATAAAATAATATGGGCGAAATACTTTATATTATGGCAAAGCAACGTTTGCCGGGACAGCTACTATTATAATATAATATTATAAAGCGGAAGAGTTTGTTTGTTTGTTTGTTTGAACGTGCTCTCTCAGGAACTACTGGTCCGATTTGAAAAATTCTTTCAGTGTTAGATAGCCCATTTATAGAGGAAGGCTATAGGCTATATTTTATCACGCTAAGACTAATAGGAGCGAAGGAAAAGAGGAAAATGTGGAAAAACGGGGGGAAATTATTTGAAAGGGCTTATTTGAACGCGTTAATCTCAGGAACTACTGGTCCGATTTGAAAAATTCTTACAGTGTTAGATAGCCCATTTATCGAGGAAAGGCTATATTTTATCACGCTAAGACTAATAGGAGCGAAGAAACACAGGAAAATGTGGAAAAAAACGGGGGAAATTATTTGAAAGGGTTTATCTCACGAACTACTGGAGCAATTTTTCTGTTATTTGGCAAACATAAGAAATAGACCATAGGCTATTTTTTGAAGGATCATAGGCTATTTTTTGTGGACTAATTTGTCTGTGAAATATCTAATTTACGCGGGCAAAGCCGCGCGGAACGTCTAGTATAATATATAATAGTAATATGAAAGGGTTTTCTGTCAGAAATAGTATAATTTTTAAACTATTATTTATTTAAAAAATAGTCTCGTGATTTAAATTCAACATGGCAGACATCTAAAATGGCGGATTGGCTTAGTGCGTGCTAAAAGCGTGTTTTTTAGTTTTTTAACCTATTAATAATTTATTTAAAAATATGTACGGTCTACGGTAATAGGAAATTATTTTCCGAATTTTGTTGCCACATTTAGAATTTCTAGTAGTTTTTTACCGACTTCCAAAAAACGAGGAGGTTATATGTTCGGCTGTGGATTTTTTTTTTTGTGTGTTCAACGATTACTACGCCGTTTGTGAACCGATTTTCGAAATTTTTATTTCGTTATATTAGGTTTCACTCCAATTTGGTACCATGTTTACAAAAGTGGTGACCTGATGATGGGATCCAGGAGTAATCGAGGGAACTCCTCGAAATTTATATGGAAACATATGGTGATTTTGGTTTTATGTGAAGTGTACTAAGAATATGCTACCAAAAAGTCAAATATTGGGTCAAGGTATACCATGGTTTCGAAGATGCTGAGAGAGCTCCTGACTCCTTATAGATACACATTTGGGAGTTTCGGCGTTGTTTTAAGAACAGAAAGCATATGCTACCATGCAACTCAAATTCATTATCATCATCATCGTCATCATCATCATTACCACGTCGTGTTAAGGCCACCAATGTCTCATGGCACAAAATAGATAATAGTACAAGGCATAGGTATGGATACAATAATAATAATTATGTACATAACAACACCAATTATTATTATAGGCTGTTTATACACGGCGGTCGGCGCCGCAGAGGCAACGGCGCGGCGTCGCCGCGCGGCGCGTGCGTAAACATCAACAAGTTTTAACCGGAATGTCAGGGCATGCCGCGCTGCGAGCATTTTGAGTGTCATATGATTTCAAACTTTATCTTCATTTATGTAATACAATATAATATCGCTTGAGAAAGGCGCAGGCGGCCGCGAGACTTTCCAAGTTTCTCAAGCGAATAGCGATAGTACTACTATGTATTACAATAATGAAGATAAAGATTAATATCATAATATTATTATGACACTGAAAATATGCTCGCCGCGCCGCTGAGTGTGATTGGGCTCATCCTTCGATCGCGGATTCTTGGAAATCCATCGTTCTGGCGGCCACATGTGGCCGCTTGGGAGTTGAAGCGTAAATTGTTAAATTACCTAGCACGCATAGGGTTGTGTTCACTTAGATTTTTAATTTTAAATGTATTGTTTAACTTTATCTACCTGATATTTGGGCCTTGGGGTATGACTCTTAAGTCTTAACAAATTGTAATAAGATACGTAGAATAAACGCAGTAATTCGACGCGTAGGGTGGTATGGTCACTACCACCGACGACCACTTATAAACTCGCGGACTATGACGGAGGTCATCTTGGAGGGTTAATTAATATTTTTAATAACAATACGAGATCAATAATAACCACTCCAAATGTTGTCAATTCAAATTTTAATGCTCACTGCTCACACCAAGCTCACACATTAATAATTCACACATCAAAAATCTTTATCTATTGAATACATCGTGTAACTAAAACTACATAATATATGAAGTATGAAACATTCGGAGTTCGGACAAGCGATAGCGCGACACAGGAGCGCCTCGGTGACATCTAGTGAAGAGAATATGAAACTATTTTTTATACAATTTAAATTGACACTTATTACAGTTTACCTACTAGGTAAGTAAAAAGAGTGAAATTATTATTTTTAACAAAAAATTAAAACCGACTTCCAAGGTAAAAACAATAATAACATCCTTACAATATGAACTAAAAAGTATTAAATAATTTTTCCTCTCTAAATGTGCCTTTTTCCGAATTCGGCTACACCTCAACTATTTCTGTACTCAATCTTCATAATTTTGAAGTCGGTGCCAGTTCCAAAAGTTTCAAATTTTCTGTCAAAGAAATAAAGATTCAGCTATATCTGGTACCGACTTCAAAATGATGAAGATTGAGTACAGAAATAGTTGAGGTGTAGCCGAATTCGGAAAAAGGCACATTTAGAGAGGAAAAATTATTTAATACTTTTTAGTTCATATTATAAGGATGTTATTATTGTTTTTACCTTGGAAGTCGGTTTTAATTTTGTGTTAAAAATAATCAGCTATATTATTTAAACTTTTGCAATAAAATTTTTCAGTTCTCCAATCCAACAAATATGGCGTCATTAATTTCAGAGTCTATTCCAGCGCAAACGTACGATCCGCGCTTATGCCACGTCATAATCCCAAAAACTTCTATTTAAACTGAGGTAGACGTGCCGTACTCTACGAAATGTCATTTGAAAAGCAATCCTAAAATAATACACTGAAAACATTACACACACACACACAAACTATAAGTTCTACGTAGTCAAGTGCGAGATGCCAATATTAGTTTGTAACAAGAGTGACAAGGATGCAGGCCTATGGCATTCGTCATACCGAACGCAAGCGTAACTCCCCGAAAGACTGGTAAACAAACGCCCGCAAGTACTGACTGCATAAAATTACAAATTAAGTTTTTTTTTTGTTATTAAGTTTATTGTTTATTGAGTAACATCAACAACAACAACATAGAAGTTAATATTGAATATTTTATCCTTTGTTTCTTTTTTTTTTATTATGGCGCTTCGGCTATATAAGCAGAGTAGACAGAATGATAATATAAGCATGGCCAATGTCAAATAAGTGGCGGGAAATCTATGTTCTTGTAACAATTTTTAGCATCGATTTGGTACACGCACACGCACACGCACACGCACACGCACACGCACACGCACACGCACACACACACACACACACACACACACACACACACACACACACACACACACACACACACACACACATAGCCTGTGAGACACATAACCCTTACTTTTTGCTTTACTGTAGTCAGGTAAAAATTATTCAGCTATTGTGAACAATTATGATAGTTACATGTGAAAGGTAATCCCTGAAGATTTATTTGTATAATTTTTACAAAATCTTGTTTAAACACAAGATAGCAACACGCACGTCGCTAGGCTAGCAACACCGTTACCAAATAAATCTAAAAGTCTGCGGCTGGCAGCGTACACGATGAAGTTGTCCAATTAAATTGTGACACTACGCAATTTAGTTTGTACGATAGTCGGGCAACTTGAAATTGTATTATATGTGCGGTGGTGGATTTTCTATTTGGTAAAGTCCAAAGTCTAGTCAAAGTCTAGGTAAAAGTCAATGCAGTCAAGGACTCAAGTCGGTCGATTCAGTAAAATGGTAGACGCTTTACTAAAACTTTCGATGGAGTTTAGGAGGGAACACAAAAGGCACGTTTCTGGAAGTTGTATCACTGGCCTACACTTCGCTGCTTTGAAAGAATAGCGTATTATTACCAAATACTACAAAATTGAGTTTTCAACACCATTCAACGTAAAATGATCTGTTTTATATACTCAGTAAAGATCGTATTTCTATAACAATTTTTACGGCCGTGGCGCCACCAAAAGACTGTATCCTTTTGGTCAATTTTGGCCTCATTTTTTTGTAGACAGCGTTGTATCGCAAGTTGCAACTTGCCTTTAGAAGTGAACTCTAGGTTGGTTTTCTGGCATATGGTGATATTACAAAATGATACAGATTTTAAGTGCGCCTTAATCTAGAACACTGCATTATTTCGAGATAAAAACTCTCAGACACTTCTCATAAACAAAGTATCAAGTAAGTTATTACTGTTTATAACATAAGATAGAGTCGATAGTATTTATACAATCAAAATTATAACTTTTTTCCAGATAAATTATATCGTGATTGTAATTGTATTTTTCATATTGTAACTGTATCTGTTAAAAAATATGTTGCATTATTGGACTTGATACAGTATTTCAGATAAAAAGCAACTCGAAAACGCATTTTTTAAAATCAGATACCTATTGAACTAATCGGAATAAGCCTACAGAACCTAATATTTTAGTGGGTACTTAGTGTTTTTTACCTATCAACTCTTTATAATCCAGGTAACTAGTTACTAGTTACCTAGATTATAAAGTGACATAGTGATTTATCAACGCACAGCCCAAACCACTGAACGAATCGGACTGAAATTTGGCATGCAGGTAGATGTTTATGACGTAGGCGTCCGCTAAGAAAGGATTTTGATCAATTTTACCCCCAAGGGGATGAAAGTTTGTATTAAACTTTGTAAATTTTAAACCAATTGGGCTGAGACTTTGATAACTTATTAATAATAATACTTCTTAATGTGAGCTAAGCCGCGGGCAAAAGCTAGTTGACTAATATAGACGCTGATGCGTCTGAACAAATGTGCTAAATTTCAAAAGTGTATGGATTTATATTTGTGTTTGGATATCTCCGAAACTACAGGTCCGATTTAGGTTATTCTTTTTTGTTGTACTAGATATTCTTTAAATAATTGAATTCTATAAGTTTCATCAAAATTGGTCCAGTAGTTTCTGAGATACAGAATTTTAATTCTTTGTAACGTATAATTTTGAAGAAGGTTTTATCTTTTTTAAAAATTCTGTTTTGATTGATGCTTTATTGGATATTTTTTCATGTTTTACGATTATGCTACTGGAAAATCAAGCAGAAGATAGAATGTATCAAATCTTTTACGACCTGAAAACAACATTTTAGATGCAGAAGATTTTAGCTGATCTTCTACAGCCTGCTATTGTTCAGGTGACAGCGTTAAGGATCCGTCTGATGAAATTATAAATAATGACTATTATTCAGATTTTAAACATAGTGACTTAAACAGTCAGACACGCGCAAAGCAATTTAATAGAAATAACTTTGCTGAAAACATCAATCCCATGTTTCCAGTTGCGACTAAACATTCAAGTTCAAATGAAATAAGTAGGTACCTAAAAAGACCAATGCGAAGAAGTACTACGTACTATTATACTAAAGACGACAAACAAAATATTGTAAAACATGATTATGAACTTCATCTTAAGCTCAATGAATTAGCAAGGGATCAAAAAGATAAAGGCAAAAACTATACTCAGGAGAATAATTATTGTACACTTAAATCTACTATGTCTTGTCCTACAGGTCGACATTTTCTTGTCCTATTAAGTTTAAGTGTTATCATTTTACTATGTATGATATTAAAACCAAAGATATAAACTGTTTCTTGTGACATGAAGGCGAAGCTAAACGTGGAGAGCTATAAAAATTGGTACCTGTGTACTAAAATTGAGGAATTGTTCGGAATCATACCTCCTGCAACTTTTTGCTATGTTCCACGCGAAAAATATACGGTCCTTATTACCTTGATGAGTGGCAGTCTTACACCGTGCGTTTTTCGCGTACCCGTTGTTTCGCGCACTGTAAAAATCTGGAACGAACTATCACCAGCACTATTTCCAGACCAATACGACCTGCAAACCTTCAAGAGGAGAGCGTATTCCCTTTTAAAAGGCTGGCTACGCACCTGAAACTCTTCTAATTTTGCGAGTGTTAAGCTAGAAACAAATTATCGGACGCATCCATAAGTCAAGGCTGATGGATGCGGCTTAACAATGTGCACGGTTCATCCGCGGACGTCAAAGACCTAACCTATAATTATGTCAATGGCAGACGTCCGCGGATGCAAAAGCATCCGGCTAGCCAGATTCTGTTCGGACTTCCGAACGCTCAAGGTCGCGTCCGCAACTTATGTCAGACAATGTGCACAGTTTAGTGTATTTTGTATTAATCGGATAGAAACAAGCCGCATCCGATGAAAACGTCCGAGGACGTTCGTCCGATAATTTGTTCCGAGCTTTAAGGGTGACGGTAGTTGCATTGAAATGAATGAGACAGTGTTCAATCTGTCAAAGTTGTTCACTGCGTAGACTGTAGAGCGTCAAAACTAAAGAAGCCTCAAATCTGGTGCGATCTGTACACCTGATCAATACACATAGATAATACCGCGCAGAAGACTGGTACTCGGCCTATAAAGTATAATATGAACTGACCCTTGCTGATTATTATTACCAAAAATTTTGAAAATAGAGACTAGGATATAAACTCTGTTTTGTGTTTAGAGTTCATAATTTTTTTTTTTCAATTTTTAAGTTGATAAAGTATTGTTAAATTATTAGCTTTTTGAATTTTTCTGTTTTATTTTCGGATTTTTTAATATTCTATGCTACAACAATTACTTAACACGCGTGAGCTAATTTGAAAGATGTTAAACTTTCGGATTTTTATGATTCCGTACCCAAAGGAACAAAAACGGGACTCTATTACTAAGACTTCGATAACTATTCGTCCGTTTGTCTGTCTCCCGGCTGTTTTCCAAAAAGCTCTATATTATCTAGACTTCTGATTTTTTAACATACCTATTGTGTATTTCTGTTACCGTTATAACAACAAATACTAAAAATAAAATAATATTTCAGGGACCTCCCTCCCTCGAACAAAAAAGGCCAATAAACCGTTTGTTGTACAAACGTGTTATTGGCCTTTTTTGTTTGATATTAGTAATGGTAACAAGTAGACAACTAGGCACTTATTTCACACACAAATTTTCACTTCAGTTACAATAATTATGCGTACCTAAACAAATATTAACATTAAAATAAAATGTATATGGGGGCCCCTATACGAAAAATACAATTTTTTAACCTATTTTCGCTCTACTTGGTAGATTATTCTATATTTTTTCTAATTTGAGTTTGTTTATTACTTGCTGTAAAACCAGTTAATACTATATTTTTCCATAAAAAATGTTACATACAGTAATAATTTTTGTAAAAGAACGACCAAATTGGTATTGTAATACTACTGATTTAAAATTAATAGTGTTAAGATGTCACATCCCAAAATGTATCAGTATCACTAAGAAAAATATAATAAATATTTTGTATTATTTTGAAATACACCACTTTTATTAAAAATAACCTAATTTTTTTCTACATTTTTTTGTGATGAGCCAGTAATCGTCATAAGTTCGTCTATGTTATTTCGTTACAAGTCTGAGACCAAGTAGTCATTTTCAATATTTAAGTACTAAACAAGTATTACTCTCTTAAAACATTTGTTAAACATAAACTGCAATATATTTTCCGTGTTTTTATTCATTTTTTATCAACATTAGCGCCGTAAATAAAAAAATATCACCATTTGAAGATTTGAAAAAACTTTAAAGTGCTCTACTGAAAAATTCACTCATTTTGAGTTACGACAGTATCCTTTCAAAGCAGCGACTTGTGCATGATAACAAATATCTAATGGTTAATATTCTATCAATAAAACACATTAAAAACCCAGAACAATCTTAGGAAATTACATAAAACAAAACACAACGCCACTCTTTCACATTCTCGGCTAAATTTTTCCTTCGTTTATGTCCTAAAAAAATTGACTTAAGCATGCTAACCTTATGGCTACCACACACGCTACGGTCTACCGGCGAGGTCACCTGCAGGTATGCCTGCGCAGGTGTCACTCGAAAGAATTGATTTTCGATTTTGCGCCGGTCGCCCGATATTCTGCAGATTATCTAGTAATGTAAGAATAGAATCAAATTTTTGCACTTTAACTGACTCACCCAGATAATCTGCAGAATACCGCGTCAATCTGCACTCTAACAGCTAACTGGTTTACGCAAATTAATGGTAACATATACATATTACATACAAACACACACACACACACACAAAAAACACACCAAAATATTCTCCTTTCTTTTCGCCTTCGTTTTATTAGTGCCACAATAAAAGCGTGCTTTTTACGCATTTTAACACGCACGTCGCTAGGCTAGCAACACCGTTACCAAATAAATCTAAAAGTCTGCGGCTGGCAGCGTACACGATGAAGTTGTCTAATTAAATTGTGACACTACGCAATTTAGTTTGTACGATAGTCGGCCAACTTGAAATTGTATTATATGTGCGGTGGCCCTTATCTATTCTGTGGTATCGTGTCGTGTCGTTACCGTCGCAGTGTGAAAACACCCATTGGAACGGCGGAACATTTGGTGCGTATGGCCTGTCTACCTTAGCTTAAATAGAAGTCTTTGCATAATCCAGCCAATTCGAAAAGTCGTTATATTTGTATTCAAATTGCACGTCATTTGAGCACATTTTATTCGCATCATTATCGAGAGGAAGAGATCAATGCGAAATTATAGAGGATCATAAAAGATCCAATAAATTCAAAGAATATTTTTTGCCCTCAATGAAATATTTCAATGGAGCGTAATTGAATATTTTGTATCGTATTCGAACAAAGAATTTGTATATTTACGTTTTCGGTTTCAATGTACACCACACAGCGACCACATTAGGATATGTGGTCGCTGACACCATAGCATTAGATACGATTGATTTTAATATTTAACTTAACAGGTTTGTTACATTTTCATTTGAATCCTTGAAAAGTCGCTCTCTTTGTTATACAGGAAGAAGATATAATTTTTTATCAAACTCGAAAAACATTTTGCATTTGATTTTATCAGCCTACCTTTAGTAAAACAACTTTTTTTCATAATTTATTTTTCAATTCAATTAAACTAGATAACGCCCGCAACTCCGTTGCGCCAAAATTCGTTTATTGCACGGAAATAGTTATTTAAGGCATAAAAAGTATCTTATGTACTTTCCCGGGACTGAAAGTATCTCCACACCTTTAACAAAATCGGTTGAGCGGTTTGGGCGTGACAAACAGACCAGTTTCGCATTTATAATATTCGTATCGATATCAATTATTATCCTCTTGTTGATACAACTATTCGTCCTATTGCTTTATTTATGTCGTGTATATTTTTATATGAATGGCTCGGGTTCTCTCGTATTTAATATGTCGAATAATATCGAAGCTTCTCGATACTGACGCCGCAATATGTCACAGTAGTGCCGCATTAATACAGCTTTGCCAGGCTTTGCTCCTACCGTCTGCTGTACACAATATTACAATGCATCATACAGTAGAGTAAGTGGCTTTAGATAAGCTAAGCTTGTAGTAAGTGATAAATGTTGTCAATCGCGGCTTTGTATAGAAAATGAAAAAATTCTGACAGGGAGTTAATTACCGCTACCGCCATGTTTCGCCTAGTACAGTATAGACCGCTCATGCGACGAAGCTTGTAGTAAGTGATAATAAGTAAGCGGCTGTAGCTATAAGCTGAGCTGTAATAAGTAATGAGTAAGCGGCTGTAGCTATAAGCTAAGCTGTAATAAGTAATAATGAGTAAGCGGGTGTACCTATAAGCTAAGCTTGTAGTAAGTTATAGTAAGTAAGCGACTGTAGCTATTAGCTAAGCTTGTAGTAAGTTATAGTAAGTAAGCGACTGTAGCTATTAGCTAAGCTTGTAGTAAGTTATAGTAAGTAAGCGACTGTAGCTATTAGCTAAGCTTGTAGTAAGTTATAGTAAGTAAGCGACTGTAGCTATTAGCTAAGCTTGTAGTAAGTTATAGTAAGTAAGCGACTGTAGCTATTAGCTAAGCTTGTAGTAAGTTATAGTAAGTAAGCGACTGTAGCTATTAGCTAAGCTTGTAGTAAGTTATAGTAAGTAAGCGACTGTAGCTTTTAGCTAAGCTTGTAGTAAGTGATAATAAGTAAGCGGCTGTAGCTATAAGCTAAGCTGTAATAAGTAATAATGAGTAAGCGGCTGTAGCTATAAGCTAAGCTGTAATAAGTAATAATGAGTAAGCGGCTGTAGCTATAAGCTAAGCTGAAATAAGTAATAATTAGTAAGCGGCTGTAGCTATAAGCTAAGCTGTAATAAGTAATAATAAGAAAGCGGGTGTACCTATAAGCTAAGCTTGTAGTAAGTTATAGTAAGTAAGCGACTGTAGCTATTAGCTAAGCTTGTAGTAAGTTGTAGTAAGTAAGCGACTGTAGCTATTAGCTAAGCTTGTAGTAAGTTATAGTAAGTAAGCGACTGTAGCTATTAGCTAAGCTTGTAGTAAGTTATAGTAAGTAAGCGACTGTAGCTATTAGCTAAGCTTGTAGTAAGTTATAGTAAGTAAGCGACTGTAGCTATTAGCTAAGCTTGTAGTAAGTAAGCGGCTGTAGCTACTAGCTAAGCTTGTAATAAGTAATAGTAAGTAATAGGCTGTATCTATAGTAAGTAATAGTAAGCACACAGCGTGGCAATCCGCAGATGATTTTGGTGTGTCAGTTGGCATTTCTTGTCGGCCAATCTCACATGCCCCCGAGGTACCCACTTAAGCATAACTAAGGCTCATGTTTCACCTCGGGCATGCATATAGTGTGTGATAAAAGAATGGCTGTGTCTTTGAAATCGAACTTACGCAATACGGATAGAACCAGAAGCAGCAGCTTGAAATATTGGAAATGTCACGAGATTTTTTTGGCTGATCATATTGTAGTAGGAGGCACAATATAGACGTATCAAAAGACTAAAGGATTATGTTCCTTGTGACCCCTCTCCCCTGTGACAGCGCACATGAAGAGTATTAGAAGTATCTGAACTCGTGGTAATGTTCGTGCATCCGATGCCGAAGATTTGTTATGAAAATGAATCTACTGAATTTATTTATATTATGATGTAATGCAGACAAAATACAGCGAGTCAGTAGAATTGAGCTATCAGTCATAACTCATAACTCATCGCTCCGAAAACATTGTTAATAAAAATTGATAATCCATTTAAAACCATGTAGAATACGCGATGAAGCCCATAATTTTTAACGATGCCATCGATTTTCTAACAGCGAGTCCTAGATGTCAATCCTAGGATCTAGATATCAAAAGAGGCATGACCTAAATCACGATAAAGCTTCACTTTTAGTCATTATGGAATATTAAAAGCTTCGTATCTGCAAATTCACTATCATAAGTTAACTATTACTTGATTTCAATGTGAAAGCTTACTAAGCGGCGCTATACAATTCCTTCTGTTTTACGAATTTTCGATCAGGACACTTGACCTGATCGAAAATTCGTAAGACGGAAGAGTTGACTACCGGTGCTGCGTAGTAGAGGAAGTAATGCCACCCTTTCTTTCCACCGCTCGAAAGCAAAATGCCCTGCTGTTACAATTTTACTCCTGTCTAAACTCAAGGACTGTGTGTTTTGTTTTTCCCATGAACACAACTGTTTAAATATGCGATTGTGTGCAAAACTAACAAAGTGGTTTCTTAGAAATCCCTAAAAGCTAAAATTTTCATATTTTAATCAAGTTTCGTCTAGACAGAAAGATACAGAAAGGCGAACGGGATTCGCCAACTTAAAATATCAAACTCGTCCGTAGATGTTCAGTGTGAGTGTGAGTTTTTTGTTTCACATTCTATCGTGACCGCGTTTGGCGTTTACTAAGATTTTGTATGGGATTACTCACTGGGCTGGGCAGTGGGCTCACTCTAGTGAGCATCGCTAGGTGGCGCTGTACAAATCCCATACAAAATCTTAGTAAACGCCAAACGCGTTCACGATCGAATGTGTAACAAAAACTCACATTCGGCACATTGTGGTTTTATTGTATTTTTTAAGTTTCTCACCATTCTTGGAACTTTATATCCAGCAGGAATCATACATTTTCAAATGGTATTTTTATATATTTGCGCCAAAATTCGTTTATCGCGCGAGAACCGTACATTTTTCTGAGATATAAAGTATCCTGTGTCCTTTCCCGGGAATCAAAGTATCTCTATACCCAGCAAAATTGGTTCAGCGGTTTGGGCATGAAGCGGTAACAGACAGACAGACAGACACACTTTTGCATTTTAATATAAGTAAGTAAGTAAAAATGAAACTAACATTATCAAGCCCATTTCAAAAACATATTTCTTATCAGCTAATTTCAATTGCTTTACTTATACCTGCAGATAAATTCCCTGACACAACTAGGAAAAACTTTGCGCATGCAACTCTTTTATAAAACGACCAGGTCTTTTCATCTTTTGTCTTATATTCTATGGTAGGGGGTGTAAGACTAGCTCATAGCGGGTTTTGTACGAAAAGACTAAGAAGGTCTTAAGAAATCTTTTCAAAACCTGAAAGGATACATCTTTAATTATGTTTAACGCATCTTTTTTATTTGACAACATGAAACGTATCACATTTTTATGGTTTCGTACCCAAAGGGTAAAAACGGGACCATATTACTGAGATTTAGATGTCTGTCCGTCTCTCTGTCCATCTGTCTCCAGGCTGTATTTCAAGAACGGCTATAGCTAGACTTTTGAAATTTACACAGATTGTGTATTTCTGTTTCCGCTACAACAACAAATACTAAAAACAAAATAAAATTAATATTTGAGGGGGGCTCCCATACAACAAACGTGATTTTATTTTTTGCTTTTTTGCTCGATATTAATACAGGTAGGGACATGAAATTTTCACAAAGGTCTTAATTATATATGTACTTTAATAATTAATAATAATATTAAATAAAATAAAAATTCAAGAGGGGCTCCCATACAAAAACACAATTTTTGGCCTAATTTTGCTCTATAACGGTACGGAACCCTTCGTGCGCGAGTCCGACTCGCACTTGGCCGATTATTTATTTCACTAACGGATTTATCAAATGCAACTTGTCTATCATAAACCCTAAAAAGGCTATTCGTGCCAGCTAACCACACGCCAGTACGCTTCGTGGACAAACGACCACCGAATTTTAATAACAAATATGTAGATGACACATTTTTATTGGATTTTGTCCAATCCTTCAAATTCTAGTCGTATAAAAGCTATCTCCAAAAAACGTGATCTGGATTTACGGAATTCAATTTACTTTTTTTGTGCAGAATATAATGTTTTGAGAGTATTAAGAAGATACTTTATGTATTCCTTTATGTATTTTTATACGTGGGAGAGCCATGCTTCAGCACGAATGGGCCGGCTCGACCGGAGAAATACCACGTTCCCACAGAAAACCGGCGTGAAACAGCGCTTGCGCTGTGTTTCGCCGAGTGAGTGAGTTTACCGGAGGCCCAATCCCCTACCCTATTCCCTTCCCTACCCTCCCCTATTTCCTTCCCTTCCCATCCCTACCCTAACCTATTACCCTATTCCCTCTTAAAAGGCCGGCAACGCACCTGCAGCTCTTCTGATGCTGCGAGTGTCCATGGGCAACGGAAGTTGCTTTCCATCAGGTGACCCGTTTGCTCGTTTGCCCCCTTATTTCATTAAAAAAATCCAATTTCTTTACTGTTTACAATCTACGTCTTTTTAAAGCATAATTTTGTTTTTTACACTCCTTAAAAAGTTAGGCGTAAATACAGGTAAGCGTTGGTAAATAGGTACTTGAAAAGAATTGTTATGTAACACAACCCGCAGATTGCAAAATAATATTATTACATTTCATTACCGTCTTTTAATAATAACTCCAAAGGGAGATACGGCGTAGGTGTGCTATGCCGTAGCTACTACGTACGTACTACTAAACAACAAAGCTGAGTGTCATTTCAAAAAGATATAATTCCACCTTATCAAACCGACTTATTTCCAGTACAAAATACATACTGTGTAGTGGAAATAGGCGTATTTGTTTTGAATACGTAAATTGAAAGTCAAAGGAATTAGGTGTTTCTGTAATAAACAAATTAGTATAGAGGTGCAAACGAATGCTGAGAATGGGTTCCCATCATTACTTTAATTTTTTCCGAAAGTGGAAATAAGTCCTTTTGAAATGACACTCCTCAATTAATAATATTATGTTGCGTACATTGAATAATATTATTATTATGTAATGTTATGTTTGTTGTATTTTCCCGAACTCATGTGGTGGTGTCAAAAACAACAAAATGCTGGACATATTTTGATACAGTGCTGATTTGACCTTACAATCCAGTGATACTAACTATACTCTGTATCATATCAATGTAATAAAGCACTAATATAAATTTGTAATTATACAGGGTGTAACAAAAATAAGTGATAATACTTTAGGGTGTGTAAGTGCTCCTTGTAGAGAGTTCACTGTGAAAGTAGCAGCGCTGAAAGACCAAAATTTTTTTCACTTTTGTATGGGGAAACTCGTGATGCTCGGGCCCTTGCCCATACAAAAGTGAAAAAAAACGTCTTTCAGAGCTGCTACTTTCACAGTGAACTCTCTACAAGGAACACGTACACACCCTAAAGTATTATCACTTATTTTTGTTACACCCTGTATATGACTAATATATTTATTATTATTTATTTATTTTATTTTATTTTCTTAGGAAAACTTACATCTACATAATAATAGCTATAACTAAAACTTTTACAAAACTAAGGGCCGGGACACAAAAACACGATACGACGTCGTAAGACGTCGTGTCGTGAGAATCTACGACGCGCGTCGTAGAAAGTTTGAATTTCTACGTGAGTTTCTACGACGCGACGTCGTGCGGCGTCGTACCGCGTACGGTGTCGTGTCGTGGTTTTTTGCGACGCGCGTCGTAGATTCCCACGACACAACGTCATGCGACGTCGTACGACGTCGTGTCGTGTTTTTGTGTCCCGGCCCTAAGAGCCAATAACAAGTTTCCACTAATAAAGTGAATACGTTTACCGCTTCGAAGTTGCTGTACTGATTTTAATAAAATTGCACTATTGTAGAGCTTACCTCGAAAAGGGCTGCAACCAAATATTGTTTTGTTTGATTTTTGACGCGCACGAAGACGCAAGCAACATTCAGTACACAAATAAGAAGCACAGACATATTTGTACATTACCTTGCTCAAATAACTCATAGCCTGATGGAGTTACGTGTACTTAGAAGAGTGAACGTTACAGAATGTAAGTGACACTTGAAAAATGCCGAGTTAAGTGTCGAAAAGTGCAAAGTATGCAGTATCATGATGCGTATTGATGGCGCGTGGGGCGGGTGAATCAACAAATGGCCTATAGCTGCTATCCACCTTCGATAGTTAGTGGACTGTATTTTTATAGTCTCACGAATGCTGGAGGTAGGGGCAGATAGTAGGAAGGAGATTTCGTGCACTAACCTTTGGTCTTCGCGTCCACAAACGCAGGCGCTGAACAGCACGTCTGGGGCCCCAGGAAACACTCGCGAAACACTAGATGGTGCGGCACAGATGGAAATCAGCAGCGTACCAGTTCTCCAACGTCCATATATTCTGATAGCGGTCAGCGAGGACTTGACGAAAACGTCTATGTCCGTCTCGTAATGAGTCAAAAATTACACTGGCGAATTCCCGAGCTTCAACGACGATAGGCGACAGTGCACGAAAGGAAAGGGATGGAGATAGGTTAAGGGAAGCGCGTGAGACTATATTAATATTTACTCGGCCTAATTAAAAAAAAATTAATTTGTTATCCTTTATTTATTTATTTATTTATAATACGAAATTTCGCAATATGAAATGTAATAATTTTCATAGTATTCGATGGTTACTTAAAGTTATGCTAGATGGCGTTACCATTTCCCCCGCCCTTAAAGGTTCGCCTTTAAAAAAAAAAAAAAATATTATATACATATACGGTATATCTAAGCTATATCAACTTAATAGTACCGGATACATGTTATGTGGAACATAAATATTTATTATAATAACTATAGCTATTGAAAAAATATATACATAAAGCTTAATAAACAAAGGCAGAAAGCGAGCGTTAGCATTATTGATTAGGCAGAGGACACAAACGAACCACGGGACGCAGGAAAACACCCTTAGCGGTCTTAACTGAAACTACGCGAACTACGCCATCCTTACCGGGGTGCAATTTTTCAATAACACCTAGCGGCCAAGCGAGAGGTGGTGTATTATCAGTTATAATTATTACAATTGTACCTAATGCAATAGAAGGAGAGGCCTTATTCCACCTTTGCCTCACTTGTAGCTTATGAAGATATTCTAGTCTCCATCGCTTCCAGAAAGACTGGAGTAATTTATCAATTAATAGATGTCTATGTAATAGCGTGACGTTCCTTTCCTCTACATCGTGCGCGGGTAAAGAATTTAAAGGTATAGCGAATAAAAAATGGTTTGGCGTTAAAGCGCGTGGTTCCGACGGATCGGAACTTAAAACGGTAAGCGGTCGCGAATTTAATAGACATTCTATCTGTATGAGAAGAGTATTTAACTCCTCATAAGATAAAAGTTGTTGTCCTATGACCTTATTTAAGTGGGTCTTAATGACCTTCACCATGCTCTCCCAACATCCACCGAAATGTGGAGAAGCAGGGGGTATGGTCTTCCAAATAATTCTATTCTCTAATAGTTCCTCTTCGAATCGTGGTTTATACTCTTTGTCTAGGAAACGATAAAGGTCCTTTAGATATGACTGTGCCCCTACAAAATTCCTTCCATTATCTGAGTACAGATACTGTACGGGACCGCGGCGAGCCAGAAAGCGCTTTAGGGCAGCTAAGAAGCTATCGGTACTTAAATCGGTGGCTATTTCAATGTGCACCGCGCGAGTCGTAAGACAGGTGAAAACACACAAATAAGCCTTGTAGCTTTTTGCTCCACGACGTCTTAATGGTACGTATGAGATGGGCCCTGCGTAATCGCAGCCCGAGTGTGTAAAGGCCTTTATGTTTTCTGTCACCCTGCCTACAGGTAGGTCAGACATAAGAGGAGAAATAGAACGCGGTTTTAGTTTAAAGCACTTGTTACATTTAAAAACGCGATGACGTATTATACGTCTAGCGGACAGGATCCAATATCTTTGTCTGAGTATGGACATTAAAAGCTCTGGACCGGCGTGTAAATATTTTTTATGATAATAGTCTACAATTAAGTCTACAATGTGATCATGACGCGGCAATATAACGGGATGTTTTTGGGAAAAACTTAAATCGGAGTTTGAAAGACGGCCTCCAACGCGAATAATACCGTTTTGTAAAAATGGCAACAGTCGTTGTAAAGCGGTAGAGCATTTCTTACCCTTGCTTAAATTATCGAAATCGTCTGCGAAGTATTTTGATTGTAAAATGCGTATCAATCTATTTTCAGAGAATTCTAAGTCTGTAACTGATATGGTCTGGTGAGTTTTACATGGTAGCAGTTTTGCGAATCTGAAAATGTAAATCATAGTGCGTAAGAGCTTTGTCCAGGAGGACATGCGGAGCGCAAGAGAATATAAAACGGACTCATCAACTTCTATCAATCCCGTGTGAGTAAGCGTTTTTTGCTCAGGTATGTTTAAAGTAGAAAAATCATGTACCTCGTAAATAGGCCATTCAGAGGAATTAATAGCCCAACGAGGCCCACGGAGCCATAGCGGATGGCTAATCAATTGGGCGGGAGTCAAGCCGCGGGAAAGGCAGTCGGCTGGATTTTCAGATCCAGCAACATGATGAAAGTTATCAGAAGAAATATTATCATTTAATGTTACAACCCTATTGGCAACAAAGGTATGCCATCGATGCGGTGAACTTTTAACCCAAAATAAAACAACCTTAGAGTCAGTAAAGGCTAAGACATTCATTTTGTATCGCGGGTTAAAATTATCGTAAACGATGCGAAGTAATTTTGACAATAATACGGCAGCGCACAATTCCAATCGCGCGATAGAAATAGTTTTTATTGGAGCTACCTTTGACTTTGCGCATACCAGTTGAACAGAAGAACTGCTACCTATTTGTAAATGTAAATATACAACAGCGCCATATGCTTGCTCGCTAGCGTCCGAGAACCCCAGCAGAGTGGCGACACCGCCGTCAACGACACCTAAGTGTCGCGGAATATTAAAGCGATTTAATAATGGTAATTCTAAACAGAATTGCTTCCAAGTTTTAACAATATTGGGAGGAGGCTGGTCATCCCAATCGAGTTTTAATAACCATATCTGTCTAATAAGCAATTTAGCGTAAAGAATAGTAGGCGCGACAAACCCCATTATATCCCATAATCGTGCAATGGTAGATAAAATTATGCGTTTTGTGCATTTGCCGTCTGGCGGAGAAATTTTGAAAAAGAACGAATCCGAGGAATGCGACCAGAGTAGTCCCAGAACCTTATGTTGATTAATTTTATCAAATTCCAAATCAGACGGAAGTTTGTGCGATTCTGGTAGGCTTTGGAGAACTGAAGCGGAATTACTACTCCACTTCACCAAATCCCATTGAGCACCCTTAAACATACTGATCAGCTGGGCGGCTGCGGTAACTCCCTCTTCTTCTGTTCTCACGGAAAATACTAAATCGTCCATGTAAAGCGACGACGACGCGATTTCAGCGGCAACAGCGTATTTATGCCCGTCATCTTCTACCAACTGTTTGACGGTACGTAAGGCGTGAAACGGACTAGATCTTAAGCCAAAACAGACCCTCTTAAACTCATATATTGTTATTGGGTCGTTTGAATTGAAGCGGTAAAGAATACGTTGGAAACGACAATCGTTTTCCATAACAGCGATTTGTAAAAACATCTGGCGGCAGTCGGTGGAAAGTGCGATAGCAAAAAGTCTAAAATTTAAAATTACTTGAAATAAATCTCCTTGTAAATTAGGTCCACTGTGAAGGATATTATTAAGATCTACACCTGAGCTAGTTTTACAACTGGCGTCGAGAACGACACGTAATTTTGTTGTGGACTTATCTTCACGGACAACACCGTGGTGCAGAATTATATATGATGGAGAATTCAAATTACTAATATCTGGTATCGCGGGAACTAAATAATTATTCTCAAATATTCTTTATTGTGCACACAATACAGAGAGAATACAAACAAATATAAACAAGAAATTACATAAGTGTCACAATGGCGGCCTTATTACTAGGTAGCAATCTCTTCCAGGCAACCACGAGCGAAGGTGAAATAATTGTAGTAGAGATAAGCGTGCATGTGCAAACAAAAGAATACAAATCTATATTGATGATTATACGATTAAATATACATATAATATATATAATATATAATAATACTATACATAACTACTAAATATATCATAAAATAATACTATATTTATATAAATAAGTAGGTAATAATGACATTGAACAACACGGACATCCTAATAATTTTAAGTGAAACTCATAACATAATACTTAATCATGAATAATTTTTACAAATATTTAAGTAGTGTAACTTGACTAGACTTTTAAATGCATTTAATGTTTTTGCAAGTTTTATATGCTTAGGCAAGGAATTCCAGAGCTTAATACCGGTAACAACAAACGAGGAACCGTAGTATTTGGTTTGATGCACAGGCATTTCCAGATGAAAATTTGACGCAGATCGTAACTCCTTTACAGTGGCTTGGCGAAATAAAAAATTTTCTTTGAGGTATAAAGGTAAATTAGGGTCATATATGATACAGTAAACAAGTGATAGAATACGGGCATCTCGACGAAAACGAATGGGCAACCACTTCAAACGTGTTCGAAACTCTGACACATGATCGAATTTCTTTAACCCGAAGATAAATCTTATTGCAAGATTCTGAAGTCGCTCGAGCTTATTTAATTGAACCTCGGTGATATTAGTCAAACAAGCATCTGCGTAATCCAGAATAGATAGGAATAGAGATTCAGCAATCTTTATCTTGGTTGGGATAGGTAAGAGGTAACGTAGGCGACAGACAGAGAACCAGGTTGCATAAATCTTTTTGCTAATTTCTTGTAAGTGATGAGACCAAGATAATAATTATTTTGAATATACTCAGATATAACATTGTTATAAGCCTCTCTCAATCGCGGCGAGGATTCAAGTTTTCGTTCTAAACAAATAAAGCGTTTATATGCGATATTATATGAGTCTCCTAAAGAGAACACATCTTCGCGGAACGGCAAAGACACCGTATACCTACCACTGACGGGATCTCGTTCAGTGGTAGTTTGATAATGCATTTCACATTCAACGTCATCGGGACTTTGAACGGGCGGAAGGGAAAGCTCTTCTAGTTCCCAAAATCTTTTAATAAAAGTATCTATAGAAGCGGGCGAATTAATTTCAACAGCGCAACATGAAGCTAACGCGTGAGCGGTACCTAATGTGGGCGCAGAACCCATTAAAATATAACCGAGTACGGTTTCTATAGCTGGCGGAGCGGTCGAGTTGCTGTGTACAACACCAGGCAACAGTAAATGCGGAAACAGCGAAGCCCCGATTAAAACATCAACGGAATTCGGGGTTGCGAACGTGTCGTCCGCGAGCGGTAAATTATTTAAATATGAAAACGCGGACTTATCAACTAAAGCGGAAGGCAAGCAATCAGTTATCTGATCTACAATTAAAGATGAAATATCAAATTTATTATTTGTATTATATTTAGAAGAAAATTTAAAAGAAACCTTTCCTCTAACAACCTTCTTCGAGCCACCGATACCCTTGACAGTCGTTTGCGGTATATTGTGAATGCGAATATTCAAACGTTCACAACAATTTTTAGTTATAAAATTACTTTGAGACGCGCTGTCAAGCAAACAGCGTACCATATGAGAGTTACCTTGCGAGTCATAAATAAAAACTTGTGCGGTGGCTAGTAAAACCGTCGTGGGCGCAATACATTCGCTGCGCTTCATATAGTAGTTGGGCACCGTACGCGGAGTGCCAGTGCGAGTCGCACACAACGCAACGTCCGAGCGCTCAGTGGATAAGACTGTCCGCGCGGGCGCGGGGACGGGCGCAAGGTTCGGACGCGAGCTCCCTTGCGGCACGGTAGCAATATCGTTATGGTGGCGGTTCGATTCCGAATTGAACGAGTTATAATTATTAAAATGAAGCAAAGTGTGGTGTTTAAGCTTACACACTCTGCAGTTTGAATTAGAGTTACACACAGAAACTTTATGTTTTATACTCAAACAGTTTACACAGGCGTTACGTTCTTTAACTAATTTAAATCTCTCACTGGGCGAAATATTATTAAAGGAAGGGCATTTAAATAAATGTTGATGTGTTATATTATTACACAAACAATTAGACGTAGTATTATTATTAGTTGTAGTGGTATATGTTTGCAATTTGTTCGACACTGGCTTACTATAATTATTAGTACGAACGCGATCGCTTATCTTTTTATTGTAATTATTGTGTGTTAGTGTACGTTGCAATATTTTAGACTGATTCTGAATAAAAGAAACTAGGCTGTCGAACGTCGGAATAGCGGATGAGTCATTCAATCTTTCAAAGGTATTTATAGTATCAGAGTCTAACTTTCTTAATGCGATATGTAACAGAATAAAGTCTGTAAGATCCGGAATTTTTAAGTTTTTTAAACCTCTAACGGCAGTAACAAATTTATCCATAAATAAATCAATATTATTAGACGATGTGCTAACAATATTTTTGAAATCAAGTAATTGGTCTATATACGAGGAAGCGAGTAAGCGTTTATCATCGTATTTATCGATGAGCGTTTGAAACATTAAGTCATAATTTTCTGCGCACGGCGTTATTCCCGCGCAGGCGGCTTGCGCCTTGCCGGTGATTCTGCCAAGTAAATAATATAATTTTTCGGAATCCGTGAGAGATTGGTTTTCGTGTATGGTCGATCTAAAGCTGGCATAAAACAATGGCCACGATTTTATATCACCATCAAAGGACATTAATTCTATGGGCGGTAAGCTAGGCATAGTTTTGCGCGGCAATGTTTCGTTGACCTTCGGCAAACACTGCGAACTAATATATTTAATACGACCGTACAACTCTTCAAAGGAAACCAAACATTTATAATTAGGTGTTGCTTCGGGATTAATCGTCAATAAGCGGTCATTATAGTGATCTAATAGTTGTGTAAATTCGTTTCGCAATGAACTTAGCGTTGTAACGGAACTAAGGAAGCCTTCCCTTACGTCCTCGCTCGTGTGTATAATTTTCGAAGTGTCGTAAATACTTTGAACACGTTCGAAAATAATATTACGCTTTGCTTCGAGTAATTTAAGTTCTTTATCGTGGATTACTGTAGATGATCCCTTTTTACTCTTAGATTCTTCCGACATTGTAAAATATTATGCGTACAAAACAAAACTAAATTAAATACTTTATATATAAGTATCTAAATCGACAAGCAAACCCGGCTGGCAACGCGAGTGGGTACCTATCTATTCGTATGGTGCGTTACAAGTGTTACAACTTACAAGCAAACGCCAACGGCGCGACAACAACGCGCGGCGGTAACAGATTTTTCTAGAATGCTCGAGTATAGGAATAGGTAGGTACGAAGTACGAACTTATAATCCAAATTTACAACCTTAGATATGTATGAAAATTAAGTTTCAATTAAGAAAGGCAAAATATAATTATTTACTAGTTATTTTAATATTTATTTATGCGGTTATATGGTTATATGGGTAAATTATATATGATATGAAGGTACTTATAATGTTACGAGAATATACTTGGGTAGGTAGTAATATTTAAATACGAATGAAATATACTATTTTTACAATTAAGTAGGTGTTAATAGCTTGTGCAATAAGGGCGGGCGATATTTAATTTAAAGCCGAATTGACCATGTAACATGGTTCAATCATCCGGCTCGAATGGAACCAAAAAAATATGATGGCGCGTGGGGCGGGTGAATCAACAAATGGCCTATAGCTGCTATCCACCTTCGATAGTTAGTGGACTGTATTTTTATAGTCTCACGAATGCTGGAGGTAGGGGCAGATAGTAGGAAGGAGATTTCGTGCACTAACCTTTGGTCTTCGCGTCCACAAACGCAGGCGCTGAACAGCACGTCTGGGGCCCCAGGAAACACTCGCGAAACACTAGATGGTGCGGCACAGATGGAAATCAGCAGCGTACCAGTTCTCCAACGTCCATATATTCTGATAGCGGTCAGCGAGGACTTGACGAAAACGTCTATGTCTGTCTCGTAATGAGTCAAAAATTACACTGGCGAATTCCCGAGCTTCAACGACGATAGGCGACAGTGCACGAAAGGAAAGGGATGGAGATAGGTTAAGGGAAGCGCGTGAGACTATATTAATATTTACTCGGCCTAATTAAAAAAAAATTAATTTGTTATCCTTTATTTATTTATTTATAATACGAAATTTCGCAATATGAAATGTAATAATTTTCATAGTATTCGATGGTTACTTAAAGTTATGCTAGATGGCGTTACCACGTATATTTGTGAAAAATTATAGTTCTTCATGAAAGTACTTATTGTCGTGGCAAGAGTCAAGGTGATCGAGAATAAAAATAGAGCTACCGTGGATTGACAGAAGATTTTGATTTGAGAAATTAAATATAAAATCCTTTGGAACTATGTAAAAAAGTAGACTTCGAATCGTTACTCGTTTATTTTATCTTAATTTTTTTAACCCCCGACAAAAAAGAGGGGTGTTATAAGTTTGACGTGTCTGTCTGTCTGTTTGTCTGTATGTGTATCTGTCCGTGGCATCGTAGCATCCAAACGGGTGGACCGATTTTGATAAAGTTATCTTTTGTTTGAAAGCTGACATGATCGAGAGTGTTCTTAGCTATAATTCATCATAATCAGCCTGCTCAGTGCTGGACAATCGCGGTTTATCTGGTTCGTGAAAGGCCTTTAGCAAATTGCAGTCGTTTGATGAGTTTTATATTTTGCATTCTGGTTTGTGATATATTTATGAATAACACACACATTGATGGAAAGTTGGCCTGGTGCTGCAGCATCACCTGGTAAACAATAGGATACCCAACTCCTCACCAACTTATAGCAGTGGTTTCGTGTTTGGGCTCATTTTAATTGCGACAGTCAGTAAGACAGATAAACAGTAAATATTTGCGTGCTACTGCTGCAGCATCACCTGGATTCTATAGGAGCCGAGCTCCGTATGAACCCAAAGAGGAGGTTTCATATTTGGACTCATATTGACGGGCTCTTGGATGAGAGAGGACATTCATAAATGGTATTCTTTGCATATTATTCTGCACTTTAACCAACAAAAGTTTAAAAAGCATGAAATAAAATTAAATTAAGAAATTAAAAAAAAACCCCGCCAAAAAACTTTAAAAAGTAATAAAATAATATTTACTGACTTTAACTTTAAATAATTCCTAAGTGTAAGGTAATATTTTAGTCCATAATTGTTGTCAAGGTGTGTCGGGGGACCGCTAATGTAGATGTTTGATTTTACATAACATTATAGTTTAAGGGTCAGTTCACAGCGAACCGAATCGTGACAATCTGCGTCTTGGCGATACAAAAGCAAAAGTCGCTGTTGTCGTAGTTTACTTGGCGGTCCCCCGACACACCGTGACAACAATTATGGACTAAACTATTACTTTACACTTAGGAATTTTTTTAAGTTAAAGTCAGTAAATATTATTTTATTACTTTTTAAAGTTTTTTGGCGGGGGTTTTTTTAAATTTCTTAATTTAATTTTATTTCTACTTCCATTTATACTCTTTATGGAAAAACTACAGATGGAAGATATAATATCTACGGCAAATTTTATGGCGCTTATGAAGCAACCTGCAGATACTAATATGCATAAACAGGGCGTAAGGCCACTGATAGATAATAAGGAAAATTTTGTGACGTACCACAAGTATAAAGAAAGGTTTTTTGTAAGTTAATCTACATTAACATAAATAAGGAAATAAGATGTGCTACACACAAGATGAGCTACGTATAATGCAAGACAAAACACACATTATCTTAATATAAGGTAAAGTAATAAATTATGATAAGAAGAGTAATGGACGCCTCTGCTGGGACAATTCGATAAACATTTATATGACAAAATATTTCTTTTGCATACAAAGCACAGTATATAGTCATACAGTAAAGTAACTCGGCTTTGTCCCTTATCAAACTCGCTCAAGATAAATTATTACGAGCGTATGAAGTCGCTTTGTTATTGTAAGTTATTTGATTTATTATAATGCATTTTTACTACTGTAATTTTGCAAACCTCGCAATCAGCCCCCCTAGACAAGTGGCAAGCGATCATTGTAAACGCTAACGCTAACGCTACAAATGTATGCGATTTGACATAAGTCATCGCTTCGCTAGCGAATACTAATGTCAAATCCATACATTTTGTAGCGTTAGCGTTAGAGCGCTTACAGACGAACGGCACGTGTCGGCGGCACGCGTCGGCGGCAGTCGACGGCAGACGACGGCACGTGTCGGCGGCAGTCGACGGCAGTCGGCGGCACGTGTCGGCGGCAGTCGGCGGCAGTCAACGGCAGCGGTCGACAGTTTATCACGCGTGCAGTTGTGATGTAGCGCGTAAAGCGTCCACAGGTCGGTATCGTACGCAGCGGACGTCTCGCATCAAATGCATATTTTTTTTACAGTACGTCCACTGTATCGGCAGCGTACGGATTACCGACTAGCCAGTATTTTTATCTTCAAATTAGTCCAAGCAAAGTTCCTAAGTTAAAATTTCTGCTTTCGACTATTCCATCCACACCCTCTTTTGAGCATTCATTTACTAGGCTAGTCGGTAATCCGTACGTTGCCGATTCAGCGGACGTACTGTGAAAAAATTATCCATTTGATGCGAGACGTCCGTTGCGTATGATACCGACTTGTGGCCGCTTACCTTTAGGCGGTACGTCACAACTGGGGGCTTACCACCACCTACTAAGCGACACAAGTTGATATTTCACAGCGGATTTAACAATGTTTTGTATTATTTTACCGTTTTTTAGAAAATTATATTTAAAAAGTGAGTACGGTAATGTCATTGTAATCTTACAACAAAGTGTTCTGGAAACATGATCGTAATAGGAAAGGTCGTGGTAGGGTTGCCAGCGTCATAAACTGTCAACGGCTGCCGTCGGCTGCCGTCGGCTGCCGTCAACTGCCGCCGACTGCCGCCGACACGTGCCGCCGACTGCCGTCGACTGCCGCCGACACGTGCCGCTGACACGTGCCGTTCGTCTGTAAGAAGCCTTAGCGTTTATAATGATCGCTTGCCACTTGTCTAGGGGGGCTGGGCGACAATCATAGTAATCCGTCAAAGCCCAACGAGAAGATAAATATATAAATCCTTTAAGCTATCTGAAATCACGCTAATTTTTGCGTGTGTGTGCGTGCTCCCGATTCAGGCGGAAAGATGATCTACCGTTTATTTATATTGTGTGACCGAACATATTTCGTGAGACACCGGAGTATCATTTTACGTAAAAGCTGAATATTATTTACGTCGACTGACAAAATAACATTTTGGCCCATATTAGATGTATACAGTAAATAAAATATTTTTATATTCGTCAGCCACACCACATGAAAGTATGCCACATTACGGAATGTATAATCAATATTACAACAATAACTATCAAGTTACATTGTATTAATAATCCAAATATTATAAATGCGAAAATGTGCCCGTCTGTCACGTCCTAACCGCTGAACCGATTTTGTTGAGTATAGATATGTTACGCTCAAAGACCGAAAACACTCAGTGAGCGAAAAAATGGCTCACAACGCGTTGTGGTCATAGTGAAACGGCCACGATGCGAAATTCGCGTCGTGGCCCTAGTGAAAACGGCCACGACGCGTTCTGGTAATCACAGGAATACCACATAGCGAAATTCGTGTCGTGGCTGACGTGTTATTCGACCACAACGCGTTGTGGTAATCGAGAAAAGCCATGACGCGTTCTGAGCATTTAAAAACAGCCACGACGCGAATCCGTGTTTTGGCCCTAATGAAAACGGCCACGACGCATTCTGGTAATCACAGAAATACCACATAGCGAAATTCGTGTCGTTGCTGACGTGCTATTCGACCACAACGCGTTGTGATAATCGAGAAAAGCCATGACGCGTTCTGAGCATTTAAAAACGGGAGTGCCTCCGCTGCCGGCACCGGCTCCCAAAAATATCAGTAATGGGAGCCGGCGGTAGTATACTGCCGGCAGCCGAGATATAAAACAACGGCTGCCGGCGCTGGCACTCAAAATGGAAGCCGGTGATAATGCGTGAAGCGCTAGGTTCCAGTGCCGATCGACTTTACCGACTTCCAAAGGTGAAGGTTAGGTACCTATTTGTTCGGCTGTGGATATTTTAGTTTTTTGTGATGCATTTTCTTAGCTCAGCTTTACCTTAGCTACCTTTTTTCAGCTACCAAAAAGTAAGATTTTGCACCACAGCTACAGTTATAAACCCCGTGGTAGGTATACTTCCGAAGGTACTGAACAGAACTTCAGATTCCTTATACCTACATGTTAGAGAGTTTCAGAGTTGTTTAAAGAAGCAAAGATATTGTATTATGCTTCTATGCAGATCACATATTTTATCAGCATCATTACCATCATTAACCCATCAAGATTTAAGCCCCATACGAGCACCGGTGATCGCGACAACAATAGAATACAATAGCATTTCCAAGAATCCCCGATCGAAGGATTCAAATATGCATCCTTACAATATGACTATTTATGACCTTATTATTTAATTTTGTACTTTTCTTAGTCCTTTAGCTCAAGACTGATGTTTTTGATCATTATTCTGTCATTTGACAAGCGATGTTTGCCGAATAGGCGCCGGCAGCCTATTCGGCAAACATCGCGTGACTTCGGCAAACTTCGGAGTTCGGAAAACGGCGCCGGCAGCCATTTCAGCAACCGGAGCCGGCAGCCATTTCGGCAACCGGCGCCGGCAGCGGAGGCACTCCTTTAAAAACAGCCACGACGCGAATCCGTGTTGTGGCCCTAATGAAAACGGCCACGACGCGTTCTGAAACTAGGCCAGTTACGCAAGAGTAATTTTATAGTGCCCAAGTGTGTGCGCAATACACAAGAGCACGTTACGCAGGAGTAATTTTAAAGTGCCCAAGTGTGTACGCAATACACAAGAGCACTCTGGTTTCAATGAAACCAGGCCAAATGAGCAGAAGTCATTTCATAGTGCCCAAGTGTGTGTGCAATACACAAGAGCACTCTGGTTTCAATGGAACCAGGCCAGATACGCATGAGTTATTTTATAGTGCCCAAGTGTGTGCGCAATACACAAGAGCACTCTGGTTTCAATGAAACCAGGCCAGTTAAGCAGGAATAATTTTAAAGTGCCCAAGTGAGTGCGCAATACACAAGAGCACTCTGGTTTCAATGAAACCAGGCCAGTTGAGCAGAAGTCATTTTATAGAGCCCAAGTGTGTGTGCAATACACAAGAGCACTCTGGTTTCAATGAAACCAGGCCAGGTACGCAGGAGTTATTTTATAGTGCCCAAGTGTGTGCGCAATATACAAGAGCACTCTGGTTTCAATAAAACCAGGCCAGCTAAGCAGGAGTAATTTTATAGTGCCCAAGTGTGGGCGCAATGCACAAGAGCACTCTGGTTTCAACGAAACCAGGCCAGTTAAGCAGGAGTAATTTTATAGTGCCCAAGTGTGTGTATTGCGCACACACTTGGGCGCTATAAAATTACTCCTGCGTAACACGGCCTGGTTTTAGAACGCGTCGTGGCCTTTTTCATTAGGGCCACGACGCGAATTTCGCGTACAAAACAGATATACTTTGAGATTCGGTAAAAGACATAGGATAGTTTTTATCCTCAAAAAATGTAACACCTTATAACCATTTTCCTGAAATAAAGATTCTGATTCTGATTCTGATAAACAAATTTCTGCGCAACAAAGTTGTAAAATCAGCTGGTTGTAAAATAGCTCTATTCTATATTTTATGAAGTTGCCCCTTGCGTCAGTCTATCTATCAATGCGAATAATACTTAGAGGTAAATACCACGGAAGATCTTCTGGGTCAAAAAAAATGTTTCAATGAAATGCACACCTTATCGCATATTTGTCAGCACCGCACGCACCTTCAAATTGCATTTCGTGCAACTTTCGTAAAAGTTGGTTGTCAAACCCGAGTAGATCATAACTCATACTACTTTGGTCACCTACAAGCTACGAATAATAAAACTCTACAAAACTACACACTACGTATTTTTGTCATACATAAGTAGTCAAATGCATAAAGGCCAACCGACACGTACCACAACCACACGACATCGTAACGACAAAATGTCGTCGAGGTTATGTGTGAATGGTGTCGCTGCAGCTTTTTGCAGTTGCGTTGCGAGTTTCTTACGCCGGTTCTTCTCGCCGGGTTAGTTCCCGAACCGGTGGTAGGCATCATGTAGACTTTCAGAAAATATTTGCAAAAATTTATTCTGAATAAAAAATTTTGAGTTTGAGTTTGAGTTTGAGTTGCAGTACCGACAAAATGGCCGACGTGGTTGCGTTGTCGCCAGTGGTTGCGATTTGCTTACGTACGAAAGTCAATAAAACGGAGGGGGGAAGAGCGCGAGCGGTGTTCGCGCACTGTCGTTGTATCGACGCAACGTTGTGGTTGCGATGTGGTTGCGATGTGGTCGGTATCTGACAAGTGGACGACAACGACTGCAAAATGTGGTACGTGTGAATGGTCCAGTTCATTTACAATACGAAATATACGCCCGACCGCGTGGTGTGGTTGTGGTGTAGTTGTGGTTGTGGTACGTGTGGGTTGGCCCTAAGAGTTACCGTTTTATACAGTCGCTGTGCTCTATTTTATTAAGGCTTCTATCTAACTTTGCTATCGAAACCAGCGAGTTCAATTCCACTAAGTACTCGATTAAAAAATAGAAACAACCCAATCTAAACCCAATGCTATTAGTATATAGTATTTAAATAGTATTTTAATAAAAAAAGATAAAACTGACTTCAAAATTGTACGTAATTGAGAATTTAAATTCCGTATCTCAAAAACTACTGTACCGATTTTGATGAAACTTACATTATTCCCTAAGTTAAACAATACCTAGTACAACGAAAAAAGGTGTTCTGGCAACCCCGGTATCGTGTGCAATACGCTCCACAATCATCTATGTTATCTAATAGTAAAAAGTGCAACAGTTCATCTTACATAGCGCTAAAGTGAAGTGACGAAGTGACTACGACGTGTGATTTCATTTTCCACCACTAATTACAGCCAAGAAAGTTGTGAACAATAGTTTCAAATTATTACTTGTGATATTTTTGTACCCTCCGCCTGTTCAACTTTTGTTGCTGTCACTCAGCAAAAGTCAAAAATTACCCACATCTATCAAGATCCCTCTTGTCAAAATCAAGTGACAGGCAGTAAAACGACTTTGACATTTAAATAGGGTTGCCTGGTAAAAACTTTTTCCCAAAATTGGTACAAAAATATTTTAGCCCAGGAACTACAATAAACAATGGATAAGAAACTAAAAAGATCTAAAAGTCCAGCAGGATCAACTAGATCAAAAAGAGGCCTCAGAGATAGGATACTGGAAGGACAAATAAAACAAGCAGCGGCAAGCCTGAAAGCCAATTCTGTAACGAATGAGGACTTCATCATTCAGCCCATCCTCGAGACTACTTGACCTAGACCCGGCTTTATCAGACGGAGACCTGCCAAAAAGCCTCATAGATACAGATGATGACATGTCAATATGCTCACGCGAATCCAATAACAGCAGAGCCAGTATACTCCCCATATCACACAAAAGAAAAACTGGAGTTGCTATGGACGAGGCGACCAAACTCGCCAATGAAACACTGCTCACCGCTAAAAAAGTCATCGAAGACGTGGGCAACATGAAACGGGAGTGCAAAATAACAGCGCTAGAAGGCCTACAAACCCTATATGAAACGTGTTTAGCCCTCTCTGACTCCCGCTCTAGGCATAAATTTAACTTAGAACATGAAAGAAAGAAACACGCTATGGAAATAGTCCGAATAGAAAGGGCCCACATGCAAGAAATGAGGCTACTGAAGGAAAATCTAGCGGTTGAGATTAATTACACACGACAGGAAACACAAAACATACTAAAGGAGACAGAGAACATAATGAAATGGCTGAACTTCGAAACTAAAACACCTATTAAAGAAATGGAAGAAGCTGGTAGAGCACTGAAAAACCAAGAAAAACAAATAAAAACAGATAAGACCAAGGAAAATAATGATGACGGAGAGAAGTGGGACAAACTAATTGCTGCAATGGAGAAACTGAATAAGAACACAGACATGGTCAGCAACCAACTAGACACCCTACGCCGCCACATAAACGAATTAAACCACAAATACGAAAACTTACCTCTCCTACACCTAGGTAAGGACCAACCAGAGGAACACAACAACGCACACCAAGCCGACACAAGAATACACGAAGAAATAACAGAAATGAAACGAATGATCCAGAGCCTAACAAACAAAACCGAAAGTACCCACAAAACAGAAGAAAAGACAGATCACCAACCGAAGAACGACCCAAAACCTATGTCGACGTAGCAAAAACACGAAAAGCTACCTTTAAAATCTGCATTGCATCAGATAACAAACAAGATACAGCAGAAGACATCCTGAAAACTATAAAGAATGACATAAATGTGATAGACCTTGGATTAGGCATAAATACAGTAAGAAAAATAGCGAATCAGAAAATTATAATAGGCTGTAATACCATAGAAGAGAGAGAAATACTTAAACAAAACTTAGAAACAAATAAAAACTTAAAACTACTACACCTAGATAACAAAAACCCACTACTGAAAATAATAGGACTAACCAACGACATTACTAACAGCCAGATACCAGAAGCAATAGTGAAGCAAAACAAACACATCACAAAAGAAGATCAAAAAGATATAAAAGTAGTGAGACGAATTAGGGGAAGAACAAAAGAAACAGTGAATGTCATTATCGAAACCAACCCGGAAATCTGGAAGAAACTGGAAGGTAACAAAATACACATTGGCTTCCAAATTGTGCCAATCGTTGACCAATCCCCACTAATCCAATGTTACAAATGCTTAGATTTCGGACACACAGCGAAGATATGTACAGGAGACCTCACATGTGGATACTGTGCACAATCGCATGATACAAGAGAATGTCCCAACAGAAATGGTCCACCAAAGTGCATCCACTGTCCCGAGGGAATCCACCCATCCTACTCAGCAGAATGCCCTCAATGGCGTAAATGGGACCGGCTGGCTAGAGACAAAATTAGCTATTGCTAAAGTTGACCCCAGATTACATAAAGAAATAAAATTTGCTCAAGTTAATGTGGGTAGAGGTCAAAGTGCAACAACTGAAACTCTCCAAAGCACAACCAGCAACAAATTTACAGCCGTTCTAATTCAGGAACCATATGTCGGAGCTTCCGGGACTCTGGCGTGCGGATACAATACAATAAAAAAGAACAACAACCGAATTAAACCTGTAAAAGCCGCTATCATTATACTAGACCCAAACGTCAGAGTACTCACAAAAGAAAGCTGGCAATCCGAAAACCTGGTTGGAGCTATAATTACTCTACCCAACAAACAAGAACTAGGACTAATATCGATATACTGGGAGAATTACGAGCACATAAATAAACAAATAGAAGAACTAGACAAAGTAATAAAAGACATGAATATTAGCCTGATGGTGATGGGCGGCGATGTCAACTCAAAAAGCAAATGGTGGGGCAGTGACCTGGAAGATAAAAGAGGAGAAACTCTGGCTGAATACCTCACCATCAGAGAACTTGAAATCCTAAATACTGGTAATACACCTACCTTCTACACCATCAGGAGAGGCATCCCCTACACCAGCATAGTAGACCTTACCTGCTGCAGCACACCAACCGCCAGACTTGTCAGCACCTGGCAAGTAGACAAAGACCTAGTAACAACATCGGATCACAGAGCCATCACGTTCACCATCAGCACCATTTGTAACCCTGAAACAGAAAGAATAATAAATGATAAATCAACAAGGAAATACAAAACATCTAAAGCGGATTGGACAAACTTTAAAGAAGAAATCGTAGACCGACTAAGAGCACTAAACATAACAGGACTTGAAATAGAAAAAATTAAAGACAAACACAAAATAAATGAATTAGTAGAAACATACACCGAAATAATAATAGAAGCGAGTGAAATAACAATACCCAAATTAAAACCTAATAAAATCAAATCAATGAAATGGTGGACTCCAGAACTGAAAGAAAAGAAAAATGAAGTAAAAAGACTAAGACGGAAAATCAAGAAGGCAAACAGCGACAGAAGAGAGATGGTGGTACATAATTACCTAAAAGCACTAGAATAGTACAAAGACCTGATACTCACCACAAAGACCGCCAGCTGGAAACAATTCTGTACATCACAAAACAAGGAAAGCTTATGGGATAGAATGTATAGAATAATGAAGATCACTAGCAAAAGAAAGGACGATCAACTGCTAAAACTTAACACTGACTGCAGCTCTCTTGAATCCGCAAAATTGCTGGCTGATACATTCTGTCCTAAAGACACAAACGACGATGATACAACACAACAAAGACTTATAAGACTAGAAGCTGATAAACACACGAAAGACACAAACAACGACCTGAATAACGATGAAAACTACAAGGAGCTAGACAATATCACAAAGACTGAAATAGAAATGACAATTAAAGACATGAATCCAAGAAAAGCCCCAGGCTATGATGGTCTCACCGCTGACATGGAGGACCATGCATCACCGTCACGTCACCATGGTTGCCATATTCCAGACCTGCCTGAAAAATGAATGTTTCCCCCGGATCTGGAAAAAGGCAAAGGTAATAATACTTCCGAAACCTGGCAAAGACACCTACACCCATCCGAAAGCATACAGACCTATAGGGTTACTCCCGATCCTGGGGAAAATCTTCGAGAAAATCCTGTATAGAAGGCTACTGTGGGAATTAGGAAAGGACGGCCTTAATCCTCGCCAATATGGATTTATGCCACAAAAGAGCACGGAAGACGCCCTTTATGATGTAGTGGAACTGGTGAGAGAAGAGATTAGAAAAAAGCGGATGGTTGCTCTAATCTCACTGAATATCGAAGGAGCATTCGACAACGCATGGTGGCCGCAAATAAAAATACAATTGAAAAGGAAGAAGGTCAACAAATACCTGAGCAGTACATTTAACGACTATTTGAACGAGAGGCAAATAGAGCTGACATATGCTGGACACACTATCACAAAAGAAACCGAAAAAGGATGTGTGCAGGGCTCCGTAGGAGGACCACCAATGTGGGACATGATCGTGGACCCCCTAATGGACATAGCAGATACCCTTGAAGCACACCTGCAAGCATTCGCTGACGACCTAGTGGTAGTGGCATCTGGATCTAACGCCCAACAGGTGCAGGACAAAGCCAATAAAGCCCTGAAGGAAATTGAGAAGTGGGGTACCGAGAACAAGCTCAAATTCGCTGCACACAAAACCCAGGCTATAATAGTCACGAATAAACGTAGTTATGACATCCCTAACATTGAGTTCTGCGGTACAAAAGTAGCTTTCACTAACCATCTTAAGCTGCTCGGCCTTATCATTGATCACAAGTTAACATTCAAACAACATCTAGAACATGTCAATGATAAGGTCATCAAAATATACAAAAAGTTATCAAAGTCATGTAGAGCAACATGGGGCCTAAACTCCGAGATAATAAAGACTTTATATACATCCGTAGTGGAATCCACGATCCTGTATGCAGCAAGCGTTTGGGAACCTGTCCTTAGAAAAAAGTACATCAGAAAAAAGATAGACCGAATGAACCGAATGTTTAC
Source organism: Polyommatus iphigenia (assembly GCA_963422495.1). NCBI lineage: Eukaryota > Metazoa > Arthropoda > Insecta > Lepidoptera > Lycaenidae > Polyommatus > Polyommatus iphigenia. Next base: position 27,552,007 of record OY730188.1, on the reverse strand, counting down.
AATAATGATGTCAAAAGCACACAAAACTACTTCCCTAATGGACAGCACAGTAATAAGTGGCACTATTCCTCTGCGCTTCAGGATTATAGAAAACGCGGAACTATATAGAGTCAAGAGAGGTAAACCTATGGCCTACTACCCTGACAGAAAAATAGAGAAAAGAGCCCACCCTTTTGACCTCCCTCATCCAGTAAGAAGAGAACGAATAATGTTTGATTGGGTCGCCGAAGAGGAAGATCTAAAGAGAATGCCTGAACTCATCCCAACTCTATATACTGACGGCAGCAAACTGGACGGAAAAGTAGGAGCAGCAGTCAGTTGCTGGGATGAGCACAGAGAGACCATAACAGCAAAAATAAAACTGGCGGACCACTGTTCGGTTTACCAAGCAGAGATGGCGGCGCTGCTGATGGCGACCCAGATTATCAAAAAGACGAGGAAGAATGAGGTAAACACTGCTTCAGATTCCCGATCAGCCCTGCAGACCGTCGCAGACCCTTGCAGCCTGAATCCAGTAGCCGTAGAGATAAGAAACCGAATAAGGGAAGACTCCACAAAAATCAATTGGTACTGGATAAAGGCGCACGTTGGCCTGGAGGGAAATGAACGTGCCGACCACCTGGCGAGGGAAGCCACGAAAAAGGAAACAGCGCCAGCATATGATTTAGTTCCCCTAAGCGCAGTAAAATATAACCTAAGGAAGAACACACTAGATAAATATCAAGAACAATATAACACCGAACGAAACGGAAAAACAATATCCTACTTTTTCGACGACCTGCGAATAGCGTACAAGATTCTCTCCGAAGTGAAGAAAGACAACCTGTCAGCACAACGTTTTACAGGACACGGAGGCTTCGGAGAGTACTTGGACCGATTTAAACTGAGGGAGAACTGCAAGACGTGCAAATGCGACAACTTCACAACTCAAACAGTTCTGCACTGCCTTACAGAATGTCCCATTTATGGAACACTTAGAAGGGAAACAGAAGAAGAAATAGACGAAGTCATAACAACAGACACCATTAGAGATATAATGAAGAGTAAAAAACGCAGACCGACTTTCATGAAGATGGCGAGGAAGATTGTGGAGCAAGTGGCGAAAAGCAATCCGTAGCGAGAGAACACTGACAACATCTTCGCGCACCGGATTAAAAAAAAAAAAAAAAAAAAGATGCAAGACTTTTCCGTATAAGTTGATATAAGATATAAGGTTGTCGGATAATCAACACCGACAGTCTGTTGTAAAAAAAAAAAAAGTACGACGAAAAAAAATTACTGAAATCGGACTTGTAGTTCCAGAGATATGCAAACACAAATATAAAAACATACATGCGTACACGGCACATTTGCTCAGATGCTGATATAGACTAACATATTTTACGATAACTGGGCAGTTCTGGTAATATTACATACATACGCGTCGAATTGACTTAGACATTGTTAAACATCTGTTCCTAAATTCCTCCTTCTTCCTAAAAACCTCATTTTTTTGAAGTTGGTTCAAAATAAAAACCGTGGATGGAATGTAGAGGAAATTGTTTTTTACAAAAATATAAACTATTTTTAAAAAGCTACATCAACAAAATAGCACCAATAACTTTTTCAAACATAGAACTTAATAGTTACGATTAGAAAACAATTTTCGTGCGTTTGCGTTACATTTAAATATTGTATTTAAATATGACATATTATTACTGTATCGATAAATTTTAAGTATCGTATATTATTGTGTAATTCATAAAGATTAAAGATACATCTATACTAAATACTAATCTATACTTACATAATATCTATACATAATATAAAACAAAGTCGCTTTTTTTCCCTCATATCCCTCTGTTCCCTTTAATCTTTAAAACTACGCAACGGATTTTGATGATTTTTTCAGTGTTAGATAGCCCATTTATCGAGAAAGGCTATATTATATATTATATAGGCTATATTATATATTATATACTATATTATTTTATTACGCTAAGACTAATAGGAGCGAAGAAATAGAGGAAAATGTGGAAAAAAACGGGGAAAATTATTTGAAAGGGCTTACTTGAACGCGCTAATCTCAGGAACTACTGGTCCGATTTGAAAAATTATTTCAGTGTTAGATAGCCCATTTATTGAGGAAGGCTATAAGCTATATTTTATCACGCTAAGACTGATAGGAGAATGTGGAAAAAACGGGGGAAATTATTTGAAAGGGCTTATCTCGCGAACTACTGGAGCAATTTTTATGTTATTTGGCACAGATAAGAAGTAGACCACGTGAAGGATCATAGGCTATCGATTTTAATGGCTATATATTTTATACCCGTGCGACGCCGGGGCGGGTCGCTAGTATTATCATAAACGCGAAAGTGTGTCAGTATGTCTGTCTATCTGTTACCTCTACACGCCCAAACCACTGAACCGATTTGTCTAGCTATACTTTGAGTCCCGGGAAAGGATATAGGATACTTTTATCCTCTACCTACAACCTAAGGTCTTTACAATATAGTTAAATGTGATAAACTAGATGATGCCCGTAACTCCGTTGCGCCACAATTCCTTTTATTCGTGGACATCAGTACATTTTTCCAGAAGGAAAAGTATACTATGTTTCCCCAAATTTCAGAAAAATTGGTCCAGTGGTTTAGGCGTGAAGAGGTAACAGACAAACACACTTTCGCGTGTATAATATTAGTGTGGATTCGTCTCCGCTTATTGTTTACTTAACTACCTAAGCCCCAATTTTACCAACGTCTGTTAGTGTTAACAACTTGTTAAAATGTTACGTCGTCTGTTTCATTCATAAGAAAAACGAAAGAGATAACGTCATACTAATTCGAGCATTAACTTTAACGGCCGTTTCCAATATTCAATCTATCTCTGGTTTGACATACGACCGATCGCAGCTAACATTGAATTGATATAAAATAGATAACTATTCCTATCTCTAGTAGGGCAAAACCAGAGATAGATCAAATATTGGGAACGGCCGTAAGAGTAGTTGGTAAAATTGGGCCCAAGACTCGTAAGAGACATACTTATACTATATCTCTTAGGAGTCTTGGGTTTAGTTTTGTTAGTATTATACCTAGGTTTCAGATAATACAACCTCTACAGTGGTCTCCATTTTCACGTAGTAACAATAATATTTCCTACTTATACCGCTATTACAATGTATTACGAACAAGCTTATGTGTTTAGGCCTACCTTTATTTGCCCACACCGAAACACTCTATCACTCATACCTTGGCATTTTAAGCACATATTATTTTCTTTAACAATTAAAAATAATGACTATGACCATGTCGTTAAAGTAAGTGGTAAGTTTAAAATCATAACCGACTGCGTAAAAAGTACAAAAACAAAATACTGCTTTTGCGGCCTTTTTATTGCAACACTTGCATTACTTGATCCACAACACCTCATTAGCTTTGTCCACACGGTGCCTTTTTCTGTTCATCAAGGGCATGCGTTATAGCGCAATTAACAGCGCACGTGAGGCATGCCCGCGTCGCATGCGCTGTCAGTATCCAAAACTTTCGCTTTATTCTTTTTTTCTGGAATTTCTTATGACCAAATAAGCCGCACATATTCCACCCAGTAAAATGTTCTCATCGCACATCTAACAGACACTGCAAATGAACAAAAATACGATTTTGGCGTTGCGTTCATTGACGCATTCAATTATTGAATGCGCCAAAACGAAAGTTGAATGAAAGAAGATGACGAAAATTGAAGACGAAAATTGAAGACGAAAGTGCACAGTGTGGCCATAGTTATTCGTCAAAATTAGTGTAGGTATAAGCCGCCGCTTATGCTCCAAGAGCACATACATAGACTGCATAAAAAACATTACCCTTCTTTTTGGCTTCACCATAGTCGGGTAAGCTAGCTGTAAGGAGACACGTCTCATTACAATAGTTCGAATTTCGAATTTCTGGCGAGGTGCAGCGGCGCAGCGCACATTATTCATAAAGTTCAATTTAAAATCGTTATCTTGGAAATTCAGCGTCGCATCTCCTTTAGGGTAAAGCCACATTGCTCCGTTGCGGTGCGTAATGTGTCACCGCAACAGCGTTGCTTCTACGTTTTCTAATTTACGCCACTTTGATGCGTTGCGGCGTCAGATGCGGTGATTCGACTGAAAGACGGGAGGGCTAAGCAGATTGTGGCATACATTGATTAAAAAAAACTTTTTCTTTTTGAGAAGATATTCATGCAAGTAAAAGTTACACCATCTACATGAAAAAAATATCATTTTTATAAGTACTTAAACATAGTAAAATATTCGTTTTACTTTTACAACCTTAATAAATAAGTTTTATGCAATTAGTTCTGTAGCTTCTACATCTTGTTATAACGTAAGTCATTCCGCAAAAACGACACTTTCTTACCTTTGTGACTGATTTAGTTGCTGTGGCAAAAAGCTAAGTTATCTCTGCCAAATGGCCGGCGAGAAACCCTTGTTTTACATAGTTTTTGCACAGAACTGTCTCAACCCTGTGGCATCAAAACTGCTCTGAGTAAATAGTCTACAAGCGCCATGATGGCTTACGGCGCGTTCTGACGGGCGCGATTATTGCGCGTTTTCTGCGCGGGCCGATTTTCCCAAATGCTATAGCAATTTGAGGTTCTATGCTAAATTACATAAAACTGATTTTCATACATTTCCACAAACCGCGTGCGCGCAGAAAACGCCCATGTTTGAACACGCCCGGTTGATGATCGCAAAGCTGTCTATAGCAACTTATGATTATTTTAAACTAGATGACACCCGTAAATCTGGTGCGACAAAATTCGTTTATCGCGCGGGAACCGTGAATTTCCCGGGACAAAAGTATCCTATATCCTTTCCCGGGACTCAAAGTATCTCCATTCCAAATTTCAGCAAAATCTGTTTAGCGGTTAGGCGTGAAGAGGTAAGAGACAGACAGACACACTTTCGTATTTGTTATATTAGTATGGATGTGGCTCAATTTTGTTGTCATGTATCCACGATTCTTCTTTCTTCATTCCTCGCTCTTTTAGGACTGTATGGTACATTGTATGAAATAACAAAAAATATGTTTAAAAAAACTGAGCTTCTTAATTCCTACCCTAAAAATCGAGAGTTTTATTTCAGAATATGTAAAAAAATAATTACTTACCACTTATCCATTCTTATATTCTATCAGAAACTAACCTATATTCAATTCATAATAGCATGAATGAAGCATTTAAAATAGAATTTTCTAAGTCATTTTCTGAATAACATCATATTAGAAAACTGCATTCATAACAGCTTATAATAATCCTCCACCGTTGGAGCGAAATGTAAAGTGACATCATTAAAATATAAAATTGTTTTTAACTTTTAACTGACGTGAAAACATCGTTTCAGTCAAACACGTTTAGCTTTCTCTTAAGAGTCCGTATACGAAATTTGCCGATTTCGCTGATTTAACAGACGTGATTTAACAGTTAAAATACAGTATTTCTATAAGTTTTAATGCACAACATGTAAGATCATTTCAATTATAATCTAATGTTGGAGCTAGATTTTTTTTTTAAGTATTTTTAAATAATCCAACTCAAACCCGCGACAGTTTTGCGATTTTTGCTGTAAAAGGTTTAGAAAATCACCTGTTTATGGATTGTATTGACGTCTTAACGGTATGAAAAAAATACAATGTACTGTTAAGAAAGTCGTCTATAAAATGTTAGAATTACTTTTTACCACTTTCATATGAAATAGTTGAGTAAAAAAATATGTAACTCGGCAAAATTTTAGAGAAAATGGGCTTAATGGGCTTATGAGAAAAGAATTGCTGTTAATTTCGGCAACTTGAAGCTGTTATTCATAAAAATAAAACGACAGAAATAATCTATAGATAAAATTCTATCCAATTCGAGAAAAAAGAAAAAAAAACAAATTGTGCCAAAAAACACGATTCAAAACAACCTAAATCTCACATTATATTACTCGCCGCAAGGTTCGAGTCGGCTTTCCGCGCTTAAATATATTTTAAATCTAATATTTAATATATATATTTTAAAGTCTAATAAGGGGAAAAAACCTAATAATATTTCTGTAGCGAACCTTTGCAATTTCGTATTCATCGGCAAAATTTCGTATACGGACTCTTAACATTCTGTCCATTTTCTCATGTTCCTTCTATGATATCCTATTATAAAAATCCTTGGTCTCCGGTAAAATTAATGTCAATAGAATAATAGAGACTCGAGTAAACTATTTCATAACTTTCTTCGGATCCACCCCTCTTCTTTTACCACCTTTACTTGTAAGTTATAACGCAGAAATTCACAGAATATATAATTAGTACCTGTTATAATTGTAGCTTTAATTATTGTGCACTAGATGACGCCCGCAACTCCGTTTAGCCAAAAATATCGATTATCGCGTAGGAACCGTACATTTTTCCGGGATAAAAAGTTTCCTTTGTCCTTTCCCGGGACTCAAAGGATCTCTACACCAAAATTTCAGCATTAGGCTCAAAAGTTAGATTACCTACCCTTCAAAATATCAAATATCTGAATAATAGATGAAATTCAAATGGATTGTGTGAGCGCGGAAGATTTTTCGGCGCCTACAACCTAAAAGAATGAATAAAAATAAAAACAATGTGACTGCAACAAAAAGTTGAAGCCTTTTTTACAAGGTGTAAAACTAAGTGATGGTACTTTAGGGTGTGTATGTGTCCCTTATATAGAGTCTGTGAAAGCGCAGATAGCGCTGAAAGAGCAAGTTTTTTGTGATTTGTATGGGCAAGCGGCCACACGTCATGAATTCTTCCATACAAAGATGAAAGTGCCTCTTTCAGCGTTGCTACTTTCACAGCGAACTCTATATAGGGGACCTATACACAGTACACACCCCAAAGTATTAACACTGTTTTGTTACACCTTGGCTCTTAGATCTTTAACGAACGTTAATGTCAATTCCATACATTTTGATCGGCGATTCTATAAAGAAGCTATAAGGAAAAGTCTTGTCTAAAGGGCCTTGTATAGTTAATAGTTTACCCATGTCGTAGTGTGAGTGCAGAGGATATAACGGTACTGACAACCAAAAGAGGTTGTCAGCACCATTATACATGGCAAATCAAGTGGGTGAATTGCCAGTGAAGCTGTGGGTATATTATATTCTGTACCTTCAAAACCAGCTAATCGTAGTACATCAAAGCGCGTGTGTGTTTTTAATTAATTAGATGTCAGTTTGACATGGGACATGGAGTGATTAAGCCTGAACATAATATGTTTGTGTTACGGTTAATTACGCGGTTAGTATTATCATCTGTTTGTACAACACAACTACAACCAGAACAAATACAGTCCGCAAATATATAAATATTGTTTCAGTCGCAACTCGCGGCTCGCACCTGCATGGTGTTTATTCACCGTTTTTCATGTATTATTAAGTATTTTATTAAATGTTTATAATTCTGTCTATTATAATGTGCCTAATAAATATGCAAGAAATAATATGTATTTATAAAGAATATGTCTGTATGAATATCGTTTTCTACGTAGTAATTGAGGAATTGTTCGGAATCATATTAAGTAACTTTTTGCCATCATTCCACGCGAAAAATATACTCATCAGTCAGTCACCCACATCATCACCTTGATGAGTGGCAGTCTTCTACCGTGCGTTCTTCGCGTAACTTTCTGCCGCGCACTGTAAAACTTCGGAATGAACTGACACCAGCAGTATTTCCGGACCTATACGACCTGCAAGCCTTCAAGAAGAGAGCGTATTCTCACTTAAAAGGCCGACAACGCACTTGCAGTTCTTCTAATGTAGCGAGTGTCCATGGGCGACGGTAGTTGCTTTCCATCAAGTGACCCGTTTGCTCGTTTGCACCCTTATTTTATAAAAAAAATTATGAAAGCTTTTCGTCCATATAAATGAGAATATTATGAAACAAATTAAAAGCTTTATAAACGTAATTTCACGTGAATTCGTAACGTAATATCGTTTTACATAATGATATTTTATCGCTACATTTTCGGAAAATTTATATTGCCTAGGTTCTGCGAATCCGACACGTTTGTGACGTGGTGAATTAAATATTCCGAGAAGATTTTAATACATGTCTGTAGCCCTAGCATGGCCACCAGTAGAAATGCGAAAGTATAGACAAACTGTGGAGATAAAACTTAAGGTATCGTTCCGATCTTTTTTCGTTCCGAAAAATTCAATAGTTAAAATGCCACTTTATGACAGATTATAGTCCTAAAAATTCAAATAGTATCCTACTTTATGACATATGGTGCTCCCACACCGCAGTTAGAAAATGTTTAGTAACGTTAGTAAACATTTGTTAGCAAACATTTAATCACAAATGTTAAAAAGTGTTAAAAATGTTTTTATGTTAGAAAATGTTTAGTAAACGTAAGTTAACAAATTATAGCAAAACAAATTATAACAAAATAAAACATACTTTTGTTTGTAAACCTTTTATAAAGGAAGACTGGGTATGCGGAGAGCCAATACCAGATTTAAATGTTATAAAATGTTAGTAAACATTAGTAAACATTATCTATTAGTGTAGGAGCACTTATAACATGTAACAGTTCCTAACAAAATGTTACAATTGACAACATTTGTTAGTAAATGTTTTTATGTTAAGGTGCTCCCACACCGCCGTTAGAAAATTTTTGTAAACATTTTCTAACATAAAAACATTTACTAACAAATGTTGCCAATTGTTACATTTTGTTAGGAACAGTTACATGTTATAAGTGCTCCTACACTAATAGAAAATGTTTACTAATGTTAACTAACATTTTATAACATTTAAACCTGGTATTGGCTCACTGCATACCCCGTCGTCCTATATAAAAGGTTTACAAACAAAAGGTAACAAAATATGTTTTATTTTGTTATAATTTGTTTTGCTATAATTTTCTAAACATTTTCTAACATAAAAACATTTTTGAAATTTTTTAACATTTGTGATTAAATATTTGCTAACAAAATAATGTTTACTAACGGTACTAAACATTTTCTAACTCCGGTGTGGGAGCACCATTAGAAAATGTTTACAAACATTTTCTAACGGCGGTGTGGGAACTGGGAGCACCAGTAGACTATAGTCAGTCATAAAGTGGCATTTTAATTGAATTTTTGTCGGTCGCGATTAGCCGCGGTAAAGATCGGAACAGCACTGTAAGTTTATGTCCACAGTTTGTCTATACTTTCGCATTTCTACTAGTGGCCATGTTAGGGCTATTGATATAATAATATTATAATCAAATGCAAGAACAGTTGTTTTCTGAGAAAAGCGCCATAAGTTCCTTCTTAGCCCAGACTACAACAAACAACGCGAGTTAAACCTACGACCAGAGGTCGTAGATTCAACTCGCGAGTTGAATCTACCGGGGATGACAAAAAGTTTCGTTTCCCTAGGTTTTAAAAAAATCGGCCAAGTGCGAGTCGGACTCGCGCACGAAGGGTTCCGTACCACAATAGAGTAGGTAAAAATAGGCTAAAAATTGTGTTTTTTGTATTGGAGCCCCCCTTAAATCTTTATTTTATTTTAATTTTATTATTAAATTTTAAAGTACACATATAACAAAAGAATGATGATAGCGGAGCGAATTGACTCTGCACTCCTTCGCAGACTCACTAAGCTACATGTCAGGGTAGCAAGATGAGCTGCATTTTGATTATTTGTTAGTGTAATATAATTTTATTGTCACAAAATCATTTAAAATATGGACTTCTATGTCTGAAAATAAAATTATTTTTATTTATTTTATTTTGTTTTTATAGCAAAAGAATGTGTGAAATATTTAAGTGTCTTATACCTCTTGCCATTATTAATATAGAGCGAAAAAGGCCGAAAAAATCACGTTTGTTGTATGGGAATTAAATTTTTATTTTATTTTGTTTTCAGTATTTGTTGTTATAGTGGCAACAGATATACACAATCTGTGAAAATTTCAGAAGTCTAGCTATAGCGGTTCTTGAGATACAGCCTGGAGACAGACAGACGGACAGACAGACGGACAGACAGAGGACAGACAGACGGACAGACAACGAAGTCTCAGTAACAGGGTCCCGTTTTTACCCTTTGGGTACGGAACCCTAATAAATGAAGGTTTTTTTGTCTAAATTTATTTAAAGGGTTTTTGCACAAAAATCTTTCCTTATACTTACAAAATAAAACAGAGTTAAAATTAAAAGAATACATTCTAGCAGCTTCAGAAAAAGACTGCTAAAATGACATGATAATATATACGAATGAAGGGCAATAACAAGATAGATAGTTGTTGGATATTCATGTAAGTCGATGCTAGGTCTGATGATAATGATATGATGATTGTTGCCTCACCAGTCATGTCAGTCAACTGCTCTACTGGGTTTAGAGAGCCGGCCTTCACCATCAAAAACATTTCAGCTAATTTTAATCTAAATATCACCATAAAAATCGAACTTGATCGAGTTAACGACGTGATACTGTATTCCTTTTATTTACTTGGACGTGACAAAATGGTTGCTTAAAAACAGTCTATATTGATTTTTTTTTTCTAATTAATTATAATAGAAGTAAAGTTCTTATTTTCCCAAGATACGTCTTGACTCTTAAATCTAGAAGGAATTAATAATGAGACTTTTACCTCGATTTCTAAAAATTTGCATCGCTAGATTTTTAAATAACTAGAAGTACTATCAGAGTAGTTGATTCCTAAGCAAATGGAGGACCTATTAAGTAATTTGGTAGCTTTAAATCAAACTCATCCGACCGATCACAACTAACATTGAATTAACATAAGCCGACCAAATGACGTACGTCCGTCAACTGCCTAGGAATCAATTTCCTCGATGGTACATTATAATATATTCATTAAACTATTATAAATATGTATCAATAGACAATAGTGATTCCCAGTATTGTTGGACATGTAACCTGAAATAATCATTAATTAATTCAATTTCAAAAACGAACACGTAGTGTTTAATATTTGCTTTATAAATATTATGTTATATTTTTGTGCCCCAGTTCAGTCAGGTGCCAGTGGTACAACCAGTAAAGTAATTAATTATGTGGTCAGCAAGGCAACATAGATTTGGGCATGCCGGAGCATCTAGCTTCTAGCTAACACTAGAATTCGCTTAGTAAATTGAAATTCGCCCCCACCGCACGAGATGGCTAGCCATTTTAACTATTTTGGCAACCGTATTGGCTAAGTTTTAAAATGTTCGCAGCTCCGTCCCGGACAGAAAATAAGGTTTACATTCGCTTTTATGGGCTTAAACGAGTTTACACGTAACTTAGATTAAGTCTAAAAACATTCGTAATATGGTCTGAGTTTTGGTTTGAAAATGAACGAGAAAAGCTTCCACGGGATTATGTTTTTAAAGTTTTTAGCTTTTAATTTGTGGAGTTTAGGCAAGGTTTAGAGTTTATTGATTCCGCTCTTACCTGAATAGCTTGCTTTACATACTAATATTATAAATCCGAAAGTGTGTCTGTCTGTCTGTCTGTCTGTTACCTCTTCACGCCCAAACCGCTGAACCGATTTTGCTGAAATTTGGTATGGAGATACTTTGAGTCCCGGAAAAGGACATAGGATACTTTTTAGTTTTTATCCCGGAAAAATGTACGGTTCTCGCGTGATAAACGAATTTTGGCACAACGGAGTTACGGGCATCATCTAGCATTAAATACAAATTTGTATTTAATGCTAGAATATTGGATTGTAGAGCTAAATTCGACGGCTCTACCACTGTGAATGACAGAAATAATGGCTTATTATCCCGTTGGCGAGCAGATTGACGTATTTTAAAGCTATTTATAAGCAAAATAAAGCACATCTATTTGCAATTATCCGTAAATCCCCTATTTTCGACGAATTTTCACGCTTTTTGCCGCCCTCATTAATTCCTACTTTCCAAAATGATATATCCATTACGCCGGATCTGAATGATATCCAGAAATTTCGCTGGAAACGGCAATAAAACCATAGGCATCCACGGGGATCTGGAATGTGCACTACGTAAGTACGTTCAAGTATCTGGGGTGGAATTTCATTAAATTCTACCGCACTTATTGATATGGAAGCCGTCGGGTCGAAGCCGGGTCGCACTTTATTAAGACATCATATAAAACGTACGCGAGAGAATGCCGAGGCGTCCTTTAAATAAAGATAATGGGTTTAATATCTTCATTATTAAATATTGACGAGTACATATTTCTTAGCTTAGTTAATAAAATACTCTTCTGTATATTATTTACTTCATTTAGAAACATGACTTGTATACTACAAATAATAAATAGCAAGGAAACGTCATCCACATACTTCTGTTTTAATTTTGGTTCCTTTTATGAACAGTGAAAACAAAAATTTTGCAATTACAGCGGTATCGCTAAGTTTCATCTATAAACTAAATAGCCCGAATCAGGCACACCGCACACACACACACACACACACACATTAGCGTGATTTCAGATAACTTCAAACAGCCCACGAAATTATCGTGTAGTGACTGAGACTTGTGAGCGCATAAATCTTGTCTGTGTTGCGTGAGTTTCATTGTATCAAAATATCTGAATTACTGTATGTATTTGTATTGTAGAAGTGCTAGGGATTTCATATTTTATTTGCTAAGTTATTATGTGAGCGCCAGAGGGCAACGTCCGTATGTTAGGGGAATGGGGATTACTTTTGAAATTGCTATTTGCTAGCTAAAGTATACATAGGTTTTGATAATGTTTTATTTTTTCCTTTGAAAGCAATGAATTAAATAAATAATATATATCTATAAATTATTATATTATTTACTGAATTCAAAGGTAGATCAGGAAAGTATCTATATGAATTAGTAGACAAGAATTCATTTATTTTGATAACAGAAACAATTTAAGTCATTTTTAGATCACTATAGCTACTATACATACGTACTTATGTGTGCGTGCGGGATTGACCAGTCATGTGAATTATTATGAAAGACAAAGATATAGTACCGTATATGCGTATATACTGTGGCCGACACAGCGTTGTGGCTAGGCTTAGACTGCTCTGACCTATCTGGACAGAATCTCAATGGATGGATTAGAAACTAGAGACTGGGCGTACAGGCAATAAGCTTTTACACAGACTTTAACCCGTTACCTCTTAAACCATTGTATTTTTCTAATAATACACACCCTAAACTATTTTCACTTAGTTCTGTTACACCCTGTATACGCCCACAGACACCACACGACGCGTGACACGAAAACTTTTGACCGCAAATCTGAAATAACGTTTTGAGACGCTGTAACGGATGTGACCCTTCGCACGTTGCTCATGTAAATGAGACCCAAAAATTACCATCACAATACAAACATATACAGTAGCGTAATGTAAAAGTCAATTCAGGGTTAAGACCGCAACGCGACGCGTAGAATATGTATTAATACAGTACGACGTGTAGAATTAAATTGCATGAGATATCATGCAAGTCTGTCAATTGTCATTTTAATACAAGAAATAATAATAATAATATCTATGGACGCTTCACACCACGTCAGTCTGGCCCCGTGCTAAGCACCTAAAGGACTTGTGTTACAGGCACCAGACAACGGAAATATATTGAATACTTTTTTACTATACATATATTTAAGATTTTTATTATATCATACACATTTAAAACACATCCAGACCCGGGAACATTAAAAACTTTTTGTTCCGTTGGCGGGATTCGAACCCGCGACCCCCGGCTTGAGCTACCAACGCACTCACCACTGAGCCACAGAGGTCGTCATGCCAAATATCATTATGTTCTCAAAATCAAACTCCGTACTGAACAGTAACAAGTTTTAAACGCGCGTCGCGGTACTGATCTGCAGTCTTCTGTAGCTGTACCATAAGCTATAGTTTTTGGCGATACTCGATACCGACTACCAAAATTTTTAGTATGGCGATTAAAGTCCCGCAAGTGACCGCTAGAGGCGCTGTAAAATTTTCCATACTAAAAATATACGTAGTCGGTATCGAGTATCGATAAAAACTATAGCTTTAAACTCATGGTAGAGCTACAGTTATCTGAAATACGCTTATTGAGTTCAGTGCGTTCGTGGAAGGGCAAGTATAAAATCTACTGTAATATACTGTGACCCTACCGAGTAATATGACCCTTCAAAGCCTCAGGGTGTATAAAATTAGCTTTACATTTTTCTCCGGAATCTTAAAAGTTCCAGATTTTTTTCAAAGAAATTGTGGTAATAATATTATGGAGTTCGATTTTTTTTATTTTAAGTAGGTCGAGACTAGAGGCATACTATCATTATCAACCAGTATCTATACTAATACTATACATACGAAAGTGTGTCTGTCTGTGACCCTTTAAACCACCGAACCGAATTAATGAAATTTAGAATGCTGTCGATATACTTTGAGTCCCAGGAAAGGACATAGGATAGTTTTATCCCGGAAATGCGTGCGTTTCCCGCGTTATAAACGAATTTTGCCGCAACGGAGTTGCGGGCGTCAACTAGTAGGTATTAGGTAATATTATATTATGAGAGTCCGACAAAAATGGGTCTAGCACATTGGGAATACTATGTACAAGTCAAATCAATAATGCCAATCTATTTCTTTATTTTCTCTTCATTTTTATAAACCAAATATTATACCGACTTTGATTATTTAACATCACAAATAGGCAATATCATAAACATTCTGGATAAACTAGGTAAATTAGATTTACAATAAAACATAAAACGTCAAATAGAAATTTCTAGAATCTAATAACATTATACCGAATTGCGCTGCGGCCGTTTAAAGTATTACGGTGGGTATCATAAAGCTAAATAAATCTGAAACACGTCGCCGTTAAGATCATAAAAATATACGGAGCCTTTTAAAGTACTCGTGTGCTTAAGGTGGCCCTCCGATCCTTGCGGCAAGCGACCGCGACCAACAAAAATACAACCAAGCCAATTTTTGTTTTACATGAGGACATTGGCGGCCTTATCCATTTGCGTGGCCCCAGGCGGAATGTTGAGGCCTTGGCCGGCAGAACTTTGCGAGGCCCTTTGTTTTACCCCGCCGCGCGCGCCCCGCGACCCCTGCCAGTGTGAAGCCCCGGGTGATTGCCTCGTTTCGCCACCCCCTAGGCTAGGGCCGCTACTGCTTGAGGAAATGCTTTGCAATTTGCGCATACCCGGATCGGGCGGTATAGTATGTGGGACTCCCCGTAGGATCTACCCACTAAAAACCCATGATGCTCCACTACCCGCCTAGTATAATTCAGGGGCACCATGCGTAGCCACTTTATGACTTAGGCTATAGGTTTCATTTTATCCTACGCCACAACTACACTAAAATGAAACCTTTAATCAATGTCATAAACTGGCGTTTTATTTGAATTTTTATCAGTCGCCTTCGCATGCCGCGAGGATCGGAAAGTTACCTCATAAAAATATACGGAGCCTTTTAAAATACTCGTATGCTGAGGTGCTTAAATCTTGTCGCTGGCAGTCGTTTTTTATTCCTTTGTTGTAATTCGTTCGTCTGGTAGAGTTAAGGGTGCTAATGATAAATTGATTAACCTTGTTGGCGTAACTGTGGTCTAAAGCACAAATACAAATTTTGACTTTAACTTTGTGAAAAAAACTTTCGTTTTTGGAACGAAGTTCCTAATCGCGCGTTGCGAAAGGAGGCTAGACGGAACAACAGTTGACCTCAACACTTTTTTTAGTGCCTGCGAAGTAGGGGCAGATGGCGTTGATAAGTATATTGAGTGGTACTTAGTATTCCTGTACAACAACTAGATAGCGTTTTTGAGAATAAACAGCGACATCTACCGGACTTTTATGGATCGGATATACAGGTTGTTAGGTTTAGGCCGTGTTCACAACGTTACCATACATATTCACTTTTTCGTTCACACCTAACCGACAATACGCCATTACGCTAGGCGTAGGCGCGGATATACGATACCATATTATATTTTCACGTTCACACTGGGGCTCACAGTGAGCCTGCTCACATTCGGCGGCGTACCTATAGTCAGTTTGGTCTGAACACTGAACACGCGCTTAAAACCGAGTTCCCAGCATTGTTCTCATAGAAAAAGTTGTTCATTTTGACGAGCTCATTTAATGGTTTTAAGGATAAGGGTGTTAAACGTAACACCTTGTATTTAAATAATAATTTTGATACGAAAGTTAATGGCCTGGATTTACTTTGACTAGTGCGAGTGCAGATGATTAGTGATTTAGAGAAATTAATGGCAAGATAATATTAGAGATAGGTTAGATAATTTTTATTATTCATAGTGTTTTAGTTAGTACATAGTTTTTTGTCAATAAAACTTTTTAATTATATTATTATTACAAAAGAGATTTTATGACTCAAAACTTACTTAAGCATCACTTTATTAGAAAAAACTGCAGAAAGCATTTAAGGGGCCGACTAATACTTTTGCTTCAAATAAACGTCTGCGTCATAAAAAGTAATAATCGAAACGATTATTGTTTTTTCCATAAACAGAAACATAAAAGCTATCGCATAAAAGTTTACGATATTTTGCTTAATGTGTACTTAGGTACGTTTGTACCCTACAAACAAAGGGTGTTATCTAAAATCCTAACCAATGTTACTCGTATACGAATTAGTAAATCCCTTAATACTTTAATGCCTTTAAGCCCGTTATAACGACTATGGTATGAATTCTCTCACATTTCAGAATCATTCATAATATGAGGCCAAACAATTGCATACTAATATTATAAATGCGAAAGTTTGTCTATTTGTCATTCGTCTCTTCACGATAAACCGATTTTTCATCTATAACTTTCAGTAACACAAGATGTGAGCTTGCGAATAAATAGTACGGCATAATGGCACCCTGAAGTGAAGTGAAAAAGGCAAGCATGCGAAGCACCACCCAGGCCATCCTGAATAATGAGACAGAAACAGAATCCGTAACAGTGTACAGTATCAATGGTATTGTCAGAGTAGACAGAATGTATTGTAGCGAACCAACAAGCACGCTATCGTAGTTTAGGTGAACGCAGATTTGGCCGCACCGCACGCACCGCAGTCGCCGCATTCGCAATTCTTTATATGAAGTTATAGGCAAGCTCGCATACCTACCTACCCGCGCCGCAGTCTTCGCAACTTCATAATAATATGAAGAATTGTGAATGCGGCGACTGCGGTGCGTACGGTGCGGCCAAATATGCGTTCACCTTTTTTGAGCAGTAAATTGGCATGTAATAGTTGTCATCGGTTGCCTTGACAATAATTATTGAATGGCCGTCTGATACTTTTATTTGTAAAATATCAAACTGCCGTAAATATGCCGTAAACATGTTGTAAATATCCCCATATCTCACATTTCTCACAGTATTTTACCAACGAAAAATTGCCCGCGCCCAAGTCTTATCTTCAAAAATCCGATACTTTTTCCGAAGTTAGATAATTTGGCAACCGCTGTGAAAGATTGGGATTAATCTGAGATTGTCTCTCATCTGAGCATCCCCCACCGAGGGCGACGACCCGGCAGGGAGCGAACAATACAATACAAATACGAGAGAAAAGCGTAAACAGCGCTGCAACACAAGATAATAATTGCTATAAATCGATTTGTAAAGCAACCGGTAATCATAAGGCTCTGCATAAAATCTGTTAAATAAGACTAAAAACACTATTTAAAAAATACACATCAGCTAATAACAAGGTATATTTGTCTTTGTCCGGCATTTTGGAGACATCACGAGACGGACAAAGACAAAGATCTTGAATAGTTATACGCTAATTAATATTTTTAGTAGTAAGGGGTATGGAGAAATAATTCGCCTATGGTAAGGGGTGGTAAGGGTAAGAATTTTCTCTGAACTAAAAATATTCTAATTTAATCGTTCGATCGTGGATTCTTGGAAATCTATTGTTATTCTATTGTGTCTCGCTCACCGGTGAGCTTTAGGGGCCTTGATGGGCTAATGCAACGCATTAACAGGTACCTTCCTTTTTCAATCCGAAATAATATGTCCTATTTTAATGAAATAACAAATTATTAGAATCTGAGAATACTTAACTATGGTGCGACCAGTTTAAGAGCGACCATCGTAGCATATTAAATGTATGCTACGAGAGTCACGCTTTAAGTGGTCAGAGTTATAGTTAATAGATAACGCGGACTGGGTCGAACGATGAAAGAAGCTGCATTAATATTGTATAAAATATTAGATTCGGGGTACCTAATAATAATAATAATATCTATGGATGCTTCACACCACGTCAGTCTGGTCCCGTGCTAAGTACCTGAAAGACTTGTGTTACAGGTACCAGACAACGGAAATATATTTAATACTATACATATATTTAAGATTTTTACTATAAAATGATACACATATTTAATACAAATCCATGACCCACGAACTTTGAAAAATTTTTGTTCCGTCGGCGGGATTCGAACCCGCGACCCCCGGCTTGAGCTACCAACACCCCACCAACTGAGCCACAGAGGTCCTCAAACGTACCTCCGGCCAATTTTAAAATTTCAGTGACGACGGCAAAGTTCTAAATTAAAAATGTAGGGTATCTGACTAAACTCATCGCCAGGAGACACGTCCACTTCCCTTATTTCAAATCTCATACATTAATAATTATAATCCGCCAAGTGCGAGTCGGACTTGAAGCTGGGTTCGGTACCACTACTGATCAAAAATAGCATATTTTTTTTGTTTTAATAAATAATTTTATTTTGCTTTTAGTGTTTGTTGTTATAGCGGCAAGTGGCAACAGAAATACATAATCTGTGAAAATTTCAGCTATCTAGGCTAGATAGCTGAAATTTTCACAGAATATGATTATGTATCAGTGCTATCACGGTTCTTGAGATAGAGCCTGGAGACAGACAGGTAGACGGACAGATAACACATTAAAGGTATTTAAACAGTGCTAGAGCCTAGAAGATGAAACAGACTCGCAAAAAACTAGGTTTACGCAAACTTTGTTTTTAACCCCCGACGAAAATAAGTATAAAACAGAGGGGTGTTATAAGTTTGAAGAGTCTATCTGTTTGTGGGTGTGTCCGTTGCATCCAAAGGAGTTAACCAGTTTTGATCTACTTTTTTTAAGTTGAAATAATCGACAGTGTTCTTAGCCATAATTCACTGGAATATTTCGTTGTTTTTTTTTTTTTAATTTCTTGATTATCTTACTTACACCAAAGAAAAACTCAAGCTACGTGAATAGGTGCGAGCACAGTACCTTTCTTTGTGAAGGTTAACGCAAGTAACAGGTAACTAAAGATAGCCCTGTGTTTGTTCACTCGACGCATGTCCTGAAGGTGCGTGCTTCCTTTTAACTTTACAAAGACTAAGACAGCTTTTATGCATCCCTAAGCTGGGTCTAAACACTAAGCTATATAGGTACCGATTATAAATCCGCTGAAAGGAGAATCTTCAGGTTGTTGAAATGCTAATGCCCGGTTTTTTTCTTTTTTTAATAACTGTTTATTTTTCATAATGAATTGGTAAACGTTTCGTTGTTTAAATGGCGGTCGGGTAGCTAAAAGAATTTGATAGCATAGCTGGATATACATACTTATTATACTTACATAAGAATTTTACTCTTTAAACGAAAACAATAAAATCAAAACATCCACTTAACTCTTAAATCCGGTATGATTATTTAAACGAGAATTAAGTTGACCGTTGAAACCTTAACTTAATTGGAATAAGCGACAAACGGAGGCGAAATATTATGCTAACGAGCAGCACATAAGCTGTCTCGCTTAATAATTCAGTATGCATAGTTGGCTTATATTATTCCTCGGCTCATCAGCGCTTTTGATGTCAGTAATATTCAAATACCACAATTTATACGAAGATCCTAACGAGATCCGACTTCCTATTGAAACATCGTTGTTGTAGGCATAACAATATAATCTGATGGTAATCTATCTAATCTGATACTAATCCAAACGTCAATATCTATTAAAACTTATTATTCGGGACTTAACGCGACTTATTTAAATAGTAGTGCTACTATGAGTACATACATTTTCTCGGCGTTTTCATTAAGTCCCGAATAATAAGTTTTAATTATAATGCAACGCGAAAGTTTAAAATGTTATCTCAATATCTATTATCTCAGGGGTTCCCAAACTGTGCGCCGCTTCGCCCTGGTGCGCCGTGGAAAGGCAAGAGGGGCGCCGTGATAGTCGATCCTCTATCATTATCCATAACCACAAATATTAAGTATAAAATTAAATTATAATATGAATGATTATACTTATGTATATTTTTGTAATAGCTAGGTAGAGTAGGGCGCTGTGACAAAATATTGACTTGTAAGTGCGCTGTGCGCCGCAGGCTGAAAAAGATTGGGAACCCCTGTTATCTTTATTAATCTAAAACGTAGTAACTAGGTATTTAGTAATCTGTGTCCAATCCCAAGGTTGTATAAATGTGAAAGTGTGTCTGTCTGAACTCTGAACGCCGTTATTTAAATTCAGGTTTTCGTTAAACCAATTTTAATAATGGTACCTATAGGTAGTGATATTGAGGCCCGTTACATTGATTCACAGTTAAACAATCGTTAAGGTTAAAAATTATAAAAATATAAAAGATTTAACTGTTGTCTGTTGCCGATTTTACCCGCAGCAAGAAAACGAAACGGATTAGGAACTGGGGAATTGTGCTTAAGATGACATACTTTTTGTTTGAAGGTAAATATTTAAAATAAAATAAGTCACATGAGATCAGTAACTTACTTTTATAAATAAATCTTATATCTTTAAACGAGCAATTCTTGTATATATATAAAATTGGAATCTCGGAATCGGCTCCAACGATTTTCATGAAATTTAGTATATAGGGGGTTTCGGGGGCGATAAATCGATCTAGCTAGGAATCATTTTCATAAAATGTCATTTTATGTGTATTTTTTTTTTAATTTTTTGAATACCGAGCGAAGCTCGGTCAATTAGCTAGTGATTCATAAACAACGAAATTAAACATAGTTTTAGAAATATCAACTTAATTTAACAGTGAACAATAACATAAATGGCCCGCCAGGTCGACGAGTGGATGACATATTGATATGGTAAGACGACATACTATGATTCCTTAGATTTTGATGGTGTGTCGTCTTTTACAACACGTAAATCCAAGCTGCATTATCATCCCTCCAGTTGTCAGTGGTGTAAGGATTCTTAAGTTCTTCATCATCGTCAAAAAAGATACAATGCTTATGTTACCGATTTAGCGGAAACTTATGTAACTACTAGATGACGCCCGCAACTTCGTTGCGCCAAAATTCGTTTAACGCGCGGAAACCGTACATTTTTCCGGGATAAAAAGTATCCTATGTCCTTTCCCGGGACTCAAAGTATCTCCATACCAAATTTCAGCCAAATCGGTTCAGCGGTTCGGGCATGAAGAGGTAACAGACAGATAGACACACTTTCGCATTTATAATATTAGTATGGATAGTATGTCATCTTAAGCCGACGTCTAATATGTCATCTTACCAAATGCGTAATAGTGGATACATTTAGATTTTGTAAAAAAAATACTTAACGTTAGAACATGCTTTTATTAATATTTGTTATAAGAATCCATGTCCTTACGAGTAATAACAATTTGTTATAAGAAAAGATTCGGACGTTTTTTCACCACAAAACAAAAGTGTAAGAAAATTTTTCTCTCATTAAAATTAGGAAAACCTTTACTTATTACTTTGTGAAGAACGGTCCCTGTCCGGCATACTAAGTTGGGCACATTGAGGTGCTCCATAAAACGTCACAAGTTCACAGAAAGCACAATTATTTCAACGAATTTTGCCGATGTGTCGTCTTATCTGACTATGCCATCTTAAGCACAATTCCCCTACCTAAGTGACACGCTGCCACGTCCTGTCTAAAGTACTTAAACAAGA
Source organism: Polyommatus iphigenia (assembly GCA_963422495.1). Classification (NCBI taxonomy): domain Eukaryota; kingdom Metazoa; phylum Arthropoda; class Insecta; order Lepidoptera; family Lycaenidae; genus Polyommatus; species Polyommatus iphigenia. The sequence goes on along the minus strand of OY730188.1, from coordinate 27,530,131 downwards.
CTTTGCAATAACGACCCGTTTTAATGTTGGGCCACGAATATGACCATGGGAAAGGCTGCAAAACAAAACCTCTCGCTTCATATTATTTTAAAAACATAAAAGGCTAACTAAAGAGCGCTGCAGCGCTTAACGAGTTGAGATGGCGCCACCGTGTCGGGCGCGTCGCCTGGCACAGATCTACTTAAGTATCACTGACTCACTCATTCCTGATGCGCCACTCGCGGCTTATTACTCGCGACGGTGGGGAGCGAAATTATTGTGGTATTATGCACTGTAACTAAGGCAACTTATTTGTGATAAAAGAGGATAAATTCCCGATTTCACAGACTTATTTTCTGACACGTCACACGAGTTTGACTCATAATCAGCTAGTGAATTATAGATCTATAATTCACTAGCTGATTATGAATAATATTTTATTTTCGCCTTAGGCCACTTTATTTCCGCCACAAGCTGCTTTATTTCCGCCGCCCCATGTAAGAAATCTGCCGCCCTCTAGGACTCTGCTACCCCTTGGCTACAATTCGTACACAACACATGCAGCCGATTCGGCACCGAGTGGAAGGCCCGTTACCCCGGCGACGGCACCGGCACGGTGACATGCCGGGGCCAGCTAATGGAAATCGTCCAAATTCTGTTTTCTGAGGTTTTTTGATAGGAGCCTATTAAATATTTTGGTTTGTGCTTTTCGTGAAAACATTAATCAAATCAAATCAAATATACTTTATTGTGCACAAACATAACAGTAAAATTTACATTAACAAACATATATTTCATAAATGAGACATGTACACATTCATATTATGAAAATCGAATGCGATTCAACTACAGCTGTTGCAATGGGATGTTTTCTTATTTTTAATCTCCACCAGACGGCGCGACGATACACTTCTAGATTTTCTATTGGTTCCCCACCGATCTGAAATTATCTGCAGGTTGGCATCACTGACTATAGTCCGCGCGCAACTAGTTGGCCGCTCTGCCCATATACTCACACTCACATACCGGCAGAGCGGCCAACTAGTTCCGCGCGGACTATAGTGACTACATAATATGGTCTGTGTTTCCAAAAAATATCAGTGTACTCTCAAGTCACGAAGAGCATACGCCTAAGCGATCATTGGCCTAAGCGACTAGGCCAGTATACAGGTAACAGTTTAGGAACACGCAAATTGTCAAACTGAAAACTGACAACTGAAAGAGAGTTTTGGCGGGCATGTCACTTTCAAACTTCTTCTACTTTTTATTGTTGGTGTGGTTTTTATTATTTTTTCCCAAATTGTGTTATTTGGGTAAAATATTAGCCATTAAATATCCGTTATCTTGCACAAGTGCAGGTAAGATGTTGTCAAAACCAAAATGTATATTTCCTGTGACATTTGGTGTGAATATCGGTAAATAGGGCTATTTCTTCCGTGAGTTTTAACTAAAACATCGTTATAATAACTCTATTATCCTACTCATTGGAATATTATTGCGTCTTTTTCAAATTGAAATGTATCAAGTTTTACATGCTTTTGCCCAGCTTTGTAGCAATTATTGATGGTATTCCCTGGTATTACCGATAGTTGTCTACCCCAGGGATGTTGCGGATCCCGATTTACGTAGTAACTAATATCTGATCTGTGATCCCGATTTTTTCACATCCGCGGATGCGAATGCGGATGCGGATTTTTAGAGGTTCACATCCGCGGATGCAGATGCGGATGCGGATGTTTCGGATCCTACATAAATATAGTTTATAAATGAAGAATTATAACAATGAAAAAGTATTATTTTAATTTTTATTAATGTGTTACAATAGTACAGGTTCTGACAATAAACGATGTCGACAAAATGGTATATAAAATCTTTAAAAAAATTATGGGAGCTCCTTTACACATCAAGCGGGGATAATTCTTTTTTTTTTTCGCGTCCACTCCACGTTTTTAAAAATATTACGATGAGTAAATGATACGACGAGTATACCAAGATAATTTTACGATTTAGGGATCCATTTGTGAAATGTAAAGTTTTAAAGTGGAAAAAATCGTTAGAGTCCAGTGTCTCCCCTTTCTACCAGCTAAACAATTGATTCTGAAAAATATGTGGAAAAATTCACGGGAGTAGGAAATATGCTAAATTTAAAAAGAAAATTATTACGGCTAAGAAGATCAAGCGGGGATAATTCTTTTTTTTTTCGCGTCCACTCCACCGTGTGTGGTGTCGTAGGATAGGGTTTTTAAAAATATTACGAGTATTCCAAGATAATTTTACGATTTAGGGATCCATTTGTGAAATATAAAGTTTTAAAGTGGAAAAAATCGTTAGAGTCCAGTGTCTCCCCTTTCTACCAGCTAAACGATTGATTCTGAAAAATATGTGGAAAAATTCACGGGAGTAGGAAATATGCTAAATTTAAAAAGAAAATTATCACGGCTAAGAAGACTTCATAAGTTATTGAGAAGTACAAAAGAACTTTTCGTTCAAATTCCTTTGAATGTAACTGAGATGATGTTGTTAGTAGTGTAAAACATGTTATAATTGTACATTCATTGATCATACCAAACTTATCAAAAACTGGCGGTACTACGGAACCCTCTATTGTGCGTGGCCGATACGCACTTGGCCGGCTTTTTCGCTCCCATTGGTCATTTGTCACGCGCAAACGACACGTGCCATTCACAGGCCCCGCCGCTTTTTTTTCTTGTCACAACTCGTATGACATTCGCATCCACATAAAAATCCGCATTGCTTTATTGCGGATGCGGATGCAGATGCGGATGTCCAAATCTATGCGGATGCTCCGCATTTACGGATGCGGATGCGGATATTCGCAACATCCCTGGTCTACCCATACGCCATCTAGTTACTTGGGCTATGTTCCGTTATATACTGCGACCACTGCACAGTGCTATCACTGTAGAAAAAATCGTTTCGTTATGGAGTTGCAGTACACTGCCGCAGTACCCTAGTGAAATATATGACGTCATCAGTCGTCGCCATATTGTACTGTGAGCACTGGCGTTCTCGGGGTAAGGCACTCGCAGTACTTTGATCACGTGATCAGTCAACTGTCAAAAGTCAACTCTCAAGTGTCAAAACCACTCGAGTGTCTAACGTTTTAAAACAATACCTACAGTTTAAATCCCAAAGTTATAAATTTATGTAATTAATTTGGATTAATAATAATAAAACACTGGAAGAATTGCAAAAATTAACCTTATTAGACTGTATTGAAAATGTTCAAATGTTGATATAGTATACTGGATTGCGTTCCGTTTTAAATAGTAACCAGTATACTAACTACAAAGGAACGGCTTCGCAGTATACTAAAATGACGTCACACTCTGCAGTGGTCGCAGTATAGTATATCGGAATTCGAAACATAGCCTAAAATGGAAACTGTTTGACAATGAAATTAAAAAAATAAAAAATGCCTCATTTGGCTTGGCTTTGGCGCTTTTGCTTGCACCTCCGCTCCACTCAAGACACAGACCGGGTTTTTTTTTATGTCACCACTTTACTGATATAGCCAATTTGGCTGATTAACTGAATTATTACTGCACAATTATAATTTATAACTGATTAACTGCAGTCTGCACTGATGATTTAATAATAATTAGACTTCTAATTTTCTTTTAAGTACCTACAGGAATTTATTTGTCCCGTGTTTTACTTGACACTGTTTACTGTTAAGCAATAAGCTTAGAGCCATAATATTATCACAAGAAAAAAACTGTTGAAGGTTGACACTGACAAATGACAACTCAGTTTTTGGCGGGCATGTGAAAGAGTGCTGTTGTGTTTTTGTATTATTTTCCTAAAATTGTGTTAGCTGGTTTTTTAATGCGTAATATTGGTAGAATATTAACCATTAGATATTCGTGTTCATGCACAAGTGTAGGAAAGTGATGTAATATCCAGAAACGTGCTATTTTGTGTTCCCTCCAAAACTCCATCGAAAGTTTCAGTAAAGCGTCTACCACTTTACTGAATCGACCGACTTGACTCCTATGACTGTATTGACTTTTACTTAGACTTTGACTAGACTTTAGACCTGACGATAGATGAAAACGATGATGAAAATTATGATAGGAGGAATATGGTTTTCCCGCCATATTCCTTACCTTTTTACCTTGTCTGTGGCACAACATACACATCCTTTGTGTCAAGTTGCCAAAAAAGAAGAAAAAGAAAGAAGAAATGACAACTGACAATGACAGTTCCCAAATGACGTTTACTTCAAAGTAGGTACAAATACAAACTGTTAAAACGGTACTTTCAAAAAGTGTACTCGATATCGTTGTTTTGTGTAATTATATAAATGTTATTTATTATAATTGGCCCGTGTTCATCTAAATATTTAATATCTTACCTAGACTTGGTACTACTAATATATATTCTGTGCCTAGACACAGAAATTTGTACTTTAACAAAAGCATTTAACTTTTACAAGACCAGCGCAACTCGTTCCTAAAGTTTGTCGGCAAAATGGCAAACGCCGATTACTATGAAATTACTTCTCAGTTGGACGCAAGAGAAATATTGAGATACTTAAATCAATTAGGTATACAAAATATCAATGGAGAAGTCTTAAAACTTTTTATAAAAGGTAAGATGAAGTTATTAATTTATGCTTTATATTAGGGTGAATTAGTTTACTAATCTGTCTTTTAATATTTCAGATTTGAAGAAGCTAATAAAGTACGATTTAGCCCAAAAACATGGAACTATTGATTGTGAGGAAAAAATTATACCTGGCCCAGAAAGATTACATAGTGCAAGTACCTTCTCTTCAAGATTGAAATCCCGCAATACAACATCCATTCCTCCGCTTTGCAGTCGACAATGTCAGAGGGAGAGGCCAATGACAGCTAGAGTCGTACGATCTGCTCCAAACTTGGGGGAACAGAAAGTAGAAGATAAACCTCCAAGAAGAGCCTGTTCGTGTATACCTGTTGACAGAAAGCAGAACACTTCAACTGTCCATAAATCTTCAACAACTACAAGCAATAACTGTATGTGTTAATTTATTGAATCAGTTGCTTAAAGAAACTTGGTAACTTTGTATTTAAATAACTATGGTCCATAGATTCAAACACAAAACTTCATATTTTAGAGCAGTCTTTCCCAAAGTGGGCGATAACACCCCCTTGCGAGCGTTGTGTAGAGGCTTGGGGAGTGATATTTCATCTGGATGCATTTTAAATTGAAACAATGGGGGTGTTAAAACATAATTTGTTCTCAAAGTGGGCAGCAGACAAAATAAGGTTGGGAACCCCTGTTACAGAGTAAGCGTCCAGAGCAGTGGTCCCCAACCTTTTTTTCATGCGGGCCACAAACATGTATTAGTCTTGGTGTCGCGGGCCGCAACAAAAATTTTTTGGGGTTAAAAAATAACATTCTTCAATTTAACGATTTAAAAATGGGAAAAAATTTAACGATCATCACATAGACTTTACGTTATTTTACCAGTGGGTGTGAATTTCAAAATTGTTAAACATGACGCGGGCCACAAATAAAGTCCCGGCGGGCCGCGGGTTGGGGATAGCGGGTCCAGAGGCACCAGACTTATTTTGTACCAGGTACACATAGCTGCTAGCTTGGGCTGATGGCCAATTTACTGGTACACTAACACTATTTTATATGATACATTTTGATTCTCAGGAAAAAGTAATGTTTGGCACCCCTGGGCTCTTAATCCAATATTAAATGTTAGTTATCTTGCCAGATAAAATGACTTGAATTCCTTTTTCCTGTAGCATATAATATATTTAAGTAATGCAGAGTTTATTGTTTCAGTAATAAAAGTACCGAAGCAACCCATTAAAAGAAAATGTGATCCAGTATCTTTATATCACTACTATATTTCCCAATGGGCAAAGTATAAACCAAATGTGCCTGGAGAAAATGACTGGGCTGAGTTGAGATGGAATATCAGACAAAAAATGGTAGGAAGCTCATCAGGTACCTCAAGAAAGGTTTGTAATGTTAAATTATAAAGTAGCCAGTACACAATGGCTTACTGCAGGCCAACATCAACTCGCCAATTGCGCACCACGCCAAGAAATCATCTGCCATCCTACACCAATACCTCGTCTACAAAATAGTGATTGCTTGTAGTAGGCCAGCATAGTCCATTGTGAAAAGGCACCTTTATTAGTGGTAATGATTTGTAAAGCAAATTTTCATTAAAATGTATTTTGTTTACAGGTCATAGATAAAGAAAATGTGAGGCCTAAGAAGACTTGACATCAAAGAATGTAAGCAAAATATTGCTGTTGTTATAACTTTTTTAAGTTTGAAGTTATATAATATATTGAGGAGCCTAGAAGAAGAACAACAATTGTCCAGTGTCAAAGATGTCAACAATACGGTCACTCGAAAAATTACTGCATGAGGCCCTATCGCTGCGTTAAATGTGGACAGTCACATAAAACATCTGAGTGCAAAAAACAGGATCGGTCGACTCCAGCCCACTGCGCCCTATGTAATGGCCCACATCCAGCTAACTACAAAGGATGCGAAGTCTACAGACAAATCTTGCTAAGACGAACCAAGTCCATGCCAAAGAATCCCACTATGTCAACAATACCAGTAATAGTAGAAAAACCACAGACAGAGATGCCCAACAGTAACAATAAATCTCCAAAACACAGTAAAACTACTAGCTACACTGATGCTACTAAAATTGGCCAACAAACACGCGTCGAGACCCCTTCACCACCTCCCGACTGGGAGCAGATATTAAATAAACAATCAGAAAAGTTTGAACTAATACTACAACAAATGAGTACTCTAATGATGCTCATAACAAAATTAGTTGACAGGTTCAGATAACAAGGGCTACATCAATGTGTCATCAGTATATTGCCCCCCGAAACATAAAATCACAGAACAATTGTTTAATGATTTCTTTAAAACACTCGCAAACAGGTTTCTGGCAGGGGGTGACTGGAACGCCAAGAATACACAAGAGAAACTTTTATCTAGCACAAGAGAAAGACAACTGAAACTCAGTATTGATACTAATAAACTAACAGCAGTCTCTACGTGCGAACCCACTTACTGGCCAACTGACACATCCAAGATCCCCGACCTGCTGGACTTTTTCATTGTGAAGGGTATTGGTGGTCACTATATAAAATGTGAACCTTGTCACGATAGCTCTTCGGATCATACTCCTGTTATACTGACCCTTAGCGATAAGATTATTGAACATCAGGGACCAGAAAAACTACATAACAAGAGAACTGACTGGGAAGGTTTTAGAAACTATATAGAAGATAATATTAACATGAATGTACCCTTAAAAACTGAAGATCATATAGACAGTGCCGCAAAATACGTTACGCAATTAATACAAGAAGCCTGTTGGAAGAACACTCCACCTCTAGATTGCAACAAAAGGAGTAATAATTTTCCTCTTGAAATAAAAAAAGCAATCCAAGAAAGACGCAGACTAAGACGTGTTTGGCAACTTAGTAGACTTACTATAGACAAATCTGCATTTAACAAACAAGCCTCGCACCTAAGAAAAATATTAAGGAACTGGCAGGATAGGACTCTCGAAGACCAACTCGAAACACTGACAGCTACTGCAAAGACAGACTACTCCTTGTGGAAATTTACAAAGGCGTATAATAGACCACAGATAACCAAACCCCCACTCCGAACGCCAAATGGCTGGGCCCGTTCTTCACAAGAAAAAGCGGACCTCTTTGCTAACCATCTGAAGAATGTTTTTCATCCAAATGAAACAAATGTGGATACTGATGACGACATAGAGTCTTATCTCGCACAACCCTTTCAGATGTCCAGTCCTCCCAAACCGACAACAGTACGGGAGGTGTGGAGTACCATGAAGGGGCTAGAAGCCAAAAAGGCACCCGGCTATGACCTCATCACAATGGAAGTCTTGAAGGAACTACCAAAAAAAGCCGTTGTATTCTTGACATCTCTTTTTAATGGAATACTGAAAGTTCAATACTTCCCATACTGCTGGAAAATCTCGCAGATACTGATGATCCACAAGACTGGGAAACCTGCAAACGAAGTATCGTCATACAGACCGATTAGCCTTCTCCCTATACTTTCAAAGATATTTGAAAAACTGCTGTCTAAACGAATTTTGCACTTTTTGGAAAGAAATCACACCATCCCTAACCACCAATTTGGTTTTAGACAGAAACATTCGACTACTGAGCAGGTTCACCGGGTCACTTAAATAATTAGGAAGGCTTTAGAAAACAAGGAATATGTTTCCTCAGCATTCCTAGACATTCAACAGGCATTCGACAAGGTCTGGCATAAGAGCCAAAAAGGCACCCGGCTATGACCTCATCACAATGGAAGTCTTGAAGGAACTACCAAAAAAAGCCGTTGTATTCTTGACATCTCTTTTTAATGGAATACTGAGAGTTCAATACTTCCCATACTGCTGGAAAAGTAAAAGTGTGTGCAAGTAACTCCAACATCTCAATCCTACAAAGGATGCGGAACATAATACTTATAACGACTGCAAAATCCCCATGGCTAATCACAAACACAGAGGCTCATAAAAATCTAGGCATACCCACCATAAAGGAGGAGATACTAAAGTCCACTGAAAAATACAAAAAAAGGCTTGGAGTTCACCCGAATGCTTTAGCCTCTGGGCTTGTCAGCCGTAATTACAACAAGCGCCTGAAAAGGAAGGACATCTTTTAAATTAAAAAATAATAATAATTTTGTAAACGATGAGTAATGCTATCTACAGTGGTAGAAGCACTCCACCTGCCATGCGTAGCACAACTCACCTGCTTATAGTTATATACACTGATTGCAGATTAAATGAGAAAAAAAAAAAAGTTATATACGTTAGATTTGTTTTTTGGGCTTATTACCCTAAAAGCCACAGACACAGATCGAGATAGATACCGCATGTCCCTCCATTTGTATGAAAAGTCACTTTTTTCCTACCACTGTGACATACCGATGATAACAAAGGTGTCCATTATCTAGGCCAATGTTTCTATTTGAATTTCTACAGCTCAATATGGCACTTTTAGCATTGCTCGTCGTTTGGGAACGCAATATGGCACGCGAAGTACATACACATGCGGTATCTATCTTGATCTATGTCTGTGCTAAAAGCCTGCTATCTGAGCTTAATGCTGTCTTTCAGTATTCCTAAGATGTGTTTCTGTAACTATGATGTATGTATTTCAGTTGCTGATATTATTTATATTAAAACAAAATGTGTTCCATTAAAAAAATGTTTCGTAAGAAACCCCTCATGTACAAATCTGACATGATAGTTTTACTATTGATAGTGACACTTGTGATGTATAGGTGTTTAAGGACTTTTAAATAAATTTTAAATCTAACTAAAACATTTATTGATTTACTTTACACTTGATTTAACTTAAATGGAGCCTGTTGCATGGTGTTGCTATGTAGATGGCGTAATATCCTTTCCTCAATTCTTTCAGCAGCGGCTTGAGTTAGTATCAGAGTATCATGCTTCAACATTGAGTAGACATTCAATCCATACACAGGCATAATGTTAACGTGTGGCAAACTATCTGTAGCTACAGATAAGTTTCTTGGTGCTATATCATTGCTGAAAAAGATTAAAAAATTGTAGAGGAGTTGCTAAGGTTTCCCAAATAAATGTATTTGAATTTAAGATCATAGATTTTAGAAAATAAAACTATTCTTAACTTATAGACCTATAAAAATAATAAGAAAAGTACTTACTCATCAACAATCAATACTGAAGGTCCCCAATTTCTATTTTCTATTAATTGCATGATGTAACCCGTCTCATCCGTAGGCAGCTCTAAATCTTTTACGATGTGTAAGTCATCTTGTGCCAATTTTCCGGAAAGCATAGAAGTCAAGCCGTGTATTCTTAGATGGAAGGACAACATGTAGAAGTGTGTTTTGCCGGATCGTGGTCCGTGCGCTATACCACCTCCTCTCCACAGGGGAGATCTGATTGAGCCATGACGAGCGCGCCCCGAACCTTTTTGAGCCCAGGGCTTTCTACCCCCGCCACGAACTTCAGCCCTGGTTTTAGTGTTCGCCCAAGACACCCACCTATATTTCTGCTGCCATACCATATTCTGGTGAATAATATCAATACGAGGAGTCACTGCATATACCATCGGATGGAGCTCGAATAGTCCAAGTTTCTTTTCTTCGACTGTGTCTAAGTTCTCGATCCATACTTCTCGAGGCTTTGTGTACTGCGGTGGGTATAACCAATCTTTTTTCTCTATACTAAGATTGGAGTTTTGTGAGGCAGATGACGACTCCACTGAAAGTGCCCGGACTTGAGGGATTGACGATATCGTCAATCTTTTTATAGCATTAATTAATAAAGCGCTCATTTTCAATTTTTAGCAACTTAAATCTCTTCTCGAAATTATTAACTTCGATAATAATTTTAAAAACAAAACCCTATTTTATTCTAATAAACTAACCTCATTTTTCCGTTGACATTTGACACATGACACTTGACAGAGCGACATACTTTGACGTTCTTTTTTTTTTCTTATGAAAATCTAAGTCACCGGCTACACGGTCAATTTTTCATCAATCTGATCCATCAATCTGGTACAGATTGACGAAAATTTGACTGATTGATGGATTGATCGTATTTTTAATATGAAATTTTTATAACCGTCAATATTCCGTCAATCAGATTGATGGATCAGATTGATGAAAATTTGACCGTGTAGCCTGTGACTAAGATCAAAGAAAATAAAAATCGCCCAAGTGCGAGTCGGACTCGCGCACGAAAGGTTCCGTACCGTTATTGAGCAAAAACAGGCCAAAATTTGTGTTTTTGTATGGAAGCCCCTCTTTAAAATATTTATTTTATTTTAGTTTTATTGTGGAAATTTCAAGTGCCTACTTGACTTGTTAGCATTGCTGATATCGAGCAAAAAAGGCTAAAAAAATCATGTTTGTTACAAGTTTGTTATATGGGAACCCCCTGACATATTTTATTTTATTTTTAGTATTTGTTGTTATACTTGGTGAAATCAGAAATACACAATCAGTGAAAATTTCAGAAGTCTAGCTATAGCGGTTCTTGAGACAGCCTGGAGACAGACAGACAGACAGACGGACAGACAACGAAGTCTTAGCAATTGGGTCCCGTTTTTACCCTTTGGGTACGGAACCCTAAAAACTATAATATAATAGAGACAAGATTATTTGGCTCTTTTTACGGACACTTTCACGTACCTACTTACCGTACGGAGACGTTTTGCTTTCCTATGGTCTCCAATCTCCAGTGCAAAATACATAGACGTACGGTCTTAAATTAGACTGCGACATGTTGTCAATAATTACAAAGCAAAGAAACGTTTTGGTTAGGTTAGGCTATGTTGGTCTTTCTGTAAAATATAAGTACAGCCTACAGGGCCGCAACGCAACCCTGTTGTGACTTGTGCGTTTTTATTTCATAGTCTTTATTATATTAATTAATTTATACCTAGGTACTTAATAGTGTTGTGACTTGTAAGTTGTAATGGTTGTAAGTTATCGATAAAAATATATACCTAGTTGTAATTATTATGTCAATATCGTGTTAGATAATTTATTTGTCTGAGACTTTATACAGAAGATACGTCTATCTTATTTGCTAACATGATACATTAAATAATCGAGACGTGTCAACGACTCGTCTCGATTATTTAAATGTTATATCAACGCATTAGGTTTAGGTACATAAGACGCAGTTTCCCGCTACTCGCCGCAGAGAACGCTCGTCAACAAAATGGACTACGCAAAAAATCCCGCGATTAAAAACTTTGTTGAATATTTGCAAATACCTAGCGTCCAGCCAAATGTAAATTATGGTAAGTTCTATTGAAAAATAATTATTATTTACTTACTTACTAGATATTGTAACTTTCCTTGATAAAAATATTATGTTGGTAAGAAATTATAATTTATACACCGTTTAAGTTACCAAGTATGTAATTAGATACCGCAACCGCAGAAACACTGTTTATCAAACTATTTATAGATTTTACAATTTCCACAGACCACAGAGTTTACACTTTAATTACGGATTATAGGTCTATCGTTTATTTGATAAAAAGTACTAAATATACTTAGTATGGATTTATTATAATAAGTTTACGTAATACGTATTAGATAAGTAAATAATAAAATATAACAAAGGTAAGGTTTGAATAATTCTTTGAATTAGGCCTAAATAATATAAGCAGAATAATACCAAGACGTTTATTGTAGGATATTTTAAAGCGGGATTAATAATCAGAATTAAAAATTATGTATTAATTACTTACTTATTAATTTATCTGTTGCATAATATTATAGCTGCACGATAATAATAACTGGCATGTATCTACTATCTGTTCTTGAGCCCTAGACTCTAAAATAAATATTTTATCATATTATTTTATCTTATCGAAACCTTAAACAGATTTCCTCTCAGTTATAATGTTACGTATAGATACCCGCGGGTATACCGTATACCTCCTACCTCAAGAATCTACTTTCACTTTTAGTGCAGTGTAGATACTGTGTAGGAACAATATTTTAATTAAAGTAACCCGGCTCTATTTATTAATGAGTATTAATTATGTATTGTTATTTGAATGGTCATTATAATATTATTATTATCATGTAAACTTAAGTTTTTTTAACATCAGTATTCAGTAATGTGCAAGGGATTCAACGGAAATTACGTGATTTTCATCGTTGTTACTATAAGTACTACAGTAACAACGTTGTCAATTTCATTTTTCCCGGAAAATGTACGGTTCCTGTGCGATGAACGGATTTTGGCGCAACGGAGTTGCGGGCGTCATCTAGTCATTAAAATTACTACTTATATTATAAATTAAAAAAAATTGTGTACTATACTTTTTCCGGGCATAAGAAGTAGCCTACTATGTCCTTTCCCGGGAGTCGGGACTCGGGACTCAAAGTATCTCCATATCAAAATTCTGCGGCTCGGGCAAGATAACAGATAGACAGACACATTCGCATTTATAATATTAGGTAGAATAGATTCTTTGAAGTGAATAGTAGGAATCATTTCGCCATTTGCACTAAAGGACCGGCCTCTTTAGCGACACGACGGATAAGTACCTAGATATAGCCACAAATTGAGATTGTCCGCAATACAAATTGAATAATTCGACTCTAACACGCGATAACGATGCAACTGATGCCAGGTCACAGTATCGAAATTATGATACAGTAGGTACCTACTCAGTAGACAATACATACCTACTAATATTATAGGTAAATGTGAAAGTGTGTCTGTCTGTCTATCTGTATGTCTGTCTTCTGTCTATTACCACCTCACGCCGAAACTGCTGAACCGAAAGGACATAGGTTTCCCGCGCGAAAAAACAATTTTGGCGCAACGGAGTTGCGGGCGTCATCTAGTCTTTGTCACATTAACTAGACCGCCAAACCGTACGCAAACACGTATTCATTTCAAATAAAAGAGCAGATTCAGCAGAACAATGGAGTATCTTGTCACAGTCGCGTTAAAATTGTTTCTGTGTTGCTCGAATTTTATTTCAGGAATATTATGGCTGAATGACGGTATTGTAAATATAATTATTAATGATGTGCCCTAGTCATTATGTAATAGATATGTCCTCATTTGTGTGCACTGATAATAGCACTTTAAGTAATATTATAGTAAAATAATAAAATTATATCTACTGTGAACATTCTACAGTTTGTCAAAAAGAATAGACGCTAAACTAAATTTTCTAATCGTAATCAGCATCGAATGGTGGTTTTTTCGCCTCGTATAAAAATACGAGGCGAAAAAACCGCAACTGATAACGTTTGTACACTTCAAATATTATCATTCTGGCACATTTTATATTTGGTTTAATAAATGTTTACAATATTTCATGTAATTAAATTTTTTTGACAAGCTATATTTTCAATGGTATGTAGGTATGTATTATATACCCTATTATGAAGGACATAATATTTTTGTCATAGCAATGTCAACAAGGGTATCGATAAATAGTGCACATCCCTAGGGCCTTATTCATAGTAAGATTTTCCAACGCTTTCTGATGTGACAGAGGTCAAATAATATGATTTCAAACTACCCGATGTTTTTCCCGCTGCGTTTGACAGCGAAAACCGTGAAACCTGCAAAAACAGCGAATACCGATAAAACGAAATGTAAAACAAATTCGGTAATTTTTTTCTTTATTTCACGATAACTTTTATGGACATTTCTTTCTTACATAGGTAAGTAATGATTATCATTATTTTTTGTTTCAGACCAGTGCGTCAGTTTCTTCAAGAAGCACGCTGACGAGCTTGGACTGGGCTTCAAAGTGATAGAAGTGGTGCCGAAGAAACCGATCGTGGTGCTAACATGGGTTGGACAGGAGCCGCAACTGCCGTCGATACTGCTCAATTCGCACATGGACGTCGTTCCCGTGTTCGAAGTATTTATTTACTATAGTATTGTCCGGTCGCCGGGTAGAGGGAATTTCGCCCACATTATTTGAACATAGCAGCAGCTATTGGCGAATATCAGCTGATTCAAAAATAATTGGCGCGTGGCCGCCAAATTAGAACTGACGTCTAACCATGTCTAAGGGTGCGTTTCCACTGACGCGGAGCGGAGCTTAGCGGTGTCTGAATCAATCGTGCTATTCCAGCGGAATGATAGCGAAGCGGAGCGAAGATTTCGAGCATGGTGATTGGTCAATTCGGCACCGCTAAGCTCCGCTCCGCTTCAGAGGAAACGCAGCCTAAAGCCGGATCCAGACGAGTGTAACGTGTAATGTAATTCACCGTGTAATGTAAAACGAATTCTACGTGTGGACGGTACTACGAGCATTACATGTAACGCTCGGTGTTTATCCATCGGCTGTCGGTTTTCGCGCGAGCACGAAGGCTCGTTTGGACAATTCGCTTTGAGTTCGTGTGCCGTCCACACTAAATTACACGTAATCTTACATTACACGTTACACTCGTCTGGACCCGGCTTAACGCTGCAATTTAGTAAAGTATAGTAGTAGAGGGCAGAACCGGTTTTAGCACCATCTACCAGCGCCCTGATGGGCGAAAATCCTTCAGCGCCCAGGTTGCTGGTAGTGCTGAAAAATTTGGCGCCCTTTTTGTTTGCCTTCAGCGCCCCTTTTTATCCGTCGCCCTAGGCGGTCGCCCAGCATCGTCGACTATATACGGGTGCCGTAACACCCGTAACTTACAAAGACGTCAATCGTCATAGCGACATCACCGCGTCCAAATAATAATTGGTGACCAAACGTAGCCAACCCTGCCATCCTAGTTAATTACGGCACTTAATCAACTAAATACAACTAAACATTCGATCATATTTCCAGAAAAGCTGGACATACCCCCCATTCAGCGCGCACATAGACGGCGAGGGTAGGATCTACGCGCGCGGCTCGCAGGACATGAAGTGCGTAGGCATGCAGTACCTGGAGGCTGTGACGCGGCTGAAGGCTGAAGGGGTTAAGCTGAAGAGGACCTTGCATCTGAGTTATGTGCCAGGTTAGTTGACGGAACAGATTTATGGACTCTAAACTGCTTAGTGATATGAGTGATGGTTGTACTGGTTAAGTGAGAGGTACATGCGTAATGTCTCTATCAGTTGAGGCCGGAAGACTCTACATTTGAGGAGATCGTGAAAGTGCAAGAGCGTGGTAGAAAAAGCTGTATACATGGGCGTACCCAGGTAGGGGCAGGGGGGTGCGAAGTCAAGTCAAGTCAGAAATAAACATAATTTTTTCTGGCAAATGGGAATTAGAAACGTGTTACCCACTCTGCGCAAAATGAAGTGTTGGAAACAAAATATCTTTTCAGTCAGGTCAATAATTAAGTCAATTTACATGTTTTTTTTTTGTTTCAATATACCAGACCGACCATCTTCTCGAAGGTATGAGCTGCCCCCCCCCCCCCCCCCCCCAGCTGAAATCCGCGCTGATATACCTATCCTTTTAATGACAGTAGCTTTACATTCACGTCTCCGTGACAATGACCAAATGCCACGAGTGACGAGATCCTTGTAGGTCTGTACCGTACCTTAAGTGGCATTTCCAATTACAGATGAGGAAATTGGCGGCCATGACGGTATGCAGAAATGGGTGTTGACCGACTCATTCAAAGCCTTAAACGTGGGCTTCGCTCTGGACGAGGGTTTGGCTAACCCTACCGAAGAGTTCGCGTTGTACAACGGAGAAAGGTGTATTTGGCGTAAGTTTCACATCCATAGTTTCAATCTAGTGAATCTATTTTTCTAGTTATAACAATCTAAATGTCACCCTTACCAGTAATACATCTTCTTTATTGGTGATGAAGAGTCTACCTTTAGTAAACAATGAGCATAATATAATACACAAAATCTATTGAGATAAAATTTATGAGGTGACTTTAATGTATGGAAATGCCTACCTAACTTCATTCCCTCGTGGACCTGAAATTAAATGATTTGTGGTTACGAATTTCGAGCATTTTTTGAAAGAGAAAGATTCGAAATGCGGACAAAACCGTTCATTTGATATAATTATTATTTTTAACAAAAAATTTAAACCGACTTCCAAGGTAAAACAATAATAACATTAATATGAACTAAAAAGTATTAAATAATTTTTCCTATCTAATAGTGCCTCTTTCCGAATTCGGCTAAACCTCAACTATTTCTGTACTCAATCTTCATTATTTTGAAGTCAGTACCAGATAGCTGAATCTTCAGTTCTCTGCATGGAGGTACACTATTGGAGGTAGCCTTATATTTTGACAGTTGATAATGTTACTCTTTCTAACTAACGATTCAGTAAGTTGAGTGAAAGAGAAAGCTCATATCGGTGTATAAACGTCAAAAGTTTGTAATGTTATGTCCTACCTAATAGGACATAACAAAGGAGTCGGTCTGCAATATTTAATGTTTAAAAAGTGCTAATAAAAGTGTTTAGTGAACGTTAAATGCAATTTCTTGTTGGGTTTTGTGGTTCCGCTATATAATAAACCATTAAAACGGCCAAGGAATGCCTCAAACACGTGGATTTAACATAACATACGTAAGTTTTCAACAACGTTTTTTGGGCTTGTCAATCGGTATTTTTCTAAGCTAAAAAGAAAATTTATAAGTTTAATAATCCTATAATCATGCTATTTATGGCATTAGTGATAAAAATGTCACATTCAAGTAATAATTTGGCTTCAAATATTGCATAGCTTTTTACGTGTACTTTAGGGATGCACTTTACTTGAAGTATAGTTTATCGATAAAAATATTGTCATAGACTAAATGATTTTTTTTTCAGGATTTGAAAATGCTTCAAAATAGACGACGAACAGAAATATTTAGACGCAAGTTTCATGCAAGTTTTTAATCCTTACTTCCTCATGAAGGCATCACAATATTGGGATTATCATTTGAAACGTAAGTTTGAAAGAATGATTTTATTGAAATAAAAAAAGTTCTAACGGAGAGCAAAATAATTGCATGATCAATTACAGCTCTCACACCTCCCCCCTGTAAGTACTCAATTCGTTACTTAGATCTACTTTTTGAAATTTTATCCTGGCATTACTCTTTTTTAACAAGTAAAATGTAAAATAAGGCTAAAGTCATAATCATTTAATAAAATAAATTTAATACCTCGAACATCAAATTCCAGACACAATAGATATTCAGTTGTTATGCGGCACCTGGGTTCCGCTTGGGGCTTGATGCGTTAAGCATGAAAAAGTTACATAAAGCATATTGCCCCGTATATAATATAATATGCACATACATATTTTATAGTGTTAAGTACATTAATTAATGACACTAAACCAACTATTTTTTTTAGGTTATTGGAATACTCCTAAAGAACAGAACAAAATATGATGGTGACAGAGGGACTTATAATGAAGATAATATTATTTTTAAGTTTAGATTATAACCGAGAATTCTGTTGGTGAAATGGAGTGAGGAGGGATGGTATAAGTGAGGAAAATCCCCCTTTATCACTCCCACCCTCAGGAGACAATCCCCCCCCCCCCCGTTAAGGAGACTGTTGTAGACTGTTTTCAGTGTATGGATGCCGTTTTAAATGATCTAAAGAACATGACTGCATTCATATCTCAATATGTAATTTTTTGTAGCATGATACGCAAATGCAATCATCAGACAGAGTCTAATAATTATAAAGCAGACAACCTTCCCCGTGAACCATATTTAAAAATTGCTAATTTCATATTCTTTTCATTTAAATCTTGACATGACCTTGTTATGTGACAAAAATGCAATAAATTCTTTTGAGTTAGAGTTGAGAACTTGAGTTAGAGTATTGATAACTAAACAAAATATTTTTTTTTTTGATAAAGAAATGCTCCTAAAGAAGAAGTTGACCTCTTGATCACATTAATGTGATGATGACGATTGAGCACCTTTATGGAGGTTAATATTAGGGAGATCGCAGACGACAGACTTTTGTGTGATCAAAGTCTGCGGCTTCCATACAATCTGATGGCGCGCGCCATGCGGAATGTATGTAAGCCGCAGACTTTGATCGCACAAAAGTCTGTCGTCTGCGATCTCCCTTATATTTACTTCAAAAGCTGCAACCAAGAACATAATATTCAATAAAACCTTAAATGTTTAAATATTTTTCATTTCATTTCTATAGAACTGTAAAATAAAATATTGCACCTAAGCGTTTTTGAAATTACTTAAATGAGTAGGACTGAGATTAATTCTATAAATATTTCTTTGTTAGTAATAATTGTTATTAAATAAAAAAATTGTTGTAGTTAATATATTTTTATTGTTAATAGTTAAGTTGTTGTTAATTATTGTTAATTATTAATTAATAATAATTAATTAATCTTGTTCTTCTGTTGCGTTTTGATATAAAAAAAATTGTTGATTTTATTGATATTACACTCCGGACAAGCCTTCGTGAGTTGTGACTTAGGGCGCATTTTCATTAGTCGTTAACTCGTGCGGTATACAGCATACGGGGAGTCTTTGACAACTAATGGCGCATTTTTATTGGTCGAGGCATGATCTCCCGCACCCCGCATGCGGGCCCTATCGACCAGTGAAAATGCGCCAATATGGAGTACTTTTAAGTATATTTTAACTAGGTATTTGTGTGATTTATAAAAATACTTATATAAATAAAATAAGAAAGTGACTTATTATTTAATGAGCATAATACCTACCTATATCCTATATTGAACAATCGGGTCACATTTATAACCTCCTTTTTATGTCGCTTAGCAAGAAATCTAAAACATAAAAATGGTCTACCCTTGGTCGATAGTCTAATTTTATTTTGAATTTTTATCGATATACAAGCATGATATACGCCCATCCCTACACGCACACTACGGCAATGCACACAAGCATAAAATGGCCACGCGCTGGCGGGCTAAGAATCCATCTAGTCTATCCTTAATCTGTGGTTCTCTGACAGAATATTTGAAACTTTTGGAACTGGCACCGACTTCAAAATTATGAAGATTGAGTACAGAAATAGTTGAAGTTTAGGCTTTAGCCGAATTCGGAAAGAGGCACTATTAGATAGGAAAAATTATTTAATACTTTTTAGTTCATATTAATGTTATTATTGTTTTACCTTGGAAGTCGGTTTTAATTTTTTGTTAAAAATAATAATTTCACTCTTTTTAGTTACACTAGTAGGTAAACCATCACGTATATTTTACGTATCTTATTACAATGACGCGCGGCGGCGACGCCGTCGCCTCTGCGGCGCCGACCGCCGTGTATAAACAGCCAGTATTGGTGTTGTTATACAGTGCATAATAATAATTATAATTGTATCCATACCCCTGCCTTGTACTATGTATTATCTATTCTGTGCCATGAGACATTGGTGACCTTAACACGACGTGGTAATGATGATGATGATGATGATGATGATGATGATGATGAATATGAATTGCATAGTAGTATATGCTTTCTGTTCTTAAAACAATGCCGAAACTCCCAAACGTGTATCTATAAGGAGTCAGGAGTTCTCTCAGCATCTTCGAAACCATGGTATACCTTGACCCAATATTTGACTTTTTGGTAGCATATTCTTAGTACACTTCACATAAAACCAAAATCACCATATGTTTCCATATAAAATTCGAGGAGTTCCCTCGATTACTCATGGATCTCATCATCAGGTCACCACTTTTGTGAACATGGTACCAAATTGGAGTGAAACCTAATACAACAAAATAAAAATTTCAAAAATCGGTTCACAAACGGCGGAGTAATCGTTGAACATACAAAAATAAAAAATCCACAGCCGAACATAATTATAACCTCCTCGTTTTTTGGAAGTCGGTTAAAAAATAGGAAAAAGCTACTAAAAAGTCAACTTCTAGTTCCAAATCCAATGTCATTACTTTATACTTATAGAGATGCACGTACATTGCTCTGGTCAGCCGGGCCACGGGTCGCTCCTGCTGCCCAACACGGCGGGAGAGAAGCTCCGCATCATCATCAACAAATTCATGACGCTCAGGGACGAACAGAAGAAGATTCTCGACAGCGACCCCAAGCTGACCATCGGTGACGTCACTACTGTCAATATGACTCAAATCTATGTAAGTAACGGGTAGTTTTGAATTTGTTTTTTTTTTTGTAAAACTACCCTCAAAGTGTAAAGTTGTTTTAAAATTATTATTAAACGATTTTAAATGTCCAAAAACAATAAAGATTGGTCGTAGGTACACTGCATTAAATATTACAATATTCTATTTTAAATCTTTTTTTTTCACGCATCTTGAGTTCAGCGTATGGTAAGTTTTACAGACTTTAACCCATCAAGCCCCATAAGCTCACCGGTGAGCGAGACACATTATAGAATAACAATAGATTTCCAAGAATCCACGATCGAAGGAATAATAAGTTTTGAAATAAAAATGTCTACCACTATTCTTCTCTTTCACGTGCAACAGCCTTAACTTTTTCCCAGAAGTCGGTGTAAAGACCGGTAGAGCAATGTTTTCGTACTCAAGTGAAGAGCCAAGTAGGGTTGAGACTTGAGATATCTTAATGCACATCAGTGAAATGAGTCGTCACATCAAATAAAATAAATAACGTTTTTCGTACTCTGTGACGTTTAAATTCCAAACTCGGCTAAATTCGTCAATGTCTACATTCCAGGGTGGTGTACAATCAAACGTTCTGCCGGAAAAGCTAACAGTGGTATTCGACTGCCGTCTAGCCGTGACGGTAGACCACGTGGAATTCGAGAACATGGTGAAAGCCTGGTGCAAGGAGGCCGGGGAAGGAGTGACGTATGAATTCGAGCAGCGGAACCCACCAGTTGCGGTGACCAAGACCGACGCGTCCAATCCTTACTGGGTAGCGTTTAAGGCCGCTGCAGATGAGATGTAAATATTTAGCTGATCATTTATGCATTAACAAAGAAATTGTTAGATGGCAGACCTACGTAATTTGGTCGGGTCAAGGACATCAGATCCCTAGTCCCTACTAACATTAACTCTAGTAAAGTCAAAACTAGATCAGATAATCTCGATCACAAGTATTTCCTCTGACAACAAATTTTGATGGCCACTCACAACTTTCAACCTCGACAAAACTTTGAAGAAAACAGGCGCAGGTGTGCAATATCTACAAATAACGTACATGATCTATTAATAAAATGTCACCGTCAGATCGCGATCTACTAATAACAACTATCACGCGTGCGCACTCGCACCCGCTTACACCGGGCTTCAACAAAAACGATTCGCAAACTGCGCCCTCCCCTCCTATTTTCGCTGAGCTTGTCCGCGGTCTATACCCATAAATAACAGACCAATAGACAGACATACATTGGCCAAAAGACAGACTAAGGCTGTGTTCCTAATATGTACTGCGACCACTGCACAGGGCTATCGCTGTAGAAAAATCGTTCCGTAATGGAGTTGCAGTACACTGCCACAGTACCCTAGTGAAATATATGACGTCATCAATCGACGCCATATTGTAATGTGAGTACTGGCGTTTTCGAGGTAAGGCACTCGCAGTACTTTGATCACGTGATCAGTCAACTGTCAAGTGTCAAAACCACTCGAGTATCTAACGTTTTAAAACAATACCTACAGTTTAATCCCAAAGTTATAAATTTCTGTAATTAATTTGGATTAATAATAATAAAACACTGGAAGAATTGCAAAAATTAACCTTATTAGACTGTGTTGAAAATGTTCAATACGAGCTGTCAAAAATGCGGCTGATAGTATACTGGATTGCGTTCCGTTTTAAATAGTAACCAGTATACTAACTATAAAGGAACGGCTTCGCAGTATACTAAAATGACGTCACACTCTGCAGTGGTCGCAGTACATTTAGGAACATAGCTATAATATTACTTCGTATCTATCGCTTCGTCTTCTGTTTCTATGTCTTACCAATATAATAGATTACGTGTCTATTCATCTCTTCAACTCTCCAGGAACCTCAAACTGGACATCCGCATCTTCCCCGGCGCGACGGACAGCCGCTACGTGCGGCGCGTCGGCATACCCGCGCTCGGCTTCTCGCCCATGAACAACACGCCCGTACTGCTCCACGACCACGACGAGTTCCTGCACGCCCACGTCTTCCTGCGCGGCATCGACATCTACACCAAGCTGATACCCGCTGTCGCCAACGTGTAGACGTGTTACAGAGTACCGACAGACAGACAGACAGACAGACAGACTCTCCCCCATCAACAACACGCCCGTGTGTGCAACCAAATTGTGTGCAGATCACAGTCCAATAGATTTTTATAGTCTGTCAAGAAAGTGAAGAAATTAAAAAGTGGCAACATCGTAGTGTCATCCCTTTCAAATCAATCTAAGAAAAAAGGGATGACACTACGATGTTGCCACTTTTTAATTTCTTCACTTTCTTGAAGGAGTATACAACGTGTAGACTCGTGAATTGTTAATGGGTGTGCCCAGATTGTGCGACATTTCCGAGCACAGACAAATAGGCAGACCTATTTTCGCATTATTATCCTTGAGGAATCTGCAGGCAGATAGATTCTCGCGTTAGATCAATTTGACATTTCAAAATATATGCCCATTTGACACACCAAGACACGGATGATGGAGCTAATAAAAAGCTTCGTATTAGCTCCGTGCACCAAGACTCTCCCATTTATTATCCTCCAAAAATTTGAAGACATGCACGTTTTCTGACAGCCAGGCAGACTCTAGCATTTATATCCCATCATACTCCAGAAACTTACTACTGTATCTTCCAATAAAAGAGATAATATTTTGGAAGGATTGAAATGTCAATCTCTCATAGTTATACTATTTAGAAAATGCTAAAGATGCGTTGACATACATAAGATTATAATAATATTTAGCCACATGCTATAAAATATTAACTTTATATACGAACTTTACATTTTACGGACGGCATTTAATATAGATAAAGTTGTTCTACGTTTACAAGATATTAGGTATTAAGAGGTCTATTTAAATTTTAATGGGTTCAATGACCCAGACTAATGACTTGAATAATTTAATGTTATGTGTAACCAGTTTAAGTCAATTATTACAAAATATATTTTATGATAACGTTTAAAATGTTGAAATTTTTACTAATTTATTGTAAAACATTATAAATAAACTTGTTAACAATTATTTTCTCGCTTTTTTTTCCTCCAAAAAAAGAGAAATAAAAACGCAATTTCTTCGTTGTTTTTTAATGAATAATGTCAGATCTAAATATAGATAATACCGTACGAATAGATAACATTAAATTACAACCAAATAACAAACTAACCTACGGACATATCTTTGCTATACTCAGCTTTACCATACAGCATACACATCACTTAAGCCTCCTGCAAATATAAGCGATATATTAAGGTCTCTCTTCACGTTCGGCTATGATTTATAACCATGATTGCCCAGCTCTACTGTGAGCACAATCGACATGGACATTGGGCATAGACAAAGGTTGTGCCACTCTATACGTTCACAATGTATTTTTCCATCATTCGCCAACGTGGAAAGGCCGCAATAGGCAACTGAAAAGATATGTCCAGTAGGAGTTTGTGCACAACAAAAATAGCAATGTTTTTCATTACAGTCTGGTTTATAGTCCTTTTAGATCTTAAAAGTTTGAAAAGATATTTCCAACATTTTCAAATGAAGAGCGTTTACAAATTCATATATCACCTATCTCTTTCTATCACAATATGTATGTATTACTATCTCGGTCTCGCTTCCCAGCCACTAGTGCCAAAAACATTGCTCATTTTTGTATAACAATATAAAACAACAAAACAGTGCCTACATAAGTCACGCAAAAAAAAAACAATAACAAAAATATAATTTCATAATCGTGGTACTAATTCTAATGAGTTCTACGTTTCAAATAGAAAATATTGTCGCTGATTATATCGTTAAAAAGGTTCAATACATAAATATCAAAAGTTTACTGATATGTAAAATTTTATAATAGTTTATAAACTAAAAGATACTACGTTCGTTAGAGTAAGATGACATATGGTGTCGTTCACGTTTACACTACCCCTGAAAGGTAATTTCAATTTAAATATGTTGATATGTATGATATTATATTGCAAAATATCGTACAAAAAGTTTTACATACGAAGTTCTTTAATAGCCACGTTATAAAACTCAAATTTTATGTTATTACTAAACTACTAACCCTCCTATTAAAAAAAAACATACGCAGTGTATAAAAAAAGGCAGCTGATAGTTATGTAAGGAGGTTAAATTATAAAATATTGTTAATATTATAAAAAATATCAGGGGTCTGTTTCACAAAGCAAAGAACGACACGAATTCGACAACTTCCCTGCTAGTCTGAGTAACAAGTGCCATTTTCCTCAAAACCTGATCTAACGCACCGAAAATTATAATTTTAACGGATTATTGTTTATTGATATGTCTACTTAGTACCCATTTTTTTATTCCTTAATATTATTATTTAATCACTTAAAATATTTTTTTAGTTCACGTAGCAGATTGCGGCAAATCACGTGAAACCCGAACCACGCGGTTTTATCGCTACTTTCACCGCTCAATTACAGCTATAAGGATTATTGGTAAGGTTCCAGGATGTAGATTTTTTTTAGGAAATTTCCTGCTCTTTAATGATCCATTTTCAAATTTTGATTATCTCAAATAGTTTTCGAAATATTAAAAAAAACCAAACCCTTCTTTTTATGTTTACTTAATTGTTTATAACTTTTGCATTTTTTCAGCCCCTCTTGGAATTTTGATAGAATGTTTTAGATGGTATTCCGAATCGAATGAGACCAAAATCATAATTTTCGGTGCATGAGATCAGGTTTTGACGAAAATGGCACTTGTTAACCAGAGTATGCGCGACAACCAATAATCGCGCGCCACGACAAGCGTTAACCAATCACCGCGCGGCAAATTTTCGAATCCGAATCAAACGGGTATTGTGAATCACCTTTCAGGCGCAGCATACACTGAACGAATTGTCGAAGAATATTAAAGACAAATACTACATAGTACAAAATTATTTATATTAAATAGTATACAGAGGAGTGTCCGTATCGATAGAAATGCTAAGAGATTATCGATTCTAGTAGTTAATATTCTAATATTCGAGAAACTAAACTATGAAGAAAACCAGTATGTAAGTCTAAAGGAATGTAAAAAGTTGCTGCTAAGATGTCTGTTTTGAGATTAAAACGACCTACCTGGGTAATCATAATACAAAAAATATCACCGCAAAACCCTTTACATTGCTGATATATTAGTGGTTAGCAATGGTTAGTTAAAAATATTAAAAAAAAACACTTTAATATTTTTTGTCGTCTCGGCCCACTTGTACCAACTACCAGGTTGTTTTTAATCGTATGTCACATATAATGCCTTCTCTGTCATACGAAGGATGAGAGCTTCATCTCGCTTTGATATTTGATCAGAATTTTTAAGCAAAGATAAACTTTAAACCAAGATGGACCAAGTAGACCCTACTAAAATTCTGTCTCAAATAACATGATGTCGGTGCTACAGAGCGGCCTGACGCGAGAATCGCGTTTTAACATACTCAAATAACAGTATTATGGGCGAACAAAACCCAATTTTGAAACCCTTTACACAAATAACAAAACAGCATAAAAATTGTGATGTTGTTGACTAGCTGATGTTAGCTAACAGTAGCGACATCTAAAGATATTAAAAGGGAACTAAATATACAAATTCATTGACAATATTAGATAAAAAAATTGATATGACTTATCACTTATCAGTTTAAATAGGTACTTAGATACAAAATAAAATTCATAATATTATGTTACTGTCATTTCTATGATTTTTAAAATATACTAGCAGAAATGTGTCAAGAAAAAAATATTGTGCACATAGAAAAATGTAATAGAAACTATGCGTCCTAATTTAATATCCAAAGAAACGCGTACACATTAAATTTAAATTACGAACACGTATTATGTTACATCACTAACATATTATGACGAGCTAGCAACACTAGCGATATTACTTTTTAGTATAGCAACCCCCGCAATCTCACAACGATTAAATACGTTAAAAATAAAAATAGGTTCGAATTATATAAAAAAAATATTGTTATTTAGTAAACATAGATTAAAAAATTATTGCGATTACCTACAAAACAAACCAATATCGAGAAATAGTTTACTTCTAACGTCATTTTGTCTTATTATTGTCTTAAAACTTAATATCATTTCGGCGTTAGTGTATTAAACTGATAGGTTAGTTACCTAAATTCATAGCCACGAAATAATACTCCTTACATTCGAATTTGCCACATACAGAACCACAAACTTACAAATTTTTTTTAAATTAATTATGAAATTAAGTATTGGTAACATTTATCAAAATTTTAGTAATGGGACACTATTTTACTTCGGCATATTAACAATTCATATTCTACCCAAGTTTTCTAACGAAAAAAAAGTTGGTACTTATCTATGTTTGTTTTAAAATGTCTTTTTTTAGAAGCAATTTAAATGGAGTAGGTACTTAGTAGGTATTAATGACGTAAGTTTGTGGATCCATATGTGTGTTAACAATATCAATACTTAACTATTTCATACGCCTTACACAAGTCCTACAAATATTAAAGCAAATCTATTACTACATTCTGGGAATGTATTCAAACAAATTCTACGACTATTTATATACATTGAATAAATTATAAAAAATATATTAATTGTACTGCACTAACGACTACTGCGGTAAACCTAGAGATTCGTTCTTTGGAAGAGTCATTCATACTTCACGATACAGCGCTCCTAAATTACAGAATGAATTTTAATATCATGTTGGATTTATTACAACTGTTGATGCATAATACATTATAATAACGACATTAAATATAATAAAAACTATCGTGACATCGTAACAATATTTCGTCGAAATATACAGATAAGTAATATAAAATAAAGAATAACATTTTAAACTATACTAAAATCCATTCTGTATTTGAGAATGCTTGACATGTTTGTTCACAAATTATTTATATTGGTGTTTATATTGATTACATCTTAAAAAATCAAAGCTAAACATTTGTATTTCAATGCTTACCGGAAAATAAAAAGCGAAAAAAGTCAGTAATAAGATTACAAAAATCTACAGCTTGATTTAACAATAATTTTTCAGCTTATTGGCTATAAGTCCATTAAAAATTGACTTCACCATTACAATATGCTTATAATCAAGCGCGTTTCGCGTATAATATTATGCAATGTTACTAATTTATAGGTTGTAATATAAAATTGCCGCCATTTTATAATTAAAAAAATATGATGTCAGTATGGAATGTGACGAGTAAAACATCAAGATCTAGTTCAGACTAGACGAAATAAAACATTGGAATGCGTTTACTAGCAAATCATTGGAATGTTTTCATATCCTGTTATCGTCTTAACCCTATAACACTTAGCTCCTTACTAATAAAAAGATCCACACTTTATGCAGACATTTAAGCTAAGCTAATAAAGACAACAAATATTTGTTGCGTATAACTAAAGGTACGCTCATACTGGCTACTAAAATTGCTCCACTCCAGTCAATTCGCGTCAACTTTGACGTCATGACTACATCAAGCAATTTTCGGCAACAAGCAGCAACAAGCAGCAATATTGCGCAATACATAGTAACACAATTGAGCGATATGGCGCAACTTCATCGACTAGTTACTAGGCAATACTGTCATACATGAGCCCATCGTATATTCGTCAATTCGTATCGGCGACATAGCGATATGAAATATCTGGAGCAATATCGCCGAAATGATTGCCGCAATTTATTGAAATTGCTCCATATTGCTTCAGATCGGTCCATTCGTGTCGCCGGGCAATTATTGCCGCAATTGTTGCCCGTGTAAGCGCTTCTAGAAAGTTTGCTTTGTTTGTCTGTCATAAGACTTTTTAATATGTCAGACAAATATTTTTAACTGACGTTTTAGACAAGGACCAAACATATCTGTATACATGTGGATCTTTTTATCAGTAGAATAGAATATACGAGTAAACAAACGGTAAATAGGATAATACTTGGAACATTACCATGCGTCGGTGTGTTATAGCGGGTTCGCGTCGCTCGGGAGCGAGTGAACGCGCGCGGACAACAGGTTGTGAAGAATGAATACCGCTGGCTTCGGGCTGCCCTCCATGTCTAGCTCCTGAAATGATTAATTTAGTTATTACTAGCAGATCCGCAAACGTTGTTTTGCTTAATGCGGTGTTACAAAGTGATTGGTTGAGCCCACTGTACGACCTCCGTAGCTCAGTTGGTGGGCTGTTGGTAGCTCAAGCCGGAGGTCGCGAGTTCGAATCCCGCCGACGGAACAAAAAGTTTTCAAAGTTCCTGGGTCATGGTTGTGTATTAAATATGTGTATCATATAATAAAAGTCTTAAATATATGTATAGTATAAAAGTATTAAATATATTTCCGTTGTCTGGTACCTACCTGTAACACAAGTGCTTCAGGTACTTAGCACGGGGCCAGACTGACATGGTGTGAAGCATCCATAGATATTATTATTATTATATTATTATACTGTTACAATTTTGGACTTGGATGATTGGAGATATTGTCACACCGATCTCAGGAACATCGAAACACCCGATTTTGAGGTGAACGCAGTTTGGTATGCTGCACATTCAAGTATGAAAAATATATGTTAGCATATTCTCTGACTAATGCACACGAAATTCCAACCCCATTTGTCCACATTTTTCAAAAGACACTAGATTTTTTACGCTTATAAGAAAGAGGAAGAAAAATAAAGAGTTCCTGGTTATCACTGTGGGCTAAATAAGTATTTATGACACGAATAGGCTTATACTAGCGCACTCCTTGGCCCATAAACAAAGCCTTTCCTTTCTATTTTTGCCGAGCGATCTTGAGGTTTCGCGTGGCCTATAGGCGATCGCACATTTATCAGCACGCACGCGCCGAACGCGCCGCATTTTAGAATTCCTTGTGTGTAATGATGTGAAACCTGGCACCTTCGTCCGCATCATACGCGCCGCATTTCGTGTACCATGCGGTGCGTTAGCGCGTACGGTACTGACAAACGTGCGATCAGCTTTAATAGTTATTTAATAGCTATTACTAGTATAACAAACTTCACATACCAGTGTATCGTCATCGGCGAAGTGTAGCAGCAACGCCGCGCGGTCATCGTCGGCGGAGGCGCGTAACGCGTGCAGCGGGCGGCGGTACAGCGCGCGCGCGCCGCCGCGCCCAAGCGAGCCGCACGCCTCCCACACGCACACGCCTCCCGCCCCCAGCGATAAACGTGCGCCCGCGCCGCGGTACCGACAACCTGGGAATGTCAAATTAAGATTTTAACATTGTAAATTTTATAATGGAATTCATTAAGTTTAATAGAAAATGAATAACAAACGCAACTGTCGCTTATTTGTTACTAGCGACCCGCCCCGGCGTCGCACGGGTATAAAATATATAGCCACTGAAAAAATGATAAAAATCGATAGCCTATCACGATCCTTCATGTGGTCTACTTCTTATCTGTGCCAAATTACATAAAAATTGCTACAGTAGTTCGCGAGATAAACCCTTTCAAATAATTTCCCCCGTTTTTTTTCACATTCTCCTATTAGTCTTAGCGTGATAAAATATAGCCTATAGCCCTCCTCAATAAATGGGCTATCTAAAGGTACCATTCGGATCTGCGAGGCAAGCGTACAGCGTCACGCGTAAGCGACCGGTCGCTTGCTGCGGAGAGCAGCAAATAGCTTACCAATGTCCGCGACCGCGTAGCCGCGACCGACAAAAATTTAATTAAAATGATACTTTATTGACATGATTATAGCTATCATTTTTGTCTAAGTCACTAAGTAGTATTATAATAACCACGTGGCCAGCATCGCTTGCCGCAGAGACCCGCGGCATGCAAGTGCGCCGCGTAAATTGACGAACAATAGCAAATTGAATTGAACAATATGCAACATTATGAACTACGTAACTAGGTAGCATTTCAAACTATGTTGCGATCTACAATTTTGTGATATTGTGCGCAGACAGAAGCTTTGACCATTTTTCCGCCATAACTACGAGTGTAAACAAAACAATAATTGTGAACTATTTTACAATATTATGGCAGGGAATTTAGTATTAAGGGAAGAAATTATCCAAAAACTGTTGGCAGATAAAGAGGATGACGAAATTATTTTGTATTTTTTATCATTTCCGGAAAAGAGGAGAAAGGTTGACCCTATTTTTACGTCGCGGGTCGAAGAGGGATGCTACAATATACTCATTGCACGTCACTTAATGTGTAATGAGGAAAAATTTAGAATGTATTGCAGATTAAGCCACGAGCAATTTTATTTTGTTCTAAGTTTAATAGATAACGACATTAAACCAAAAAGAAAAGGCACATCAATCATTAGCAGTTCCGAAAAGCTTTTTATTTGTTTAAGGTATGTACTCGTACATAAAATTGTAACATTAAGAGTTTAAATTTGAACTATCCTGAATTGGACTCGAGTTTCTTAGGTAAGGGACTCCTAAGGATTGGGATTCTTGGGAATTGATCATGCCCGACTGTTCTAAAAGTCTAGGGGAAGATAGGCTTTCACACACAAATTGTGCATTTCTGTTGCGCAGTGCGCTACAGCAACAACAAACGTCGGCCGATTTTATTGCCATTTGCGTAGGGAACCCCGAGTAAGGAAGCAAATTAACACAATATACACATATAAAATACTAGCTGTTGCCCGTGACTCCGTCCGCCGTGGACTTCAGTTTCGCATGGTGTTTCCCGTTTCCGTGGCAATGCCGGGAATCGGGATAAAATGAAGCCTACATTACTGCAAATTTTCCTCAGAATCCATCTAATAAACACAATTCCCAAAGCTTTGTATAACCTTTGACCTGTCCCCCGTTACCCCCCTTCCAACCCCCTTTTCCAGTTAAAAAGTAGATTATGTCCTTTCTCAGGCTCTAGACTATCTGTGTACAAAATTTCATTACAATCGGCTCAGTTGTTTTGGCGTGAAAGCGTGACAGACAGACAGACAGATACTTTCGCATTTTATAATATTAGTATGGAAGTATAGATTACTATGAGAGAAGTAGCTGTTATAATAATATTATAGTTCATACCTACATACTTTGATACCTCCATGGCTTATATTATACGAAAAATTTTATTTTCGGTTTCGATATGATTAATAACCTATCGGCAGGCCTGTCCCACTCGCGCGAATAGGCATCGAACTGTAAGTACCACCCGCGGGTGGCAAATCAGTAGGGACTCACAAGCGAGCGGTGACGCACGCGCACGAGTTGTTCGTTGCATACCTGCGTATTGCGTAACTTATTCACTTGACAGTGGCATGCAAAATGGCAGATTTGTCATGTCTGTGGCGTCCTGAGGGGGTTTCGCCACATACCAATGTTTCTACACGACCAGCATACACTAAAACTGCAATTTCTTGTTCCTTGGTCTTGCAGGAGCCCATAAAAGGATCTAAATCATTTTTAAATTAAATTTTCTACCCTGAAAATAGTACTTTTATAATATATTTGTCAGTAATAATGTTATACAGCTGGTATAATTACTGGGTACCAAAATGTTCAGTAGATTTTGGGTCATATTTTAATAATAAACCACTATCTAGCGAGCTAAGAGTATTTATTTATAACTTTATAGTACTATTTACAAAATAATATCACTCAAGTCATGACTCTCATACAAATATTTTATAAAATCAACGATTTAAGTACAGAACAAAAATGGAGGCTGCCTCTCAAACAGCTTCAAGTAGGCTGTGTATTACATGATATCTTAAAGTCATTTCATACTCTAGGCATTACAGTATTATATAAACAATAAATTAAGGTTATTATCTGGGTGGTACAAGAGAATCAATATTGTAGGTTCAGTAAATGATATGTAGGACTTTACACAAAAAGATATCTCTTTTGTTCATGAAAAATCCTACCTTGATACTAATGTAATTTACGAAATAAGTAGTAACTTTTATCCACAGAAGTTTGATTTTCTTATAATTATAATAAACAAAGTACAAAATAAAATCCTCCAAATAACATGAATTAAAGGAAAACTGAGTAGAAACATGAAAAGAAAACTTGCAAAAATGCGAAAATTTTCTTAAGTGAGTGTAAGATTAGTATGGATAAGACCTTTTTCATCTAGTACTTGGATGCATTGTGCAAGAGTTTGTAACCCAAAATGTAACCCAAAATCAATGCCTCTTTTATTGCACAGCCAACTACTTCTATTTCAGTCACAAATATCACGCACGCGGGAGAGCCATGCTTCGGCACGAATGGGCCGGCTCGACCGGAGAAATACCACGTTCTCACAGAAAACCGGCGTGAAACAGCGCTTGCGCTGTGTTTCGTCGAGTGAGTGAGTTTACCGGAGGCCCAATCAAAAATAAAAATCCTGTATATTTCATAAATAAATATTTATATATATATATATATATATATATATATATATATATATATATATATGGAATATTACGAAGAATTAATAAATATTTATTTCGCAAGCGCTGTTTTTCGTCGACACATATATATATATATATATATATATATATATATATATATATATATATATATATATATATATATATATATATATATATATATATATATATATATATATATATATATATATATATATATATATATATATATATATATATATATATATATATATATATATATATATATATATATATATATATATGTATATAGAGTCGAAATTTATATATATATAAATTTCGACTCCCACTTGTCCGTTTATTTTTAAGTCTTTTTGTCTCAATGCCTCCTTTCTTGTAATCCAAAAACAAAATGATTCCGGCTATTCCATGTTATGCGA
The DNA here is from genome assembly GCA_963422495.1 of Polyommatus iphigenia. Classification (NCBI taxonomy): domain Eukaryota; kingdom Metazoa; phylum Arthropoda; class Insecta; order Lepidoptera; family Lycaenidae; genus Polyommatus; species Polyommatus iphigenia. The sequence goes on along the minus strand of OY730188.1, from coordinate 27,496,769 downwards.
ACATTTTAATATCGGCCATTAAAACTCAGAGGAGGCGTCTATGGGGCCGCCCGATAGGGGTTGTCACCTGTCTGTGACGAAACCCTTTCGGGGCTCTAATCGGACGGTACTAGTTTTCGTCATTATTTATAAAATATAGAACGTTCTATTAGTGGTAGAGTTTAGTTAAACGAAACTACGTTAAATTATCATTACAGTAAAGTAATATGAACTGCATAAATATGTTATTTAATGTTCGAAAAGCCAAAATCATTGTGCGAGTAAGGGCCAGGCACGGGTTAGATTGCCGTTTTAACTCTTTTTGTTGTTCTACTTAGAACAACGAGTTGAACAACGAGTCCATCCCATTCTACCAGCTAAACGGTTGCTTCTGTAAATGTGAAAAAATTCACGGGAGTAGGAAATATGCTGAATTTAAAAGGATTTGCTTCTGTTAATGTGAAAAAATTTACGGGAGTAGGAAATATGCTGAATTTAAAAGGAAAACGATAGTTTTATATATAACTTATTAAGTCTTTCTTCTTAGCCGTGATAACGGCTAAGAAGAAAGACTTAATAAGTTATTTTTTTAGTAATAGTCGGTCACCCAAACAAAATGTATTCGGAAAAGTAACTATATAAAGGAATTTTTCGATAAGATTCCTTTGAATGCTACTAATATGATGTTGTTACTTGTTAGTAGTGTAAAATACGTTTTATAAATGTAAATTCATTGACCGTACAAAAATGATCAAAAACTAGCGTTACAACGGAATATTGTGCGTGGCCCGATACGCACTTGGCCAGTTTTCTGAAGGATTTCAAACATAATATTATATTATGTACTACCAAAAAGCTGGTTCCGAAGGTGCTGTACAGAAACTGAGGAAAAAGGACTCGCGGAATGGCAAGTAATATCCATAGATTACAATAGCCGTTTTAATACAATAATTAAACGTTTACGTGCGAATACGCTCAAATTCGTTCGAACGGCGAATTCGCTGGAACGGCGAATTCGCTCGAACGGCGAATTCGCTCGAACGGCGAATTCGCTCGAACGGCGAATTCGCTGGAACGGCTAATTCGCTCGAATTCGCACGAACGGCGAATTTGCTCGAACGGCGAATTCGCTCGAACGACGAATCGAACGATAAATCGAACTTTTCGTCAATTTCGTCGATTTTCTTCTTTGTTTACGTTTCGATGCAGTCACAGTGTAATGAAACAACAAAATAGCCATGGCGGGATATATATATATATATATATATATATATATATATATATATATATATATATATATATATATATATATATATATATATATATATATATATATATATATAAAGGCAACTGTTTAACAAAATAAAGTATTACTCATATGCATTATCATATGGTAAAGTGCGTAATCAGGGTTACTATTAGTTTGAAATAAAAAGTCTATTTTCGTAAAATTGGTCGACTGGCCATTCAAGCACTAGGGCGGTGATAAGTTTATGTTAAGAGCGGGCTGCCAAATTTTGCTTTTTCTAATATAATAAGTATTACGATCCCGGAAGACGATTGACTCAAATGAAATTGAGATTTATGTAATCATTGTATATTTATCTGATATTTGGCTAACGGAAAATACGATTCACTTATTTTGACTCGATAGTTATATTTTTCGAAATTATGAATATTTCTGGGCTTTTCAACAAATACATGTTACACTTATTGAGTTACTATCATTAAATAACTTGCACTACTACAATCACTTTATAAAATAATAGCTAAAGGAAATATTAGTATTGTATCTAATTTTTAAGTACCTAATCATCAAAAGCATTTTTGGGACTTACGACCTTTACTTTCGTGCTATAATGCAGAAATCGTTGTCACGCGATATATATTATATTATGTATAAGCATTAGTTTTTCTGGGAATATCAGATGATTACTATTTGAAGTTCTATAGATAATATTGTGTTAGTTTTTCTGGAAATACCAGATGATCACAGATCTATATGTAGATACAAAATAAAATTAAAATCGGCTGAAGTGGAAGTTCCATATTTACTAGTAGCTTTAAAAGTAAAATGCAGACCAATTATTGTTACAACTTCCAGAGGTCTGTAATGTTTATTGTTTATTATTTCTAATTTTTGATCACCAGCGACATTTGATTAAGTATCTAAGATTTACTTAACTTTATTGTGTATTATGTTAGAAAAGTTACTTTTTGTACCACTGCAATCGTTAAAGGTCTTGTGTGAGAAGTTATTATTTTAGGCTTATTTTTTCAGTTTCTTCAGTTCATGCGTACTATTCGAAACCTCATTTGCTTACAAAAATAACTAAGTTATACAAACACTTTAAGTAGGTACTCGTAATATAAGACCGGTTTTAATAATTAAGATACAGTACCTATCGAATCTAAGTACGCGTAACTAGTTACACGCGAATTTATGATAATTAAAACTACATAGTACTAAGACATAATATCTTAGATTATTTCGAGTTAAATAAAATGTAGTTAATTAAATATAAAGATTATAATATTATTTTTAAAAAGAGACAACCCTGATTTCTTCAGAACAGGTACGAGTTATGCGATAGAAAGAGAGCGGAGATGTAGGCAAATATAATTGTAGGCACCTAGCACTGCGCGGTCGGAATTCGAACTTTATAGTATCGTAGCATGAGACGTTAATTCTTTAAACGGGTTTCGTTAGTGGGAATTCTGTTGGTACAACTAATATATTATATTCTGTGCTATCGGCGTGTTTCTAGATAGAATATCTACCACAGCTGCCCTGCGGCTGTCGCGGTACTGCTATCGACGCGACAGGGTCGCGCTCATCGAAATTTGCCGCGCCACGCCCACCGGTCTCGTGTCGCGCGTCGCGGTAATCGGAATGTCGTCCATATAAACACATACAAAGCAGAGGCTTGGCGACAGTCTCGGGTCGCGGGTCGCGGACATCGGTACGCGGCGACCGGTCTGTCTGTCTCGCGACGCGGGTCGCCGTGATTGTTTAGTCTTCCATACAACTTCATAGTGAGCAGTGGCTGTTTGGGTCGCGGGTCGCGGCGACCCGCTGCATGCTGCCTTGATCCGAATCATACCTTAAGACTGAAAGAATTTTCCAAATCGGACCAACAGTTCCTGAGATTAGCGCGTTCAAGTTAGCCCTTTCAAATAATTTTCCCCGTTTTTTCCACATTTTCCTCTATTTCTTCGCTTCAATTAATCTTAGCGTGATAAAATATAGCCTATAACCTTCCTCGATAAATGGGCTATCTAACACTGAAAGAATCATCAAAATCCGTTGCGTAGTTTTGAAGATTAAAGGGAACAAAGGGTCATGAGGGAAAAAAAGTGACTTTGTTTTATATATTTGTTATACCAGCACTGCTGTGTTCTCGGACCATGCATGTCTGCAGCGCTTGCTATATTACTTACGGAAGGTAAACTCCGGCTGCGACGTAACCGCCGCATGGGCTTCGTCTACTAACGCGCCTGCTACAGCCGCTAGGGCATGGGGCGTGTCGGCCCGCAGCGCGCGCACGCACGCCAAGCGCCGCCATTACTCCCCTCCTCTCGAAATAATACTCACGAAAGGTAAACTCCGGCTACGACGTCACCGCCGCATGGGCTCCGTCTACTAACCCGCCTGCTACAGCCGCTAGGGCATGGGGCGAGTCGGTCCGCAGCGCGCGCACGCACGCCAAGCGCCGCCATTACTCCCCTCCTCTCGAAATAATACTCACGAAAGGTAAACTCCGGCTACGACGTCACCGCCGCATGGGCTCCGTCTACTAACGCGCCTGCTACAGCCGCTAGGGCATGGGGCGTGTCGGCCCGCAGCGCGCGCACGCACGCCAAGCGCCGCCATTACTCCCCTCCTCTCGAAATAATACTCACGGAAGGTAAACTCCGGCTGCGACGTCACCGCCGCATGAGCTCCGTCCACTAACGCGCCTGCTACAGCCGCTAGGTCATGAGGCGTATCGGCCCGCAGCGCACGCACGCACAGCCCGGCTGGCGTGCCCGCTCGCACACCAAGCGCCGCTGCGCCTGCGCCGCGCCTCCACCAAGCGAGACGCGTCGCCGCTAACCCGAGCGACTCGGCGGGCGCGCACCACGCTTCTGCCGACCATGGCGCCGCCTCGTACAGCCTGCAGGCACATGAGAAACTTAACTTACTTACAAGAAATAAGATAACACTAAAAAAATAACTGATATTCTTGTTTAAAATATGTAAATTGTGTTGCAGTAGCACTAGGTATTATTATTCATAACATATTTAAGTCAATATTTTGTAAACTATTACTATTAGTGAAAACTTCTAATTGGCTCCTTATTATGTATTCCGTTTTTTAATTTGATTGTAACAAGCTGTAAGTTTTCCATGTATGTTAAAATAAATTATAGCACTTGACTTCATAAAGCAATAATATTATGCTGATGATTAAAATATCATATCATCACATTTATCAAATTATAATTTGGATATTAAGTACACCCTAAAGAAGCCTCCAAATGAAACTTTGACAGTTTTAAAGGTAAGTGTATCTTCTAAAATAAGCGTTCAAAGTTTTTTTAAGTAGCAAATGCATGGATCTACACCGCGCGATTTCTGCTGTATCTCAACTGGAGCTAGCGTAGTCCGGTCACATAGCAATAGGTATACACATAGTATTTTTTCATGATGTAAGTTACATTGCAAGTTGCGACTATGTTTCTAATTTCTGATGATCAAAAATTTCATCATGGTGTTTATACCTTAACTCCCTATCTGTGATAGCGACGAATGTCGGCACCCAGCCTTCCGCTTCGTCGGAGTCATCGGAACCGCCAGAGGCACCCATCTGAAATCGCATCATCAACATTCTTAAAACTAATATAACTATGTGCACATTCTTTTATAATCTGTTAGGGCCTTTCCACACGACGTATTTTTTGCGCACTGACGACGCGTGTTTCTGATGCGCTCGTCTTCTGTGCGTTTTGGCAGATATAAAGTTTAAAACGTGTCAGCTTCCTTGCGTTTGCTGAGCGTTCAACTTGCGTTTGTATCGATACAAACGAGCGTAAAAAGACGTCGTATGGAAGGGCCCTTACTGGGCTCTTATCACGAATTTTTAACACCACAGTCATTAAAATTGGATCAGTATTCAATATTTGAGAGTGTATTAAGGGTACATACTTAACTCAACATAAACCTTACTCTATTTTACCCTTGCTACAGTCAGGTAACAAAAAATTATGATAGAAACATTCATACACAATAACTCATTAAAATTGGATTACTTGATTCAAACATAAGTAGGGGAGGGGAAGGTGCTAATTTTGTAGTCACTCGAGCGCGATGCAGATCTAGTAGGTTTTTTACATTAGGTAAAACTGATAAAAAAATAATAAGAGCGTTTTTTATTTTAGCGGTGGGTTCAGAAACTGCGGCCATTTTAAAGTTTTGAAAAAGAAAATGTATTCAGGAAATTGATTTTTTCGGTCAGTTATTATTATATTTTAGACAATAAGGACTAAATCATTTAGTTTAGTGCCAAATAAAATATCTGCGAAGTTTAGTTAGGAAAATATGAAGGTTTATTTTTTTATATTTTAAAATGTTCCTCCAGGCTTACCTTATCTTTGAATCGTCAGTGCTTTTTATGGAAGCTTCTTTGGGGTATACTAAACATCCCCTATCTTAATCTGACAGATCGGATGACATTTCAATATTCAAAAAAAAAAAATTTTTAACCCACCACGTGAGAAATCTGATTTCTATACCATGATAACTAGACACATGTCGGAAGCCTATACAAGCTTAATCTGACACGCTTGAGCTACTCCCAAAATCCCCTCTTCCTCTACTATAAATGTTACTCTGTATTTTACCCTTGCTGCACGTAAAAATAACTAAAATAAATTATAATAGAAATATTTATAACTTCGTTTTTCAATAAAACAAATTTTAACATACGTTTTCTTGTATAGGCCGCCGAGCTAGCCAGCCTGCGAATCTGACGTCCCCCACAACAGGGCGGAGGCGTGGCCTGGCACGCGCGAGAGCGGCCCGCGCGCAGCGCCGCGTCGCAGCGTGTAAAGACCTGTGCCAGCCCGCAGCGGTGGCGCTGCACGGTGCTCGGAGTGTTAACGCGTGGACACCGTCCGGAGAGTAGATCTCGAGGGTGCGCTCCTCTGTAAGAGATTATTTCGTATGTTCAAAAAGAGGTTATATAAGTAGTAAGGTAACTTTGGGTTGCAATTTTTTTGTAAGTTTGCTATATCAATAATTGTAGACCACCGGAAGATTAATACCATTTAAGAAACATCCTGAGTTTAGTCTAGTGCCAAAAAGTTAAGAAATTAAAACCATAGTAAAAGGAGGGAAGTAGGGTAACTCCGGCCCAATCCGCGATTTAATTACCTACTGTCTTAGGGTTGTCAATTTTAGGCGGCGCGGCGGTGGCGCGGCGGCGTTGTGATGTGGGAGCGGCAAGCGGCTGTCCGCGCTTCGTTCGCAACCGCATGAACAGCGGCAACGTCGCGGTCTTCCGACATTTAATAATAATAAGTGACTCTTGATTGTCCATATTTCGGCCAATTTTCGTGCAAATTTGCATGCATATTTCGGCACTTGGATCGTGCATATAATCCGATGTCTAAATAAAATTATATATATACCCTATAAAACAACATAAACTAACGCCTGTCTCTTATAGGTACCTACTAAAAACAAATCTGTTGTTATGATTCGAACTTTGCTTTATGTGTTTAATTAATATCTGATTTACAATTAGTCAATTACTTATTTTTAATAACGATTTAAAATAAGTAATTGACTGTAAGTAGTTAGTTAATATACCTACAATACAGAGAAATCGGCATTACTAAACGTAAACAAAGCAATAGCGGCAAATTAGTTGACGGATCAAAAGTACCCAAAATATTCTCTTAAAGTATGTTCTAGTGGGAAAGTTTGTGTGATAGAAAACTAATACAATAAAAAAAGAAGTAAGAAGGTATCTGATCATCAAGTAAAAATTATATTATGCTAGAATAAGTGAGTAGTACTTACCTTTCCTGTTCAACTGGTAATTTAAACAAAGATAATTCTGGAATTGTTGCATTACTATTAAAACACCCAAACACACAGCAATATTTATTACTCCTGCGATTATGATCGGACATTTTTGATTCGTTTGGCGCGGCGTGGCGCGACGCGGGCGTGCAGCGTAAAGTGTTAGCCCCGCCTGGTATGGTCCGAAAACGGTCCGAGATTTTAATAAGTGTGCGTGCGGTTACGCATTGATACTATGGCGCACACATACAAGCCGCGCGCGGTGCCTTTGTATGAAGATAACTTACTTCCCCTCCTTATACTATGTTAAAACCTTTAAAACAGAAAAAAAACCACAACTTAAAGTCTAACTTAAAATCATCTATATCTATACTAATATTATAAATGCGAAAGTATCTCTGTCTGTCTGTCTCGCTTTCACACCAAAACTACTGAACCGATTATAATGAAATTTTGTACACAGATAGTCTAAAGCCTGAGAAAGGACATAGGCTATTTTTTAACTGAAAAAAGGTGTTGTAAGGGGGTGAAAATGCGTAAATTTGTTCAAATTAAGTTAGTTCCAAAAATTCATAATAGATGGCGCCGAGCGTCTCCTACACAAGCTCTAACTCAAACGTGTTTCTATAAAAGGTGGTAAGGATGAAGGATCCTTTTAAGGTGCTCCCAGACAGAAGTTATATAACGTTATAAAACATTGTGTAACACGATAACATTTTATAACATCGTGTAACATACGCTACAACATGTCAAAAAATAAACATGTATTTTGGTATAAATTGTTACAAAATGTTATAGAAAAATGTTATCTAACATTATATAACTTCTGTCTGGGAGCACCTTTACGTTTTTTTGAAGTATCAAGAAGAGTTGATGTTTGACTTCGACCCCACTCCCCAGTTTTTAACCCCCTACGAAAAAATAGGGACGTTTTAAGTGTGATGTGTCTGTCTGTTTGTAAAGTGTAAAAATTGAAGTAAGCATACCGCAGAAGCACCTCTGTCGTGCAAAATTTTGCAATTTGCAGTAATGTAGCCTACATGGTTCAACGGGAACTACCTACTATAATATTATATATAAGTTGCTCTATGACGGGAACTACCGTGCGCTATAAGCTGAAGTCCACGCGGACAGAGTCGCGGGCAACAGCTAGTAATTTATATTTTCTAAATTTCTTCTGATTTAAGATCATTAACTAAACACTTTATATGCCTTAATAATATACCTGGATCTTGGTGTCTTAAATTCTTGGCAATACATGCCATCAGAAGTGGTACAAATCTGGTATCGGCTCGTCTCTTTCTGGGTGATGGTGGAGAAGGTGGTATATCGACCATATACCCTCTCTGCAGCTCCCAACCCACTTCACTTATGATAGATGCTTTTCGGAAGTATGGTGTCACTTCTCGTAGATATTTTACTGTAAAGACACATACAAGGACATTTCAGTTTCTGAATCAGCCTAGGCAAGTAATCATTTTTAAAATACAAAAGATTAACAATAATAACAATAATATCTATGGACGCTTCACACCACGTCAGTCTGGCCCCGTACTAAGTACCTGAAGGACTTGTGTTACAGGTACCAGACAACAGAAATTTATTTAATACTTTTATACTTTATACATATATATTTAAGATTTTTATTATATCATACACATATTTAATACAGATCCAGACCCCGGAACATTGAAAACATTTTGTTCCATCGGCGGGATTCAAATCCGCGACCTCCGGCTTGAGCTGCCACATACTCTACCAATTTCTGTTCAGTTTCAGTTCAGTTCTGTCAGTTCTGTACATGAAACAGGGACATGATTCATGAAATAGGTAACTTTTAACTGACGTTAATCTTACTATACAAACTTATCTCAAGAAACATTAGTCATTAATGCTAATTAAATAGCACCTATGTTGCAATAAGTGGTACACCTTGACATATCTGCTTTGAACTTCTAATTGGGCATAATTTATAGGTCAAATTCATTAGCTAACACTCTGTTCAGTGACTCATACTGAAATCATCTAATGATTCAAATTGAATCCAATAAAATCTACTTCTCTATCTATCTTTTTAATAATTAACTAGCTGTCCCGGTGAACTTCGTGTCACTTTAAAACCTTCCCTGGACTTCTACGAACATTTTAAGACTAAAATCAGCCCAATCCGTTCAGCCGTTTTCGAGTTTTAGCGCGACTAGCACATTTGAAAATCCATTTCTATATAAAAGATTTATGTTATAAAAAATAAAGTGCCCCATAAGTACCTTCAAGCTGAACCATTTTGCCAGCTCTCTTCAGTGCTTTTACAGCTTCTTCGTGTGTTGCATCTTTTAAATCCTCCCCGTTCACAGACAGTATGGCATCCCCCACATACAGTTGTTCTGTGAGGTCTGCTGCCATGCCTTTGAATATTTTCGATATGAGAATGGGCATATTATTCTCTATCCCACCCTTTATTGATATGCCTAGGCCATTATTGTCCGATTTGACAACTTGTACCACACGTTTTTGGTTCGCTATGGCCTCTGGTACCTCTGTGAAGTCGCTGTTGGGTGTTTCCACGTTGTTGTTGTTTAGCGTGCCGTTGAGTGTCGTGGTCGCGTCGTACCCATCGTCGAGGCAGACGCTGAGGTAGTCCTCTTCCAAGGTACAATGTACACGGTACCAGACGCCTCGGACCAGGGCCTCCAACAAGCCGGATCTCACACACGTCGCATTTGGGCTCTCACTTCCGCCACTCGATGCACCGTTTTCTACCATAATTCCTAAGGTTTATCCAGATTTTTAAAATACAAAAATGAGTGACAGGTCAAGGCGACTGGGTGTGAAACTAACAAATTTATTTTATTGATCGATTGGTTATACATCCATTATTATCATCGTAAATTGCGTGTAGCACAAATAAGTATTTTAATGTTATAAAAATTAAATAAACACAATTTCATTACACAATCAATACTACTATTTACAGGAGTACGATGACATTATTTTTTTTCATGCGTAAGTTTATTTAATGAATGGAATTTATAGTAGGAACAGACGCTCCGATTTGGTCGGTGCCTGGCAATAATTGTAGGTGACGCCTGTAGCGAACAATGGTCAACTTCATAAGTTCATGTTCATACGAAGACGATTAACAAAAAAAACTACTGTCAAGTTAGCTGTCATGTGTCAACCATTCTGTCAAGTGTCAACAGTCAAGTGCTGTGGTTGGGAACGGCGGGAAACTCGAACGCGGGCGGTCGTGTTTTTCATAAGTCTCAAATTTTACTTGTTTAATAGTGTTCAGTGCGGGAGTATTGTATATATTTGTAAATATTTAGCTTTAGTCATCTATCTTGTATATTTTATTTCTTCTCGGTAAGTGTATTTATTTCTGTTTATACAATGAATCGACCTCCGGATCCGGGAGGCGGGAATTTTTGTGGCCCAATTCCACAACCTGGTTATTTTGTTACATTGGATTACGATGAGTGCAGTATGGACACAGAAGAGTTAACTCAAAGATCGTACAAACGATCTCGTAATGATATTACCGAAGACCTGTGTAAGCAATGTAACAAAGATACCAGAGATAGCGCGGGAAACCGTATAAGTTGTAAGTGTAGACTTGACAAGGAAAATCCAGTTAGTATGCAAGTATCCTCAGCCTCAGCACCTCAAACAGAAAGAAAGCATATTGGTAGAAGTTTATATAATGAAAACGATGTTTCCCCATATTTAGTTCATGTACAAAGAATTACAAAAAATTCCACTGATGGTACCCAATTACATCCCATAACTTTTGGCGACTTCTTAATTAAAAATAAAATCTATAATATTATTAATGGTTCTCTAAAAAAAATTGGTCGAAACAGAATTTCTGTTTCATTTCAAAATTACAAAGATGCTAATACATTTATTAATAATTCAATACTTACTGACAATAGAAGCTTTTATACCATCTTTTAATGTAGTAAGAATAGGTATTGTGAGGGGTGTACCAGCTGAATGGTCACCTGAAGAAGTAATAAATAACATTTCTACACCTGCCGGTAGTGGTAAAGTTGTAAAGGTCAGACGCTTAAATTATAAAACAATGGTGGAGGGTTCTCCTGTATGGAAACCGACTCAGTCAGTTGTTGTTTACTTTGATGGTAGGGTTCTGCCAAAAAGAGTTTTTATCTGTTACAATTCATTACCAGTTGAGCTTTACATCTTTCCCACTATACAATGCTTTAAATGTTGTCGGTATGGCCATACCAAAGCTCAGTGTAGGTCAAAATCAAGGTGTATCAAGTGTGGACAGGAACATGATATGGATTCTTGTATTGTTAATGAGCATGAATATTTCTGTTGCTTATGTTCTGGTCATCACATGGCTAATGACAAAATATGCCCTGAATTTAATAGGCAAAAATGTATAAAAATACACATGGCTGAACATTGTGTCTCTTATGCAGAGGCTAATAAAGAAATTCCTCCATCATACAAATCATATTCCGATATAATATTATCCACCCCTAAATTTATTTTACCTAATAACAATAATAATAGTTCATTTACTAATAGATCTTACAAAAAAACTGTAATTGCTAAGCCTCGTGCTCCATATAGACCAACAAAAGATTATGATAAAATTGCCCATAACAATGTGATAAAAGAGTTTTCTTTTGATAATTTAGAAAAAAACACAACACCAGTACATAAATACAATAAAGATAATAATAATTATAAGAATGAACTTACTTCACTTACAGATGTAATATCATTATTACAAACCCACTCGCAGAACAATAATATACCGTCCATCGTTGCCCCTTTAATACAATGCATAATTAATATTCTACAATATGGACCAGATCATTCAGTGGAACGCTCGAAGTGTAGTTAATAAAAAAAGTGACATAGCTTATTTATTAAGAAATTATAATCCTTTTTTATTTTCTTTCTCAGAAACTTGGCTTAGGCCAAGTAATACTTTTAGATTTAAGAATTATAATACAATTAGAGAAGATAGGTTAGACGGCTATGGTGGTGTAGCTTTTCTCCTTGAGAAAAACTACCCTTTTAGCCTTATTGATATCCCTGTACATAGTTCAGAACTATCTATTATAGCAATAAGTGTAAATAATATATGTTTTGTCTCTGTATATATTTCCCATACCTCTATTAATATTTTAAATGAATTTAATAACATTTTAAGCTCTTTACCAAGACCTATAATTATAACAGGTGACTTTAATTGTCATCACCAGTCATGGGGAAGCTCCACTACTAATAGTTATGGTAACAAGCTGCTAAGTGTTTTGGACCTGAATAATCTATGTATCATAAATTCTGGTGAGCCCACAAGGCGCACTAGTCCAACAGAAGGCAAAAGCGTTGTTGACTTGACTATTTGCTCCCCACAGTTTGTAACACAATTAACATCTTCAGTTCTATCCTCTACTTTCGGAAGTGATCACTTTCCCATATTAACTTCCTCTCCTTTTAATAATTCTCAGACTCCTATTCAAAATGTTAGATTATTTCCCAGGTATAACCTCAATAATGTCACCGATAATTGTTGGAAGAAATTCAGTAGTAAAGTCAATATAAAATTGTCACAGATATCTCCAAGTGAAGATGACTTTATTGATGCTCTTGTTTTTACAGATGTCTTGATAGAAAGTGCTAATGAAGTTTTTCCAATTAAAAATGAATCATCTTCCATTCCCAGTCCACCATGGTGGGACAAAGAGTGTACGGAAGCTGTAAAAAGGAGAAAAAAGGCTGAAAGAATATATAGTACAAATATGTCTCTTGAAAATTATTGGACATTAAAAAACATTATAAATAGCACCAAATTACTTTTCAAAAAGAAAAAATCAGAAAGTTGGCAAAAATTTTGCTCGTCTCTGTCCCCGAATTCACCTCCATCTGTTGTTTGGCAAAATATTAGGAGGTTCAAATCTGCATACAATACTTCTCATTCTGTTTCTCTTCCCAGCTTTATTGCAAATGATTTTCTTGACAAGCTTGCTCCTCCTACAGTTAATCTTCGTATCCTATCAGCTAATAACAATTGTACAATAGATGAAAATGAAGAGTCGTCAGAATTAAATTCCCCCTTTACCATGACTGAATTGAAAAATGTACTCTCGTATGTATCGGATTCCTCTCCTGGGCCTGATGGTATTTATTATTCATTTATTTCTCATCTAAACGAAAACAGTTTAGCAGTTTATCTTAAAATCATCAACTCCATTTTTGAATCTGGCAATATTCCATCTGAGTGGAAATGTCAACTAGTTCTACCCATTTTGAAACCAAACAAAGATCCTTCCCTCCCATCTTCATATCGTCCAATAGCCCTCTCTTCTGTTCTCCTAAAAATAATTGAACATTTAGTCAAAAACCGCCTGGAGTGGTTCATTGAAAGTAACAGCTTGCTTTCTTCATCCCAATACGGTTTTCGGCGTAATAAAAGTACATATGACAACTTAAGTACTTTTACCACCGACATAAGATTAGCTTTCAGTGGAAATAAATTTGTTCTTTCAGCCTTTTTAGATCTTTCTAATGCTTATGATAGTGTCATTATATCAATATTGAAACGGAAACTAATACGTCTAAAAATTCCTAAAAAAATTATTGCATTTATTATAAACCTGTTAACTGATAGGTCTATTATTTTCTTTAATAATGGTCGTAAATATATCAGAATTGTAACCAAAGGTTTACCACAAGGCTTAGTTTTGAGCCCTCTGTTATATGACTTATATACTTATGATTTAGAATTGGCCATCGCAGAGTTGTTGGATGTTGATGCTTCGCAGTATGCGGATGATCTGACCTTATATGTTGTAGGGAGTAATGTTGATGAAGCTTCCGCTAAGTTAACAAAAGCCTTGTATTTTCTTAAGCGTTGGTTGGACAACCACGGCCTAGATGTATCCCCAACTAAAAGCTCCATAGTTCTTTTTAGTCGAATGCGCGTAACTCCTCAAGTTAGAATATTTTTTGATAACATGATCATTCCACAAAAAAACCATCATAAATTTTTAGGTGTCATCCTGGATGAAAAGCTTTCCGGAATTCCTCATTGTGATTATGTTGTAAATAGATGCGAAAAAAATATAAATATCATCATGGTGCCCATCCTTTTTATCTAAAATTAGTTTATAATGCTTTGATTCGCAGTATATTAGAATATGGCTCTTTCCTTTTGGAGCCTGGGCGTGTATCAGGATTTAAATCTTTAGACAAAATTCAAAGTAAATGCCTCAGAATTATATGTGGAGCAATGAAATCTAGCCCAATCAACGCTTTACAGGTTGAATGTTATGATCCACCTTTACATTTACGTCGTCAATATTTATCCGACAAATATCTATTTCGATGCCTTCAACTTTATGATCATCCTATTATTGGGAAGCTTCAGCAGCTTTCTTATCATGTTTCTGAAAATTCTTACTGGTTACATAAACAAAACCCGTGTTTAATTGTAAGTTATTTTAAATTTAAATCACTTGCTGCGCCTATTCATTCTTCTTCTAAATTACCGATTTTTTCTTCTTCATATGGGGCTCTTGTCTCCGCCCCAAATATTTTGACCATTAATATAGAAAAGAACTCTTTGCGGGCTAATGAAAAATTTAATGATATAATTAATACACGATTTAAAGATCATCATTATATCTTCACAGATGCTTCTAAAAGTAATGTTAATGGCCATGTTGGTATAGGTGTATTCCATTCCCAGTACAATATTGTCCAAAAAATCAAACTCCCTCCTGAATGTACTATATTCTCTGGAGAATGCTTAGGGATCTTAAAAGCTTTAGAGTATATTTTATTAGCCAAACTTAAAAAATCTATAATCTTTACAGACTCTCTAAGTTCTATTCAAGCTCTTAACAAGAATCCATTTGAAATTAAACAACAACATCCTGTTATATTTGATATAAGACAGTTATTAACAGATTTTACCAAGAAAGGAACTTCAATTTCATTTGCTTGGATCCCTAGTCATTGTGGAATAGAAGGAAACGTTAGAGCGGATTCTCTTGCTAATGAGGCATTAACGTGTGGCGATTTAAATCCATACAAAATCTACTACCCCGATTTATTAACTTTACCCAAAATTCATTTAGAGACGTCCTGGAAATCGTCATTTGATCAAAGTCATAAACAAAAAGGAGCACATTTCTATAGTATTCAATCCGAAATAGTATCAAAACCATGGTTTTATAGTATGAATTTCAATAGAAAATGCAGTAGTATCATATCCCGATTAAGACTTGGTCACACGTGTTCACCAGACCATCTTGCTAGACTTAATATAATTAACAGCCCCTCTTGTACCTGTGGTGCTGAGGTTGGGGATGTCAACCATATATTCTTCACTTGTCCTCTTTACAACCGTTCCCATTTCCTTGATTCATTGTTAAAGAATAGTATTCCTTTTCCTACTTCAATAATTTGTTTATTACATTCTAGAAAATATATTATTTATAAGATATTAGTTGATTTTATATTACTTAATAATATTGAGATTTGATATTCTATTCTATATAATTTTAAGTATTCTTTGTAAATTTATATTTTTCCTGATCCTGTCCTGAAGTCCTTTTTCCAAATTCCTCGTTTTTCGTCATAATTTAATTTTTTAACATTGTTTTTCCCGTTCGTCATTGGCAATGTACTAAGTGCATGCCATAAAAAAAAAAAAAAAAAAAAGTGCTGTGGTCGCTGTGGTCAATTGTCATTTGTCAAAAAACACGAAGAAAATAAAGCTCGCTGGATCGCAGCTAAATTCTTGTAAAATGGCTTCAAATCTTTCAGCTATCGAGCTGTTGAAACTTGGCAATGAAGGCCGAGAGGTTCCTCTTTTAAACAAATACTGGCCACATATCTTGGGAGTAGGATTTGGCATAGGAACTGCTGTAGCGATTAACTTCGGCACGCGACGTCCAATCTTTAGTGGTAAACTACATTACATAATAATAAATTAATAACACGGGCCCTAGAAACATACTTCTTACTTCTTTTAACATTTTAGGAATACAGAAGCACATCGCTAGCGTAGCTGTGTGGACAATTGGTCTAAATTATGTACAAAATAAGCGGAACGAATACCTAGCAGAAAAAGATGCGGTTTTGAGACATTATATAGAGTTACACCCTGAAGATTTTCCTGAACCAGGTAATGATGGTAAAAATGTCACTAATGGCAGTGTCAGTAAGGCCTGATTCTATTATCATGCCATCAATGTTTGATAAAATTAACCACTTTTGTTATTACCCATTCCTTTGTATCTGTTTTATTATGAACCATCAAATATCTTAAAAAAATAATATGTAATTATGTGTAAGCTTCATAATGTTATGCATATGCAATCAATTCATCTAAATTTCAAGGTATTTTTTTGCTAAAAACTTTAAGAATACATACCACAGAAATAAGATCTAGATAGAAGCGCTATGTCGCTCCATTTGTATGAACACAAGCGTGTCACTTTTTTCATACCTACTGTGACGTCACAAGAGCGCTTTAGTGATGGGAATACCCGTACGCGCTGAATCGATTCAAAGGAATCGCCGCGCCCCGCCTCTTTTGCCATTTTAATAGGTATATCGATTTTTTAATCGATTATTATTTGAGTTCATAGACAGAGGAATGATAAATTTTAAGATACGTGCTTGCCAGGACAGCTAGTAATATATTATATTATTCTAAATTAACTCACTAAACAGGAACATAAATACATATTACATAACTAGCTGTCCCAGCAAACTTTGTTTTGCCATTTAAAGTATTTGTACTTCATCAGTTGATACAAAATCTTACCCCCTCTTTTGTCTCCTAAGAGGGGTGGGGGGAAAAATTTTATACACCAGATGTTAAGTTAGAAAAAACAGATAATAATATGAGGTAAGTCCATTAAAGAAAAAAGTTTGATACAAAATCTGACCCCCTCTTTGGTCCCCTTAGAGGGGTTGGGGGAAATTTTTTTATACACCAGATGTTAAGTTGGAAGAAGACAAATATATCTGCGAAAACCGCATTCAAATCAGATCAGTAGTTTTCGTCTGATAGTGGAACAAACATACAGACAGACAGGCAGACAGACAGTAGACAAAAAACTAACTACAGTTTTGGCTTCTATAGTGATGTAGTGACACCCCCCGCTTATTATTTTTTTAATACCTTTAATGTAGAGAATTTTTATTTCTACAGTTTTATTATATGTATAGAAAATGTATAGAAATATAATTACCGAGTCACAAAATATCCCAAAGCGAACATTATCATTCCTCTGTTTCATGTCATGAATCGAGAATATGTACAACACTATTTGCTTCATTTGACAGAAAAATGAGAATATTGACTGTACCTCGAAACTAAGCGATGAGTGAAAGTATCGATTGTTTTATTTCCATTGCGTGCTCAATAGCGGACAAACAGAACGGGCTCTATACTTTTCTAACTAAAGCGGCAATGTATTATGAATCATGCGGTACACACGCAGTTACGTAGATTTCATGGTAAAAACTACAACCGCCCACGATTAACATTAAATAATTGATTTTAAAATAAAGGACACATGATCTATAATTCTATACATATAATAAAACTGTAGAAATGAAGATTCTGTACATTATAGATATTCAAAAAATAATAAGCGGAGGGTGTCACTATATCGCTGTAGAAGCCAAAAATGTGGTCAGTTTTTTTGTCTGTCTGTCTGTATGTTTGTTCCGCTATCACACGAAAACTACTGATCCGATTTGAATGCGGTTTTCGCAGATATATTTGTCTTCTTCCAACTTAACATCTGGTGTATAAAAAAAAATCTCCCCACCCCTCTAAAGGGACGAAAGAGGGGGTCAGATTTTGTATAAGACTTTTGCTTTAACACGAAAACTACTGATCCGATTTGAATGCGGTTTTCGCAGATATATTTGTCTTCTTCCAACTTAACATCTGGTGTATAAAAAAATTTCCCCCCACCCCTCTAAAGGAACCAAAAAGGGGGTCAGATTTTGTATCAAACTTTTTTCTTTAATGGACGTACTTCATATTAATAACTGTTTTTACAACTTAACATCTGGTGTATAAAATTTTTCCCCCCACCCCTCTTAGGGGACAAAAGAGGGGGTAAGAGAAGTCAACTGATGGAGTAGAAATACTTTAAATGGCAAAACAACGTTTGCCGAGACAGCCAGTTTAATAATAAAATTACTTACCGATGATAAGAAACGTGTCCACTATTCAGACCAACGTTTTTATTCCAATTTCCACAGCCCAATACGGCACAACTAGGCATTTTTAGAATTCCGATTGACGTCCGATTCAAAGAACAGACTTTCGAAAGAATAAAGTTTGTGATCGTTTGGGAACGCGATGGCACGCGAAGTACATACACATGCGGTATCTAATTAGATAGGAGATCTGTGATCCATACTAATATTATAAATGCGAAAGTGTGTCTGTTACCTTTTCACGCTGAAACGATTTAGCTGAAATTTGGTATGGAGATACTTTAAGTCCCAGGAAAGGTCAAAGGACATAGGATACTTTTTATCCCGGAAAAATGTATGGTTCCCACGCGAACAAGTTTTGGCGCAACAGAGTTGTGGGCATCAACTAGTATTTTAATAAAGAATTCACACAGGTTCCAATTAATCTATTGTTTACGCGGTCGAATTCGACGGCTTGGGAGTTGATAGGTTAATAAGAATAATTTAATTTTTATGTTACAGAGAGGAAGAAAATTGGTGATATGTTGGAAGATTGGATCCCTATTCGTTAGTTTTTGTTAAATGTATATAAAATGGTTTAGAACTATTAAAATAATTATTACAACATAAAAATGTGTTTTAATAGAAGATAAACATAGACAAATAATAAAAACAAGAAACAGTAAGCCCATACATTTATTGATTACTGCACTATAGGTACACTATTTAATAATTTACAATATTCTAATCCAACCTAATGTTAAAACTTTGAACAATACTAACTTGTACACTTTACATAAATTAATGTGATTTATGTTGATACAAACAGTGCTGTGCTAAAGCCGCTAAATAATTAAACTCTTCCCCGCATACAGTACAGGAGTGGGGATCAAAACTGGGATTCCTGTCACTTTTATGGAACATTTCTCTTTCACTCTTTGAATGGTATAACGGATGATTAGATATTATAATTGGCCTCTGATCCTTGCTACTCTCATGCAAGTAGTTGTCGACAGTGTGTGAGACAGCCGCTGAAGCTATAGGCTTTGTCGGCATTTGTATATTGCTTTCATCTACCCCTATTATATCTATGTAGTTGTTTTTGTTGTACTCATTTTGTATTTCAGGTGGTTTCTGGGTCACTTGATGCTTTTTCATTTTGTGTTGCTTCTGCAAACAGGAGAAAACGTCAAATTTAATATAGCATTTGTTAGTATGACACTGTTTAAATCCTATTTAAATAAAATCGTTCAAGTGCGAGTAAAACTCGCGCACGAAGGGTTCCGTACCGTTATAGAGCAAAAATAAGCCCAAAATAGTTTTTTTTTGTATGGGAGCCCCCTTATTTTTTGTTTTATTTTAATATTTTTATGAATTATTAAAATATACATATAATTAAGGATTTTGTGAAATTTTCAAGTGTCTACCTGTTGTTATTATTGATATCCAGCAAAAAAAGCCAAAAAATCACGTTTGTTGTATGGGGGCCCCCCTTAGATATTAATTTTATATTGATTTTAGTATTTGTTGTTATAGTGGCAACAGAAATACACAATCTGTGAAAATTTCAGAAGTCTAGTGATAGCGGTTTTTGAGATACAGCCTGGAGACAGACAGACAATGAAGTCTTAATTTTACCCTTTGGGTAGTTCCGTTTTTACCATTTGGGTACACAACCATAAAATATACCAATACATTGCATTATAAAATGCTACCAGTGACTTTTTGCGCGTGAAAACATTATGCAACAATATAGGTAGCCTGGTCCCATATTTTATCTTTGGCCACTAAAATCAGCTCATCAGTTTGGGTTATACTATTTAACAGTTTTAAAATTCTCCTTTTTTTTTGTTAACACTGATATTACTTACAAGATCTCTACTTTGTGCATATTTACAGTCACATAGATCACATTTAAACTTCTTTATTCCGCTGTGTTTGCTCATGTGTCTGGTCAATTCACTTGTCGTTATAAATGATTTGCTGCAAATATTGCAGACCTGAAAATTAATAAAATAATAAAGAGACACAATTAACATTCTAATTGTGACAAATTTGAATTGCCAAAAAATGTAAACTAGCAAAATTTCATAATTCATATAATATAAACGTGAAGACTATACTGTATAATAATATTATAAAGCGTTACATTAAGCAAAACATTATTTAGTAGTGTTTATTAACCCATCAGTCGTGGCAAAACGAGACAATAGCTTTTTCATTGTTATCGCGGCCGGATGTGGCCGCTTGGGGCTTCATGAATTAATACTTACATGATCTTTTTGCCCAGTGTGTATTTTAATATGAGCATTCAAATTGCCCTGAACAGCAAATGATTTGCTGAAAAGTGATTACATAATGACATACATATTATTATTATTATGTAAGTAAATAAATTCAGGAGCGTTCTCATAATTGACAAATATTTTCTCTCCTATTAATGTAAATCATATTACTATGATAAAACACATACATACCTACAGACATCACATTTAAAAGGTTTCTCACCAGTGTGTGTCCTCATGTGTATAGTTAAATTGTGCTTCTGTGTGAACTGCTTGTCACAATATACACATCTAAACGGTTTGTCCCCAGTGTGTGTTCTGAAAAAGTTAACAAATAATAATTAATCTACACTGAATGTGAATCAAAACATCGAATCCAAGATCCATCCAATCCAAGAAAAATCATTATATTTCAATGTTTTGGAGTACCTATAGTGAGGGAGCCCTAGAACATTTTTTTTTTTTTATTACTAACAAGCTAATTTTTTGTGAGTAGCTTCATTTTGATAAGACAACCAACTTTGTTATCTGTGAAGAGTCTTGAAAGTGGTAGCTAACAGATAAAGAAAGCATTTCATACTTTGATTCGATGGTCCTAAAATATGGATTGGTCTATTTGTAGGACAATGTTACTCTTATTATATAACAGCTATTAACCTACCAATATACAAAAAATCAGCTGGTTAGGGTTCCGTTTTAGGGTTCTGTAATCAACAAAACTTGGTTAATTAATAACTTGGTAAGTTAATTTAAGAGTAACATGTCCTAAAAATAGAACAATCCATATATTAGGACCATCAAATCAAAGTAAAAAATCCTTTCTATCTCTGTTAGCTACCACTTTCAAGATTTTTCGCAGATAAAAAAGTTGTTTATCTTATCAAAATGAAGCTACTCACATAAAATTTGCTTGTTAGTAATAAAAAAAATGTTCTAGGGCTCCCTGACTAGTTTTTATGATAAATAAATAAAAAATAAATAATGGTGTAAAACAATTTTGTGGAACAAAAAAAGCTTAATAGCAGTACCTCATATGAGTTTCCAACTGAGCTTGACACCTAAACTCCTTATTACACTGGTAGCACATGTTTATCTTTTTAGGTTTGGGCTTCGGACCCCTCTTAAGTTTTTCAGACTCTGGCTTTCTTCTGGTTCTCCTTTTCAACTGTGTTGATTTACATTTGCTGAAACAAAGTTGAAGATTTGCAATCCAATGTTATAAAAGTTTGATCATGCAGAATTTTAAAATATGTTATATAAAAAGAAGAAAGTTTTCTATCTATAGCAACTACACTGCAATGCAGTTTCAAAAAAACTAAAACAAAGAAGCATTCAACTCTACAATCTTGTACACAGTAAAACTCACCACTTTTTTATTATTGTTCTGTAAGTGGGGGCCTGAGCAAAAAGTATTTGTTATTAATATAATGGTAAATAATATTAAATGTATAAATTGTAATTATTATAAATATAATAATAACTTACTATTGGATCTGTCATTATTGATGCATCGCTGGTCCTGAAAATGAAGAGTTAGATAATACTTTAACAAAATGGTTTATGGTTCTATTTATCATAGACAAAAGCAAAATCATAATAATATAAACTAGTTGCTGGTAGTTTTGTCTACAAATTATTTCTAAGTATACTATTGCTGTTTCTTAACTTTTTAGTTTACCCCACAATTTTGGCAGCAACAGCCTAGTGGTAACATAAATATCATAATTTAAAAAAAGACAATCTCTATTGAAGTTATTAACTAGAAAATTAATGTATGTATTCTATTAAATATTAAATTGCTATGATTTGTGAGTCTAGGAAGGAGATTTAAAGTTTCAAGCCATACAGGTGTTGGCTTGGTTGGTTACTTACTTGTTTAGAAGCTGTAATCCCAAATTTTGGCGTAACCGCATATCTGCGCTTTCATAAGTATGTTTAAAATGATACGCTATCCCCAACTTGTAGATGCAATCACCGCAAATTTGTTCTGGTAGACCTTCATTTTTAGATAGCTGGAATATTAAGATAATAATATAAGTCTTTGCTAAAGATATGATATTGTAAAATAATATATCGACACTGGAAATATCACTTAACGTAAGGGACATTTTGGCGTAAATGAGATATATATCATTGGATTCAGAATTTCGAGCTCTATCGTTTGGCATACTTAAAATTCTTCTATCGTTAAAAAAATGTCCCTTACAGTAGACATTTTTTAAAGTCAAGACAGGATTTTTCCTAAAAAAATTGATTTAACAGACGTAAATATTTTTACGTGTTAAAAAAATAACGTAAATGCTTTTATAATAAAATTCAGTCCCTTATGTTAACCTTTAGCTTAGTACAATTCTCTTAACATGTCCTTTACGTTAAGAATTGATACATAATAACTGTCATAGCTTCACTAAAATTTGTCCCTTACCTTAATCTTAAATATCATTTTTCAAGTAAGAAGATAATTTTTTTGGCACCTACTCAAAAAGTATTATCCGTAAAAGTTTAAAGTTTTCTATAAAGTTTTTGTGTTTTAGCTAAACCTTTAGCCATTAGGTATACACATGTAATGCGGTCAATTGTATATAGCTAGCATTAAGGATGACAATTTCATTTGCAGCCAGGAGAGCCTGGCTGCAAATGAAATCGAAATGCAAGAACTGTTTTAGAGAATGAAGCAAATGATCAATAACTTGGGCCTCTCAAGTAATAAAGGGAAAACCAAAAACATGGTCATAGACAGAAGCAACACCCTACCTTTGACTGGCGCGCTAAAATTGGAAGTGGTTAGCAAATTTGTCTTTGATCTTTACGAACAATGGCTCCTGTTAACCAAATATACATAGAAGAATTGAGATGACTAAGAGCGCCATGTCTCAAATGCTTAAAACCTGGCTTGAAAGGAAGATTTTGTAAAAAACCAGGAGGAAATTTGTGCACATGCTCATATTCTTCATCTGTCTTTAAGGATACGTGAGATGGACGCTGAAGTCTGCAGACCGCAGACGTATCAACGCCGTCAAGGGTGCTGGAGGAAAATGCTCTGAATTCCACAAACTGCTTTCAGAACCAACTCATCCATGCTGGCTAAACTAAACATAAAAACAAGGCTCTCTACCATCTGTCTAATAACGCATCTTAGAATATTTCAGACACATTACCAGAAAAAAGGAGGAAACCTTGAAACCATGGTATGGAAAACTCATGATAATTGGCAAGATTGAGGGGAAAAAGACCGCGGAGCCGCTGTCTCATGCGTTGGTCTGATCAAATCCGTACCAATTAACCACACTTGAGTCGACTGTCTGCGACGCTCTTCGAGTGGGCGATAATAGAAATAGCTGGCGTAACACCATAAAAAAGAAGGTCATAGAAGGGGAAGGTCATGACTGGGCATTGGCGAAGCAGCTCTGACAGGTGCGATCAAAGTGAGCAGTAGCTCCTGATAAGGTGAAATGAGAAGATTAATGCCAGGTCAAGAACGAACATATAGACTTGTGGTGTGCGATCGCTAGTTCAGGTTCACAGAAAGAGGCCGCAGAGCGAAACAGAGAGGAAGATCCATCTTCCATTCGGCTCAGGATACAGATTTCGGTAAGACAACAGAGCAGAGACATGGTTTTGCAAAGTTCCACCTTATCCAAAGGGGCTCTGGGTGTACATGGGAACAGTCCCGGTGCCAAGGGAAATGTTTCAGTCTGCCGAAGTTCCCTTATTTTGCTGGAAATCCTATCCCTTATGTGGTAGACCAGCCAGTCGTGGTGGGCTTATTGTGTTAGATTTTAATATATTACATCAAACTTCCTCCAAAGCATAGTTTTTTATGTCCTTTACAGTAGATTTGTGTCGCAGTTTCATATTAAACTTGGTGCTTACTTCAATATGGCATAGTTGACATTGAAAAATTCAGTGATATAAGGGACAAATAAGCAAAATTTTTTAATGTAAGGGAGATGCTATTTTCTAAACGCGTAAATTTACGAAAATATTTTTTTATAGTTATATAGCCGACAAAATTCTAAGAAACTTTGCCATAAACACCTTTAAGATCGGACTAAATGATAAAAAGTTACAGACGAATTTGTAAAAAAAAGTTGTTTTTTCGCTCTCCTGAAAAGGCGTGTTTTGTCCCTTACATTAAGTGATATTTCCGGTGTCGATATTGCTTTAAATATAATATTTTATTATTTATGTTTGAGTAATTACCTGTCTTCCACTGCAATATTCTATCATGTCGCAGAGTGAGATATGTGTGTTTTTCGTAAATATAGAAGATAAAACGCCTTCCTCTAAGCATATTCGACAAATTTTATCCATCGGTTTCGCTTCTAAGAATTATTTAATTTTTAATTTAATTCCCACCAAATTCGTAAATCGCATAAGTAGGCACAGATTACTAGTATATATTTCTTTTTCTTCTTTTTTTGGCAACTTGACACAGAGATGCGTATGTGCCACAGACAAGGTAAAAGGCAAGGAACGGCGGAAGGAATAAAAGATGACGGAATTTGGAAGAAAGTTAATCAAATCAGTGCGGTAAATTAAATTCTATAAACTAAATAAAATAAACATACTTATTCTAAATATTATTATAATTTAATGTTAAGTAATTAGATATACAACTATATACACATTTATCATTAGAACTATAGTATATATTTCTTTCTTTCTTTCTTTTTCTTCTTTTTTGGCATCTTGACACATAGGATGTGTTTGTTGTGCCACAGACAAGGTAAAAAGGTAAGGAATATGGCGGGAAAACCATATTCCTCCTATTATAATTTTCATCATCGTTTTCATGTATCGTCAGGTCTAAAGTCTAGTCAAAGTCTAAGTAAAAGTCAATACAGTCACAGGAGTCAAGTCGGTCGATTCAGTAAAGTGGTAGACGCTTTACTGAAACTTTCGATGGAGTTTTGGAGGGAACACAAAATAGCACGTTTCTGGATATTACATCACTTTCCTACACTTGTGCATGAACACGAATATCTAATGGTTAATATTCTACCAATATTACACATTAAAAACCCAGCTAACACAATTTTAGGAAAATAATACAAAAACACAACAGCACTCTTTCACATGCCCGCCAAAACTCTAGTATATATTTCTTTCTTTCTTTTTCTTCTTTTTTGGCAACTTGACACAAAGGATGTGTATGTTGTGCCACAGACAAGGTAAAAAGGTAAGGAATATGGCGGGAAAACCATATTCCTCCTATTATAATTTTCATCATCGTTTTTATGTATCGTCAGGTCTAAAGTCTAGTCAAAGTCTAAGTAAAAGTCAATACAGTCACAGGAGTCAAGTCGGTCGATTCAGTAAAGTGGTAGACGCTTTACTGAAACTTTCGATGGAGTTTTGGAGGGAACACAAAATAGCACGTTTCTGGATATTACATCACTTTCCTACACTTGTGCATGAACACGAATATCTAATGGTTAATATTCTACCAATATTACACATTAAAAACCCAGCTAACACAATTTTAGGAAAATAATACAAAAACACAACAGCACTCTTTCACATGCCCGCCAAAACTGTAGTATATATTTCTTTCTTTCTTTTTCTTCTTTTTTGGCAACTTGACACAAAGGATGTGTATGTTGTGCCACAGACAAGGTAAAAAGGTAAGGAATATGGCGGGAAAACCATATTCCTCCTATTATAATTTTCATCATCGTTTTCATGTATCGTCAGGTCTAAAGTCTAGTCAAAGTCTAAGTAAAAGTCAATACAGTCAAGGAGTCAAGTCGGTCGATTCAGTAAAGTGGTAGACGCTTTACTGAAACTTTTGATGGAGTTTTGGAGGGAACACAAAATAGCACGTTTCTGGATATTACATCACTTTCCTACACTTGTGCATGAACACGAATATCTAATGCTTAATATTCTACCAATATTACACACTAAAAACCCAGTTAACACAATTTTAGGAAAATAATATAAAAACACAACAGCACCCTTTTACATTCCCGGCAAAACTCTAGTATATATTTGTAAGAGTATTCTTACAAATATATACTAGTATATATTTGTAAGGGTATTCTTCTTCTGACTTCTTCTTCTTCTTTATTTTTCTTGTTATGGCGCTCGGCTTTTAAACCATGGCCAGTGTCAAGTAAAGTATTGGCGGGAAAAAAAAAAATACGTAAAAAATTTATGCCCGCTGTACACTCTCGCCGAGAGCTCTCGGGCGAGAGTCTCGTGCGAGAGCCGCTTGCCCGAGTGCGATCATGTACATTCTCGCTTAGTTCAATCTATGGAGGGTATATGAAAGGAGGAATATCTCTGTATGTAAAAAGTGTCCACTGAAATGCGTTAAATTAGGTTTTAAAAATGTTAATTAGGTGGCGCCACAGTAGCAACAATTAAATCATTTAGTAACTTTTATTTCAGCTATTTTAGGTAATATTTTTTAAAATATATTGGTATTAACCCAGTAATTCCAGTAATAATTTATATTTTGTCACCAACGGCTACATTCATTCCTACACTCCATAATTCATTCCATACCCTAATCATTTGGCAACTTTTATTTCAGCTATTTTAGGTTATATTTTTCAAAATATATTGGTATTAACCCAGTTATTCTAGTAATAATTTATATTCCAGTAATAATTTATATTTTGTCACCAACGTCTACATTAATTCCTACACTCCATAATTCATTCCATACCCTTCGGATGCAGCTAGCGCCACTCGTGGAGGATTTTTCAACTGTTATTTACTGCGTACAGCTGGACACTTTTTCAAGTATCCCCCATATAAGATACTAGCTGTTGCCCGCAACTTCGTCCGCGTGGACTTCAGTTTATAGCGCGCGATGTCAACAAAATTGGTGTCAAATTAAGCTTTTATAAAAAAAAACCCCTAGTACCCATTAAATCAAAACACCCAAAAACAGCTGTGCAGTGTGCACATAACTTATTTCATTTTTTAATATTAAACTTTATTTATGCCAAATAAAGTATATTTAGCCCCCCAATTACACAACTTTACCCATAAACTATTTATCATTGATAGATTTAAGGTTACGTCGCTGCATAAATAAAGTAGTGAGTTATTTAATAACGTAACAAAGAAATAACAATCGAAAAAATAGAAAACCTGATGTAAGATGATACCACCTCTTATAGAAAGACATTTGAGCAAGCGTCATCGCGATGTAGGAGACGGTACGGCGCCATCTATTATGAATTTTTGGAACTTACTTAATTTGAACAAATTTACGCATTTTCACCCTCTTACAACTATTTTTTCCAGTTAAAATTCCTTTCTCAGGCTTTAGACTATCTGTGTACAAAATTTCATTACAATCGGTTTGGTAGTTTTGGCGTGAAAGCCAGACAGACTGACAGATAGACAGACAGATAGAGATACTTTCGCATTTATAATATTAGTATAGATTGCTCCTTTCATATACCCTCCATAGTTCAATCGCAGTTAAGAACTCAGAGAAGATGGACGAAAACGACCATTCACCATTCACCATGCATCGAAAGATATCATTGTAATCCGAAGATTTATAATCATATTTAATTTTATTTCTCACAGTTAATGACTAATAATGACGTTTATTATTGTTATTTTTCTGTTCTACACTGTCTAACGGCGGGACTAGTACTGAAAGACGCGAGCGTGTACAGTAGTGCGCTCGTTTTCCCCGGGAAACCCTTTGTCTCGGGCGCAAAATACCGACAACGGACCGAGAGGGTCCGAGACAGGCGAGACGAGGCGAGCGCACCCATTTACACTCTCGCACTCGGGCTGCCTCGCTGTGTCTCGGCGAGAGTGTACAGCCGGCTTTACAAAATTTTCAAGTCGTTTCTCCAGTTTATCGTCAAGTCGATAGTCTAGTCAAAGTCTAAAAAGTAGTCGGTAAAGTCAACGAGTCAAGTTAGTTGTTTTTAGTAAAGTGGTAGACCCTTTACTAAAACTTTCGATGGAGTTTTGGAGGGAACACAAAATGACACGTTTCTTGAAATTGTATCACTTGTCCACGACAACGAATATTTAATGGTTAATATTCTACTAACATTACACATTAAAAACCGAAATAACACAATTTTAGGAAAATAATACAAAAACACAACGTCACTCTTTCGTATTCCTATTGTATTCGTATTAAAAGTCCTCTTCTTCTTCTTTTTTTTTTTAATGGCGACTAGCATAAAACTATTGCCAGTGTCGAGTGTTAAAGGTTGGAAAACTTATGACGCGGTAAAGGTAAGCATATCAAGGACGGAATTTTGGATAGAATCAGGAAAATTTTAGTAGACAAATAAAATAAATATGCTTAAAAATAAATAAAATACGAAACATCAGTAATTAGGTATATATTTTATAAACTTAAATTATTACTTAATATAAATTCAGATAAAATACTTAAATATTTTATAGGGTCACTTAATATACACATCATACAAGTAGGAAAAGGAACATGAAGGGAGTGCAAAGAGGATAAAAACGATGTATGATCAAGCAAAGGACACGAGAAAAATATGTGATCTAAAGTTCCCGTGTCCTCCCCACAATCACACATATCATTATTAAATACGCCAATCCTATTTAGATGGCTAGGAATACACGCATGTCCTAATCGCATTCTGACTATAGATGAAATCACTCGTTTTGAACTATTGACTCTATTAAACCAAGACTTTTTTGGTACTAGAGGCTGCAGTTTGTACATTCGGTTACCCTTATGTTGTCCAGTAAATTCCCAATATTTATTCCATTCTCTATATAAAACAATTTCCGGTAAACTCAAAAGGTCACTGGGATAAATTTTAAATGGATACATGTCACCACTCTGTACTGCATCCTTAGCTATTTCATCTGCTTTTTCGTTGCCTAAAATTCCTGAGTGGCTAGGAACCCAAGAAAATGCTACTGTATATCCTTTCTCAATGCATTTATAAAGTTTATATCTGATATCAAAAATAATATGGTGATAGGGTTTGCTGCGAAACGGAAATTTTTCAATACCCTGTAATGCACTTTTTGAGTCTGAAAAGATAATGGTCTTTGTTAATTTAAACATTAATACGTATTCTATAGCTTTAAAAATGGCAAAACATTCGCCGGAATATACTGAACTTTCTATAGGCATTTTAACTTTTTGATGTATTTTATATTGACTATGATATACACTAACTCCTACATTTCCTGTTTCTTGAAACTTGGAAGCATCAGTAAAAATATGATGCCAATCACTATATTGGGCGTTTATAAAATTATTTCTATTATTATCTTTAATTACACCTAAATCATATTTTACATCAGGTTCAACCAACAGACTTTCAAAATTATATGAGAACAAAGGAAGTACATCAGATTGATAAATAGGAGCAGATATTGAAAGAAGTTTACGATAACTTACAATAAGGCATGGCAGAGACCTTTTATAATAGGGATGTGACTCTAAAACAGTATTCAGTTGAGCTACTTTTTCTATCAATGGATGGAATTTGTACTGTTTTAAACGAAAAACAAATCTGTCACATAAATATTGTCTTCTTAGACTCAAAGGTGGCTCAGTGCATTCTACCTGTAGGGCATTAATGGGACTTGACTTCATAGCTCCACCTATTATTCGGAGAGCTTTAGATTGAATTTTATCTAATTTATTCATGATACACAAATTATCACCTACTAATAAAAATATACCGTAGTCTAAGACACTTCTAATAACTGCATTATAAATGAGTTTTAAACAGAACGGATGAGCACCCCACCAAACTCCCGCAAGACATCTTAACATATTCAAATTACGTTCACATTTAGAAATCACATAATCAATATGTGTGTTACCATTTAATTTATTATCAAGATGAACGCCTAAGAATTTTGCACTTTTCTTAACCGGAATTGGTTTATTATCATGGGAGATGTTTACTTTTGGAATAGAAAGTTTTTTGGTAAATACTACTACACTACTTTTCTCTACAGTTAAATCTAGTCCATTATCAAAAAGCCACTGTTTGAGCGCAACAAGACTTTGGTTTAATGAACTGCAAGCGGCATGAATGTCTGCACTGATGGCATTAATAGTTAAATCATCTGCATATTGCATTTTTTTCACAAATTTCACAATTACTGACGCCAAATCGTACGTATAAATGTTATAAAGTATTGGACTTAAAACCGATCCTTGTGGCTATCCTTTAAATATCGTACGAATAAGACATTCAATATCGTTGAAAAATACAGAAATTAACCTTTCTTTAATTAAATTAATTATAAACCTAATAAGAATGGAAGGAATATTTAATTTCAACATTTTTTTCGCTAGAATTGATATTATAACATTATCATAGGCAGACTTAATATCTAAAAAGGCAGCCACAACGTATTGTTTATTTACAAAAGCTAATCGAATATCTGTAGTAAATATACTTAAATTGTCCATAGTAGATTTACCTTTTCTAAAACCGAACTGACTGTTTGACAATAATTTATGATGCTCCAGGAACCATTCTAATCTATTCTTAATTAGGTTTTCAGCAACTTTAATTAAAACTGATGATAGGGCTATTGGTCTATATGAAGTAATTTCGTCTGCGGGTTTATTAGGTTTTATAATTGGTATTACTTCCTGAGATTTCCAAGAGTCAGGAATGTTTTCAGAAATCATGACCGTATTAATAAGATGTAAGTAGTAGCCTAATGCTTTATCCCCTAAGTTAGCCAAAAAAGAATACGGAATACCATCCATGCCTGGAGTAGAATCATTGACACTTAATAAAACACCTTTGAGCTCAATCATTGTGAATGGAGAATCTAGCGCAGAATACGAATGTTCTCTTATGTAACAAGATGGAGAAGGTACCGGAAAATATTCTACTACTGAAGATGGAGCTAATTGATCAACGTAATTACTTAAAAAGTCTTTAGGAAGTACCATGGTCTGTTCTTTGAATACAGATCTAAATCTTTTTATATTTTTCCACACTTCAGAAGGACATGTGGATGGGGATAGAGATGAACAGAATTTTTTCCAACCCTGTTGCTTCTTTTGTTTTAAAAAAATCCGAGTCGATTTATTAATTTGCACTAATTTATCAAAATTTTCATTGGACATATTATTAGCATATTCCTTTTCAATGATTTTTCTTTTTTTAACTGCTTTCGAACATTCGGAGTCCCACCACGGGGGGAATGGAACTTTGGTTCCCATTGGTTTCTTCGTAGGGAATTGCTTATCAGCAACTTCAATAATTGTTTTAGCTAACAATTCAGAAGCAGTTACTTCGTTTCCTATTCGAATTTCAGGAAGATTTTTAATTTTGCAATCTATTTCATTTTTAAATTTACTCCAATCAACTTTATCCAATTTATATATATTTCTTATTCTTTTGTTATTTATGCTATTACTCTTGTAAGCTAAAGATAAACGTATAGGGTAGTGATCACTACCATATGAAGAAGTTAAAGTATGCCAAGATATATTCGGTGCTAATGATGGAGAACAAATGGAAATATCAACTGCACTTTTGTTTTCATTAATATTGACGACCCGTGTAGGATCCCCCGTGTTAAGCACACATAAATTAAATTTATCTATGATCTCCAATAAATCCTCACCATCTCTATTGGACACATCGCTTCCCCAACACTGATGATGAGCATTAAAGTCGCCCATTACTAACTTTAGGCCAGAAAATGAATTAATCAAATTATTTAAATCTAGAAATGTGGAGGAAGAATTTTGTGCTATATACAATGAAAAAATATACATATTAGGATTTAATAACTGTACACCGACTCTATTGCAATTAGTACTATTTACATGTGGCAATGTCAATACTTTAAAAGGTATGGTATTTTTTATCAACATGGCAGCCCCACCATACCCGTCAGATCTGTCATCTCGTACACAATAATAACCTGGAATACGAAACGCAAAATATGATCGTAACCAAGTTTCGGAAAGGGCAATAACTATTGGGTTATATTTATTTATTAGGTAAATCATATCAGTTTTTTTAGTAAGTATACTTCTACAATTCCATTGTATTATGTTGGAATCCATTGTTGTTGTTGTTATCAACAGATTTAATCAATTTGTTTATAGAAGCAACGTTGGACGGTTTTAGAGTATTATTTTGTTGCAAAGCACTAACAAGAGCAGATAATACGTTTAGAATTGTGTTTGTGTCAATCTTTTTGTCTGATAATTCCTTTCTTGTTTCAGAGTCAACATATGCACAGCCGTTTTCAGATGAAGGAATTTGATATTCTTTGATAATACTGTTAGGAAAATTTTTATCATACCCCTTTCCAGCTGGAATTTGTGGAGTACGCTTTGAATAAAAAGTTTTTTTTATAAGATTGAACATTATTATCCTGAGTTGTCATAAAAGAATCAGAAAACTGTGCATTGGATGTCAAAACATCACCATAAGACCTTCTGCCGGTTAGAATAGGAGGCTGCAATTTATTAGCTTCACCATATGATATATTTTTTTCAGCCATACAAGTTTTTATTGCTTTCTGTCTAGAAAATTCGGGACAGTTTTTATTCATAGCATAATGATTACCTAAACAATTTATACAGTTTTCTGATTCACTCACGCATGAATCTGCTGAATGCTCTTGGCCACATTTGAAGCATCGTGGTGTTGATCGACAAATTGTTTTTGTATGGCCAAATCTACAACAATTGTAACACTGAATAGTCGGATATATATACAAATCTACAGGTAATGAATTGTAGCAAATATAAACTTTAGGAGGCAAGATTTGTCCATCAAAAGTAACAACCACAGAACGAGAAGGTTTCCATTCGACAAAGTTTTCTACTTTGACCTTATAATTAATCCTCCTAATTTTTAATACTTTGCCAAAACCTACTGGTGTTTCTAAATTTTCTAATATTTCAGCATCAGTCCATTCTGTTGGGATATTTTTAACTACACCCATTCTAGTTACATTAAAATTAGGAATAAATGCCTTTAACTTAAAAGACTCCCAACTTTTTATTAGTAACAAAATTATTGGCATCTATGTATGACTTAAAAGCTACTGTACAACGGTTCCTACCTATTTTCTTAATGCTACCTGGTACTATGTTATTTACATTATTCGTTTTAAAAAATTTGCCTAAGATAAGGGGATGCAGAGAGGTACCATCCTGTAAAGATGATGTAATCCTTTGAACATGTACAACATACGGGTAACTATCAGTAGTAGTGTACATACGAGGTTTAATAATTTGTGAGTCAGTAGATTCTGATGGTTTTGTTGGCGTATTCGATATTATATTATCTGTTAGAAAGTCTTGTTTGAAAGTTGTTTTCGGCCGTTTGCGGCTCCCACACATCTCATGTTCATAGTCCATATCAGTTGGAATAGTTACATTCATGTCTACATCAGGACCGGGCCCCGGGCCCGGCCCCTACGCAGGGTCGGGCGGTTCATTCATTGAACCACCCAAAATAGTTTAATTTTTACAATTTATACAACAGGACCTACTAATATATACACGAAAAAAAAAACTTACCAATATATACAGCTAACTACACTAAATTTATTTATAAAAGTAATAAATAATTAAAATACTCAATAATTTACAAATTTAACCCTCCTTATCCTATTTTTAATAATTTTGCAAAAATTTTTCCCAGAAAACACTCCCGCCTACTCCGAAGTTTCCCGCGCTTTTTCTTCTTCTTCTTTTGGCGTAAAGCGCTTATTCCACTTGTCCTATTTAGGAAGTCCTAGCTAGGATCCTAAAAAATTTAGTCAAGTGGAATAACATTTAGAAAGCTAGGATCCTAGCTAGGATCCTAAATCGGAAAAAATGTGGCTTCTAACTGGCTAAATCAGTGTTGCCAGATGGTTTCAACCTTTTATCTGTAGTGGGAACTGCTAAATCTGTATTAAAGTCAATTTATATATATATTATGTTACCGTAAACTAACAGTCATTGGACAGCTAAGGATTTTTTTTACAGAAAAAGCTCTAAAACATTAAATACTTCGCATGAAATAGAAATAGATATCATATTTGTGCTCATAAATTATCTAACTTAAGATATGCAAACATAAAAATGCGATGGTTTTTCAGTTAATATTGATTTTTTTGGTAAAAACTGAATGGTAGGTAAAACACAGTCATGGGACGGAATTACAGTAGTTGGGACACCCAAAACCAGTAGTTGGACAAGCAAAGTTTGATTGAAATTTGGTTAAAATTGTTATTGTAAGTAGGAAACATTATAAATAATTGTTGTTTTCACATATATTTTTATTAATTATTATAAAATAAGGTATTTTTATTATATATTTAACAAAAAATGACTTCAAAAAATTAAAATTCTTACCAATATTACATGGTACCAGTATTATAGTACTCTGTGATAATAATATTAAAAGATGGCAGCCGTAACTCCATTGCGTCAAAGTCCGTTTACCGGATGGATACCGTACATTTTCCCGGGACCAAAAGTACTATTTTTCCTTTCCCGGGACTCAGTGTCTCCATACCAAATTTTTGCAAAATCCGTTCAGTGGTTTGAGCGTGAAGAAGTAATTGACAGACAGACAGACGAACAGACTTTCATACTTAAAAAGTAATAATATTAGTTGTTACAATAGTACTATCACAGAGTACTATAATAATACTGGCGTAAAGCGTACTCTACTTTCAGGAGGAAGTTGGGCTTGTCTAATAGATCCCACAGGTTGCACATGTTCTTTAGTCTGGATTATACTGATGGGTAGCAAAAATTGTATGGCATTGGTTTAATTTAATTCATTATACAAAAAGTCGAGGGATTTTATGAAAATATTTATAAACTAAAGGCTTGCCATTTGCCTACTTCAGCGACAAAAATAATAGGAACGTACTACACAATCCAGGGATTTCCTAATAAAACATAAATAAAAAGGGTAGCTGATTTTGAAAATTCTCATTCCTCTTTAAAACCGAAAAAAAGTTAACGCGTTGTTTAAATATCAGCCCTTGTGCAACGCACCATAGTATTTTACAAGGCCCCCAAATTGCGTTACGTTCCCTTATTCATTCCATACAATACAACTAACGGCAACAAGTAGGTATAATAGGTTTTTGAAGTATTCAGAAGTCACACTTCATTGAAGTATTCAGATCAGATGACACAAGTCAGCTGCAAATTAACTTTCGTTGTGCTTTCGTATTGAATAATACTCTCATCTTTTGAATATTATATATCAAGTAGATCAGTATTATATCATCTTATACCGTCCAATAACTGTTTTTCAGCACTTTTACAATACCAGTAGTAGGACAGGCCAAAAAACCTTTAATTAAATGAGATAAAAGGTTATTAAGAATGTACAAAAAATACATAATAGATTATTATTTATACAATAACACGTTTATAATAACATACACAATGTGTATCATAAAAATATTATTAAAAACTTTAGCATGTTTTTAATTTTTTTCTTTTCATTTGCAAAACCAAGGCGCACGTGATGACCATGGCGACAAAAAGATGTTTTATTTTGGTTACACCGCAACCCAATAAAATACTCTATTTTTATTGTAGCGTGAATGCCGCTCAATAGCCTTGTTCGTTTGGTTTTTCAACTGCGCATGCGCGGCTTTTTTGTGTGTCACTTGTCAGTGGGAATGTCATATTCTAAAATACTCATCAATATCTGTCAGATTTTAGAAAATCTGACAGGTATTTTAGAACATGACACTCACACTGACATCAATTTATAACTTTGCGCATGTCAGTGTGAGTGTCATGTTCTAAAATATCTGTCAGATTTTCTAAAATCTGACAGATATTGATGGGTATTTTAGAATATGACATTCCCACTGACAAGTGACACACAAAAAAGGCGCGTATGCGCAGTTGAAAAAGCAAACGAACACGACTAATATTAATTCCATAATTATTTACATCGTATAAAAACCACAAACTTTTATTTTTACGATCAAAGTGTAAAGTGTCCCTCTACTGAAAAATTCTAATGACTCGTAATTTACCCTATAAGATCTGGAATCCATTCGTAGGTAATTTATTAAATCTGCTGGTTCCAAGTAGTTCAGAAAGTTCATAATTCATAATTTTACGTGGAGCAAAAATTCTTTCAACCATCTTTTTCGCCTTTTATTTATTTTTATTTTCATTGAGCCAACAGCTAGGCCTATGAGAAGACCAATTTTTTGTTGCTTTGATAGAACTGGAGCCATTAAGAAGACGTCTGACCAAAATGACAACTGATTTAGTCACTAAATTAGGACAAGTGGAATAAGAAGCTTCTAATTAGTCTCCTATGTAGGATCCTAGTTAGGACTTCTAAATAGGACAAGTGGCATAAGCGCTTGAGCCTCCCCATTTAGGAGTTGCCAGCGTCAGAGTTGAGGCGAAAAATATATGTAGAGTCATGTGGGTCAACTCAAATATTATTAGTACAATGAAACAAAACTGTGTTCATATGTAAGACTGTTTATTTGTCACCAACTTAAACACAACAATTGTATTTTTCAATAGCTTATATTTTAAGAAACTTTAGAAAACAATAACCCTTCTATTTGCGCACTTTTACCCCAGTATCGGGGTATGTGTACGCAGCACTTTGGGTAAGTGTACGCAACAACAAAAAATATATATATTTTAGAACATAAAGAATATTCTTTTATAATTTTAATTTGTAAATACTTATAGTTACTTAAAGTAATCAACAAAAACGTCTTAAATCCAAATATGAGAACAATAATTTTCACTTAGAAATATTTAGTTACTTCGTCATACATGTAAATTGTAATACGAAAAAAAGTGCCATGTGCGGAGCTGGTGCACTGTTTTTGCCACCAGACTCCACAAAGGCTTCTTTCAATCCAATCTTCAGTCGGTGGTTCAGAATATTGTTCGCCACATAAGGGAAAAAGCTTCTGTGCACACTTAACCCAAAGCATAGGAACAGGGTTATACGAATATCGTTAATTTCTGCATCACCAGAATATCCTAAACACTGGCAAATAACAAACTTGATATTATGTTGCACTCGATAGCAAAAAGCTTATTTAGAAATAAAATACATAACTTCAAAAGATTACGCATCAAAATTTACCAAATATCGTAAATATTTGAGCAAAAATCTTCATTTATCTGTCAATCCAAAATGGCGCGCGCGCAGCCGCTGGGACACCAGCGCTTCGCAGGGCGTCCTGTGGGTTATTGAAGAGGGGGGGTTGCCGTTCCTTAGCGTCATATATAGTCCGTCAAAAAAGTCACGATATTAATAGAGTCGCCACTTGTTTCCGGTGTGGCCTCTTATGGCCACACTGTATCCAGTCACTATAAAAGATTTTGATACTTTATATTAAATACAGTTTAAAAAACACGATGTAAATATTATGATTTATATAATATATTATTATGTAGTTAAGAAAATTTGAAATAATTATGATGTAGTTATAGTGTGTGTTTAATTTATGATATTAAAAGAAACAATCTAATGTATGTAAAGTATCTTTGTATAACTCACCTCATCACTAACTTACACGTACTATAGCTGGTTTCGGTGGCTCCGGTAATGATCTTATAATGCTATTATGACGTGTATTTTGTATCATAATTATTATAAAAGCATCACCTACTTTAAAAATATATTCCCTTTTTTTTACAAATACATTATTGGTTCTGTTAAAAAGACTTAGAACATAATATAACTTTATGTTAGTTATCACAAATATGTCATTAGCTGGTTAAAATTAATTGTATGTATCCATGTGCATGATGGAAGAGACTGCTCTCCACGACACAGGGAATCCTAGTGTGGGGAGCAGTGTTTTGTTTAAGATACTTAACATGTAAAATTCTTTTTAGGAAATAAAGATATTTTGTTTGTTTGTATATATCATAGCCTGTGAAGAAAGTGAAGAAATTAAAAAGTGGCAACATCGTAGTGTCATCCCTTTCAAATCAATCTAAGAAAAAAGGGATAACACTACGATGTTGCCACTTTTTAATTTCTTCACTTTCTTGACGGACTATATAAAAAATGCAATAACTCGATTAAACGGTTGAACCGATGTGGCTAATTTTAGTCTTAAAATATTTCTGGAAGTCCAGGGAAGGTTTATAAGTGACACGAAGTTCACCGGGACATCAGCTAGTCACTAGTATTACATATTATGAATTTTAATAACACCTGTTATTTAAGTACCCTCTCCCTGAGAGGTGCAGAGCTACTTTGATGACCAGTCAGAGCTGAGAGAAGCTCACTCCTGTTTTATTAAGGAACATTTAATTTTATTTAAAAAATACAAAAAATAGAAAACAGGGTTTTGTTATTTTAATAAAATATGATCATCCAAATAATATTCTACAATGCAGCCGGAAACAGAATGGTCACCACTTTCTAGGTCCATGTAGATAATTGCTATACTGTGTAGGTAGTTACAGCAGTGGTGTCACAGTGAAGAGGCACTTTCATCTTCAATAATCAGCTCTTCAATATCCTAATAAAGTTAAAAAAAAAACACTGAAAATTGTATTTATTTTCAGTGTTTTTTTTTTCAAAATGGTAGCATAAATTCTCCCAGTCATTTCGGTTATTTCGTTAAACGCTTTTTCTGCTACCTGTAAACATAAAACGTAATACTTAATTATAATATTATATTACGCTGCATCAAAGTGTTAAAGGAGTTAAGCACATACACTGTGACACGAGAATTTTATATACAGGTCTACATCTAAGATACATAATTACGCAAAGCACCTAAGTCAAAGTATCAATCATTGTTAGGCGCGTTATATTGTAGATTTCTTTGACAGTTCATTGTTTACGTAAACATAA
Organism: Polyommatus iphigenia; assembly: GCA_963422495.1. Classification (NCBI taxonomy): domain Eukaryota; kingdom Metazoa; phylum Arthropoda; class Insecta; order Lepidoptera; family Lycaenidae; genus Polyommatus; species Polyommatus iphigenia. The sequence continues at coordinate 27,457,422 of OY730188.1, read as the reverse complement.
GGTCTATGTAAAATTTTTGTTTTATTATACCACATAATACATACTCAGGCTACTTAAAATTGCATTATACAATAAAATTAACAAACAGAATTTATAAAACAAACGCATAATTACCTGCTACTATGGCGATTGAACGATCAGAATCGGAAATGTGGACGCGAGAATTTCAGTGATATTTTCGCGTTTTGCTATTTTTCTTCAATAAAAATCTTCAAATTTTCAGCACTCTGACACGTCTTTCACTTTAATTGTTAATATTAATCACAGTAACATGTAGTTTTCACATTGTAAAACTAAATTTATGCAAATTGAAAATGTTTGTTTTGTTAATTTTATGTCATAGAGTATTGATACAACAAAGGGTTAAATGTCAAAAGAGTGTTGCTATTGCTAAAAAAAAAGTTTCGCCTCCTAGACATTCTTGACGCACTATATATTTCGAGATATTTACAATGCGCACAGTTAGACGCTGCGCACACTTGACCATACAGTTATAAGTTATATAACGCAAACTGATTGCCATGCACTGGGCACGGATGAGTGATGACTTCATGCGACCATGCAAGGTATAATAACAAACCAGAAAAAACTAGAACAAGCAAATATAAAGCAAATTATTGTTTCTTAGCCTTTAAATATACACGGAATGCATAAACATAATTACAATAAATAATTTAATAAATAAAAGGAAGAGAATTCTTATTACAACTAGAGCCTTATATCCTAAGATCCGACCGTAAAATCCTGCATGAATCGTTTTTTTCGATCAAATACATTTTAAAATATTCTTTAGAACGTATAGAATGGATTAATGTTGGGTTGCCTTGTTAAAAGTAGCCGCAAGTACCTCTAATTGAGCAAAATGAAAGCCCGTAATACAAACTTGCGTGTTTTCAATAGAAAAGTAAGAACTAAGAAGGAATGATGACATTGAGGAATGACAGGACACTACGCATAAAAATAAAAACGCCTGTTAAATAAAAATAGCAATCTTGCGGGTTCTCGACGTCCTCAAATCCTGCCAGGCATAATAATTGTAGGCCTGAACATTTGTCATATACAAAAGTGATGACAACCCCAGTTTGCGGCTATCGTGCATCTGGCAACCATGAATATTCATGTACAAAATGCATAAAACTTTAATTTTGTATCAAAATTATTAAAAAAACCGATGCTTCAATTTTGATGAAGAACTATGTCTGTTTACGGGCTGACAACCCTAGGTTGCGGCCGACTTAGAGCTGGCAACCATTTATACCTTATTTTGTATCTTCATTTTCTTTCAAATGATGTAAAATTTATTAAAAAAAAAGATACATGCAAATTTATGCATTTATCTCATGAACATTAAACTTAATTAGAGGTACTTGCGGCTACTTTTGACAAGGCAACCCAACATAAATCCATTCTATACGTTCTAAAGATTATTTTAAAATATATTTGATCGAAAAAAACGATTCATGCAGAATTTTACGGTCGGATCCAATAGTATTAAGTGATTAGGTATTCCATATTCCAATTTCCAAATGACATTTGGCAAGTGTGTAAACCAACCAATGAATAAGAAAAAACAAAACATTGTCAATGTCAGTGTCAATTGTATTTTTAATATTTCACTTTTTGAGTGCAATTTCATTCACTACTATGCCTTGTATGACGGAGATAGTAGGTACTTTTTATATATTTTTATTTTAGAAACCCAGCGAAAGGGAAATAACAAGAAGAGTTTAATTTAAATCTAATCAATACCTTTGTTTCCTGATCAAAGATCTCTAATAAGTCAATGTTCCTGATTCACCTTTTGAGTCCTTTTGTAAACCCTACGTCGCAACGACATGTTAGTAATAATATTTTAATCATGAAGTTTCGTGACTATACCTAAATTAATCATCATAGCTAAAGAGTAATACTCATGAGTCAAGTTTATTGTAATGAGAACGTTATTTTTTTCAATAAACTAAAGCATCAAGTTACTAATTGCTACTTGTAGAATATCCCTTAGTGCCTAACTGGCGTCACTTAGGTTGGGTGCATAGGTACTTTCTAGAAATTCATAGGTACTAAAAGTGTCACGTATTAACACATTCGAGTTTGCACAGTACACATGAAATCAATCACTATTATTAGATTCTGTCAAGGTAGCGTCGACGTAATGCACTGGGTCAAGAGGTGCAGGAAGCCCGTGCAGGGCGGCGGCCGTCCAAGAGCACTTATTAGCTACACAAATGCATCACAGTTGATATGGTACACACATCTCGTGCACCTTACGCCTACGGAGATAAGAACCAATTTCCTGTGGCCCCGTCCTTTTGATTTACCGTCCGATATTGCATCTTTGTTAGATACCCACTCAGGCCTCTCTATCTCGAAATAGCAAGCAACCATTTTTGATACAAGTTTCCTAAGAGATTTGATTGGAAAGGTGTATGTTACAACTAAGTATAACTATCAGGGAACTTGATTTATAGGCAGATGGTGGACCTGCGTGATTTGGTCGCGTTGTGCCAAACTCAGTACTCACCTGACAGATTACGATTAAGGTGACGCCGCGTTAAAGTAAAAAATCGTGTTGGATATGTTTTAGATTGCTTGTATTCTATGAGAGGCCGACCCGGCCTCCCATAGAAAACAAGCAATGGAACAGCAAAAAATGGATTAAGGGCGTAGCGACAAAATGGTTTTTGTCGCGTAATTTAATAATCGGCCAAGTGCGAGTTGGACTCGCGCACGAAGGTTTCCGTAGATATAGAGCAAAATTAGGCCAAAAATTGTGTTTTTTATGGGAGCCCACCTTAATTTTTTATTTTGTTTTAATATTATTATTAAATATTAAAGTACACATATAAGGATTTTGTGAAAAAGCCAAGTACCTACCTATTGCTATTATTGATATAGAGCAAAAAAGGCCAAAAAAATCACGTTTGTTGTATGGGAGCCCCCCTTAAATATTAATTTTATTTTATTTTTAGTATTTGCTGTTATAGCGGCAACAGATATACATATTCTGTGAAAATTTTAACTCTCTAGCTATTACCGTTCTCGAGTTACAGCCTGGTGACAGACAGACGGACAGACGGACAGACAATGAAGTCTTAGTAATAGGGTCCCGTTTTTACCTTTTGGGTACGGAACCCTAAAAACCATAAATACATTTCATATTTAAAGCTATGGGCAAATTAAAGTGTATGCTTGAACCAATCTATGTACAAATTTTGGAAGCTTAAATCATTCTCCTCTGTTGGCAAATTAGGAATCCCTTTTTTTACAGAGGTCTTTTTGATTGATTATTCTGTGTTATAAAAGTTGACCAATCGTGTTATGCTATGGGTAATTCAAAGATAAAGACATGATGAATACTGACAATGAACTTTAATTTCTTAGCTTTAGTAATTGCTGAGAAAAACCGATATCGCTACAGCCAAATTATCAAGGCGTCGCCTTAATATTGAGTTAGCATAAAATGACCAAATAACGTAGGTCTGCCTTTACGCAGCTACGTAGTATTTTTTATCTATAATTTATTATGTTATAATATTAAATGTATTACATAAAACTATTAACCTGAAATAAGTGGCATAAGAAATAAGGTATTGAAGTCCGTGGCAGTCCTCACAAGAATTAATTGCTCGGCACTTGACGTCGACGGAAGTTATAGCAGATAATAAATCACAGGTAAAACGAAACTCGAAATCCCTACTGCGGTAAATTCCATTTTATTAGTTTAACGAGGATTTCGAACGGAGACATAAGAATTAATATAAATCGGCCAAGTGCGAGTCGGACACGCGCACGAAGGGTTCTGTACAGTTATAGAGCGAAAGTTGCCAAATAATTGTGTTTTTTGTACCTTTATGGAAGATATTTGTTATAGTATTTTTTTTTTGTAGTAGTATGATAATTTAGGATTTTGTGAGTATTTCAAGTGTTGCCTACTTATTGATTACGAGTAAAAAGGCCAAAAGATCACGTTTGTTATTGTTGTACCCTTTATTATTTTAAAAACAATTTTGTTTTTAGTGTTTGTTGTTATAGTGACCACAGAAATACACAATCTGTGAAGTCTAGCTGTAGCGGTTCTTGAGATACATCCTGGGGACAGACAGACGCACAGGCATCGAAGTTTTAGTAGGTAATAGGGTCCCCTTTAAACCCTAAAATCATTCTTGGAAATTCGTTGGAGCTTGGAGAGTTTTAATTAAACAAATCTAGTGCTACGTAGCTGCATCTCCCATTATAATGATTTACAAACCCCTAAAAATCTACTAATGACTAAGCATTTCTATGGTCATTGCGGTATCAGGCATCCCAGATTAAGTATTCCCCTCAGGGGACATACTTAATTTGTCTGGACCTGCAGCAAAATTAATCAGAAGTAAGGAAAGCCAAAGGAGGTGTAACTAAATTGCTACCCAAGGAAAGAAAGCCAGAATTGTTACGGACAAAATTCGAATGAACTGAATTAATAGTTACTTACAATATATTTTTTTGGAATATTCCTGAAATTTGCGTTGGTACATAATATAATTATTTTTTAATATCTCGATCGTGGAAATCGCAGACACAATAGATTTTCAATTGCTATGCGGCAGCCGGGTGCCGCTTGGGGATTGATGGGTGAAGAGCTTTTACGGAAATTTAGTATATAGGGGGTATCGGGGGCGATAAATCGATCTAGCTAGGAATCATTTTTAGAAAATGTCATTTTATTCGTGTTTTATCGAATACCGAGCAAAACTCGCTCAAATAGCTATACAATATAATATTATAATTATTGTTCAATAACATTTACTACCTAATATTTATATGTCTGTAGCAATTCCAATTAACTTTGCTATTTAGGATTGAAACAATTTCATATACGGGTGCAGCTTTCGCGAAAACGTAACTTGTTTAAATACCGCAAAACGAAAAAGTACCGCCAACAGAAAAACTGTTACATGAGACTCAAAGTGGAAATACGTTTGGAAATGCCAATGCAGTTCGGGATCGTTATGTTTTATTTAACGAAACAAATTTTTGCATAATTACTGGTAGCTCGGAGTTTCGTTTATTGTAAAAACAGAGGAATTATGGCTTGCTTAAAGTTGGTTATTTGTACAACTGAAGTGTGGGGTGAAACTTTGTTGAGTGCCTATAAAATTATGGGAAGTTTGGAAGCTTTGATAACCATGTTAAATCAGAATCGTATATTATGGCACTACAGAATGTAATATGTAAATTGTTATTAGGTAACATAATATAGAGTGCAGTACCTACCCCAGCAAGCACACAACTTGTATATTATCCAAAATAGATACAGAATTATGTCTTGAAGTCATATTAATTCTTTTAATCGGCACTATCCAAATATGAATACTCTATAAAGGCATTTATTGCATCAAATTATGCTAACTGCTATAATATAGTTAGAAAAAAATTGTTACAATGTCAAAAATCTTAAATCAACGTAAGGGAAAAGACCTAATGGCAGACACTTTAAGGAAACATAAAACATTTGAATGTTATAAAATATATATTTATGAAAATAAAGGATTGATAACTTCTTCCGTGTCTTCAGTAACTCTTACAAAATAAAACTATTATAATTATTCTCTGACAAATCAATTAAAAAATATATTATTGGTCTTCTTGTAAACTTAGTCATAAGTACTAATAGATGTCATCACAAAAAACGAACATCACTAATAGTAGACACCAATATGAACTAATAGTTGACATAGAACATTACATTACATTTTTCCTATTATTAGGTCTTTATTTGCCATTTTTCAAAAGATTTCATTTACTTCATCATAGTAACTACATGCATCAGAAATATTATCCACGTTGTCTCCAGATTCTATTCATTCTTCTTCCATCCTGAAACTATCTTTCCTTTTATTTTTATTTATCATATTTTTTTTCCTAGCAAATTTATTTACAGTCTTAGTCTCCATGCTTCTTTTGCCTCTTCTTTTTTCTTCTTTCTTTTCTCAGCTCTCCTTTTTCTTCTTTTTACTGCTAAAAAACTAAAGCAAACGATTTTTAGATCAGTACAAGGTCTAATATTAGACACCATGTCCATTTTTAGGTGCAGTAGTTCTAAATTCTTAGATTGTTAATAGAATTATATTTTCAGAGAAAAGTGATGATTTTTGCAGTAGAATAAAGCACAAAATAAATTAAGTATGTGTTGCAAAACTCAAAGATGAGATCCACCTAATAGATGAAGGTTTTTTACATTTTCAAGAACTAATAGTAGACACCCTTTATATTGTTAGGAAAAATGGATAAAAAACCTTAAATAAACATTAATTAGTGTATACAACATGACCATTAATCCAATGAAATCAATAGAAATTACAAAAAATCAAATAAATGTATTTAAAATTTACGTGCAAAATTTCGCCTTCCTTAACCTATTTGCTAAGAAATTGCCGAGCGCGTGTTGACGCGGTCATATTATTTACGAAAACTGATCCCATTTTAAAATTTTGTTCCTGAAGGCGTCTCTAATATATTTTTTCAATTCAACAGATAGCTTGAGAAGCTTATAAAATTTACAGTGGTGAGAAACAATTAGAATAATTCTTATTTTTAAGGTATTTTTGTCATAAGTGTCATCTATTAGTTCAGTGTCTAGCATTAGGTCTTTTACCTTAGTATAATTCTAAATTACAGCTTCTAAAACAGCTTTCAAACTTATACTAAGACTATTATCCTACATTGGTAATTAGAAAAACTTTACGCTTTAAACAAGCATTAATAAACTAATTTATAGTGCTTTTGAACGTATATTGATATTTTGTAGGAATAAAAGCTTTCTAATAGTCCATGGTCGTGCTAATTTAATGCTAGTCCTATATTAACATTGTCCTTATAACAAATAATGCCTTTGCTCCGTTTTCTTTCTGATCTATTCATCTCTACAGTATATAGCTATATTTTGATCGAAATAAAAGTATTGTTAGAACTATGAGCAATAATAACACCGTAATTTGAATTTACAAAATGGTTATTTATAATGGCGAATATATTACACTGGCTAATCTATACATATAATAAAACTGTAGAAATGACGATTCTATACATTAAAGATATTCAAAAAATAATAAGCGGAGGGTGTCACTACATCGCTATACAAGCCAAAAATGTGGTCAGTTTTTTTGTCTGTCTGTCTGTATGTTTGTTCCAGCATCACACGAAAACTACTGATCCGATTTGAATGCGGTTTTCGCAGATATATTTGTCTTCTTCCAACTTAAGATCTGGTGTATAAAAATTTTTCCCCCCACCCCTCTAAAGGGACAAAAGAGGGGGTCAGATTTTGTATAAGACTTTTGCTTTAACACGAAAACTAGTGATCCGATTTGAATGCGGTTTTCGCAGATATATTTGTCTTCTTCCAACTTAACATCTGGTGTATAAAAAAATTTCCCCCCACCCCTCTAAAAGGACGAAAGAGGGGGTCAGATTTTGTATAAGACTTTTGCTTTAACACGAAAACTACTGATCCGATTTCCATACGGTTTTCGCAGATATATTTGCCTTCTTCCAACTCAACATCTGGTGTATAAAAATCACCCCTCCCCCCCACCAAAGAGAGGGTTAGATTTTGTATTAAGTAAACTTTTTTCTTTAATGGACTTACTTTGTATTATTAACTGTTTTTCCAACTTAACATCTGGTGTTACATAACATTTTCCCCCCACCCCTCTTAGGGGACAAAAGAGGGGGTAAGATTTTGCATGCTGATGAAGTAGAACTTTAAATGGCAAAACAACGTTTGCCGGGACAGCTAGTTTAATATATAAGAAAGGATGAAAAGGATTGGAAAAAAACAAAAAAAAAAAAAAACAGGCGGATTCAAAAGAAAGCTTATAAAGGATTTAAATACTGACTTAATAATTGGAATAAACAAAAAAAATATCTCCATCATCAGTGTCTTCTTCTTCGAGCCATCTCAAAATTCTCTCTTTTGCACTCCTTGAAGCCATTATTCTGGAAAAAATCATCACTCTAGTTAGTACTAACCTTTTTATAAATTGTACATACCAAAAAAACACAAATTATATATAGGCTTTACCAAATGATTACGGTACCCTGCTAAACTCGATAACGATCAGTGACTATTACATATAATGAGCTTAAACATTATAAAATACTTCTGAAGTGCTGTTTTATGGCTGAACATAATAAGTAAGTGTCTTGTATAGTGCGGTACGAGCTCTAATTTTTGTAACGGGCCATATTAAAATTAACAGCACTATTATGCTATCGTCAAATGACAAATGCCTAAAGCTTTAATTTTATTTGTCGCCATTAGCTTTCCCGGCAGCTTTAGGCAGCCCCCCCCTCATGCATCTGTTGCTTATAACGAAATAGTGTCGTGGCGTTTGTATTGCGTCTTATTTCTCCTTTTAAAGAAAAAACTAAGTCATCTATATCTATACATATAATGAAATCGTAGGGAAGTCAATTCTGTACATCGAATAGTTTTGAAAAATAATACTTGGGACGTGATCTACTATGCTAACGCAGACGAAGTCGCGGGCACCAGCTAGTTCATAATATTATTATTTTATTTATGATAATGAGGTTATGGATAATGATGGAGGATCGACTCACGGCACCCCTCTTGCCTTTCCACGGCGCACCAGGGCGCCGCGGCGCACAGTTTGGGAGCCCCTGGAGCCTTAGTTGTTAGCCTTTTTGACACTCAAGCCGTAGGCCGCGGGTTCAAATCTCGCCGAAGGGATAAAGTTTTCAATGTTCCTGGATCATGTGTGCCGTGTGTTGATGTGTCTTGGGTGATGACGTGCTTACAATAAAAAAAGCGTAAATAAATCTTAAATGTATTTACATATTCATTATGCAGTATTACAGAGAGTAGGTACATAGCACGGCCAGACTGATGTGGTGTAAAGCCGAATTTTGATATTATTTTAACACATTTAAATAATAAAATCGTACTACAGTCTAACTTATTAGTACAAACTGATTCAACATTCGACATTCAAAATTTTCAAAATACAAGAAACAAACCTTTTGAAAGTGTCGAAGTGTTTTTTGAGGATGTCACGTTTATAATAAGAATCCTTGTTAATTCGTGCCCAAGTGCCAGCGTCAGCATAAGGGGTGCGGAATGGCAATCGTGATTCCTGATCACCTGAGGACGGCCAGGGCCGGACCGTGAGCTTAGGGGGCCCAGAAGGTGCAGATTTCCTTTCGACTCGGATTCAGATACTTTACGTATATTTGGTCAAAGCGCGGCGAGCGTTTATTGTGTCTCCCAAGCGGCCACATGCGGCTGCGATAACGATAGATAAGCTATTGTGTCTGGTTTTTCCACGATCAAGGTATTAACAGTCAGAAGTACTGACACCGAAACGTAGACTTGAATTAAATGAATTGAATCAAAATCGACTCGCAGGGCTACAAACCACACGACCGGCAACGCACCTGCAACTTCTCTGATGTTTCGAGTGTCCATGGGCGACGATAGATACTTTCCATCAGGTGAACCGTTTAATCGTTCGCCCACTAATTTTATAAAAGTAAAGATCAGTTTTATTTACTAAAATTATGAATTCTTTTGCATTTCCGTCTATTCTGGCTTTGACTTGGCTTAGCTAGGCGTCCCTTGAATTTATGGGGCCCGGGACTTGGGTAGATCCGGCCCTGAGGACGGCCCTGACTGACGTGACTTAGTTAGCGATTTTTCCATTTCCAGATGTTTCCAGATTATTGGACACGTCACCAGTAATGACTGGAATATCGACTTCAAGGAAAAACGAATGGAGGGATTTTTTATTTGAGGAATTTGTAATGAGTACGGTCTTGGAAGATTAAAGAGTCACCTATAAAGGTGCATTAACATGATTGTAATAATGATAATTGCCGCAACTTAAACGCATAATATAATATTATGACGGTTACTCTGTGATAATAGGTGTTCTGAAATACAGCTTACGTCCAGTTATGGCACCAATCTCTCACAACACAAACCTTACCTTACAAAAATTACAACACAGTTTATATTATATCTATACTAATATTATAATTGGGAAGAGTTTGTTTGTTTGTTTGAACGCGCTAATCTCAGGAACTACTGGTCCGATTTGAAAAATTCTTTCTGAAATACAGCTTACGTCCAGTTATGGCACCAATCTCTCACAACACAAACCTTACCTTACAAAAATTACAACACAGTTTATATTATATCTATACTAATATTATAATTGGGAAGAGTTTGTTTGTTTGTTTGAACGCGCTAATCTCAAGAACTACTGGTCCGATTTGAAAAATTCTTTCTGAAATACAGCTTACGTCCAGTTATGGCACCAATCTCTCACAACACAAACCTTACCTTACAAAAATTGCAACACAGTTTATACATATATACAAATATTATAATTGGGAAGTGTTCGTTTGTTTGTTTGTTTGAACGCGCTTATCTCAGGAACTACTAGTCCGATTTGAAAAATTCTTTCAGTGTTAGATAGCCCATTTATCGAGGAAGGCTATAAGCTATATTTTATCACGCTAAGACTAATAAAAGCGAAGAAATAGAGGATAGTGTGGAAAAACGGGGGAAATTATTTGAAATGGCTTATTTGAACACATTCATCTCAGGAACTACCGGTCCGATTTGAAAAATTCTTTCAATTTTAGATACCCTTTTTATCGAGAAAAGCTATAGGCTATATCTTATCACGCTAAGACTAATAGGAGGGAAGAAATAGAGGAAAGTGTGGAAAAAAACGGGGGAAATTATTTGAAAGGGCTTATTTGAACGCGCTAATCTCAAGAACTACTGGTCCAATTTGAAAAATTCTTTCAGTGTTAGATATCCTATTTATCGAAAAAGGCTATAGGCTACATTTTATTACGCTAAGACTAATAAGAGCGAAGAAATAGAGGAAAGTGTGTAAAAACGGGGGTAATTATTTGAAAGGGCTTATTTGAACGTACTGGAGCAATTTTTATGTTATTTGGCACACATGAAGAATAGACCACGTGAAAGGACATAGGTTTCTTTTTTTGTGGAAAAATGTACGGTTTCCGTGACATTCCTAAATTATGCGGGCGAAGCCGCGCGGAACATTTAGTACAGTATAGTTTGCGGTAAGAAATAAAAAGATTAATTTTACCTGTGCAATATTTTTTGCATCAACAACAAACATTGCTCAGGTAAAATTAATCTTCGAATGATAGGCCCTCAGTGATCAGACCTTTCAAAAATAAATTGGTATCATCAGTACTTATGTCACAAGTTACAACTACGCCTGGGCCCAAACAAAACCGTATATAAAATTACTCCCAAATGTCTTGGCGCATCTTATTGTGTTTATTAATTTCATAAGTTCTAATTGACTTGTTTAGCGTAAAAAGGCTCCCCTCCCTTTGTCCGCTTTCGGAGAGTTCTCCATTCAAAGGAGATCTCGTTGGAAATCTAAAAGCTAATTAAAACGCAGTCTTCGCTCTATCTGAATGCACCACAAATAAAATCAAAAATTAAATGCAGATAATATTTTATGATAAACTTTTACTTTTAATTAGCAAAGCTATATTTACGCCAGGAGGTAAGCAAACCCTTAGTTAATAGGTCTTTAACAGAGGTTCCCAAACTTATTTTGTCTATCGCCCACTTTTAGAACAAATTATACTTTGGCGCCCCCATTGTTTCAATTTAAAACGCATCCTGATGAAATAAATCACCGCCCAAGCCTCTATACAACGCCCACTTTTTTTCTGAGTCCCACACCACCCCCCTTCTTCTTCAACTTCACTTACTTCACAGAACTTCAGCGCCCACATGGGGACGTTATCGCCCACTTTGGTCTATAACTACACAAGTAAAATTGTTAAATGTAACTCTTACCTTGATTTGGACCATAACAGGCACAGAGAATTAGGTACTTTAAGAGTTTAACTATAAGCTTTGAAAGCTGGCAACACTCTCTCTAGTCGCACACACGCACTATATCAACCTGTCAAACATTTAAATTCCCAATTTCCTATAGTACTTAGTAATTTCATACGTAACAAGATGTTACCCGCTACTTCGTTCGCGTAGTACTACGCATGGAACATACATTATACGACGTATCGTTCACGTTACCAAAAACCATATCTTTTCCCACGACTCGAAGTATCTACTACACCAAGTGTCATCTAAATCGGTTCAGCGGTAGCGTAAAGACGGTAATTAGTATGCAAGATCCCGCGGCAGTTGTGTTGGAACTTATCGCTAAATCGTGCCCTTATTCGACCGTTTGGGAAATATTTATTCTGCATCCTTTCGTAAGGCAGCGCGCAGGTGCGTTCCGAGCCAACACAAATAGAAGGCCATTTAAATAACTACTCGTTAGGCGCGCCTTCAAATATTTAAGCTCTACTTACTACTCCTGTACTCATATTGTGCCTCGCTTCCGGCAGATTCAGTTTAAAGTCGAATTCAGAACCCCAATTTACTGGATTTCAGTTGATTACGAAATGATAAATTACCAAATATGTTGCATTATAAAATATATTAATAAATATTTAAAGTCTAAGTTAAAGACAAGTATAGATGGTGCTAGTTCCTACTTCCTAGTGCAAATTCTGTAGTCATTATATTAAAGAAGTTTATTCATAAAATTTACTGAGATGAGAAAGAATCAATCTGCTCATTTAAATTTATATTACATCTGATGTATGTAGAAAATTAAAATTTTTATGATTAACTAATGAGAGTTTATATTTTTTCAGACTTCTACGCAAGCTCTACGCCGTGCTACGGCGTAGAGCTTACGTAGACGCTCTACGTGTTATTTGCATATTTTTGTATTCTGATACTTTTCTTGTAAATTATTTGCAGGTTTATAAGCAGGCCCCACCCTAGACGATCAATTTTACTGTGCAATAAGACGCTTCAATTTTATGAACAGTTTATTTGGCGATTACATTGAAGGCGCGCGGTGTTCAATATCAACCCTAGAAGGTCAATAATATTACGCAATTCGTGATATTGCGCAATAAAATTGCTCGTCTAGGGGCCCGCTTAAGGGCAAACCATTTGACATTTAGCTAACGTTCCTCTTCAAACTTAACGTATAAAGATACTTAGCTAACAAGATCTAGATTAAGCTGTGAGGACTAAGGTTTAATCATTATCACTTACAAAGTGCAGAGTGCCGACGGGGCAAAACGTCGGCACCTACATGGCACCATTAATTAAATAACTTCAGTAACATCGTCCTGTCCTGCTCGCACTGTTACTGCGCTTGTTAACTATCTCTGTGAGCATCAGCATCATCATTTGACCTCTGTGGCTCAGTGGTTGAGCACTTTGTGCTCAAAGCGGAAATTCGCGAATTTGAGTACCCGAAAATTGTCAGATACGTCCTGCAATGCCTTTAGGTACTGTCCAGTTGGCAAGACCGACGAGATGTGATTCGCTAATAAATATTATGAATTTAGTTATAGGATTTAAGTGTTAGTATTATGTATTTATTATACTAGTTTAAATATTGTGTCTTTAGTGTACATTGCCCTGTTTTCACACCATTTTGTATCCAGTACTGTTTATGGTTTGCTGGAAGAGATCTCTTAAGGAGATAAGTACGCCCATGTAATATTGTTACTTTTATAAGTATGTCATAATTTTGTACATAAAGAGAATAAATAAAAATAAACATTTGAAGTTATAGACGTGTTATTACAGTATCATGATCATGTTCCATGTTAGAAAAGTTTAGGGATAACTAAATACCAATGGACACTGTCACTGTGTATCAAAACGGCTTTCTTTTAAAACTTCTAGCCTTAATCATATTGTGAATCAAACGATCCGACTACGATATATTATACAAACATTTTTTAACAACTTACATTTTCAAAACAAAAACTAAACTTCTTACAGCTAAGCGAATTTACTTCCAGCGTCATTGAAGTGTGGAACATCCCGCGATAACTCGAACAAAGCGAGGCAGTCAGTGTAACATAATTGTATTTGTCAAGGCATTAAGACTTGCTGAGCAGTAAAAATTAATCCTCAGCCAAATTATTGTCCGCCGAGCTGATAAGATTGTCGAGCGTTTACAAATTAGCTTTCATGCGACACAACTCTTTGTAGATTCAGATTTCGACATTTACTGCAATGTGAATTATAAAAAGCAAGATAAGTACAAAATAATTCATTTACATTATTTAAAGTAAAGGAACTTCCTTAAATATTGTGGTACATTCATACAGGATATGGAAATTGCTAGACAATCCATATTTAATGTTATAAATGCGAAAGTGTCTGTATGTTACCTCTTCACGCCCAAACCGCTGAACCGATTTTGCTGAAATTTGGCATGGAGATACTTTGAGTCCCGGGAAAGGACATAAGATACTTTTTATCCCGGAAAAATGTACGGTTCCCGCGCGATAAACGATTTTTGGCGCAACGGATTTGCGGGAGTCATCTAGTTGTTGATATTTAGCAAAGATCAAATCAGAGGGTGCTACTAGCATATACAGTGAATAATCCGACTGAAATCCGAGATGTTGCACACGTCATAATATCAAAATATTAACTTAACAGAAACGTCAAACGTTGATCAAAACTTTTTTTACTACCTATGCATGTGCTGCAATATCCTGTTAGGCCGGCAATGTTGCAGGCTACATCTGAAGCTCTATGAAACCAGTCCAAGTTAAAAGGATTAATTGTAGCAACTACGGAACCCTAAAATATATAATTTTTGAGAATTCTTAAGATAATTTATATTACTTTCTAAAATACAATAAAAACATGTTCACCAAAGTAAAAAGCAGCGTTTTATTTTAAGATCATAACTGGAGCATATATTATTAGGTCGGTCTCATATATTCGCGGCGGTGACGGGCCGGCTTTGTGTTTCAAATCTCGGAGGTTTTGCTGCCTTACGCCGCAAGACAAATACGACCCAACGCGGAAAAGCTTTCTTGCTTTTAAAATCTTATTGCATTATTATAAGACTGACCCAGCAATATCTTGCATTATTAGTTACTTTTGGAATTAAAAATTTGTAGGTCAATGGTCACACCCACCTGATAAAGTACACAAAATTTCATCACCATCGGCATCGCCGTTTTGACTGTTTTATGACGTAATAAGGTAAAACTACTAATAAACTATACTAAACTTACTTAAAATTATAAAAAGTTTGAATATATTTTGTTTTTTTTAATATTCGCAAAAAGTTTGAAAAAATTGAAATACTAGACTGATTTTGATAGGCACGGGTGTGGCACGGGTATAGACTATAGAAATGCGTTATGGCCGTTCAAAATATTCAATCTATCTCTGGTTTGACATACGACCGATCGCAGCTAACATTGAATTGACATAAGATAGGTAACTATTCCTATCTCTAGTAGGGCAAAACTAGAGATAGATCAAATATTGGGAACGGCCATTAGTTGACATGATGATTGAGGCAAAAAGTGTGGTATAGGTGTACCAGAATCTGATGGCAAAAAGTGAGAAAATAAATTGACTCTAGCAATACCGGGGTACTAGGAATAAAACATTTTCATCCTTTTTTATTCCTTTAGCGGCTTATTTTGTGTGTGAAAAATGCAAATATAAGAATTTATCCAATGATCAAGGATATTTTTTGAAAATTTGCTGTCAAAAATTGCCATCAGATTCTGGTAGACCTATACCTCCTATATTCTAGTGTTAACTTTGTTAAGCTACTTAGAAATAAATATTTTCATTTCATTTCATTTCATATTTCACGTAAACCTTTGTTTCGCACACTTCGTTAGGTATTAGAAATTGCGGATTGCAAGTATATATTATAATATAATAATAATTAATTATTAATACTTTTTTATACTTTTAAATAATATAAGGGGAAGGCGGAAAGGTATATTAATATTCTTCTAACATCCTTACTAAGAAAGGAAAAAAGTTATTTGACCGACAAAATAATATAAATCCTTGTAGGTTGTACTAATAATTCTACCAAACGTATCCATATTGTTATTAAATATTAATTTTAATAATATTACATAAATACGAAAGTATGTCTGTCTGTCTATCTGTTACCTCTTCACGCCCAAACCGCTAAACTGATTTTGATGATTTGGTATGGAGAAACTTGGAGTTACGGGAAAGGACATTGCTCTGATTCTTTTTATCTCGGAAAAAATACAATTCCCGCACGCGGCACGATAAACGAATTTTGTGCGCGGATTTGCGGGCATCATCTAGTTTAGGTGTTAGGTATAATTGCGTCATAAAAAAGTAATTGCCTAATGCGTTAAGTCATCCTAATGGCGCATTTTCACTGGTCGATACGGCCCGCATGCGGGGTGCGGGAGATTTCTAAAATGCATGCCACGACCAATCAAAATGCGCCATTAAGTTGTCATAGACTCCCCGTATGCTGTATACCGCACGAGTTAACGACTAATGAAAATGCGCCCTAAGGCACGAAAATTTCTTCCCTTAATTATACTTACCTAAAAGTATAACAAGGGAAGTGTATTTGAATGAAAATTAGCTCGCTGATATTCAGCGGTGAATAAATATGCTAATCCGAATGCAAATTTGATGACATTTTTCATTGTGGCTATATGCAGATGCTGGGTTACACTAAATCGGTTATTTAACGTTTATACTAATTCGTTTATTAAAAATATAAACAAAACTCAGTAAAATTTTAAAAGGATCTTGTGGTGTGGGAATATCCCGTAAAGGTAAGCAGAGAGCGTTACTAGATTGTGACACGACGTCATGTTGGACACGACATGTTGGACACGTCATTATATCAGTAACGAATGATTGTCAAACGTCGAACAAAAATTCAAAAATAAATCGGCGCGGCGCGGCGGTATTATGTAGTTCCAAAAGTCATCAAAAGACTCTTGTCGGTCTATGATAATTGATAAAGCTATAATACCAATGTAAATGTCACTTCTTAAATAGCAAACAGACGATCGAACTTGGTTCGGAGCGCACCATGTTCGTGGCATGAACCAAATTCGATCGTCTGTTTGTCCTTTTAACCAAAAAAAAAAAACCTAAACAATTTTAATTTCTTATTTTTAAGTTTTTGTTTTTTCAGTTATTAACAATTTTAATTTATCGTTACCTCCAGACAAAGTGAATTAAATAGATTGAGTATCAAGTCAATTGCCTACGTCGCGTAGCTGGCAGCTACTCCGCTTCTAACTTTATGATTCGTAAAATGAACGGTATAGCCACTGGCTATCGAAGGAATCTATAAATAAATTCCTTTCAGTTATCTGTAGTGTGGGCGGTTAGGCAACATAAAAAGGTCAACATAAGCTGTAATAATATAAAACAAATAAATTGCTGAAATCTTTTTAAATATGGCGGAAAGGGTATTTCCGTTGTGTGTAGCAGCGTGTAGATCAGCGGTTCCCAACCTGGGGGTAATTACCCCCGCGGGGGTAAAATAGGTGTTCTAAAGGGGTAACAGAGGTGGTACCTAAAATAGATGAATTGGCAGAAAAAAATTATAAACTCTGGGGGGGTAAAATCAGTTCCTCTAACAGGCCATAGGGGTAACAGCTCTAAAAAGGTTAGGAACCACTGGTGTAGATAATACAACAATAATTATTTTTTATATTATTGTTGTATTATCTACACGCTACACATTATATATTATTGTTTTTCGTGCTCTTGAGAAATTGGCTTTCACCCGAAACTGTAATCCATACCAAATTTCACTAAAATCGGTTCAGCGGTTTGGGCGTAAACCGGTAACAGACAGACAGACAGAAAGACACACTGTTGCATTGATAATATTAGTATGGATTATAGATTAATCACCCAATAAATCAGGAGTAAGAAATTTCGTTCTTTTTGTTCATTGACTATCCTATATTCAGTCTTATCTTACTTTCCTTTATTGAGAAGTCAATAAAGGAATAGTACATTACGCACCTAGGGCAGGAAAATAAGAAATGTCTCAGATCACATGTCCGAAGCGAAGCCGAGGTCACCAAACATGTGATCTGAGGCTTTATTATTTACTGCCCATGATGCGTAATATACTATTTTTATATAGACGGAAGCGGAAAACGGCAACATCGGTAAGCGCAGCGGGAAGAAAGTTGACGTTTTCCACCCGGAAGTGAGAAAAGTAAGATTTTCCATTTCTAAGTATACCTGAATACGTTTTCAGGTGTTTTAAACACTTAAGGTGACGTTCCGATTCTAGCGGTCACTAGCCGCGAGGATCGGGACCTTTAGAATTGTGTACTCCGAGTTTCGACAGTTTAAATTTGTGCTCAACAACAACTCACAACAAACGAATTTTTTGTCGTTTTATACAGATTCCTGCGCCAAATCCGACTCACACTTGACCGGGCGAGTATTGTATTTCTCCTAGAAAGTAGTAATTCAGTTTATTTCTAACCTGCGCGCTCGGTAAATCTTATCGCCTTAGGTAACACCCGTGAAATTGTCTCGTACTTACTAAGTCTTCCTACTCGCTCTTTGATCTTATAATTTACACCTAATACTGATTCTGGATTCATAAGGATTCATATCGCCTGGGATAGAATGTGTGTACATTATATTATTATTGGTTCTCACTAACATACAAAATTAATTACAAGCTAATAGCCGAGCTTTGTGAGAGGGCGTTTAATTTCTGCGTGGTAATAATCATTAAGGCAGTTTTTTTTTATATTTTAATAGTAACCAAATCTTGACTGACCGATGATAACACAACTACATATAAATTACTATGTTAAAGCACAAAACCTGCTTAATCCTTCGATCGCGGATTCATGGAAATGCTATTGTATTCTATTGTTGTCGCGATCACCGGTGCTCTTATGGGGCTTGAAGGATTAATTTGATATTTATTGACAATAATTTTTGAACACCCACAAAAGTTCCCCTAAATTCAATATTATAATATTATATTTTTAATTTACGACTGTTATGAAGTTCCTAATCTACAGATAAAGTTAGGTAACTAAGAGCTTAAAGCTAAGTAGTTCTAGGTTAAAAAATTACAAAAATCTGCCCCAACATACGCTCTAATATTTTAAAGGCTTAAATTAGGATATCCTATAACATTAATCAGGCGTATAAAGGAAATGGTTGTAACTGAAACATAGGAGGTTTCGGGGCCATGTTGACATAGAATTTGTTAGCGCCCACGAATGAAGAAAAATGTCTGCGCTTAAGTCCCTCCTCTCAGCGAGAATAGAGATTTATTTATATGACACCGACACCTAAAACGCCACCTTATGTGTACTGGGTGCTCATAATGTTAATTTGGCAATTGCGTTGAGTTATAGGGGTATAAAATAGGTAAATATTATTATTTACTCCGAACATAAACGGGTTTACCCGTGAGGAGACGCGTCGAGTTCAAACTACTTTGATTTTTAAGGTACCATACCAATCAACGCGGCGAGAGACCGCGACCGAAAAAAAAACAAATAAAATATTATTTTACGAACTAGGGCCTAGGCCAGGGGTTCCCAATCTTTTTCAGCCTGCGGCGCAGTTACACCTCGCGGCGGCGGCGTTCTACTCTACCTAGCTATTAGAAAAAGATACTTAAATAAACACCTTTAACGATTATGGTTAGGTTAAGCAGGTAAATACAGATAATAATTAACAAATATTTAATCATCTCTCTGCTTTACATGATTTATATTATTAATTGTGGTTTCAGATAATGACAGAGGTTCGACTCACGGCGGCGCGGCGCGGCGTCCCTCTTGCCTTTCCACGGCGCACCAGGGGGGCGCCGCGGCGCACACTTTGGGAACCCCTGGCCTAGGCTATAGTTTCCATTGTCTAGCGACGCAGGTGCCGCTGCTTTGTAGTGGCGTAGAGCAAAATAAAACCTATATTTTATGTCATAAAGTGGAATTTCATTTGAATTTTTATCGGTCGCGGTCGCTTGCGGCAAAAATCGGAAAGTCACTAAAGGTGACTTTCCAGTATATGTCAATACAGTAACAACCGCAATAAGAATAAATACCAATAAAAATTGAGTAACACTTTTAACCAAGAAAATGTAATAAACAAGAAAATGTAAAGCTCAAAAGATTATAGATAGTTTCGACCATAAAGCATTCTGGGTTTATTTATTGAAGGATAAATTTCGTATATTGTAGTTTGGTAATGCACTATATTATGAAGAGTTATGCTGCCTTATAATTAATGGCCTCTACGCAAATATGTACTTGGCACAAATTGTCGAACATTAAAGCTGCTTAATAATTATTGCTGATATGTTTTTCGCGGATATGTATGCGTATATGTAAAGGTGCTCCCTCACCGGGAGCATTATGTAACATTATAGATTCGACTTTGAGCATTACATTATAACAGTACCTCCCTGACTGACGAGTGACGAGCATTCACGTGTAATGTAACATTATAGATTCGACTTTGAGCATTCCATAGCCAAGTTGACTTCACTGTCACGTAGCATTGATGTTACAATTAGTTGTATCAAGATTTTACACAATACATATTGTATCATTACAACAAGGCGTGCATTATGATGCTCGGTTCTCCTGCCTCACTGATGTAATGCTCTACTCAGTAACGTTACATTACAAGCGAATGCTCCCGGTGAGGGAGCACCTTAAAATTAAATACCGTAGAAAACATGCATTTTCCGCAATAAAATGTGAGAACAAAAGAATATTATGGGAAGATCTCGTGGTCTTCTTCCATGAACATCCTTGTCTCTACTTTATTCAAATCATTAAGCAAAGGGGAGCAACTATTCCTTTTCTTTAATATATTTTGTAGATGTAGACTTATCATTAAAATTTACTACAGCGTAATTTAAGTTTAGTATTACTGCACCGTTTTTATTATAATTTTTATTATTGTTTTATATCAGGCTGAAAATCAAAATAGGAGATAGCCAAGCCTGCAAATGGACTAATCGGCCATTTTAACATTTTATAATATGAAATGCCTCAAAAATGTTGTTGTTTGAACTTTTCCGTTCAAGTTACATCGCAAATAAACATAACATTTGCTATATTTTTAAAGTTACGTTATTTAAATACACACTTTCCTTAACAAATCATTTTGTTCATAAATTCTATCAAGTGAGACACTTGTAGACACAATAACATGTTGCGGTGATATTGGCCGCTTCAGTTGTGTTATCAAAGTTAAACCACTAGTAATAGCTTTCCCCTGTCGTATTGAGATCTCAATATTGTGCTATTGTTTTGTGACTTATTGCTTCCCGTATTGGAAGGATCGCATTCATACGACACAATCAATTTTTAATTTCAATACGACGGTTAAGGCTCTACACTTGTGGACAAATATTGTGTGTGATTTTGTGTATTGTGTATGATTTAAGCTCTCCTATAAAATATGTAGTGTAACACAAACTTAAACTTAACCTCCTTAACCTTAACCTTTCAATACGTACCTATTTAACAAAGACGAGTATATTATGTCTCACATTAAAACACATCCTTGTCCTTAGATATGTCATCATACATAATATTATGTATTTTTACGTGACACAGGATATCATGCCACGTATAATGTCCAAAGTAACGCATGTTTTTTACTCTTCGTAGAAATTTTTGTACGATAGCTGTAGACTGTAGGTGTGCTTACATTAAGCTCGTTGGGTAAATTATGGTAAATCACCAAATGATAGGTTATAAAAACTATCGGGTGCATTCTGGTTGTGAGAAAAATTGTAAGATATTCTAATACTAAATTGCTAAACTAATTTTTTTTTTTCATTTCCATATTTTAAAAAACCTTAATACCTTACCTAACTTAGCCTTAAATTATAATGTCTTTAAGTACCTTCTAGCCACATCTTTAACTATTTAGATCCCTAGCGTGAAGACGACATAATGATACTGTGACGTGGGATAGACAAAACTGGCGTCCTCTAGGGGGTACCCTATGTAAATGATAGGAGCTGGTCTCTGTCCTAACGTTCCTTAGAAGTCCCAGGGCTATGTTTGTATCAAAGAGGTCTACTCAAGATTCAATCAATACGTATAAAGGCGGAGTATCTAACTGAATATCTTTGTTTAATTTCAACAATTTGGTAAGATGGAGTATTGTTTCGATAATATGAGGTGGATCGATTTTAAAATAGAAGTGGATTTAATTGAATTAAAGTTTATTAAAATTGTTAGCGCATGGAAGAAAAAGAAATATTTTTTCTGGCATTCTTGTGTCTTGGGAAGCAAATATACAGATGTAGATACAACATAACATTTAAGGAGCTCCTGAATTTTCTTTTTAACCGACTTCCAAAAAGGAGGAGGTTATTATTGCGTGAGAACCAAGGTCGAGATACCACTGTGCACATAACGTAAGTGCGTAGTAAGTAAAACAAGTGCCGTTCGTCTGTAAGGCTTGTCGTGATGTCGACAAGTGCTATTTGTCTGTAAGAACGATAAAAGAGTTCAGTGACTGTAAGGATTCGCCACCTTCTTTTGTGGCCTAGAAAGGCCGAATTTTGGGGAGCAGGGAGAGTTCTTCAGTCGTCGTAGAAGCCTCTAACCTCCGAAATGCGGCGTTCCGCATTTCGGAGGTTAGAGACTTCTACGACGACTGAAGAACTCTCCCTGCTTCACAAAAGATATAATTGGTCGCAGATCTACCCACTAAATCTCGGCGGTACACACTACACAAGCAGTACCAAGGGAACATCGTACGTCAACGGTAACGTGATCAGTTTTCTCACCTACGTCACCTAACCAACTTTCAGCGAAATAACCGTCAAAATGAACACTCTAAAACAGTGTTTCCCAACCTGTGGTCCGCAGAACCCTGGGAGGTTGCGATTATATGTATGGAGGTCCGCGGTATCATCTCTGAACCATACAAAATCCGCATTTGTTTGCTGTTTATGTTATTAAGAGGGTCCGTTAAATTTTGCTTGATTTCTCAGGGGTCCGTGGCTGAAAAGGGTTGGGAAACACTGCTCTAAAAGATAATGAAGTCATAATCGATCTAGAACGTTGCGGCATCAACTCGTTAAAACAGTGTTTATTAAGACATTCCAGGCTGGATTATCCGCGGACGTGTCTATTCAGGATTTAAACGCGCCCCGGTCGGCGTCTATTATTATTCATGACATAAATTTGTTCAGCGAGGAAGGTATTACACGAAAACTCATTAAAACCAAGACGCGGTTAGACTTTTCAAATAAGACGCGTTCGGTCCACGCGTGCGACGCGAAGTAATTGTTATTCGCCGCGAGACTAGTTATTAAGCCGAAATATCTTGTACACTAATTTGTGAATTTTCACCGAGATGTATATTTATGAGGCGGGTGTTCTAAATTAACCCGCGACAGTTATCTCCCCGTTTGAGTTATAACTGGCAAAGCTGGACTAGTTTTTTCTGAGTATACAACATCCAAAAAAGAGAAGCGACATCATCAACTGCACAACAAATGTCGGTTT
This sequence comes from Polyommatus iphigenia, assembly GCA_963422495.1. NCBI lineage: Eukaryota > Metazoa > Arthropoda > Insecta > Lepidoptera > Lycaenidae > Polyommatus > Polyommatus iphigenia. The sequence continues at coordinate 27,434,007 of OY730188.1, read as the reverse complement.
GAAGTGTCAGAAGTCTGATCTCAAATCTAGATTGTGTGTGCAAGAATTAACCAAATAGGTACGGTACAATCAGCAGTCAAGCAAAAAGAGTCATGGCAGAGTTTATACAACGCAATACCTCAATTTTTCTTTCGGCTTCAGCTAAGGTTGCAGAAATGTCTAAAATATAGCAATTACGTGACGTAATCATATTATTCAAAATGCATTTTTTGTGGCAGCAGACCTATTGTTCAAATTCCGTAATTTGAACAATAGGTCTGCTGTCTTATTGCTGTTCCAAAATACAAAATTACCCTGCTATTTTGCAACTCTAGTCTCTATCCCTTCAGTAAGTAAGTTCATAATGTGTTCCCCGATCTTAGCGAACTTGTTGTTTTATTAACATGCGTGTTCGGAGATATGAGGAACTAAAGAGGATTATAATAACCTCAACTAGTTAAGAGCCACTTAATAGAGAAGATTAGGAGCACGTGAGGACTTCAGTTGTACGAGCGTACTCATAGTGGTCTCCAAGATCGAATGAAGTAATTGTAAATAATTTGAGAATCACTGTGACCATGAAACCACTAGCCTTTAAAAAAAAGGGAATGAAAGAAAATGACACCCAAAAACTAGTAAAAGTCTAAGAAAACCGTAGGCAATATAGTTAGTACTACCAATTATAATAAACGTACTTTTATCAGGGGAAAATTCGATTACCACTCGGTCGGTTCCGCATAATTAAAACAGAATTAGCAGTGATGTCGGGGAATTATATGGGCGTGGGAAACACAATATTTGGATACGATCGATTCAATCATATTTGGGGTAACTGTAGATAAGTTCGCCCTTCGGTCCGCGATCGTGCGATAACCGACTGAATTACTGCTACATATTGATTGCTCCATGTTTACGCGTAGAACGTGACAATTGTTGGCTTTTATAGCATTTCTACTTGTCCACTAGACGTTGCCCGCGACTTCGCGTACAAATCTTCAGCGATAATCTTCGAAACTGCTGACGACCTCTGTGGCTCAATGGGTAGTGTGTGGCAGCTCGAGCCGGGGGTCATGGGTTCGAGTCCCGCCGACGGATCAAAAAGTTTTTCAATGTTCCTGGGTCATGGATGTGTATTAAATATGTGTATTGTATAATAAAAATCTTAAATATACACTGTATAGTATAAAAGTATTAAATATATTTCCGTTGTCTGGTACCCGTAACACAAGTCCTTCAGGTACTTAGCACGGGGCCAGATTGACGTGGTGTGAAGCGTCCATTGATATTTATTTATATATTTATTATATTATAGGAGTCAAGAATCAGAGGAAAATGTCAAATAAAACGGGGAAAATTATTCATCTTGTAGGTATAATATTGTGTTGACAAAGACAAAGTCGCCAACATCCAGAATCTAAATCGGTTATCGGTGGTAACAGTAAAAACTGCACAATTTGTAAATTAATAATAGTTAATTGATGTTATGAACAAAACTTTAATACAATGGCCCCCTGTGACACCCCCTGGTATAAGTTAGAAATTAGAATATGGAAGTGAAGGTTCAAAGATTACCGTAGCAAAAGTTGGATAAGTGTTAATGTAGATTGACGCACACCACCTCTTTCCACGACGTGAGGGTCCACAGCATACGCAATTTATTATTTACAAATGAACAACGAAATTGTGTTTTAACGAAGACAAATTGAACTAAAGCCGAATCAATTATAGGAGATTTATTTTTACCGAAAAAATAAGAGGGAAATATGTAAATTGGGTGTTTTAATGACTCCCAGTAAACTCTTAAGACTGTCCTTGATTTTACTTTTTGTGGACTGCTGAAATGAGTCTACCTGAAATTACTGTAGCGCGAAATATTTTTAAATAATATATTATTTTATATTCAACAGTAAGATGAGTTTTTCATTAACATGAAAAATTTAAACATCATCATTATCATCTCAACAGGTTTATTGATTTTTCCGAAATGTTAGGTTATCTAACCTAACCTGAGTGTATCGTCAAAGTAAGTAATTTTATGATACTTAAATGGTATGCAGTTCTGTGCATTCCATTCCTGTACCCGTTAAAATAATTTAATTTGAATTTAAATTCTGGAATAATCCAGAAGCAATCCTGCGCAGGATTGGATCACTATGGATTGGAATAAGTCCGCTATTAAACGTTATTTCTTATAATTATGGTGTCATAGGCTAACCACATTTCTTAAGGCCTGTTTCACCACTTCCTGATAAGTGCTGGATAGGCTATCCACCACTTATCTGACAGATCTCTATCTGTACTATACTTACGATACTGCATATTCTTATGGAGTGTCGTAAGTATAGTATGTGATCAGCCTCCTAGGGCCTGTTTCACCACCTCCTGAGGTGGTAAAACAGGCCCTAGGAGGCTGTTTTCCTTACAGATTCTCCGTACTTTATCTGTCAAGTTAAGTGGTGGACAGCCTATCCGGCACTTATCAGTAAGTGGTGAAACAACCCCTTATAGTCTCCTTTGCTAGCTATAATCTCATATTGAAATCTTGTACAAAAAGTCAGCGACTAGTAGCTTGTGTACGGAGAATAAATAAGATTTAAGCGCCCGCTGCACTGCGCCGGTCTTACATTTAGTGAATTGGTAGTAATGCAATTAAAACGAATGCTTTATCTATAATTAAGTTGGGAGCTTTGTCGCTAAGAACTTGACTGGCCGAGATTTTCAATCCGTGGACATTGGAGTCCATATTTTTGACGTAAATCTTGGAAATAGTTTTTTAAAATGTGAAACTATGCTGTTGTTGCGTGTTTATTTAAAAATAATTTTTGCCTCATTTAAAAAGAACAAAATAAAATTATAGTTTTAAATGAAAAAAAGAACACAAAACTCTTTTTCGGCATATTAAGTTTTTAAGACTGAATAACTAACTACCGCACTCAGAGACGAATTAATTGTTATTAAAAAGTGAATTAAAATATTATGAAGATTTTGACATTAATATGTGTATTTTGGGCTTAATAGCCCCATACATTATCTGTAATTATAATAGTAATAATAATAAACATTTATTCAGTACAAACACATTACACCACCTTACAACTGGAATTATTAGATTCCAGTTTAATCATCATTAAATGTCTATGAGTGCGGCCGTTTTTCAATTCAACTAGGGCGGCACAACTTTGAGAAGGAGGAATAGAAGAATACGCTTAGGCTGGGCTGCATTTGGGAAGCTCCGAAATATCATTGAATCGTCGATCCCACTATCCCTTTTTTAATCTATGCGTTCTACCGGTAATGACTTACGGAGCTGAAACGTGGACACTCACCGGAGGACTAGTTCACAAGTTTAAGGTTGCTCAGCGTGCTATAGAAAGAGCTATGTTGGGAGTATCTCTGGTGGACAAAATTCCTAATATAGTCATTTGCCAGAGAACTAAAGTCACCGACATCGCTCATAGAATTAGCACGCTGAAGTGGAAGTGGGCTGGTCATGTCTGCAGACGCGAAGATGGTAAATCTACCATCTTGCGAAGATGGAGCAGACAAATGTTAGAGTGGAGACCACGCTTAGGCAAACGTAGTGTAGGACGTCCCGCAGCACGGTGGACCGACGATTTAAAGAAAGTGGCTGGCAGCGGATGGATGAGGGGTGCCCAAGATCGGGATGGTTGGCGCTCATTGGGGGAGGTCTACGTTCAGCAGTGGACGGCAATAGGCTGATGATGATGATGATGATGATGAGTGCGGCCGTAATTAATTCTTATTATTTTTCAAACACACACTGTATAAGTAAAATGTCTCGTTTATTTAAGTTTTAGATTCTAGCCTCTGCGAGGAGAAACTTAAGCTAAAGAGTACATAACTGGTATTGTTTAACTTTCGAGATAGTTAAGCTGATTTAGTAAAGTTATGTTCTATTTCAATTTTAAATTAAGTTAATGGTAATGTGCTAAAATTACACTTTGAATTGCGAAATAATATTTGCGTTTTCTGCTTGAAAATATTGTTTAAGTAGTTTACGTGCCTGCGGCTTCGTCAGCGTTGAATAAAGTCTTACAAAATAATATTATAGATGTGTATAATATCTTTTTATAAACATTGTAAACTTCTCTGAGGGTTTTTTTATAATATAAAGAGCTTTTCATAATACATTTTACTTTTCATAAAAATTTTTAGATTATGTTAGAGATTTTTTCATTATTATCAAAAGCTTGGTTACTAATAATTATCTCAAAAACTGTTCTGGATATTTCTAATAGGTAGTCCTGATTGGTCTTTGATTTAAAAATCATTAATTGTTTGATGTGAATACAATAGTTATTAGTGGTTTATTTTTCCGTTTGATACGTCATAATATGAGACGGACTTATTATCAAAGCAGCACCGTCCCGATGGTGATTTCTAGGGCTCAAACATCCGACATTTTATCTTTTAGTTTTTATCAGTAATTTATGTATTTAGCCTCGTATAAAGCTTCCCAGCTGTATTAATAAAATCAAATCACATTACTGGAATCGTAAAGATGTTATCATTAAGTTAAATATCAATTTGGTAATAGTTTATTGATTGCCACGTGCTTAGCGTCCATAAGGCGTGCGGCAGATGTTATGGTTCTCACCTGGCCATGCCCGTGCTAGGGCTGACTCACACAACATTTTAGTTAAAAATTAGAATTTTCAATTGATTTGTAATCATTTATTATTTCTAATATCGTTTTTTGATAGGCTAGTATCAATAATTTGCATAATTATTGTCATTTGATTAGATAAGAGCTTTTGCTCTTTTATGGGATAAAGCATACTTAATAGTAATAAAGAATAAAACTATTTTTCCTATGTAAGGTAAGGTGAAATAAAATAAAATAACATACCGTACAGGTAATAAAAAAATCATTTTTACTATAGTCAAAATATCAAGGCATATAATTTTATACTTTACATTTTATATGAAGTATTGTGTCTCTATTCGCATATGACTTTAGTTTTTTGTCAATTTATGTAAATTAATATGAAAGCCTTTTATTTTACGTCTATCTATAGCGCGAAAATAATTTAAAATTATTAACATTTTTTGCTGCAATGGGAATTTATTTGTACAATTATTATTGTCAAAGAAAAATGGTTGGCAGCCCTGTCAACCCGCACGCGTCCGCACAAGCCATATTGTTATTTAACATCTTGTTTTTCGTATTATTTTAATTCAGTATTGTTTTTAACTTCATAAACGGATTGTTTTATACGAAACCTGAGCTGTAAAGTGACGGGTGTAGGTGTTTTGTATTATGCGGGAATTAAATTCTTACGCTGTATTCGTATTTTTTGCACAGCTAAAACAAATAATGACAGCATCGTGAATACTAAGTTTATTTATAAAAAGCTAGGTTAGTATTAGGGCGAACACTCACTTTATTAGGACAGTGTTAGACCGGCTATTGAATTGTCTATAATATGGATTTTAATTCATTCATTATTAAAAACAAATACACACCTGCCTATTTACGATGGGTCGAAACGATATTATATATTTCGCCAATAAGTAATTTGTCCCCCTTAAATGGGCAAAATTGTTGCCTCCGTGGTCTAGTGGTTAGATTAGCGTGGCTCTCGACTCCGGAGGTCGTGGGTTCGAATCCCGTGTTGGAAACATGTTATTTCCAAGTTTTTTTAGGACAATGCAGGCTGATCACCTGATTGTCTGACAAGTAAGATGATCGATGCGTCGGATGGGCATGTATAAAATCGGTCCTGCGCCTGATCTCTCGCCAGTCGTGTCGGTCTTCCGTCCCACTGGGTTATGAGAGTGAAAGGAATAGAGAGTGCTCTTGTGTACTGCGCACACATTTGGGCACTATAAAACTACTCTTGCGTAACAGGACTGGTTTCAATGAAACTGGCCACCGTCACCGAAACCGGTGTGGGGAGTATTATTATTGTAACTCTTCAAGTCTGCGTATGGAGTTGGACGCATACGCAGACTTGAAAGAAAACGCCTCATTGACTGAACTAGAAAAGACACAACGGGTTTCAGTCGTACGACAGATTCTAGACATACTTATTTAGACAAAACTGTCTCAAAGTTGGTCATTTTCCAAAATACTAGTGCTTATCGATTTATAATTAAAAAGTGGCTCAATTTTCCGCTCCACGGGAGCTATGAGCGCGGGCAGTGAACAAAATGTATCAATTTACGGTCGGCGGCCAAAAAACTGTGCATTTTGATGGAAATTACCTTTTGTGAGGATAAAGCGGGGCTCGGAAATGAGTTTATGCGTTTTATTGACCGGCCTTCGTTTGATTTAACGTTATTATGTTACTCGCGGGAAGTTAATTGAGAAGTATCGCCTTTTTCAAAATGGCTGACGTTTTGATTGATTGTTGTTAAAATTTTGACTTAAAAAGCGGTACAACTGTGCAAAATGTTATTTCAGCTGTTGCGGCTGTCAGAACTATCTTTCTGCTATAACATTTATATAAGAACTCATGCTCCTATGTGATGGCGCGGTGGGCTGCTGGAGGCATATCAGCCAGACTGGATAGTTTTTTGGGCCCAGCTTTGGCCCAGTTTAGGCTTATAATAATGCTTACATGGTAAAAAGTACCACAATAATCGTGTATTAATATTATATTAGTAATATAATAATACGAGTAACGTCATATTGCTCAATTACGGAATCCCACAAAAGTTTTACGTACGTAACGTATTTACTCACGAATCTCGGAAATTGATCGATCGTTGTGAATCCGGTCTCGGAAACTCCGCGATAAAAAGACAAAGAAAACTGATGAATGATGCAATAAAAAATGCAAATAAAGTCAAAGATAGCATCGCGGTCGCGTCCTCCCAGTCGGTTTACTAAAAATATAAGCCTTTGTTGAAGTTAAGTAATATCGTGGCCACTTCAAACTAACTATAATGAACTGTTGGAAACGTTTTATGTGAGAGCAAATTAAAACAAAACTTTGCGGCGAACGCTTCAGTGGGATTTCAAAATGTAAGCTAATTTCATTTTGTAATCTCTGAGATTCGTATGTTTTCACATAAAAGGTTATCGGATATATGATGGTGTGAAATCAAATGATAATATAACGTACTAGCGACCCGCCCCAGCTTTGCACGGGTATAAAATACAATATTGCCTATGTCACTCACTGAAGAAATGATTAAAATCGATTCAGTCATAGTTTTTAATTATATTCATTACTACCCGTGGCCCGCATTCGTCGGTACCGCCGCAAAAGCTACGTCCCGCAATTTTAGAATCTGTAATATCTTCGAAAATATTCATTTAAATCATATGCTGTAAAGGGCCATAATATAGATATATATATCAAATCAATAATGTATTTAAAGTATTCAATCGAATAAGGATTATTGCCGTATTTGTTAAAATCGCTTCGAAAATTAGCCATTATTTAAAGTTAAAAGTAAATGACAAAAAAATGTTATCGTGGGATATCCATAAGAGATAGACATAATATACCATCGCGGAGTTTTCTATAGACCTTTTGATAGTGTACAATACTTAGTACCAACGATGTCAATACTGGATATGACATACGCCATCAAAACTGCAGCAATGTTTTTGCATGCAAAATGTGTATCGAGAAAATATTGTCGTCCTTTTTGTCTTACAGTAATAGCATATACTACTTTCTCTTTCACTAATTTTACGCTTTCAATGCATATTTAACGTAAGCAATCAACGCATTAAACACGTCCGACTGTCATCGCGTCGTATCACCTATGGCACACTGCTCTCAGATGAGTGAGCTCACTCATTTCGAAGGTGACACATTTTCGTGCTGACGATTGTATGGAATGCCTTTTCTACAGGTTATGATTCTATGCTTAATACATTATTTTGATAAATCTCGTAGGGTTCAGCCTGCGTTTGCAATGTAAGCGGAAAAAAATGTAATTATTTACGACATCACATTAGAAACCCCAAAAATAACAGTATTTCTCCACTATTTTAATGAATGTTATTATACTTATAAACTTTCATCTTGATTCACTCTATCTATTAAAGAAAACCGCATCAAAATCCGTTCCGTAGTTTTAAAGATTAAAGGGAATAAAGGGACATGAGGGAAAAAAAGCGACTTTGTTTTATAATATTATGTAGTGATAAATTAAATGGAATATTTTAGATGCAGCAGCATCGGTATCATTTGTACTAGTAACATAACTTGAAACATTTTATGTATGTCGATAATACAGAAGTAAAAAATGCAATTAAATGTAGACAATTATGTGTGTGAATTTTTGATACTTTGATTTAGTGCAATAATCTAAATTCCTTGATATTTTTATTTTATATAATTATTATTAATCGTCTTTTAATCTTTTTTAGGGTGGTAAAACCAAAGGATACGGAACCCGGAAAAAAGAACCCTATTACTGAAACTTCGATGTATGCCCGTCTGTCTGTCTCCAGGTTGTATCTCAAGAACCGCTATAGCTAGACTTCTGAAATTCTTACTGATTGTGTATATCTGTTGCCGCTATAACAACAAATACTTATAAACAAAATAAAATAAGTATTTAAGGGGGGCTTCAATACAAAAAAAAACATTTTTTTTTGCCTACTTCCGCTCTACAACGGCACGGAACCCTTCGTGGGCGAGTCCGACTCGCACTTGGCCGATTTTTTATTCTGTACGATTTACATAATATTATAATATATGATTAATCTTTTTTAAATAAAATATATTAATATAGTTTCCACATAAGCCATTCCATAACGAGTATCTACGTTTTAGTACTTATTTCCGTGAAATTGGTACTGATGAAACTCGCAGGCATTCAAAGCCTCCTACGAATAACGGATTACTGTTTTCAATTTCGAGTTTCGGCTATTGTATGAAAGCATTTGCTTATGGGTTTTGCTTTTGAAAATGACAAACAGCTTTTTTATTTATAAAATAATTATTAAAGATAAAAAAACTGTTTGTAATTTTCAACAGTAGCATTCACCAAACCTTCACACCGGCTATTTTAATGATGAAAAAGTTAGAACGATACTGTTCTCCCTGCTGCCTGCAGGATATACACGCAGTTAAATTACATTGGCAGAAAAACTACTAAAATACTTTATTTCATTGGAACTTGAAACGATCAAATATATTTTCTTTTTATGTTTTTTCTATTTTATTGAAATGTAAAAAACTTCATCATAAAAGAGGTGGTTTTATTATCTAAGAAAGTTCTAACAGAAGTCGACGACGAGTTTTTAATTTCCGTGTCAGAATCGTTGGAAAATTGATTATTAAATATTAATTCAAATATTGAATGCTTTATGTTAATTACTAGCTTATGCATGTCTAGGCTGTATATTTGTTACATTATACACTTATTACACAGCAAACAAAAACCATGGAGATCATATTTTTATATTTTGAAAATTTTTGCGTGAAAATGTATGTTGATGTTGTAAAAATATGCACTTACTAGCGGCCCGGTACGTGCTTCGCTACGTATAAAGAAAAATAATAGGTAGTAATCATAAAGTTAATATACCTATCGGAAGGTATATTAACTTTATGGTTAATATAAAAGGTTTTTGACAGAAGTTTAAAACACCGTTGTTGATTGGTTAATATTATATTGACGCCAGCTAATCAAGCGCTCCCATCTATAGGTCTACCAGGAATCAGGATCTGATGGCAAATTTTGATGGCAGATTTTTAAAAATATCCTTGATCATTGGATAAATTTATATATTTGCATGTTTCACACACAGAATCGCTATAAGAAAAAAAAAGACGGGTTGCACTCCGGGAGTGCCGGCAGAAGTGAAAACTTGATTATTAACGTTGTGCATTTTTTAAATCCATTTTTATGAAAATCGATAAAAAAAAGAAAACAAAAAAAAAACAATCGATTGTTCGATTAATCAATTTCGATGTTATAACACTACTCTCCAACCGTCTTACGGTTTTTCCAAGGTTTTTCGATCAGCACGAGAATCTGACGCGAGTTTCACAGTTTTACCCATCCCACAAAAGTGCTCAACGCCGCTAAAGAAGTTTTCACTTCAAAAAAGGATCAAAATGTTTTATTCCAATTACCCCGGTATTGCTAGAGTCAATTTCTTTTCTCACTCTTTGCCATCAGATTCTGGTAGGCCTACACTTACGAGTCTTAAGTCAAAAAACTTCAGATAGGAGTCTTTACAACTTAGCAACAAAAATGAAAAATATATCGTAATTGTATAATACAAAGAGCGACAAAATATTGCCTTGGAACGTGTAGTGTGTATCCTAAATTCAGCTGCAAATAAAGCCAGGATTACTGAGGTATCTGCTTAAACGCTTAATGGTTTTATTTGTTCCCAACTCGCCGCAGATAAACTGGAGTTACGGGGTTTGAACAACATGGAGGATGGAGCACAAAGTACAAACAGAAACTTAAATGGAATAAAATCCTCGTGCCGATTGAACGAATCCGTATAGTTTTCAGGGCTCTACAATTAGGGGGTTGACAGGTATAGACAGACGCATAGATCTGTTGACAAACCACTTCTACCGCTGTGCTAGTATATTTCAAGACATCTTGGAACGCTAAAAACGAAATATATCCATACTAATATTACAAATGCGAAAGTGTGTCTGTCTGTCTGTCTGTCTGTTACCTCTTCACGTCCAAACCGCTTAACCGATTTTGCTGAAATTTGGTATGGAGATACTTTGAGTCCTGGGAAAGGACATAGGATACTTTTTATTCCGAAAAAATGTACGGTTCCCGCGCGATAAACGAATTTTGGCACAACGGAGTTGCGGGCACCATCTAGTTATTCATAAGTCAGAACTTAGGATAATTTACGAGATTTTTCCCTTAACTTCGTAGCCATGAAATTCGGTGGTCATGCGAGAACCGTAACACCGTAATTTTTTCCGAGGTACTTCTCTCGGCTCTCGAAGCATTTCCATACCGAATTTCATCAAAATCTCTTTAGCGATTTAAGCGTGAACAGTTAACAGACAGAAATACTTACATAGGTACTTGTTTCATTGCGCAGAAATTCATTTATCCCGCGAGATTTACATTTACCGAGATAACAAATTTGGACTTAAATAAATAAATTAAAATAATAAATAAAATACATTTTTATTCAAAAAGGTATTTATTATGAACGTCGGGACTACGATGCCTACCACCGGCGCACCGGTTCGGGAAGAACTGGCGAGTGGCGAGAAACTCTCAAAGTATCTCTATGGCAGAGCTGGCAAGAAACTCGCAAAGTGTCAAAGTATCTCTATGGCGTAACTGGCAAGAAACTTGCAAAGTATCAAAGTATCTCTATGGCGTAACTGGCAAGAAACTTGCAAAGTATCAAAGTATCTCTATGGCGTAACTGGCAAGAAACTCGCAAAGTATCAAAGTATCTCTACCAAAAATTCAATATGGGTTTAAGCGTGAAGATGTATCAGACAAACAGAATACTTTTGCATATAAAAATATTTAAATATTGTCTCACTATCTTCTATACATAATAATCTATACATATTTTAAAACAAAGTCGCTTTTTTCCCTCATGCCCCTTTGTTTCCTTTAATCTTTAAAACTACGCAACGAATTATGATGATTCTTTCAGTATTAGATAGCCCATTTATCGAGGAAGGCTATAGGCTATATTTTATCACGCTAAGACTAATAGGAGCGAAGAAATAGAGGAAAATGAGGAAAAAACGGGGAAAATTATTTGAAAGGGCTAACTTGAACGCGATAATCTCAGGAACTACTGGTCCGTTTTGAAAAATTCTTTCAGTGTTAGATAGCCCATTTATTGAGGAAGACTATAGGCTATATTTTATCACGCTAAGACTAATAGGAGAAAGTGGAAAAAACGAGGGAAATTATTTGAAAGGGCTTATCTCGCGAACTACTGGAGCAATTTTTATGTTATTTGGCACAGATAAGAAGTAGACCACGTGAAGGATCATAATTCATAGGGTATCGATTTTAATCAATTTTTTCAGTGGCCATATATATTTTATACTCGTGCGACGCCGGGGCGGGTCTCTAGTTAGTTATAAAGGCTTGCTCGTAACAAACAATAGTTAATTGTTGGAGCTATTTTCGTATTCGACTGTACCATCAGCTTATTAGTATGCTTACATTTGTATCATTGTTTAGGACTGTTCATTACACAAGTTTAAGTAATTCATGATGCTGGAGCGACATTGATTTCGGTAGCCCTTTAATTGGGGTACAAACGCACTGTGTTTTGTAAAGGAATTGTATATAAATAGTTGAGGGGGTTGAATGTATCCTAGTCGAATTTTGCGGACAGATTGTCCATTATTACGTACAGAGTAAAGAGTCAAAGCTACAAAACCTTGTTGCTGTTTCCAACCGGAAAGTAGATACTACCAGAGCAGATGGAGGACCTAAGTAATTTGGTCGCGTTAAGGCCGGATCCACCGCGGCGCACGCTGTGCACTGCCACGTGGTGCACGAATGTATTTCGTTGACTACGTGGGTCAACGTTTCCACTGCAGCACACGCTATATAAACACGTTACTCACGACTATGTACACAATTGTTTTAATGTAGTTTGAAATTTCTTAGTTTCCGTGTATCCCGTGCACCGCATGCGTAGCGCGGCCAGCGTTGAGCTACGTGTGCATCATATTCGAGCAAGCTACGTGAGTCAATTCGTGCGTAGCGTATCCGTGGGTTGCAGTGGACATAGTCACATATTATGTCGCAACCACCTCAGTGTAGGCGAAAACTATAACTCTAACTCTGCTGCGTCTACCTGTGTGAACACACATGACAATTTCGCTTATGCGGCTAGTCTGCACTAGACTATGGCATTCTATATCGTGATGGCCTAGCAGGTCAATGACCGCGTAGGCTGCCAACTAAACTATACACACGTGTCCATCTGGTAATCACCACATAAACGATGAACACGGTTTCTATACTGTGCAGTCGCCTTCAACCACCCCTTACAGCGACCCCTTACCACACGGCTCAACCGAGCTTTCTATAGCTAAGGTCTAAATCGAACCCACTCAACAGTAGGCAGTAAACACTAAATGTGACCAACCGGCCACAAACGACTACAACACCTCGTATAGATAACTAAACGATCATCTCATTGTTCGCAATCTAAATACAGTATCAACATGTTACATATTACTATCTAGACGATTATAGTATACATAACAGTTTCGAGGCGTTGGATATCCTCGATGAACTGAACACACAGCCTAAATAATAACGTTTAAGATCACAACATTTAAATAATGATAATAACGACTCACCGATAAGACCGCGCTGCGTGCTCGCCCGTCTGCGGTTCTCGATCGTCTGTCTGACAGCGGCTGTCACTAGTGACATGTGTCACCAGAGAATATTACAACTACCCTCCTATTATTATATATGAATACTGTTGTTTACCTTTGTTACCTACAAGTTCGCACGATTCGCGACATATTATATTTTCTTGCAAAGCGAAGCTTGACGCACGTGCTTAGTCTCTCTGTGCGCGCGCTGCGGTGGAATCGCGCCTTTCATCCGGCCGATCACAGCTAACATTGAATTCGGCCTCTCTCGACTCTCGACTCGACTCGATAACCTCTGTGGCTCAATAATTATTGGTTGAGTCATGAGTGTGTGGCAGCTTAAGCCGGGGGTCGCGGGTTCGAATCCCGCCGACGGAACGAAAAGTTTTTCAAAAGTTTTGAGTTTGAGTTTATAAAATTATTAAATATCCGTTGTCTGGTACCTATAACACAAGTTCTTCAGGTACTTAGCACAGGGCCAGACTGTCGTGGTGTGAAGCGTCCATAAATATTTAAAAAATAATATTCGAATTGAAAGCCGACCAAATGACCTAGGTCCGTCTACTGCATAGGAATCAATTTCCTCGATGGTACATAATATCCTACAAGCTTTTCGCCTACGTCCGCGTCCCCGTAACATCCTTATAGAACAGTCAAGCTTAGGCAATGACTATTTTTCTTCCACTTTCTGGATGCTCATGTATGAGAAAAGTATTTTTTCTACAAGAAAAACGTCCGGTTATATTCTAAAATCTGGTCGTATCTTATAAAATCTCAGTGTATTTGAATATTTATTATGCATGTCCCGTGGTGCGGAAAATCGATACATGTTCTATTTAGGTTGCAAACAATTTAATGCGGTTGCAGAGCTATGCATTTTTATTAACCGTTTACATACTAATGTCGAACAATGGATCGCTTGTATACGACAATACACTGCAGCCTGCAGGGTATATAAGGTGTGGCAGAATGATGTTTTAGGCCTTTGGATATATTTACTAGTAACATCCATACTTCCATACTAATATTATAAATGCGAAAGTGTGTCTGTCTTTCTGTCTGTGTGTTTGTTACCTCTTCACGCCTAAGTCACTGAACCGATTTGCATGAAATTTTGAAAAAACCAAGTCTCAAACAAAGCAGAGGCTAAAATAAATGGCCCTTACATTACAGAAAATATTGACAAATCAAAATAAGTAGTATTATTATATTATATATATTCATAGTAATATAGATTGTTTGTTATTAGGTACACAGGCAATAGGCATGCTCCTACAATATCAAAAGGTCAAAAAATCGTCAAAAGCGTCTCACGCATTTATGGAAACTCCAATTCCATTTCCACATTAGCATAGTAATGAAACATGTTCTAATATTTCGTAATACTTGTCATCATCCCACGCAGTTTCCTCTGTCAAATCAACACGACGCGCAAAAACTGTGCTACATTGCCTAGGTTCCGAAATAAAACCCAGCATTCTGACCTACTCATGACGTCATATTCGACGCCTAAACTGGTGAGTGGGACTAGTGAGGCAAGTGTGATCTATTGTAATGAATGAGTAATGACATCACAATTCACAACAAAGTCATAATATAATATGCACTGACGTATTTTTTGGACAAACCAACATACAGACCAATGATGATTGTAGACGTCTGAGCACTGACCAGTACACTGGGTTACATTCGGAACATACCTATAATATTTTAACAACATAATATTACATTTCACTCTTGAGTTCGACCTTTTATCAAAGAAACCAAAGAAACTTCAAATATAAATCTTATTTGATCGACATAATATTGTGACGAGGTACAGTCGAAAGAACAATGTTTATAAATTTCGGTTGAGCGAGTAATGGGGCGTGATATAGCCATAGTTGAGTTCTTTACTAAATTAAACCTTATGTGGTTAATTTAAGAGTGATATGGGAGGTAAATTGGCTGTGAATGGGGTATAGTCGCGCAACAGGAGGGTTGGAGCCTCATTCGCGCGCCGACCGCCGACTCGCTCTGTGCCGAGCTTTCGCGCGCTCGCGTAAACTTTACGAAAACTTTACGTTGAAAGCTCCCTGTGCTTTTACGGTTGTGGTGTACAAACTGTGTTGTGAATTGGATTATAAACTGTGTTTGTTTGTGGATTTAGCTGTTATGGGTAAGTTTTATCTAATATTTTGTAAGTGAAAGCTTTTAAATTTATTTAACTGCATTAATTTTAAAAGAAAATATGTGTGATTTGGAATGAATGTAGCAGTAGGAAGAAAACACTTTTACACTAAGATATAGTGTATAGTGCTTTTTCAATAAACTTTAGTATTTAAAGATTTATGAAATTAAATTATTTTTAATTAATGTTTGCGTATTTATGAGCTGCTGACATGTTATATTTACATTTCCGAATTTTATTAACAAGTTTTATTGTCCCAATTTGTTATAATTTTACGCATGTATTTGCATAAACAAACAAGAGGATAAATATTATTTAAATATTTAAATGAACAATAAGTTCATAAATAGATCAAACGACGATCGTGCATTTTGAAACGTCTTGTTTTGTAGAGTTTGTACGTCGTAGCACGAAAAAATGTATTTTCATTAGAAAATGTATTTTTTCGTGCTATGTATAATAAAATAGAGTAAATTATATTTATGTAAAGTAAATTTATTTGAATAGCAGATTCATACTTTATACGTATCATTTTGACCTAAATGTAAACAAAGCTTTGCGCGGCTCGTATACACCATTATAATGCTACCAAAAATCAAAATTCACGTATTAACGAATCAATAAAGAAATTCAATAGCGCATTAATTTGGTAGAGTTTTCATCAAAATGCCGTGAAAAGAAATAAATAGGTAATTCATACATCATTATAATACGTTATACGGAACGTATGTCGAGTACGCTCATTACGTTAAATCACGTGAAGAAAACGTTAACCGCCAATTGACTGCGAGGGATTTACGGGCTACTGAAATAATCTGGCTTTCTCGGAGCTCGTTATCTCCATACTCTACAACTATTTGGAGACGTCTGTATAAAGTTTAATGCTTCCTTCTTTCTTCCTTCCTTCCTTCCTTCCTTCGGCAATCTTTGTCCGTTTTCTGTTTTTTTAACCGACTTAAAAAAAATGAGGATATCAATTCGACCTATTATAATATGTATGTAATATTTCCAAATCCGCCCAGTTTTCGTACATGTAGCGTCTGAAGAAATGTGCCAAATATCAAATGTGTATACTGTATACAGTATGTGTGTTTTTATGTTTGGGTGCGCAGATATCTGAAACTACATGTCCGATTTAAGTGAGTCTTTTTTTTGTACTAGATATTGTTCAACTTAGGGAATACTGCAAGTTTCATCAAAATCGGTTTATTAGTTTTTGAGATAGGGTATTTTAATTTAATTCTTAAATTAATTACGTAATTTTTTTTTACTTTACTCGTTTTTGAGGTGATCTGGGGGGAGTTGATGTATTTCATTTTAAAGTGACTATCTGTTCCTTTACTCGTAACCAAACCAGTGGGATAATTGTAGATTTTTCCAGCAGCGGCAGCTTATAATATAATTCGACAACAACTTCGATAGAGTTTTTTTTTAATAATTAAGAAAATAATTATTGCTGCAACCGTTCATATTTCCGGAATGAAAACTGCATCCTTCCCCGGGACTCTAAGCTCCTCCATACTATTGGCTCATGCTCGAAAAAGGAATATCTTGGAACGGAAGCAATATCTAGAATAATAGTGGAGGCGAAGTCGAGGATACATTATGTACTTAGTATTTATGTGCTTAGACTAAATGGAGATTAGATTGAAATGGGCTTATGGATACTCAGAACTGGCGAACATAGCGTAATGTTCTGTGAACGGCCACTTACAAATATTGCCAATATAAACGCGAATTTCAGCGTTCATTTCGCGTATCAATATTTTTCGCTCCTCGCTATTTGCGTTTAGATAAAAATATTTGTATTTGGACTGTTTATCACACTTTTATTACTATTAAAATCGTCCTTTTCTGGGACTCTGGGAATCTCCAAAGCTTTTAAATCAGAATGGGATCAATGATTTAACTTTAAGGTAACAGCAGTCAGCACACATACTGACTCGGAAAAGGAACGTCACGGTATCGCCTTGCCATCAACAAAACGTCAACTCTGCCACGGCTAGGCGACACCACACACAGAGTGAAAAGCCTATAAGCTTCGTAGAGACGAACGGCACTTGCCATTTCGGCAGATACAACTACAGCCATTGACATTGCAGTCGACAGCAATCTGCCGATGGCAAGTGCCAACTACAGTCGTCGACATTGCAGTCGACAGCAATCTGCCGATGGCAAGTGCCAACTACAGTCGTCGACATTGCAGCCTTAGGGCGCTTTTCCTGTCATCTGGTCCGCATAAAAGTTGCTCGCATTTTTTAATTTCATAGAATATGTTTTTCTTGTTATTCTGACAACACGCGCGTGTCCAGGAGCATGTTGCCACCCGCATGCGGACCACATGCTCCTGGACGCGCGGAAAAGCGCCCCGGCTCGCCGACTGCTGACGTTTGAGTCTAAACCAGTGGTTCTTAACCGGTGGTCCTCGGACCACTGGAGGTCCCTGGAGGCATTCCAAGTGGTCCGCGAAGCCATCCTAATAATATGTGAGAATTCAGAAGTTAGTAAAGAATAAGCAGTCACAAAAATCACATTCTTTATCAAACAACCCTTAATTTAGGTAAACCAACTGGGTGGTCCCCGGCAAGACAAACATTTGGTAAAATGGTCCCTCATGACTAAAAGGTTAAGAACCACTGGTGACTGGTGTAAGCGTAAGAGCGCTTTCACATTACGTCGCTAGCAGTAACGTGCGGCAGCAGCGCTGCAGCCGCGCGACTTCATACAAAAGAGAGTCGCGCGGTCGTTTTAGTATGGAAGTCGCGCGGCTGCATGCCGCACCACTGGCGACGTAATGTGAAAGCAGCCTAAGCGTGAAGAGATTACAAACAAACACCTTTCACATTTAAAATATTAGTATGGACCATATTAGGGTCACTTATCTATCCATCTGCTATATTGTGACCGGTCTAAGCCAGCTGGCTGCACACAAGGTGTTCTCTGTACCAGATTGTTGTTCCACTTTTAAACGTTACTGCTTTGTAATAAAGTCCAAAAGTGGTAAAGCGACAACCAAAGTGCCGACTGCGATGTTTTCTATGTGGTAATAAAGCTGGTCAAAGAAAAATCAAGATATTAATTACATTAAAATTCTTGTGAATGTTTAATTAAACAAAAATAGCGAAATAACTTTTTAATTAAGTTTTTGTAACTTATCGCAACAGTTTCTTATGAGACCTACTTTTCGCGCCGCGGTAATCACCTGGGCCTGGGTATCATGCATGTTGCAGCGGCTACAGACTATATTATGCCCGGACGTGATTTATATTATTTCCAGCATAAATGCTCTTGCGTTGGTTCACTGTGTAATCAATAATCATACTAATTACTAATGTTATAAATGCGAAATTGTGTCTGTCTTGTACCCCTTCACGCTTCACGCCAAATGGATAAAAAGTTTAAAATATTATATTATCCAGTAAATTTTGATGTCTATTTTAAAGACATTAAAAAGTTCGAATTTTGTAAACCCCTAGAGCTCTACCATGGTTTCCGCTAATATCCGATTAAATCCATACTTGCGCCAGTATTATAGTACTCTGTGTCCATACTAATATTATAAATGCGAAAGTCTGTCTGTCTGTCTGTTACCTCTTCACGCCCAAACCGCTCAACCGATTTTGCTGAAATTTGGCATGGAGATACATTGAGTCCCGGGAAAGGACATAGGATACTTTTTATCTCGGAAAAATACACGGTTCCCACGCGATAAACGAGTTTTGGCGCAACGGAGTTGCATACGTCATCTAGTGTAGACGTCTAGGCATAAGCGTTGTATATGTATATAGCTTATCCATTGTGTAACAATCCTACTTTAAAGGTTACTTTAATCAATTTGAATCGGTTATCTGTTCTTAAAAATCTAATGACCCTCTATTTGCTCAACAGCTAAATTGTCTCCCAAATATGGCCTGTGAATATTATAGTGATCGTTGAATAAACTACTGATAAATAAGCGTGCCAGTCAATCTATTTAGTTTGGTTATTATTCAAGGCTTGATATTATTATTAAATTTCAGGCATAATACCTACTGTGCTTAAGGCGCTGACAACTGCCAATGACCTTGATCTCGCATCACTCTCGCACCACTGTAGATTTTCATGCCAGAGTGACAGAGATGTGAAATGTTCACTCGGTGGCGTGGATACATTTTTCGTTTGTTAGAGGAAAAAATAAATATTATGGAAAATCTAGATGTCAGAACCGAAAATTAAATCGGGCAATCTTTGGATTTTTGCAAAAGGTATCAAATAAACAAATTTTTAAAGCATAGATTGTATTATTACTTTAGTTAGAACTGTTTAAAGTTCCTGAAGGATGTGACTTTGGTATTTTTTTTCATCCAGTAGGAGTACATTATTTTATTGTTTAAATTCGACAAGCTTTTCCAAATATAATCAAAAATCACATTTTTTTTGTGCCAATCAATGAAATACATACGTCTAGAAAACTGCACATAGATGTCGAATTGGCTGCTGTCTTCGCCTTAAGTTATAGGGCAGGGGTCACCAAATGGCGGACCGCGGTCCGCATCCGGACCGCCGACCCACTGTGTGCGGACCGAGCATTTTCGAAGACGAACATCGTTAAAAATTTTCGGTCTCAACTTACTGTTGAACATCTCCAGGAATTAATATCAATAGCTTGCACCTATTTCACTCCAAATACCAGAGATATAATTAGCTACGAATATTGACACTTTTCTCATTAATTGTATGGTTTTTGTAAATTCTGTAATTACCTGTTTAATTTATTTTTAATTGTGTGGACCGCGAATTTTTATTTCATAATATGGACCAAGAGCGAAACTAATTGGTGATCCCTGTTATAGGGAATATTACGCAAAGGTCGGATCAGAGGGCGCTACTAGCACATACAGTAAACAACGTTGCCAGAATTCGGCACGGTGTTTGTGTGCGTTAGACTAGACTTATGCGATAATTGCATAAGTTGATAAAAAATGCTATGCAATAGCTTTACCGCGGCAGTCCCCGAGTGCCACACGTATTTTATTCAATAACGTTGGTGAATGATCAAAGCCAATCAAAAGCGTTAATAGGCATGATGACTAATTTTTTTTCTTACTGGTAATTGAAAGACCCTTAAAAAATAGAAACATCGCTGAAAGAATGACTCTGATAGCTTAAAAATTCACCAAGATATGACAATTCAAACATCTCATAAAATAGACCTGCACGAAACGCTCCATACAAAGTGCTACGAAAGAATGACGTCACTCTTTCGTAGTTTGTACGCATCGGGAGAGAACTTTGTTCGATAGGTATATTAAATATTGCGTTTATGAAAGTGGTTTCATACCAAAAGTTGCTTTTAATTGCATAAGTTATCGAATGGTATACAAATATTAAGAAATTTAATTGAAAAAAAATTCTACTTGATTATCCAACTTTGAAGGCGCATAACAAAAAAATACAAATGCTATCGAGCTGAAATTTTGGAAACACTTATTTTTTACCGTGATTTCTTTATTTTGTGACAAAATTTGCTAATCTTTGACCTTGTCATCATCCCTATTAACAGATAAACTCTTGTATAAACCTCAGAAAACGGAAAATAGCTAACTATAACTTTTGATATTAAATTTAATTCAAAAAAATTAAGTCCGAATATAATTTCTATCTTATTTCCATAATGCAGGAAATGGCTAGTTCAAAAGTTTGATGTAAAAGTTGGCTAACTCTCATTACATGAAATAACTTTTGATTAAAACGATCGCAAACAACTCGCGGGAGCTCAAAGGGAGCACAATTGCTTTGAGTGATGGAATCCTGAGTATTTATATGATGACAAGATGGTACCTATATACTGTCTGTTTCATCAATATTGTTGCTTAGAGGACAGTAGTAATTGTTAAAACAAAACTTAGGCGCACTCCGCAGATCGGAGTGTTACCTTATTTTAAACTAGATGACACTCGCAACTCCGTTACGCCAAAATTCATTTATCGCGTGAGAACCGGACATATTTCCGGGATAAAATGTATCCTACGTCCTTAAAAGCAGTCCTCGAGTGGCACAAGCATTTTCTTATCAAGACATTTTACTTTTCTTCTTCAAATTGGAGATCTAACAGACCAACCGAACGACAGAAAATTATAATAATATCTTTTAATATCTATGGACGCTTCACACCACTACAGTCTGGCCCCGTGGTAAGTACCTGAAGGACTTGTGATACGGGTACCAGACAACGGAAATATATTTAATACTTTTATACTATACATATATTTAAGATTTTTATTATATGATACACATATTTAATACAAATCCATGAGTCGTGACCCAGGAACTTTGAAAACTTTTTGTTCCGTCGGCAGGATTCGAACCCGCGACCCTGAGCCACAGAGGTCGTCTAATCAAATCATCTTATGAATTATGATGATGATGATGAATTGTTCAATATAAATGTTGAATCTCGGTCTAATCTGAAATGGGATCGGTGTGGTCGGCATATTGATTAGCAAACATCTTACCCACGGTAACCGAATCGGCGTAATTACGTTTATAATTGAATGTCATTGTACAGTGTACAGTATCGGGAATATTCGTTTGAGCCCGCGTAATCAGTTTAGTTACAGCATTACAGCTTGTGTATTAACGTATAAGCTACGTTGATATACGTGTTCCTCACATCATAGCTACAGGTATATCAGAAAGATACTAGGTCAATTTTCCTAAGCGTAAAGC
Source organism: Polyommatus iphigenia (assembly GCA_963422495.1). Classification (NCBI taxonomy): domain Eukaryota; kingdom Metazoa; phylum Arthropoda; class Insecta; order Lepidoptera; family Lycaenidae; genus Polyommatus; species Polyommatus iphigenia. The sequence continues at coordinate 27,411,855 of OY730188.1, read as the reverse complement.
GTCTTATTAGGGTAAATCCAGACCGCAACGCGACGAGGCGAGGAGAGGCGCGGTGCGGCATAAATTTGTATAGGATTTGACAAATTTCAATTGCGTGAGACGTCTTGCGAATCTGTCAAATCCATATAAAATTAGAAATGCATCTACGCGTCGCGTTGCGGTCTGAATCAACCCTTACACCACTCTACTCGGTAGGTGTAATCAAGGAATTTTACTGGATAGAAAGACTGTATAGTGATTGTAATATTCTAAATATAATATGTAACTAATATCATAAAACACAGTGTCATTTCGATGCAGTCTTGATATCATGATCATGCTTTTTAAAACGCCAAAAATCCAGATGATAGTAATTCAACGAAAGTCAAAGCAGACTTAAGGCGACGCCTTGATAATTTGGCTGTAGCGATGCCGATTTTTCTCAGCAATGACTAAAGCTAAGAAATTGAAGTTCATTGTCAGTATTCATCATGTCTTTGTCTTTGAATTGCCCATAGCATAACACGATTGGACAACTTTTATAGCACAGAATAATCAATCGAAAAGACCTCTGTAAAAAAAGGGATTCCTATTTTTCCAACAGAGGAGAATGATTTAAGGTTCCAAAATTTGTACATAAATTGGTTCAAGCATGCACTTTAATTAGTGCATAGCTTATATGAAATATATTTATGGTTTTTAAATTATGCGACAAAAACCATTTTGTCGCTTACGCCCTTTCCATTTTTTGCTGTTCCATTGCTTGTTTTCTATGAGAGGCCGGGCCGGCCTCTCATAGAAAACAAGCAATCTAAAACATATCCAACATGGTTTCTTACTTTAACGCTGCGTCACCTTAATAACTGTTTCATTTCACAATTCCCTTTATTCCCTATTTTTTTACACATTTTGCTGAGTTTGCTTTGCTATAAGGGTCTGTAATCAGTATAGTTCAAGCCACGAGTCATAAAATCGTATACAACTTTTCGTGGACCATGATGACCAAGACCATGATCCACCTGTCATACAATTTCGCAAAATGTATAAAACCGATAATATAGTTATTCATATACAGGGTGTACAAAACTAAGTGACATACACATACACATACACACACACACACACACACACACACATACACATACACATACACATACACATACACATACACATACACACACACACATACACATACACATACACATACACATACACATACACATACACATACACACATACACATACACACACACATACACATAAACATACACACACATACATACACATACACATACACACACACACACACATACACACACACACACACACACACACACACACACACACACACACATACACATACACATACACATACACATACACATACACATACACATACACATACACATACACATACACATACACATACACACACACACACACATACACATACACATACACACATACACACACATGACACATGACACAAGTATTATACACACAAGTATTATCACTTAGTTTTGCACTTAGTTTTGTACTTAGTTTTCTAACTCTCTACAAGGAACACTGTGAAAGTGGCAGCGCAGAAAGACCAACAATTTTTCTCACTTTTGTATGGGCAAGCGCCCCAGCGTCACGAGTTTCCCCATACAAAAGCGAAAAAAAATTTTGTGTTTCAGCGCTGCTACTATCACAGTGAACTATCACTTAGTTTCGTTACACCCTGCATATACCAAAATTCACCAGAAAAGTCGCAACAATTTGCTGATTTAAAAAACATGTACTAAAATACACCAAAGTCGCAACAATTTGGTGATTCAGAAACAGTAACCACAGAGGCGGCTAATGTGACTCTGTTCAGTGGCATGACGGAATTCTCCGAACAAAGAGATGTTGACCCGCGCTTACCAGAACGCGCCTGGAACATTTCTCAAGTCAATTGATTAAACGAAGCAATTAAGCAATCAGTCGATATGGCGGATTGTCGCAAACGTCTGCACTCAACACATGGTATATTTAGGCTATCGAACTCTCGAGTGCCGAGATGTGTACGACGATTTAGGACTCAACATAAATAAAGCTGTGGTCTAGATCGAATCAATCAGCAAATGAAAGGTCAAACATCAGATTTTTTTGCAGTTTCGTCTAACTTTACTTTGAGATTTTACGACAGAATTTTGTAATGTACCTACAGAGTTTGTGCATCAGTGATGCATCAAAGCTATATTAATGTGAAGATTGAAATAGATTTAGGCACAGTATTTTACCTTTTTAGGGTTCCGTACCCAAAGGGTAAAAACGGGACCCTATTACTAAGGCTTCGTTGTCTGTCCGTCTGTCCGTCTGTCTGTCACCAGGCTGTAACTCAAGAATGGTAATAGCTAGAGAGTTGAAATTTTCACAGAATATGTATATCTGTTGCCGCTATAACAGCAAATACTAAAAACACAATAAAATAAATATTTAAGGGGGGCTCCCATACAACAAACGTGATTTTTTTAGCCTCTTTTGCTCTATATCAATAATAGCAACAGGTAGTACTTAACTTTTTCACAAAATCCTGAGTTATATGTGCACTTTAATATTTAATAATAATATTTAAATAAAACAAAAAATAAGGGGGGCTCCCATACAAAAACACAATTTTTGGCCTAATTTTGCTCTATAATGGTACGGAACCCTTCGTGCGCGAGTCCGACTCGCACTTGGCTGATTATTTTAAATAAAGGGCTTTACCATACATGGCATGCTAGCCCCATTGTAACATAACTATGATGATAACTTATAAAATACCTATATGTACAAATGGTACAATTGCTATGCTACATCGCTCGTTATTATATTTACGAGTACATACCAGCCTAAATAAGTAATAGCTATGAGGTACTGATACCCAGTTAAGCTACCCAATTCGCCAATGAGTGACATTGGTTTAATCAAGACCTTCGTTGCATCATAAGCTCCAATTACTACACAAAAGGTATTCGTATTCGCGTAATCATTTGAAGAACAACAAAACCCACAAATAAAACTTATTAAGATACGCTCTTATAAAAGCTGAAACGTCTTAAAATAAGATAGGATAGAAAACATTTTTACAACGTTATCCTTCGATATTACATTGTACTCGCGATTTCCAGGGTATTTGCGAACAAAGGGTAGGTAACTAGGTTATAGTTGTTAAGGAAACGTCTAGTGCAGATTTTCCCAAAGTGTTCCAGGTGGAGCCCCAAGGGTCCATGGGAGACTCGACGACGACAAGAAATGGGAAAAGCGTAGGAGGTGGCACATGAAAAATTTGGTTTCTTAGAAATGCTAGTTGACGTTTATTAAAATAAGTACTAGGAAGATAAATTAGTCCATTGAAATGTTAAAATTTTAGGATCGAATATTGCATTTATTAGAGGCCGCAATTTTATTTTTGGAATATGTTGAGGGGGTCATTAGAAGCTTAACCTCAAGTTTGTGGAGTCGCCACTCTTGTCATCTACAAGGTTGGTCTAAGGTATTTTTTTAAAATGTATTAAACAAAGTTAAAAAGTGATAATAAAGATATTTGTAGGCAAAATAATTTGCAACAAATCATGTTCTCATAATTTTTTTGTAAGACGTATAGTTTCCGAGATATCACGAAAATAGTGTTGTCACCCCTTTTTTCAAGATGGCGGCCGGGGGACAAGAGTGGCGACCCCACAAACTTGAGGTTAAGCTTCTATTGACCCCCCCCCAACATATTCCAAAAATAAAATTGCGTCCTCTAATAAATGCAAAGCAAATGTAACATTTCAATGGACTAAAATATATTTTAGGGAGTGCCTCCGCTGCTGGCGCCGGATGCCAAAGTGGCTGCCGGCGCCGGTTGCCAAAGTAGCTGCCGGCGCCGTTTTTCGAAGTTTGCCGAAGTCACGCGATGTTTGCCGAATAAGCTGCCGGCGCCTATTCGGCAAACATGGTTTGTGAAATGACAGAATAATGATATAAAACATCAGTATTGATCTTAAGGACATTACTACTTAGAAGTACCAATAATAAGGTCATAATGTGAGGATGCATATTTTGATGGTAGTGAGGATGATGATAAATGTGATCAGCATAGTAGCATATAAGTACCTTTCTTTCTTTAAACAACGCTGAAACTCTCAAAAATGTATGAGGAATCCGAAGTTCTCAAGTGCAGCACCTTCGGAACCGTGGTATACCTATTGTGTTGCAAAATCTTACTTTTTGGTATACATTTGGTCAAAACGCTTCACGACAAACTAAAATATCTACAGACGAACATATTATAACTTCCACCCTTGAAAGTCGGTTAAAAAGTCGAATATTAATTGAGGTTATATTTCTTTTTAAAAGTTGTTTACCGGCACTGGAACCCAGCGTATTACGCATTTTCACCGGTTTCCACTTTGATTGCCGGCGCCGCGCGCCGGCAGCCTTTGTTTTATATCTCGGCTGCCGGCAGTATTATACTTACCGCCGGTTCCCATTACTGAAATTATTGGGAGCCGGCGCCGGCAACGGAGGCACTTCGTATATTTTAAGAAGCTCAGCGATTGTTTACAAAAACAATTTTCTAGATATTATGTCTTTTACATAACTACCAAAAATTAAAGATTTTATCCTATTTATCTGTCCATACTAACATAATTAATGTCAACTGTCTGTTACTTCTTCACGCCCAACCAAACTACTGAACCGATTTGGTTGAAATTTGGTGTGGTGATACTTTGAGTCCAGGGAAAGGACATAGGATACTTTTTATTCCGGAAAAATGTACGGTTTCCGCGCGATATATGAATTTTAGCGCAAGGGATTTGCGGGCGTCATATAGTACAGATTTTCGTAGTAATTTCAGGGAGTCTACCCTGAAATTATATATCCACATAATATAACCAAGTAAAGGGGAAACAAAGAGTTTGGGAGTCTCTGGTTTAGTACTATTATGGGTAATGTCTGTTCGCTGAGATCTGGAACTGTAGCTACTAATGTCTGTGTTCACTCGTCCAAATAGTCTAATTTAGCCAATTTTAGTGAAATTCAATAGCACTATAGTTTTCCACTGTTATCTAATAACTTGTATTGTAAATGAATTCCAATGTTTACCAGCTATTACGTAATAACTACAGCTGTTATACCTAATCTGTCTGAAATAGCACTATTATAATGATTAGTGCATAAGATTTTTGCGTAACTTATTTTGCATAAATCCATGGTTTTGTAAATAATAGTAAGTAATGATAACGTTAATTATTAGTAATAAAGAAATATCAAACCAATTAATATATTCTCAATAATATCTGTCTATTAGTGTTATAATTATTATTAGAATAATAATTTTATATTTTGTTGTTTTTTCAATAAAGTTATTTTGATGTAATTTGCGGAATTTCGATACTTACTCTTCATCAACCTTTTTGGTTTTAATAATTTTTGATTAATTAAAATACTAGTAAATTGTTTAACCTTACTGCATTGAAGAACCAACAATTTTCATTATGCAATTCAACATTGTATAAAAAGCCTATTTTCTGCATAACGCAGCTTAAAATTGTTGAATTTGAACAATAACTGACAAATTAGATTGTATGAAATTGTGAGGCTGAATAAAACATTCGGGATGTTTGTTCACGGTCCGAGTCCGGTTGTTTTAGTAGGGGAGGCAAAGTGGGGATTTCGTGACATGCTCGAGCGTGCCAGATTAAGCTTGTATATAGGCTTCCCACATAATATCTTATCATGGTATAGAAATCATATTTCTTTGTTGGTGCGTCAAAAAAAGTTATTTTCAAGTATTGGAATGTCCTCGGATCTGTAAGATTAAAATAGGGGATATTGAGTATACTGTATGCCCCAAAGAAACTCACACAGAAAGAACTGATGATTTAAAGGTACGGCAAACCTGCTGGAACATTTTAAAGTAAAAAAAAATAAAGATTCAGATTTTCATAATATGTAAGCCTCCCAGATATTTTATGCCGTACACGACTATGTTTTATTCCTTGTTAAAATCATGCAATAAATTACCGATACAAGCAATTTTTTTCATGTACTTTCTTTATTATAACTTTAAAATGACTGTTGCTCCTTAACGCAGAGCTTAGATAAAAAATGCTCATATTATTTTTTTCTCCATTTTATCTACAAAACCTAGTAGCGCTCGAGTAACCACAGGAATTGCATACTGGCCTTCCCTACAATTTGGGACGAGTCGGACTAGTGGGACGAGCTTGCCAACTCCGGCGTGTTCCGGTCTAGACGGAATTTAAGACGCTCTCAGGATTAAATGGGGCTTTATTATCCTGCATTAACTTTTGTATGATTTGTATGGAAGTGCATTTGAGAGATTTTACTGAGTTCACTCTGAGAGTATTTTCAAAGTAAACGACGTTTTATTCGTACTACAATTAATTTCTCTTGTGAGTTAATAGCAAGCAATTACATTATAAAATATTAATTTAAGACGATATCATTAATAATTATTATAAAATATGGCTACTTCATTTACCCACTTTAATCTTTCAGGCCCCGCGCGAGCACCGGTGATCGCGAGAACAAAAGAATACAATGGGAATTCCTAGAACCTCCGATCGAAGGATTAAGTTGTGGACGTTATTTAAATTAGGTGTAACAACATAATATAATTTAATCCAATAATTACAATGTATAATACTAAAATGAATTCAATAGCACTATAGTTTTCCACTGTTATCTAATAACTTGTATTGTAAATGAATTCCAATGTTTACCAGCTATTACGTAATAACTACAGCTGTTATACCTAATCTGTCTGAAATAGCACTATTATAATGATTAGTGCATAAGATTTTTGCGTAACTTATTTTGCATAAATCCATGGTTTTGTAAATAATAGTAAGTAATGATAACGTTAATTATTAGTAATAAAGAAATATCAAACCAATTAATATATTCTCAATAATATCTGTCTATTAGTGTTATAATTATTATTAGAATAATAATTTTATATTTTGTTGTTTTTTCAATAAAGTTATTTTGATGTAATTTGCGGAATTTCGATACTTACTCTTCATCAACCTTTTTGGTTTTAATAATTTTTGATTAATTAAAATACTAGTAAATTGTTTAACCTTACTGCATTGAAGAACCAACAATTTTCATTATGCAATTCAACATTGTATAAAAAGCCTATTTTCTGCATAACGCAGCTTAAAATTGTTGAATTTGAACAATAACTGACAAATTAGATTGTATGAAATTGTGAGGCTGAATAAAACATTCGGGATGTTTGTTCACGGTCCGAGTCCGGTTGTTTTAGTAGGGGAGGCAAAGTGGGGATTTCGTGACATGCTCGAGCGTGCCAGATTAAGCTTGTATATAGGCTTCCCACATAATATCTTATCATGGTATAGAAATCATATTTCTTTGTTGGTGCGTCAAAAAAAGTTATTTTCAAGTATTGGAATGTCCTCGGATCTGTAAGATTAAAATAGGGGATATTGAGTATACTGTATGCCCCAAAGAAACTCACACAGAAAGAACTGATGATTTAAAGGTACGGCAAACCTGCTGGAACATTTTAAAGTAAAAAAAAATAAAGATTCAGATTTTCATAATATGTAAGCCTCCCAGATATTTTATGCCGTACACGACTATGTTTTATTCCTTGTTAAAATCATGCAATAAATTACCGATACAAGCAATTTTTTTCATGTACTTTCTTTATTATAACTTTAAAATGACTGTTGCTCCTTAACGCAGAGCTTAGATAAAAAATGCTCATATTATTTTTTTCTCCATTTTATCTACAAAACCTAGTAGCGCTCGAGTAACCACAGGAATTGCATACTGGCCTTCCCTACAATTTGGGACGAGTCGGACTAGTGGGACGAGCTTGCCAACTCCGGCGTGTTCCGGTCTAGACGGAATTTAAGACGCTCTCAGGATTAAATGGGGCTTTATTATCCTGCATTAACTTTTGTATGATTTGTATGGAAGTGCATTTGAGAGATTTTACTGAGTTCACTCTGAGAGTATTTTCAAAGTAAACGACGTTTTATTCGTACTACAATTAATTTCTCTTGTGAGTTAATAGCAAGCAATTACATTATAAAATATTAATTTAAGACGATATCATTAATAATTATTATAAAATATGGCTACTTCATTTACCCACTTTAATCTTTCAGGCCCCGCGCGAGCACCGGTGATCGCGAGAACAAAAGAATACAATGGGAATTCCTAGAACCTCCGATCGAAGGATTAAGTTGTGGACGTTATTTAAATTAGGTGTAACAACATAATATAATTTAATCCAATAATTACAATGTATAATACTAAAATGAAACTAAGCACAGTAACTCTAAGTTAAGTGACTATAAATAAAATTTGCCGGACACAAAATAATCTAATCTACGACAATGTTCCATTGTCGTAGATTAGGCTCCTTTATACGGCACATAATTTATACGCGTTTTAATTAAGGCCGGCCTTTCCTTGAGCAGGTTTCTTCGCCTTAAATCAGAGTACATACAGATTTTATAGATCACAAGCATCCGACAGACGTTGTCCTGTTCACCACTTACATAATATTATTATTATAAACTTTTTGAAAAAAAAAATACGTGCGGCAATTGGAGATTGCCGCGGTAAAGCTATGGCATATATATAATTTTTTAACCAACTTATGCAATCCATACTTCCATACTAATATTATAAATGCGAAAGTGTGTCTGTCTGTCTGTCTGTTACCTCTTCACGCTCGAACCGCTGAACCGATTTTGCTGAAATTTGGCATGAATATACTTTGAGTCCCGAGAAAGGACATAGGATAGTTTTAAAATGTTCTGTGGTTTTAATCCCGGAAAAATGTACAGTTTTCGCGCGATAATTAGATTTTGGCGCAACGGAGTTGCGGGCGTCATCTAGTTAATTTATAATTCGCATACACGATACATCTAGTCGCACGTACACACAATTCACAAACCCCGTGCCAAAGTCTGGCAACTTTATTTAGTTTTTTTCGTTACGGAATTTCTTGATTCGGTCACCGCGCTCAAGGCCTGCAATAAAAGCTATATGCAAATTGCAATAGTTTAAAAAATAAAATAAGATAATTGCAATCTGGACCATGCACTATGCAGTGGTTTAAAAAACACTATCTACCGAAATAAAATCTTATTCTTATCTAATTCTCGAAACTTAACACTTTCGAGGACAGAACGACATTATACGTCATAGTTCGAAATTTTGATACGGCGCAACGTACGATGACGTCCAAATAATATTTGGATTTTACAGCAGAACGTTCACTTCCGATTAACTTTCAAGTTAAAATCCCATTAAATGTATCTTGTGTCACAACATGTAAAATTCCCGAAGCTCTACTGTCACGTAGAGTAAGTTTTAAACTATTTCAAATAAGTGCCGATGACAGTTGGCGGTGACGTTACTCGCACACGCACAACGTGTTTATACGTCCCGCGCGCCTCCCGCGCTCCTACATTCGGCGCGGCTGGCGGCTGCGTCACTGCGGAGGTGCACTCGCATCAGGGTAACATTTCGTGGCGTATTGTAATATTTTCCGCGACAAAACATCTTGAGTATTTAGTTTATTTTATTTGTATGTTATTCTTTCGTTAGACAAAATATTATTTAACTATAAATTAATAATTTTATACTGAGAAAATGGATTATTTTACGTATTTTAGATGAATAAGCGCAAAATAAGACTATGATCATTCGATGATTCCGACAATGATGATGGAAAAATTGGTTCAGATAAATCCGTTGAGAGTGATCATTCGCTCACTATGAACTCACCATCACCTCAAGCTCCTGACTCATCACGTTTTCAAGAGGAGGGTTAGGAGGAGGGTTACACGTTGGACGTTATGACACGTTGTGTCCGAACACGTCTAGTTAATTTTACTTTAAATGACGTAACGTATTGATACGATGACGTGATAAAACGGTTGTGTCATGATGTGTATAAATTAATATGTTTTAATGGGACGCTACGTACTCATACGTCGTATAATTTGTATGGACATTTACTGTGTCATTTTGTTAAACAGTCTCAAGTGCTTGCGTCCCCGAAAGTGTTAACTTAAACATAGGTACACGAAAAATTTAAAAGAAATCGGTACACCCGTTTAGGGTCAATTAAGACCGCAACGCGACGAGGCGAGGCGAGGTGCGGCGCGGCATAAATTTGTATGGATTTGACAGATTTCAATTGCGTGAGACGTTTTGCGAATATGTCAAGTCAAATGTTGCGGTCTGAATCAACCCGACGTTTTGGGTTTTGGCAGCGAAATTAATGATAGCACCTTGGCTAAAGGCAAACATACTACTTAATTAAGGCACCGCAGCCTCCACCCCAGGTCGTGTGACCTGGCGGCGTTGTCATAAGCATAACAAGTGAAATCGCATAGAGACATTACACAAGACGTGAAATGTAAGCGCAAACATCATACTTCAAACAAGCTGTAAAGAAACTTCCAAACATTCCCCACACCGGCGCCGGTAAATGATTGCAGCTTTTAACAGCAAACTCGATCTAAGCAATGGCCGCTCGCTCGCCAAAATGCCCAAACAGTGTGACGTCACTGATCGCTGTCCGGCTCCTGTCCGGCTTCTGTCCGGACATCGCCACGCCGCCGTTATTGGCGCCGGACCTGCCGGTAATTGGCTTCTGTGGAAATTGATCGAGCCTCCGATCTTGTCCGGATTATTTAAAAGCGACCGGAACATCGGCCGTTGCCAGGTTCCTGTAGGGATGGCAAACCTTTTCGTATCATTGTGCCTTTTTTGAAGAAATCTACAGTCGTAAACGTGCCATTAAATTATTTTTTGTGATCCGAAGCGTATTCCAAAATTTGCCTAATTTTGTGCCCACTGTGCAGAGGAGGATCTATAGACTTTAACCTTTATTTTTGGTTTGTAGTTTAAAGACCATTTCTTTTGAGACCAGTCATGGCGTGCTCTAAATTTTATGTCGCGTGCCACTGGTTCGCCATCCCTGCTGTAGGGACATAACACTTTCTGCCCATATAGGCCTGGAGATGGTGACACAAAATTCTTGGTCATTTGTTGGCCAGGCCGTTGTTGGCCGCCAGGCTGGCGGTTCTACAGGGGTATAATTACATAAAGGCAAAAAGGAAAATGATTTGGCGAAAAAAAAAATTACACCTTTGCAGTGGTATGGCGGCCATTGGGACCTGTCAGAAAAGTATAGCAAGGTGATTTTCGTGAATGGCTCGACGATGATTCGCTATGCAAAAATTAGCCTGGTACAAATGGTTCAATTTTTTTATTAAAATTAACGTATTCGTGTCGGTATGGCAGGCTGTTATAAGCCATACCCGAGAAGTATGGCATTACGCTACCGCCTACTTATTTTTTGCGACTATCTGAAAATACAAGCATTTTTGTGGAACAAATCGTTCGACACTCGTTATTTATCCGACACGTTCGATTAACGCCCACGCGTTTGGGCTGCCAGTGCGAGCGCTATGACCATCATTTTCCTTCTTGCCTTTATAGGCCAGTCATTAAAGCCAAAACCCGAAAGAAATTAGTAACTTGATAAAATTTTAAGGGGTTGTTAAAGAAGGTAAAATAACTTACCGTGTGATTTTTCAGCGTTCTGGGGTGTACGGAAAGGGTTGAAAAGGGGTGAAAAAGGTTTTTTGTTAATAACATTGAGTAAAAAATTAGTAACACGCTGCAAATTCGGAATTAGGCTGTTCTTACCGTTTTGTAACGTGTATTAAATTTGCAGCGTTTTGCAATACACGGAACATTGTTTATTATTAAAAAACAATAAAATTTGTTAATAACAGGGGTAAAAAAATTAGTAACACGCTGCAAATTTGGAATTAGGTTGTTCTTACCGTTTTCTAACGTGTATTAAATTTGCAGCGTTTTGCAACATACGGAACATTGTTTATTATTAAAACACAATGAAATTTGTTATTAACAAGGGTAAAAAATGTAGTGACACGCTGCAAATTTATAATTAAGTTGTTTTTACCGTTTCCTAACGTATTTCAAATTTACAGCAATTTAGTAATAAACAATGTTTCATATGTCGCAAAACGCTGCAAAATTAATACACTTTACAAAACGGTAAGAACAACTTAATTCAAAATTTACACCGAGTTACTAATTTTTTTTACCCCTGTTATTAACAAATTTTATTGTTTTTTAATAATAAACAATGTTCTGTATGTTGCAAAACGCTGCAAATTTAATACACGTTAGAAAACGGTAAGAAAAACCTAATTCCAAATTTGCAGCGTGTTACTAATTTGTTTACCCCTGTTATTAACAAATTTTATTGTTTTTTAATAATAAACAATGTTCCGTATGTTGCAAAACGCAGCAAATTTAATACACGTTACAAAACGGTAAGAAGAACCTAATTCCAAATTTGCAGCGTGTTACTAATTTTTTACGCAATGTTATTAACAAAAAACCTTTTTCACCCCTTTTCAACCCTTTCCGTACACCCCAGAACGCTGCAAAATCACACGGTAAGTTATTTTACCTTCTTTAACAACCCCCTAAAATTTTATCAAGTTACTAATTTCTTTCGGGTTTTGGCTTTAATGACTGGCCTATTACGTAATTATACCCCTGTAGAACCGCCAGCCTGGTACAAATGACCAAGAATTTTGTGTCACCATCTCCAGGCCTAATAAGGGATTTTGCACATCCATGTTATTATTATACTTAAATGACCTGTCTGTCTGTTACCTCTTCACCCTTATCATATAAATATGATAGAAATATTGTAATGAAAGGTATAAAAATAGTTTCAGTCCTGATACAAGAGATTGGATAGTTTTTTATCCCGATAATTAATGTAATTAATTGCACTAAACGTACCTTGAAGAGATGATTACGAAGTTCAATATCTGGAAAGATGTAACTCAAAATTCTAAATAACGTTTGTTTTCAATATCCAGGTTGTAAACAATAATTGTAGTCCTTCTAAATTCTAAAATATATGAGGCACATTCGTAAAATAATTCCTTTTTTCAAATCCTGTACGAGTTTTAACGAGAAGCGATCATGGTATTTCACATTATACTTGTGTTAAAGTCATTATATTGTGACAGCTTAACCATATTGTCCGGTGGCCCCTAGGGCGTCAGGGCGTCATGCGACAGGGCGCCGCTCGCACCCACATGTCGTCGCCCCATTACCGATCGCCGACAAAAAATAACGACCTTACCATAACATGTAATTTTTTACTCGCACCCATACGTTAATTCAATTGAAAAACGTAATAAATCAAATTTGCTTCAAAAAAACAGAAATGCTACCATGTTTATTTAATTTTAGTGCTTTGGGTACATTTAATAATGATAATTAAATGTGAGTCACATGGGTTAAAAAAATAGTAGAAAACTAAAATCGTCTAAACTCATCGAAATTAAACAAAAATAACATAATTTTGACGATTATGGAGAATGGAGACACTTTGAGTTCCGGAAAGGACATAGGTTAGTAGGAAAAAAAAAGGAGTGTTCTTTCAAGTTGCGGGCAACATCTAGCTGTTGTTTATAATGAAGTTTAACTTAAAAATAGTTTTTGGCATGTGCAATAAACCAACAAGAAAGTTAAGTGCATTACATGTTACCTTCTCCAAGAAGTTAAGGTAATATGCTGCGGAAAACGTTATCAATATTGTACAGTCACTATCTACGGCTTGAGCCTATATGGAGTTAACACAAAAGCTTCTACCGTTAGGAGTTAGGACGAAGAATCAGGCACTTCTCTTAGTCTTATATGTAGTTTATACTTAAGTCGACATGATCTCGACTTACTTTAAGTACGCATCAATAAATAATAATCCATATTATCCACACTAATATTAATATCATAAATGCGAAACTGTGTATGTATGTCTGTCTGTCTGTTACATCTTCACGCCCAAACCACTCCACCGATTTTGCTGAAATTTGATATGGAGATACTTCGAGTCCCGGGAAAGGACATAGGATACTTTTTATCCTGAAAAATGTACGGTTCCAACGCTATAAACGAATTTTGGCGCAACGGAGTTGTAGGCGTCATCTAGTCATTTATATCTCGATAGCAAAAATTATGCTTTCCGTCCGAAAAAGATGGACCTTTTTAATGACGTTTTGTGTGTGTTTAAGCCAATGTGTTACATTGTGCAACACAATTTTTCTAGTGGAACATATTTTACGTTCATGCTAAACAATAATTAATTAAAATTAATTTATAATTGTACAATTATAATTAGGAAATAAACATGATATATGAAATGTGTGGTGATCATTAATTATTTGTTATTAGTTTGTAACATAATTAAATTAATAATACCTATGTTGCGATATACGTGACGAAATGTTCGACAAGCCTACCACAGACCTATCTGTGATAAGCTTGTCGAACATTTCGTGAAAGTAATAATATAAATAATAATAATATCTATGGACGCTTCACACCACGTCAGTCTGGCCCTGTGCTAAGTACCTGAAGGACTTGTGTTACAGGTACCAGACAACGGAAATATATTTAATACTTTTATACTATACATATATTTAAGATTTTAATTATACCATACACATATTTAATACACATCCATGACCCAGGAACATTGAAAAACTTTTTGTTCCGTCGGCGGGATTCGAACCCGCGACCCCCGGCTTGAGTTGCCACACACTCTAACCATTGAGCCACGGAGGTCGTCGACAGTACGTCAAAGTGTGACACAAGAGTGAAAGATAGGTTTGAAAATGACTCTGTCTCTATCTTTCACTCTTTCTATCTCTTTACCACGCTAATCTACCTAATGCTAAGTACTCACATACGGGTTTGCTCGATAGTCGATAGTTTTACTCCGAATCGAAGGAAATGACATATTTAATTCAGTTTTGCGGTCCACACGGTGGTTATTGCTCGATTTGGAGTAAAACTATCGAGTAAAACCGTATGTGAGTACTTTGCATAACGCTGACTCTGTATTAATGACCTCTAAAAGTGGAACTAGGTATCTATCTATCCATATTCTAAATTTCACCCATACTTCCGGTTATTTTTTTTTCAGTATTTTAGCGCGAATAAGGTTCTCTTTTTCTTTCTTTTGCACTCTTGAGGTACGACGCTAATCCTACCTTATCTTATTATTGTTCAGTATTTAAGCGTGAAAAGGTTACACACAGACACGTTTTTGCATTAGTATGGTTTTCACTCGTATCAACTGAGTTTTGAATCTCTGAAGCTAAACCCTTTTCGATGGCCTAAAATAGTAGAAATAAAGTTGTGACCACAGACATAGATCAAGATAGATACCGCATGTTGCTCCTTTTGTATGAAATCAAGCGTGTCACTTTTTTCCTACCACTGTGACGTACCGATGATAAGAAACGTGTCCATTATCAAGGCCAACGTTTCTATTTGAATTTCTACAGCTTAATACGGCACTTTTAGGCATTTAGGTATTTTTAAAACTCCGATTGACGTGCGATTCCGATAGCAGACTAAAGAACAGACTTCCGAAAGACGAGCATTGCTCGTCGTTTGGGAACGCGATATGTCTCGCGAAGTACATACACATGCGGTATCTATCTTGATCTATTTCTGCGGTTTTGACAGCGGAGTCGGCGAGCTATTTGCTTTGAGTGGGTAAGTCGGGGAGAACCAAAAATACACATCAGCTTGTAATAACATTCGTCCTAATATACTACTATTGTGACTGCTCCCTGGATTTACTCACGCTTGATGTTATCCTAGGATTCGCTTGTTAATACATAAAAAAATAATCAAAGAAAACTTAAAGTTTTCATTGAATTATACTTGTAATAGAAAGTAAATAATAAAATAAATAAAATATATTTTTATTCAAAGTGGGTATCATGGGCATCAATAACATCATCATACACTTTTTGAAAGTCGTAGAAAGAACGAAGAAACTACGTTGCCTACCACCGGTTCGGGAACTAACCCAGCGAGAAGAACCGGCGCGGCGTAAGAAACTCGCACGAGGCCATCTTTTACTAAAAAAATGGAAAATTACTTGGGCAATTCCAAAATATAGAGAGTTACAAAAGAACTAGATTTAGGCAATTATACAAATAGACAAAATGTAATCAGGCTGTTTTTAAAATGACATCCGCGACACCGAGACTGAACCCGCGTGTGGCCAATTCTGTGTCGATTTAACTTATATCTGTGGTCAATTACACCAACACAATATGACCAAATCTACGACGGACTGCAAAGTATGGTATGGCCAAATCCACGATGTAGTATTTGAATAGTTAATTTCGTTCGGTTCGGTAAAGTTCACACCCAATGTGTCAAATCGTTATTTTTTTTCGAAAATACATTAAAACCCCTAAATGCAAGTTAGCATTAGGCTGCATATTGTTAATTATCCGAGTCTACATTCTAGCGGCCGCGGTGCAAACCGTTATTAAAATTAATGCCAGCCGTCATCGGCCATATTAATTTTCATTGCTGATTCCGGAAATCATTTGTGAATGCTTTTCTTAATTCCTTATGATTTATAACCGTATCCCATAACTCCAGAAATATATTGTCATTCGCAGCTGATGATTAAGAAGTTCTCTCTGGGGTTCGAAGAGTTTCTAACTTTTACCGCTTTTACAAGTTTTATAATAAGTTTAATCATCGAAATAAAATTCATAGAACGATAAATTCAAATATGGCCTGTTACTGCGATGGCGAGGATAAAAATCTGACAATTAACTGAAACAATGAATGTTTGTATTGAAACTGAAAGAATGAGAGTTGTTTTTACAACTCTCATTCTTTCAGTTTCAATACAAACTAAAAATTGTAGAGAGTTAATCTCTCCACAATAATATTATATCTATACTTATAAAATTGCATGTCCTGACTGACTGACTGACTGACTGATTCATCATCGCTGAGCAAAAACTGTTAAAAATACAGCCACGAAATTTGGTGAGTAGGGTTGTTTTATTAAGTAGAAACCCACTAAGAAAGGAATTTCGAAAATTTTACCCCGAAGGGGGTGAAATCGGGGTTGAAAGTTTCAATGAAAGTCAGTCATTTCTTGAGTTAGAAACATGAAACTTTATTTTTGGGTTACTGATTAAAAATTATTAATGGATACGTATTTAAGCGTTTTTGGAAATTCTACCCCCAAGGGGGTGAAATTGGGGTTGAAAGTTTGAATGAAAGTCCGTTATTTCTTAAGTTAGAAACTTGAAATTTTATGTTTGGGCTACTGATTAAAAATGATTGAATACGTGTTTAAGCGTTTTTGAAAATTCTACCCCCAAGGGGGTGAAATAGGGGTTGAAAGTTTAAATAAAAGTCCGTCATTTCTTGAGTTAGAAACATGAAATTTTATTTTTGGACTGCTGATTAAAAATGAATGGATAGGTATTTAAGCATTTTTGGAAATTATACCTCCAAGGGGGTGAAATTGGGGTTGAAAGTTTGAATGAAAGTCCGTCATTTCTTGAGTTAGAAACATGAAATTTTATTTTTGTGCTACTGATTAAAAATGAATGGATACGTATTTAAGCGTTTCTGGTAATTCTACCCCCAAGGGGGTGAAATTGGGGTAGAAATTTTCAATGAAAGTCCGTCATTTCTTGAGTTAGAAACATGAAAGTTTTTTGACGTTTGCGTTTGACGTTTGCTTAAATAGGGTCCCGTTTTTACCCTTTGTATAAGGAATCACAAAAAGGGGAAAACTATCCATCTTTGTTATTATAATATGTTAACGCGGACGAAGTCGCGGGCAACAGCTAGTATAATATAAAATAGTTTGTAGGTTATTCAAATAGTAATATTCCGTTTCCGTTTTATGTATTAGATACTACGACTTATTTTGTAGTGTGATGTACAAATCAAATAAATTTTAATAGGTAACGCAGTAAGATTTTGTAGATATATTTCCAGAAAGAGAGTCCATTGTTGTAAAGTGTAATGACTAATGCGTTTATTATTGCCATTACAGGTTACTATAATACAAATCCTATAGTTATATATCTTATTACTTAGTTAATTAAAAGAAAGTTATGAAAAAGCCGGGATTTTCTAGCGATGAGTGAGCTAATTATTCAT
This sequence comes from Polyommatus iphigenia, assembly GCA_963422495.1. NCBI lineage: Eukaryota > Metazoa > Arthropoda > Insecta > Lepidoptera > Lycaenidae > Polyommatus > Polyommatus iphigenia. The sequence goes on along the minus strand of OY730188.1, from coordinate 27,393,795 downwards.
GAACTAAATACATTATATTTTATCACTTAGAATTTAGATAATGTCTCGATCTTCTCGCACATAAACACGCACGCAGACAAACAGAGGCGTCAAATTTACACCCTCTTTTTTGTCGGGGGTCAAAAAGTTTTCAGCTTTAGTATGAAATTAAATAAGAACTCTTCTATACTCGCTAGCCCTCATCTACTGACATACTCAAAACTTAAACTAAGCACTTCGGAATCTTCAGCTTGTAACGAGGCGGGAAAAGTTGTAATGGCCCTTATGCCTTTGTAATAAGGGTGCCGAAGATAAAAATAGTTGTTCGGAAGTAGAGACGTATGTGAGGATGCAATGTTTACTTTAGAAAACCGCAACATGTGAACGTGGACGGTTATTATCATGTATTTTTACACCGCGCGTCAGCATACGACAGACCACCCGAAATTACGTATCTTATAACAAGAAGACTATATTTTTATGTCGTAATCGAGGAATTATAGGCTTCCTCACCTGGCCTGGGCCATGATAAATAATAATCTAGCAAAATCTACTCAAAAGACGTTGATCTCAGTTACAATAAAATTAAAAGGTTTCTTTGTTGTTTTATTGATATGTAATATTATGTATGTTTTATTTGACATGCACATAAAAAAGGGAATCCAAAACTAGTGTTTTAGGACTCTTTCACTGATAATAATTATTAATAGATAACATAAAAATATATCCACAGCCGAACATATAACCTCCTCCTTTTTGGAAGTCAGTTAAAAACAAAGTGATAAATGATAATACTTTATGGTGTGTATGTGTCCCCCACCTTACCTTGTTTTCACAGTGAAGTGTGAACTCTATAAGTTCACACTTCACTGTGAAAGTAACAGCGCTGAAAGAGCGTTTTTTTTTACTTGTATGGGCATTGGGAAGCGCCCCAGCATCACGACTTCGCCCATACAAAAGGAAAAAAATGTCACCCTTTCAGCGCTAATACTTTCACAGAGAACTCTATACAGGGGACTCATACACCCTTTAAAGTAATATCACTTTGTTTTGTACCCTTGTGAGACTGCCAGTCTATTTTGAGCTGGCCACCTGACCCCTGAGTACCCGGATCTATCAAATCAACCGACCAAGGCCCAAAACTAGAATATTCTAGTAGCCTCTGCCTGTGGTCCTATTCTCCGAAATTTCTGCGGGTGCATCATCCTTATTGCAACTGCGTGTCAATGTTTGCAAACTATGTGCGTTTTTTGCTGTGATCTATGTTTTATTTGATGGTCATTGGTCAATTTTAACAAATGTATTTATTACTAGAATACCCAGTGAACTTTTTCTTCCTAATATACGGACTAAACGATTAAATGAAAAATGCAAATAATTGGCTCTTCCCTTTGGAAGGGGGAACAAGAGGTCCCGCATAAGGGGCCGCAAAAAAAATACGGACTTCCACGAATATTTTAATACTAAAATCAGCCAAATCGGTTCAGCGGTTCTCGAATTTTAGCGAGACTAAAAAAAAATATATTTTTGTTTGAGCCCGTATCGTCCAAATCTATCGTGAAATCTCCAACTCATGGACATTTATACTTTACTTCTGAGATTTTTGTTATGACTCTTATGCCGTGGGCATAGAGGCCCTGACAGACGTAAAATAACTCCGAACGCCCAGTAATTGGTAACATATAAAATCAGCTGACGAACCAGCGCGGATCTCTGTCATTTTGACCGTAAAAAATCACCCTCCGACTGAGCAGTTGATTAATGTTTGTAAAAACCCCAATTAAGAAGAGCGTTTTAACTACATTTTAACTCCGCCCGTATAACAGATGGTAAGTACAAATGAATGGACAAATTTAGATGAATTTATTTTGGTTTCTCTCAATTTGAGCTTGAAAGGGGTTTTTATAGCGCGCGGTGGCTATACTTGCTACTCGGCATGTTATATTGGCGAACTTTAACTTACTGATTTAAAATATTCTTTATCTAAGAACTTGAATATTCAAACATATTTATCAGAGAGTATTGCATAATTTTTCTTTACTTAGAAACATAAAAATAGTATATCGATCGTTTTTTACTCAACAAAGCCTAAAGGAGCATCACGTTTTTCAAGTAAGTATATTTAATATTTATGGTTATTTCTTTAGCACGATCTTGATTCTATGATAATATTAACGGCTGGTTGGGTTTGACCATCAGAAGCATTTAGATTCGTTTTGGTCGGGTTAGTTTATTTTACAAACATCTATGATGTAAACTCTTTAAGTAAAGAACCTTATATATACAACAGAATAAGCTTGTATATTTAATAATAATATCCATATTACGAATATTGAGGGCAAGGGAGGCGTTGGAAATATTACCGTAATATTCAATACTATGAGGATAGTTATTGTAACTCAGTTCGTGGTTATACCACAGAATACATATTATTAGTTGTTATACATAGAATTTAGTTTAGTTAATTCGTTTAAAATATGGCTTACATTCAAAACCAACCATAGGAATAAATACGAAGTAAAACTTTTCCTGAGTCCTAGAATGAATTTGTAAGTCCTAAAACGCATACGATGATTTGTTACTGTATATATTATAAAACTAACATCCCTATACCTAATCAGACAATCTCTACATGTATAGGAAATACATTGTAACATGGAACACTGTATACATGGAAACAAAAGAACCTTTTCTCAAAAAGTTGGTTAAAACAAACATTACCGATACAATATTAAAATAATATTCGGAAGATACATGGACACGAATGTAAACTGTAAACATAATATCGTGCTCGTCGTCGACATAATATTTATGTCGATGTCGATATGAACGTCGGAAATATTGGACGAATTACGAATGTAATCGATACTGTAAAATGTGGAGGTGCATTTACCGTGTACTCGATTCCTGTAATATCGATGTATTCGTATAAAATTTACACTCGCCTGGCCGGCGCAGCGCATAAAATATATTATAATGTTGACATTTACGGTAGCTATGTGACTCCTTACAAGAACTTACATAAGTAGATGGTGATGGAGTAGAGTAGAACGTGGTGGTAAAGGTGGTAGGCCTCATGCAGACGTTCTAAAAGTGTTAACTTTGGTAACCTATTTAGAAATAAATATTTTGTTTTTCATTTTAATTTTGAGATGCAGCTTGGCCATCCTTCTAAGGGACATTTTAGATTAGTCGTCAACAAAAAGGCAAATTAATGAGCCATTTGGAATAGTTGATTGCCTATTCCGAATGGATCATTAAAAATGCATCGCAGGTCGAAACACCTCCTGAGTCCTGAGTAATGTGAACTGACTCTCTGTTGTTTTTGATACATCATATTAATATACCATTACCATAGAAATATGAAGATCGTCGAATGATCCAAGCTGGATGATCAAATTTTACCCCTAAACAAAAATATTTTTTTATATTTTTTCTGGAACAACACCATCCCACCTTCGCCAGTCTGGTTATTAATACAAGATGTTTGTGTAAACACCGTTGTCCTTGAAACCATCAAATGAGCCCGTCAAAATGAACAACTTTTTCTATGAGAACAATGCTGGGAATTAAAAAAAATCTGTCTTCATACCCATACAAATTGCCGATCCGGGCATCCGTATGGGTAAGAAGACGGCTTTTTTTTTGAGTTCCCAGCATTGTTCTCATAGAAAAAGTTGTTCGTTTTGACGGGCTCATTTGATGGTTTCAAGGATAACGGTGTTTACACAAACACACTGTATATTAATGATTTGTTCAAGTACTAAATTAAGGCTAACTTATGAAATATAAGTCTTTCATAAAGCCCAAGAATACAGATAACATGATATTCGATAAACGATTAACTTTAACCCACACTGGCGCAGGGGCCCGAAAGGGCAAATAAATAAAGGGGTAAAATGTCGTACACAAAGTTACAAAGGTAAGTATTCAAATGTCAGCACCTAAAGTAGAGTTATTTAAAAGTCAAAATCGGAAAGTTTAAACACAAACTAATTAGCTTATTTACTTTAAACATTACCTTGTGTTTTTGCTGTTACACCCGACAACTTTATAACTCGCACGAAATACTTAAATGCATTGCAAATAATACTCTATAAGCTAACATTTTGTTTTCTTAAGTAAAGATATTAAGGGCACATTTTCCGTAGAAAGTCTTTAATCTTTGCTTGTATTGAATAACTTTCAAAACTACTGAACCAATTTTGATGTAATGCACAGAATACATAGAGCTGTGAACTTGGAAACGACAGCCTCAATATAATTACAACAAGTTACTTCTGCGCCAACGTAGCTGCTAGCAACACCTATTTAATATTTATCTAATATATAAAATTCTCGTGTCACAATGTTAGATAGCGTACTCCTCCGAAATGGCTTTACTGATTTTAACCAAATTTTATATGCATATTCAGTGGGTCTGAGAATCGGCTACTGGGTACTTTTTATATTGATAAGTGCATTTGTTGAATAAATAATAGTAAATTATTACAACCTGAGACTGACGGCGACCATTGTTTGTGCGACGAGATAGCGATCGACGTTGCCATGGCGACATACTTATTTAGTCACTCCAATAAAATAATATGGGCGCATTATGGGCGATATACTTTATAATATGGCAAAGAAACGTTTGCCGGGACAGCTAGTATAGTATAATAATACAAACAAACATTTTCTGAAGAATGTCATCGTAAGAAAGAATTAATTGTACATGTTCGTGATATTAATAAGAGGTTTTAATGAGCCGTCCGGGTCGTTTAATATCCACAATTAATGTATCATGTAGTTCCACTTAAATCATTATTAGGATTACGGTTCGGCATAAATAAAAAGTTTTCCTGGTACTAGAGTTTGTTCCAAGTCTCTCTCGGGCTATGGACAGAGAGCGATTTAGGTAAAAAGGCTCCTGCAAAAATTCTACTCCTGATGATTGCAAGTTCAACCGGATCATCTTTTTCATAAATTGGTGATTAGTTGATTACGTAAATAAAACTTCGAGAAAAATACCTATAAAAAAATAAAATTAATAAAAAAATAGTAGATAGGTGCCATTGTTATTCAATATAACAGCGCAGAATAGCATTGCGCGTCTTTCGTGCCGCAAAATGATTTTCGCCCGCAAAACCACTAGCCACTTAAACTATACATTACCGTACACTTTATGTGTTGTTTACGGTTAGCCGTAAAGTACATTTATTTATTTATTTATGAAATTTTAGCGAGCACATAAAAATATTGCCTTTACATAAAATCTTTACGGCTAATGCTGGAGCTGTACTCTCGCCGGCGAATCTCCTGGGCAAAAGTTTACAGCACCGAATTACTCTCTTTAACATCCGGGGAAATAAAACCTCTCCTCAATTCATGCCGTACACTGAGGGTATTTAATTAATTTCTTCTCTGAGGAGTCTTCGCAAAATATGCTCTTAGATTTCAGTTAAAACGCTCCATGATAGGGCAAGTCGTATTTTATGAAAGAGCGTAGCGTTAAAATCAGAAAATCTTTGGACTAGCGGATAAATCTAAGTAAGGTTAAGTCTAGGTTGAGATATGTTTTTTCTGTAACGTTAAAGCTATGGAAAATTTATATTATAGAAAACAGACCTCTAGAGATGGGCTACAACTCCAAATCATAGCAGGTGTGTTCGCCATAAAAGCTTAATCATTAGGCATCTTTGGTCCAAACTCCAGTCGTACAATCCGTTCAGCTAAACTAAGTTTCACCACTTCCTGATAAGTGCCGGATAGGCTATCCACACCTTATCTGACAGATGCTCCATACTCTACCTGTCAGATAATTTGCGGATAGCCTATACGGCACTTATCAGGATCAGGAAGTGGTGAAACAGGTTCTTAGTATAATTTTATTATTGTGTGAAAAATCCATTATTCAGTACATAATCTAGTTTCCATTTTCCAGAGTGCCGCGTGAGCTAGGCCGATGGCGTAGTCTGCGCGGACGCTGACAGCGAGGATGGGGTCCGACTGCCACACACGACTGCTGCTATTCATAGCGATGCTGCTAACCAAAGGTAGGATCTGACTAATTAAAAAAAAAAAATCCTATACTCTCATAACCCAGTGGGAGTTGGGACGGAAGACCGACACGACTGGCGAGAGATCAGGCGCAGGACGGACTTTTAACATGGCCATCCGACGCATGGATCATCTCACTTGTCAGACAATCAGGTGATCAGCCTGCATTGTCCTAACCAAACTTGAAAATAACGTTTCCAACGCAGGAATCGAGCCCATGACTTACGAGTCAAGAGCCACGCTCTAAACCACTGGACAACGAAGGCGTTACCGCAAAATATATATTAGGCGTTACTGACTAATATAATATTATGTTATGGACATTGAAAAACTTATGGTATAGAAGAGTAACCGAATCAAAAATAGGTTGCACAAAATTCACACCATGGGTAACTTTTAGTTGGTTGTGCCGCTGGAAGAATCTTATTGATCGAGTTAGTAATACGATATTCGCATATCAAAATACAATATTTGAGCGGTCCAATGTAAGAGATGATTCTACAGTATAATATTTCGATTGTAACTAAAGGATAAATGTTATGTGAAATACAAAATATGTGTTTTTTGTAGCGAAGGTTGTACTGTATGAAATGGTATGAAATGTCAAGTACTCGTATTATCCTTATTTCATCTTCAGTGTCTACTCACTTGGATGTTAAAACGATTCACGTGTAACTTAATTTCCTACACGACCTGATGTTATAATCTAAATAATAATAATATTTTCTTTTGTTTTCATATTATGATAGATATAAGAATACTTAAAACTAAGGAATCGATTTTTCACGGCAATACTACTAATAAAGATGTATAATACTATGATTTATGAAGAAGATGCAACATAGTTATTCAAGGTCCACCGTTTTTAGGGTTCCGTACCCAAAGGGTAAAAACGGGACCCTATTACTGAGACTTTGATGTCTGTCCGTCTGTCTCCAGGCTGTAACTCAAGGACCTCTATAGCTAGACTTCTGAAATTTTCACAGGTTGTGTATTTCTGGTGCCGCTATAACAACAAATACGAAAAACAAAATAAAATAAATATTTAAGGGGGTCTCCATACAACGTGACTTTTTTGGCCTAATTTTGCTCTATAATGGTACGGAACCCTTCGTGCGCAAATCCGACTCGCACTTGGCTAATTATTTCATCTTCAGTGTCTACTCACTTGGCTGTTAACATGAATCACATGTAACATATTCTACACGTGATAAACAATCAATAATATCAATAATTAATCTAAACAATAATATATTTTTTTTTTCATATTATGATAGATATATGAATACTTAACTAAGGAATCGATTTTTCATGTGGTTTGATACATCTGTGATAGCAATACTCCCTAACTACGAATAAAGATGTATATTATGAAGAAGATGCAACATAGTTATTCAAGGTCCATCGTTTTTATCTATTTAGTGACTTTTTAACGTGCCAGATTATTATCTGGCACGTTACGTTACATGCTATTGCATGCAGAATATTACTTATATATCTTTTAGATATGTTATTTCTTTATTAGAGAATAGTGAGGGACTTAGATAATATAAAGTAATTAATAAATAATTACTGTTAAAATGCCAACAAAGAGCACAATTGGGTCTGTCCCGCGACGAATACAAATTCGGATTTGTACTTTGTAGTCTGCAGTATGACAGATTCAATTCCGTTGTTTGTGTGGCGAGTGCGGGCCGTATGTAAATTACTGCTTTGTTATTGTGGACATCAATGTCGGGTCCGCGCGCGAGCTCCGAGGAATCGGGGGCTGAAGCTGCGTTCGGCTTTAGAAAAAATCCTGAATTTATCCTACAGCATTCCTTAAAATTTCTTAGAGCTTGTGCGCAGGTTAAATTTTGTTTATAATTCATATTATACCCTTACTGAGTAAAGCGAAGCTTTAAAGGTTAATTCAACATTAATGCACGTCATATAAAAATCTTAAATATATATGTATAGTATAAAAGTATTAAATATATTACCGTTGTCTGGTACCTGTAACACAAGTCCTTCAGGTACTTAGCACGGGGCCAGACTGACGTGGTGTGAAGCGTACATAGATATTAATATTTATACATCACCTGAATTTGATTATAACGGATGCCATTTATAATCATTTTCATGTACTTACATCTGAAAGCTGTGACCAAATGTGTGCATAATGTTACATGTAGCTAGCGACAATAGGTTGTTGGTGCACATCAAACAGTACAAACTTACACACTACACAGCAACGCTACATCATAATGTTACATGTAGCTAGCGACAATAGGTTGTTGGTGCACATCAAACAGTACAAACTTACACACTACACAGCAACGCTACATCATAATGTTACATGTAGCTAGCGACAATAGGTTGTTGGTGCACATCAAACACTACAAACTTACACACTACACAGCAACGCTACATCATAATGTTACATGTAGCTAGCGACAATAGGTTGTTGGTGCACATCAAACACTACAAACTTACACACTACACAGCAACGCTACATCATAATGTTACATGTAGCTAGCGACAATAGGTTGTTGGTGCACATCAAACAGTACAAACTTACACACTACACAGCAACGCTACATCATAATGTTACATGTAGCTAGCGACAATAGGTTGTTGGTGCACATCAAACAGTACAAACTTACACACTACACAGCAACGCTACATCATAATGTTACATGTAGCTAGCGACAATAGGTTGTTGGTGCACATCAAACACTACAAACTTACACACTACACAGCAACGCTACATCATAATGTTACATGTAGCTAGCGACAATAGGTTGTTGGTGCACATCAAACAGTACAAACTTACACACTACACAGCAACGCTACATCATAATGTTACATGTAGCTAGCGACAATAGGTTGTTGGTGCACATCAAACACTACAAACTTACACACTACACAGCAACGCTACATCATAATGCTAGTTTGATAAAAGCCAAAATTGCCGCTGTAAAACCTATTCGGTATTCCTTAATTTACCCAAGCCAAGGAAATTCCCATTACTTTCATGGATTTAATCTTATATCAACCAATTTGCTATCCTATTTCATACCTCAAATAAATCTCGACATCGGCCAATATTCAAAGGAAGGTGGCAGGTCATTATTATATGTAAAGAAACCTAATTGGCTTAATAAAACGGACCCTCCGTCCGCCGTCGAGGTAAACAGATGGGCGCATTTGTCTTATCCGAGGATATTTATTAATCTCTGGCGCTCCGGGATCGATATTAGGTAGACGACATTTGCGAAGATAGACTATACTGTGCGTTCGCAGTTAATTTACCCCGGACAGGACTAAAGAAAGGCGCTTCACGCTTGGCCATGGTGAACATCCATGGTTATGAAGTAGCCTATAGCATGGCACCACGTCGTTCGTTTCGTTTAATCGCTTGTATTCGCTTCATCATAAGTCCACAAAGAAAGGTTACACATACAAACATATTATATACACCTTCAAGGATGTTTTTGTGCAGTAATAGCAATGTTTTTACGTAGTTGTGCAACAGATGAATGTCTTGATATCAAAAGTAACAGCGAGCGATAGTACCTAATGGACATTGGGCCAAATACAAATTGATTTGCATGACGCTGGCAGGAAAGCATGATACATAATGATTTCTTAAGTTTTCGCGAGTATCACTCATGATATTATAAGTTTAAACACTTACGGATTTTGTCGCGGAGCACTTTTATTAATCCCGACGTTTCGGCTGCTTTACAGCGGCCGTGGTCACGGGCGGACTGAGGTGACAGGTGTCCAATTTCTTGAAGTTATCGCAACCGCGGCGATGGTTGGGTGCTGCCATCTAGTTGGGATCCAGTGATAAACAAACTAAAGCACAAATCTATGATACCTCGGCTTCAAGACACTGTGAGTTCGTTCTGCGTAGATCGGAACGCAAACAAATATTGATGAGTCGTCGGGTAGTTGGATAACTTCAAGAAATTGGACACCTGTCACCTCAGTCCGCCCGTGACCACGGCCGCTGTAAAGTAGCCGAAACGTCGGGATTAATAAAAGTGCTCCGCGACAAAATCCGTAAGTGTTTAAACTTATAATATCAAGCATGATACAGTTCTCTCAAGTGAGTTTGTGTGTAGGTACCATCAGTCATCACAGAAATTGAAGGTGGACCAACTTTATATGGTTAGCTCAACTCTCACCAACCAACAACTCAACCAAGTCAATATTAGTCGAGATTTGTCAGCTGTTACACCCGTAACATAACTCGACCAAATAATCGGTCCACAATCTGCCCACAAATTCTGACGGTACGCTGACGAATTTTCCTTCACCGCTAAAATGCAATCGAATTAGCCGAGTGGAGCATGTCTGGGGAATTTGCATTGGCATTCGAGCTCTAGTGCCAATCGCCCATTCACCCGAGACCAGCCATTGTTTAGAGCTACTAAACTCACCGTCTGGAGGGTACTTGACCATACCTGCTGACCTTAATGCCAGTTTTTGATGTGATGTTTTTCAAGAAAAGGGAGACAGTGAAGTTTTATTACGTTAACAAAATAGCTTCGTTGTTGTATAACAGTTTGACATCCTTATTAGTTGCTTCTTAAAAAATATCACTGTTATATTAGAAAAATAAAACTATAAAATGTGTCGAGTCTAGCAAAGGCATTTATTGATTTTAAGTGCTGATGTAACTATTAAGTACGGCATTTAAGCAATTAAGAAAGTAAACTATACTACAAAAGAAAGAAAAAAAATCATGGAATTACAAGTGCAGGTACATCGAATGTAGGTCATACTAAATTACGGCCCTTTGAAAATTTATATTAAGGAAATCTGCTATGGCAAAAACCCCTTTGTGTTTTAAAAAGTAGTTTATTTCCATATAAAGTGCCATCGTGTTGGCAAGGAGTTGTAGCACAATTCGGGATTGTGATCCGCTGAATATTCTTATAATACGCACATTTGGCAAAGTTCGTGTATTATGAACGTCTCATGCATTTTCAATTATTACTATTTTTGTTTATTTATAAACAAACTCCTTATTTTGAATTTACTATAACCAGCGTAATTTATTATCATAAAAAATAGCACCCACAATGATTTTCGTTCTGGTACTTTCGAATAATCAAATAACCTACGTAAAAATAATTTTACAGTGCCCAAGTATGTGCGCAATATAAAATACGCTCGAATAAACCAATTTGACCAGCGCGGTGTGGAGAAAGATTCGAAGCAGGACCGACAATTTTTGCATACGACTATAACTTACGGACATTTTTCATAACTAGACAACAAGGAGTAGCTAGCTGCTTTGTCCTAATCAGACCTAAATACATTTTCTACCTAAAAATATTAAGTTAAAAAAGTTTAGTTCCGACTGACATTATCCAACATAATCCTAGGATGAATTAAAATACAGTTGTGAACGGCAATCCCGCAAAACCAGCGAAACCGCGAGGTAACTGAATGTGAAATTAGGAAAAATACATAAATATTCAGCGGCTATATAAATAAAGTTTTGGGCCATTTATTCCGATACAGCCCCGAGTAAAGTTAGACGACGGATTTCCTAATGCGATTTTAATTCCTTCCCAGCGACGAGGATCTAATTTCAATAAAAAACTCCGGGATGTTTTGTCTTTGGAGGTGCTTTACATACCGCTCAAAGAGAAAATAATGAGATTCCATTTTAATATATTTTTTATAGACATCGATTGCTTGTTTGATTAAAGTTCCGATATACACGGATTTATGTTCGTAAGACGAGAATTATGGCCGGCGCTCACTTGGGAGTTGGGACACGACAGTCAACTCTCAAGACAGGTAATATTTTTAATTTGTATACAAAACGCACTGAAACAAATATTTTGTATAGCAATAAGACACGATATATAGCTTATCGTGTCTCGTGTGAGCGCTCGCCCTTATAATGTGCGACGCCACTTAAGCCTCAATTACATTACATTCGATCTGAAGTAATTAAAGTAAGTCATCGAGAGCATTTTATCGGTCATACTCTTGTTTGTGCAGTGTCCTTCGTTTTACGAGCTCTTTGACTTCTTGACGCGTCATGACAGTAGCCGCCTTTATTGATTTGGGTCCATGTCATGATATCTCTTTGTGCCAGCGTATTTCCATTTTATAACATTAAGCAAGCTTAGTTTCTTGTTTCATTCTATCCTGCTTACTTAGATAATAAAATGTGTTAATTAATTTTGAAGCTGAAGTTCATAAACAGAAATGACACCTGTCACAAGTTATTTCTAAATTACTTGATCTCAAATTTTATGCATTTTGGTTCCGGGCGTCATTAATTGAATGCAATCTGGATCGCCATGAAAATTTAACAGGGTTGTTTTTATAATAAGACGTACAGTAGGGCCTCGTTAATCCGGAGAGGCAAAAACAAGACCCTTTTCGAATTATTGAGGCGTCCGGATTATAGTATGCAATATATTTTAATGTTAATAAAACACGTCATGTTTAACCGTAGTTTCTTTAACCAATTTTAATCTTTATGCTATAAGACAAAATGTACATGTTCATAATAATTACAACCATGTTAGAAATCAGTAAGTTGAAATTATAACACCCCTCTTTTTTGTCGTTGGTTAATAAAACATTAGTTTATTATTTTTGAAAAAGTCTGTAATATAATATGTATAATATAATAAAATATAATATGTCTTCTGTTTATGATTTTCGCACTTCATTTCGAAAGCTCAGCCTCTAAGTTGACGGAGAAACATAGCTTCGTGGCTATCAAATTCGTTATCTTAGTCTTCAGCCCATTTTAAAGCAGTGTTTAAAGCTCCGGCCGGCCGGATTACAGCGATCACCGAACAAGCGGGAGTCCGGATTATGGAGGCCTTACTGTACCTACTTACTATGATCACAAAAATGTGATATTAGAAATCATATTAGAAATCAAATTACTAACAGTTTCCTTCTTCTGTAAGTCTTCCAATGTGTCAGGGCCGTTACATTTTACTAACCGAGGTGTTTATTACAATAAAGGCTCCGTGGAAAAAGCGCGGAAATATTATCACGCGTCGTATGAAATTACTTTTCTTTTTACAAAATATACACTTTCTTTTATATGAAGTTAGCTTGGTAACAAAGTATTTTCTCTCGCAAGGCTAACCGGATTTTTTCGAGGAAAACAAAATAATGCAGTGAGAACCATCAGCTAGGTACTAGCATCTAGACTGACTGAATTTCTCCACGACCTAACTCTTCGTTTTACGACCTAGGACTCATATTCTAATGACGTCATAAAATTTTATGACTCTCGCGTTCATGCACCGGCCATTTTTGAGAAGCGCCCAATAAAGTGCAATAAATATATAGTGCTAGAAAACTTTTCAATTTTATGACGAAACCTGAAAAAATATTTTGAAGACGAAAATCTATACCCATGCCAGAGACCAGCCATCCCATACTAATATTATAAATGCGAAAGTACAGTCTGTCTGTTACATGTTCACGCCCAAATCGCTAAACCGATTTTGCCAAAATTAATGAATGCGAAGATACTTTGATTCCCGGGAAATAATGTTGGATACTTTTCAAATTCGTTATCCTGGAATAATGTACGGTTCCCGCGAACGAAACGAGTTTTAGCGTAACGTCATCTAGTAGTGTATAATCCCTGTATATCTGCGGAACCCTGGGGTCTCCAGCTGAATTTTTCAACGAAAAATACACACGGCATCGGGGGAACTCCCTTGCGTGACATTATTGTGTAAGTTTGTCGGGGCCGGCCGAGCTCCAGAACGTAAGTGGCTAGTTGCTGAATTGCAGTCACTATGTGGAAAATTTGATAAGTACAGCACATTCGAATGGAAAAGTACTACGAATTTGTTGTATTTCTTTTATTTTGCGTTTTGGTGGTAAGTTAATATTATTTCTTTGCAAATGTTGGCTTTACTTTTAGATTTAGTTTCTAGGTAAGTTTCTAGGGTATGTGGACCACAATAATTTTGCAAAATTATATATTATCTGTTTTACTTTATACATGCAACGATTTTTTTATAATTTGTCAAAATATCAAATGAATCATGACTTGAAGAAGCTGGTATTAATGCTACAAAATAAGACAAGTTTTCTTCCATTTTGATGTATTAACTGTTACAATAAACTATTTTAAAAACGCTCGCATAAAAATAATATAAAAGCTCCCTTTCGTCCCGCGTTTTATAGGCGTACGTCTAAACTTACGTTATATTATGGAATATGAAAAATGCGCCACGAGTCACGCCTGCCGCCGCTCAAATAGGATAATCGCAGTTATTGCCGCAAAATAGACACTACCCACGCCAACTGCTCGTTTATTTACATGATAAATATAGCCTATACGGTGATATACTGCAAATATAGCCCCTATTCCCAAAGCGGCAGGGCCTCATGTACTCGCATCGGGCACATCTGTGACGGGCCACTGACGCTTCCTTCACGAAACGAATTTAAAGTGAATTGCAAATTGTACTTACATATTCAGTTATTTCAGAACGTATTTCTCGTATTAAATTCTATATATTGGAGTAACGATATCATTTCGACGTATTTGAACGTGAAAACTTCGTACACTCTTTGAAATACTTAGTATAAATGGGGTTAAAGAGAAGACTAATTGCCGGAAAAATAGTTTCGTGGCCATAAATTTAGCACGTGTCCCGCATAATTTGCCTTAGGAGACCGATTCCAATTCGTACCAAAGTCAAAGTTGGAGTCAGCGCGGTGTAATACAGAACAACAAATAGCCAAAGTTGGCAAAAATAGACAATTTTCGAAGAGCGGACGGTTATACTTTTCGCATTACTTATGCATAGAGTAGAGATTGAAACGGGCCGCGTGTGCGACATCGGTATTCAAAGCCGGGCCGCAGCCTGATTGTCTGCCAACCGGAGCGGACAAAAAACGATTGTCATCCACCTTTTAATATACAACAAGGATTTTCTATTCGAATTGACTTGACTTTTCACATTGAAGCGGGAGTGTATGAAGTGCGTTTTTGTTTTTCCTCGCCGACATAAAGATGGTATGGAAGCCACAAAGGAAGATTTTCCGATCGAGCGAGATGGAATACTCGGTCAGGCCGAAGCCCCACTGACTTGCTGTTCTCCTAAACTTCGATAGCCTGATGCAGGATTGTGGAAAGCTTCAGGGGTGAATTCTACTTACGCATTTTATCCCTCGTTCATGAACTGGGTTTATATTTTGGAGACCGCTCTGCAATTTGCATACATAATCATATTGTGGTGCCAAATGTAGATTTATATTATTATGACATTGTAGAATCGCCTTTCCGCAGTCTCGCCCGTTGCATACTATCGTATTTTGCATATTTTTCTCTGTAAAATGTAATTTTCAACTAATGATGAATAATTAAAACTCTTTTTAACATTACATGGCTTCGTCAACCTAAAATATATTTTTACATTTTATTTGGTAGTCTTGTTAGTTTATACATATACTAACTAGCGACCCGCCCCGGCGTCGCACGGGTATGAAATATACAGCCACTGAAAATATTATTAAAATCGATAGCCTATGATCCTTCACGTGGTCTACTTCTTATCTGTGCCAAATAAAATAAAAATTGCTCCAGTAGTTCGCGAGATAAGCCCTTTAAAATAATTTTCCCCGTTTTTTTCCACATTCTCTTATTAGTCTTAGCGTAATAAAATATAGCCTATAGCCTTCCTCAATAAATGGGCTATCTAACACTGAAAGAATTTTTCAAATCGGACCAGTAGTTCCTGAGATTAGCGCGTTCAAGTTAGCCCTTTCAAATAATTTTCCCCATTTTTTCCACATTTCCTCTCTTTCTTCGCTCTTATTAGTCTTAGCGTGATAAAATATAGCCTATAGCCTTCCTCGATATTTGTCGAAGATTTTGATGATCAAAATCCGTTGCGTAATTATAAAAATTAAAGGGAACAAAGGGATATGAGGGGAAAAAGCGACTTTGTTTTATAATAATATGTATAGAATAGATTTGAGAGTAACTAGTGAACAGATTTTAATAAATATCAATCAAGTAATTAGTCCATTGAAATGTTACATTTGCTTTGCATTTATTAGAGGACGCAATTTTATTTTTGGAATATGTTAGGAGGGTTAATAGAATCTTAAACTCAAGTTTGTGGGGTCGCCACTCTTGTCCCCCGACCGCCATCTTGAAAAAAGGGGTGACAACACTATTTTCGTGATATCTCGGGAAATATACAACTTACAAAAAATTTATACAGACATAATTTGTTGCAAATTATTTTGCCTACAAATATGTTCAAATTACTTTTTACCCTAAATTAAAAATTTAAAAAGTAATGAGCAAAAAAGTGAGAAAATTTTTGAAAAGGTTTATTATCACTCTTTAACTTTGTTTAATACATTTTACAAAAAAAAAATACCTTAGGCCAACCTTGTAGATGATATTTTGAGAAAAAGATACCCCGATCCCATGAAAAATTTTCTGCAGATACAAAGGAAACTGTGGAACTGTGGAAATGTGTGTGGCTGCAGAAAAGCAGGCCTGAAATGCTTTATACAGAATAGTAGGCATACTGTAGAGCATCTTATGCCTGTTTTTCTGCAGCCACACATGCTTTCACAGTTTCCTTTGCATCTGCAGAAAATTAATTTCATGAGATCGGGGGGACTTAGGGGGTTTTATTCTCAAAAGATCATCTACAAGGTTGGTATAAGGTAATTTTATTGTAAAATGTATTAAACAAAGTTAAAGAGCAATAATAAACCTTTTAAAATAATTATCACTTTTTTGCTTATAACTTTAATTTTTTTTTTATTTAGGGTAAAAAGTTATACGAACATATTTGTAGGCAAAATAATTTTCAATAAATTATGTTCTTCAATTTTTTTTGTAAGACTTATAGTTTCCGAGATATCACGAAAATAGTGTTGTCGCCCCTTTTTTCAAGATGGCGGCCGGGGGACAAGAGCGGCAACCCCACAAACTTGAGGTTAAGCTTCTATTGACCCCCCCCCCCAACATATTCCAAAAATAAAATTGCGTCCTCTAATGAATGCAATATTCGGTCCTAAAATTGTAACATTTCAATGGACTAAATCACGTTCCGTGTAGCAAAAATACTTTGGATTAAGGCGAAGACAACTTGCCAATTCGACATCTTTGTGCAGTTTTCTAGACGTATATATTTCATTGATTGACACAAAAAAAAATATATGTGATTTTTGATTATATTTGAAAAAGCTTCTTTATTTTAAATAATAAAATAATGTATTCCTACTGGATGAAAAAAATACCAAAGTCACATCTTCCAGGAACTTTAAACAGTTCTAACTAAAATAATATACAAGCTATGCTTTTAAAAATTTGTTTATTTGATGCCTTTTACAAAAGTCAAAGCTTGTATGTTTTAATTTTCGGTTCTGACATCTAGACTTCCCATAATATTTATTTTTTCCTCTAACAAACGAAAAATGTATCCACGCTACCGAGTGGACATTTACATCTCTGTTTCTCTGGCATGAAAATCGACAGTGGAGCGAAAGAGATACGAGATCAAGGTCATTGGCAGTTGTCAGCGTCTTAATAATAATTCATTTGTAATAATTACTAGGACCCGCAATTACTAACAATGTATAATATGTTAGTAATATAACATAAAGATACAATATAAAAGTGAAAATAAAGGTGAACGCAGATTTGGCCGCACCGCACGCACCGCAGTCGCCGCATTTCGAATTCTTCATATAAAGAATGTAGAAGTTGCGAAGATTGCGGCGCGGGTAGGTATGCGAGCTTGCCTATAACTTCATATAAAGAATTCGAAATGCGGCGACTGCGGTGCGTGCGGTGCGGCCAAATCTGCGTTCACCTTAAAGCTGCTTTATAACTATATAAGTTGTGCTTTGAGTAACCACTAATTTGACAGCTAACTGATGCTACTAAATTGCAACTGTGTCGATAAGTTAACGGCTAAATCTATTATTGCTTCGCGACGAAATTTAGTTCAATAAGATATTTATGGAAGACTAAAATATTATTCAATTAGATGTCGCCCATAACTCCTTAGTATCCAAATTAATTTATCGGGCGGGAACCGTACATTTTCGAGCATAATTAATGTCTTATGTCCAATTGCGGAACTCAAAATATTCCATTTCTTCCAACTCATCTTTTTCAATTTTTAAAAATGAATACTAATTACTATTGATTCAGGAAAATGTCAATATTTTCCAATTTCATAATTGAACATCGGTTTTATTTGTGTTCAAAAATATTGACTCTAATCCGGATTAATTGAGATAAAACCGTCGCTGAAAACAATTTGTTGTAAAATATTTTTATACGATCGCTTGTCAGCTAAACGATTGAAAAAAAAATCTGCCTTAGGTATTACAACAACAACAAATCTTTATTGATATATTTTATAATAATTACAATATTAATAATTATTTTGACAATAATAATTATTGTGAATAATTAATCAATTATGGTAGGAGGTCGTTATATTATAACCTAAAAATATAGGTTGTTAAACTAATATGTATTCTGTGATATTATATAGAGTCATGTGGGTCAAGTGTGCGCATTTAAACTTTGATGCTTTAAAAAACTCAAATATTATTAGTACAATGAAACAAAACTGTGTTCATTTGTAAGAGTGTTTATTTCTCACCAACTTAAACACAACAATAGTATTTTTCAAAAGCTTATATTTTAAGAAACTTTAGAAAACAATAACCCTTCCATTTGCGCACTTTTACCCCAGTATCGGGGTATGTGTACGCAGCACTTTGGGTAAGTGTACGCAACAACAAAATATATATATTTTAGAACATAAATAATATTCTTTTATAATTTTAATTTGTAACTACTTATACTTACTTAAAGTAATCAACAAAATCGTCTTAAATCAAAATATGAGAACAATAATTTTCACTTAGAAATGTTTGGTTACTTCGTCATACATGTAAATTGTAATACAAAAAAAAAGTGCCGTGTGCGGAGCTGGTGCACTGTTTTTGCCACCAGACTCCACAAAGGCTTCATTCAATCCAATCTTCAGTCGGTGGTTCAGAATACTGTTCGCCACATAAGGGAAAAGGCTTCTGCGCACACTTAACCCAAAGCATAGGAACAGGGTTATACGAATATCGTTAATTCCTGCGTCATCAGAATATCCTAAACACTGGCAAATAAAAAACTTAATATTATGTTGCACTCGATAGCAAAAAGCTTATTTAGAAAAAAAAATATGACTTCAAAAGATTACGCATCAAAATTTGCAAAATATCGTAAATATTTGAGCAAAAATCGGTTGTCTGTAAAGTCGGTTTACTGACGATAGTTGAACGTGACAACGTATGACGTTGTCACGTTCAACTATCCTTAACCCCTAAACCCTCGCTTCCCAATCTTATATCTTTAAACGAGTAATTCTTGTATATATGATTGAAATCTCGGAATCGGCTCCAACGATTTTCATGAAATTTAGTATATATCACCCCCTAGATCGATTTATCACCCCCGATACCCCCGTATCGGGGGTGATAAATCGATCTAGCTAGGAATCATTTTCATAAAATGTCATTTTATGTGTGTTTTTTGAATTTTTTGAATACCGAGCGAAGCTCGGTCATATAGCTAGTCTCTATAAATAGAAACAAACTTTTTCGACTGTAACCTAAAGTTATTTCGATGTATTTCTTTCAAATGATTGTCTAAAAATATTTATAATGAGTAAAATAAACTATTCGCAATACAAAACGCTACATACATTCGAACAAAGACGAAATCCAGTAAAATCTTCGAACAAAGCACAAGTCATACCTTGATACGTAGGAAATAGAGCACAATTTTAAATAGCCGAAATAATACTAATAGCTCACAGATTGTTTATTTATTTTTCATTCAGAGTGTGGTCAATGTATCAAAGGTCATAACTAACCAAACTTCTTCCTACAAAAGTATTCTCTAAGTCATCGAAATACGTAATATAATCGAAACAAAGAGCGCGGCCCAGGTGGGTTGAGTACGGTTGCTGAGAGGATAAATGGAACGCCTTAGAGCAGCTGTCAGCGAGGCAACGCCGCATGAACTGTCATGTTTTTCGGGCGCGCACCCCATATCGAATTATAAGACGTTATCACGTCAAAAATCTTCATTTATCTGTCATTCTAAAATGGCGCGCACGCAGCCGCTGGGACACGAGCACTTCGCAGGGCGTCCTGCGGGTTATTGAAGAGGGGGGTTGCCGTTCCTTAGCGTCAAATATTTTTCGAGATATTTACAATGCGCACACTTAGACGCTGCGCACACTTGACCCACATGACCATAGGTACCAAATGTCAAAATCTGCGCCAAAAACATTGCAAACTCATATTAAAATAAAAAAAACCAGCCAAGTGCGAGTTGGACTCGCCCATGAAGGGTTCCGCAGCAGCAATAAGGTTTATTTTTATGAAATTATAGGGTTTTTGGTTTATTTTTATATTTGATTGATTGATTTCATGAAAGTTAAAGTAAGGTTTACCATTTATGACGTATAAAAAAACTATTGGCTAGATCTCGTTCAAACCAGTTTTCGTTGGTAGTTTTTATAGTAACGTACATCATATATTTTTTTTAGACTTATGATGCTTACTTACTTACTTTAGAAGTTAGAGGGGGGGGGGGGGGGGGGGACACACATTTTACCACTTTGGAAAAGTCTCTCTCGCAAACTTTTCAGGTTAGAAAAAAATGATATTAAAAACTTCAATATAATTTTTGAAGACCTATCCCTATATAGATACCCCACACGTATAGGTTAGATGAAAAAAATTTTTTTTCGTTTCAGTTCTACCTATGGGGACCCCTAAAATTTTTAATATTTTTTCCATTTTTGTATCAAAATCTTAATGCGGTTCACAGATTACATCTACTTACCAAGTTTCAATAGTTTAGCTCTTATAGTTTCGGAGAAAAGTGGCTGTGACATATGGACGGACAGACAGACAGACAGACATGACGAATCTATAAGGGTTCCGTTTTTTGCCATTTGGCTACGGAACCCTAAAAAAAACATTGCGGCACCATTTATCAGTAACTTTATCTAACGTTCATATTGAGTCCATTGTGGCTCAATATCATTCAATAAAATCAATACATTTGGCACCACAATATGATTATGTATGCAAATTGCAGAGCGGTCTCCAAAATATAAACCCAGTTCATGAACGAGGGATAAAATGCGTAAGTAGAATTCACCCCTGAAGCTTTAGGGTGGGTTGCACTACAGACGTTGTTATAGGTACAGTTATGGTCAAAGTTAAAGTTAAGGTTAACTTAACTATAACCTTATTAACATTGACCACAGAATTTGACAGATGTCTGTTGCTAAAGTATTAACTTTAGCAATAAAGGGGTTGACAGAATAAAATATAAATTATCCATACAAATTAACAGGAAAAAATAATTTGTTATGGCAACACTTTGAGCTTTATGTAAAATTTAACATTAACTTTAAATAGAGATTTGACATTTTGTTGAAATTATAGCTGTTATAGTTAAAGAAAGTTGGTGCAACCGACCCTTAGGCCGATATTATGTTTGGGAGCTATTGAGACATAAAAACGATGGCGTGAGCACATGTAAAACACATACCTAATACTAGCGACCCGCCCCGGCGTCGCACGGGTATAAAATATATAGCCACTGAAAAAAATATTAAAATCGATAGCCTATGATCCTTCACGTGGTCTACTTCTTATCTGTGCCAAATAACATAAAAATTGTTCCAGAAGTTCGCGAGATAAGCCCTTTCAAATAATTTCCCCCGTTTTTTCCACATTCTCCTATTAGTCTTAGCGTGATAAAATATAGCCTTTAGCCTTCCTCGATAAATGGGTTATCTAACTGTGAAGGAATCATCAAAATCAGTTGCGTAGTTTTAAAGATTAAAGGGGGGGAAAAAGTGACTTTGTTTTATAATATGTATAGATGTTCCTTATATAGGTACTGAACCCTAAATATGGTGGCTACGCAAACATCAATAAAGTAGTAAATATACTCACTAAATAATAAAAGTTTACAATATTTTCGATGCTTCATTATCAAGCATACAATAATGTATGTTTATGTACTATGTACAGTGTAGCAGACTTATAGAATAAGCTATGAAGCTAATTCTGTAAGTCTGCTTCCAGAACTAGAAGACAGTCAGTCACAACTCACAACATTTTAAATGTTAGAATACATAATAATTATGATGTTACTTGTTTTGTGATTTGTAGATACCATAAACAAAAATATTTACTGGAAAAATAACGTAAAGGGATGCTTGTCTCGTGTTACAGACCGACATTTACGTCGGAAGGTCAATATGTTTCTATTGTCAGGTCAGCAGCGTCGTCGGGGATATGTCTTGTGCGACGAACTACGAAAGCTCGAAGGACCGATAAGGTTATATTAGTTAAGCCTGCCAGTTTTGGCCCAAATTCTAAATTAACGTCTGTTAGGGGATCAGAACCGTCAAAAGTTTGCCCGAGATGCTATTATCTGTATTAATCTAGATTTTGAGTTGTAAATTAATTGCAGCTGCGCTGTATTAAAGCCTGGGGCGGCGCGATATTAAATATTTGGCCGTTTCAGTCTCAATGAATTTGAGCTCTGACGGCTATGAGGCAATAGGTACCTATTGTCACCTACAAGGATTTATTAAGACTTACATTTTGTGACACTTGGATAATTAAGTCATATGGGCGTTGATCCAAATCACACTCAAAATTACACCAGTATTAATCATTGCAAAATTGGACCTTAGTGAAATTGACAGAATTGGTATAAAACAGTACAAGTAATTGCTTCTCAAATGAAACATAGCTAGTTTCAATTTGAATCACGCACAAAAACATCTTTGTAGCATTGTAATTGGCTAATAAGTTACGCGTAGTATGACTCATATGAGTTATGATTATTTCTAAGCTGAATTGATATTTTTGTAAGTAATTAATATAATTAATGAGTTCTAATTTTACCTCACTAATAATTTCGGAATAAGATTCAATGGGATTAGAATTTAATAGGACAGGGTAGTTAAAGATATATCCAGGATTACCCTCATCGCATTAACCATCGCAATAATTTATGTAATGCGATATAAACTCTTTATTAAAGATGAAGGATCATTTATAACATAAAGTGTATTTTATTACATACGTTCTCTTTGATATTTGATATACGTTTTCACGCGGCTAGGATCGCCTAGTGCCTATATTTAATATCCAATCCCATGTATAAAAGAGCCACTACAAATATGTAAGTATATTATTATGTTCATGGAGTTTCTTATAACGTTTCTTCTCGCTTGGATCTACCACCAGTCCTGATTTTAAGAACAATTTCAAACATTTGCTAACGTTTATTAAAAAATAAAACATTTTTTTATGTTTTGAAGAAGAAGAACTAACTGAGCTCATAACTGTGCATATTAAGCTGAAATTGGTCACGCAACATTTATTACATCGAAGGCACGCAGGTTCAGAATTTTCCAAAATTCATTGCCCGAGGTCGAATGAAGAGGACATCTAGAATATGAACATATTAATTAACATTTTAATGCATTTGAGAGCTTACAAAAGTAAATTGCTGTCGGTGTAAATGCTAAAGGAATTCTTTACAACTAATTAAAAGTTTGTCTTTTAAAGACTTTTTCATTTTGAACAGTAGGGTAAAACCTATGCAAATGAATGGATGGTATATAATTATATGGTCAACATTACAGTTTACTGGTCTAGCCCATAAAATTTCAAGTCCCATTTTAGATTATATAGGTTTCTAAATGAGCGAAATTTTCGAGCATTTTCCTCCTTGTCAGAGAGTTTTAATTCCTTTTCGCTTAGCTGGCCCATTACCGGGCAACAGGAACAGTTTGTCAGCCGTCGGCGGTGCATGGGGGCTAATAGAAAAAAAAGCTCGGAAACTTACATTGGGCTGATTTTGTTGCTTCGTAATCCATTATACTCGTATATACTTAATTAATGCATGTACATTTTCTTAATACTTAGAATTACAATCGATTTGGATGTATTGGAGTCTAATAATAATAATAAGACCCATAATTATTGTGGACAAACTTGATCTTATTAAAATTTAGTAATTACTAATTATTTCGCGGAATATTGCTCATTTTGAACAATATTCCGCAAAATTAATAAGCTACGGACTTCCGCAAAGTAAGGCTATATAAGTATCTATTAAGTTAATGCCAGATATAATGATGCTTCTATCATCTTCTTTTAACATACTCACTAAAATATTACTTCAATGTAAAAACTTGTAAATGGCCATTTGTTTTTAATTTAGTCATTATTGAGATTTGTTTAGCTGTATGTTTTTCTGTACAAATAGAAAAAAATAAATATATAACTTAAATAACGAACTTCACATTTTGATTAAAGAATTAACTTTCACGTATTTTCAGTATACCCTTTCAGTAGGTTCTAGTAATAATGAAAGAAGAGTTCATATTCCGTTAATATTGTCTCCAAAGCGATTCATTTCCCCTAAGCGATTCATTTCATGCGACTTTCGCATTCATAACCTCATAAAATACTTGCAATTTCATAATTCCACCCATAATTTAATTCCTTTGCTGTGTGCGAGGGGTAAAACAATTTTCTCCTTATGAATAAATTTTTAAGGCGCTCGTATACGTACCCATGCTTCTGTATGTCATAATATCGTGCTGTTTTATATCCATGCTAAAGCTACAACTCGATGCCAACATCAGTGTACACGTAGCCCTCGGGAATGTACACCCGAGGAAATTGATTCCTAGGCAGTTGACAGACCTACGCGACGTCGTTTAGTCGGCTTATGTCAATTCAATATGTTAGCCGTGATCGCTCGTATGAGTTTGACTTAACGCGACCAAAATACTTACTTATCCTTACCATCTTCCTAGGAATCAACTTCTCTGATAGTACATTTTGCCGGTACAAAAATAATAACATTTTGTCTACGTTACGTTACGTTGCTATCGTACGTTTCAGATTTCATCAAAATTCGTGCAACAGTTTCTGGGCCTGTCCAATGAAGGAAAAAATCTTTAAACAAAAAAATGTTGCTAAGATTCGAGAATGGCTGAGCTGATTTGGCTAATTTTCCTTCTTAAAATATTTATGGGAGTTCAAGGAGTGGTACGAAGTTCACGGGTCATTTATTAAACATTAAAGTCTTTTCTCCATACAATATTATTTACTTCATTTACTAGGTGTATCTGATGTATCATGTACTATCAGAGAAGTTGATTCCTATGCAAATCGGGGACCTACGTAGTTTGGTTGCGTTACGTCAAACCCAGCCGACAGATCACAATTAACATTGAATTGACATATTCGACCAAATAACGTTGGTCTATCAATTGCATAGGAATCAATTTCCTCGATGGTACATGTAGTGTGTATGTAGTACTATATTTTTAGCGTATATATGTTGGCATTTAGATTTGTTATTGTATTTCCCGAAACAATCTACTCATGCGTATGAAGCTCCGAAGTTTGGGGCAGTCCTAACACAACACTTCACTGTGCCCACGCGTTTGAAATTTTTTTACCACCTTTTATGAATAATTTTGACCCTTTATAAATTTATATTCATAATTTTATATTTCGTTAATAATCGTATTTAGTAAATTAATATCTGGATGACCGAGCTTTGCTCAGTGTAAAAAAGTAAGTTAAAAAGATAAAACCTCATTGTTTCTTGAGCCAGCGTCATTTCTGACATTGCAAGATTTAGCTTTAACTTTTCCTGCAATATATTTTCACTGCCTGAAAAAACGATGAAAACAATATTTTCTGAAAATGAAACTTAGCTTGAATAATTTTTCGTTCCTAAAACCCTTTACATACGAAATTTCATCGAATTCGTTAGAGCCGTTTCGCTAAGATCACCGTTATAAATAAATGTTAATGACAATGAAAATCGAATTTAATTTGTGCTGTTACTATTTTAGTAAATCACAAAAAATTGCCTGTTACCTACACCGAAGAGGCTTTAACAGTAAACACCATTACAATAAATATTTGTAGTTTTATCATTCCAACTGTAGTTGCCAAGTAACATAATACGGAGGCAAACCTTTGAAATGAAAGCGCGCCAGTAATTTGCCGACCTAGGAGCAGTCGGAAATTTTTTAATTGTTTTCTCAACTGAAACTGTTATAATAAGTTGTTTTGTAATGAATTTATTTTCTATTTGAACGTTTAAATGCTTTGAAATCGGGGAGAAATTGTGGGATTTGAAGATATGGAAAATTGAATTGATAAAGAATAGACAGTAGCCTCGTTACCTAGTTTTAACCAACTACTACGAAGCTACTACGAGTATAATATTAATTTTGACCGTATTCTTTTTATTGTAGAGCCTTAAACACTATTATCTAAGAACTTGTGCTGTATATGGTCATAGATTACGTAATAATAATATAGACTATGATAAGTTATTTTTAAATATCTGGGTCCACTCGGTGTTTTCTTGACTCTTCGACCTATTGACTATGTCATAAATTTAGCAAGAAGACATAGCACATAAATATAATGTATATTTAATTATTATAATATATCTATTTATTATCCACTAGATGACGCCCACAGCTCCGTTGCAACAAAATTCAATTATCGCGCGGGAACCGTACATTTTCCCAGGATAAAAAGTATCATAAGTCTTTCCCTAGGACTCAAAGTATATCAATATAATTTTTTGGCAAAATCGGTTCAACGGTCAGACAGACACACTTTAGAAATTATAATATTAGTATGGAAGTATGGACTTCCCATCTAGTATTACTCGCGCCTATTTATCGCTCATAATTTATGTATAACATAAATTTGATGAGAACTGGAACGTATCTCCGTAACTTGTACGTGGAGCATCTGAGACGCCTTAGTTGACTCCGCGGTTCACTCGAATAGTTCTTACTTTAGTTACGCAAATTACGACGGTTATAACGATAAAACTTTAAGCTCCCCATTTATGTTGCTACTTATTTTCGCGGTTATAAAACTTCTAGTTGTTTCTCTTAATTTCAGCTATTCAAAGGCCGGATCTATGAGCTAACGCGCGGTTTGGCGGCAACACAGCGATATCACATTATGTAAATGATAGCGCGACCACGCCGTTATTTAAATAAATCGTTACCAACTATTACCTGCGGGGCTAAAATGGTCGCATAGCAATTCCTCTCAATCAATTCACAAAATGAATTGTCAAAACTGTCAAACTCACGAATGTCAAATTAGTACGAATTTAGACCAATTGAATTGGTCTGACATTCGTGAGTTTGACAGTTTTGACAATTCATTTTGTGAATTGATTGAGAGGAATTGCTATGCGACCATTTTAGCCCCGCTGGTGATTTAGCGGGGTGGCGGCCAAAACGCGAGTTCGCGCGGACGTATATAAATCCAGCCCAAGTGCTGTCTTTTATGCATCGTGGGAACCGTAATATCGCAATTAGTACTTTACTCCTTTCCTCCCAGTATAATTTACACAGAGCCAGTACTGGCTGCCAATAAGACCGGCAGCCAGTATTGGTATATGCCGCGTGTGAACAGATTTTCAAGCCAGGCCAAACTGTTCACACGCGGCATATGCCAAGCCAATACTGGCTGCCAGTCTTATTGGCATCCAGCACTGGCTCTGTGTAAATTATACTTTTTCAATTTTTCCATCTATTCTCTTCTTCTATTCCTGTCTGTTGACAAATACAATTTCTTTATTTACAGACACCGACACATACACACAGACATCACCTCTCTCGTTTATAATATTCATTAATTAATAAAAATATTTTTATCGTAATGAACGAATATTTAATATTTATGGTTACAAAATATAACATAAATCAAACTTCGTCAGTGTTCCACTAAAGCCAGGAATATTAAGGTTTATTATTAGCGGAATACAGCACCTGTCTGTCCTTGAGGCAATAAATATTTAATTTAATTAACCCTGTAATTTGACGTGAATGGCGCGTATCTCTTTGATTACGTTAATAGTCAATATACGCCCACCGAACACCAAAATTAATTCAGGTTTAGGGCTGTAACTCATATATTATGACATCAACCACGCCACGTAATTAAAACAAAATAATATAATCTTAGGCATCGACTTAAAAATAATTTGGTAAGTAAAACGTCATTAGAAATAACATCGTCATGATAATGGCGTTTAAAGTTATGTCACACCATAATATTCTTTTGAGCATGACAAACTAAAATGAATATAAACGAAAATTATAAGTACCAACCTTATGTATGTCATGTTAATGTTTGTTGTAATCTCTCTGGATGGTCATTTAAACCCAACCAAATTAATTATATCTGCCGTCTACCTGATCAATTTCTCCGAAGGTACATAAACAGTATCTGTGTCGACACGAGCAATCAATTGTTATTGAAAAGATGTGGCCACAATATCTGCCGCTTTGTTCCCGGCCGGGGTATTAGTCCTGCTAATTACCTGTCAAACCGCTATACAACGCTTTAAATATCTCCCATAAAGGAGAAAGGTCAGAGATAGCTAATTACAAATAAAACGATACATATAAGTACTTAGTTTTTTTTAAGTATCTTGTTCTTGTGGCGGGTATTAATAGGAATGACTAAGACACTACCGAAGACATCACGTTTACAGAAAAGTAAAATGTGTTTACGAATTGCACACTTTTTAAATATAATGACAAATTGGGTTGGTAGACGAGGCAGGACGACAAACTTCTAAATCTTTCTTAACCGGTGGTCCGCGGACCACTGGTGGTCCCTGGAGGCATTCTAAGTGGTCCGCGAAGCCATCCTAATAATATGACGTCAGAATTTAGAAGTTAATAAAGAGTATGGACTATGCAGTCACAAAAATAACATTAAAATCTATAACTTTTAGATTTTTGCCAAATAAAAAAAAATGAGTGCTAATTATAAAGTTGTCATTGTTTTCTTTATCAAAAAACCCTTAGTTTAGGTAAACCAACCGGGTGGTCCCTGGCTAGACAAACATTTGGTAAAATGGTCCCTCATGACTAAAAGGTTAAGAACAATAGCTGTTCTAGATACAACAGGTTTTCCCATTGCTTCCTTCAAAGTAGACTGTTGCTGCTTGGTCTGATGGCTTGCATTGCTGGACACTGCTTTGAAAAAACCTAACCTAACCCTTAAGGGTCAACTCAGACCGCAATGCGACGCGTAGATGCATTACTCAATTTGTATGATTTTGACAGCCTTCAATTGCAGCCGCAGGTGCGGTCCGAATAGGGGGGGTGCGGGGGTGTCACAGGGGACAAGACCCTCAAAATCTTAGGTGAAATTGAAAAATGTCAACTACAAAATACAAAAAGACGACTTCCATTAGTTTTATAGGTATTAGGCATTTTTTATTAGTATAGTAAGTGACCCCCTCCAAAATTTCAGGCTGCGGCCTGCGACCGCGCCCGGCGCCTGTGTATCTACGCGTCGCGCTGCGGTCTGAATTGACCCTTGACACGTAACGCGAACGCCGAACAGTGAGCCAGGCCACGGTGGCTCACTGTTCGCGTTACGTGTACGGACATTCATCAAGCTGTATTTACAGTGCACACAGCGCGTATTTGTGATCAGTCCATTATAGTAATAGCCAATCAGAGTCAAGTACACAGCGCTGGTCTATTTCACTATTGACCGTGTTGGTCCGCGTTTTGGTCTGTATTAGTCCTGAATTAGATCGTTCTAATATTCAGTGCCTTAATAATGTTTCCGATCCAGTAATATGTGATTTTGGATATTTGAAATCCCGCATATTAAAGCTAACATCAAATACGACGTTCTTTATAATATAACACATAATTTTACATAGATTACCGCGGAAGCTACTTTTGCTCGCGGAAAAACGTACGGTTAGATCGAAATCTTTTTGTGGTGTAGAATACAAGTGCTATAGTATTTCAATTCTAATATTGTACATGTTTGTAATACTAGATAACTATCGGTGAACTTCATATCTCCCCTAGTACCTTCTCTGGACATCCACGAATATTTCAAGACTAAATTTAGCCATGTCTATTCATTGATTTTTAAGACCTCGCGCACATCGCAGCGAATTAGCGGCTCTGAAACGCGAGGACGCAAATACCATAAATCAAACAACATTTACAATGTACAATTATTACAATTCATTAATTTTTAATAAGCCGATTTGTTAAGTGAGTTTAGAATTTGCATTTAAAGTTGAATAAACAAGCAACAAGCGATTACCGGCGAGGGCTCTCAATTGATTCATATAAATACTTCGTCAGTCATAATTGCGTATTGTTTTCGCATTCATTATAATTCGTATTGTTCCAGTCGCAGAAATATACTCAAAGAGAACTACATTGTATTGAGCCTAGTTATACAGATTAGCTAAATTAATTTTAAAAATTAATTAAATTCTACTATTAAAATGTACCTATATAAAATTGTAAGTATATTGAAATATAGAAAACTCTGGAAAACTATACAAAAGTTTATCTTTTAAACTCATGAGTATTGGAGATAACATTGTGTACTTTATAAGTGAAATTCATACACAGGCAGACGGTGGATTTACTTAATTCGATTGGGTTTTATCAAGTCAACTTAACTCGTGATCTATAATATATCTATATCGGATGGACTTGACAGTAGATCCGCCATCTCCCTATGAATCTATTTTTCTACCGGTACACTTTTTGGTAACCTTTACAATAAACTGCCTGCAAGTTGCAGTACCATTTCGGATTACCATTTATATTAGAAAGAATACAAAACCAACAATGGATCAGCTCAGTAAACAATGTAAATGACATGTAAATATCCAACTCCAATGGCCGCGATGCACGCGAACGAAATACAACCATCCATTGTTACTAAATTACTTTTGTTAAAAATCCATTAAGGGATTATTGTTTAGAGGACCCGCCGTCGCGACACGTTTCAATTAGTGCATGCATTGTGACGGACAGCCTGACGGGGCGGCGGGCCTGTAGCGGGTTACGGGTAACCAGTAGCGTAGCTAAGCAGGTAGCCAAGTTTTTTAACCAATGACGACGATACGTAAATATATGCGAGGACGTATGATCAGAAGCGTATAAGGAAATTTGACGTCCCATGACCCGTGCCTATTAATTTTTTTGCTATTGAAATCTAATTATTTACTTCACTTACTATTGCAAAAGGTACCTTAGATAAAAGTTAACAAGTACAAAATATATACAATTTATAAATTGTAAATCAGAGATAATATTATGTGTATTTATTAATTCTACGGCTTTGAAATTGAGGGTCCCGGGGCACCGCTCTTGCCCCCGTATCTACGCCACTGCGGGTAACGGGTAACGCCTGGCCGAACAGCGCTAAATTAAGCTGAAACTCTAAGCGGTTTTAAAGCTAATTTTGTGTACAAAGTCAAAGATTGTGAGTAATTTAGACGCTTCCTGTTTAATCCCAACATCGAGCTCTCGGAGATTGAGTTCAGTGTCTTTAGCACTTTAGTTCCTCATGTTCTAGATCAAGATTACGGTTTTCGTATTTAAACAATTTAACGCTGAACCGCCATTGGAATTTTAGTTTTATGGAATAGTACTTGGTAAGATTCTAGTAATGCAATATATATATTTTTTAATATGTAATTTTATATTTAATGTATCATAGATATTTGACTACCCCCGTGGCGCAGTTGTGAGCGCGTTGGTAGCTCAAGCCGGAGGTCGCGGGTTCGAGTCCCGCCGACGGAACAAAAAAAAAGTTTAAAAAGTTCCTGGGTCATGGATGTGTATTAAATATGTGTATCATATAATAAAAATCTTAAATATATGTATAGTATAAAAGTATTAAATATATTTCCGTTGTCTGGTACCTGTAACACAAGTCCTTCAGGTACTTACCACGGGGCCAGACTGACGTGGTGTGAAGCGTCCATAGATATTATTATATAAATAATATAGATCGGGAAGGTTGGCGCTCATTGAAGGATGCCTACGTTCATCAGTGGACGGCAATACGCTGATGATGATGATAAGTTTTCAGTCGGGTGCATTTCGTAGCGGGTCTACGACCGCCGTAGCGTTCGTAGACCCGCTACGGCTTGTAGCGTATATTTTGTAGAAAAATAAATTAAAATAAATGTAATTTAAATTGTTATGTGCCTTTTTTTCTACGATTAGTAAGCGTATTCTTATTTGTGTTTTGAGATTTAACCCATCAAGCCCAAAAGGACACCGGTGACCGCGACAACAATAGAATAACAATAGATTTCCAAAAATCTGTGATCGAAGGATTAAGAGTAAAATATTTTTTTAAACCTCAACCATGGAGTAAATGTATAATTCGTCTATGCCTCAACTTAAGAAAACTCAGTATTCATATTATGACGAAAATAATAATAACCGTATGCTTACAATTATTGTAATATTTTATCAATAATTATCGATTTGAATTTTTTGCGGTTTTCGGAGAAGTCTTAACATAGGCTTAATCGAACAAAAAAAATATTATTCTCTAGTCATAATTCATAACACTGTTTCGCGATCACGACGAATGACGAACATTGAAACAAAAATGCTCGTTACGTCGCACGAATGTTCACGACAGGGGCTATCAATTTGTCGATGGCGATTTGTCTTAAATATATGACAGTACATAAAACTTGTGAAACTAGGAAACAAATAAATCGTCGTTTTGTCCGGAGCGCGGGAGCGGGCCGATTTTATTAGCCAATAAAAATTACGAGAGCGCCCTTATATCACAAAGGTACATCGTATTTCATCGTTCGGCTGTCGATGTTTATTTTATATCATATTTTAGACGCGCAAATCCCTGGGAGACAGTGCGAGAGATCACGTAGACACGTTTTAGCTCGCGTTGTGCTCGAATTACGAGAATCGGTTTATCGCCATCTATTCTGCCGTTCATGTCGTTGCAAATACTTGAAATTAAGCAATTGTTAAAAAATAAATTAAATAATATTACAACAAAATAACGCCTACACTGTACAGAGTGCAGCACGTATTGTTTAATGTTGTAACATTAATTTAATTGTTAACAAGTAAAGTTAGCATACATAATGAAAATGTATTGCATTAAATGTATTGTAAGATTTTATGAATACAAGTTTACATATTATAAAGCAAAGGCGCTTTTTTTTCTCTCATGTCCCTTTGTTCCCTTTAATCTTTTTTTTTTTTTTGATTTTGATTATTCTTTTAGTGTTAGATAGCCCATTTATCGAGGAAGGCTATAGGCTATATTTTATCACGCTAAGACTAATAGGCGTGAAGAAATAGAGGAAAATGTGGAAAAAACGGGCAAAATTATTTGAAAGGGCTAACTTAAAAGCGCTAATCTCAGGAACTACTGGTCCGATTTGAAAAATTCTTTCAGTGTTAAATAGCCCATTTATTGAGGAAGGCTATAGGCTATGTTTTATCATGCTAAGACTAATAGGAGAATGTGGAAAAAACGGGGGAAATTATTTGAAAGGGCTTATCTCGCGAACTACTGGAGCAATTTTTATGTTATTTGGCACAGATAAGAAGTAGACCACGTGAAGGATCATAGGCTATCGATTATAATAATTTTTTCAGTGGCTATATATTTTATACCCGTGCGACGCCGGGGCGGGTCGCTAGTGTATTACAATTTTACTATGGGAAAATTCGTAGAACTTAAATTTACTTAGTACCATTTTTTTTTCATTTTTATTTAAAAAATCATAGCCGTTTTTGACCGACTTCCAAAAAGGAGGAGGTAATACGTTCAGCTGTATGTATCTTTCTTTTTTTTTGTATGTTCCTCGATTACTCAGCCGTTTGTGGTCCGATTTTCAAAATTCTTTTTGTATTGTAAAGGGTTTAACTCGAATTTGGTACCATATTTACAAAAGTGGTGATCTGATGATGGGATCCTTGAGGAATCGAGGGGACTCCTTGAAATTTGTATCGAAACATATAGTGATTCCGATTTTTTCTGAAGCATTCGAGGTAAATGCTACCAAAAGGTAAGACTTTGCACCAGGTTATACCCTGGATCCGAAGGTACCGAACAGAACTTTTGAATGCTTATAGGTACAGGTTCGGGGATTTCGGCGTTGTTTAAACAACTGAAAGCATAAGCCAACACATGAATTTGACTAGTCATCATCATCACAATTATAATTATACCATGGTCATCACACTATGACCCAATTATTGGTACTTTTCGTGATATTTTGCATCGAAGCAGATGTTTTTGACGATGATTTCACTGTTTGTGGACCGATTTTCGTAATTTTCGTGTTGTTGTATAGGATATAATCTTAATTTTGTATAACAATTACGAAAGTGGTGAGCTGATGATGGGATCTATGAGCAATCAAGAGAAATCCTTGAAATTTATCAAAACGCTCATAGTGGTTAAAATGTTGTTTCTAGTAAGTTAAACATATATTACGAATAAGAGAAATTTCATACAAAGGTGTCTCTTGGTCCAAAGGCACTGAACAGAACTCCTGAACCTTTAAAGATAAAAGTTTGGAAATTGCAGCATCGCTTAGATAACTGCAAGCATTTGCCACAATTTTGCTTACAGTAACATAATGTACTGAATAGTTAACATTCGTATTGGTTATTTACCCATAAAGCCTTATTTTGTAGACAACACTAAAAAGAGTGAAATTATTATTTTTAACAAAAAAATAAAAACCGACTTCCAAGGTAAAACAATCGTAATATGAACTAAAAAGTATTAAATAACTCTTACTCTTTAATAGTGCCTTTTTCAGAATTTGTCTAAATCTCAACTATTTCTGTACATACTACAGTCTTCATTACTTTGAAGTCGGTACCAGTCCCAAAAGTTTCAGATATTCTAAGTTCTGACATTACTGAACTCACGAATAAATTAGCTGGTACAGACTTCAAAATAATGAAGACAGTAGTATGTACAGAAATACTCGTAGTTGAGATTTAGACAAATTCTGAAAAAGGCACTATTAAAGAGTAAGAGTTATTTAATACTTTTTAGTTCATATTACGATTGTTTTTACCTTGGAAGTCGGTTTTCATTTTTTTGTTAAAAATAATAATTACATGTCTACTACAATTTCTCAGAATCTAGAAAATGTCCATGAAAGAACTAACTGCAACCATAGGATATTCGAACGTAGAATTTCCCGAAAAGATTTTGATTCTGCTTCATTATTTCTACCTTCCTCGCTTCGTCAACATTTGTGTTAGCCTTTGAGGGTGTTTGCAGAACTCTGTATGGGCCTGACAGTAGCCCTATGGGTTCAATTAAAATCTTTTTAAGCTCTTTAAAAGCGTTTTCTCCCATATCACACGTTTATTTCGAAGATGGTTTATTTTGAAGAATATTGTTAGCTGTTATGAATATTGTGGAATATCTACTATCCATACTAATATTATAAATGCAAAAGTGTGTCTGTCTGTCTGTTACCTCTTCACGCCCAAACCGCTGAACCGATTTTGCTGAAATTTGGTATGGAGATACTTTGAGTCCCGGGAAAGGACATAGGCTAATTTTATACCGGAAAAATGTACGGTTCCCGCGCGATAAACGAGTTTTGGCGCAACGGAGTTGCGGGCATCAAGTAGTAACATAATAAGTCTGTTGCTTGCCTGTCACAAGACGTAAAACAATAATTGTTGTACGTCTTGTGACAGGTAAGCAACAGACCTATTATGTTATAGCAGATATTTCACAATCTCTGCTGTCAAACGCCTGTTGCTTTAACTTGCCGCAAGATACGTAATCATTCTCCCAATTTCTATTAAAAGTTATTTTTATAATCCAAACCAGTTTAATACAATCTAATTTTGTCTGAAAAAGGAGACACGAAAAGGCTTATTGAAAAGGTCCCCATCAGCACGTCATAAATTAGCGGAGGCACATGTGGCCACTCGTGAGGGTCGAGTGTTTGACTCCTCCGTCAATCTACTTACCAGTGTTTCACTTATCCCGCCTCTCATCGGGGGACGTGATCTAAAAATTCATTTATTAACTCTTTGTGAAGGTAATAAATTTTTGAAATTCGAATTTTCAATCCTTTTTTTTTTGCCGCGAATTAAAATAGGAATCGTATAGAATATGAGTAACTGTTTTTCAACGTAGTCTACTCTACAGGTAAGAACACAATTTAATTGTAGTTTTGGAGCTATTTAACACAAACAAACTCACAATACATTTTATCTTTATAATAATTGAATCGACAAACTGTTTATTCAAATACGTAGTAAGTACGTAGAATGTATTATAAACCAATTAAACCCTAATTATTATCAAATTAACCTTCATAGTGCGAATACTCAGGGGTTCAATTCTCATATCTCGAATATCGGATAATCTCAGGCTGAGTATAATTGACAGCATATTGTTGCATTACAAAGTACACGACAGTCAATACATACACCCCACGATCTATCATAATTCATCGCTCAAATTACTGCAGCGGTCATCTGACCGCACGCACTCTCAGAAGGTCAAAAGACTCTCTGACACACATCACATGAAAACAAGAAGCACATTTTTGGCTTATTAATTAAAGTTAAAAATGTACATAATATGTCTGTAATCAAGCGATAGTTGCAAAGATGTTATTAAAGTCGAATGTGTTCAAAAAATAAAACAAATAAAAGAATGTTTAGTGATAAGTTGATAACTGCACAGGTTTTATGTGAATTTATAATTTATGTAAATAATATTTATTCAGTTACGAGATATTTCTTGGAAATAGAAAAAAATACTATAATATTTAGCTTCCGGCTTATAATCACGCAAAATTACGCTAAAACTTTTACCAACACTGATAAGACTGATTCAAAATATGTCAAAGTAGGAGTTTGGTTTTCACGTCAATGTAATAATTAAATACCATGTCATGAGTCATGACTGTATGATCATCCTAACAACCAAAAGTCGATTAAATATTGACATACAATGGACACACAAACACAATAATAATACTAGTACTCAGAACTCAGAAGTACTTCCTGTTACTTCAACAGGTTCCGGCCACACGCAGACACGGAGGTATTTGTTCGTTTTAATTGGATGGAACAATTGATGTCTGTCACATTTCATCGGCGGGCGGGGCGGTAATCCACTTAGGATTAGCCATAAACAGCGGGCATTGTACGACGAGCGATCTGTTAGCGTCTAAACGTCCCGATGGAGGGCGTCGACGTATTGTTCGCGGGCATTAGGCCTTAATCCTGTCGCGCGCGACTCGTTACGTTGATTGTCCTGTCGCGGCAGATGTCCGCCGTAATCCGACCCGCTCGCTCCCGCCACCCCGCTCCACCCCGCACCTCCCCCGCCACGGAATATAGCCTCTTTGTGTTTGTTGCATCTGCAGGTAAATTGCGCGCCAAAATTGGGCCGTACGTTACTCACCGCTTTACCCCTTTCATACGAATGCAGGCTATGAATTATTCTCCGCATTGTTGTGCCCGGCTTTCTTGTAATTCGCTGTTTACGAGAGCGAAAAGAGCAGTTTTTATTATTTTTGTTTAATCTGCACGAAGGTTAACGAGCGGCGCGCGTTTTGGCACGCTTTTGACTCCTATCCTAATCGACACACATTTTTTATTTCAGGATTATTGCGTAGATGGTTGCCAATTTAGGGGGATTAGATTAGGAAGCGTAAATTATTTATATCACTAGAACAGGGTAAACACTTCAAAAAATCAACACGGCCTGTATTTATTATGTGCATTTATTTCTTTACGTTCACTGACATGGATAGTGAAACAAACGAAATCAATACAGATTATGATTGGCCACATCGTCGTATAGCCGAAATTTAAAAGCGTAAAACATTCGTATTTATAGTAAGCGAGATTGCAGTATAAAGGCTTCATTTCGAAATCGGGTTAACAAGCGATTGAAAACGGACATCGAATTAAGGCGCTTTTCACCGGCGTTTTAAAGCTGCGACCTGCGCTATCGGGATCGATCTAAGGCACCGTGATAACTGTAAAAACTATTGTTCTCTCGCTGCCGATAAACAACGTACACGCCCAATTAAAGCGAATAAATCTTAGTGAAAGTCGGAGCCGGGATCCCGTCGAGCGAGCGGGAAACGCCGTGTTTGCTCACTAAATCGTGATACATTCCACTTCGAAACTTTGGGCAATGTTTATTCAGAAAGCTTCGGTAAATACGGCCAAAAGTGCACGACCGATCGATGGAGGCTGATCCAGTTATATTAACATCTAATTATCATACTCAAACACCGGACGGTACCGGCGGGGTACGCGGCCGGAGGTGCTTAGCTATTGTCTTCGCAAACATTTCGGCTCGCGAGCGAGCCGAAATGTTTGCGAAGACAACGCAGCGCAGCGTTTGCCGAGGCAAACGCTGCGGAGATTACCCTTGTTTATGGCCTCGTCTGCATGTCCGTGAATCACTCGCTCGAGAGCGGAATATTTTATCTCCGATGGTCTATGAGCTGCCTGGGAATTAAACAAAGCCGCCTGAAACGCGAACCTTTTAGTCGATTTGAACAAACCGTACTTGTGCAAACGTTTGCTTTCAGATATTCCGCTTGGACGGAAAATATTATTTTGTAGGTACTTGTGTATTTTATGCAAAGAATATAGTCAATTTCGTTTTTGGTCAGTCGCTGGTTCTTTGCATGACTATGAGGATGGATATTTAGAATTTCGGTTTCATCCCTTAATGTGGATGAATATTAAAGTATTGCTATGGTTGCTTTAAAATGTTTGGTAAATATGGTCTTGAGCGATATGTCTATAATAATTATTACTGGTTATTTGACCGAGCTTTGCTCGGTATTCGATAAAACACGAATAAAATGACATTTTCTAAAAATGATTCCTAGCTAGATCGATATAATAGATAGATTTTTATACGTGGGAGAGCCATGCTTCGGCACGAATGGGCCGGCTCGACCGGAGAAATACCACGTTCTCACAGAAAACCGGCGTGAAACAGCGCTTGCGCTGTGTTTCGCCGAGTGAGTGAGTTTACCGGAGGCCCAATCCCCTACCCTATTCCCTTCCCTACCCTCCCCTATTCCCTTCCCATCCCTACCTTCCCCTTTTATCCTAATCCCTCTTAAAAGGCCGGCAACGCACCTGCAGCTCTTCTAATGCTGCGAGTGTCCATGGGCGACGGAAGTTGCTTTCCATCAGGTGACCCGTTTGCTCGTTTGCCCCCGTTATTTCGTAAAAAAAAGATCGATTTATCGCCCCCGAAGTTTAATGAAAATCGTTGGAGCTGATCCCGAGATTCCAATTATATATATATATATATATATATATATATATATATATATATATATATAAGAATTGCTCGTTTATAGATATAAGATAAGATAAGAATCAGTTAAAATTTTGTGATTTTTTTTGGGTATTTAGCCATGTTTACCTATTCTCCTTCTCATATTATATTATGTATCCTAACAAAGATTGGTATAGTGATGAAACTTCTTGCAATATTGCAAGCCTTCATGAAATATGCCGTAACAAGGTAATATTGAATTAACGAAATATTACAATTGTCAACAAAGACGAGCCACCGCAAGGTAAAAAAACGGCACCATTAATATTCATTACCGGCCAAAATGAACTTACTTTATTAAATAATAAAGATCAAAGATACCTCCGCAGCTTTATATTTCGTTATATAAAAAGATAATCTCCTCACTGTTTATATTGTGTTAATGATTCAATTTATTAACCCATTTTGGGTCTGAAATTTCAGCTTTTTCTGGGCGAAATGAAGTCTTCATTAGGGTCAACGTCATATTTCATAACTCTTTCCTACGAATATAAACATTACGAATATAAATACTACTGAGAAGCAACTGAGTCCAAATAGAAGAGAAAATGTGCCAAAAATAGAGCACAAAATGCACTCGATGTGCAATTTGTGCAACGTTCGTATTTTCAGTTGGTTGTCGAATTCGGTAGTACCATCGAGGAAATTGATACCTAGGCAGTTGAGAGACCAACGTCATTTGGTCGGATCATGTCAATTTAATGTTAATTGTGGGCTGGGTTTCAACTTATCTGATATCAACTAGTAGGTATCAACTTATCTGATAATACAATTTTCATTGCCCCTGTAATATGTCAGTATCTAGAGCCATACTTAAATGATCAAATGTATGAGTGCTACCATACTTTGCTCTATAAATTTATCTCTATTTCAATGGTTCATTCAAAGAATTTGAATAAAGCAAGAAGTAGGGAATATATTCGAGGCGGCTGAGGTATACCGCGTTCTCTGATTGCTGATATTAGTAATGCAAAGTTTTATTCCATTCCCGTTTCGGAGTACACACTCGTCTGAGAATCAGCAATTCCTCATGTCTCGTATCTAAACGAGGATCGTAACGACTCAATGTAATCTCACAATGTTATGTTTAAGACGGTTTCGGTGGGGGCGGAAATTAAACTTTATTCACCGGAATTAACGTACAATATCGCCTGTTTACGTTGCGCTGTGAAGTGTGTTTGCTAGAATAATACGAATGCTATAAACGTTCATAATACGTGATTATAAGGTGGCGTATTTATTTGATATTAATTCATTTGAATAATGTGGATACGACCCTTAGATCGTTCGTGGCAACTATATGATGACTGCTGCCTATGTGTTGTGTTCGTCTATTGTAGCGAGCACACGTAGGGAAGAGGTAGAGTTTTAGAACTTTTTACGAAAAAATCTTAAGCACTTTTCGTAAAAAGTTCTAAATTTCTTATCATTACCTAATTATTTATAGTTTGCTCACGTACAATAAAGCATGTTTTAAATTTAACAATCACTTACTGAAAATTACTACTTTTTAACAGTGACTAAATCATTTATCTTGTGCACAAAATTATTTATCGTTGTAATATATTTAAACTTTTCGAGCTGTCTGTTTAAAATTCATAAACTTCCAGCTTTCTGATTGGCGGAGTAATGGAAATATTTTGTGAAAACACATCGCTCGCCGGCTGTTATTTTTATTAATACAACGAACGTCGATACTTATTGATACAGCTCTCGAAATTCGCAGGAGGGACCGAAAAGCTTGAAAAGTCAATATTCCCTGCAAAACTACACCGGTTTCCAATCAGGCAAGTGACAAAATAAATAAGTGTTTGCGTCGTCAAAGTTCGTATGTTGGTTCCTCCTTTGTCCAGAAGATTTGCCCTGTAGCCCCTGTAGGGCATAACATGGGATCCTTTTGGTCCCGTCCCTTGCGGCTTAAATTCATCGTCTGCAGAAGAATTGGGCTTTCTCCCACCTTGTAGTAGGGTAGGTATCCAGAAGGTTATATATATCGGATCAAAATTATATTTTTTTCGTAGTTTCCCATTGCCGAGTCAAGTCGACGATTGAGTTAATATTATCAGTGGCGGTTAGGTTAAATTATTATTAGCTAGTTCTGAAAATATTTAAAGCTTAACCTAACTGAACACTTAATAGCTTAAAGAACTGCCACATAAAAGTTTGTACTTTTGCAAAGCATTAAGCAATTAAAGACATAAACACAAATCATGTTAAGGGGCGTCCACAAATTACGTGAGGTGTGAGGGGGAAGGGGTAGAGTCAAATCTCATCTAATCTCACGTTGGGGAGAG
Source organism: Polyommatus iphigenia (assembly GCA_963422495.1). Classification (NCBI taxonomy): domain Eukaryota; kingdom Metazoa; phylum Arthropoda; class Insecta; order Lepidoptera; family Lycaenidae; genus Polyommatus; species Polyommatus iphigenia. The sequence continues at coordinate 27,352,177 of OY730188.1, read as the reverse complement.
GGGGGCTAAAGCACATGTTTGATTTCACATAACATTATAGCTGTTGTTGTCGTAGTTTACTTGGCGGTCCCCCGACACACCGTGACAACAATTATGGACTAAAATATTACTTTGCACTTAGGAATTATTTAAACTTATAGTCAGTAAATATTAGTTCATTACTTTTTAAAGTTTTTGGCGGGGTTTTTTTTAAATTTCTTAATTTAATTTTATTTCATGCTTTTTAAACTTTTGCTGGTAATATAGTGCAGCTGGTAATATGCAAAGAAAACCGTCTATGAATGTCCTCTTGGATGAGCCCGTCAATATGAGCCCGAACATGAAACCTCCAGTTTGGGTTCATACGGAGCTCGGCTCCTATAGAATCTAGGTGATGCTGCAGCAGTAGCATGCTAATATTTACTGTTTATCTAAGTGTTACTGATTGTCGTAATTACCATGAGCCTAAACACGAAACCGCTGCTCTAATTTGGTGAGGAGTTGGATATCCTATTGATTACCAGGTGATGCTGCAGCACCAGGTCAACTTTCCATTAATGTGTAATGTGTATGTTATTCATAAATATCACGAACCAGAATGCAAAATATAAAACTCATCAAACGACTACAAGTTGCTAACAGCCTTTCACGAACCAGATAAACCGCGATTTTCCAGCACTGAGCAGGCTGATAATGATGAACTATAGATAAGAACACTCTCGATCATGTCAGCTTTCAAACAAAAAAAAACTAGATCAAAATCGGTCCACTCGTTTGGATGCTACGATGCCACGGACAGATACACACACAGACAAACAGACAGACAGACAGACAGACAGACACGTCAAACTTATAACACCCATCTTTTTTGTCGGGGGTTAAAAATCTACTGACTGTCAAACCAAAACGTAAGAAACCCACATTTTGAAAAATCTCACGTGAGATTTGTGGGGGGTTGAATAGAATCTCAAGAAATCTCACCAGGAGGAGCGTCAGAAAATTCAAAAAAACATCTCACGTAATTTGTGCCCCCCTAGCCAGGCGTCATTATCTATTTTTGCAGAACGGGGAACTGCTTTTTCGAGTTTCGCTAAAAGCTTCCTAATGAAATGTTTATGAATAGAATCGAAAATTTAAAATTGGCATCCTTCGCTGAGGACATGAAAACTCACTCCAACTTTCCATAGTGCCTGAAATATTGCAGTAATTAACTCCTATTAGTTGCCAAAGCAATTCTGCAAATTGATACCTCTTTAAAGACACGAGGACGGGAGGAATACGAACTATTTATATTCCAGACACTTTGGAATAAATGAAGGGTATTTTTAAACCAAAGCTTTAAAAATACCCAGCCTTCTAGGTTTGATTTTTGCCTTTTATTTTAGGCACAGTGTTTTTTAGGATTTTCCATGAATTTTGGAGTCTGGTATTTTATAAGCTTTACTTTTTTTGAAAATTTTATAAATTTATGCATTATGCTAGTTACAGTCATTAGACTTGAATAAAATACATTATTAAGCGTTGCGTATAATTATTTACAATATAAAAAAAACTTCTTGTCTTGTTGAGACTGATTCGAATTTTTGGAAATTCGTCAAATGATTTTCTTAGCGTTCTTGAATGGTCCAGCATTAGAGTAGGCTTAAGATGACGTCACAGTATCGAGTAGGCCATGGAGCAAGAGTAAAGTAAATAGAGCGCGAGCGCGACAGATGAACTATGAACATATTCACATATTTCAGGAATTTCGACGATGACAAATAGAATATCGTCAAGTGTATGCAGCTAATTAGCACGACGTTCGCTCGCTACAGACAAAAGCGTCTTATCACCGCGTTTCGTAACTCTATATCGCCATAAATTATGCTCGCTCGGTTCACATTATGCGCTTAATTTCACATAATCCGTCTGAGTGTCGTATCCCACATTTTGCCGCGGGATTTGCGGTGCGGAGGTCTGCTCCCGCATCCGCACGCTAATAATTAAGAGGGCCCTAAGTGTGACGATTAATTACTGGAGGAGTGCTCGGCGTGCTTTGTTTTTATTGTGGTGTTAATATCAACAATTAGTTCGGGTGTTGCCGCCATTTGTACCCGACACCGCGCTTAACACCTCAGTGTGGTTGTCCTCATAAACCTCGCGTCTTTGTTACGTTTTTGTTGAGCACTTTTGTTGGCTCTAATTTTGCTCTTTTTGCGTTCTTGTGTTGTGACTTGTACACCACCTTTTTTAACTCTGGAACGAACTGTCACCAGCAGTAGAAAGAGCATATTTCATCTTAAAAGGCCGGCAACGCACCAGCAGCTCTTCTGATGTTGCGAGTGTCCATGGGCGACGGTAGTTGCCTTCCATCAGGTGACACGTTTGCTCGTTTGCCTCAAAAAAATAACCATACAACTAGATATTGCTTACTGCAGCTTCGTTTACGTAGGAATCTTATCCCACCAGGAACAGTACTTTCATTTAAAACTATCCTTTTACCGGAAGTTAAATGTTATTAGATTATAAAAAGCACCCTAAAGGCAGGCTGACTTCTGCATTTATAATATCAATCTAGATTTTAGGCACTTGCGAAACTTGCTCTAACAGTTTATTAATATTAGTATACAAAATGTCGACACAATATTGACCGTAACTATACAATTTACAAGCGGTATTCCAATATGACATGATAATGGTGGTAATTTAATTCACAATAGTTTATTAGTTCACAAATATCGGCCGGCTCCGATAGAACATTACCGAATGATTCACGGCTAGTAATTTGTGCGCTAAATGTTACTACAAACTGTTTTAGAGTCAACAAAAATACAAATTATACTTTTAACTCCGTTGCGCCAAAATTCATCATCAAAATATCGTGCGGGAACCGTACACGTTTCCGGGATAAAAAGTATCCTATGTCCACTCCCGGAACTCTAAGTTCAATTCTTCATACAGAGTTTGAGAAAAATCAGTTCAGCGGTTTGGGCGTGAAGAGGTAATAGACAGACAGACAGGCGCTTTGTCGCATTTGTAATATAAGTAGGTAGCTGTTCATCTTTATCTAGCACATTGAGTGACAGCAGACCAATTACAGCTATTCGCTCTGTCACTATTTTAGTAAAGTGGGTGATGTTTAAAACTCCTAGCATTACAATATAAACGCAACTAAATAATACGAGCAAGATAAATAGAGCAGTCTATGAATTGTAAATATATTAATTAAGTAGTACTCATTCTGGAAATGCTATGTTTTACTTAACTTGATTTCTGAATAATTTGAACTTGTTCCTAAACATTCATAATTTAATATGTAAATGATAAGTATAAGCGTGATTTTGGAATTGGAAGTGATAATATAAAGGAAGTATAATAATTTGTATTTCTCGAAATGTAAAGTCTGATAAGTTGTTAAGGATATCTGATTTCGTTTAAGTATGGCTTACCAATTCTATCAATGATCGATATCTATAAATTTAATTTATTCGAGGAAACCGCATAGCATAATATCTATTCGGTAGATACTCAGATGTAAATAAATGCGAAAGTAGTCTGTATGAAGAGCTATTACGCAAAGACATAAGAATAAATAAAATAACCTCCATTTTTTAAAGTCGGTTAGACATTCATGTGGCACTCGGGTTACTGTGAATAAATAAGTTCTCAAAGCGCAATGCTAAATCTATGTTATTTCATCTTGGCCCCTGTTTGAATTACACCAACTAAGCAGTGTTAGCGATTCTTGGAACACGATATTATCTAGTCATCATCACCAGCTTGGCTTCAAGATGCGCCGCGACTTTCTATGCGAGGATGTTTTTGAGCAGTGACCGAATCAAGTAATTATTATCCGTAACAAAAATAAACCTAACACCCCCACTCGTCGTCACCAGACTTCGCCACGGTGTTTGTGTGCGACTAGACGTATGCGAATGATAATTGCATAAGTGGATAAAAATCCTACCGCTTAAATAGCTTTACCGCGGCAGTCTCCGTGTGTCACACTTTTTTTTTTAATTTAAGGCACGAAAATCTTACATTTTGTGTCCTATGTCACTTTTTTCCTAAAGCTGCAGGTACTTTGGCAAAGCGGCAACCCGAAAAAAAAACATATTAAGGGCCCTCTCTCCCTAAATTAGCAGGTCGATTCGAATTCGGTCTCGGTCTCGGTCTTGGAATTCGGTCAGTGCGAATATCGACGTAAATGACATTAAAATAACATTCATAACAGCGCGCCTTGTACGGTGGCGGTTACGACGCTCGCCGCGTCCATGATAGGGCGAAATAGGAGAAAAAACCTTTTTAAGGCTTAATATAATACATATTTCAAAAAAGTAAAAAAACCAAATTATTAACTTATGTATTGCAAAGCAGTAGATATTTTTTATATATTCTTTTGATAAATAATGAAGGAGTAAAGTGGTTTCATTCAACGATTTGGAGGTGATTTGGTTTTTTATTTCTTTATTATGTGATACCGATAGAAAAAATATGGCAAAACCAAATTACGTATCATATCATGTAGATTACTAATTATTTTTTTCAGATATAATTTCTCTGTTAATGCCAATGAAAAGTTGTTTAATCTGCACGCTTTTTTCGAAAGAGCAGCCTTAAGATAAATCTTCAATCAACTTTCTGCTAATGCTTTCTTTGTATAGTATTGATCTCTATTAAATAAAATATAATAAAAGACAACTTATCGACTCCATCTAGTTTGAATTGTGACCTACTTGATATTGAAATGTGTGAAATAACTTTGACGCCGCTTATAACTTCAATCGATAAAAATATTAAAATGAAATGAACTCTAGATCTTACTGAATAAATAAGTGGGTATTATGACGTTAGATAATGTAACTAATTATACTTAAAGACGTAAAAAGAACTAAAATTAACTACCTAATTATAATCAAAGTATGTAAATAATAATGAAAATTAACCGCCAGACATATATTACAATAGGATTAAATTGAATGATTCTTTGATTTGAATTGAATGATTTTATTGTTATAAAAATATACAGAAGTGATTTCCTATTTCCCTTAGTAACGGAATCACACGCTAACCGAATGCGGGATTTTCTGACGGGAAAATGCACGGTTCCTACAGGCTTTCATTCGCTAAGTGGCGAAACCAGCTGGTTTCATAGAATAACGGCATGACCTAAAATCTAATAATATTAACTGCAAACGTCACCGACTACTTTAGGGTTAAATACCCTAGATTTAAGTGAATATGGCTAGCATTAGCATGCAATAATAAACAATACCTAATCTGAACATGGCAATCTGCAAGTACAATCACGTCGAATTAGGCATCCAGCCATATTCAGATAACAATCACCCCATAAATCAGTTTTAGTCACTCTAGGCTTTTAGATTTAGCTCCGAACCTAGGATTTTACAGATTGAGAAACTGCGCACCTGAATTAGCAATCGCCATGTACAATATTACGTAAAGTATTTTAAATATCCATAAAAAGAACTAAAGCACTAAAGTATAGTGGTGGCACGGTGTAGAGAATTGATTCCCAAAGTGGTCCAGGTGGACCCCATGGGGTCCACGGGAGCCCGATAGGGGTCTACGCTTGCGTGGAAAAAAAATGGGGGTCCACGAGTCGTTAACGGGGGTCTATAAAAATTAGGTGACCCGATTTGACTTCTCCTAAATCCTGAATATAGGCAGACAATATTATTGCAGATTAAATATTACAGAGCGAGGAGATTTAGAAATAAGTAAAAGTGTGGTAATTTTTGTGTTAACAACAAAACAAGAAAATATTTGCGTTTACTTTTTACCACTCCGAAAGTTTAGGAACCTCTGGTGTAGAGTCTATAAAGAGAACTATAGATTCGAAACGTTGGACGTAAGTGTCTTTACAAACTTCTTTTAACCTTTTTCGTCTCGTCTAAACTAGTGCGTCCATTTGCATCCATCTCGGCTATCGGGCAGTACGCTTTTAGTACATACTAAGCGGGCCCCTAGACGAGCAATTTTATTGCGTAATATTATTGACCGTCTAGGGTTGATATCGAACATCGCGCGCCTTCAATATAATTGTCAAATAAACTGTTCAATAAAATTGAAGCGCGATATTGACAATACGATTGATCGTCTAGGGGCCGGCTTATTCTAAAATGCGGTCCAGATTTTGAACGATGATATAATATGCGCAAATCAAAAATAACATAAGTACATATTATATATTACATTTAGGGTGACCTCATACTGTTCGATAGGGACCCAAACTTTTAAATAAGACTGTTTACATCGAAGTAACTAAGCACATAAAGCATAACTAATCCCAAAGTGAAACACTACAAACCCGCGCTTAAGCTTTGACCATAATGCTTAAGGGGCCGGGTGCCCTTGGAATTTCTCATACAAAGGTAATTCCAAAATCATTTTCTCATACGAAAATATTTAACATGTTTGAGTTATTTTTCAGTTTAAGATAGTAATTACCTAGGTTCCTACACAAAAATTTACTTCAAAATATTACAACAAAAAAAATTGTTTAAAATTTTTTTTTTAGTAAATTTACTACTAAATATTTAAACACTAAAAATTAGAGTTAAACACTAAAAAATATATAAATAAATAGTAAATTTACTACAAAATATTTAAATACTAAAAAATATTTTTTAGAGTTTAAATATTTTATTAAATATATTTAAACTCTAAAAAATAATAGTAATAATAGTAAATTTACTATTTATTTAAATATTTTTAGTGTTTGACTCTATTTTTTAGTGTTTAAATATTTAGTAGTAAATTTACTAAACGGCCTCTTAACAGTGTGGTCCCGTTCCGATCGACGCGCGACGCGGCAAGCGACCGCAATCGACACAAATTCAAATGCCACTTTTTGACATAGGCTATAGGTTTCATTTTTTTCTACGCCACTACAAAGCATACGGCGGATTAGCTATGTCCACATTATGCGCTTTCGTTTTCAATTTTCGTCATCTTCTTTCATTCAACTTTCGATTTGGCCCATACCGCCCATTCAATAATTGAATGCGTCAAAGAACGCAACGAAAACGAAAACGAACGCAACTGTCATTTTTAATAACAAAGTGAAGGTTTTGGACGATCAGAGGGCATGCGTCGCGGGCATGCCTTACGATCGCTGTTGACTGCGCTGTAACGCATGCCCTTGAAGAACAGCAAAAGGCACAGTTTGGACAAAGCTATTTGTTCGCTAGACCAGTATCGGTAGAAAATGAAAACTGTAGCCTATGTCATAAAGTGGCATTTTATTAGAATTTTTGTCGGTCGCGGTCGCTTGCGGCACGAACGGAAAGTCTCCTTTTAAGGGCGATGAACTCTGTAATTTGTTAAAAACTACGTAAGCGTTTAGTTTAACATTTGATCCTGTAACCTGATCGGAAGTCCCTCGTCGCCGGCGCCAGCAGGATTATCCGATCGTTAACGCAGACTTGCACTTGTATCGCGTTCTCAAAGACGAACTCCGCTGCTTGATTCTAAAGACGATGCAAAGTAATGTAGCGAATAGTTGGCCCCAACACCGTCTTAATATCACAACATTGCACAAGCCACTTGTCAGTTCTCTGCGTTAATTATAATTAATATCACCCAGTGAGAGTAATATCATACAGTGTTGGACAAAGACTCTTTCTTTCTGCAGTTTACGATTTGGCTTATTGATCATTTGCCATAATTTTCCAACTTAAAAAATGTTGGCCTTTATGATTTGATATGGTTTTGGTAATCTTCGATTTTAAAGGGATGTGACAGACATGAACTCCACAAGAGCATTAGCAGCGATTGCGGTTTACGTTGTACCACTAAAAAGGAGTAAAAATTAAGTAGCTATCTTTCATGTCACGCAATTTACGGTTAAAAACCATTGAACCAATATGGATAGATGTGGACTTATGGAGTTACTTTTAGTTTTGGGTGAGGACATAAAAAATATTTATATTCTCTACGGAGTAAGGACACTCACACCACGCCAATTATATCAAACTTATGTTGCGCCTAGCGGGTATACTCCGTTCCAATCTTACATTATACTTTGAAATCCTTCAACTAAATCCCTACTACATGTTAGGGTTCTCCACTAAAGACGGAGCCTTCGCCACTGGCATATTAAGGCTGCTCTCTCGAAAAAAGCGTGCAGATGAAACAACTTTTCATCGGCATTAACAGAGAAATTATATCTGAAAAAAATAATTAGTAATCTACATGATATGATACGTAATTTGGTTTTGCCATATTTTTTCTATCGGTATCACATAATAAAGAAATAAAAAACCAAATCACCTCCAAATCGTTGAATGAAACCACTTTACTCCTTCATTATTTATCAAAAGAATATATAAAAAATATCTACTGCTTTGCAATACATAAGTTAATAATTTGGTTTTTTTTACTTTTTTGAAATATGTATTATATTAAGCCTTAACCCTAGAAAGATAACCTACGTCGCAGAGGCGCCCGCGCAGAAAACAAAATGCTGTATTTTTTTAATTAGCGGGCGAATCTGCGTGTGCGTTCCGGCCAACTAAGTCGCCGATCTATCCTTTCGCGGAACGGCTGTTACATAGTGGTAAGTAACATAGTTTCTAAGTTATGAGTTTGACGTGCGCTCGCGAGGCGTATCTTTTGCGTAACTTTTGGCGATGTATTTTGTTCTTTTATTTTTTTACTAGCTGTCCAGGCAAACGTTGTTTTGCCATTTAAAGTATTTCTACTTCATCAGTTGACACAAAATCTTACCCCCTCTTTTGTCCCCTAAGAGGGGTGGGGGGAAAAATTTTATACACCAGATGTTAAGTTGGAAAAACACTTAATAATATGAAGTAAGTACATTAAAGAAAAAAGTTTGATACAAAATCTGACCCCCTCTTTGGTCCCCTTAGAGGTGGGGGGGGGTAATTTTTATACACCAGATGTTGAGTTGGAAAAAGGCAAATATATCTGCGAAAACCGTATGCAAATCGGATCAGTAGTTTTCGTGTTAAAGCAAAAGTCTTATACAAAATCTGACCCCCTCTTTCGTCCCTTTAGAGGGGTGGGGAGATTTTTTTTTATACACCAGATGTTAAGTTGGAAGAAGACAAATATATCTGCGAAAACCGCATTCAAATCGGATCAGTAGTTTTCGTGTGATGCTGGAACAAACATACAGACAGACAGACAGACAGACAGACAGACAAAAAAACTAACTAACTTTTCGGCTTCTATAGCGATATTGTGACACCCTCCGCTTATTATTTTTTGAATATCTTTAATGTACAGAATTGACATTTCTACAGATTTATTATATGTATAGATGTATAAAGCGTATTATTGTTTTGTTTTAGGCAAAACATAAAGGGAATATCATGACTAGTAGACGGCCTTTAATTACAACGAAATAAGACAAATATTGGACAGGTGAGAGGAAAATGAAGACGATGTATGCTGAGAAAGTGATAGCGAGGCGGAGGATCACCTGTCGGAAGATGAGGTACAGAGAGATTATGAAGAGGGCTTCATAGAAGAACCTCCATCTAAAAAGGCGTTTCAGCAACTTATGCACGTATAAAAAGAAAATAATGTCCAACATATCTTGCGTGAAATGCAAAAGTGCAACATAAAGTTGACGCTTGCCACAAATATCTTTAAATTTTGCTAATTCTTTTTTATTGTGATTTTTAAGACTGATTATACTATTGCCTACTTAATTGTAGAAAAAAAAACTATGATTTTTTTGTGAAAATTCATAAGATTTGTTCCTTTAAACAGAAGACAGTCATTTTTGTGAGGTCTTAATTGAGAATTTTGTAGTTTCAGTTTAATAACATTAAAAAATTTCATAAGTATAAAAATAATACATTTTATTTATACACATATTATATACTTTTTAAATATCTAAATAAATCGTAGATATTTTAACTGTAAAGTAATAAAAATCGCATTGGGAATTTGTGCGCTTCTTAAGCGTGTGGTTATCTTTCGTGTAAGGTAAAATATGGTTATCTTTCCAGGGTTAAAAAGGTTTTTTCTCCTATTTCACCCTATCATGGACGCGGCGAGCGTCGTAACCGCCACCGTACAAGGCGCGCTGTTATGAATGTTATTTTAATGTCATTTACGTCGATATTCGCACTGACAGACAATCGACCTGCTAATTTAGGAAGAGAGGGCCCTTAAGACTAGAAATACGCTTAGCAACAAAGCTTTTGCTACAAAACAATAAAGCTTACTTTGTTGTACTTATTAAAAGCTCACATGTAAATGCCCTTAAACTGTTACATGTGGGACCTTTGTTGTAGGGCTTCAGCCGTCGCGCAACATAACTAAATATTCCAAGCAGCAAACAATAATATGAATCGAGTAATACATTTACATAAGGCTTTCAAACAAAATTGTATAAGCTTTGATTCAGTTTGTAAATAAATGTTTGCACATTTATACATTATACGAATGGGTTTACTTTTAGGATTTAGCCGTAGTCCGTAGATTGGGCACACAATCTCCACATTATGACGAGGCACAGCAAACATTTCCAATACACTCTCTATAACCAAGTGTGCGATAAGTCACAAAAAATGTATAGAAAATGCTCTCGCTGTTTTCCCACTACCTAGCTGAATCATTTTGCCGAAGACTCCAAATCACTGTTAGAGAAACTTGAAAGCAGAATTATTGAGGATATTATGCACAAATGTTTCATGTTACAGGTAACATTTAGCAGTACAATTGGAGCAATCCAATGTCTGCTAAATGGAATGTTAAACGTAATTAGCACTTTGAGGCCTCAAGATATCAAATTCGGTATTGACAGTTGCTTGTATTACACTAAATACAGTAGTGGACGCCAGCGTCACTGGACTCCAGCGAGATCAGCACTGTATTAATGTAAACATATTGTTTTGATCCTATAGAATATTCATGTGCTGTGCTGTGTCCATTGCAGTGTTGATCTAGCACAGCAATCAACACTTAGGGCCTGTTTCACCGCTTCTGAGTAAGTGCCGGATAGGCTATGCACTAATTATCTGACAGATACTCCATACTATATCTGTCAGATCAGGAAGTAGTGAAACAGCCCCTTACTGTATTGAAAAAAAGTTTTATTCGTTGCGAGGTAATGGCTTTTTACGATAGCCTAGAGGCGACATAGCCTCGGCAAGAGACTTGTACTACGTACTGTACTTGTGATTTTCTATCAAACGGAAAAAGACCGTCAAACAGACAATGCGAAAAAGAAAAACATTCATTTTCAATCATGGCTGGTATAATATTATGTAAATGCGGTATAATTCGACGATTGTTTAGGTATAGTCAAATTGTAGGAGCTCTTAACATCAGTAGCCAGTTCAGACTTCAGAGTTCCGATGGGCGTTGGGTAATTTGATGTGTAGCGACATTTATCAGTACAACTAGGACGCGCGTTACAAACTTTAGCAATTGTATGGGCCCCTTATGTTCGTGCGCCATTCCGGGAAACTTCCCACTTTTACGATAATGTCAGCCGTTGCCATTCAAACGCGCTAACTTTATCTGTGCGCGGATGCTCGGCTTATGTCTTTTGCGTAAAATGTTCGAAAGGGTAGCAGGGGTAATCTCGAAATAAGAATATCGTCGAACGCATATCCAGAAATAAAATATTCATAACGTCGGAATATAGGAGAAAGGACGAGGATTTTTGTTACCGAAGTACGGCATTAACCGTATTTTACGTTAGATTATGTCACAGTTTCATACATTTATGTATTAAAGTTCTTTTTATGAGCGCAAATTTTGAGATTATGATTTGGAAGTTTGTTAAGTAAAAATTATCATAGAACGTTTTCCACTTAATGAGCTGGCTTGTATTGTCACTAAAAGTTTTCTTAACACCCACTATATTCTCATCTAGACACGCGGTAGCGTGTCAAGCCAAGTTCAAGTATAGTAGCATAACTTTATTTTATTTTTATACCTAACATGAAAAATAAAATAATCGTTATTCTTGTAAAATGGGTAATAGGTGGTAATTCATCTCGGAGACAATTTTTAGCAGATAGTAGAGTACTCTCTCGTCTCCAACTTTGCCAATAAAAAGTTTCTTATCTTTACAACGACCGCTTCGATTTAACCTCTATTCAACATATTGGATTTTATGTACCGTCGCGAGCAGCGGGATAATATTATGGAGTTTATATTTATTTTATTTACCCAAATAAATGTAAATTAGTAATCGTAAAGTCATGTGTAAACAAAATTGTAAATACCCAGAAAGTGGTTCGGATTTTAGAACCCACTGGAATGAAATATTTATCATTTTTAAACAGCTATGTTTAAGTACTCTGTACACATCATATATTTCTTTTCGACAATTCTAACGAAATCTCTTCAATGCTTGCCTCATGTTTGTAAAAGACTAGTTCAAATACTAAATCGGTCAGTACTTCGTTTGCATTACTATTAACATTACTAGAAAAAACAAATCTAAGGCTTAAGTATAATGTACAATCAGAGAAGATGATTCATAGGTAGATGGCGGATTTAGGGTCTATACAGACGGACCGCATTTCAACTGCAATCCAACCGCAAATTGCAGTTCAAGTGCAGTTTGAATGCAGTTGACACGACTGCAATAGAACTGCAAACCAAACGCGCAGTCTGATTGCAGTTCAGTTGCAGTTGGCGTGCATTCGTGTGAACTGCATACCGACTGCATCCAAACTGCACCATCCCACCCGCCCACACGCTCCGCTCTCCCGCACATGGAATCAGTAGCATTTAAACAAGGTTAGAGTGATTGGATGCAGTCGATACCTATGAATTGCAGTTGAAATGCGGTCCATCTGTATAGACCCTTTAAGTAATTTGGTCGCGTTTTGTCAAATCCAGCCTGATCCTCCCTGACTTGCTTTGAATTGACATAATCCAACCAAATGACGTGGGTCCGTCAACTGCCAAGAAATCAATTTCTCTGATAGTACATCGTACATAAAAAACGTTGTATGTTCTTCTTTATTGTTTGTACATCTAACAGGCTTAATAAGTGTAGTAACAATTTGGGCGTGTTGAAATACTAGCTCAATTAACAGATTAAGTTTGTAAAGTATAATCATTGACTTTCTAAATTCTTTTGAATTATAAAATATATCTAAAGTAAATAAACCTCAAGAATCTTAAGATAAGAAAAGGCACTGTAAATAACAAAAAAACATTGTTTACTCACTTGACTGAATATTATGAACCCTTTCCTTAAGTTTAAATTACGGTTTTAGTAACAAACTATCAGTTAAGTTAAGAGCAAATCCAGGAAAGCAATGAATGGTTTGGTTCGACATGGTTCAACTCAACAATTTTGCATTTCGCTGATCAGTTTTTCAGACAGCAAAAACCAATAATTCTGTTTTAGTTCCTATCAAAATTGATCGCAGCTCCTTTCTTAATTTCGGAAAAGACCTTAAGGGGCTGTTTCACCACTACCTGATAGTGTTGGATAGCCTATCCAGCACTTTATCAGGAAGTGGTGAAACATGCCCCTAGTTTCGTAGACAAAAGTCTACCAAAGACTTTTCAAATTCACAGTATACTAATAAAGACCCCCTTCGACATACACGCGACCTTTGAAACAAAGTCCTATACTTATCAGGGATGGCGAACCTTTTCGTATCAACGTGCCCTTTTCTGAAGAAATCTTCAGATAAGTCATAAACGTGCCATTAAATATTTTTATTGTGATTCGATGCGTATTTCAAAATTTGCCTATTTTGTGCTCACTACGCAAAAGGGATCCCCGTTATATAATAAATATAAGGGGGAACCCCTTTGCGTAGTGAATTACCTTCATTGTTGCGGCTGGCCGACGCGCGCCGTACTAATTAATTCTTTAATGCTTTACTAATTAATGCTTTACTCGGCATTGTGAAACATGTCGAAAGTGCTGCTCGCGCCCAACTCACGTAGATTCTCCCGTTTGTTTCGAGGTTCTGTCTACTCTGCCAGTAACGTGCCCCAAATTTTATGTCACGTGCCACAGATGGCACGCGTGCCATTGGTTCGGCATCCCTGTCCTATATACTATAATACAGCAATATGGCACGTCGAAGTTCGTCCCTCCCCGAGATATATGTTGGCACTCGATTTTCATTGCCACCGTTCATAACTGCCGAATTTGTAACACTCTTATATATTTTTTATGAAAATTTATCGCTCACTTTCTTTTCCCGGGAGTGATGTATTCGACTTAATTCCGCGTCTGGCACATTCGATTAAATCTCTAACTTATTAATATCGACTGGCAGCAGACATTTGTTTCTGAAAAATAATCAGATTTCGTGTGATCCTATAGATTTTTGGTTTTGGCGTTCTTGCCCTTGCAAGTTGCAGGTAATGAAAATTTAGGAATTCACGTGCGGACAATAGATCCATACTATACTTAATGTTATAAATGCGAAAGCGTGTCTGTCTGTTACCTCTTCATGCTAAAACCACTGGACCGATTTTGCTGTAATTTGGTATGGAGATACTTGGAGCCCCGACTCCCGGGACAGGACATAGGATACTTTTTATACAATTTTAAATTTATATGGATACGGTCCCCACGTGATAAACGAATCTTATGGCGAAGAATCTTATGGAGTTACGTCATCTAGTAGACAGATAAATCACATATTTAAGAGCCTTGCTTCGGAACGAATGGGCTAGCTTAGCCGCATCAATATAATATTGTTTCCTTAAGTGTTGTGAGTGTCCTCCATGTGTCATCCATCATTTCCTGGTCTATTAAAAATTATGCTAATGCTTATCTAATTTATGAAAGTATCAAATTTTATTTATATTAAATTAATGTAATGGTTTTTACCTTGACCATGTCCAGGTGTGTTGTCGGGAGGGTGCGATGGTCCGCCATATGTTTTTTTATCAAAAAAGCACACTATCAATTATTTATCTTAATGGATTTTAAAAGTTTTATTCGAACATAATTCAACAATCGCTAATTCCATTTTAAAACAGCTGCGGTATGTTATGCAAAGTCTATGGCGCCTACATGCTATAAGTTTAATGTAACCATTTGTAAATATGTAGATTAGACATTAGAAACCATCTCTAACCAATAGAGACAGAAAGTACCGTAGAAGAAGCTTAACATTATTGACCAGTAAACAACTTATATTGATGAAATATTGTAATGTACTGTTAGAACTACAGTCCACTAGTAAGTAGTAGCTATACTCGTAGTAACGCCTCCGTGGTCCAGTCGTTAAGAGGGTGGCTCTTGACTCGGAGGTCGTGGGTTCGATTCCCGCGTTGGAGACATGTTATTTCCAAGTTTGGTTAGGACCATGCAGGCTGATCACCTGATTGTCTGACAAGTAAGATGATCCATGCGTCGGATGGGCATATAAAAAGTCGGTCCTGCGCCTGATCTATGTTATGAGAGTAAAAGGAATAGAGAGTGCTCTTGTGTACTCCGCACATACTTGGGCACTATAAAATCACTCCTACGTAACTGGCCTGGTTTCAATGAAACCGGCCACCGTCACCGAAACCGGTGTATGGAGTTACTAGTAGCTAGTTAAAGAGTTGCCAGAGCAAGGGTTATTCGCTTTGTATGATCACATTATTCACTGAGTGGTTTTCATCTGAACTATGTTAATCTGTACACAAACTACCTATACGCAACAAAGATTAAATGGAATCGAATAATACCACTCTGACATAATCCAGCTTCCACTAGAGATGGACAATTTTTATTAATAACATCGATAAAGTATTTATTTCTTTATAAATTAATTTTACATGTAGTAAGCCCTCAGACACACTTTAATTAAAACTTGCACAGAGTGGCCGTATGTAACACTAGGCTGTCGCCTGTTGGCGCAATTAAAAAATTAATTAAGTATGCAATGTGCTTTGAAAAGCTCTAAAGCGTATCACACACGGTGAAGATAATATAATATTTTATCTTAAGATGCCCAAATATAAAATATTATAGTATCTTAAGCTATCACACACGGCTAAGATACGATAATATTAAAAATCTGTTCATTTCCTTACGAGTCTGCGTTGGTTCCACACGTATTCCTTGTTAGAGTTCTATATACAGGGTGATTGACTGAGTGATAAGTGATAACTGATACTGCCTTACTTCTTGATTTGTTAGACAACTCCTCAGACGATGATTCTAATATAGAATGTGAAATGCAGATTGCAGTAGCATATTCCAAAAGGAGAAACATTTGGATAGAGCCTCACATAAAAAAGAGAAAAACCTGCGGTGAATTTAACCTTTATCAATATATTCTGTCAACGAAGAAGTTTCAGGAGTATTTCAGAAATTCAAGAGAAACATTCATTTCGATTCATGAGCTTTTTAAGCTAGCAATAAATTATAAGTCAATTTTATTTAAAATTATCCGAAATGTTACTTTTTCCCTCAAAATGTTACTTTTCGAATGAGACTTGAGAGTATGTAACTTTCTAACATACAGCACTGGCAACACTGCATCCACTAGTGCGTCCGATCACCGATGTAGTGTTGGGTAGGACATGAATTTTATACGAGAATGTAAGAGGTGCCACTTTTTCGTACTGAGCCGGTACAGTGTCCCACTTCAAAAGAGGCGAGGCGTTTGAAATTTTGAATCGTAGCAGTACGTTTGACGTGCCGCGACATGTGAGCCGTCTTGAGGCGTGAATTTATATTTTCTTATAAATTTTCCCCCTAAAAATATATAAATATAAATTCATTATGATTTAGAAATAATATACTGCAATACGTTTCCTTATTTTCTATTATTCGTAGCCAATAGCAAATACATATAAAAGTTCATCATGATAATAATGAAATAATAACTAAAATAGATATGATGCAATATAATTATGTTTCAAAATCTTTTTATTAAAAGTTAATATTATTTCGTCTTCATCTAAAGATTCAGATTTTTTGAAATCATAGGTACTATCAGAGATGTTGATTCCTATGCAGATCGGGGACCTAAGTAGTTTGGTTGCGTTACGTCAAACCCAGCCGACAGATCACAATTAACATTGAATTGACATATTCGACCAAATAACGTTGGTCTATCAACTGCATAGGAATCAATTTCCTCGATTGTACATGTTGACATTAAATAAATTTAACATTTTATTGGCTGGATTAAATGTTACACAAGATCCATCATTTCGATTTAATGAAATTAATGTAAATTGGACAATAAAATTAAAAATTAAAGAGCCAAAAAATCCCTGAAAATACCCCTAAATTCTAAAAAATTCAGACCACCGCGACAATCATTTTGAAGCGGTACATGTTACTCGTATAATGCTGAGCCGCTCTTACATTTTGCCATCTTGTCCCGGACAATTGTAATGCCTCTTGTAAGTCCTACCCAACAGTACACCGATGAGCCCGCTGCCCGACACAAAAACACCCTGTATTCATAAAGATGTATATATTTCGCATCTTAAGATAACATATTGATTACAATAACAAAAATCTACATAAATAAAAAATAATTTAACAATGATAATAATTAGAATAAAAAAAAATGAAATCAAAAGATCTTAATCAAAAAGGCCACCCCGCAGCGTACCATGCTCAAACGTCCCCATCACACTGGCCGCGTTACCGCGCTGAATGGCTAGGGAGACGTGTTGGGCCAGGTAAGCCCCGGAGCGGGGATCGTTACCCGATTCCCGCAACCGACGTCCGAGCTGGCGAACAAAAGCTTTCGCTTCGTTGCACCACGGACCTCCCGTTTCGACGGCAAAAGGCACAAAGAGGTACTGTTGTTCCAAATCCGTGTACTTGTTGTGCTTTTGCCGAGCAGCGTACTCGGCGGCAGATCCCGCATTTTGGGCATTGCCGGAAATAATATATATATTTCGTATCTGAAGATAACATCTTAAGATACGAAATATATATTTCCATATCGCTCGGTATCTTAAGATACAAAATATAAAATATAAATTAACTTCGTCGTGTGTGATGGTTCATAGGATTTGTATGGTAAGCGATATTCTAAAATATGCTCTAAGATAATATATATTTTATATTATCTTCACCGTCTGTGATGCGCTTAAATTATTGTACAGTAAGGTTGCCAATTGTAAACACCCAACTATTATTAGCACTTTATTATTTTTTAATATTATATTATATTAAGAGTTCATACTACTTAAATTCCTATCTTATTGACATTACTAGTATTTTATGAATTTACAAAATTTTAACGTTCCAATAATGAATGATTGCCAACGATGGTGTAGTTTTCCTAGATATAATTTAAAAATATTAAATAAGTTTAAAAATAATTAAATTGTAGCCTAATACAGAATATTACATACCAAAACCATTTATCGTTTATCGCTACCATATTTTGATGACACTTTCGTGGTAACTTTTCACTGAATATCTACTAGAAACTCAAGCTGACAGAATATTCAAACCAGAAACCTACGATTTGAGGTCATTGTTGACATTGCTGAATACACAATATGCTAATTTCTTCATCCATTTCTTCAAGATACACAAGCAAACTGTAAGAAAATTCATTCCATTATTAAATTAATTAATGCTATAATTTGAATTTAATTGTGTTACAAAGTCAACTATTAGCACGATGACAACCCTGTTGCAAGTCTACAGACGGCATTTAGCTAAGTTAGTGAGGAACAGAGCTCGAAATTTACATCGACAAAGCGTCGTGAGCTGTGACGTTTGACAGCACTACTCGAGCTAGTGTTGTACTAGTTTAGGAATTTATAATTAATTATTATACAGAGTACCCATAATTGACTGTATCGACATCATCCGGTTTCCTTTTGAAAATACCCACGTAGTAATAGTATAATATAATATTGTGAGTGTGTGTGTTTATGATTGAGAATAAAATTTGTAAATAATTTTCTGTAATTACGACCGCATATAAAAGTGAAGATTTCTTAGATTTTTAGACTCAACTCTCAAGTTGGATATTCTATTGGCAAAAAACATAAATATATGATTTACTTAGAACATTGGACATTTATTGGGATCATGTATCGACCGTTCTCGTATTCTAAATTCCCTTGAGGTCTATTACCGCATCAAAAGGCAATTGTCACGAAACTATGAATTGTATTAATTTATTAATACACTAGTTTTGCCGGCGGCTTCGTCCGCGTGGAATTCTGAGAACGGCATAATTTCAAGAAAAAAAAACATAACTTTTTAATTTTTATACATAAAATACAGCCTATGTCACACAGAAACAGCTTTCTATCGGTGTTTTTTTTTCTTTTTTGCAAACGAACTGCAGTAGATTCAGAGATTATCTCATACAAACAAAAAACAAAACCTCTTTATTATATAATTAGTGTAGATTATGCTATCGACTACGCCCATCACTAGCACCCCTCCCCCCCCCTTACTCCCGGCTACCGAACCCCGCCGTCGCCGCCGTTTAATTACACATAAAGTGCACAAGTGGCTGTTTAGACAGGCACACTTATCGCGCAGTAAACTTTATTGACGCATCAACTGCGTCCCACTCTGTAAACAGTCGGCGAGACCTTGAAATAAAGTGTACCATTTGAGGACATCTGCGAAACATCAGAATGTCTGCTAACCAATAGCTATGTCCACATTATGCAATTTCATCTTCAATTTTCGTCATTTTCTTTTTGTTCAACTTTCGTTTGGCATATGAACAATAATTGAATGCGTCAAAATCCACTCGCGTTGAAAGAAAAGTGTCATATACGAGCGCTACGATTTAAACGCGCGTCACGGGCATGCCTCACGTTCGCTGTTGACTGCGCTATAACGCATGCCCTTGATGAACAAAAAAAGGCACAATATGGACAAAGCTAATCATATTCGATGACTGAATAGTTAAATATAAATACCTAATGAAATTGTCAAATGAAAACTGTTGTAACAGCGCCGACATTTTTCATTTTAATTTCATACCGATACTTTATGAGTAAGGGTCAATTCAAACCGCAACGCGACGCATACCCCTCGTTCAATTTAGCGTTAAAAATGATCAAAACGCTCAAAATAGGAGGTATTTTGAGCGTTTTGATCGTTTTTAACGCTAAATGGAACGCGGGGGTAGAGGCATTTCTAAGTACTATTGACAAATTTCAATTGCGTGAGACGTCTTGCAAATCTGTCAAAACCTACGAATAATATGTCAAATCCATACTTTAGAAATGCATCTACGAGTCGCGTTACGGTCTAAATAGCTTTGTCCACATTGTGCCTTTTTTGTTCAACAAGGGCATGCGTTATAGCGCAGTCAACAGCGAAGGTGTGGCATACCCGTGACGCGCGTCAAAATCAAAAGAAAGGTGTCATAGCGCGCGCTACGATTTCAACGCGCGTTACGGGCATGCCTCACGATCGCTGTGGAAAACGCTATAAGGCATGCCCTTGATGAACAGAAAAAGGCACAATGTGGACAAATCTAATTAATTAACCCACGCGTCTTTATGCTTTTCACATAATATTTAACGGCGCTGACGGTCAGTGAGCAGTCATTGCGTAGCTAGCTGGTAACAATCAGCCTAGGCGATTAATAAAGTACGATCGCTACCAAAAGTGGCGAACGTGAAACCTCTGATTACATCAAGTAGGTGAGTAGAGGGTGGCGTGAGTCAGAACATGACTAATGAATGAGTGCAGGCCTTCGGCGTGCATATCTTCGGCGACCCAATCAAACATTATTCGTTCTCTTCTTGCTGGATAATTTTTCTGTCAGGGTAGTAGGCCATAGCTTTACCTCTCTTGACTCTATTTAGTTCCGCGTTTTCTATAATCCTGAAGCACAGAGGAATAGTGCCACTTATTACTGTGCTGTCCATTAGGGAAGTAGTTTTGTGTGCTTTTGACATCATTATTGTAAACATTCGGTTCATTCGGTCTATCTTTTTTCTGATGTACTTTTTTCTAAGGACAGGTTCCCAAACGCTTGCTGCATTCAGGATCGTGGGTTCCACTACGGATGTATATAAAATCTTTGTTATCTCGGAGTTTAGGCCCCATGTTGCTCTACATGACCTTGATAACTCTTTGTATATCCTGATGACCTTATCATTGACATGTTCTAGATGTTGTTTGAATGTTAACTTGTGATCAATGATAAGGCCGAGCAGCTTAAGATGGTTAGTGAAAGCTACTTTTGTACCGCAGAACTCAATGTTAGGGATGTCATAATTACATTTATTCGTGACTACTATAGCCTGGGTTTTGTGTGCAGCGAATTTGAGCTTGTTCTCGGTACCCCACTTCTCAATTTCCTTCAGGGCTTTATTGGCTTTGTCCTGCACCTGTTGGGCGTTAGATCCAGATGCCACTACCACTAGGTCGTCAGCGAATGCTTGCAGGTGTGCTTCAAGGGTATCTGCTATGTCCATGTCCATCCACGATCATGTCCCACATTGGTGGTCCTCCTACGGAGCCCTGCACATATCCTTTTTCGGTTTCTTTTGTGATAGTGTGTCCAGCATATGTCAGCTCTATTTGCCTCTCGCTCAAATAGTTGTTAAATGTACTGCTCAGGTATTTGTTGACCTTCTTCCTTTTCAATTGTATTTTTATTTGCGGCTACCATGCGTTGTCGAATGCTCCTTCGATATCCAGTGAGATTAGAGCAACCATCCGCTTTTTCCTAATCTCTTCTCTCACCAGTTCCACTACATCATAAAGGGCGTCTTCCGTGCTCTTTTGTGGCATAAATCCATATTGGCGAGGATTAAGGCCGTCCTTTCCTAATTCCCACAGTAGCCTTCTACACAGGATTTTCTCGAAGATTTTCCCCAGGATCGGGAGTAACCCTATAGGTCTGTATGCTTTCGGATGGGTGTAGGTGTCTTAGCCAGGTTTCGGAAGTATTATTACCTTTGCCTTTTTCCAGATCCGGGGGAAACATCCATTTTTCAGGCAGGTCTGGAATATGGCAACCATGGTGTTTGGGCTTGCTTTGTATGCATGGTCTAATATGTCAGCGGTGAGACCATCATAGCCTGGGGCTTTTCTTTAGCCTGGGGCTTTTCTTGGATTCATGTCTTTAAGTGTAATTTCTATTTTAGTCTTTGTGATATTGTCTAGCTCCTTGTAGTTTTCATCGTTATTCAGGTCGTTGTTTGTGTCTTTCGTGTATTTATCAGCTTCTAGCCTTATAAGTCTTTGTTGTGTTGTATCATCGTCGTTTGTGTCTTTAGGATAGAATGTATCAGCCAGCAATTTTGCGGATTCAAGAGAGCTGCAGTCAGTTTCTTTAATTTTTAGCAGTTGATCTAGACACGCGGTAGCGTGTCAAGCCAAGTTCCAGTTCCAGCATAACAGAATGGCGAGCAGCACCGTGTGTAATATTACACGAACCATTTGCAGGTACTTTTGACCCTCTCATAATTCAGAAACTATTTCACATAAACGTTTCAAATTTGGCTCATATAATCAGACTTGCGAGATAACTACATTCTCTAAATTTCATAAGCACAGCTCAAACGGTTATTAAGATATTAACGTCCGAAAATCTACATTTTTATAACTGACTGACTGACTGACTGACCTATAGATCAAAATTCTAACCCACTTCCAGATGACCTAGAAGGCTGAAATTTGGAATCCAGCTCGGTAATTGTGTGAAAGCGTAGGGAAAAATCAGAAAACAAAAAAAATCGGTCAAGTGCGAGTCGGACAGAGCGAAACTAGGCAAAAATTGTGTTTTTTGTATGGAGACCCTTAAATATTTATTTTATTTTATTTTTATTATGTATTATGAAAATAAAAATATAATTAAAGATTTTGTTAAATTTTCAAGTATCTACCGGCTGCCATTATCGATTTTAAGCAAAAAAAGCCAAGAAAAATCACATTTATTGCATGGGAGCTCCCCGTAAATATTTATTTGTGAAGTGAAAAAGCTTTAGGAAATTAATAGAAGGTGACTTTATGAAGTATGTCTGTTACCTCTTCACGTCCAAATTGCTTGTACCGATTGTTCTTAAATTTGGTATGGAGATATAGTTTGAGTCCCGGGAATAGACATAGAATTCTTTTAATACGTCTGTCCGTCTGTCTGTCCGTCTGTCCGTCCGTCCGTCCGTTTGTCTGTCTGATTGTTAGACAGCTATAATAATAGCTACTTTACTTCCGCACAATAAGCTGTACCCTATAGTTAATGGTTGGAAATACACTTGTGTTATACCTTATTATTCCAATGCCTCCTGATGGTAGCTGCTTTTTCCATTCGCTTGAATTTTCTTTGTTTTATTCGTCTGATACTCAACAGGGCTTAGGGGCTATTTCCCCAATTCCTGATTAGTTTCAGATAGGCTATCCATAACTTATCCGACAGATAAAGGATCTGTCAGTTAAGTTTCAGATAGGATATTCACAATTTATCTGACAGATGAAGTATCTGCCAGATAAGTTGCGGATAGCATATCCGATACTCGTCGGAAGTGGTGAAACAACACCTTAAGGTTGCGATTGAATATAGTCGAATATTATGTATGTTTGAACTGGGAAGATTAAGATGTCTACTGTCTACCCTTGCTCGGAAAGTTTCCTGTACAAAAAGTAATGATATCCCACCAAAAACATAAAATATGTAAAAATGGAAAGCCAAGTTCCATACAAACATTATTCTTGTCTATGGACTTCGCCGTAAAAAGGATGGAGATCTAAATGAGTGCCAAGTTCCATGGAAAATCGAAATATGTATGTACAGGAACCAAATAACATCATGAACAAATAATAGAGTCTATTTCTTTGCTTTATTGAATATCTATAACAATTAATGTTCTTTAAATAATGTGAGATCTTAAACAAGATTAGATTTGACTTGGCTAGTTTTCATCAGAATTAAAATGTTCAATAACTTTATGAAATGACTGATGTAATGAAAACTGGCCAAGTTAGATCTAATCTAGTTTAAGATCTCACATTATTTAAATAACATTAATTGTTATAGATATTCAATAAAGCAAAGAAATAGACTATTATTTGTTCATAATGTTATTTGGTTCCTATACATACATATTTCGATTTTCCATGGAACTTGGCACTCATTTAGATCTCCATCCTTTTTACGGCGAAGTCCATAGACAAGAATAAAATTTTTATGGAACTTGGCTTTCCATTTTTACATATTTTATGTTTTTGGTGGGATCGTCATTTCTTTTGCTAGTCATCTTCATTATTTTATACATTCTATCCCATTAGCTTTCCTTGTTTTGTGATGTACAGAATTGTTTCCAGCTGGCGGTCTTTGTGGTGAGTATCAGGTCTTTGTACTCTTCTAGTGCTTTTAGGTAATTATGCACCACCATCTCTCTTCTGTCGCTGTTTGCCTTATTGATTTTCCGTCTTAGTCTTTTCACTACATTTTTCTTTTCTTTCAGTTCTGGAGTTATGAAATTTGGCACACAGGTCGTGTGTAATGGAGGCACTTCACATGGCTATTTGTATTTGCTATTGGCTATTTGTTGTATTTGACAACATTATTGACGAATACGCAAACAAGCAAATAAAGGCAAATACGACCGTCCACACATAGACATTGGACGTCAAATACCAAACTTTTACTTGATTTTCTTTACTTGCCTATTTGACTCCTTTGATGTGCGTCAAAACCGACAAAGGTACGGATACGTGTATTTGGAATTGATCATATTTGTCAAATAGGCAAATAAGGCCAATATTTGTCAAACATACCGTCTACACATGGTGATTGTTTGGCGAATACATCAAATACGCAAATACAAATAGCCAAGTGAAGTGCCTCCATTATATGTAGATTAACAAAAAATTAAGAAATTTTAGAAATCGGTCAAGCGTGAGTCGGCACATCTACGAACTTTAGAGGCTACTTCCAAATGCCCAAGCGTTATGAAATTTGTCACACAGGTCGTGTTTTATAGTAGATTAACAAAAAATTAAGAAATTTTAGAAATCGGTCTAGTGTGAGTCGGCTCATCTACGAACTATAAAAGGCTACTTCCAAATATAATAGGGTTATGAAACTTAGAACACAGGTCGTGCTCGTGTGTTATATAAGTAGATTAAAAAATAATTAAGAAATTTTAGAAATCGGTCAAGCCTGAGTCGGCTTATCTACGAACTTTAGAGGCTACTTGCAAATATCCTAGCGTAATGTAATTTGGCACACAGGTCGTGTGTTATATATATATATATATATATATATATATATATATATATATATATATATATATATATATATATATATATATATATATATATATATATATATATATATTATAGTTGGAGTTGGAGTTGGAGTTGGAGTTGGAGTTGTAGTTGGAGTTGGAGTTGGAGTTGGAGTTCGAGTTGGAGTTGTAGTTGGAGTTGGAGTTGGAGTTGGAGTTGAGTTGGAGTTGAGTTGGATTTCGAGTTCGAGTTCGAGTTCGAGTTCGGGTTCGGGTTCGGGTTCGGGTTCGGGTTCGGGTTCGGGTTCGGGTTCGGGTTCGGGTTCGGGTTCGGGTTCGGGTTCGGGTTCGGGTTCGGGTTCGGGTTCGGGTTCGGGTTCGGGTTCGGGTTCGGGTTCGGGTTCGGGTTCGGGTTCGGGTTCGGGTTCGGGTTCGGGTTCGGGTTCGGGTTCGGGTTCGGGTTCGGGTTCGGGTTCGGGTTCGGGTTCGGGTTCGGGTTCGGGTTCGGGTTCGGGTTCGGGTTCGGGTTCGGGTTCGGGTTCGGGTTCGGGTTCGGGTTCGGGTTCGGGTTCGGGTTCGGGTTCGGGTTCGGGTTCGGGTTCGGGTTCGGGTTCGGGTTCGGGTTCGGGTTCGGGTTCGAGTTCGAGTTCGAGTTCGAGTTCGAGTTCGAGTTCGAGTTCGAGTTCGAGTTCGAGTTCGAGTTCGAGTTCGAGTTCGAGTTCGAGTTCGAGTTCGAGTTCGAGTTCGAGTTCGAGTTGGAGTTGTAGTTGGAGTTGGAGTTGGAGTTGGAGTTGAGTTGGAGTTGAGTTGGATTTCGAGTTCGAGTTCGAGTTCGAGTTCGAGTTCGAGTTGGAGTTGTAGTTGGAGTTGGAGTTGGAGTTGGAGTTGAGTTGGAGTTGAGTTGGATTTCGAGTTCGAGTTCGAGTTCGAGTTTGAGTTCGGGTTCGGGTTCGGGTTCGGGTTCGGGTTCGGGTTCGGGTTCGGGTTCGGGTTCGGGTTCGGGTTCGGGTTCGGGTTCGGGTTCGGGTTCGGGTTCGGGTTCGGGTTCGGGTTCGGGTTCGGGTGCGGGTTCGGGTTCGGGTTCGGGTTCGGGTTCGGGTTCGGGTTCGGGTTCGGGTTCGGGTTCGGGTTCGGGTTCGGGTTCGGGTTCGGGTTCGGGTTCGGGTTCGGGTTCGGGTTCGGGTTCGGGTTCGGGTTCGGGTTCGGGTTCGGGTTCGGGTTCGGGTTCGGGTTCGGGTTCGGGTTCGGGTTCGGGTTCGGGTTCGGGTTCGGGTTCGGGTTCGGGTTCGGGTTCGGGTTCGGGTTCGGGTTCGGGTTCGGGTTCGGGTTCGGGTTCGGGTTCGGGTTCGGGTTCGGGTTCGGGTTCGGGTTCGGGTTCGGGTTCGGGTTCGGGTTCGGGTTCGGGTTCGGGTTCGGGTTCGGGTTCGGGTTCGAGTTCGTGTTCGAGTTCGAGTTCGAGTTCGAGTTCGAGTTCGAGTTCGAGTTCGAGTTCGAGTTCGAGTTCGAGTTCGAGTTCGAGTTCGAGTTCGAGTTCGAGTTCGAGTTCGAGTTCGAGTTCGAGTTCGAGTTCGAGTTCGAGTTCGAGTTCGAGTTCGAGTTCGAGTTCGAGTTCGAGTTCGAGTTCGAGTTCGAGTTCGAGTTCGAGTTCGAGTTCGAGTTCGAGTTCGAGTTCGAGTTCGAGTTCGAGTTCGAGTTCGAGTTCGAGTTCGAGTTCGAGTTCGAGTTCGAGTTCGAGTTCGAGTTCGAGTTCGAGTTCGAGTTCGAGTTCGAGTTCGAGTTCGAGTTCGAGTTCGAGTTCGAGTTCGAGTTCGAGTTCGAGTTCGAGTTCGCGTTTCGGTTTGAGGTTCGGTTTGAGTTTCGGTTTCAGTATCGGTTTGAGTTTCGGTTTGAGTTTCGGTTTGAGTTTCGGTTTGAGTTTCGGTTTGAGTTTCGGTTTGAGTTTCGGTTTGAGTTTCGGTTTGAGTTTCGGTTTGAGTTTCGGTTTGAGTTTCGGTTTGAGTTTCGGTTTGAGTTTCGGTTTGAGTTTCGGTTTGAGTTTCGGTTTGAGTTTCGGTTTGAGTTTCGGTTTGAGTTTCGGTTTGAGTTTCGGTTTGAGTTTCGGTTTCGGTTTCGGTTTCGGTTTCGGTTTAGGATTCGGATTCGGTTTCGGTTTCGGTTTCGGTTTCGGTTTCGGATTCGGTTTCGGTTTCGGTTTCGGTTTCGGTTTCGGTTTCGGTTTCGGATTCGGTTTCGGATTCGGTTTCGGTTTCGGTTTCGGTTTCGGTTTCGGATTCGGTTTCGGTTTCGGATTCGGTTTCGGTTTCGGTTTCGGTTTCGGTTTCGGATTCGGTTTCGGTTTCGGTTTCGGATTCGGATTCGGTTTCGGTTTCGGGTTCGGTTTCGGTTTCGGTTCCGGTTCCGGTTACGGTTTCGGTTTCGGTTTCGGTTTCGGTTTCGGTTCCGGTTCCGGTTCCGGTTCCGGTTCCGGTTCCGGTTTCAGGTTTCAGGTTTCAGGTTTCAGGTTTCAGGTTTCAGTTTCAGGTTTCAGGTTTCAGGTTTCAGGTTTCAGGTTTCAGGTTTCAGGTTTGAGGTTTCAGGTTTCAGGTTTCAGGTTTCAGGTTTCAGGTTTCAGGTTTCAGGTGTCAGGTTTCAGGTTTCAGGTTTCAGGTTTCAGGTTTCAGGTTTCAGGTTTCAGGTTTCAGTTTTCAGGTTTCAGGTTTCAGATTTCAGGTTTCAGGTTTCAGTTTTCAGGTTTCAGCTTTCAGGTTTCAGGTTTCAGGTTTCAGGTTTCGGGTTTCGGGTTTCGGGTTTCGGGTTTCAGGTTTCAGGTTTCAGGTTTCAGGTTTCAGGTTTAAGGTTTCAGGTTTCAGGTTTCAGGTTTAAGGTTTCAGGTTTAAGGTTTCAGGTTTCAGGTTTCAGGTTTCAGGTTTCAGGTTTCAGGTTTCAGGTTTCAGGTTGAGGTTGAGGTTTGAGTTTGAGTTTGAGTTTGAGGTTGAGGTTGAGGTTGAGGTTTTTGTTTTTGTGCTATACGTAGCACTACATTAATTATATAATTAGATTATATTTATAGAATTTAATTAACCTACCAAGTTTAAATTATATATATTATATATAATTTAAACTATATATATAGTATTATGGATCAGGCTGTTGATGAAGATGATTATGATCGGTGAAGTACATCTGAACTTGGCATTGGATTAGATTTCAACTCTTTTTTTAGGCCAAAAATCAGCCTATAGGAACTAGGCCCTATTTTAACAGGTATGTTTTTGATGGGATTTTATTCAGCAGCGTCGCGTTGTTAATGTGAGTAGTAGGTACAGATTCCCTAGATTCTAGAACATTGATTACTATCAAGCAAATTTTTCGTGAGTAGCTTCATTTTTTTTAATTAGAGTCCAGGGGTCGGCAGACCGCGGCTCGCGAGCCGCATGCGGCTCTTCCATAGGATTGATATGGCTCTTCTATGACTATTTTTCAGAAATGTCTTTCAGTAAGTAATTAATTTTTTTTAACTGTAAATGTAGCTTTGTAGTGTGAAGCAAATTAGACTCTAATTATTATTATTATTAGACTTATAAAATTTATGTAGCGGCGCTTTGAAGGTATGGTAAAATCTACAAACTTGATATTTGGCTCATCTGAATGGTAAGTCTGCTGACACCTGGATTAGACGAACAACAATTTCTTGTGCGAAATTTCTCGAAAGTTAATATTTCGATTTGATGGTCCTAAAATATGGATTGTTCTATTTGTAGGAAAATGGAACTAGTTCGGACGATTTTCA
Organism: Polyommatus iphigenia; assembly: GCA_963422495.1. Lineage (NCBI taxonomy): Eukaryota > Metazoa > Arthropoda > Insecta > Lepidoptera > Lycaenidae > Polyommatus > Polyommatus iphigenia. Next base: position 27,323,325 of record OY730188.1, on the reverse strand, counting down.
AGATTTAAACGTGACAGCCGACAGGAAACATAAAAATATAGTAATTTAGGTAAATTCTAAAAATATATTGGTGATAGAATCTAACACAATGGAATTCATATTCCATTACACAATATAATAATATTATCATGAACTTCACTCGATAGCAAAAATCCCAAAGTTACCTCTTCTTTTAACGAACTTGCCATACTATGTCCAAATTATTTGGAATTTTCAGATTTTTTTTTGTACTGAATTAAAGACAAAGAATATATCTAGCGAATATCGTTTATTTGACTCGATTTAATTGATGTAGAAAATAACGACGATCAAAGACTATAAAATTGCAGGCGCAAAGTGTGTGACTGAAAGCACCAGCCGAGCCTTGTGTAATTAATCAAAGATATTAAGCTCATTTTGGGTAACTTTGATTTGCGGTTTAACTTTGAACAATACATTATTGTACTGTTCAAAGCTAAACCGCAATTCAAAGTTACCCAAAATGATTTACAGTAATTAATTATTATTATTTTCGGTTTTGATTTTTTTTTGCCTCGGGGTAGCTGTGAAAATGATCTTTATGACGTGGTCAATAAGGTGTGACCTTTATTACCACGTATTAAAGTTAATTTCATGAGTAATCGAGGGAACTCCTCAAAAATTTATGAAAACTTATAATGGCGATTTTGGCTTTATGAGAAGTATCCCAAGCATATGCTACCAAAAAGTAAAATTTTGCACCACGGTAAGTATATGCTATGGTTCCGAAAATACTAAGAGAATTCCGGATTCCTTATAGATACAAGTATGGGAGTTGGGGCGCTGTTTTAAGAACTGAAAGCATAATATTTTTAAACGACTTCCAAAAAGGAGGTTTCTCAATTCGACCGTATATAATATGTTCTTTTTTTATGTTTGTTCGCGGATAACTCCGTCGTTTGTGGACCGATTTCCAAAATTCTTTTGCTGTTGTAAATGATAATGGAATTTGGTACCACGTTCACAAAAGTGGTGATTTGATGATGAAATCCATGAGGAATCGAGGGAACTCCTTAAAATTTATATGGAAACATATAGTGATTTTAACTTTTTCTGAAGGATTTCAAGTATATGCTACCAAAAAGTAAGATTTTGCACCAATGTATACCCTGGTTCCGAAGGTGCTGTACAGAACTCTTGACTCCTTATAGATAGATGTTCGGCGTTTCGGAGCTATTTAAACAACTAAAAGCAAATGCCAATACATCAATTTCATCAATCATCATCATCATAATTATTATGCCACGCACCATCATATCATGAGCCTATTTTACATTATAGTTAACTAAAAAGAGAAAAATAATTATTTTTAAACAAAAAATTGAAACCGACTTCCACACTAAAAACTACGGTGAATAAACTAAAAAGTGTTAAATAATTCTAATTCTATATTAGTGGCTTTTTTAGGATTGGCCTAAGCCTCAACTACCTATATCTGCACTCAATCTTCATACTTTTGAAGTCGGTACCAGCCAGCTAACTTCTATGTCAAAACTCTCAGAAATTTTAGGAGCTGGTACCGACTTCAAAAGTATGAAGATTGAGTACAGATATAGTTGAGGCTTAGGCCAATCCTAAAAAGCCACTAATATAGAATTAGAATTATTTAACACTTTTTAGTTTATTCACCGTAGTTTTTAGTGTGGAAGTCGGTTTCAATTTTTTGTTTAAAAATAATTATACTACAATGCAAATTACATCCATCATCATCATCACTACGCAGAACACAGTCTTTACAGAAAGACTTATAAATTATATCTAAAAAGAGTGAAAGTCGGTACCAGTCCCAAAAATTAAAAATATTTTGTCATAGAATTCACGATTCTGTGCTGGTATTGTGGTCTTATGTATCTTATCTGCTCAAAGACCGAAAACGCTCAGTGAGCGAAAAAATGGCTCACAACGCGTTGTGGTAATAGTGAAACGGACACGACACGAAATTCGCGTCGTGGCCTTAGTGAAAACAGCCACGACGCGTTCTGGTAATCACAGAAATACCACAAAGCGAAATTCGTATCGTGGCTGACGTGCTATTCGACCACAACGCGTTCTGGTAATCGAGTAGAGCCATGACGCGTTCTGAGCATTTAAAAACAGCCACGACGCGAATTCGTGTTGTGGTCCTAATGAAAACGGCCACGACGCATTCTGAAGCCAGGCCGTTACACAGGAGTAATTTTATAGGCCATATATATGAAGTATGCCCATTGTATGCTGCTATAATCACAACGAATTTAATATTAAATCCCATTGTAAAGTTCTCACGTGTTGAAATATGCGAAATTCACAATTGAAATAATTTCGTTGAAGCTCTTTATAAATTAACGAAATGAAAGTCAGGATAAGGTATTCGTTGTACAATAGGGGATTCGGATCTTGCTTTTTTATTGCATAAACGGATAGTGCTTTGAAATTATAAAAGGAATTTTAATAGGTAGAATGAGCAGATTTTCAAAGAATTTTTACATGTAGATGAAAGGCAATTTGAAGTATTTATAGTGCTTAAATACATAGAACTCCAAGATTTTGAATTTCCAAGATAATTCTTCTATGATTAAGTATCATTCTTCTTCCGACATTTATTAAAAACATTATTATGTTAATGTTTGTTTGGAATTTAGTAGAGACTAATTAAAATAACAATATGATTTAAAAGATAGGATGATATTTCCATAATTTTTCCTAATTTATGATTTTTACTAACTGAGACTAAAATCAGATTTATATAATAGCTACATCTGTTCCCTTAAATGCGGGTTTTATTTGGATTTGCAAAATAAACAACGGCAATTCTGTTTATTTTGTGTTAAGAGTGCTCTTTTCCGTCAACAATGAGTTGATCTCAGATAATTGAAACTGAAATAAGCAGTTTTAAAGTTTTTTTGAAGTTATACTTCTTTAGGCGCGTTATGAAAAAATGATGAGAGTGAAATTTTAAGATGCGCGCGCACCTGTGACACAAAATTAACAGTATGAAGCCGTCTGCTTAACCGCTCATTAAGTCTCGAAAAAAAAGCTACCAACAAAATAGGAATTGAACCTCGATATTAGTCGCGCATGTTGGTACGCTCGTCACCTCTGACCACTGTTTTCATATTTATAATATTTATCAACATGTCTCTAGTTTATACATTCACAACACGTGTTTGAGTTTCATACAAGTGCGAATTATATATGTGCTAATAAATTATATTCAGTAGTGATTTAAATTGAATATTTTGATTGATATTACTTACTATTTGTGAATATTTGTGAAAAAAATTGTGCTTATATACTTTTTCAAGTGCTCCAATATAATTGAGGTTAACTATCCGTATGTATTATTTATTGATATAAATTAAAATACTTTTATTTAATATAATTAACACTAAATATTATTAAATTATTAATGTTAAATACTTATTATTGGTTATTTAATATTCACAAAATAAAGAAAAAATTTAATAAAACATTTAATAAAAAGTTTGTGATAAAAATTAAAATTGAACATCAAATTATAATATTAATTTTTAATATTTGCTATTTAATGATGCCAAAGAAGTATAACTTCTCACGCGCGTACATAAGTACACGCACCCATTTTTTTTTTTTTTAATACACAACGATATTATACACGGTTTTAATTTTAGTTGATTTAGAACATACTGTTACATGTGTAGGGTAATCTAAGTATTAGTTTAATACAATTATTCATAGTCAAGTTCCAATGTAAGAGCATATTATTAGTATTCCATCATCCTTGGACTGTCCTGGAAACCAAATAGAAATTAAACGTGAAATGGACTTCTAATGTAATATATTACGCGTATTCGGTATTTACTAAGATTTGATACGGACCCCGTGATCCGTCCCAAGATTTTCCCAAAACTTTTAAGGGCCACTAGATCTAACGAGTATACTATTAACTGATAAAAGTTAAACTCCACATATGAATACGAAAACTTTCCACCAGCCCCTACGTCAGAGATGGAAAAGATAAATTGAAAAAGTATGAAGTGACGAACTGACTTTGAAATATTCTGTTTTAGATTTATGATTTGTCATCATCGTGTGATCTGTATCTATAGTTTTCTTCTGGCGTGATAATGTATAGCGATAAAACTGTTACCTGAGGACATTATAGTCATGACTGAGGACTAGATCATCCTAAAAAGCCAATCTAGTCCTTTCTAAGAAAAGATAAAAAACAAAATGCCATAAAACTTGACAAAATCAAATTGTTAAGCTAAATTACAATACAGTTAACATACAATTATATACATTTATATACTATACTGAAAATTTTCTAAAACTACCTACTACGACTACCTACTACCTACTATTAGCTGTAATATTAGTTCAGTTTTACTTTAATATAACATACTAAGTATAATATGCTTAACCACCTACTCGTAGTACAGTTTAAGACACTATGTACTTATCGTTTAATTCTTTAAATCTACAAATCAGAAATCAGTATTATGATCTTCTTAGTCATTGTATATTTTGTCTACATCTGCCCCTTTACTGAGTGCATTGTTTTAATTATCATACTATTGTTGTAATTTATAGTTAACGTTGTTGGTACTTACCATAGTTAATAAGATTTTGTATACTCTTTTAAGGAATATGTACTTTGGTTACTGTTTGTTGACTCTAATAAATAAAATAAAAAAACGTTTGAATTCCAAATCCTTCTTATTGTTTGTCGTTTAACTTTTGGCTTTCGGGCTCTGCATCGGCGAAACCTATAATAACTAATCTATATATATATATATATATATATATATATATATATATATATATATATATATATATATATATATATATATATATATATATATATATATATATATATATATATATATATATATATATATATATATATATATATATATATATATATATATATATATATATATATATATATATATATATATATATACTTATACACTGTTCTTCTATGACGCCTACTCGGGGTTTTAGGTTTATTTTCGTTACGGAATTTCTTGATTCGGTCGCCGCATTCAAAGCCCGCAATAAAACCTATGCAATAGTTTAAAACATACTTAGTTCATTTTATTCTAAAGTTTTTAAATTAACAAAAAACACGTTAAATATTATATAAATACTAAGAAAAACATTTTTTTTTAATTCTGGTTACTTGTTAAGCGTAAGTTCAACATTTTAAGTATAATAAGTAGTCGAGAACTTTTTAGGTCGAGAAGGTCTTTGTGTACCTTAGGGCACAAATGTTTCAATACCTGCGGTCGCTCGGAAACGACAAGGGCTTAAGGGCCCTCCGCCCTTCAATAATTCCCGCCACTCGACTACTTTAATTAAAACGTTCCTTTACAAGATTTTAGTCCAACAATTACAAAATGAAATAATGCAGGTCATCGAGTAAATTAGATTTTGTACCTTAGTTTCTGCACTGGTTTCAATTGATTTGCAGGTTCTGTAGAAAATTAAACCTTAGTTTTTGGTAGAACGTTAATTGAATACCAAGTATAAATATAACCTTTATGAAATTGCACAACTTTTTATAACGAGAAGATAAACCTCAAACTTATGATTCCAACCTCAGGTACACAATGTGGACTGTTCGGATTATTTTTATCCATTCAAATTTTAGTTTATCTGATCTAAATCTTTATCTCCTTCTAAACACACCGGCAAAATTAGAGGAACATAACAAAATATTTTTTTTTGAAAATTATTCGCTGTTTTTATATATTTATTTATTAATTTCATAGTTTATGATTAAAAAATAAAACTTATATAAATTTAAGGCATAAAAACGTGTAAAATAGAAAAAATCTGCAAAAATCAAAAATTAAGACAAATCTTTGAAATTTCAGTAGTAAGTTTTTAAGTTAAATTCTTCATTTTTACTTAAGAAATGCCATGTTAAAAGCGTGTAATGCCTTCTATGGATCTCAAGAGAGTCTGGATACGCCATTCCATGCTTGCATTTTGATTGTCAATCATTTCCTGTGGGATATTCTTCTACTGCTCCAGTAGCGCCAACTCGAGCTCCTGAACACATTTTGGAGCTGGAGTTTTAACTCGTACCGTTCACCCATTGATGTGCCACACGTCCTCAATCGGATCCACATCCGTAGACCGTGCTGACCTCTCCACCTGGGCTACGCCAGCATCATTTAGGTAATAATGCCCGATTTTTTCACTCTATGGACGCGCATAAAATTGAAGTTACTGCCTAAAACTGTGTAAAAGGCACAACATGCAGTTCTAGGATGTCTGTGCTATAGTCCTGTACTGTCAAAGTACCATCATTAACAATCATCAGCTCTGTGCAGGCTCCAAATTATATGCCACCCCAAACCATTACGAAGCCTGCATGATAGGCCACTGTTTCCGTTAAGTTTGATGGTCTATAGCGTTCCTTGTGATTTATCCACATTCTTTATCGCCTGTCAACAAAATTTACACAGAATTTGCTCCCATCACGGTACAGCACACGATTTCACTCACTTGTCAAATTTTGATGTTCACGCGCAAATCTTAGCCTGGCTCTTTGCTGTCCTGTCTCAAGTTTTGGTGCCCTCGCTGGCAACTTTGAGTTTAATTTAACTTCTTTGAGTCTTCTTCTTACTGTACAATCACTTACACGTACATCTCGGGCCTGTTCTGACAGGTTTCGTCTCTGCAAAGCAGTTTGAGGTCGATTTCTTAAGGTTTGTACCCTTACAAAACGGTCATCCTGAACCATTGCCACCCGATATCTGCCTTGTTCTCGTCTCCGAACGTAAGATCCAGTCTCTCTGTAGCGTTGAAAGTTACGGTGGACCACGAAAGCCGACACACCTAAGGCCTGACTGACCGAACGGTAGGTGTGACCTTTCTCTATCGTGGTTACAGCTCTAGCTGTCGTAGATGCTGGTAAATCACTAATTTTGTATCTAAGCAATGTGTTCTTCCAAAAACAAAACAATCAAATGAGCTGGCATACCTTGCACCCCGCTAAAAACGCCATTCTTATCAGAAACACTTACAACGTCAATCATCGAAAAACACTTAGGGAGATCGCAGACGACAGACTTTGTGCGTTCAAAGTCTGCGGCTTCCATACAATCTGATGGCGCGCGCCATACGGAATGTATGTAAGCCGCAGACTTTGATCGCACAAAGTCTGTCGTCTGCGATCTCCCTTAGTAGGGCATAATTGCAATAAAAATCTGTCAACTTGCCAGTTTTGTTTAATATTTTATTTCTTAAATGAGCTTAGAAACTATAAAAAAGGATTTCACATAGCCCGACCCACTTGAATTCAAGTTGTGGCCCTTTTTACCTATGTTCCGCTAATTTTGTCAGTGTGTGTATATTTTATGATCTACAATCTACATACTAAATGTCCATAATGTTATACTGCACAATAAAAAATATTTTATAATCTTGAAGAAATGCAATTAGTTATTATTATGTACCGTCAACGAAATTGGCGATCTTCCATTTAAGAAAATAATGGCTCCGTGCCATAACTATAACTTAAATTTTAAATTAACTTAAATTGTATTTTGTTTGTTCTTCCTATAGCCAGTTTTATTATATTACCTTAAAGCAATACGACACATTATGTAAGTAACACAGTTTAGTAAAACAAGAACTTTGACAATTTACGACTAGATATTGTACAAGACTTTGTGCATACCTAATGTCTAACAGGAACCGTACATTTTCCGCTGTAGAAAGTAGAGTGTCCTTTCCGTCCGCCCGTCCGTCCTCAACTCTATGTCTGCGCCTTTTGTCAAAACCAGTCCAGTAATTTCAAAGCCTGTCGATGAAAACCAAGTATCAGATATCCATCGTAATATTATTAAAGGGAAAGTGTGTCTGATTGTCTGTTACTCTTCAAGCCAAGACCGTTAAACTAATTTTGATAAAATTTTGTATGGAGGTACTTTGAGTCCCGGGAAAGGACATAGGATAATTTTATTTCGAAAAAATGTATAAATACCGCGTGACCGAATATTTTGGCGACTGAATTGCGGGTATCAACTATCAGTTTATAAGTATAGATCTTACTTCTAATCTAAATCTATCTAAATCTAATCTGGTGATCCGAAGATCTAAATCTTCGGATCACCAGAGGATATAAAGTACGCATCATGTCACAAACTACATGGCATAGCTTTTTACTACTTGTTTTACGACGAATCTGTAAATACTAGAGCTAGGTATCCCAAATAGACATCAAGATCTAAATCTTTAGAGAAAGAAATAGATCCTAATATGGCCCTTATTCCCCAAAGTGCAAAGGAACTTAAAGGTCTCTTTAAATAAAATAATCTGATTTTCTCTTATGAGAGTAAATTCTACTCTATACTCGTAAACAGTATCCCATAGGAACTCTGTATTATTTCGAGTTGAGAAGAAGTTATGTATTCCATAGATTTTTCATTATAGGCGATGGCTCAATTGCAATAATTATTATTATATAGATCGAATACGTTCGTCCGTCTGATATGAATGGATAAATGCAATAATCAAACTGTTTTTGTTGAATGTTATTAATTATTTTGATTTTCATCCATACATTTTAATGATTACATTCCACGTCGCGCTGTACACTTTTTGTTGGTGGTTTCAACTTTAAGCGAAAATTTAATAATGATAAACACTATTTCTACGTTTAACGGATAAATATCCATTTATCCGTTAAACGTATTAACCATCCGGTTTACTTAATGAGATATTATTAAATCATTATAGACATTAACATTTAACGTGGGTTTGTGGGTTGTTACGGCCTACGGTACAAAGTTTCATTCGTGTGCATTTTGTGCATTCCTTATATATACTCATGAGAATTTTCTCATATTTTGCCGAATTTTGTCTAAACTCCATAGCTAAGATCTGTTGTTTTAATATTTACGACAATGCCAGCAACAAAAATATGCACATTAAGATTAGGACTCTAACTTCCATCACAGGACAACTCCTATGATGGCTCAAACCAAGCAATTCCAACCTGTATAACATGTTGTAGAGCCTCCACATAGATCTACTTGTCTATGAATAGTGGTTAAAAAAGCCCAACCCGGAAGTAATATCACTTATTTTCTGCAGTGCCATAATCGAGTAAACTAACAAAACAACCTTACAAAAATTGTAAAATTGAAACAAAATAAAAATTTTATAAAAGGTTATAATTTACTCAAATGATGTTGTACACCGTGATGACGATAGGCACCAGGTGTGTGAGTGTTATAGCTTATCGCAGATGTATCGAGAGCCCACGCACTCTCATCTGCGGCTGATCAATATTCATATTATCCATATTAAGTTAAATATAGTCTATGTAAACAAATAATTTGCATAATGGTTCTTCGGGAGCGTAAACAGAACTGTAAACATTAGTGCGAATGAGAGCCTTTTACACCTTCTGATAAAAAATAGCTGGCATTGAGCCGGTTACACAGTGTCAAGAATGTACTTACTTTGTGCAAACGCTTTTATATGCACTGGCTTAGATATTTTCATACATTTAGCCGCCGATTAGCCGACAACCGAATAGTGTAAAAAGTTCTTAAATTTAAAATACTGCAGCGGGCTCCAGTATTATGGGACTCAAACATTGTACCAATGTAGAGATAAACTACGATAACATGGCGCGCCCCTCCAAAATTCAAAACGTTTGAAGTGCGTTGTCAAAACGTTTGAAGTGCGTTGTCTTGCGCGGTCGGCTAGTTATGATTAGTTGACCAACAAATCTTGGTAATAAGTGACATTAAGTGAAATATTACGAGTAGGTTGATTGGTTGAATACTTACTACATACAAACTCTTTCATAAGGATGTGACTACACACATTGAAAGAGTAATTTGGAGGGGCGCGCCATGTTATCGTAGTTTATCTCTAAACATGGCCAGCATCTGATACCAAACATGTTGCAATCCAGCCCTCATTTCTACAGTATCAATGTAAATAAGAACGCACTAGCAATTGCTGGATACAATAACATTCTTCACGTTTTGCATACTGAGGTAGATCGAAGTATATTATCAACCTGATCTTAAGAGCGGTTTTCCTGTATTGAACTGAAAATTAAAGGAGAAATAGAATTCAACATAATATCCGAAATTCTAGAAAATTCCGGGATCGTTGTTCAAATGACCATTAATATTCCAGTCCACAAACAATCAATAGTATCCAATGACGCACAAAAAAGTGGTTTCTTGGAAAAATTCGCGCCTCGTGGATTCGGTCACATGATGACCAACACGAGTCGTCATGGATTATTGGTTTCTCGTGACATCGGCTTTGTGTGCAAATTGGACACGCCACGCGACACGTGGGACCACGTGGGATGTGTACAAATGTCACCGCGTGCTCGGAATCTCATAAACATTATTCCATCTTTGACGTCCGCGGATGAACCGTGCACATTGTTAAGCCACATCCACAGATCTCTATCTTCCTATTTCTGTGGCCGCATCCATCAGCCGCGACTTATGGATGCGTCCGATAATTTGTTTCTAGATTTATAGTTATCAGGACGAGCGAAGCGAGCCCTAATATATCCCCCAACCTGTACATATTGTGGTACACTTAGCAGAAAAATTATCACGTATATTGATTTGTGCTTTAACATAGTAATTTTTATTTATATGTAGATGTGCTATCATCGGTCAGTCAAGATTTGGCAAAAAACTGCCTTAAATATTCTTACCATGCACAAAAATGACGCGAGCCCTCACAAAACTCGGCTTTTAGCTGGTTTATTGACATTTATAAAGTGTTAACTCCTTGTTGTAATTCCATAAGAGTTCAAACAAAGTTAAAGATTTACATTTACACTTTAAGTCACTAACAAACAGCAAAAATATAATACCTATAGTTTTCTTTTCCTACCAATCTGTTCAAGAAATCATACTAAACGATTTATTAGATAATAATAAAATTAATCGCTTGCTTTTTCAATAATGCAATATTCGAACGTCCATAAACATGACAAAAACTTTTATGCTGATTGACGGACAAAACTGGCCACTCTACGGAAGGTAAACGCGTTTGTGCTACAGTTCAGAATAAGTTCATTCGCATATTTCATTCACGGCAGTAATTCGTTTAATATCTTTCTGCTGATAAATAGCATCAAAGCTTAAAAAGCTTCCGTAGTAAAGAACAATACTCACATTGGTTTAATTGCATTTTGTCTTTCTAGTCTATAGTGTCATGTAGTCATGCATGATCGGTTCGAGCTGATATAATATAGTGATCGCGCGTTAGTGAAGATATCAGTAGTACTAAAACTATCTAGACCAAATTTCGTTTCATTCTCGATTGTGTCAAGTGTTTTATTAAAGCTTCAGAGGTGCTCATGACCTCAAATATGACTGAAAAAGGTTTCGTGGCTCACGTTCCTTAAAGCTCATTTTAATTAATTGAACTATATAATATCCACACGTTGTTAACTATGTGACCTGTGATAGGGAATTAATATTGTAGCTCAAACTAAAACCGCTTATCAGCTCAGATTAAAGTTCACGTACAGGATTTACAGTTCAGTTTACGTACCTAAACTAGTTCGCTTAGTTTCCACCGGCCATTATGATATTTGCTTGCAAATTGTTTATGAACGGTGTACACTTTACTAAAATATAGGATATGCGTGTGATATATTATAGGAGCGCTCTTGTGAGTTGTGGTACTCGATTTTGCCACGATGAAAACAAATCTAACTATATAGTATGTACTATCAGGAACTTTATTTATAGGCAGATGGTGGACCTACGCAATTTGGTCGCGTTGTGTCAAACCCATCCGACAGATCACATATCTATCATTAAATTGACATAATCCGACCAATTGACGTAGGCCCGTCAACTGCCTATGAATGAATTTCTTCGATGGTACTTTCCCAAAAAGTATCCCTATAGCAAAATAAATTTATACATGTCTGTGGAAGAAATAAACACAACTAAAATTATTTACAAATTTTATTTGGTATAAGACAAATCTTCACAAATCAAAGCACATTTTATATTGTTTTTATAAGTGTACAAAGCCTTTTAAGTTATTTGAAACTTTGCCGCATATTAGCAGTTCATTTTCAGAACATAATGTAATAAAGTTGAAATTTCCATGCATTTCAAACATGGAAGTTGGTTTTCCGACAACTTTATGGAATAAAATCCTCGAATTAAGTCTCTCCAAATATTATACCGTTCACTGGGAATAGGATTTATTTGTTTTTCCTCAAATTTACATTCCTTCAAACAATTTACGTCCTACTGGATCCACGTTCTATTGTGTTTTATTGTTACCATTATCTGGCATAAAAAAATAAAAAAAGAATTGAGATCAATCTGCCAGCAGGAAAAAAGTAAACGAACTTTGGAATATTGCTTGAGTAATTTTTGGAAAGATACTATTTGAGAAGTTGGTTCATAGACAAATTGCGGACCTACGTAATTTGGTTGCGTTATGTCAAATCCAACTAGGGTTGCCAACATTTCTCCGGCGAAATATAGTATTTTTCAAAATAAACTATAAAAAATATAGTACACTTCTAAAAAATATAGTATTTTATGGAAAAATTAAAAAATGTTCAATGAAATACTTAAGTAATAAGTACTTACTTATTATTTATTTTTATAAAAACTATTTTTTTGCATTTCTTGCATTTTTTAACACTATTGTTTTGTATAAAATAAAAGTGTCATAATATGCTTTATTTATTCAATTTTAAGATTAATGTAAGTTAAAAGCTCATTTTTTATTAATGAGATACTATAGGTCTACCATAGGGTTGCCAACCGTCCTGTTTTCCCAGGACATGTCCTGGTTTTTGTAGTGTCCTGGGACGTCCTGAATAGTTTTTAAGCAGCGTCCTGGGTTGTCCTGGGTTTTTTAATTTTAAAATTCGCGCGCCTCTTTTCAAATTTTTACGCTACGAGCGGCCGCACGGCTCGCAAGTAGTTGCGTTGCCGCGCTGCCATGCTATTTCAAATTCAAAACAAAGGCGCAACATGCCACTTGATGATATCTCTTTCGCTCTTCTATGGTCGCCTAGTAAATCAAAGCAGTAAAACTAAAAAATCAAACATCGTCCTTCTCTCTTTACACTCACGCCCGTCTTTTTAAGTTTTTTCTTAGTAACTCAATAAATATACAAAATTTTAAAAATTCGCCAGGTCAGTGTCTCAATTATAGAATTTTATACAATGTGTTAAAATATTAACTTAGTTTAATGCACGGTTAAGGCAATATCATAAGAAAAATTGGTGAAAATTAGATGCATCTTTGTGATTCTTCTCTATCGAGAAAATTTAAAGATATCGTGTTTTCGCTCAAATCAAAATCAGTGTCCTGTTTTTATACTGAATTGTCCTGGTTTTTCCAACTTCAAATCCTGGTTTTTTAAATTTGAGGTTGGCAACCCTAGTCTACCAGAATCTGACATGGAATTAATATATACTACGTATAACGTAGTATATATTAATTCCATGGAATCTGATGGCAAAAAGTGATGAGAAAATAAATTGACTAGCAATACCGGGGTAATTGGAATAAACATTTCGATCCTTTTTTTCCTTATAGCGGTTGATTCTGTGTGTGAAACATGCAAATATATATAAATTTATCCAATGATCAAAGATATTTTTTGAAAATCTGCTGTCAAAATTTGCCATCAGATTCTGGTAGACCTATACTTCTGTTTCTCTCTTCCCGCCATTTCAAATTCAAAACCAAAAATACCCTTTCTGTGAATGCCGAAGTGGCGGGAATAAAGAGCAGTAATTTTAGTGTTAATAAATATAGTATTTTTGCGTACTATATAATAGTTCAACAGTATATAGTACGCAGGCTCGAAATATACTACAATACTATATATTATAGTACGGTTGGCAACCCCAAATCCAACCAACAGATCTCGACTAACATTAAAGTGACATTACTTGACCAAATGACGTAGATTTTTTTATAATCTAGTTAAAAATTGTGTATGATATCTCTTTCTAAAAAGAACGGCAACCCGTAATTGTGGTACTTTAATACACACAAAAATATATCAGTAGCTGTTATAGAAAAAATCAGGGAGTTTGTATTTATTCAAAGCTCAGTCTAACAGCGACCAGAATAAAGATATTTATTACACAAACCAAGAAGTTAGATCCAAGCACTCTTACTATTTAAAATTTCGTCCACGTATGCGGTACTGAATAAAACTGCAATACAAAGGTGAAAAATGTTTTCTCTACCAACTTGGTAATAGAAATCTGAAACATGGGAGTGAATCTTCTTTGATATATACCACGGTCCTGTAACTGTAATACTTAATATAAAACTGCAATACTTTATTCTGCATTAAAAACTGTAAGATGTGAAAAAAAATTCTAAAAAACTCTGTTTTTTTGTCTAAAGACTGTAAATAGAGTTTGAAATAATCTGATAGTTTTAAACCCCGGTGAAAAAAGGCATTATAAGTTTGACGTGTCTGCCCGTCGGTCTTAATTTTATATACTTTAATATCAGCCTTGTTATTCATTTATTTTTATCCTACAGATTAGAATATACGCTACATTATAGCGTTAACGTGATGGAAAATTTAAATAAGCAATTTATATTTCCGCCTAGCACTGCAAGGAGGACAGCGGATTGCTCCACTTAAATATTTAACAGCATTGAAATCTGAATTGCTATCCAATTCTGCAAAACCTTGCTTTGCTCCACACTATGGAGGAGATAATTGCTGCATTTCTAATCTATACTAATATTATAAAGAGGTAAACTTTGTTTGTTTGTTTGTTTAATTGTAATGGATAGGCTCAAAAACTGCTGGACCGATTTTAAAAATTCTTTCACCATTCGAAAGCTACATTATTTGCAAGTAACATAGGTTACGTTTTATTTTGGAAAATATAGGGTTCCGTAAGATATTTGGGTTTTTCTGACACAAGGTGAAAAAAATCAACCAGAAAAGTTACTTATTTTGCGTACGCTGCCTAAACAAAGTTTCAAAAGTTCAAGTAAATGTAGACCTTATAAATATCTACAAAATTGGCCGCAACACACTATACCTAGCTATGTCAAGTGAGGCACAACAACTATTTTTTATTTAAAAATCTTGATTTTTTTTGGACTACATTTAAACGCATTTATTTTACTCATGCTGATAATCCTTACCAAAATAAATTATTTCGTCACTAAGTACAGTTTGTTTAGATACTATTTGGTCGTTGAATGATTAAAATTGGACGTTTTGTTTAGAAGTTATGGCGAAATTAAAAATTGCGATGTACGCCCGTTCCGAAGTGGGCGCCAGCGCTACGAGTACCAAGGCGGGGTGCGCAGTAGCAAAGGTTATGACTGGCCCTGCAGCTGGTGAATTAGCTCATAATTCATAATATACCAAGAATAGTTAATGGAATCAGGCGTTACTTTGCGGAAATCCATAGCTTAAAATTTAGTTTGTTATTTTTTTTAGCAATATTCCGCGAAATAAACTTCCACCTTTAAGTAAATGAGTGAGTGTACGCATAGGCATGCGTACAGCACCTCCCTCCTCCCACACTGCCTATGCGTACACTCGCATGCAAGAACTTGCAAACACCACCACCACACAAGCAATAATGTTGGCAAATCCGTGCAAGGCCCCTCACCACCATGCAGGTTGAAAACCTCGACGCGCGTTTCGCTCCAACACCGGAGCATCCTCAGGATGTGGACTCTACGAACAACGTCCGTCAAGTGCCGCCACCGGCCAAAACACCGCCTTTTATACCCTATCGAGCCCCGCTACTACCCCCACTACCCTCACCAGTACCCCCGAACATATTAATAAGCGGTGACGTAGTCAAGCAAGTTTGGTCATTCAACAATGCAAATCTGTTATTTTTCTTTTCTTTTATGATCTCTAATTGTTCCAACACGCTCAGCCGAAAGCCTTTATCGCATTTATGTAAAACTTTATGGGAATGGCCATCGGGCACGGTATGATTACTATCTAAAAGATGTTTAGCAAAATGTGGTTTTTTTTTTTTTATACCAAGAATAACAATGATCCCTACTGATTTGCCTATACTATTCAAAAGGCTCCAATTTCCTGTAAAAATTTCTATTGCTTAAAAGCCTCTGTAAAATAAAAAGATTTAAAAAATCTCTATTGCACTAACGATAAATAAATCCCAGGGCCAAACATTCAAATAATAGTAGGAATAGAACGAAAATAATGTTTTACGCATGGCCCATGGGCAACTTTACGTTGCCCTATCACGAGTCGGGGCTCCCGACCATCAGTATATTTTGTTACCTGAAAATAACTTAACGTCAAATGTTGTTTATATAGAGAAGCTCTACAATAATCGCTTTAGTTAAAACAACGGGTTGCACTCTGGGTATACCGTCAGAAGTGAAAACTTATTAATAATTACATTTAAATGTTCTTATCATTGACAACTTTAACATCCACATCGATCGTCGTCGATGTTTCTGTGACTTGACCTGGGTAATCATTTTGCTGACCGTGTCTTTCCTGGGTAGGATTTTTGCAGCGGTAACCGACTCCACGCGGGCGGAGCTGCGGGCGACCGCTAGTAATTATAATATAGAGATAAGATTATAAATAGAGGTAAAATAGAGATTCATCTTCGCCACAGATTTTCTGTTCTCGAAAAAACTTTGCACCGCGTGCCCTCGTCATATTCATTAATATATCATATTAGGAAAATGTTTAATTAATTATCAGGATATTATTATATATATCTATCCGCTTACATCTATAGAATACTGTACGATTATCATGTAAACTTTTTAAGGTGTACATATATGTACCTTCTCTCGTTTACAGAATCTATTTTGGACTAAATCAAATATCTAAAAAAATAGCTTCGGCAAAACCATTATGGCTAGTTTATATCTGGGATTTGGTAAAATCCGTGAACAAAACTAGCCATATAAGCGGTTTAGGCGCGAAAGCATAACAGATTTACGCAATTCACATTTATATTAAGGACTAAAGATAACAAACAACGGTCATCCGAAACATAAAATAAAATAACAAACGTTAGGTGGGAGTTCTGAAATGAGTATAATATTTTAGCGCCGACGGATTACGTATATTCTTTGTGTAATGTGTGTGATAAATACATACATATTGTATGTATGGCATTCACTCGCACTTGACACGGAGTTACTGAAATCATATCCTGAGATATCTTTCCCGGAAAACCTTTATGAAATCGTTTCATGGAAAGATTTTGTCCTATCTGTTTGACACGTATTGTGAATTCTCATTCTATCTTTTCAGGGAATATTTTTTTTATTTATACTGCAGTCGCCAGAGGTTTTCACCTCCGAAAATTGTAATAGTGAATGGATTTTTGTTTTTGAGGTGTCATTTTCTTTTTTACACTATAACTTGCAAAGTTTACCAAAAAATTTTTTGGGCTTTTAATTTTTTAGTTACTTAATTAAAAATTAAGTAACTAAAAAATTCGGGACCGGTTTCACCATATAAAACCGGTCCCGAAAAAAATTTTTTTTCTTGTTCCAGTTATTTAATGACTCTTATCCGATTGTTTACGTTGAAAATTAACCAAATACACAATTTTTAAAAAAGAAAGTTTGCTTTGCTAAGCTAAATAGAACTAAGTATAAGGTTTTTGCAAAGTTTTTAGAGATTAACGCTCGTCGTAACCAAGATAAAAGGGTTTGGGTAGATTTAAGGGTTGTAACGAAAAGTGTGTTAAACTTACTTGTTGTGCGTATTTAATTTTTAGAGAAATGATAACTTTTTAGTACTTAAAAACGTTTAAATATCTCAAAAAATGTGTAAAATAGACCGAAAATATTTTTTTATATTTGTTGAGAATTTATTTAAGTGAGAGCTAAAACATTAAATACATCGACAAATTAAAGACTTTTTCTAGTCTTTGAAATATATTTAAGCTTCATACTTAAAGCCAGAAAAAAATTGGGTGCTACAAATCTCACGTACATACTAAAGACGCATGCTGCGACCTATGTTTGGAAAATGCTTACCTGAATGCAAAAAATATCAGTTCTTAACCTAATTTGTATTTTTTTCCTTTAAGTATGTTTCAGCAAATATAATTAATGAAAAAAATAAATAAAAAATCAATTTTATTCTGTAAAAACCTAACCAAAAGAAATAAAATACAGATTTTCTTCGAAATATCCGTGAAAAGTTTGTGCTACATTTTCAGAAAATTTTATAAAGTAAGAGCAAAAAAGTTATACACATTAAGAAATAGAAGGCTTTGTTAAGCCTAAAAAATAATTTTAAACTTCCTATTTAAAACCAAAGAAAAATTGGAACGCCATTTACCTGGCAAGGCACTCAACAAGCACATTTGGAGGTATGCTCATATTTTTTTCAACTTATTTTCTTTTTTTGGAATAAAAGCAACGATACAAATTAAAAAAATAATTATATATTTTATTATTTTGCTATATATTTAAAAGAAAGAAATATGCAAATTTTCTTCAAAATTTTACAGTTTATGAGTTTACTTGAAGTGGAAGAGAATAATTTAAAAATCAAAAGCACAACTTTTCAATAGGTAAACTTTATTATTTATGTTATCAGCTACACATTCCTTTTTTTTTCAATTTTCATCCACTATTGCAAAAATCGGAGGTTTGCACGATTTTTACGCTCTGGGAACTCCACTATTAACCTTTTGTATTATTAATGCTACCATTGATAAAAATCCATTGATATTGAAAATATAAATTAATAAATAAATATTATCAGGTTTTAATAATCTTGCCTAGTTTTCTTATTTGTAATTCATAAGGCTCGAATCAAAACTATCACGATGCCTCTACTTTTCTAGCCCAAACAGTATGTTTTATACAGTACTCGTAGCACTAAGTACAATGACATTCCAGACTATATTTACTACATGGTAATCCAAGTATGCTCCACCAAAAAGGTTAAGGCGACGCCTTGATAATTTGGCTGTAGCGATGCCGATTTTTCTCAGCAATGACTAAAGCTAAGAAATTGAAGTTCATTGTCAGTATTCATCATGTCTTTGTCTTTGAATTGCCCATAGCATAACACGATTGGACAACTTTTATAGCACAGAATAATCAATCGAAAAGACCTCTGTAAAAAAAGGGATTCCTATTTTTCCAACAGAGGAGAGTGATTTAAGGTTCCAAAATTTGTACATAAATTGGTTCAAGCATGCACTTTAATTTGTGCATAGCTTATATGAAATGTATTTATGGTTTTTAAATTATGCGACAAAAACCATTTTGTCGCCTACGCCCTTTCCATTTTTTGCTGTTCCATTGCTTGTTTTCTATGAGAGGCCGGGCCGGCCTCTCATAGAAAACAAGCAATCTAAAACATATCCAACACGGTTTCTTACTTTAACGCTGCGTCACCTTAACATTTAAAATTCAGCAGCATTTCAGCCTCATGTAGATCGGCTGAACGAAAATTGACACATTTAACATCGGATGAAGGACGCCATCTTGTCGATCGCGATCGTCGCGAACAGGGGGTGTTGTTGTTTTTATTCGCCAATTTACTTACAGCTCCGCCTGACTCGTAAAGTAATATTATCCATTGCTGGGCGAGGGCAATAGTGCCTCTTACGAGCCGCGAGCGGTGTCACTTGGGAAATTATTTGACGTGTTATTTAATGGATTTTTCCGGAACACGCCACCTACATTCAAATATGAGCGTCGACTACTTAAACAAATAGAACACGCTGTATATTAAGTTTTTTGTAGTGAGCTTTTAATCCATTATGTTTTACCGCTTTTACCGCTTCGCTTAAAGCTCCAGCCCAAAATGTGTTCGACGTCAAAGCTTCAATATATGAAAGAATTACAATGGAAGATAATGTTACTGGAAAATGAATATTATTTTATTAATTCAGACGTTATTTCGTACATGAAGACAATGCAATGCCTTTGAATAAAAATTTCAATAAATAAAATACCTATCATATTTCACGATATTCGTATTATATCGAATGCTTTGTCATTTACATGTTACAAAATGTCACGATCATTTTTTGCAATATGAATGTACACGTAACACAACACAGTAGTGCAGTTGGAAAACTTTTCATGCTAACCTTATGGTATCCCAGAGGAGACACCAGAAGACAGGGGCGTCCGAAGACAAGATGGAGTGACGATAGAGGGCGACTAACCCAAAAGATCAAACATCGTCCTTCTCTTTTCACACTCACGCCAATATTTCATATGCCAGGTGAAAAAGGACGACGCGGATTCATCGCCAAATTAGTTTTTTCTCAATAACTCGATAAATATACAACATTTTAAAAATCCGCTTGGTCGGTTTCTCAATGATAGTATTTTTCACAACGTGTTAAAATATTAACTTAGTTCAATACACGGTTATGGCAATAAATGAAAAATTCATGAAAATTAGATGCATCTTTGTGATTTTTTTCTATCGAGAAAATTTTAAGATATCGTATTTTTGCTCAGATCGAATTCTTGGAAATATAATGTAGTATCTAATTTTGGAAAATGAAACAAATCGAGGTTTATTTTCAAGTATAAAAATAAATTATAAAATTGAAAATTTTGGGTTAGTCGCCACCTTAACTCTAGGACCATACTGGACCAGAGCAGCGGAAGACCGAGCTCATTGGAGAGAGCTGGAGGAGGCCTATGCCAAGAGGCATACCGAAGTGCGATATATAATCTAACAAAAAAGTAACCAATTCTAACCAAAATGTAAAACGTATATTTCGGAATAAAAGGGCTTATAAATAAAAAAAAATAGATTCAGTTGAACAAGTTTATTATCTCACCTACGATCAATGAAAAACTAGATGTCGCCCGCGGCAACTCCGTTACGCCAAAATTCGTTTATCGTGTGGGAACCGTACATTTTCCGGGATAAAAAGTATCATAATGTCTTTTCCTGGGACTCAGAGTATCTACAAGCCAAACAGCAGAATCGGTTCCGTGGTTTGGGCGTGAAGAGGTAACAGTCAGACAGACAGAGAGACACATTCTCCCATAATCATTAATACATAATACTAAAGTATGGACACATACGTTACCAAAAAAGTACGCTCATTTTTACTGGAGTTATTTCTTATGTTAACTTATGTTTATTTGTTACAGAATACACAGTGACGAGTCTTGAACTGCTAGAGCTAAGGGTGCCCGCACACGTGCCGCTGGGCACGCGAGCGTCGCTGTCGTGTCGCTGGCAGCTGGGACCCAGCGAGGTACTCTACTCGGTGAAGTGGTACAAAGACGGCAAGGAGTTCTTCAGGCATGTCCCCCGAGACATCGAGCCGCGGAGAAAATTCCTTCTGCCGGGAGTTGATGTCGAGGTGAGTTAAAGTTTGACAGATGGTACAGACAGAAGGATAAAACTGTACAGTTTAGTCGCATATAAAGGGCATGGTAGACAAAAACCATAACTTCTAGATAGTAATAATTTAATAATTCTAAAAGAAATTGCAAACTCAGAAATTCGGTTTCATGTTTAGTGTTGACTCTGTTTATTCTTCATACCAGACTGTCCAAATTGCCGCATGTTCACACAATGTGTTTCGCGTCTTTTATTTTAAAGGTGCTCCCTCACCGGGAGCATTCGCGTGTAATGTAACGTTACAGAGTCGAGCATTACATCAGTGACAGAGGAGAACAGAGTCGACTCTGTAACGGAGCACCAATTTATATTACGTCTTTTGTAACTAATCTGTACAGTTTTAGCGTTACGTCTGTAGGAGGGCCTAACAAGAATTTCTACATAATTTCAAAGTCCAACAGGACTCAAAGCGTCTGTCAGACGTAAAACTATGAAATTATACGTATGGCCCGGAGCCAGGTCCATTTTTGGTCAATCATTTCCTCTCGAGCGAAACTTTGTAAAATGCATAAGGGACTTATACCATGAATACTAGCGACCGTCAGCTGCGACTCCGTTGATGGGGTGCCACTGCCCCATCCATCCATAAGGAAAGGGGCTGCCACTGCAGCCCCTTTCCTTATTCAGTTTACGAAGTTTCGATTGGGAGGGACTTGGTCACGAAAATCTGTCACTGGCTCCAGGACCAGTAAGTCCTATGCCGTGTCGTCTGTGAAGGATGTTTTAGATGCGCAAGAACTTTTCTCGTAGCTACGCTGTATATTTCTATTGAATTTTCTTTACGAATTACTATTCTTAGAATCGCTAGCATAGAGTTCCAAGTATTGATTTTATACTAGGAATTTAGTTATCTTAAAACGTCTTACGTCGCCTTAGCTGCACATGCAGTCTGACTACATTCTAGTACTTTTCTGGCAAATTCCTTACCCTTAAAGTTTTCAGCCAACTTTTTAATGTTAGGAAAAATACTTTATCTTTAATATAAGATAAGATCCAGGAAGCAAACAGCGTAGGTAGACCGAGGTGCATGTGAGAGATAATTAAATTATGGTAGCGAGTAAGTTTGCTCAGGTCTCGTGGAGTACAGTAGCGGATATTACACCGGAGGAAAGCAAACAACCGCTCATATCCACTACGGACCACTACCGACCACTACGGACCACTACAGACCTCTATTAGATGCCTCTCTAAACTATACCACTTTATACTTTCCACAAGGAAAAATTCCACACTCATTTCTATTTGATTTACTTTTTAGCGAAGCGAAAGTTTTGTAAAGTTGGAACCTATTTCTTATTCAAATACACAAGTTTATAATAGTAATTATAATAGAGTTTTTTCTAGGTTAATTAAAGTTTAATGCGTTTGTTTTGTGTGGTTTTATCTCTGTTTTGATTTTGTCTTATACAAACTCTTTGTACATAAACTTATTTCAAACAATATAATAATGTTGTAAATGTAAGCTAGAAGTCTGAGGGGCGTTATCGAAAAGTTTTACCGATCAAAAGGGACGGAAGAGTTTGAAACGGAGCATAGTTTTATGGGAGCATAGTTTAGGAAGCAACTATTTAAGTTTTTACCAAACACACAAAGCCAACAAGAAGGGTATTTACTATTTATTGTAGGTGTATTTAGGTGGTAAGATCAAACATTATAATATATTGTATATTATGTGTTGTCTGTTTGATCTTATCTAATGCACCTAAGCTACCGATCTTCAAGGATCTAAGTAGCAAATATCTAACCTAAAGGCGTTTCTTCAGTCACGGGCACATTTTGAAAATGTTCTTTCTTTCATCTTCAAATTGCGTCTGCTTGTTTTTTTTTCTGTTTTTTTATTCCTCTTTTGTCGCAGAACTCCAGCCCGAACGGGTCAAACGTGACGTTGGGTCCGGCGGTGCTGGAGACCGGCGGCCGGTACCGGTGCGAAGTGTCCGGCGAACGGCCGCTATTCCCCACCGTGTCGGACCATGCCGACATGGTCATTGTTGGTGAGTATACTCTGCAGTATAACTAGCGGCACTTGTCGACGGCACGCGTCAACGGCAGTCGACGGCGGCCTTCAACTGTCGATGACTGCCGTCGTCTGTTATAAGAACATTAATCCTTCGATCGGAGATTCTCGGAAATGCCATTGTATTCTATTGTTGTCGCGATCACCCGTGCTCGTACGGTGCTTGATGGGTTAAAGATGCCAACGTACAAACGGATTAACTGATTGAAAGTGACCACCAGCACAGTCACTTGAGCAACATCAGAGTAGTTGTCGGGTTCAAAATGGAAATCCAATGGTCCTGTAATCTAGTTTACCCTTAATCATAATATTAAATTAGCTAGTTGATCCCCATCAATTTTAATATTCGGCATTAGAAATAGCAAGTGCGTTGCCGACATACCTCCAACTTTCACCGTCGGCGAATTGACTATACTTTGAATTGAATTGAATATAAAAAACAATCTCCTCCCTGGCTGACAGATACGGTGAAGCAAATTATGAAATTACGCGATGAAAGTTACTCTAAATGGAAAGCTACTAGGAACTTAACCCTTTAAAAAGTTATATAAAGATCTTAAGTCTATTGTTGTATCCGCTATTTACTCTGAAAAACGTGCCTATTTTAATAAAAATATAAATTGCAATATTAATAAGCCTAAAACTCTTTGGAATAATATAAAAAATCAACTAAACTTCTGTAAAAATAAAGAACCCTGTCTCCCGGATTTTTGTAATGACCTCAATACAATAAATAAACATTTTGTAAATATTCCTAATCTATCACACAGCCCATTACACTCTAACCCATTACATGCATATTTCGAATCGCACACAATTGGTCCATCTAGATTTAGTTTCTCGCCAGTATCAGAACATGAAATCAGGACAATCATAAAGGGTCTTAAGTCGAATGCCGTAGGGGTTGATAATATCTCTTTACAAATGTTAAATCTTACACTGCCTAACACCCTAGAAGTTATTACTAGCATTGTAAATAAATCCCTTCTAACTTCTACATTCCCCTCAGTCTGGAAAACAGCTCTAATCAAACCTATTCCTAAAATCCCTAATCCTTCCTCCCTCCAAGACCTCCGCCCTATCAGCATTCTTCCTTGCCTCTCTAAAATAGTTTAAAAAGTGGTGCACAAACAAGTAATGAACTATCTTGAAGTAAATAAAATCTTGCCTAAGTTCCAATCAGGCTTTAGGAGAAAACACAGTACTGTTACTGCCTTATTGGATGTCTTGGACAACATTCTATCTGCTCAGGATAATGGAATGGGTACTACCCTGGTCTTATTAGACTATTCGAGGGCATTTGAAACAATTAATATTCCCCTTCTCATTAGCAAGCTAAAATATTACGGTTTTAAACCTTCTGTAATAGAGTGGTTTTCTAGCTACCTGAAACATAGATTACAGAAGGTAGAAATCATAAATCGTAACGGCAGTAAGCAGTAAGTAAGGTGTACCTCAGGGATCAATCCTCGGCCCACTACTGTACATCCTATTTAGTGCTGATATCTGTCAACATATAATTCACAGCAGGTATCACATGTACGCAGATGACACTCAAATCTACCTGAGTTTTTGCCCTACAGATATCACTGAGGCTGTCAGCAAAATAAATGAAGGTCTTGAACGTATAGCGAAGTGGTCCAACTCTTACGGTCTGGCCTTGAATGCCAGCAAAACAAAATACATTGTATTGGGCTCCAGAAAGCAAGTCTCTGATATCATTGGCAAAAAACCAAAAATCATGCTATCAGGACAAGAGATCGAGCAAGTAAAGGTAGTGCGTAACTTAGGAGTTCTGTTCGATTCTAACTTAAAGTTTGAACAACACATGCTTGAGGTGGTTAGAAGTTGTTTTTATCGATTGAAAACCCTTTACAATTATCGCGCCTACCTGAGCGAGGACATTAGAATCAGGCTTTGTGAGACGCCCATCCTCTCGAAATTTAACTATGCCGACACAGTTATTGGTCATGCTATACTTGCCAGAACAGAGAGGCTTGTGCAGAGGGTCCAGAATGCCTGTATGCGTTTTTGTTTCACAATATCCCCACGATCACATGTTACACCATTCATAAACAGGGCCAACCTACTTAAGATGAAGGAACGTAGAAAGCTTCACTTTGCTACTCTCCTATTCGACATAATCCTCACACAATGTCCATCCTACTTGTATGAGAAACTGGCGTGGGCAAGTGATATCAACAATCGTACTCGTGCCTCCCAATACATCCGGTATTGACACCAGGGCATAAGACTGTAGCTTTTCGTGGATCATATAGGCACGCTGCTTCTCGATGTTGGAACAACCTTCCACCTCCTCTTAGGGCGCTGAAAACAAAAAAAAACATTTAGCAAACATTATAAAACACACTTGCTTCAATTACAACATCTTTCAGCGTAATATTACCTTTTGATTGATGCACCTCTAGCGGTGGTGTAGGGTTGGTCCATTGCCGTAATGCGGGACGGCCACGGCCCACGGGCCAAGAGCATTCTGAATGCCATTTGTTCCACGCTCATTGTATTTTGTGTATACAACACCTGTTACTCACTCCCCGAGGTGTGATTTTATAGTCTTTTTAAGGAGCCACATAATGTAAATAAGAGGTTATGCCACGTAAAACCACGTGGCACGTTACAATTATATAACCTTTGTAATTTATAGTACACCACCATGTTTGTTTTGTTCCCGTTTTCATACGTCAAATGTCATACCCATAGACAATTGTCAGTTTTTTTTTTCCTTTTCATGTTTTGGCACATAATTTTAAAATATCTTTTACATTAATAACTCACCTTTATTTTTTATTCTCTTTTTTATGATTACTTTATTAATTTATTATGCTTCTTGTTTGTATATTTTGTACCACCATAGTCCATAACTATATCATTGTGATGTCACTTTTGGTTCCAGCAGAATATCAGTGCAGCAATCTTGCTGCTAACGCTGAGCTGGGATCCATTTTTGGCATCACACAATATAATGTTAAATTAATTGTACTTTGTCCTTGTTCTTGCGTCTGTTTGTAAATATTGTGTTGTGTGATGTGCAAAATAAATGTTTCTTATTCTTATTCTTAATATACTAGCTATCAGTATTAAGGTTTATTTCTGGTACTCGAATGGTGTTAGAAAAATAACTTAACCCATCAGTCGTGACAAAATGAGACACAATAGCTTTTGTATTGTTATCGCGGCCGGATGTGGCCGCTTGGGGCTTGATGAATTAATCGATATTACAAGGTTTTTTTTTCTATTTAACTATACCATAACAGCTACTATTCAGTAGAGAACGTGTATGCTACAGTTGTCATTAGAAACGTCGGAGTATTAAAACTTGTATTTCTTGGAAGCAATAAAAGAACTCAAACAATTATAGGTATAGTTAAGGCTGGTTTTAGTGTCACGCGGGCCGTCGGTACGGATCGCTCCGTAGATCGATTTGTATGAAGTTTTAGGCTGGTTTTAGTGTCACGCGGGCCGTCGGTACGGATCGCTCCGTAAATCGATTTGTATGAAATTTTAAGGAGTAATGCGGACGGGTCCGTACGGACCCCTCCGCATTACTCTAAAACGCTCCTTAGAGCGTTATGCATATTGCATTTATGCGGAGCAATCCGTACCGACGGTCCGCGTGACACTAAAACCAGCCTTAAGGAGTCATACGGAGGGGTCCGTACGGACAGTTCCGCAGCCGTCCGCATAGCGCGTCCGTGCCGTGGAGCTAACCGCGCGGACCGCCGCTTGCGCGCCTCTCGCTTCAGTGAGCGTTTTAGTATCGCACGGAGCGCACGCGTCACCTCAGTACAGTCATGGTACAGTCAAGCTGCAACGAACCAGTTTATTTCTTGTCTTTGACAGTAGTTCGTCAAAACTTCTGGTCGACATACGAAAGTAGTTGAAGAACTTTGTTTCGTCAGCCCTCAAACTGCCGTATAATGTCACAAATTCCCCCGCGACGGCTCTCTGCTCTATTAAAGGGTGAACATGTAGTCTTCTCCTTTGTTTTATTTTTTTTTTCTTATGTATAGGGCAAAAATTAAAATAACCCGCTGCATTGGAAGCATATTGCACCCGTCTGTACACCGCGGGGGTCAGGAACTGTATTATCTATGGTCAGGACGATAACGACATAAGCGGACGATCGGCGCGATCAGTCCGTACGGAGCGATCCGTACTGACGACCCGCGTGACCGGCGTGACAGTCCGCGTGACACTAAAACCAGCCATAGTCAGAAATTGATTTGTCAAAACAGCGAATTCACAGTGCGAACAATAAACTTTAAAGGTTTGCTCTATTATAAACTCTTAAGGAATACCACAATTTCCTATTAATTTGAAAAGATTCGATGCGGAAATAAATAAGGCAAGGAGGTTTGAAAGGCACGTATTTTACGGGCGTGTCTCGAACGCAAGTGGACTGTGGCGCGCCGATAACAACTTCGATGATTTTCCACGGAATTTGCCAACAAATTGGCTGAAAATTCTCGAGGAGCGGTAAAACAGGACGATTACGATTAGATAAAGAGAAATTCTGTTGACAAAATACGCGGAAATCCGTCAAAGATTTTGCTTTTGTCGAAAGTTAGGAGAATATTTTAAATAATCTACAAAGCCTTAATTTTAGAGCTTAGGTAATTCATCAAGATCAGTGAATTGAAACTGAAGATTCTGCTTTCCGCTTTTCCATTTACTTGGGAATGATAAGAGCAGAACCTTTAGTTTCACAATCAGATAATCAGTTAAATATATCAATGAGGCTTACTGAAATATTTAACTGATGCCATGATCCTCCTCCTATATATTATCGCCATCAGTATCAATATTCCTAACTCAACATGTTATATCCGTTTAGAATTTAGATCATTGATTCCCAAAGTAGGCCCTGTGTTTATTACATAGTAAAAATATGTAGCTTTTGAGGTAAAAAGGACCCATCGGTTTTTAGATCCTGAACGACGTCCGTGGCTTGCCAATATAATATTATGAAAGTTAAGCTTCTCCTTAAAGGGAGTTATGTAAGCGGCGTGAGAGCGGGCCGGGTGTCAGGCTGCCCGTAAAAATCGGGGATTTAGTTCTGTGACACGTCAAACTGCGTCGGGTCGACGGGTCACGCTTGACTAATGTGTTTGCTATAAGAGCTTAAGGTTGGGAATACAGCGGTCATAAATACTCTTAAACGCCAGAACAACGCATTAAAAAATGCAATCGAAATAAACATTGTCTTGCACTAAAGTGCGGCACACCGCACAACTATTACCACAAACGTTTACAAATTACAATGACATAATATATTGACGACCTCCGTGGCTCAATGGTTAGAGTGTGTGGCAACTCAAGCCGGGGGTCGCGGGTTCGAATCCCGCCGACGGAACAAAAAGTTTTTCAATGTTCCTGGGTCATGGATGTGTATTAAATATGTGTATGGTATACTAAAAATCTTAAATATATGTATAGTATAAAAGTATTAAATATATTTCCGTTGTCTGGTACCTGTAACACAAGTCCTTCAGGTACTTAGCACGGGGCCAGACTGACGTGGTGTGAAGCGTCCATAGATATTATATTATTATTATATTTCAACCGCCAACTGCCCATTTAAGAAGCGGTAACAGAGAGTTGGACAAACATACAGACGGATAAAGTTTCACATTTATTATATTGTTATGGATTCTCTACATTTTCTACCCTTCCTTTTCCGTCCCTTTTTACAGTTCGTATAAAGGTGGATGAAAGATCTACTAAAGATCTAGCCTAAACACAGATGGTGTTTAGGCTAGATCTTTAGTAGATAAGATGTAACAAAAACTAAGTGATAAGATTTTAGGGTGCGTATGTATTCCTTATTTAAAATTAACTGTAAAAGTAGTAGAGCTGAAAGAGCAACAATTTTTGAGTGATTTGTATGAGCAAGCGCCCGCGCGTCATGAATTTTTCCATACAAAGTTGAAAAAAAAGTCTTTCAGCGCTGCCACTTTCTCAGCGAAATCTATATAGTATAGAGGACCCATATGTAACACTAAAGTAAGTATTATCACTTAGTTTTGTTACACCCTGTATATCTAAGCAACTTCTTCCAGCGTTACCAACCTCGGGGCCGATGATCACGGGGTCGCGGCTGCGGTACCAGATCGGGGACAGGGTGCAGGTGAACTGCACCTCGGGGAAGTCCCGGCCAGCGACCCGCCTTACCTGGTACATCAACGGGGAGCCGGCGCCCGCTGGGGCAATGCTGGAACCGCAGCATCACGCGCACGAAGACGGGTTAGAGACCACCAGCCTTGGGTTGGACTTCAAGGTCAAGCCGAAACACTTCAGGAAAGGGGATTTGAAGTTGAAGGTTAGTTGAATAGAGCCATTGGTCTACGAGGTAAGTCGCAAAACTATTATATAATTGGTGCGTTTTCACGTGTTGCGAGGAACAATATGTTTTAGAGAACCAATCTAATTTCTTATTTTTTTCTGGCCTCGCTTAGTGTGGCGATTCATTTAGATGTTAAGAAGTAAGAACTCATTAATACGAAGTGTGAACTAAACCTGTAATTACTTAAATCTGGCGTGCGGCGATAGAGCGCTTTACTTAACTAAAGTTGAGCTGTTAGTCAAACAGCATTGTCCTGTAGAGCGTAGATATTGCTGCTCAAACTTTAAGCCATACTACTTATATTTAATTAAATCCGGGAAGGTTGTGGAATTATCTATATATCGCAACTAAAGTCTATAAAGTCTCCCGTTCGATGAAACTATTACGACTACACTTAGTGACTTTTAATGATAAATGAACTTTTATTTAATAAAAATTTTGACATAAACATACATTTTCTGTTAATCTCTTCGTTTAATTAAAATGCGTAGCTTAAACATTAATGAAGAGTTTAACGGAATCATTAATAGCATGCAGCATTAAGAGAATGCTGCCGTAAAATAATTTTGTTAAAACGACTATGAGGTAGTTGATAGTATGTAACATGGTTTTACCTTCCACAGTGTCTGGCGACGATAGCCACGGTGTACTGGCGGAGCAACGAGGAGAGCGTCCAGGGTGAGAGGCTGAAGGGCTACGCTCGCTCTCGAGAGCTGATCGAAGGCGGATCGAGAGCGGACCGAGTGCAGGCTGTCGGTAAATCCGGCCCGCTACTCTCCGCCACCACGATACTCATACTAGCCACCACGACGTTCTCCCTACACAGAAAAAACTTTTAAAAAACCCCTCCTTTTCGGAAGTTAAAAAGTGTTACCAACGACGTGAAAAGAACCGAGCAGCGCCATGGAAAATGTAATTAAAGCTTTTCGCGGCGCTGCGCCGAACGAAATTTCGTTAGAATCAGTTCAAACGTTCTCTAACTATACTGGTTAATAAAAAAAACTAATCTAGAATTAAATTATTCGCGAACATGTGTTTGACACAGTCACAAATTGATAAAGTTTTAGAGTATGTTATTATGAGTATGTTATTAAACAGAATTCGTATTTAGCGATAGTTAACTTCGTAAGGTTAAATGTTATGCGAAAATTCTTCAGACTCTTTCGATATGATAATTTATACTTAAAAAAATAATATGATTACATCTATACTTCGCATCAAATTAAATTGAAGAATGAAATATATATAAAATAAAATATAAGTACCATTTTATTAAGAAAATATTTATAATAATTTATATGTTGAAATTTTATGCTAATAAAAATTTATTCATAAAGATATCATAGTAAGAGCGTAGATTAACCCCTCTGTATATATTACACAATATGTATATAGTATGTAAGCCGATATTTTATATAGATTCGATAGACATACCCAAAGATGAAGTGCGATATATTAATTGGATATCTGCAGGTCTAAAACAGCTACTTTAACAATACTTTTATGAAATCTTCAATCGTATACTTAGTACTTTAATTGAATAATTGAACTTAAAATTATGCGGTTTCATTATGAATTATTGAAAGCGGCTGTTTAATTATGCTTATTGACAGAGTTTGAGGACTCACTGCTGCACTCAAAGACAAATAATCACTGTTATTTATTGAACATTTTGACATTATGCCCCATAGTCCATACATTATCAAACTCTTCATTAAATTGAAGTTTATAATCATGAGATGAGTGCGGCCGTCACGTCGGTCTGTTATACTCATAAATATGAGTGCTATAAAAATATTATCGCCTAAATAATTTAAGATTACATTTAATGTAAAGTATTATGGAGTTTTTCATAAATTTTCCGAATATTCCAAAGTGTATCCAAAGTTAAGTTTACCAGTATATTATATCATAGGATTTTCTAAAGCCAGAACTAGCATGAAAGCGAGTGAGATTTTAATATGAGGAGCGAGACGGTACATGTATTATGTTGCTAAATTAACTGTATATTTCGTGGTAATCTTCATTCTTCACATATATTACCTAAACTCATATTACGAGACTCCACATAAATTACTGCTGTCGTGAAAATCTCTTGGCCTGATTTTTTAAAGTAGGTACATTGCATTTTATTGTGTTCTTTCAGAACTTGAAACTCGACCATAATATCTATGTGCTATTTTGATTTGCAATACGAAGTTTTAATAAAGCAACGCTGATTGACTGATAGAACGCACAGGCCGTTTCGTCACATTTCCGTAGAGCTGGAAACTTGAAATTTTGCACGTGTGTCCCTTACAGTCATGTGTGCCCCTTGTAGTCTTAATGTTGTCGATTTTTCAAAATTTCAACCATAAAGGCCTGAACTCGGACTCGTTTTCCGCACATATCTGATCAGTTTAGCTTATGATTATAGTCCGACCGGACTGATCGGCCTTCCCTTAAGGGGATGTAAGTTTAGATGGCAAGAACACTATTTCAGGCTAGCCACAACTAACAGCTAGCTGTAGCATTACAGCCCGTTTACATATGAATCAAATTAATCCGGCTGGAGTAAATACGATGTTCTACACAATAACGGCATGCAATAACAAATCCATTAATATCTTAACCGTACAAATTAACATAACGAACGAGCTTAGAAACGCTGGCAAATACAGGTGTTGTTGTTCGCAATCGATTATATTACGCTAATTAATAAATGTTAGTGCAAAATTATTACGAAATCCATTAATCTGACAGCCTCGCCGCTATTGGATTAACTGGAAATTCCCGCGGAAATTCAGCTGTATAATTTTGGATGAATCTATTATTTATTCCAGTTTTTTTTTTTCATAATGCGTAATACACTCAGCCACTGCCGCTGCTCCTCGCGCTGTCAATATTCACCTGAATACTTTTGTGGTAGTAACAACGCGAGTGAACGTGTACACTCAGCCCTCTACATTCTGCTGCGTCGGGCAGCGGCAGCGGAATTACGAGTGGCAGCGCGGCTATTTACATTCCCGTGCTGCCCACTTCCCTGCTCATCAGAGCTGAGTATAAACGACGCGAAGAATTGAGATTTCACGAGAAGACCTTTTTGTTGGTCCATAAAAAACGGACTGGACCAAACATAAGCGAAAGTGCATTAATGTTGCATTAAAATAATAGAATCGGACTAATGTTATCTATTTATTTCAGTTTTTGCAGTTTTATTTCTTTGGTACTTAAAGTTGAGGATCTATGCTGCATACTTTACTTAGGTTTAAATGGGTTTAAATAATCGGCCAAGTGCGAGTCGGACCCGCGCACGAAGGGTTCCGTACCGTTATAGAGCAAAAATAGGCCAAAAATGGTGTTTTTTGTATGGGAGCCCCCCTTATTTTTTTTATTTTTTTTAAATATAAATTATTGAAGTACGTACATATATTTTAGACCTTTGTGAAAATTTCAAGTGCCTACGTGTTGCCATTATTGATATCGAGCAAAAAAGGGCAAAAAAATCACGTTTGTTGTATCCCATACAACAAACGTGATTTTTTTAAATGCCCCCCTTAAATATTAATATTATTTTGTTTTTAATATTTGTTGTTATAGCAGCAACAGATATGCACATCTGTGAAATTTTGAGAAGTCTAGCTATAGCGGTTCTTGAGATACAGTCTGCCGACATACAGACAGACAGACAGACAGACAGACAGACAGACAGACAGACGGACAGACAACGAAGTCTTAGTAATAGGGTCCCGTTTTTACCCTTTGGGTACGGAACCCTAAAAAGAAGTAATATTAATATTTTTTGTAACTTTAGCAATATTGGTTTTTGATATAATATTTTTTAGCAATTTGACGCTACATTGAAATTGGGAATGTTACGTTGATTGGATTACAAGACTTCAAATTAATGTCATTGAAATTCGTTTTTCACAAACGTGTGGAATCTAATAATTGAATTTTGGATATATTTGAACATCAAACTCTGTCCTGGCCGCCAATAATAGTATCATGGTCCATGGGTGATCTGCACTTTGTGTAAGTTATTAATTTTAAATTAAATTTTTATTTAATATTATAATGCCCTGTGTAAAGTTACTTAAAGACTTATTATACTAGTTGTCTACCAATTTGTTTCTATTAGTACTTATTTTTAAACTGTATACCTAAATGAATCCTTTTGAGATGATCAACTGAAAGTCTCAGTTAAAACAAAAACTGGCGTTCAGGTTTTTAATATAAATGAATATTTCAAGACTCTAACATAAGAACTCATAGTAAAATAACAAAAACCTTAATATGATAGGTATTTGAAGCACATCAAATACATTGGAGTTCAAAACATATAACTAATATAAGGAAGCGGTCAGTCTGTAAATGTTTGTATTTGAAAATTGAAATAGATGTTTGCCACAACCGCGGTCTAGACTCGTATTTGTTAGTCAATATCAAATTGTAAATATTATGAGATATTCAATTTATTTAGATTGAACACAAATAAACACTACTAAGGCTACTTATTCTACTATGTATGATGAGCACGAATGTGGGTACTTAAAAAAATTGGCAGGCAGCAATAAGAATTTTTTGTATTACTTTATTTTATTAAAAAGTATGGTAAAAGTTAAAACAGTTTGCATACCGTCGGGACAAACGGATAACAAACGATTCGTTATCCAAGTTCAGTTTTTTAGGAGTGACAACTTGTGCAGCGGCCATTTTAGAAGCTTCTGGACTTATATTTTTCTTCATTACTGTCCGGATACGTATTTTTTAGCACGCGCGATGGAATCGTGTACATTCCCATCACCCAGACAATCCATCCACTTCTAAGTGGTTTTGCGCTGAGTCACTTGCATTAATCTTTATTTTATTCACCCTGAGTGTCTGCGTGAAGTTTTAATACCTTTAAGAAGTTATTTTCAATGGATAAATTATTTTTATTACTTCCTGATGACGGGAGATAGAGTAGGACGAAAACTTTCGTAGAGGTCTTCCTTTCTTTTTCTCTTCGTTTCTTTAAGGTCGATTCTTTAGAGATTTAGGTTGATCAGATTTACCAAATTACGTATTAAAAAACAAACCCTATTAAATAAACTTAAAATTACTTACACTATTTATACTAACTGAATAGTATTACGACTAAAAAATAGACCTTTAGTCGGTTTAAAAATAATAATCTGTTGGATAACCTCAAATACTGTACAGTGCGAGCCTCCTACTTCCTGTCATTAACTCACTAAGTACTCACAAATCGATAACTACGAGTTAACTTTACAAATTACTGGTAGTTTAGTTAGCTTATTAGTGCCAATTTCATTAATCACCAAGGTTTATGAAAGTTAGGTATCGATTTTATATTATTATGTTGGCTTTCTTACTTTTCATATTTGAAGAGGTAAATGGATGAATTTAGTAAATATAACAATTTGAAAATTGTCCTTTTTTGCCTGAAATGTTGATGGATGACTTACCTAGGACCCGGAAATTTAATATAATTATATTAATTTTTTTATTAAATTAGCCACAGGACTTGTTCAATTTATAAGGGAAAAATTAGTAATTGCTCCTAAGTCATAAAATGTTAGTTACCCAGTTATGGCAGTAAACTAAACACAGATAACTACGAGTAGAAACAACTTAATCGTAAGCCATCGCCACCATGCTTAAACTTATTAACAACTTTAACTAATGGTTACAACTTCTGTCAAAATAAATTGTAGTTAAATTTGCTTCGAATGTTAATGAAATAAAACCATTATTGTTGGATTGAAATGCGCATATTGTAATGAATTGTACAATATTATGTTGAATTAAACAACACCTGTGTTATGTGTGAACTGTTTGGACTATAGTCATTAATCATCAATTCATCATCATTTTGTATCTTCTCTATCTTTTGCTTGTGTCCAGTTTCTAAAGTTTTTTAACAGGAGTTCATCTTGTCATAAGAGTTTTTGATTGGTTTTGTTAATGACAGGGACAGATTAGATAATGAATAGATAAAAGTCCTGTCGATGAACCTCATACGTCGGCCATATGTACTGTCGTGAAAAGTGGACGGTTTTTCTCTACATTTTTTTCACAAACAGACTCCATTATTTTGTTAAGTATAACATTTTCAACAGAAAGTTCGAGGAAGAAAGTTAGTTTGGATCTTTTTACATGTCACTAAATTTTTAATTTGTGGGCATATCTTAAATTTTATATTTTACAACAATTGTTACTACATATTATTACACTAGATGACGCCCGCAACTCCATTGCGCCAGAATTCGTTTATCGCACGGGAACCGTACATTTTTCCGGGATCAATTATAGTTCTTACATTATATCCTTTCCCGGGACTCAAAGTATCTGCATACCAAACAGCAAAATCGGTTCAGCGGTTTGGGCGTGAAGAGGTAAAGACAAACTTTTGCATTTTATATTAGTATGGGTATTATAACACAGGCCGCAGGGCGAAGGGCGGAAAGCGGGGGGCACGTTGATACCTGTCAAATAATTTGATCGTTTTCCTTCGCAAACAAAACGTATATAAACAACAAACAATTTGCCCCGAACAAAAGATTCGACAGGAAATGAAAGTATTTGTAATACTTTGTTCGTATAAAATAATAGATTTCATTTTTGTACGGAAGCATTATACTTTAAAAGATTGTTTCGAGGCACTCTTTTAATTAAATATATTATGAAATGAATTTCCACATTATAATATTTTTCAGACCAAAAGGTTTTTAGCATCTAGCAAGTAACAAAACCAACTCGCTAATTAATGGGGTTTATTCAATGTAATAATTAATTAATTATAGTTAATCAGGGTAAGTTCGGACACAGGGTAAGTCCGGATAGTTCAAGTTAACGCTAAATTCAACTAAATTTACGTTACGGTACGGTACTACAGTTGCGGTTGCAGTGCAGTATGACATACGAAATGCCCGTATATGCCCGTAGCGAAAGGCAAAAAAAAACTGTGACTAATTTAGTGATAAGTTGAATTATCCGGACTTACCCTGTGTCCGAACTTATACTTATTATATATTACTCTTTTAATGCTACAAAATTACTGAATAATTCAGTGTAAATACATTTAACTGCCATGTGACTAAGAGAATAATGGTTCATAATTATAGACCCTATATCAATATTATTCGTAGCCTTTCATTCCGTATTACAGATAAATCGATGAATAAAATTATTAAAAATATATCTAAATATATTATATATTTAAAAAATTATAGGAATTGCATTATTAGCTTACTCACACCCTTGATCCAACCTTGATACAGTATGGGTTATATCTAGAGCGAAAACAAATTTTAATGTACTTAACGATATTTCTTTCGTAAGTGACGTATTAATAATGTTCCCCGCTCAGCTATTCAGGGAATTCGGAATTTTTTCGCCTAAAAATGATAAAACAATAGGCAAAGTTTCCTCTGTTCGATTTATCACTGTAAATATGTAAAATGCTTGTGATTACTATGAATTAGGAAAGAAGTCATGTTTATTTTTCAATCTGGTCTCTTGGTGTGAAAGCATTTTTATATGATTCACTAAATTAGATGAAAAATGCCGCAGAATGGCTTGGCTGGCCTTTAATGAAAAATTCTGAGCGCCAAGTCATGCCAAACTTTTATAAATAGGTTTCATGACCCTGTTTGTAACATAAGCTCGATTTTACTTGTAGTAGGTTTGATTTTTCTTAAACCATGCATCTTCAAAAGTAACATAAGGGATTATAAACATAGATTTTCCTGTATATTAAAATAATTGAAGTTCTTTATAGTTATTTATGTATAATGATAGTTATATTAACCAAGTTATAGTTCGGTCGCTAAAAGTAGACTAATTCGTTGTCTATCCACCATCTCTTACATGAGAATGTTGGTGATACAACACTAATTATTACAGTCTAAAAACACGAGTGTAAAGAATTCCTCGTGTTCTCTCAGAGAAATTGATTCATAGACTGATGACGGACCTTTGTAATTTGGTAGCGTTATATCAAATTAGTCGGCAGGTCACGATTGAAATTGAATTGAAATATATCCCAATCAAATAACCTACGTCATGTTGGTCATATGCCTATAAATCCATTTCTTCGATAGGTTTAGATTACGGAAGTGGATTCATAGGCAGTGACGGACTTACGTTATTTAGTCGGGCAAGATAATGCTTGCTGTAAGCTTAACCGTAAGTCCTAACCCTGCCAAATTACGTAGATCCACTAACTGCCTATGAATAAATTTTTCTGAAAGTACACTTAGGTACTTCTCGACCGAAGTATGCTTAAATATATTATTATGTGTTATATAAAATTATATGTAAATTTTTAAATGTAGTTGTACCATACCATATCACTGGTCGCTGTAAGATGTTTGCAAGCTTGTATGTATGAAGTTTTAGACTGTTGTTGCTTATTGTTGAAATATGAGATGTGTAAATAATATTCTTAATGTAGTTCAAAGTGAAACACAAATATAATGCTACTGAATAAAGGAGATATTACAGTCGCTATAGTGTTTTATTTTTATCATGAACTGTACAGACCAGACTGAACTGTCCCTTTAGCCAAGACCTTCTTTATCGCTTCTAAAATATAAAGTCGTCGTTCAAAATGTATGGAATCATCATAAGCGTTCGTTAAGGCGGGATTATAGGCAACTGACATTTTAGAATTTGCGAAAAACAAGCTCAATAGATGGCGCTCGATAGGTACATATTTAGTTTTCAAGCCGTCGTTGATTTCAATAATTTTCAGAAATAATGTGATCACGTGGTAAACTCGACATACAGACTAATGATTAACAGAGAGGCCATGTTCACAACTTAATAAACGAAATCTTTAATGAATTTTGTATTATAATAAAATTATGTATTATTAAAAAGTATTAAATAATTGTGTGTGTGTAATTTTTTAATTACACACACACACATACACACACACTCAAACACACATAAAATTTAGTATTGTTATAACTTGTTTTTTTTTTTTGTAAATCTATCTCTTTCTTTCCTGAAATGTATTTTACACTAAAATAGTTATGGAAGGGCGAGTTCACCTGACACAAGTGTCTCAAGACACTTACTAGGTGGATCTCATCTCTTTTGTATATGTAACAAAATTGTGAAATAAGGAAATCAATTATTTATTTATTTATTTATTATTATTATCATTAATTTTTCCTATCTAATAGTGCCTTTTTCCGAATTCGGCTAAACCTTAACTATTTCTGTACTCAATCTTCATTATTTTGAAGTCGGTACCAGATAGCTAAATCTTCAGTTCTCACTTCTCTGACAGACTATTAGAAAATTTTTGGAACTGGCACCGACTTCAAAATTATGAAGATTGAGTACAGAAATAGTTGAGGTTTAGCCGAATTCGGAAAAAGGCACTATTAGATAGGAAAAATTATTTAATACTTTTTAGTTCATATTAAAAGGATGTTATTATTGTTTTTACTTTGGAAGTCGGTTTTAATTTTTTGTTAAAAATAATAATTTCACTCTTTTTAGTTACCTAGTAGGTAAACCATCGCGTATATTCTACGTATCTTATTATAATTCGAAAAAAATCGCGTTTATACTTCAGAAACTGTGTTTATTTACGTGTTCCACGTGATTTATATTAATATAACTAAATATGTACCTAAATTAAAACGGGAGACGCATCACGCAAGTCAACCCGACAATCGACAATCAATGTCGATTGTCGGGTTTTATTTTATTATTAAATTTTACCCGCGCGCTCCCCGAACTCTCTCGGAACTCTCGCGTCGCCATCTGGCGAAAAACTAAAGGTAGTTACCGCGGTGGCGGACGGACTTGCCTTCCCGAGGCAGTAGTTTGCGGCAACGGAATTATAGGTGGCGCTACAAAGTACGAAGTATTTTTTTACTAATTTAATATCTAATATCTAATATATATCTATGGACGCTTCACACCACGTCAGTCTGGCCCAGTGCTAAGTACCTAAAGGACTTGTGTTACAGCCTACAGGTACCAGACAACGGAAATGTAATATTAAAATAATTTTGTTTTTTTAAACTTGAATCATTTATTTTGCAATAACATTATATTTTTATTAAAATCGCTATGAAAAGTACCAATATAATAAGGACATAACGTGATGATATAATTGTGGTGTTGTATCTATAACACTTATAAACAACCATGTGACATTGGTGACCCGTGGTAATGATGATGATGATGA
Source organism: Polyommatus iphigenia (assembly GCA_963422495.1). NCBI lineage: Eukaryota > Metazoa > Arthropoda > Insecta > Lepidoptera > Lycaenidae > Polyommatus > Polyommatus iphigenia. Next base: position 27,283,382 of record OY730188.1, on the reverse strand, counting down.
TGATGACTATATTATGCAGATGATGATGATGATGAATATAATTTGCATAGAAGCATATGCTTTCAGTTCTTAAAACAGTGTCTAAACCCCCAAACTTGTATCTATAAGGAATCCGGAGTTCTCTTAGTATCTTCGGAACCATAACATAATTGGTGCAAAATATTCTGTTTTGGTAGCATATGCTTAGGATACTTCTCATGAAATCAAAATCACCATATGTTTCCATATAAATTTTGAGGAGTTCCCTCGATTACTCATGGATTCCATCATCAGGTCACCATTTTTGTGGACATGGTACCAAATTGGAGTGAAACCTAATACAACAAAACAAAAATTTTGAAAATCGGTTCACAAACGGCGGAGTAATCGTTGAACATACACAAATAAAAAAAAATATATATCCACAGCCGAACATATAACCTCCTCCTTTTTGGAAGTCGGTTAAAAAAACCGGCCAAGTGCGTGTCGGGCCACGCGCAATATAGGGTTCCGTAGTACTGCTAGTTTTTATTTTATTTTTTTATAGTCAATGAATAAGGCTACTTCGGAGAGCTAAAGCTGCTTAAGAGTCTAATCGGAGAGCTAAGGCTGCTTAGGAGACTAATCGGAGAGTTAAGGGTGTTTAGGGGACTAATCGGAGAGCTAAGGCTACTTTGGAGAGCTAAGGCTGCTTAAGAGTCTAATCGGAGAGCTAAGGCTGCTTAAGAGTCTAATCGGAGAGCTAAGGCTGCTTAAGAGTCTAATTGGAGAGCTAAGGCTGCTGAAGAGTCTAATCGGAGAGCTAAGGCTGCTTCAGAGAGCTAAGGCTGCTTAAGAGTCTAATCGGAGAGCTGAAGCGGCTTAAGAGTCTAATCGGAGAGCTAAAGCTCCTTAAGAGTCTAATCGGAGAGCTAAGGCTGCTGAAGAGTCTAATCGGAGAGCTAAGGCTGCTTCAGAGAGCTAAGGCTGCTTAAGAGTCTAATCGGAGAGCTAAAGCTGCTTAAGAGTCTAATCGGAGAGCTAAAGCTGCTTAAGAGTCTAATCGGAGAGCTAAAGCTGCTTAAGAGTCTAATCGGAGAGCTAAAGCTGCTTAAGAGTTTAGACTCTTAAGCAGCTTTAGCTCTCCGATTGGCTTGCTTAAGAGTCTAATCGGAGAGCTAAGGCTGCTTAAGAGTCTAATCGGAGAGCTAAGGCTGCTTCAGAGAGCTAAGGCTGCTTAAGAGTCTAATCGGAGAGCTAAAGCTGCTTAAGAGTCTAATTGGAGAGCTAAGGCTGCTGAAGAGTCTAATCGGAGAGCTAAGGCTGCTTAAGAGTCTAATTGGAGAGCTAAGGCTGCTGAAGAGTCTAATCGGAGAGCTAAGGCTGCTTCAGAGAGCTAAGGCTGCTTAAGAGTCTAATCGGAGAGCTAAAGCTGCTTAAGAGTCTAATCGGAGAGCTAAAGCTGCTTAAGAGTCTAATCGGAGAGCTAAAGCTGCTTAAGAGTCTAATCGGAGAGCTAAAGCTGCTTAAGAGTCTAATCGGAGAGATAAAGCTGCTTAAGAGTCTAATTGGAGAGCTAAGGCTGCTGAAGAGTCTAATCGGAGAGCTAAGGCTGCTTAAGAGTCTAATTGGAGAGCTAAGGCTGCTGAAGAGTCTAATCGGAGAGCTAAGGCTGCTTCAGAGAGCTAAGGCTGCTTAAGAGTCTAATCGGAGAGCTAAAGCTGCTTAAGAGTCTAATCGGAGAGCTAAAGCTCCTTAAGAGTCTAATCGGAGAGCTAAGGCTGCTGAAGAGTCTAATCGGAGAGCTAAGGCTGCTTAAGAGTCTAATCGTAGAGCTAAGGCTGCTTCGGAGAGCTAAGGCTGCTTAAGAGTCTAATCGGAGAGCTAAGGCTGCTTAGGAGTCTAATCGGAGAGCTAAAGCTGCTTAAGAGTCTAATCGGAGAGCTAAAGCTCCTTAAGAGTCTAATCGGAGAGCTAAAGCTGCTTAAGAGTCTAATCGGAGAGCTAAGGCTGCTTAAGAGTCTAATCGGAGAGCTAAGGCTGCTTAAGAGTCTAATCGGAGAGCTAAAGCTGCTTAAGAGTCTAATCGGAGAGCTAAGGCTGCTTCGGAGAGCTAAGGCTGCTTAAGAGTCTAATCGGAGAGCTAAGGCTGCTTAGGAGACTAATCGGAGAGCTAAGGCTGCTTCGGAGAGCTAAGGCTGCTTAAGAGTCTAATCGGAGAGCTAAGGCTGCTTAGGAGTCTTTTCACGTATGATTACTTTTTCTAATTCAAATAATAGGCCTGGAGATAGTGACACAAAATTCTTGGTCATTTGTGCCAGTATGGCGGTTTTACAGGGGTATAATTACGTAAAGGCAAAAAGGAAAATGATGATCATAGCGCTCGCACTGGCTGCCCAAACGCGTGGGCGTTAATCGAACGTGTCGGATAAATAACGAGTGTCGAACGATTTGTTCCACAAAAATGCTTGTGTTTTCAGATAGTCGAAAAAAAATAAGTAGGCGAAAGCGTAATGCCATACTTGTCGGGTGCGGGACGCGAGTACGTTAATTTTAATAAAAAAATTGAACCATTTGTACCAGGCTAATTTTTGCATAGCTAATCAACGTCGAGTAGCCATTCACGAAAATCACCTTGCCATACTTTTCCGACAGCTCCCAATGGCCGCCATACCACTGCAAAGGTGTAAAGGTACAATTCCGTGCATCGCGATCGATCGCGGTCGCGCACGACCTACGACTGTCGTCGGCCGCTCGCGACCATAGTCAGCGTATGAAAATGTATGGCACCGCTTCCGAGGCCCGCGACTGACGCGCGCGACCGACGACAGTCGTAGGCCCCGCGCGACCGTGTCAAAGTTATATGGCACGGTCGCGCGCGGCTTACGACAGTCGTAGGCCGCGCGCGTCAGTCGCGGGCCTCGGAAGCGGTGCCATACATTTTCATACGCTGACTATGGTCGCGAGCGGCCGACGACAGTCGTAGGTCGTGCGCGACCACGATCGATCGCGATGCACGGAATTGTACCTTAAGTTTTTTTTTTCGCCAAACGATTTGTACCAGTATGGCATTTAAATTTTTGGAAAGTATTTGACAAAATATGACCGTTATTATATTTCCCATACTTTTAGTAGGGGGAAAAAGTGCTGCCATACTTGAAATACTTATTTATTTGACACGTTTTTAAGAATACGACTTAAAAATACGTAAAGTAATTTTTTACATCATGGCATCATTGTATTCTCGTCATTTGACAATTGTACCAAAAAATATATATATTACAAATTGTAACCATGGGGCGGGATGACTATCGGACTTGAGCAAAAAAGTGATAAAAATTGGACGATTTGTACCAGTATGGCATTTGGATTTTTGGAAATTGTACGATACAATGTGACCATTATTATATTTGCCATACTTGTAGTAGACGGAAAAAGTGGCGCCATACTTGAAAAACCGTTTGAATTACGTATGAAATCTTAGGATTTTGAAAAAAATATTATTCACATTCGCTGCCTCCCACAGGTATGGCATTATCAGACTCCTATTTATGATCATACAGGGAACTGTTAAAAAAAGTTTCAGGGTGGTACAAATCGTTTGGCGAAAAAAAAAACTTACACCTTTGCAGTGGTATGGCGGCCATTGGGAGCTGTCGGAAAAGTATGGCAAGGTGATTTTCATGAATGGCTACTCGACGATGATTAGCTATGCAAAAATTAGCCTGGTACAAATGGTTCAATTTTTTTATTAAAATTAACGTATTCGCGTCGGTATGGCGGGCTGTAAGCCGCACCCGACAAGTATGGCATTACGCTTTCGCCTACTTATTTTTTTTCGACTATCTGAAAATACAAGCATTTTTGTGGAACAAATCGTTCGACACTCGTTATTATATATATCGTTTGGGCTGCCAGTGCGAGCGCTATGATCATCATTTTCCTTTTTTCCTTTACGTAATTATACCCCTGTAAAACCGCCATACTGGCACAAATGACCAAGAATTTTGTGTCACTATCTCCAGGCCTATAGGTAAATGACTATGAATGAGTATAGTTCTTGTATCAGACTTATTTTATTGGGAGTGTCTACGCTGCCGGCGCCGCCGGTTGCCGAAATGGCTGCCGGCGCCGTTTTCCGAAGTTTGCCGAAGTCGCGATTACAGATTAATGATCAAAAACATCTGTCTTGAGCTACTTTAGGACTATGAAAAGTACAAATAATAAGGTCATAATGTAAGGATGTATATTTTAATGGTGGTGATGATGATGTTGATAAATGTGATCTGCATAGTAGCGTTATAATAATAATAATTTAATTATAATCATTTATTGCAGGCAATAAGCCCATATAAAAATGCGGTATGCGCCTTACAGATTTAGAGCAGTTGGCCCAAAGCTGGCACGTAATAAAAGCATTGACAGTATGCTCTAAACAGTGTCAACCTTGCCTCAACGCTGCAACGTGCAAAACGGCGCGCGAGCATATGTTACACCGAACGGCCAACTACTTCTCCATCTAAATAAACCGGCGGGACCCTCTCCGGGCTCTTGTCAGCCCTAAACACCATCATCTGCGTCTTAGCAACATTGTATTTGAGACCATGGCTTAGCATAGGTCTCACAAATGCCGAGAAGACGTCTTCAAATCAAATATCAGTACCTTAAGTTTATTAATAACGGGTTTTACACTACTAACAACATCATCTCAGTTACTTTCAAAGGAATTTGAACGAAAAGTTCCTTTAAACTTCGCTGAATACATTTTTTTAGTTGATCGACTATTACTCAATAACTTATTAAGTCTTCTTATCCGTGATAGTTTTTCTTTTAAATTCAGCAGATTTCCTACTCCCGTGAATTTTTTCACATTTCCAGAAGCAACCGTTTAGCAGACAGAGACAAAAACAGAGAGTCATATAAAAGCAAAGGCAGCAACATCCATTTTTTTAAATTGCAACTTTGAATGCAGCAGTCTAATGTCATCTGCATACAATAGATTTAATAGTTCCTTGTGAAACCTGTCAGCTATTAAACCCTATAAAATCATCACTTTAGTTAAAGGTTAGTAGCAAAAACAGCATCTTCCCTCGTGACCAATCAGATGCTCGCATTACGCGTGATTCGATTGGCAGTCAAAGATAAGTTACAGCAAAAATAGCAACAACCGACCTAACCAATTATTGGTGCAAAAGCAGCAATATCCAATTATTGGTAGCAAGAACAGCATCATCCGAAATTGATTTTACCCCAGGAAAATTAAACATTCGACCTCGGAATAATTGGCATAGAGCTGAAAATTGGTAGAGACGTTAAATACACCATTATAAATAAAACCTCAAAAGTTCCCGGCGATCCTCCTTGTGCAAAAAATGTTATTCAAGGTCAAAGGTATGAAAATGAGGTTTTTCCCGTTTTTTTCCAAACAAAACTTTATCACAAAAATAGTATAATGCTACGTTTTGATGCTTGCCGAGCCACGGCAAGCCTCCACAAGCCACAAGCCTCCACAAATCTCGCTTTGCATTTGTAAGTCGTTTTCACGCTTGTGAACGCGTCAGTGTATTACGTACATCCAAGCATGGCGGACACCGAACTTGTGTCGGCTATTACGTTTGGTTTCCTATTATTTTTAATGCTCTTATAACCAAAAGTATGATCACATAATATAGTATTCTAATAATTAAAGAGATAAAACCGACTTCAAAATTGTACATAATTGAGAATTTAAATTCCCTATCTCAAAAACTACTGAACCGATTTTGATGAAACTTGCACTGTTCCCTAAGTTAAACAATACCTAGTATAATAAAAAAAACTCAAATCGGACTTGTAGTTCCGGAGATATGCGAACACAAACATAAAAACATACATACATACATAAACTTTTGAAATTTGGCACATTTGTTCAGACGCTGATATAGACTAACATATACGGAAATTGGGCAATTCTGGAAATATTACACACTAGATGACGCCCGCAACTCCGTTGCACCAAAATTCGATTATCGTGCGGGAACCGTATATTTTTCCGGGATAAAGAGTATCCTATGTCCTTCCTCAGGACTCAAAGTATCTCCATACCAAATTTCAGCAAAATCGGTTCAGCGGTTAGGGCGTGAAGAGGTAACAGACAGACAGACAGACAGACAGACAGACAGACAGACAGACAGACGGACAGACAGACAGACAGACGGACAGACAGACAGACACACTTTCGCATTTATAATATTAGTATGGAAGTATGGACATACGGGTCGAATTGATAACCTCCTTTTTTGAAGTCGGTTAAAATAAATTAATAAAGAAATGAACTTTATATCTTTGTGGTTAACATCCCTGGGGTTCCAGATACAAGTTTCGGTTTGGTAATATTCCAAAAACGATAAACTCTCTTCGTTCGACCAGCCACTCATTTTGTGCATGACGTGCGTTCGTCCCGAGATCACAGCGGCTACTAAGCGCGAGCCAACGTGTGAACACGTCGCAAACGTTTGCCGCAAATGCCCTTTGATCTCTGTCCAAAAACCGACACTACTCCCTATCGTCTACAAGCGTCCGCAAACTCACGCAAGCCAGGCCATTTTACCTGTTTTCACGCTCGGGCTTGTGGAGGCTTGTCGTGGCTCGGCAAGCATCAAAACGTAGCATAAGAGTGTAGATCAAAGAATTCTCTACAAAAAATATTCAGACACTTTTTTCATACGACTTACCATTCCTTATAAATGGCGGGCTTAAAGTTTGGGAAAATCATATATCTAAGTATCTAAGTATACTTAAAGAATTTGTGTAACTTATACTGCTTTGAATTGAAGAATTCGTCTTTTGTAGAATAGTCTTATTTATCGAGGAAGACTTGAGCTATATAACATCACTTTGGCACCAATAGGAGCAAAGAAACAGAGGAAAATGGGGAAAAACGGGGAAAATTATTTGAAACAGCTTATCTCACAAACGGCTGAAGCATTTTTTATGTTATTTGGCACAGACATAAAGTAGACCACGTAGAAGGACATAGGCTATTTTGTTTCTCGGTTTCTGAAGTCTTCCTCGATAAATAAAACTATCCAACAAAAAACGAATTCTTCAATTCAAAGCAGTAGCTCCACAAATTCTAATTTTTATAATATAAGTATAAATGTAATATGATTTTCCCAAACTTTAGACCCGCCATTTATAAGGAGTGGTAAGTTATATGAAAAAAGTGAATATTTTTTGTAGAGCATTCTATGATCTACAATCTTGTACTATACTGTTTTGTGATAAAATGTACATACAGTTTGGAAAAAAACAGGAAAAACCTCATTTTCACTTTGACCTTGAATAAAAATTTTAGCACAAGGTAGATCGCCGGGGACTTTTGACGTTTTATTTATAATGGTGTATCGTTTCTACCAATTTTCAGCTCTATGCGAATTATACCGAGGTTACGATTTTTTTGCGTCTAATTAGACCGGGCTATTGTATTTTTGAGGATTGTCTTGTTTTTTATTTAAGTTATCTTTTAATTTTCATAATTCTAAGATAATTTCACAGGTATAGACAAACGTAAACAATGCACAGTAATGATTGTAATATTATGCGGCCTAAACAAAAAAAAGGTTACTCATATTTCAAATAAACTGGATGTGGCTGCTTTTGCTTTTATATGACTCCTGATAGAAGGGGGGGACACTGCAGGACTCTAACGATTATTTCCACTTTAAAACTTAATATTTCACAAACCAATCCCTAAATCGGAAAACGATCTATGAATAATATTTTTTAAAACCTATCCAACGACACCCCACACGATTGGGTGGACGCGAAAAAAAAATCATTCTCGCTTGATGTGTTCCCTACACATCAAGCGAGAATGATTTTTTTTTCGCGGTACCATAAAAAAATATTTTTTTATGATTTCATATACCATTTTGTCGGCATCACTAATATGTGCATTCATGCCAAATTACAACTTTGCAGGTCCTATAGTCTCTGAGCAAAATCGCGGACAGACGGACAGACGGACGGACAGACCGAAACTATAAGGGTTCCTTGTTGACTACGGAACTCTAAAAAACAAGGGTGCAGTTATAGAAGCTCGCACAGGGCGCAAAAAAGGCTATTTACGGGACTGTTTCAGTGGCCCGCGTGAAGTAACACCATTTTGAAATTCACGCCCACCGGCAAAACAATGTAAAGTCGTCGTGACTGTCGTGAAAATTGATTCACTTTATATCGTAGAAGAACCTTATTTTTTTTTACCCTAAGAACGTGTTTGTGGCCCATATAAAAAAAAATGAGTACCACTGGTCTAGTGGTTTAAATGCTTGGATTCTTGGATTCCTGCGTTAGGAAGCTATTCCTCCTGCGAATATGCAAGAAAAAGTCTTAGTTGCGCCACAATTCTTGAGAGTCATGTCGGTTATAAGATGAAAAGCTCTGTCACTGTGCTCTGGTACCCCCGTACACGCTTTTTAATTTCTGGTGTACCTCCAAAAAAAATCATTTTTCTAGAAGTACCTTGAACACAAAAAGTTTGCGGTACACTGCTCTAGACTAATATAAGTAAGTCCGGCGATAACTCTTTTGAATCACCTGCATCGAACCAACGTCAAAACCGCTGAGCTACTATCTCCATACCGCCATCTTTACTTAAATGCGATAACATTAATGGCGGTGGCACATACTGTAAATGAAATGTAAATATCTGGTAAGTAATGTTTGTAGATTTTGGGCCGCAAAGTTTCGTCCGTGTCGGCCGCCAAGTACAAAGGATTAGGGACGGGGAAGAGGCAGGAGTTTTTAATTAAATTAATCACAAGTTGAGTGCCAAATATTGTGAGCACTTTGTGATTCGATTGGGGAACGCTGGGTTGGGGAAATATTTGGCGACATAATACCAAACAATAAACTTGCAATGAAATTAGTAGCTTTTGAAGTTTTATTACATCGTACATCGTTTTTAGTAGAGGCTTTTTGCTGAAAATATATTTCTAGCCTCTTATATTATGTTAGGTGTTGCTGTGTTATGTGTACTATTAACATTGTAATGCCATGTTAAAAAATTATATAAGTAGTAAAGATCTACAAGACTCCTCTGTGTTCAGGAGGTACAATACTACTGCGTTTTGATAAACCATTTATTGGACTCTAGAGTCTAGAAATCTATAGAGACTGCCTAAAATTTACACACATCAAAAATGATAAGTAAAGGAAACTTAATGAAAAGACCAATACATCAACAAAATAAGACCTTAAATAATAGAAATAAAGCAATTATACACCTTCAGGTACCCACTTAATACAAAAAATAGATGGCTATAATATAATATTAACTAAATGACACGTTGGAACTATGAACGAAATTAATTAAATAATATCAATTGATGGGTAATTTTCATTATTAAAACCATAAAAAAAAACAATTTAGGATCGGTCGCGTGCCGCGGCCCATTAAGTGTTTCATACATTTTGCATAATGTATCGCGGCCCACAGGCACGGCTCGTCCCAAGAAACATGCCATAAGCTAAGGATTATATATTTCTAGATGACGCCCGCAACTCCGTTGCGCCAAAATTCGTTTATCGCACGGGAACCGTACATTTTTGCGGGATAAAAAGTATCGTATATCCTTTCCCGGGACTCAAAGTATCTCTATACCAAATTTCAGCAAAATTGGTTCAGCCGATTGGGCGTGAAGAGGTAACAGACAGACAGACAGACAGACGGACAGACAGACAGACACACTTTCTACATATTAGTAAGTATGGACGTTAAAAAGTATAAAATGTAGTAGGCCAAACAAAACCACATGCCCTGTGTTATATTATCATGCTTTTTAAGCTATTGCCACAGAATATATATTAGTAGTACCAACTATTACATAGCTTTTATCGCGGGCTTTGAGTGCGGCGACCGAATCAAGAAATTCCGTAACGAAAATCACCTAACATTCGTCTAACGTCGTTTCAGTTGGGCAGACTTCGGCTCGGTGTGTGGTGCGACGTTGCCAGACTTAGGCACGCTGTTTATGTGCGTGTGACTTGACGTATGCGAATCATAATAATTGTTTAAGTTGATTAAAAAATGCTATGCAATAGCTTTACCACGCCAATCTCCGAGTTTCAGTGAACGTATTTTCTTTGATAAATACGAGGGACGAGAAAAACAACATAATATTTATGCAACTGTTAACCTAACCTACACCGACGCGACGCCAGGGGACCTAACGGTCGTTGTTTTGACAAACTCAGGTAAGTTAGGTAAGTTCGCAAAGACGTATGAATATAACACGATAGTAGATAATATGGATTTCTATTTATTGGCTGCTTTTAACAGCATGGAAGGATCAAGGAGCCAAAGAGTGTACCAAACGAATAAGCTTTTCTGTAGCAGCATGGAAGGAACCAAAGAGGGTACCAAAAAAACTTTTACCTAAAGTATAATTAATAATATTTGCTATATATTTTGTGTTGTAGGCTATTTTTCGCGTGTCCCGGCGGAGGTGAACACGATAATTGATAAGACAGGCGCTATATCTCGATACCGATGATAAATTACATACCACTAATCTATTGTAATGATCGATTCGCCCTTTATCTAGGTAACTAGATAAAACAATAGGATTTTTGATCAATACACACTTAACAACAGACTAAATACTAAAGACGCTACCAATAACAAGGGTCTTGGCTCCTGACAGAGAAACAAAGGATGAACCAGTAGGGATTTCTACATTTTCCTTTTAGGTATGGTGTCCAAATTGTTTTGTTTGATGCGGACCGAAATCCCTATTTTACTTTTTTTAAATAATAATATCTATAATATCTATGGAGTATGGACGCTTCACACCACGTCAGTCTGGCCCCGTGCTAAGTACCTGAAGGACTTGTGTTACAGGTACCAGACAACGGAAATATATTTAATACTTTTATACTATACATATATTTCAGATTTTTATTATATGATACACATATTTAATAAACATATCCACACCCGCGAACTTTTAAAACATATTGTTCCGTCGGCGGGATTTGAACCCGCGACCCCCGGCTTTACCTGCCACACACTCAACCAATTGAGCCACAGAGGTCACCAAATTTGGGAATTTAATTTGTTTTTTTTTTATATTTATTACTGTATTTATTATTTAATTACCATAGCGCCAATTAATAAAGTCAAATATAATGATTAGACCGCATCTGTCAAAGATTGCACCAACATTAATCTTCAAAACGAAAAGTGATGAAGAGCCCTGATAAAATTGGCGTAGAAAAGACAGCTGTGAGCCCCCTTACCAGCCCCTTAGATAACCCCTCAGACCAGTGGTGCTCAACCTTTTTTTTATACGGGCCACAAACACGTCGACTTTACATTATTTTGCCGGTGGGCGTTAATTTCAGAATGGATTAACTTCACGCGGCCCGGGCTACAGTTAAAGACCGCTGTTTGAGTATAACTTCAGTCTTCAGCAGTCTAACGAGACTGACTCTGTGTATACAGACGCCATAATTTCAGTTTAAAATGTTTATCCTTGTTGGTGCTTTTCTAATATATCATTGCATAACTATAATATAACATCTATGTATACGGAGTGGACGTATGAGGATTAAACTAAAGCACCCTTTAACTATTATGAATTATTATTTTAAAAAAATAAGGATGTTGTCCATTGGGCGTTTGCACACTGCACGATAACGACACGACACGATACCACAGAATAGAGGGCCACCGCACATATTATACAATTTCAAGTTGGCCGACTATCGTACAAACTAAATTGCGTAGTGTCACAATTTAATTGGACAACTTCATCGTGACGGCCCCGAATCACATAATAGTAAAAAAAATAGTATGGAAATATGGATTATTATCACCTTTTTATCTGGATTTTTTCATTAAAATTTATCTGGATAATATCGAAGTTTAAAATGCAAGGTACGATCAATGATTTTGTTTAATTAAATTGTGACACTACGCAATTTAGTTTAGTACGATAGTCGGCCAACTTGAAATTGTATAATATGTGCGGTGGCCCTTATATATTCTGTGGTATCGTGTCGTGTCGTTATCGTCGCAGTGTGAAAACGCCCATTGACATTCTGCGGTGTAAACTTATATACGTATACTTGAATAGCGAGCGGTCTACCACCCGACGCTAATACGAAACGCTCGCAGGTGCTAATAAGTGCCGGTCAAAAGGAACCGGACCGTAGAGAAAATCAAAGTATTCCAGTTCGTGTTAACACGTGCTTTCTCATTAAATCCTCTTTGTTACCCTTTGATTAGATCAGGCACAAAGGATCCCTTATGGGTTAGGACGCTTCGGCCATTTAACACTTTACCGGTAGAATCATAACACTAAAGTAAAGCAATCCCAGTATAATACCATTAATTTCGAAAAATAAACGACCTCTTTAACTCAATGGATGAGTGTGGCGGTTCAAGCCGGGGGTCGCGGGTTCAACTCCCCGACGGAACAAAAAGATTTCAATGTTCCTGGGTCATGGATGTGAATTAAATATGTGTATAATAATTGAAAAAACTTAACTGTCCTTGTGGTACTTAATACGGGGCCAGACTGACGCTTTACACCACGTAAAGCGCCCGTTGACATTATAATTATAATTTCATATTGTGCTGCTTTTTCCTTCTTCAATCCGTTTCCTTTAAAAAAAAAGTATTCTCATAATATACGTTAATAATATTATGAGAATAACTTTTGGAGATTTGACCAAAAAATTTAACGCGGTTTGACGTTGGTTTGACCAAATAACTAAGTTAGGTACCATTTTAATACCTCGATCGCGGATTCTTAGAAATTTGTTATTCTATTGTTATCGCGGTCGAATTCGATCGCTTGGGGCTTGATAGGTTAATAAGAAACGTTTAATAAGGAACGCACTGGATCGAACAAGGAAATAAGTTGCAATTGTTACATTAACAAACTAGTGTCAATTGGTTCTCTATTTCTAAAGATTAAAGATATTCCGTAGAAACAGGATTAAAAATAGAATGTAGACATTGTATGCAGCAAACAAAACGAATGCGGATTTTGTTCTGATTACGGCAAACAGTGCGGTGGAGTCACATCGATACATGACTCATCGGCCCCCTAGCATGCACCCGCGCGTGTCTTTTGCCCTCACCCCGACAAGAAAAAATGAGGGAATTTTAAATGGGAAAATGGCTGAAACGGTCGCCATTGTCGAGCAGCGGAGGGTTCGATATCTTGACGTCAATTATCTTTAATATTTATTTTATGGCCAATCAAAACATCCGGCTCGCCATGAATCGTGGGGTGCCATCGATCCTATCGACGTAATTTCACGGTGAAACTCGATCGAACTTAACCCTCAACCAAAAAGTTGCTACATCCTTTATACGAATTGACTGATTAGTATTACCTATGTGATTCGCATTGGTTTGGTTTGGATAATTTAGGATAAGTTTGGGCTACTGACTGACGTTTCGCGTAGACAGATATCGATTCGGTAGTTATTAATTATTAATAGTTACTGCAACAACAACTTAGTCCATAAAAATCCATAAATTACTTTTTAATAACGAGTTATCAGATACAGATTTTATCGCCAATTTCACACCAGAATTGGAGGATGAAATTAGACATCTGTTCAATGCTTAACAAAAGTATAATGTGTAATGTGTATCCTCTGCACTTACAGGTTACATACCGAGAATTAAGAAGGTTAACAATATACAGATATATTTTGCGCCATTAATAAAGTAGTAGGTGCAATCTTTGCTCAAGAAAGTAAAATAACTGTCCGTACAAATTGGGTAAAGCTAACATATTAAACAATAGAGCGAGTAAATTATCATTAAATTTGCTTCGGCCGAGCCGCCCGTGCCGAGCCCGAAAACGCGCAAGTAAAATCTTATATCTCAATTACGCTGTCAGCTGTCAGGCCGGGGAATATGCAACTTGGAGCTACCTAATAAATACTTATGACGCCCAAATTCTCACACGTACGGAGATTCTGGAAATAAAATATTTACTTACATCATGCTTACAATGCTCGCGCGGTTTCCGAGATTTTTCGAAAGATATAAACTGTCTTTCCACGTTTGATTGACTAACGTCAAAATATTAACCAATCAACAATCAACATATTTTGTTGAAGGGTCATTTTTACAGAGAAAAGATGGATCCCTCCTAGATGGATAATTGTTTTACCAAAATAGCCTCTGTACATTAGAATTGGACATCCCTATCGAAAACCTCTTTAGAATTAGGTTATATACTCATGAAATTCATCAAAAACTCAATGTTTTTACTTCGACTAAGTGGATAGAAAGGGTGTTGAAGATTTATTAAGTCCTAAGCAAATAAACACCGACAGGATCCTCGGTCCAGAAATATATAATTTTCCGTCAAAGAGCTTTTAAATCCAAGCCATGCCATGCCAAGTTTAAATTAGTTCAGTATTATCAGGTATTATGGATCAGGCTGTTGATGAAGAAGTGCATCTAAACTTGGCATTAGATTGGATTTCAACTCTTTTTGTAGGCCAAAAATTAGCCGATAGGAACTTGGCCCCATTTTAACAGGTATGTTTTTGGTGGAATATAATATTCACAAATAGTTAAAAGATGTAAGTACCATTTAAGAATCAGCCGAAACTATTTCGCTAGGGCTAGGGCCGCTACGTCCTTCGAAAAAGAAAACCTAAGTAGCCTCCAGCTTATAGTCACCATTGTTTTAGGAAATAGGAGTAATAGGACCTCTAACCACTACCAAAACCGATATATTATAATATTACTAGCGACCCGCCCCGGCGTCGCACGGGTATAAAATATAAAGCCACTGAAAAAATAATTAAAATCGATAGCCTCGAATCCTTCGCGTGGTCTACTTCTTATCTGTGCCAAATAACATAAAACTTGCTCCTACTGTTCGCGAGATAAGCCCTTTAAAATAATTTCCCTCGTTTTCGCACATTCTCCTATTAGTCTTAGCGTGATATAGCCTATAGCCTTCCTCAATAAATGGGCTATCTAACACTGAAATAATTTTTCAAATCGGACCAGTAGTTCCTGAGATTAGCGCGTTCAAGTTAGCCCTTTCAAATAATTTTCCCCGTTTTTTTCCGCATTTTCCTCTATTTCTTCGCTCCTATTAGTCTTAGCGTGATAAAATATAGCCTATATGGTTCCTCGATAAATGAGCTATCTAACACTGAAAGAATCATCAAAATCTGTTGCGTATTTTTAAAGATTAAAGGGAACAATGGGACATGAGGGGAAAAAAGCGACTTTGTTATATAATATGTATAGAATAGATGAAAAACAGCAACTGACGGTCAAAACTAGCATTGTTATTTAAATATTCCGGGACTAATGCGTAAGGCGTGACGGGCGGAAAGTGACGGGTGGAAAACTGGAAAGTTTTATAGGCGGCATATCGTAAGTTTGAAGCACCTCATGTGAATACAACACTCGCCTAATTAACAACTACAACTACTGTCGTTCTGCCCTTGTAAACTCCGCCATTTAAAACTTGACGCACAGATATTCTGCTTTTGTTTCCAACATGGTTAATTTTTAAACGGTTCAACACGCCCCAGGCTCAGAAATACTCATTTAGACTTGGGGGCTCTAATGACAACTGTAATCTTAGATCTTAGATTAGACTTTTGATCGCGCTGCTCGCCCTCTCTTCGAAGTGGCATTTAACACTATTAGCTCAAGTCACACGCCCAGTAGTTTTTACTAAACGGAAACACTAGTCCTCTTAAAAATAAAAAAGAAACAATTTTAAGGTACGTTAACTAATGCTATACTATACCAAGGTAGAGTAAAGCATTAGTTTTCGTAGCTTAAATTAAAATGTATCTTTATGAGTTAGTGGCGTATAAGTCACCTTTATACTCCCCACTATAATATGTTCTAGCCTTATTACTGACAAAACTTTGATGCTTCCTTATTCGAAGCCATGGCCTGCAGCATTGGCCTAAAGGTCCTATCAACGAGCAGTACCAATATTGGTGGAACTATCCCTTTGTGGATGTACGGCGGATATCCGTCACAGGTAAACATGGGCGGGACTTTAATCACGCTGCCAGTTGCCGCCAAAATAAAATGTAGTTGTGGACCAAACCTGATGGGAAGCGGATAAATGAAAGCTGGAACCTACCCTTGTAAAACATAGCTTTGTTAGGGTCACTTCACATTGCAACTTTATAAATGAGCCATTCAAATTTTAACAGGCAGTCGCGAGCGGCAAGTCTGTCAGTTCAATGTGTATCTTGATGTGGATAGCCTATCCGGCACTTATCGGGAAGTGGTGAAATAGCCTCTTAGGCGTAAATAAAAATCAGTTTTAAAAGCCATTTACACCTCGTGACGTTGCAGTGTGAATTGACCCTTGGAGTACATAATAATTATTATAGCAACGATAGCAAGGCCACCTAGACCTTAGCTATGCTGTTTATTGCTAGATTAGGCTCCTGCCTTTGGCACGGACTATCTGGTTGTAATAATTGTAATGCCCAGCTTGTTAAACTATAACTCAATGAAGATTTTAAAATAAGCTCCATAATATTATGCCACTGAGTGCGGCGGAGTAAAACAACTCATTTCGCCCTATCCAATATATTATCGTTTTAAATCAGCCACTCTGATAGAATTATCTGCCGTCTGCCTTAGTATTTTCACCTGTAAATTGTAATCGTTTACCGTCTAGAGTCTAGACGTAGACTGTAACTCAATTTGTTGTATATGTGCTCCAAAGTCGTTTATGGTTCTAGAATCTAGAGTCATATGACCTAATAACTGTCGCCACTAACCGAAACTTCGTTAAAAAACTTATTAAGAAGATTGTGAATTCTTTGGAGATGACGACAAATACAATACTGTCAAAGGTGGGTCGGGGAGCTCAGCCAATACAACAGTTTGTAACGAACATCGACATGACAAAACTCGGCTGACACAAGTAGTAACGCGACCTTCCTAAGTCTCCCGCAAACGATCAAACATCAAACACGTCAAACACGTCATACACGTGTAAACTACGTGTTTGACGTGTTTGACGTGTTTGAAGAAAATTTGGATTTTACTACGTGTTTGACGTGTTTGATGTTTGATCGTTTGCGGGAGACTTAAGTATCAATTTCTCTGACGGTACATCTTTCTTCATTACAGGTAAGAGTAAGTTCGCCGGAGCCAATAGAACTCACGCTAGTAAGTCCACCAGAGACCTCGAAGCAAATTCAGAGACCACACCAAGATTCGTCTGAACCCTCGACAAGATTAGTGGAGCGTAGCAAAAATGAAGTTAGAGAATATTTGATACTTTGTGATACCTTTGATACTACTATCGTTGAAGAAAAGCTGAGACAAAAAAAGAGGAATATCAAATGAGGGCAAAAATAGATAACCAAAAGATCAGGACATTGCAAAGGCAATACAAAAGACGTATCTAGAAAAGAAGGTAGGTTTAGTTTTTCTTTATAGGGTTCCGCCGTCCGTCCGACCATCCGTTTATAGTAAAATATGCTAGGTAAAATACTAGATATCAATTATTTATGAATATTACAGCATTTAAATATATCCACAGAAATATTTATCCCCTTATAGCTCATGATCTTGGTTCAATTTTTCATAAATATTTATTGTTCAAAATCGCTCTGCCTTGGTTTCAGGTTGAAAAATTGCGAAAATTAAATAAAGAATTGTTAAAAAAGCAAGGAGGTGCACATGTAATAAAACATGAGAAAAAAAATTGTAGTAGTTAAGACTAGGTCTTAAGATTAATTTTAAGTCAGTATGCAAGAATTATTTGGAAGTCTCTTTTGATTCAAGACGTCGCGTTGGAAGTTCTATCCCACGTGGTGTTAAGTTGTCGGAGAAAAGCGTTTTCAGATCTCAAGGGCATTAAACGGTCGCTTCTACTGTGAAGACTGTCATTCTGATTAAAAAAGCTTTGTCCTTTAGACCAGGGTTTCTCAAAGTGGGGTTCGCGAGCCCCTGGGGATTCGCCATTCGACGGCAGGGGGTTTGCGACAGGATTTACGTAATGCCGGTGGTTTTATAACTGGCAGGCACGCGCGGTACTCTTTTGGCACTTTATGTGTTACCCTTTATTCAAATAAAAGCCTTATTTTCTTCAACGGTCAATTTTATTATTTTCTAGGCATTTCAATACTTAATAAGGGGTTCGCTGTCACTTATCAATTTTAACAGGGGTTCATGGAGCCGAAACTTTGAGAAACCCTGCTTTAGACTAAACCAAGTTTGCGGCAAGTGAGGTTTGTGCTTAGGCAACAATCACCATAAAAACTGTTTCAATCATTATAGTATTTAAAGGCGTGTGGCGGTACCCACAATTCGCCTAACATTCCTGCATCGCGCTATCGAAGTTGTCTGAGCGCGTCGGTATATATACGACAGCTGAAATGTATCACGTGGGCTTCGGCCTGACCGGGCATACCACCTCGCTCGGTCGGAAGATCTTCCTTTGTGGCCACCACGCATATTCTCACATCCCGGACAAGCCCCCACAGGCGGATTCCCTTGCTCAAAGAATACTAATCATTCATAACAAATGCAAACGCTTCAGAAATAGAAGAATATATTCTAATATTATAAATGCGAAAGTGTGTCTGTCTTCACGCTTAAATCGCTAAGCCTATTTTGATAAAATTAGGTGTGGAGATATTATAAGTCCTGGGAAAGGACAAAGGATACTTTTATCGCGGAAAATGTACGTTCCCTGCGAAGTAAACTTTTCGCAAAATGGAGTTGCGGGCGTCATCTATTTATCTGTAACGGATGGAAAAAGAAGAATTTCTACTATGTGATACCCGGAATTTCTAATTTAATTGTAATAAAAATGTTAACACATCTGCGTTTTATTACACACTCTGAGTTTGTAGATTAATTCCCATGGGATTGGCAGTATTTTTTCTCTGGTTTATATGAAGTTGAATCTTTTATATCTCCGTGGTGTCCCACAACGCGCTAATAGTGATTTACTGAGGTTCGCGACAACCGAGCTTCCCAGTGTCCTTACTCACTCAGACACCGTTTCCGAGGCGTTGCTGAAAACACTCACCCCCTAACAAAAATATTAAAGTTCGTGATAGTATATTTTTTCTTCTTCCTTTTTTTTAACTTCTGACAAAGACCATAATATAATGTTGTTTAAATATTTTGACTAGTAAGGTTGTTCGGACCGGACAGACAAATTTCATTTGATAGTTTATCACGAGCAAGGCACGAGCAATGCATCTGACTCTGATCTCATACATTTTGATATCTAACCTTACAGTCGAAACTAACTGCATTTTTGCCAACTTCCAAAAAATCTAAATCATACAAAAACGACACCAAAAAACGATTTATGTGAAAGAGCTGTTTTTTTAAGTGGGTGGGGAAGTTGCCATAGAAAAAGTTGCTCATATTTATGGGTTCTGCGAGATCTCTAACGGAAATTAGAAGCAATTTATTCTGCTTTCAGATCTCGAAAGGGAACAATGTTTATATTGTTTACTTTGTAGATAGCCAAATGTGCAAGTTCCCTAGCACAATTGTCCCGCCGGCCGCCCACAGCGAGAACAAACCTCACTCCACGTTCCATTTAATCATGCATGTTCATTAAGATTTATTGCCCTTTTTCCTATTGTGTGGATCGATAGAAAATAATTAGGTGTCCATTACAGTGTAATAACTAATAACTGTTGCTCATATTGAAGTCTCCAATCTCACTCAAACTCAAAAGCTTCATTTATTGTTTGAAGTCAAACAAATTTGGATTCTATGCATTGGAAGTATTCAATCTACTATTCGTAGTACTCAATTTTGTTTTTTGGTCTCCTTCCGCTCTAAACCGGAAGAGCCTTGATGGGCGCCAGATGTCAAAACATTGTGTAAGCAAAGAAAGCCGTCAAATGTAATGATCGTCATTAGCGTAAGTCTGTGAGTGGGGACTATGGATGCTTTAGAATATTTTTATCAGGGGATAACCGTACCAAAAAAATTACAGTAACTGCCGCACTCAGAGACAAACGAATAATTAAAACATTTTTTTTTGTTTTTATGTACCTAAGCCCCGTACAGTATCTGCCAGACTCTTTATTTAATTACAGTTATATGAAGAGTCTGGCAGATACGTTCGTCTCAGTGTGGCAGTAAATATTTTAAAGCTCTCTTTATAGCAAAAATATATTATACAAATAATGGGGAAGTGTTTCCGGTTTCAGTGACGGTGACCAGCTTCATTGAAACCAGGCAAGTCTGTGATCAGTGTTCAGTACAAAAGAGCGCTATTTCTTAACCCAGGCTAATATAATATGTCCATCCAAGGCATGGATGTTCTTGCTTGTCCTATCTAAACTTTTTCCATCGGGAGAATTAAACCACCATAACATTCTGATGCCCTGGCCCCTAGGCCATGTAGGCATAGCTCAAGGATCGAGAAGCTACTTTTGCAAAGTTACTCCTACTAGTTAATTAAATTAAACTTTTAATTCAATCCACATTCTGATAAATCAGATGTCTTTAGTCGTAAATACAGGAAGCGTCGGCAAACTGGACACATATCTCTCCCGAAATCTTCTATTCAAAACCCATTTAACTAGCTCACAAGTTTAGCGACATCTTTTGAATCTTCCCCAAACTTGGGAACTCATACCCAACTCCCAGTCGAACTGCATTTACCGACACAAAAGG
This sequence comes from Polyommatus iphigenia, assembly GCA_963422495.1. Classification (NCBI taxonomy): domain Eukaryota; kingdom Metazoa; phylum Arthropoda; class Insecta; order Lepidoptera; family Lycaenidae; genus Polyommatus; species Polyommatus iphigenia. The sequence goes on along the minus strand of OY730188.1, from coordinate 27,262,750 downwards.
CATCAAACAATGAAATCGAACTTATAAATTAGGTTTGGTTTATCGCCGTCACAAAGAAAGATTTTATCCGCAAAGTTGAGGAGTTGAACAACAAAGAATTAATTTTCGAAAAACTTAATTCATTTTCGAAATTCGAAAGTCTGTTTGCTTCCGGTTTCTGAAGTTTTTTGACAGTAGTTATCGATTTAACAGTGTTTTTAATTGGCTCATATTTACCTGACCAATGACTTAGAGTTTAGACTAGTTTAGAGTCTAAACTCTTTTTCTGACAGAAGTTAAAAAACCTTACGAACTGGGCCAATAATCATTAAAATATTTTCTCTATTAAATCATAACATGAGTAAGATATAATCATTATGTTATATGATTAAACTTTCTTTACTCCCGAGGCGTGGAAATATGTAAACTGGGGTACCAGGCACAGCGCTAAACCTTGAAGAACAGTTCCCTACGGACTGACAAGGAAATGTTTGAAATGCAAAGTCGAGATATCTTCTTGAACATAATATCTACAGTTATATTGGACGTGTTCTGTTATTCCAACAGTATGCTGTATTGAAGGTAGGTTAGATGAGCTAAAATCAGTAGAGTAGTAGCGTTATTACTTATATTGTGTCCTCACGGCTTCTCTTGACTTGTAGACTTGAATTGACTTGTAGCGATCATTATCACCCAGACGATCATTATCATCCCTACCTATTAACAAGAGAGAGATTTACTCTATCCTTGTATAATATGTATTTACTCTATGCTATTAATAAAGGCTAGGGCTTACCACATTAAAAGAGGTAGCATTTACCACTAGCTGGTAGATTAGAGGTAGACTAGGACCCTACAAACGACTACAAGAGATCGTGTCTGTTATTGGAAGCCCGTGTTAGGCCGTCCTGTCCATGTGCCTAAGTTTGCGTGACGTTAAGAATTAACTTTTAACGGGGCCCTGTCATCACACATTCGGGTGAGTCACAGAGGTCGTTATCGAATTAACTCGAATGCACACAACCCGCTCCGACTTCTGGCTAACACCTCACGCAACATTTCTGCCCAGTGACTCAAAATATTCGGACTTGGGGTACTTTTTTGCCCTAATTATGTCAATAGTATCATTAATTATTTCTTAGAAAATTATTAAATGTTTTGTGAGTTGCCAAATGACTGTTAAAAGTCGTAGGGTCAGTCTACATTGAAACTTGGCAAAGCAACGTGATGCATTTTGAAGTAAGAGTGCTTGCAGATGAACGGCACTTGTCGATGGCACGCGGCAGTTGACGGCTGCCGTCGACAAGTGCCCTTCGTCTGTAAGAAGCCTTAGCTTTTTAAAAGTGACATTTATTTACTACTTACTACACAAGATACACATAGAGTAGACAGACTAACCGCGCCAGGTGTTTTATGTGTTACAATTTATTTCAAATTGCTTATATGATATTTTTATCATATAAGCAATCTTTAAGCAAGGCTTTACGAATTTGTCACTACAAATAATATACTCACTCCAGAACAATTCGGTTTTCGTAAAAATAGCAATACAACTTTAGCTTGTTTTAATCTTATAAAACACATAACAGAAGCTATAAATGATAAAAAACCAGTAGCAGCGATATTCCTAGATATGTCTAAAGCTTTTGACTTCGTAGATCATAAGCTGCTACTATATAAGCTAGAAAAATACGGAATACGTGGCAAAGCCTTGGACTGGATAAAAAGTTATCTATCGGGACGAAAGCAATGTGTACAAATATCGAAAATTCAGAAAGGGAAAGAATCTACTACCAGGTCGGACTTTTTACCTAATAATTTCGGGGTCCCACAAGGTAGCATACTGGGTCCATTGCTCTTTTTAATTTACATTAACGACCTTCCTAACGTAACAGACCAAAATACAATTTTGTTTGCAGACGACACCACGGCTATAATTAAATGTAATAATATAAATTATTTTCAAAATGACATTTATAATACAATTAAAAAAATCATGACATGGCTTAATAATAATAATTTAAAAATTAATATCAATAAAACTAAAATAATACAATTTAGAGATCATAGAACACGACCTATTGACTTGAATATTAACATTGACGGCACTGCTATAGAAGTAGTTAACTCCGCAAAATTTTTAGGAATCGTTTTAGATAGACACTGTAACTGGAAGGAACATATAAACCATGTATGCGATAAAATTGGCAAGTTTATATACGCAATTAAAATATTACGTCTTAAAGTCTCGACCGAAGCAGCACGTTGTGCATACCACGGGTACGTTTCGTCTGTACTCTCATATGGGCTAATACTATGGGGAAGCTCCGTTGAAATTGATAAAGCGTTTAAAGTTCAGAAGAAGTGTGTAAGGGCAATCTATGGAGCTTCCCCATTAGATAGTTGCAAACCAATTTTTCAAAAATTACAGATTCTCCCTTTGGTATGCCTGTACATAAGAGACATTTGTGTTTTTGTTATGCAACATTCGCACTATTTTCCAAAAAATGCTGATGTCAACAATAGAAGTGCTACACCAAGATACGAATATAAACTATACATGCCACAGTGCCACATGGATGTATATAGGAAAAATGTGTACATTAAAGCCATCAATATTTTCAATAAATTACCAGATAATTTTAAATCATTAAATGCAAGTAACTTTTAAAGATAAATTACTAAATGGCTACTAAACAATTGTTTTTACACATTAAACAAATATATGACATTTAAAAATCAAAAATCAAAATCAAAATATTTTATTTCCAAATAGGTTAACAAAGTTAACACTTTTAGAACGTCGTGTCTACATGAGGCCTACCACCGGTTCGGGAACTAACCCGGCGAGAAGAACCGGCGTTAGAAACTCGAAACTAAAGAATAATAATGCAATGTACAATGTATAATATAATATTGTGATAAAATTAGTTAAATTTGACAATAATAATAATAATAATTTAATGTACATGTAATAAAATTAATTAAAATCTCTTATGACATACCTAAATAATAACAAAAAAAAACTGACTAAATATTTTCTATGTAATCTAATTATTATTATTGTATACTTACTTATTCAATTTAATATATATTTCTTCAATTGACAAATTATGTATTTAAAATTCCTTGTAAGATAATGATGTACTTATTAATTTTACATAAATTTAATTTAATTGCACGCCATTGTTATGGCAGAATGTTAGAACTATAAGTAGTTAATTATAAGACCTGTTTATGTACAACATTCTAGCAATAAAGACATTTGAATTTGAATTTGAAAAATTGTGAAGTTCCTATTTAGATAAAATAGGAACTTCACAATTTTTAAATAGCCCATTAAAAATGGGATGTGAATTGTGAAATGATTTGTAAAATAAAGTTTTGCAACGAAGCGTTTAAAACAAAATGCGGATGGGTCCCCACCCCTACTTTTACTACAAAACAAAAATCATTCAACAGCTCCTGAGCTCGCCAGAACGTCTAGTCCGTTAGCAGCTATTAATACGGAATAGTGACTAGGTAGTATAAGTCCAGTCTAGCCTGGTCCAGGCGTACTCGATCCGCGTGTGTAATAAGTAATAAATAAAAGTAAAGAAAAAAGTATTTTAAATTAAATTACCTAATTCTTTTTTAATTCCACGATTATTCATCAAACACGTGAGTAATTTGGGTGCATAAATTAAAGTCAAAAGTTCGCACATGGAGAACGGCCGCGCGCATGCGCCAACGCTCGCAATAAGTTTTAAATATAGAATCGTCGCCAGAAATCGCTGCCCTATTTATGTCGGCTGTTCGGCAAACATGGGATCCAAATTATTGTGTTTAAAGTTTAACTCGATTGAATCGAATAGAATCGATCGAATGGTGTAATAAAATTGTGTGAAATGTGGATAAGTGTGAACTTTTGAAGTGACAGCGAAAACCCAGAGATGTACGGCATACTGACATTAACCTTAATTCTATGGCAGCAAGGTATGTATTTATGTGCACTCATCTTAACAACTTCCCATACAAACTTATAAACATCCTTTCATCCAAATTTTCGCATTAACGTCAAAACTCAAACTGTTATGTTTTGCTTTGTTTAGGGCAAAGGTCTCAAGCTCTTGTTTTGTAACATTGCACTTTTACGGTCACAAAACTTACTATTGCGGCATTTTCATCTTATAATATTATACTTTTTTTAATTGAGAATTCCAATATCAAAAAGTTTTGTAGCATTTGAAAAGGTTAAGGTTATCGCTACCGACTGCACTGCGAATGCGGCGCGCGGCGTCAGCCGACACGAACTTTAAAGTATCAATGAAAACTATTTAACCATAGCTGAAAGTATTTAGTAAACCTGACCTATAATTCTAATAATATTATAAATACGAAAATGTGTATGTCTGTTTGTCTGTCTATCTGTTACCTCTTCACACCTAAGCTGTTGCTAAACAGATTTTGAATTTTGATATGGAGATAGTTTGAGTCTGCTTGTCTTTGTCTGGCTTATTAAAAAGTCTCTATAATTATGATAGTCAAATTACTAAGACAGAGGTCCTTGATTAGACAGGTATTCAAAGTCTTATGGTGCCTTAGTTTATTATCATTATATTTTATTAAGAATATCTTAACGCAGTACCCTTTACATTTACATAATTATTAATTTTAATTAGTATTTAATACTTACTACAAAACTAACGAGTATCCTAATTAAACTTCCAAAGTGATTATCTAGATTTATTCTAGAATGATACAATAACGAGCCAAAGAGCTTTCAAACAAAACAATGACATCACTGTACTGTAATCGATTAAACATTAGGTACTACTGATCAACGCTATTCTTAGATTAGATCAAATTTAAGACAAAATGGGGAAATGCTTTACTCACCGCTTTGGGGCGAATGGGGTTAGTGGGACTACCCACTAAAACCCCATGGTGCTCCAATCCCCGCTTGAGGCAAAATTTTGGGTACGGCAGCGATACCAGATAGGTGATCGCTGCCAGATAGTGACATTGGCCTAGCTCACGTAATTAAAACAAATGACACAGTTGCACAAAGAACGCGTTTCACGCTGATTTCAGTGAAGTATTTAACCTATTTTTGGCCTATTTCTACCAAGATAATTACTATACGGCCCTATGACTTCATTGTTAACAAATGAAAACTATTCTATGTCACAAAAAATTGCGATCAAAGGCACAATAATTCCGATCCTTCCAATTAAGCGACCGCGACCGACAAAAATCAAAAAAAAAGAAAAAAAAAAAAGAAGTTGATTCCTATGCAGATGGGGGATCACGTAGTTTGGTCAACTAGGCTTATGTCACTTTATACCACGTAATATACCATTATGCTTAGCATGGTCACCATAGAAGCGGTTTCTTTCTACTGAAGAATAGACAAAGTGACAGATTACAAAGGTAATCCGCCATTTTATCAATAGAATCTGTCAGTACGGTATATCGTTTTTTTCCCGTTTCTAATGTTGTTATGCTAAGCAGATAAATAACTATTTTCCAGCTGAAAGCATACGCATAGTGGACCTGCAAGTCCCCGGGCATGCGGCTGAAGGCGGGTCGGCGCTGCTGGGCTGCCAATACGACCTGGAGGGGGAGGAGCTGTACTCCGTGAAGTGGTACAAGGACGGCCAGGAATTCTACCGCTACGTGCCCTCCAACACCGAGACCATCAGCTACTTCCCCATGACGGGGGTCATGGTTGATGTGAGTAATAGCGTTTTCGGCATTGATAACTATTAACTACCCCGGGGCAGGGCAGACCGAATGGTTACGAAAATATCCGAACAAACCGGTGATCCACGAAGCACTCCTAGCAAACAACATGGAAATAATTCAGTTTTCTAAGTATCTGATATTTAAACTTGGACTATTTTCGTATAAGTATTAAGTAGGTACATTCAACCTGCCCTGCCCCGGGGCAGCTTTCAATGCCGAAAAAGCTATAATGCAAAGCTTCAAAAAGAGAGCGTATTCCCTCTTAAAGGGCCAGCAACTCACCTGCAGCTCTTCCAATGGGCGACGGTAGTTGCTTTCCATCAGGTTACACCTGATTTATAGAAAAAAAAGTATACTACATAATAAAGATATACACATAATTCTATATTTTTTTTTGTAGTTGCGCGCCGCTCCGCTAGCATAAAGAAGTCCTATGTATGACCTTACCCGTAGTCTACGTCTACACGAAAACTCATCGATTTCGGTCCAGTACCTAGTTTCGTACAACAGACGATCGTTGGAGTAAACTTACCCTGGAATGGAGACCAAGGCTGGGAAATCGGGGTGTAGGTCGACCTCCAAGTAGGTGGGACGACGATCTCCGTTTAGTTGCGGGTCCATGTTGGATGCGAGTAGCAGGAGATCGGTCATCTTGGCGTTCATTGAGAGAGGCCTATGTCCAGCAGTGGACGAATATAGGCTGATATGATGATGATGATGACCTAGTTTCGTAACCTATTTGATGCAAAGAAAGAGCTTTAGACTCCTGTACGGTCAGCCTTAAACCTTCTATGACAGTGACCCATATTTGGCACAACAGAGCATAGACACATTAACTCTGAACAGCTAGTATAAAAAGGTTACAAATAACAATACTTTGTAAATATTACGTTTTCATGTATGTGTGAAAGTCCCGCTGACAGTTACATGGTAATCGATCGGAACTGACCCATCGGCTTACTGAAACAAAGCCAATTCTATCAATAGTTACGTGCTAGGCGCTAACAAATGCATGCATTAATTTCCACCATCCATTTTAAGAAGACAAGTCAACTGCCCAAGATTATCCAGATTAATATAATGAATGCCAAAGTGTGTCTGTCAGACTGTCACTGCTTCATGTCCAAACCGCTGAACCGGTTTTGATGAAACTTAATGTCGTATTCCCCAAATCGAGCGATACCTACTGCAACAAAAAAATAATTACTTAAACCGGAACAGTAGTAAGTAGACAATGCCATTAGACATTAAGTCCACCTTTGTACTTTTTATGAGCATAAAGTTTTTAAAATAAATATGCGAATACAAACATAAAAACATACATACATTCATACATACACTTTTGAGATTTGGCACATAATATGTATGTTCAGACGCTGATAAAGACTAACAATATAAACGAAAATTGGGCATTTCTGAAAATATTACCTATACATACAGGTAGAATTGATGCCCTGCTTTTTGAAGTCGGTTAAAAAGTGCTGTTTCGACTTGACAGAAATAAGTCGTAAGCATTTCAGGGTCGTGTCTAACTGTCTTGGCGAGGGGCATCACATTCGTAGCTTTACGACATCCAACCTCGCATGACCGATTTAATATTTCCAAACTATCGTTCCTATTGTCGTGACGTACGTTACGGCTTTATTAGTATCGGATTTATAGCTTTATATTAGCATTATGCTGCGTCGTTCGTTGTATAACGGTGCCATCAAATGCTAAATTGCTAATTCGATGATATTTCCGAATTGATGTATTTCCGAATGAAATTTTGCCGAATGTAGACTCGTAATCCTGAGAAAACGTGCAGGTGCCGTGCACGTTTGATATTTTTATAATTAAAGTCTACGAATAATAAAAATTATTAAAGTAGATGACGCCTGAAAATCCGTTGTACCAAAATTCGATTATCGTGACAGCATAAAAAGTATCCTAAGTAAAGTACATTTTATGATATTTTTTCCGGGACTCAAAGTATCTCAATACCAAATTTGAGCAAAATCGGTTCAGCGGTTTAGGCTTGAAGAGGTAACAGACAGACAAGCACACTTTCGTATTTATAATATTAGTTTTTATATGGATTATAAATGGGAAAGTCTGTCTGTCTGTAGAACTCTGTACCTCTTTATGATCAAACAGCTGAGCCCATATGGATGATATTTACCGTAGAGAAAAGGCATAGGAAAAATGTGCGGTTCCCGCACTCTAACCGTCTTTCGGTGCAAGGAAGTTTCGGACAATATTTTTTTTATAAGAAATCTTTGTAAAACGTCTGTCGTACTCCAATTTCGCCGGGCCCTCGAACGCTCTTTACATAAGTAGCTCGGAGATTTAAAATTTCCACCCGACGCGACGGTGCTCAAGAGTACTCTCAATAGAGCTGCACACAAATACGTTATAATGACGAGAAAACCAATTTCAAGTTTAGCGTTTATGAGTTAGGGCGCCGCGCTGCATACATTATAACAAATGAGCTTTTGTTGGGAGTTACAGACAAATGGGAAGAAACGTAGCACCATATATCACGGCCTTAACAATTATATATATGTACCGACTACAATGCATACAAACTACACTATTTAATGCTAGAAGACCAGCGCGGCTTCACCCGCGTGAATATATTTTAACAGGAACAAAATCCGTTACGAACTTTTATAGTAAGCATAATATTAGAATATGTAGGGACAGGCAGTGGGAAGCAATCTTTGTTTTTAACCGATTTTCAAAAAGGAGGAGGTTATATATTCGGCTGTGGATATTTTTTTTTACTAAGTATAGTGACGTTTGTGTTGCGCAAAACTCCATTGCGCCCAAAATTAGTTTAACGCGCGGAAACCGTACATTTTCTTTACAAAAGTATTCTATGCTCTTTCTCTTTTTAGAGATAGGGTATTCCAATTCTCAATTTTATTTACATTTTTTACGTATTCGAAAGTGAGCAGACGAATAATTACCGAAATGATAAAACACAGATGTCATTTGACAGGCCTTCTCGTCTGATGTCTATCGTCGTTAAAGAACTCATGTAATGATTCGTGTTTTTTACTTTACTGTATGCAGGTAATATTATGTTCTTGACGGAATTTTAAACTATTTTCAGTCGGTATTCGTGTGATCGTGTCACAGTCCGAAAATGTACAATATTGAAGGCTCTATATTTAAATATTAACTGATAAATTATTATAAAGCGACTTTGTACCCTTTTGAGCAACTCAATACCTCTGATGCTCAACAGATACAAGTTACTCTAATTCAGACGGACGAGCGTATATTGTGTTAATATTATCCATTTCAAAATAAGCCACCACTAATTTTGAAATCTCATTAAAACCTCACTAAATTAGAACTAATCTCGGAAATCATTGATTCTGAGATAGCCTCTCAAACATTCAAAGCCTGAAGATTAAATGATAAAAAGTTTATGAGTTCCAAGTTAATTACTTCAAAAGGCCCTAGGCGAGAAGCTCAGCGTCTTAACTTGTATTCACTCATTTAATTTTCTTATGAAAAGAAAGTTAGCGCATGTATCCAAAGCTTCAGTCAAAATCTTTCTTGAGAGGACATGCTATAAGTGGAACTAACATCATCATCAGTAACGTCTACAGTGAGCCACCATTGACGTCTGTAGTTACTAGTTAGCCTCAACAACATCTTTACCGCTGGCCTTCTGCGGGCATCTTTTAACCTCTTTTAAAAATAATGAGATTTACTGACTTTTATTATTTACCATGTATTACTGTTTTCTTTTCGGCACTAAAATTTTTATTTTATTAGTATTATTCCAGTATTCTATAGTACCATCCGACGATGTCTTATTAATACATTTTTGGATTGAACTTACAGTCTCGTGAGCTCAAGCGACAATGTTCCATTCTCTCTAACATATGGCGCAATATAGTCTACACCGAAAATGTTATACGCTTTTACTTATTTCGCTCCCTAAATACGTTTCCCTGCCAAGTCTGCTCCTACATTTTATTATTCAAACCATCTTCTATTGTATTTACTAAGGATATGGAAGTAGTATCAAAATTGTCCCAACATGAGGACGCTACACATAAAAGTTGGAGAGTTAAATGTAAAACATCGTCTCATTGGCTATCTTCCAACTTTTATGTTTGAATTCAAAAAACGGTAATCCCGGAATAGACTTAACTTCACATTTTAGCTCTATCTTCTGTTATAAGATAGCCTTTTCGTGAAGTCTGCTTGCCTAAACACTTCGCGTGGAATCCTTACCGGTCTCCCTAAATTAAAGCAGCTCGAATTACTTTACACCGGCTTCCATTCAAATTTCCTTCAAAATTGGATCAACTCTTATGGAAGTAAGCCGAAAACAACACCCAGCAACTACGTTAACGTACACACGCAAGCAATAGTTGTCCTAGCTTTTACCTAATAATCCCCGTGACCTAAAGCCAGCCTATGTACTAATCCAGATTACTGATCTGACTTTAATCAATGAAATGTCAATGAATTTCTAACAATATGCAGTATATACATATTTAATCGGGGTATAGTTTCAAGGTTTTAGACCAGTGTTCCTCAACTTTTTTTCACACGGTCCACAAAAACGTTATGGTATTGGCGTCGCGTCGCGGGCCGCAACCAAAATTTTGTAGGGTTAAAATAAAAAAGTTCTTTAATATGAGCGATTCAAAAGTGATAAAATTTTCACGACTTTCATGACCACTTTGCACTATTTTACCGGTGGGGATGAAATTCAAAATGGTTTACGTAAACGCGGGCCACTGAAGTCCCGGCGGGCCGCGGGTTGGGGATAGCTGTTTTAGACCCACATTGAAACATGCACCGGTTTTACAGATCTCACGGTCGTCGAGTACAGTGGTGGCCCTGGAGACGCTTCGGCGCGAGTCGGCCGGCCTCTACCGCTGCGAGGTGTCCGGGGAAGCCCCGTACTTTGTCACAGCGTATGATGAGAGCACCGTCAATATACATTGTGAGTAACCATTGGTAAAGTCAACTAGTCAGTGGCAGTCCTAGGGGGTGGCGAACAGGGCAATCGTCCGGGGCCTCGCAAGGTATTTTTTCGTAAGACAAAGGGCCTCGCAAAGACCTGCTCCCCAGGGCCTCGCAAGGACCTTCCGCCCGGGCCTCGTAAGGGCCGGGACACAAAAAAACGACACGACGTCATAATGCGACGTCGTACGACGTCGTGTCGTGTTTTTGTGTCCCGGCCCTAAGGCCGCCACTACAACTAGTTGATACTCGCAACTCCGTTGCGCAGGAATTCGTATATCACGACGTGAGAATCGTACATTTGCCGCATTATAAACTAATCTATGTGCTTGCCCGGACTTTAATGTATCTCTGTACGAAATTTCATCTAAATCAGTGCAGCGGGGAACCCTCTGCCCTATGAATTACATAAATATTACACCATGCGTACTTTGTAATTGTAACAATAATGAGTACTTGAAATAGGGTCTTAAGAAGTTTCTATATAAATTGAAAGTTATAATCTCTGAGCTTATGGAGTCCTAATTCTTATGAAATAGGGCTCGAAGAGTTCTTGTCTACTCCCTCCTGAGTTCGTACACACAAAGGTAAAACCCTCTTCGGAAACCAGGGACTATTTCCTATATTATGATTTATGTCCAATGTCTATAGTCTATAGTAATATTATTAACACGAAAGTGTGTCTGTATGTCTGTCTGTCTGTTACCTCATCACGCTCAACCCGCTGAACCGATTTTGCTGAAATTTGGCATGGAAGTACCTTGAATCCCGGGGAAAGACATAGCCCATAGGATACTTTTTATCCCGGAAAAACATACGGTTCCCTTGCGACAAACGAATGTTGGCCCAACAGAGTTGCGGGCGTCATCTAGTATTAAATAAATTATTATTATTAACAACAAAATACTCATAAAATTTATGGTATTTTAGAATATTATATCACAAAGATTCGTCTTATGAGACGAGATATTGGCAGAAATTTTGCTGTGGCATAAGAATTGGCTCACGTCTAGGCTAAGTCTAAAGTAAATAGGATATTAAGACGTCGTGCGCGGTTAGACGGAGCGACACAGAATTTCGCTTCAGGAAACTAGAGCTTAACCCAATAGCTTTTACTAACAATACCCATTGTGTCTACCTAGATACTGCTATTGACTTACCCAAGCTTCAAAGCCGGTTTAAATATAAAATTAAATCAATTATCTCAGAAACCTTATAGGTTCATCTTAAATTGATTTCAGACAAAAAGTTGCAATTTAAAAAGCAATCTTGGAAAGCATTATTCTATTTTTAAGGTATACTTGTTTGATGCTTCCCAAGTCCCAACTAACTTTAATACGATACGTTTGATACTAAAAAAAGTCGGTCAAGTACGAGTCGGTTTCGCGCACGAAGGGTTCCGAACGTTTTCGTTATAGAGCGAAAATTTGCGAAAATTGGCAAAAAATTGTGTTTTTTTATGGGAGCCCCCCATGGATCTGTGAAAATTTCAGAAGTCTATCTATTGCGGTTTTTGAGATACAGCCTGGAGACTGTCTTATTCCCGTAGTTATCCTTTCGGTACGGAACCCTAAAAAGACAAAGCGCTTAGGGAATCAAATTGTAAAAAATAAGTAGGTAGTACATCTTTCGAAGCCTTTTTGGCTTCTTAGCTTTAAACAGATACTCATAGATTACTATTATTTTCAGTACTCCCAAAAAACGGTCCACACATAACGGGTATCCAGCCGGAATACCGGATCGGAGAGCTGCTGGCAGTGAACTGCTCCTCCGGCAGGTCTCGTCCCGGGGCCCAGGTCTCCTGGCAGCTGAACGGTCGGCCTGCACCCAAGGAGTACCTTCGAGGACCATGGGTGAGGCAGTCCAGGGAGAGATCGGACGCCCAGGACACCATGGTGGAACTCAGCTTCGTGATAGCCGCAGAGCATTTTGAGAAGAATGGGCTTATATTGCAGGTAAGTTCGCTGCAAGGATTTGTTTGTAGGGTGATGAGTTGGAATTGCGGTTGGTTCTTCGTGCCCGTAACTATGCTTAAGTGGGGAGTGGAGCACCATGGGGTTTTAGTGGGTAGTTCCTCGGAGAGTCCCACATACCCCGGCCGATGCCCCAATCCGCCGGGGATGCGCAAAGCATTTCCCCATGTAAAATAAAGGTGATGAGTTGGAACTTGGAGGGGAGGTTCTTCCTATTGACAGAAACATGAAAACGTACTCGTTCATTTATTTAACTCTATGGAATCGAACATCCGCCGGAAATAGTTCTACTCTGTATCTGTGCCATCAATTAATTCAGTCCTATAATTAAGGATTCTAATTCATAAGGACAATAATGTTAATTATTAATTAATGGGTTAATTTAAAGCCTTTTAAGCCTTTTCTTATTGTCTTTCAAACGCGAACTAATTATACCATCGAAGAAATTGGTTCATAGGCAGTTGACCTACGTTAATTGGTCGGATTATATCGATTCAATGTTAGTACGGGATGCCTAGAACAATTTTTTTTATTACTTTCAAGCTAATTTTTGTGAATTGTGAGTAGCTTCATTTTGATAAGACAAACAACATTTTTATTTGCGAAAAATCTCAAAAAATCAGCTCGTTAGGGCTCCGTTATAGGGTTCTGTAATCAACAAAACTTGGTTGACTACTGAACCCTAAAACGGAACCCTAACAAGCTGATTTTTTGTAAATTGATAGGGTAATCTTATATCTTTAAACGAGCAATTCTTGTATATATATAATAGGCTACTTGACCTACTTTTTTCATCATGCTAATCGCTTCTTAATCATTCATTTTCACAAAAAAAAAAACTAATATTTTAATATTTTACACAGTAGAAACCCATAAAAATGTTTTTTGAAAAATACGCCTCTTAAATGGCGCCGAAAACACTGTCCGCCATAGTGTGACGTCATACGCTTTGTATTTTAAACTCTCTTTATTGAACATTTTTTTATGTGCTAAATGTACGAGTCTAAAAGTGCCCAAAAATTATAAAAGAATTAAATAAGAAATTAGAAATCATTTGTAATGTTGAAAACTTTTGCAGAAAAGTTTTGGCCATTTCATTTCCCGTCTACAATAAATGGAGATAATATATAAAACTGATGTTTTAAGCGAATTATTCAAGAAAATATATTTTACAAATCTTTCTAGGCTTATTCTTATTATTTATGTACAGATAAACTTACATATAACGAGCGCGATAAATAAAAGATATTAAATTACTGTGAGGATGACGTCACATCCAAATCGGAAGTGCCGCAAAGGCGTTTTCGTCAGTACAAATCCTATTTTCATAAAATTATATTTTGAAATCTACTTTACTTATCGATCATAAGCTTTTATTTGATGATAAGGGTGAAATATGGTTTCCTAGGCCAAGGTCTACTAGAAATATGCATTTGTTCAATGAAATTGAATATAGGTCAAGTAGCCTATTGGAATCTCGGAATCGGCTCCAACGATTTTCATGAAATTTAGTATATAGGGGGTTTCGGGGGCGATAAATCGATATAGCTAGGAATCATTTTCATAAAATGTCATTTTATGTGTGTTTTTTGAATTTTTTGAATACCGAGCGAAGCTCGTTCATATAGTAATTATATTAGTAGTTATATAATTTAAGAGTAACATTGTCCTACAAATAGAACAATCGATATTTTAGGGCCGTCAATTCAAAGTATGAAATCCTTTCTATCTCTGTTAGCTACCACTTTCAAGATTTTTCGCAGATAAAAATGTTGTTCGTCTTATCAAAATGAAGCTACTCACAAATAGTGGAGGCAGTGAAGGTTTTCACCTTCGATTTCGTTGAACCTCCATCGATTTTCATGAAAATTGGTAAGTAGGTGGAGGACACCTTAAGAAACAAAAGTGACATAGTGTCAACTTGCGCTTTTGCCCTGGGGGTGGATGCCAACCCTTCTCGGGGGGTGATTTTTTTTTTAATAAAAATAACCCCAGGAATCAATAGACATACAAATTCTAAACAAAATTTGTTATATAAAGTTTTTTGATTTAATCAATACTTTCGGAGTTATTAAAGATCAAATATCATGTTTTCGCGTGAGAAAAATACATGTCTTAAAGCGGTTTTTCATAATTAAATAAGAAACTATAGGTTTTTACGAAAAGTGTAATTACCAAAATTAAAGCCAATAAAAAAACAAACTAATTTCTACTCTGAAATACCTTCCTTTATTCATTCAAAGTGAGCTATAGGTGATTGTAAATATATTTTCTTTCGGCGAGTACCTAAGTCTAAGCATTCAAACTTGAATAACGGTAAACCGATGCATTTTATGACATATACTTCCTGTAAACTTTTTGAAGTACTTAAAAGTACCTTTCTAATAAGCATTTTAAAAAGTCAATAGCATCAAAATTGACCAAGTTATGACAAAAATAAGATGACCCTTTCAAATTTTTTTGGAAAAATCGAAAAATAAAACGTTGACCATTTCTACAATAATTCAAATTTATGGTTATCCCCAAAGGCTTTTCTTTATTTTAGCATAAGTAATGTCCTTAAAAATTTTTCTTAGTTTAGAATGCTTAGTTTTGAAAAAAAGAATGATTTAGTAAAATCGAAATTATTCAAATTTTCGTAAATATCATTTTGTTTTGAACATAACTTCAAAAATATTGAACCGTCGTAAAAATTATAAGGAACGAAATTTGTGTCCTTTTTTCAAGAACTTTTTTCGAGAACCATGAAACCGGGACCTTTTAATCCTATTTTTTTAAACCAAGGGCTTTAAAAAGTATTTTTCAAGTCGATCTTAAAGCTCTTTAAATTACCTTTAAAATGGTCCATAAATGAATCCGTTAACTTAAAAATTAACAGAGCTATTGTGATATTAACGAAAAAAATTTTCTGAAAACAATTTTGAAGCAGATATTGTAGGAAACCCTGTCAATAGGTACATCTATACTAATATTATAAATGCTAAAGTGTTTTTGTCTACCTGTTATCTCTTAACACCCAAACGGTTCAACCGATTTTGCTGAAATTTAGTATGAAAATACTTTGAGTCTCGGGAATGGATATGGACATAGGATACTTTTTATCCGAAAAAAATGTACAGTTCCAGCGCGATTGCAGGCGTCATCTAATCCATCAAATATACATTAATATTTTCAAGTCTTTCAATATTCAGAAAGTAAACGAAACGGTAAATGTCTATTAGATAAGAGAGGGGCTTTTTATAATGATGTGCGTCTATTAAATATTTCAGTCTAGCAGATTCAGCCTTTGCGTCAATTTTTTGCACAGACGGTAGTTTGAAATCGTTGTTTGAATATTTTGGACTTAAAATAATATCAATGTTTGAAATATTATATTAATAAAATTTATCTTAACTATGAATAAATATTCGAACTCATTAAAGCTGATAAAAAACTTAAAATAAAAACTTAAAGCTTATTATTCAGACATTGGGTAGTTTACAGGAGTGCAAAATTTTCGCAAAAAAAACTCAATGAGAAATTAATACTAGTAAGTAAATAAACTGAAAAAGTTGGGTTCAAAAACCTAAACCTATTAAGTTTTTGAACCCAATTTTTACCGTTATTCCGCAATAAAGGGGTACTTTTAGGGGTTTATAAAATAAAAAATGCGCGATACGAGCGTATGTCACTTTTAAAGTAGAGGGCTTAACGTACTTAATCCCAAAGTTTCATCCAAATCGATGGAGGTTCAACGAAATCGGAGGTTGCACCTGATTTTTGCCTTCATTAACTGTACTAAAAAAATTTGCTTGATAGTAATCAAAAAAAATGTTCTAGGGCTCCCGTACTATATACAGTGTGTAACAAAAATAAGTAATAATACTTTAGGGTGTGTACGTGTTCCTTGTAGAGAGTTCACTGTGAAAGTAGCAGCGCTGAAAGACGATTTTTTTTCACTTTTGTATGGGCAAGGGCCCGAGCGTCACGAGTTTCCCCATACAAAAGTGAAAAAAAAAATTTGGTCTTTCAGCACTGCTACTTTCACAGTGAAATCTTTACAAGGAACACGTACACACCCTAAAGTATTATCACTTATTTTTGTTACACCTTGTATTAACTATAATTTCCCTCTTTTCAACTATAGCAAATTAACCTTCCAGTGCCAGTCATCAATCGCGCCGCTGTACCAGAAAGACGTGATGGAGCAGATACTGCGGGCACCAGATGTCCCCATGGACGAGGGCGATGACCTCAGTGGGGGTGAGATCCAGATCGGCCAGAACTTTGTGATAGCGGACCACGGTGACCATGAAATGGTGATTGAGGGTAAGTTTTGATACCTTTTCAGTGTGAATTCAGTACGTACTTGATGCCAGTTTAAGTTCATACGAAAAATTAGCGATTTGCCTTCCTAAAAGTTTTAACGTTTAAGCCGCTTGATAGATTTGGATGTAATTTAGTACATATCTCTGCATACACATTACGCATATTATATAAATAATTGTAATGGTGATTATGATTATTATGTAGTTCTATCCAGACTTGAGTCCAATTTCATTGAAGACTGTTAAAGTTAATGCTCGAATTAGAATCACGTTACCTCTTTTATTTTTCATATGAATGAAAGAGAAGACATGACATATTTTTTACAAGCTCTTAACAAGACGTAGGTGAAATTGAGCATTAACTCGGTACGCAAAATGCCTAATAAAAAGTTTTTGTACAAAAACCAATCAATTTGCTGGCATCATCTACGAAAACAATATGATTTTCAAACTCCATGATCAAATCATAATATTATTTTTGTAATTGTATTTTCTTTAACTTTCAGATCACAGTGCTGTACTCAAAGTGCCTATCTGGACGTTAGTGATTTCTCTCATTATTTTTAGATTTATCTAAAGTACCTATTTTCATTTGTCTAAAAGACCTAAGATTCATTTAATGTAGCATTTATTTTTCTATTTGTTTAAGAATATAGATTTTATATTACATAATTGACCACCGTCTTTGAATAATACTATTTATTATTAATTAAATTAATTTCACCAATCCAAGAGAATAGGCTAGTCAAAACTTGATAATTAGAAATAAATAAAAAATATCAATTTCATAATATTATAAGTACTGTTGTCGTATATATTGCATTTTATTTTAAGTAACGTAACTTTTTTTTTATAAAATAAGGGGGCAAACGAGCAAACGGGTCACCTGATGGAAAGCAACTACCGTCGCCCATGGACACTCGCAGCATCAGAAGAGCTGCAGGTGCGTTGCCGGCCTTTTAAGAGGGAATACGCTCTCTTCTTGAAGGTTTGCAGGTCGTATAGGTCCGGAAAAACTGCTGGTGACAGTTCGTTCCAGAGTTTTACAGTGCGCGGTAGAAAGTTACGCGAGAAACGCACCGTGGAAGACTGCCACTCATCAAGGTGATGAGGATGGTATATTTTTCGCGTGGGACGATGGCGAAAAGTTGCAGGTGGTATGATTCCGAACAATTCCTCAGAGTACTCCCCGTCATACAACCGATAGAGGATGCAGAGTGAAGCTACATCTCGGCGTAATTCCAAGGGGTCCAAGCTGTTTGAAACACTATGGTAGTCAACAATTCGAGCGGCCCTTCATTGGATACGATCCAGAGGGAGCAGTTGATATTTTGGCGCTCCTGTCCAGAGATGAGAACAATATTCCATATGAGGCCGAACCTGCGCCTAATAACTACCGAAATTGTTTCTAAATAATAATAGTTTTCTAATTTTAAACAAACGAGAAAATCCCAGGACTACAAATTACACCAGAGGACACGAAATTACTGCTTTATTATTTCTAAGTTAAGAAATAGGTCACGAACAATTTTCCAAAGCTCCTAAGCTAAAGCTGGGAAAATATAAAATTACATTAAAAAGAGTGTGACTGCTAAGATTAAAGTGAATGTTTAATATCTTATGTTGTCCACTACTACGAGTACGTTCGTGTTTTGAGAGCTACTGAGAGCATCTTTTATAACTATTATTATAGGCACCACTAGATGGACAATAGATATTTAACACCTTCACTGCGGCAAGTAAAATCTTAAACCTTCGTCTGGTGCGGCGGCGGGCCAAAGTGTGCCCCCAATGATTTTTCCGCCAGTGCGGGGTAGGCCTTTCTCGACCCACCAGCACAAGGTTAGATTAAATTACTATAACTTTGCGAAAACATAATGTAGGTGTACAGTTTTTGGACTGTTGGAATAACCTTGAACCCAACTACTTTAGATTTGATTCGCCCCGGGATCTGCCAAATAGGAAATGAGAAATAAACCAGGGAAAGTGGCGGGCCGATATCGACCCGAACCGCACTAGAAAGTATTTTTAGTAGAGATGGGAAAGACAAAAATAAGGGGATATCGAAAATATATATTTTTATTAATATGTATATTTAAATTCCTGTCTTTAAAACACAAAGCCCGTTTTTGTTTGCACATTCTGCAGTATGTTTTATTCTTTTTTTATTTTTTTTTTGAATCGACACTCCTCATGGTTTCTCCCAGTTTTTCATATCACCCTGCACAATTTCGCCGTTTAACGCTCATCTCAAGGACATGATTTTTTGTTTCCTGCTATCGTGCGTTGTTAATTTTATAAAATGAATAATTATTGTATTTTAAAAAGATAAAACCGACTTCAAAATCGTACGTAATTGGGAATCAAAATTACCTATTTTAAACCCTACTGAACTGATTTTGATGAACAGTATTCCCGAAGTTAAATAGTACCCAGTACAAAAAAAGAATTACTTTAATCGGACTAGTAGTTCCGAAGATGTGCGAACACAAACATAAAAACATATATGAATATGTATGTCACTTTAGAAATTTGTCACATTTGTTCAGATACTGATAATATAGAGTAAAACATATCAAAACTAGGCAGTTCTGAAAATAATACATACAATATACAGGTTGAATTGATAACCTTTTTTTGAAGTCGGTTAAAAAACGCGACGTACGTCAGCTACGACTTACGATAGATTGCACATCACTAACTGGCGAGGCGGACGCTCGGTGCGGTATTGGGTCGCCAACCGCCTGCTTGTACGGCGGGCCGCAATAGGCCCACTGCCGCACTGAGTTGATTTTTGACACCTCCAGTGCGTGGTGGGCCGATAACGACCTGCCATAATTTTTTTTATAGGAAAGGCCTATAATTTTAAACATAATCTCAAATATATATTTGCCTCTGTCGTACCTTTACAAACACCTGAGATAATCGTTCCGCACCGAGTGAGAGAACATAGTTTTCTTCGTCCGCACCAGCTGAGATTCCACGGCGGGCCGATTTCGGCCCGCCCCGCAGTGAAGGTGTTAATCATTATCTTAATTCTAAAAATACAAGCTTTAAAAGTCTTTAATCTTTAAAGAAAAATATTTTACAATAATTGGAAGTCAGTACATTATTGTGATACTGAAATACTATAACTTTGATACCTATTTCAGAGTTCGGAAGATTTATCTAAACGTACAGTCATTTATTATGGTTAAGATACGATTATATTATGATTTAAGGGTTGATTTACATGAAACCAAGGATGCAAAATAAAATATTATTAAAAAGTGTATTACGATTTATTTATTTATTTACAATCCGTTGTTGTGAGCACGCCGAGTGTCGTTATAAGCGTATAGATCAGTATCCCGAACCCCTGGGTCCGTTGGGACCGCCGCTGGGGTAGCCGTCATCACCACCAAAGCCACTGCCCCTGTTCCCTCCTCTTGGACCTCCGCGACCAGACTGGGGACCACCGCGCGGGTACCCCTGGTCTCCGCCGTCGAAGCCCGATCCAAATCCGCCATCTTGGCCGAAGCCTCGCCCGCCACCTCTGCCGCCGGGACCGCCGGACGGGTAGCCCTGACCGTCGCCTCCCTGACCCGGGAACCCGGAGCCCTGGGAGAACCTGCCACTGGGTCCACCACTGGGGTAGCCGTCGGCACCAGCTCCAGCGAACGCCTCGGCATCGGCGTTGGTCCCAGCACCGGGGAAGCCGCGGTTCCTGCCGCCGCCTGATCCTCCTAAAATTTTATATCATAAGGGCCTATTTCACCACTTCCTGATAAGTGCCGAATAGGCTATCCACCACTTTACTTGACAGATGAAGGATGGAGAATCTGTCAAAAAAGTTATGAATAGCCTTAAGCCTATTCGGCACTTCATCAGAAACAGGCCCATAATGTGCTAAAAATACTTGTTAAAGTTAATAGAAGTAAAGATGTTTAGATGCTATCGACACAAACACACGAGCAAACTCACAAGCCAGTTTTTAGTAAAAAAAAACTGTCCAGAGTAAGTAAAAATACTAATTGCACAGACTAGAATAAAAATAACTATTATTATGATATTCATTGTCAAATATCCTTCTAATTTAGTACTATTTATCCAGAAGCATGACCGACCAAATTGAATAGAAGTAAATATGGCTATTTATGTAAATTACTTCAAAAACAATAAGTTTTGGGCATTAATACTATGGTAAAATATTCTACCCATTCATATTTTAAGTAAATTGGACCGCGAAGCTCATTACGATCAATTGTTTCTTTACCAAAAGTTAAAGGAAAAAGTTTATGCTGGAATGGTAATATTACAGAATTTCTTTTTGCTTGCCACGAGTAAACTGTAACTACTTACTTTCTATCAATAATTGTTTACCATCGTTTGAGATAAATGTTTAAAAATTGTGTAATGTAAGAAAATGCTTAAATCAGAAGCTAATATTACCACGTCCTCCGAAACCGTTTCCAGAGCCCGAACCGCTAGCACCTCCTGAAAATAATTAAAATAGATGTGAAATCGATGATGAACCGAAACAGTTTCACCCACCTTTCCTATATTTACACTTCGGCCAACCAAAACTTTAGAATTATAATAATCAGGCCAACAATTGCACTTTAAGTAACTCGTGTAACAAACCCTCGTAGCGGATCTGTGGCTTGTAGCCATCTCGGTCGGCCTCGTACTCAACGACCTGCGTCCTGCCATCGGGCAGGAGCACGTTATACTCCCCCGTGGCGACGTCGCCGTCCCGCTGCTCCGAGTGACCGAAATGCGTGCCCTCCTCGTCGTCGTCTACTTGGTAACTAAACTCGTATTTGGCCGGTTCCTGTTAACGGGAGGAGCCAGTTAGATGAAGCTATTGTGATGCAAAAATAGGAGCCAAAAACCAGACAATTTCTACATTTTGAGCAGGTTTAAGAAGCTACTCACGTTAGATTCTCCTACCCCTGATCCACGATAATTTGAATCTCCACTATTTGGATCATTACCGAAGTCAGGGGTGCCGTAAGACGACGATGGTCTTCGGGAACCTTGGTTCGATCCACCGCGCCCCGGTCCGCGGGAGGAACCGAAATCGTCGGACGGAGTTCCATAGGACGAATCCGGCTGCGAAGAACCACGCCCACCGAAGGGACTGTTGCCTCCGCGTCCGCCACCCTGCTGGTCGGGCGTGCCGTAGGATGTCGATAAGGGACCGCGGCCGGAGTCGAATCCATCCTGCTGTCCGAAGCCGCCTTCGTTCGGAGTCCCGTACTGTGAGCTAGGCGAGCCCTGATTGCCGCCCAAGCCTCGACTGCCGCCCCGGCCCCGCTGAGATCCGCCTCGTCCCGAACCCCGCCCCGGTGGACCGTACTCGGAGGACAGAGCCCCGGAGGGACCTAATCCTTGGCCGAAGCCGTCTCCGGGTTGATTGCCCAGGCCCGAGCCTCCCGGCCCGAAACCACCGCCCGCGTTGGGAGATCCATACTGGTCCGAGGGTCTACCGCGACCGCCGGAGCCCGAGGGAGGTAGGTAGCTGCTGACCGGCGGCTCGCAGTTGATCGCGGTCCACACGATGGCCGCCAAACAGATCACGAGCTGGAAGAGAGTAACTTTTAAAATTTCATTTCTCTGAACGAATGCATCGTCCTTGACAAATCCCACTCACTAAATTCATCGTAGGGGTCGGTGCATACAATCGGGCGTATGTTATGTTTATGTAAAGTAGTAGCTCGGAGTCCCGGACTGGGAATAAATAGTCGTTGTCTGCGGGCGGTATATATACCCGGGTGGACCGCGGCGCGTGATGCCAATACAAGAGGACGGTCACGCGTCTCGCATCGTGAAAGCTTCGTGGTTTCGTGCATTAGATTTTAAGACGTACGTATTGAGTTCATAATGTTTCTTCACGCGTTCGGTGAATCCTTGATACATTTGTTACAATCAATCCTCTTGATCTAGTAGCCAAAATCGAGTGAAGATCCTGCTGCGAAACAATTACGGAGTGTTGTGCCAAAGGATGAATAGATAGCAAAATTTATAATGAGGTCCTTCTAATTAATACAACTTTGAAAAGAAATGTAACACCGAATTCCTACTAAATTCTTGAACTGAATAAACTGTAATTATTGATTTAATAAGAAACATTAAAACCAGCCAAGTGCGAGTCGAACTCGCAAACAATGATACCTAAACTAAAAATCATAAGAGCTTAAGCTGATAATTTTATAATAAAGAATGTAATTTTTGGTCGTGAAATATGCGGTAGAAGCTCCAAATATGAATCAAGGTTACGCAGGAATCTCAAACAATATCACGCTCTCAACTTTTGATATATCGAGTTACTTGTTACTCCCACTTCCCTCACTCCCCTCACTTCTCTCACTTCCCTACGGTTGACTTTGGGGATGATTTCGGATACTTTTTAACTTTTATTACTTTTGGAAGCCGCATATTTTGTTTTTTTATTGATATTTGAGTAGGCCTCTTTAGTTGAGGGAGTTAAAGCTTGTTAGCAGTTATCTCTGAAGTTAATTAGGAAAATGAAATGACTAATGAGTTATGAGATACATATGTCACAGACACATAAAATATTAATAAAATAACTATGTAATTGATACCTTTTGATTTAAGTATTAAGACTTTTCCCTAACAACCGAGATTTGATACATATCTGAAGCCTGCTCTAATTAAGGACTTACGTACATACAAATATGGACCTTAGCTTCTTGGAATACTGTTTATATTGTAGTGTTTAAGCTTCTGAAGATGGGCAGGCGTTAGTGTAAAATGTATCGTGTCAGATTTTCGTGATGCGCGCGCGGCTCGTGAGTGTTGCAAGTTCGTTAGCTGCAGCATGACTGGCCCAGTATCCTCACTTATTAATTACATACATCATCAGAACCTCATTAGTCATTAGCTTGATCTGGATTTCATCAGATTACACGATTTGGTAATCGCTATAGTTATGTCTTTTCTTCCTAGGAAAGTGAAGAGTCCCATATTAGGCTGTTTATACACGCTGCGGCGCGTGTGTAAACACTCTTGTATTATTATGCTAAAGTTTCGCCTTGCTGGTATAAGAAATGTATTTTTTATCTGTAATTTGGTAAATGTAACTATATACCTATTACAGAGCAGCGCAAGGCGTGGGCGGTGTGGGCGACCGCTCACGACCTCGCAGGCTAAGGGGCCTCGCGCCCTTTGGACCATGAGGTTTTTTAAAGGTTTTACGAGTTGAAATACTCAAATATATGCATAAATAAAAAGTTTTATAAATTAAACTTTGGGTATCAAAAATTATTACTCTCAACAAATCCGTTCTTTAGCATCATCCATCAGGGGGCCTCGCATAATATATTTTAGGGGGCCTCGCCAAGATGTAGGTCTGGTCAAATGTAGGTCTTGCCCCGGCACTGACCTATTACGTACTTTATCAACTTAACCCATCGATCGTGGCAAAACGAGACACAATAGCTTTAACATTGTTATCGCGGCCGGATGTGGCCGCTTGGGGCTTCATGAATTAATAAGGTTCCTTAGATATAAGAAAATAATATTACAGTGCTACTACTAGAATGTTAGTGCAAATAAAATCATATTGTAAACTTTGACACTTGTTAATTTATAGTAGTTGTAAACTAAAATAATCGCAGTCAATACTTTTGAAATCGTCATCGAACACCCTATGTGTTTGGAAAGATAACTAAAGGTCAAAAGTGTGTCATTAGTATAAAAACAAGTGCAATATATTTGGGTCTACAGTAAATATGTTTAACAATATCTAGATATTGTAGCGCCTAGGAGAACATTCATGCAGTATGTACATGCACTAACATTTTGCAATGTGAATTTTGAAAGGCGGATACTAAGGGAAAGGCGCTAATGGCAGACACTTTAAGGAAACATGAAACATTTGAATGTTATAAAACATACATTTATGAAAATAAAGGATTGATAACTTCTTCCATGTCTTCAGTAACTTTTACAAAATAAAACTATTATAATTATTCTCTGACAAATCAATTAAAAATATATATTATTGGTCTTTTTGTAAACTTAGTCATAAGAACTAATAGATAGAACACAAAAAACGAACATCACTAATAGTAGACACCAATATGAACTAATAGTTGACATAGAACGTTACATTACATTTTACATTTTTCCTATTATTAGGTCTTTATTTGCCGTTTTTCAAAAGATTTCATTTACTTCATCATAGTAACTACATGCATCAGAAATATTATCCACGTTGTCTCCAGACTCTATTCATTCTTCTTCCATGCTGAAACTATCTTTTCTTTTATTTTTATTTTTCATATTTTTTTCCTAGCAAATTTATTTTCAGTCTTTAGTCTCCATGCTTCTTTTGCCTTTTCTTTTTTCTTCTTTCTTTTCTCAGCTCTCCTTTTTCTTCTTTTTACTGCTAAAAAACTAAAGCAATCGATTTTTAGATCAGTACAAGATCTAATATTAGACACCATGTCCATTTTTAGGTACAGTAGTTCTAAGTTATTAGTTTGTTAATAGAATTATATTTTCAGAGAATAGTGATGATTTTTGCAGTAGAATAAAGTACAAAATAACTTTAGTATGTATTGCAAAACTCAAAGATGAGATCCATGTCATCTATTAGGTTTTTTACATTTTCAAGAACTAATAGTAGACACCCTTTATATTGTTAGGGAAAATGGATAAAAAATCATAAATAAACATTAATTAGTGTATACAACATGACTATTAATCCAATGAAATCAATAGAAATTACAAAAAATCAAATAAATGTATTCAAAACTTAAGCAAAATTTCGCCTTCCTTAACCTTTTTGTTAAGAAATTGCCGAGCGCGTGTTGACGTGGACACATTATTTACGAAAACTGATCCCATTTTAAAATTTTGTTCCCGAAGGCGTTCCTAATATATTTTTTCAATTCAACAGATAGCTTGAGAAGCTTATAAAATTTACAGTGGTAAGTGTCATCTATTAGTTCCGTGTCTAGCATTAGGTCTTTTCCCTTAATACCGTCTTCCGTTTATTTTATTTCTGAGGTGTTCATTTGTTTTATTGATCTAAAGCAAAAGAAACGGTTATTACTATCACTCAATCAAGTTTTGGGAACATCCTAAGGAAAATTAAAATAACATAAATCCATATATATATTAATATCATAATAAGCGATGGGTTGTCTGTCTGTCTGTCTCTGTCTGAACCAATAAAGCGATTTTGCCGATATTTGGTATGGAAATACTTTGAGCCCCGGGAAAGGACATAGGACACTTTTATCACGGAAATAATTGTACGGTTCCCGCGCGATAAACGAATTTTGGTACTTACAACGGAGTTGCTGGCATCATCTTTGCTTTTTTTTATCAAGCATTGTCATTTCAACTCAATTTCTTTTTTTGACTCTTTTGCAACATTAACAGTTACACTGTTACATACTAAGGGTGGGTTGCACCAGAGGCGTGGTTAAAGTTAAAGTTATGGTTATAGTTAAGGCTAACTTAACTTTAACCTTAATTTTGACCACAGAATTTGACAGTCGTCTGTTTCGTTTATTTTTTTATTAAAGCTACAGTTAATGGGATTGAGAGTATAAAAAATTGAATTATCCGTAAAAATTAACAGGAAAAATTATAACAACACTTTGAAACATAGTAAATTTTCACGAAAAAATTTCGATATAAGTATGAGTGGTTATGGTTACCGTTAAGGCTGCTTTCACATTACGTCGTCAGTGGTGCGGCAGCCGCGCGACTCTCTTTTGTATGAAGTCGCGCGGCTGCAGCGCTGCTGCCGCACTGCTTGCAACATAATGTGAAGGCGCTCTAAATATGGCGTCCTTAACCAAAGATTTGATATTTTGCACTGTACTTAAAGTTTTAGTTAAAGTTACAGTTATAGTTAAAGTAAGTTGGTGCAACCCAACCTTATATTATCAAATCTGATAACACCTTAGTTTCATGAAGAGTGGAAGGCAAAAGAAACACGGGAATATTTAAACAACATTCATTTATTACATTAGTTTCATTAGTTTTATTTCTTAATTAACTTGAAAAGAGACGAATTTAAAATTATTATACAATTATAAACTAGGACATCACAATTCCTTTTAGGGTCTATGAAGGACGAATGTATTATTTACAAAGCAAAAGACGTCAATTAGGACTATATAAATTTTACGGTAAGTAAGTAATAAAATTTCGATAAAGTTGGGATCGCATCAAACAAATTGATAGACAGACAAGACATTAACATAACGAATACTTACCTACAATCCTATTTTAAAATTTCACAAAAACAACATTATAATATCACAGCTTAAATATTCGAACATAACAATTAAGTTTTACTTTTGTTTTATATCATAAATCACTTGGAAAGTTTTACAACAATGTTAAAACAATTACTACAATATTTTATCGATTTAGATAAAATCACTTGAGATTGACTCGTTAAAAGAACTAAACAAACTAATGGACATACATATAATATCACAATAAGCTTAAATGACACTCATAAACAAAAATACTGAAGATTCGTTAAAACTTATGTTTAGTACCTAACCGCCTCGTGATTAGTTCAGTTTCCTATAACTTTTCCGATGACGCTTAATATTATAGGCCATTATAGAGTACTTAGAACAACATTAAAATGTATTATAATTGGTGCTAATTTACACCGATCACGCAAGTAACAGTATCACTGAATCTGAACCAGCGGCTGCAGAACTTATAATCAAGTCCAACATCCAGTACTGTAATCAATGTAAATCAGCACGTTCTAATTTTAAAATTTAGTCTGCACGTCTTGTAAGTTGATGTTCTCCTTCTTCTTCTTCCCGCGGAAGGCGCGCTCTATTTCAGCCAGCGACTTGCCCTTGGTCTCGGGTACCATGGTCAGCACGAACACGAAGGCGACAGCACAGAAGCACGCGTACATCCAGAACGTTCCAGCCGACGTCAGCAAGTGCTGGAATTATATAACAATTGTTAGAACAAATAGTAAATAAAATAAAAGCCTTTTTGTGTGTACAATACGATGTCAACAAGGAAAATCAACAGGAAGCCTTTCCAAATCATTGCAAAAGGACGATCACTCGGTGTGTACCTGTTTATATTGATTATTGACATTTACAATATCACTATCACCCATCGAGATCGGCAATGGGTTTCAGTCTATTTGTTAAGGATTAATCTAGGACTCTACCTGCAGGTTCCGTGTTTCACAATCTACAAATTCTTATCTAGACTTCTAGTATAGTAGCACACAGATAACAAAACAGTATGTTTAAATCCTTCTTCAGTGTCTTGTCAACTTTCTAAAAATATTAAGTAACTAGTGTCCAACTCTTCACGCTTAACTTAAAAAAAACATTAATTACACTCCGTGCTCCGTGATATCTAGATCATTATTGAGCTACTAACCTCGAGGGAATGGTAAGTCTTGATGACGGTAAACATAGATAGGAGGTTGACGGCACTAGCCATGGCCGACAGCTGCGAGCGGTAATGTGTGGGGAACAGCTCACCCAGCAGTAGGAATGGCAGCCCGCCGAAGCCGAGGGAGAAGCCCAGCATGAATACCACCAGACTCGCGATGGGCAGGTACCTGGATAAGTTGGAGATGAAAATAAACAGGTGCATCTAGCACTGTAATCAATGTAAATCAGCACGTTCCAAATTTAAAATTTCATTCTTTCTTTTTCTTCTTTTTTGGCAACTTGACACAAAGGATGTGTATGTTGTGCCACAGACAAGGTAAAAAGGTAAGGAATATGGCGGGAAAACCATATTCCTCCTATTATAATTTTCATCATCGTTTTCATGTATCGTCAGGTCTAAAGTCTAGTCAAAGTCTAAGTAAAAGTCAATACAGTCACAGGAGTCAAGTCGGTCGATTCAGTAAAGTGGTAGACGCTTTACTGAAACTTTCGATGGAGTTTTGGAGGGAACACAAAATAGCACGTTTCTGGATATTACATCACTTTCCTACATTTGTGCATGAACACGAATATCTAATGGTTAATATTCTACCAATATTACACATTAAAAACCCAGCTAACACAATTTTAGGAAAATAATACAAAAACACAACAGCACTCTTTCACATGCCCGCCAAAACTCCAAAATTTAAAATTTGGTCTGCACGTCTTGTAAGTTGATGTTCTCCTTCTTCTTCTTCCCGCGGAAGGCGTGCTCTATTTCTGCCAGCGACTTGCCCTTGCCTACAGGCTAGGTAGTACGACCACAGTAATGGTAGAAAATGAAGGGTAGCCAAAATGATTACTAGTCATCTACAGGCTTGAAGGCTTATTAGTTATTATTATCATTTCCACGTAAGAAGTACAATAAATAGAATGATAAGAAAATCTGTCGTTTTGAGCCTTAGATAATAATCAGTATTTCATTTTTCTTTTCCATTCTGAAACATCAATAGAGCTGATAATTTCTGCGGACTATCCATAAACAAAAACGTACGGTTCCCGCTTCACGTTCACTTAGTAATTTGTTATTTAGCACGAATTTCTTTACCGCGAGTAAACTGTTTTTGATGAATGTACATAAAAGATTACCGCTATTACCACCTAGATGTAAACGACATGTACAAATAAGTGCCAATTACCAACTAATGATGGTCAGTTCATAGCAGGTTCCGTTAGAAGTAAACCACAAATCGTGTACTATACTCGTAACATCCTCACAATCCAAACAATAAGTAACTGAAGATTAACTAAAAACTGACCTAGGTACAGGTCCATTCGATCTTAAACTATACAATGTGTAACAAAACTAAGTGGTGATGCTTTAGAGTTTAGGGTGTGTTGGTGTTCCTTATATTATAGAGTTCACTGTGAAAGTAACAGCACTGAACGAGCAAAATTTTTTTGTGATTTGTATGGGCAAGCGCGTCTTAAATTTTTCCATACAAAGTGAAAAAAAAGTTACTACTTTCACAGCAAACTCTATACCCGTACACACCCAAGTATTATCACTTAGTTTCGTTATACCCTGTATACATATAGGCCATGAGGTTAATTTTCAGTGCTCAGGCTCGGAGTAAAGGCACATACTGTGTCTAGTTATCTTTGTAGAGTAGTATTTGTAAAGTAAATCTTGTATTTTCTAACCACTACAAGTTTACACTTTAACTTCAGTGTTTCATTAGTCATTACGAATAGTAAGTACTCCCACGACAGATTTTCAACATTTTTTTTTTTATAAAATAAGGGGGCAAACGGGTCACCTGACGGAAAGCAACTACTGTCGCCCATGGACACTCGCAACATCAGAAGAGCTGCAGGTGCGTTGCCGGCCTTTTAAGAGGGAATACGCTCTCTTTTTTAAAGGTTTGCAGGTCGTATAAGTCCGGAAATACTGCTGGTGACAGTTCGTTCCAGAGTTTTACATTGCGCGGCAGAAAGTTACGCGAGAAACGCACCGTGGAAGACTGCCACTCATCAAGGTGATGAGGATCTCAGGAGTATCTTTCTCGAGTCTTCGGATAAGCCAGCCTTACCCCAATAGCGAATCGTGCTCGAACTCAAAGTAGAATGCCGCGCCCATCGACAGCATGGCCAGGCACATGGTGGCGCCCGACAGCAGCAGCAGTGGCCGGCGCCCGGACCGGTCCACCAGCATGGTGCTGACGCCGTTGCTCAGGAGTTGGACCACACCCACCACGATGGTGGCCGTCATGGCGTCGAGGGTGCTGTCTGTGGAGTAAGGTTGTGATTTCAGGTACATATTAGCACATTAGAAGTATGTAGAGCAGGAGTTCCTAACCTTTTCTTCATCTAGGACTGCTTTTATATTTTTCTTGTTTGCAGGGACCATGAAGGAACTAAAAACTCAATAGGAAATTACATAAAAAAATAAACTTTGGTATTTTAGAATTAATGTGTGATTTCTGAGATTTCATCGTCTTCAAAAGGTCAGTTATCCTAGGACTAAAATAGTTACTCAGAGCTATATTTAAAATCATTCGCGGACCATATGTTGGCTCCTGTGGACCACTGATGCTCCACGGACCACTGGTTGGGAACCAGTGATGTGGAGCAAAACATCCTCGCACTATGTTCGGCAGTGTATTGCTATGTACAGTGTTTTGTGATTTAGAAGTGAGTATGCAAAATATCGCATGAACAAAGGGTTGTCGAGAAGTTGTGTACAAGTCGTTTACAGGTTTTACATAATTAAAAACCCAGTTTAAGAAACTATTAGTACCATACGGCATACCTGATACTCGATTGAAGTGCGTTTTTGTAAAACTTTTAAGTCTTTTTTTTTTTTTAAAGTACTGTAAGCTTTTATATTTGTGTGTTACTTGTTCCGTTATTAGATCATACTTCACCTGTGTGGAAAACTCATAAAGCATTATGTAGCCTCACAATGTAATCAGAAAAGCGTACTTAGCTGTCTACGTACATTCTACTTTTCCGCCGCGTTGGAGAGCTCGCATGAACGACTAATTAGGTAAGCTTAACGCAGCACTTGATGTGAGATAAACGGCAATGGCACAGCTTACATACTTTACAGTTATATTAATTCCTTAGTCTAGCTTAGTAGCCCTTATGTGGTTACCTTAAAGGTGCTACCAGAGGTAAAATAAGTATGTAAGCACGTGTGGCTTAGCATTGACGTCATACCAACTTTGACCTGTTTTATTATGCTTATTTAATAACCGTTTATTAATACTGTTTCCAATATAGGTATTAATTACTATTAGGTAATATTGATAAAAGTATATAATGATAAAAGTAAAATAAATACGAGCATGTAAATATTAATATAAACAGTCTGGCTAATGTAAATAGCAACGCCAATTTCTAGTTCAACTTGATAAAATATTTCATTACCCAACATATTTTGTCGAAGTTACAGGTATCAGGGTACTCGCTAGTATCTTCATAATATAATATAAAGGACTGCATCTTTACTGTTATAACTTATAATAAAATATCTTGAACATTTAAGAAAGTCAATGCTTTAAAAAGGAACAATTAAAGTAATCAAGAGCCTCTGAAAATGGAAACTTAGTAACGCCTTTATATGGCTTCACTAAGCGATATAAAGTGTAGTTATTGTTATAATATAGATCCGACCAAAAACATTTCTTGTAAAATGTAGCCGAGACAACCACATAAGGTTTCCCTGTGAAAAATATCTTATGTAGTCTGTAGAGCCAATAGCTTCTGAATCCACACGGCCTAATCTACTGACCCTAACATAAACAAATTCTACATACCAGTAAATATTATTATGTATGGCTTCGCTGCCGTCGTGGAGGTGATGCGAATATTTAGTTTCTGATCTGAAGTTAGTAACGAATACTATTGACATCATATCCTGAGAATATGAACTATCTGGTACATCGGAAACCAACTCTATGAGGGTTCAAAAAAACGACGAAACACTTCACAAAAGGTTAGGTTGAGCTTCGCTTGGCTCGTGTCGGCGGGCGCACTACTGTGCACCCAGATTTACCAGCACTCTGGAAGATCTCGACGGTGAAGAAGATGACGGCGTCTATGCCGCTGAACTGCTGGAAGAACAGCAGCGCGAAGCCCACCACCAGCGGCCGCATCACGGCCGACGAGAAGAACACCTCGCGTGTGAACAGACTCTTGGGCTCCTCTGTCTTCTCACTTTTTCTGAAAAAAAAAAAACAATTGACATTTTCGATATACAGGCTGTAACAAAACTAAGTGATAATAGTTTAGGCCTTAGGGTGTGCAAGTGTTCCTTGTAAAGAGCTCTTTATTGTGTGTTCTTTGTAGAGAGTTCACTTTGAAAGTAGCAGCGCTGAAAGACCATTTTTTTTTTCACTTTTGTATGGGGAAACTCGTGACGCTGGGGCGCCTGCCCATACAAAAGTGAAAAAAAAATTGGTCTTTCAGCGCTGCTACTTTTACAGTGAACTCTCTACAAGGAGCACGTACACACCCTAAAGTATTATCACTTATTTCGTTACACCCTGTATAGCTTGTGGCTGTAATGTGCTCTATTACCACAGTTACTGGGATTCATACACACCCTAAAGTAATTATCACTTAGTTTTGTTATACCTGTGTAGTGTACATATCTAAATTTCTTTTATAAAAATCTTTTTTATATTATTTTGTACTCTTTAGTTTATGGTATTTTGACTTGTTTACTTTTTGATAGATTTTGTCATGAGATTATAATAATTCAACTGGAATATCGAGTGTGCTATTTTATCATTTTCTCCTTCGCACCTTCAAAACAAGAAAGTTGGGCAAGCGATTCACCTCGCAACGACGCGAGGACCGTGCTCACTTCATTGGTGACCCCGGAAGGAACACATGATGGAGAATCTGAACGAGAATGTAACCAGCGAACAAAGGGACGGCGCGGCGGGAGAAACATTTCGCGTTGGCGTACGTATTCCCCCGTTTTACCCTGAAAAACCCGGGTTATGGTTTGCGCAGATGGAGGCGCAGTTCATATTATCTGGCATAAAATCTGACGAGACTAAATTTTACTACGTCACCGGCAACTTGGACTCGCAGTACGCGGCTGAGGTAGAAGATATAATAGCTAACCCTCCACCAACGGCTAAGTACGAAAGATTGAAAAGCGAACTAGTTAAACGACTTTCGGCATCGCGGGAAAAGAAAATAAGACAACTTCTTATGCATGAGGAGCTCGGCGACAGAAAGCCTTCGCAGTTCTACCGCCATCTACTTAATCTTGCTGGCCCGGGAGTACCCGAAGAGTTCCTGCGGAGCATCTGGAGCAGTAGTCTTCCTGCAGGCACCCAAGCCATCGTAGCCTCGCAGTCCAAGACTGGTCTCCCTGAGTTGGCGGAACTAGCCGACAGGATCCACGACGTGGTCGGTCTCCGGATGCCGTCGTCTTCTGCTGTAGCTGCTCCACCACCGTCTTCGAGTGCCCACCCTGAGATTGCCGTGCTGACCGAGCAGGTACAAAAGCTGACAAGCCAAGTGGAACGACTGTCCCGCCCCAGAGGACGTTCTAGCAGTCGCAGTCGCACCCGTCAGCGGTCCCTTTCAATCAGGTCGGAATCTAGCTATCGAAGGTTCCCACTATGCTGGTACCATCAGAAATTCGCAGACCGAAGCCCGGAAGTGTGTGAAGCCGTGCGACTACCACAAGTCGGAAAACTCACGGGGCAATCTGTAATGGCGGCCGAGGATTGCCCGAATACCGGTCGCATATTTGTCACCGATCGAAGGTCGAAGGGGCAGTTCTTGGTCGACACCGGAAGCGACCTCTGTGTCTACCCCCGATCGGCGATCCCTAGGCGACTGGAGAAGACCACCTACGTTTTGTGTGCGGCCAATGGGACACCGATACCTACATACGGGTTTATTAATTTAAATTTAAATCTAGGTTTACGCCGTGAATTTTCTTGGCGATTTATAGTTGCCGACGTTACAAGGGCGATAATAGGCGTAGATTTTTTATCTTTTTACAATTTAGTTGTTGATTGCAGGAATCAATGCCTCATCGATAACTATACAAGCCTTTCCGCCCCGGCGTCGCCTGCCCGTCATTGTGATGATGTGTCTTCGGTGAAGGTGAGTCTTGGTGATTCCGCATATACACACATACTACAGGAATTCCCCGACATTACACGTCCACCTGGAGTACACCGCACTCCGAAACACAATACAGTACATCATATACGAACTACAACTGGACAGCCTGTATCGTGTACACCGCGACGGTTAGCACCTGAAAAGTGGAAAATTGCGAAAGCTGAGTTTGACGCCATGTTACAGGCAGGTACGTGTCGCCCTTCAGAGTCATCATGGGCATCGCCGCTCCATCTGACTCCGAAAAAGGACAACGGCTGGCGTCCCTGTGGTGATTACCGTATGCTCAACTCCCGCACGATTCCCGATCGCTATCCCATTAAGCACATTCATGATTTCACCCATACATTAGCAGGGAGCACCATATTTTCCACCATTGACCTGGTTAAAGCCTATAACCAAATTCCAGTCCACCCAGATGATATTCCGAAGACCGCTATAACAACGCCGTTCGGCCTATACGAATTCCCGTACATGATGTTCGGGCTTCGTAACGCCGCTCAGACGTTTCAGCGTTTCGTGGACGAGATGCTGCGGGGACTCGATTTCACGTACGCGTACTTGGATGACTTTTTGGTGTTCTCGAAGGACCAAAAAACTCACGAAGAGCATCTCCGTCAACTTTTTGCTAGGTTACGTGAATATGGCATGGTCATAAACGTTTCCAAGTGTCTTTTTGGAGTTGCGGAGGTAAAATTTTTAGGGTATCAAATCTCGGGCGCAGGAGCTACACCTCTTCCAGAAAAAGTAGAGGCTATTAAAAACTTCCCAAAGCCGAAGACTGTAAGGGAGTTACGCAGGTTTTTGGGAATGGTAAACTTTTACAGGCGCTTCATTCCCAAAGCTGCCCAGCATCAAGCTCCACTTAACGAGTTGCTTACGGGTTCGGTCAAGGGTTCCCATCCAGTGGACATAACAGGCGAAGCATCAAAGGCCTTTGAGGCTTGCAAAGAAGGTCTATGTCAGGCCGCCTTGCTGGCCCATCCCCGGTGCGATGCCAAACTGTCGTTGGTGACGGACGCATCCGACAACGCTATAGGTAGTGTCCTCCAGCAACACGATGGGGATGCCTGGCAACCCCTCGCCTTCTTCTCACACAAGCTAAGTCCAACTCAAAAAAAATACTCACCATATGACCGAGAGCTGCTGGCAATATATGAGAGCGTAAAATACTTTAGGCATATGGTCGAGGGACGTGACTTTGTGGTCTATACAGATCACAAGCCACTGACATTCGCCTTTCGAAACCGGAAAGAAAACTGTTCCCCAAGGCAGTTCAGGCACCTAGATCTGATCGCTCAATTTACCACAGATATCCGGCATATATCCGGAAAGGATAATGTTGTGGCGGATACACTTTCACGTGTAGAGGAGATTTCTCAGCCTGTGTCCGCTGAAATAATCGCAGCTGCTCAGGTTGAGGACCCCGAACTGAAGCATCTTTTAGATGACGCTACCTCACTACGCTTACAGCGTCTTAAGATTCCGGGTTCGGGTAGCCAGCTCTACTGTGACATTAGCACCGCTACGCCTAGACCTTATGTGCCACAAGAGTTACGCAAAGCTATTTTCAACAGCCTGCATTCTCTTAGTCACCCAGGGGCAAAGGCTTCCATAAGACTAGTTTCCAAGCGATATGTTTGGCCTAGTATTCGGAAGGATTGTCGCGAGTGGGTTCGATCATGTTCGGCTTGTCAGCGATCGAAGATCACTAGGCATGTGTACTCTCCGGTGGGTAACTTTAAACTGCCCTCATCGAGATTTGCTTTTATTCATATTGATCTCGTGGGTCCTTTGCCACTGTGCCAAGGTTTCCGCTATTGTCTCACTGCCGTCGACCGTTTTACGCGATGGCCTGAGGCAATACCGCTTGCTGACATAACTGCAGAAATGGTGGCAAAGGCCCTACTGAGTGGTTGGATCGCTCGATTCGGCTGCCCATCTGATATCGTTACAGATAGAGGTAGGCAGTTCGAATCGGCATTATTTAAGAGCTTATCTACGATCGCTGGCTTTCAACACCGCAGAACCACTGCATACCATCCTGCCTGCAATGGACTGGTGGAGAGATTTCACCGTCAACTCAAAGCCGCAATCATATGCCATGCAAATGACAGTTGGGTGGAATCCCTCCCATTAGTACTGTTAGGCATTCGCGGATCTTTCAAAGAGGATGTTCAGGCTTCAGCAGCCGAACTGGTGTACGGTCAACCGATACGGCTTCCGGGTGAGTTCTTTGACCCTCAGGCTGATGAGACTAGCGATATGACGGAGTACTTGTCAAAACTTCGAAGTATTGTCAGGAAACTCCGCCCATCACCTGCGGCTAGGCACAACAGCAAATTCAAAACTTTTGTTCATAAGGATTTATCTTCCTCAACTCATATTTTCTTGAGGGACTGTACTGGCGGTGGTTTAAAGCCAGCATACTCTGGCCCGCATAAGGTTGTGGAAAGAGGGGACAAAGTTTTCAAAATTTTAGTAAATGGTAAGCAGGTTACCGTATCAATTGACCGGATCAAGCCGGCCTTCATACTGAGTGACCCTACCATCACACCATACTCACAACATAATACTAACACGCGCCAAGACACTCCACACTCACTACTCAACAGTAACACCCATCACTACACTCCTGCGGATAACTGCGACTTGCAACCCGCTGATGATAACATCATTAGAACGACGAGGTCAGGCCGTCATGTAAAATTTCCGGACTATTATCGCCCTTGACGGTCTCTGGAGGGGGGTGATGTAGTGTACATATCTAAATTTCTTTTATAAAAATCTTTTTTATATTATTTTGTACTCTTTAGTTTATGGTATTTTGACTTGTTTACTTTTTGATAGATTTTGTCATGAGATTATAATAATTCAACTGGAATATCGAGTGTGCTATTTTATCATTTTCTCCTTCGCACCTTCAAAACAAGAAAGTTGGGCAAGCGATTCACCTCGCAACGACGCGAGGACCGTGCTCACTTCACCTGTATAATGTACTCGTATAATA
Source organism: Polyommatus iphigenia (assembly GCA_963422495.1). Taxonomy (NCBI): domain Eukaryota; kingdom Metazoa; phylum Arthropoda; class Insecta; order Lepidoptera; family Lycaenidae; genus Polyommatus; species Polyommatus iphigenia. Next base: position 27,225,225 of record OY730188.1, on the reverse strand, counting down.
TGTATAGTTTGTGGCTGTGATGTGCTCTAATACCAAAGTTGCTATCGCCACGCGCACAAAGCTATATTTTGTATTTACCTAACTATGTATATTGTATATAATATTAGCACTCCCAATCTCTACTTACTCGTCATCATCTCTCTCGACGTGCACGGCGTGCTTGGAGAGATGTAACCACGTGACCTCGGCCTCGTTGTCCAGCCCGCGGCTGGCCAGCCACACCGGTGACTCCGGCAACGGAAACAGGATCACGAATAGCGCTCCTACAAGATAAGAGTGTTTATAATGCAAGTGCTCATTACGATGATGATTACATCCATACTAATATTAAAAATGCGAATGTGTGTCTGTCTGTCTGTATGTAACCTCTTTACGCCCAAACCGCTGAACCGATTTTGCTTTTTGGTATAGAGATACTTTGAGTCCCGGATACTTGGAGTACTTTGAGGATACAGGATACTTTTTACCCTAGAAAAATTTACGGATCCCGCACTACAAGCAACATTTTGGCGCTACGGAGTTGCGGCTGTCGTCTAGTTTGAATTATAAAATAGAAAGTGCGTCAGTCTATCTGTAAGTTCATCCAGCTTAAACCAATAAACCTCATGAAATGAGCTGTATGGGTATATTATATTGCTCTACTCTGTGCTGTAACTTGCCTACAAGGTAGCAGATTTTTTTTAGTAAGCACAAGTAAAATAATCTGTAATAAATATGAATTTAATAATTATTATTGTTTATTACCTACTTTTAGAGTTAAACGTAGAAAATATAGTTATAGCTATTACTTGTATTACAGGTACCTATAGCTTAAAAAAAAAAAAAAAAAAAAAAAAAAAAAAAAAAAAAAAAAAAAGGTACCTATAGCTTATTTACATTTTACATAGAAAATACCATCTGTTTATTTAGGCAGTGGTTATATTTGCACATTTGCACAATCTGCAATTAGCATGTCTAACTTTCACGTTATGTATAACGAGAGATGTAATCCTGGCCTGTGTAACCCGAACGTAACTTTGACGAGGGGGTCGGCATGGGTGGCAATTCTGCATTTGATATCATGGAACATCAATGACAAAAGCCGGTGTTGCGAACTAATCATACTAGTCACACTAATATTATAAAGGCGAAAGTTTGTGGCTTTGGGACTCTGTGTTTGTTACTTCTTCGCGCCCAAACCGCTGAACCGATTTTGCTGAGAACAGAGATATTTTGAGTCCCGGGAAAGAACGTAGGACACTTTAAAATTCGGAAAAATGTACGGTTCCTGCGATTAACTGATTTTGTAGAAAAATAATTGTAGAGATTAATTTATTTAATGGAGAAACGCTGCTTAACTTATCTTCTGTGCCTAACCTATGTTATATCATTACGTGGCGAAGCAGGACTCATACGTACCACAGAAGGACGCGGAGAGAAAGGCGAGGTATCTCCAGTAGAGCCAGTTGCCGGCGACGTACGACATGAGGATTCCGAGGGACATGGACAGTGTTGGCAGCGAGCCCAGCCGCCCCCGGATTTCCGGGTCGCAACACTCGCTCACCTGCAACAGAACATAGCTAAAGAACACAAAATCCAATAACAAATATCTATCTTTACCGTGGTTATTGCTTAATAGGTAAAGAATGTGAATTCGGTTATCGCGCTCGTACCGTACATTTTACCGGGATAAAAAGTATTCTATGCCCTTTCCCGGCACTCAAAGTATCTTCATACCAAATTTCAGCAAAATCGGTTCAGCGGTTTTACAGACACCAGGCAGAGAGACACATTTTCGCATTTATAATATTAGTTTGGACTTATCTATACTAGCAATAACTGTAAACGTAACAATGGCATATAACTATATTGAAGAGAACAAAACAATATGTCGTTGGCGCATTCCCTTAATCTAACGATTAACACAGATCGACTTACATAGACCTGAACGGGCGCCAGCACGAAGCCCACACAGAGCCCGGTCATGAAGCGTCCTATCAGCACCACGGGGAAGTTGGGAGCGAAGCCCAGCACCAGCCAGGCTGCTCCCCACAGCGGCGCCGCCAGCTGCAGCGCCCGCCGCCGCCCAGCGCGCTGCATCAGCGGACCAGAACACATGCTGCCGAGAAACGCGCCCAGGGGAGGGATGGCACCTGTGCAGAATGATAACGATAATTATGATCTTAAATGGGCTAAAGGGAGTGTAGAAATAGGAGCGACATCCTTACGGCATACTACTCAAGGGTGAAGGGCACCTGAGCATAAAAAAAAAAACTTATACGCTGATTGATAGGGCTCTGCGCGCTGCATCAGCGGACCAGAACACATGCTGCCGAAAAATGCGCCCAGGAGAGGGATCGCACCTGGATAGTCTATTTCTGCTATTTCTGCTATATTTTATTGTTACATACCTCATACATACAACACCTACATACGAGTACATAATACATATAATATATTATCCATGTACTCAAATACCTATATCTTATTCACACGTAAACGGTTCAATTGTTGGGCCTCGTAAACCGGTATAATTGTACAGGAAAAACATATTCTAATGACTATGCTGGCTTTTTAACCGACTTCCAAAAAGGAGGAGGTTATAATATGTTCGTCTGCTTATTTTTTTTTTTTTTTTTTTGTATGTTCAACCATAACTTCGCCGTTTCTGGACCGATTTTCATGATTCTTTTGTTGTTGTATAGGGTTGAATCCGAGGTTGGTACCATGTTCACAAAAGTGGTGATCTGATGATGGAATCGAGGGGACTCCTAGAAATTTGTATCGAAACATATAGGGATTTTGATTTTTTCTGAAGCATTTGAGGTAAATGCTACCAAAAAGTAAGATTTCGCACCAGGTTATACCTTAGATCCGAAGGTACCGAACAGAACTTTTGAATGCTTATAGGTACAGGTGCGGGGTTTTCGGCGTTGTTTAAACAACTGAAAGCATAAGCCAACACATCAATGTCATTGATCATCATCACCACAACCATAATTATACCATGGGTCATCACACTATGACCCAATTATTGGTACTTTTCGTGATATTTTGCATCGAAGCAGATGTTTTTGATGATGATTTTGCTGTTTGTGGACAGATTTTCAAAATTCTCGTGTTGTTGTACTTATAGGATATAATCTTAATTTTTTATAACAATTACGAAAGTGGTGTGCTGATGATGGGATCTATGAGCAATCGAGAGAAATCCTTGAAATTTATCAAAACACTCATAGTGCTTTAAAATAGTATCTAGTAAGTTAAACATATGTTACGAATAAGAAAAATTTCATATGAAGGTGTCTCTTGGTCCAAAGGCACTGAACAGAACTCCTGAACCTTTAAAAATAAAAGTTTGAAAATTGCAGCATCGTTTCGATAACTGCAAGCATTTACCACAATTTCGCTAACAGTAACATAATGTGAATAGTTAACATTCGTATTCGTTATTTACGCATAAAGACTTATTATTTTGTAGATAAGTAACTAAAAAGAGTGAAATTATTATTTTTAACAAAAAAATTAAAACCGACTTCCAAGGTAAAAAGTAAAAACAATAGTAATATGAACTAAAAAGTACTAAATAACTCTAACTCTTTAATAGTGCCTTTTTCAGAATTCGTCTAAATCTCAACTATTTCTGTACATCCTACAGTCTTCATTACTTTGAAGTCGGTACCAGTCCCAAAAGTTTCAGAAATTCTGACATTACTGAACTCACGATTAAATTAGCTGGTACCGACTTCAAAATAATTAAGACTGTAGTATGTACAGAAATAGTTGAGATTTAGACGAATTCTGAAAAAGGCACTATTAAAGAGTTAGAGTTATTTAGTACTTTTTAGTTCATATCACTATTGTTTTTACCTTGGAAGTCGGTTTTAATTTTTTTGTTAAAAATAATGTCATTTAACAAAGGATACGATATTATGCCGAATATGCAATTCACGACGGCTACGACAGATTCATCTCAGAACTCAAGCCTATTAAGTTTTGTCCTGATTCCTTGATAATAATACATTATGCAATATGCATACTCGTATCCTGGCTTACCTTGACTACTTTTTAAAGGTTTTGTACAGGAAAATGTTACGATTTCGAAATATTTTAATATTCTTTAACAAAATCTTAGTGTCGGTAAGTTTTGAAGCTCAGATATATTGAGCAGATATCAAATACATATTAACCCATCGATCGTGGCAAAACGAGACACAATAGCTTTTTCATTGTTATCGCGGCCGGATGTGGCCGCTTGGGGCTTCATGAATTAATGTTTTTTTAAAAGGTAAAGCTGATAGATCAACACACGGTCCAAACTATTTAGGCTAGAAACTTGAAATTGTGCCATCATTCATCAAATTACATATTATTATAGCAATCAGTGCTACAAGTCAAATAAGCAATCTTCTTATGATGTAGGAATCTACTAAGAAAGCTTTTTTTTTTAATTTAACCTCCAAGGAAGTTAAAGAGGGGATGAAATATTCCAGGTGTTCAAGTCGCAAGCAAAAGGTAGTGTATATTTACTTAGAGTCCGCAGAATATAATACCTCAAACTAGTTTACGAATCGTCACCTTAAATACTAATTCATATTATATTCGTCGACATAAATAAAATCCGAGAGTAAGCAACCTCTTATGAATATTGTTAAACGACTTCCAAAAAACGAGGAGGTGAGGAGGTTATATGTTCGGCTGTGGATTTTTTTTTTTTGTATGTTCAACGATTACTCCGCCGTTTGTGAACCGATTTTCGAAATTTTTGTTTCGTTGTATTAGGTTTCACTTCAATTTGGTACCATGTTCACAAAAGTGGTGACTTGATGATGGGATTCAGGAGTAATCGAGGGAACTCCTCGAAATTTATATGGAAACGTATGGTGATTTTGGTTTTATGTGAAGTGTACTAAGAATATGCTACCAAAAAGTGAAATATTGGGTCAAGATATACCATGGTTTCGAAGATGCTGAGTGAACTCCTGACTCCTTATAGATACACGTTTGGGAGTTTCGGCGTTGTTTTAAGAACAGAAAGCATATGCTACCATGCAATTCAAATTCATCATCATCATCATCGTCATCATCATCATTACCACGTCGTGTTAAGGTCACCAATGTCTCATGGCACAAAATAGATAATAGTACAAGGCATAGGTATGGATACAATAATAATAATTATGTACATAACAACACCAATTATTATTATAGGCTGTTTATACTTTATACACGGCGGTCGGCGCCGCAGAGGCAACGGCGCGGCGTCGCCGCGCGGCGCGTGCGTAAACATCGTATTCAATTCAAGTTCTAACCGGAATGTCAGGGCATGCCGCGAGCTGCGAGCATTTTGAGTGTCATATGATTTTAAACTTTATCTTCATTAATGTAATACAATATAATATCGCTTGAGAAAGGCGCAGGCGACCGCGAGACTTTCCAAGTTTCTCAAGCGAATAGCGATAGTACTACTATGTATTACAATAATGAAGATAAAGATTAATATCATAATATTATTATGACACCGAAAATATGCTCGCCGCGCCGCTGGGTGTGATTCGGAAATCCATTGTTCTGGCGGCCACATTTGGCCGCTTGGGAATTGAAGCGTTAAATTGTTAAATTACCTAGCATGCATAGGGTTGTGTTCACTTAGATTTTTTTAAATGTATTGTTTAAATTTATCTACCTGATATTTGGGCCTTGGGGTATGACTCTAAGTTTTAACAAATTGTAATAAGATACGTAGAATAAGCGCAGTAATTCGACGCGTTGGGTGGTATGGTCACTACCACCGACGACCACTAAAAACTCGCGGACTATGACGGAGGTCATCTTGGAGGGTTAATTAATATTTTAATAACAATACGAGATCAATAATTACCACTCCAAAATTGTCAATTCAAATTTCAATGCTCACCTCTCACCCCAAGCTCACACATTAATAATTCACACAACAAAAATCTCTATCTATTGAATACATCGTGTAACTAAAACTATACAGGGTGTCAAAAGACCGCTTCCGATAACTTCGTGGGGCTATTATAGGGCATGAGATATATCCATTGGTGCAAGTAATTTTCTTTAAATCGCCAGTTTTTAAAATAGTCAAAATTTTCAACACGCAATGTATAACGCTGATGTAAATGCGCGATAGTATCGCACGCCAGTGGAGCCCCGGGCCGAGTCAGCCCCCACGCGCCGCCCGGCCCGCGCCGAGTCCCGCGCGCGTGGCCCTGCGCTAGACAAAACAGCTGATCGTGGTGTGCCCTAGCCCGTAGGTAGTGAATAAACCACCAATATTGTAATAATTATTAGATAACAATAATGTTAGAATTTATTAATTACCGTTTCTTAGATTATTAGTTTATTACTCAAAAATACTCAGTTTTTACTTCCGGCCAAAAAGGAAAAGAAATCATAATTCACATCCGAATCAGGTTGTAAAAATACAATACACAGTTACTTACACCTATCTATGGAAAAAATACTTGATAACATGTTCACTGACCTGTGATCAGCTGTCTGCTTTTATGAAATGCAGTTCGAGCTGTGCTCCATCTAACTCAATGTAGATTGCAGAGTTTTTCAACACGAAACAAAAGTAAACAGGAGACATTCCAATTCTTTAAACACTTTTTACTGCACTGTTTAAACCGCACTATCGTCTATCGACGACGACGCGATGTTCACCCCCGTTCCATAAAGGTTTACGAGTATTAAAAGTTCATTCACATTTCATCGCACATTCATCGGACACGTATCATGTCACGGCCCGTTATTAATTAAATAATTACAAACATAGAAAAAATATTAATTACAAACATCCATAAAATTACAAAACTTAAACAAAAACGTCACAGTACACAGCGCGGCGCGTGTTTACAGCCGACTGAACAAAATTGAATAAAAAACTTTGTAAAATAATAGGGATGTATCCCTGTGCATATTTTGAGTTATCGCTAATTTTTATCGATAAATCGTATTGTTTTACATACGAGTACGTTTTGATTTGTAGTCAAACTAAAAATAAGCAAATACCTACTCAATGTTAAGAATAGCGACAATAATTAAAAGTTATTTAATTAATTAGGTATTATTAAAGTATTTTCATTGCGTACGTAGACGCGCATAACGCGTGCCATGGCTTATCAATCACTTTATCACGGTAATGTCGGTATCGCAATTATCGAATGCAACTTGAATATGTATCCCGATAAAAACTTTCTGAATTTATAACCTCTTAATAGAGTTAATTTTAAAAATGAGAATAGTAGACCTACAAAATAATAGTTATAATTTTTATTATTTAATGGTAATTTAAATATCGACTACATCGTTTTGAATTTATAGGGTACAACACTTAGATTGTCCTTGAAATGGATTAGCGACACGTGCGTCGTACACCTACAGAGCGGCCGGCGCGGCGGCGCGTGCGGCGGCGCCTTTGACGTTGCCGCCAAGCGGTCTGGTCGTGGACCGTCGGTATCTTTGAATTTACCGAAAGTCGATACATGTTTTTAAAGACGATTTTCGCATAATTAGACTTTAGTTCCAATTTGCATCTTGAGGTTGAAGGTTGTCCGTTGAGTTATATTTAATTAATAAGCGTATTACGATCTTTTTAAAACGTATTATTGTGATAACTAAATGTGTAAAATGTAAATTAATTAACTATTATTTCTTATTTGTTTGCGTTAAAAAAGTAAGATGTGTCGTGTAAGATATCGTGTAAAAAGAGAATGTGTTGTTATTGGTGGTGTTATTGATTGGTAATATGGACTATTTTCAAAATGCATAGAGAGCACATTCAAAAATCAGAATTCAACATTTTTCACGTAAGTAATTAATTGCTAGTTTTTTCATACTGTATCGCCTGTAGTAGATAAAAAGCGATAATTGCAGATCTAGGTACTGTCCATCCACAATCATCGTTCTGCATAACACGGAAAATGTGTTATTATTTTTTTGTTTAAACTTTGTGTTGTGTTAGATTTCGTGTAAGAAACGTGTTGTTGTTGGTGGTATTATTGCTTAGTGCTAAAGAATACTTACAAAATGCATAGAGTCTAGAGAAAAAAGAACACTTTAAGAACTTAACATTTTACACGTAAGTTTATTACCATAGTTTTACGTACGGAAGTTTTCATGCATCGTCTGTAATTTCGATAGAAAGCCTGACTCCTGAGATCCGCATTCGCATATCACACAAAATCGGTTTTGTTCCTTACGAATAACTTTTTAACTAATCGATAAATTAGTTGTTACTCATGCTCAGAAAGTTACTTACAGTTTTGTACATGAGTTAGGATTAAAGTTTTAACCCATTAAGGCCCATACAAGTACCGGTAATCGAGACAACTCTAGAATACAATAGCATTTCCAAGAATCCGCGATCGAAGGATTAAATTAGCCTAGGTAAGAGATCATAGGTCAAAGTTCTGAGTTACTTGAGAGAGTTGAATGTCATGGTTCTTGATAGGTTGGAAAGAGCATAAGGTTAAAAACTGCCGCGACCGTACAGTATGGTCGTTTACGACCTTATGTTATTAAGCGCGCTACATTTGATATCAATGACTCGCGTCTTTTACATTACCTATCGGGATAAAAAAATAAAAGTAAAAAAAATATTTTAAATATTTTTTGTAAATGGTTTATCGTTTTGTCTAAAGGTTATTTATTATAAAAAATATATTAAAAAATTTTTTTTTTTTTTAAATTAAAAAAAAAAAAAATTTTGTAATCAGAAAATGTAGTATAATAATACCCCCAAAGTTATCGGAAGTGGTCTTTTTACACCCTGTATGAAGTATGAAACATTCGGAGTTCCGGACAAGCGATAGCGCGACACAGGAGCGTCTCAGTGACATCTAGTGAAGACAATATGAAACTATTTTTTTATACAATTTAAATTGGCACTAATTACAGTTTACCTACTAGGTAACTAAAAAGAGTGAAATTATTATTTTTAACAAAAAATTAAAACCGACTTCCAAGGTAAAAACAATAATAACATCCATAAAATATGAACTAAAAAGTATTAAATAATTTTTCCTCTCTAAATGTGCCTTTTTCCGAATTCGACTAAACCTCAACTATTTCTGTACTCAATCTTCATAATTTTGAAGTCGGTGCCAGTTCCAAAAGTTTCAAATTTTCTGTCAAAGAAATAAAGATTCAGCTATATCTGGTACCGACTTCAAAATGATGAAGATTGAGTACAGAAATAGTTGAGGTTTAGCCGAATTCGGAAAAAGGCACATTTAGAGAGTAAAAATTATTTAATACTTTTTAGTTCATATTTTATGGATGTTATTATTGTTTTTACCATGGCAGTCGGTTTTATGTAACTCAAGGTCACATTTTCAAAGGTGATTCCACAGTGTGTTTTGAATCAGCTGTAAAAGAACCGGTTCCATCCGGCATTTGACAAACAATGGTAGTCTTTCCGACACACCTACCAAGTTAGAAAATACCTGAGGCATTACTGTTCACCTACTCAATTGAAGTTTTAAGTAACAACTGTATAAATAGAGCATATTTGTACTTAGATATAGGTATTTAATTCGTGTTGTTAAAAACGCAACAAGTTTACAAAACAGTAATTAACTGAAAGGAAACACTTGAAATACTTCTTTTGTATTTCCGTGTCGGACAATAGCCATGCAGCAGCCGGCAGATAATAAGAGCAGTTTTCGTAAACTTCCTCTTGTAAATTCGTGATCAATAAAAACCTTAGGCCGTTTGTACACCTCTGTTACCAGGATCTATCTAGGTTTGTAAGGTTCACATCAACTACTGGATTCATAACTACTAAATAGGATGATTGTCATAAAATTCGCTAAAGAGTAGACCATAGAGAAGAACCAAGCTACTTATTTATTTGACGTTGCAAATGTACAAAGTGTACAAAGTGTACAAGCGAGCCACGAAGTCGCAAGATATAATGGGCGTTTTCACACTGCGACGATAACGACACGACACGATACCACAGAATAGATAAGGGCCACCGCACATATACAATTTCAAGTTGGCAGACTATCGTACAAACTAAATTGCGTAGTGTCACAATTTAATTGGGCAACTTCATCGTGTACGCTGCCAGCCGCAGACTTTTAGATTTGGTAACGGTGCCGCGGTGTTGCTAGCCTAGCGACGTGCGTGTTAAAATGCGTAAAAAGCACGCTTTTATTGTGGCACTAATAAAATGAAGGCGAAAAGAAAGGAGAATATTTTGGGTGCATTCAATACTACAAAAGTGACACTACGCAATTTAGTTTGTACAATAGTCGGCCAACTTGAAATTGTATAATATGTGCGGTGGCCCTCTATTCTGTGGTATCGTATCGTGTCGTTATCGTGCAGTGTGTAAACGCCCAATGTCGACACTCGACATCATTTCTACATTTTTTTACTAGAGTTTAGATGACGCCCGCCACTCCGTTGTGTAACAGACATACAGACAGGTAGACAAACACTCAGACACACTTTATATTTTTATTAAGGCGGACGCCTGACGGCGACAGTGAACAAACAGCCTTATCGGTCGCGTGGCAATCGACTTGTGTGACCCGGCACAGTGACAACAGCTGTAGCAAAGTGAGGTCGTCCATTGTGGCATTTGTCACTGTTGCAGAGGTCAAGGTTAACCGATTCCCATAATGGCGGATCATCAGGTTTTATGTCACATATGAAAGAAACTACCGCGACTGATTGGTACGTGAATCACTTCGAAGTTATATTATATACTTTTGGTACTATTCTTCTTGCTAATTAATAATTATATTGACTGAAAGATTACGAATAGGTAGTTTAACGTATTATTTTCACCTTACTCCAATTGCCAAAGAATTTTAAAAAATCGGGACCTGGAGGGCCTCAGTCGAGTCTTGTTTATAGTGCATAAGGGCCGGGGCCCGGGACACAAAAACACGATACGACATCGTGTCGTACGACGCGACGTCGTTTTACGATGCGACGTCGCGTCGTAAAAAAACTACGACGCGACATCGTGCCGTATATCGTGGTACGTTACGATGTCGTATCGTGTTTTTGTGTCCCGGCCCTAATTCGTAAATAAAATCGCGTAAATTAACATTATCATTGTTGATAGCTCGGTCATGAGATATGACCCCGAAAAGGACAAAGATGAGAGTGTAACACACTGGGTGCAGGGTGACGCGATAGCCTCCAGCAGGATAATTTTAATTAATTGTTTGTTTATTGTTGAGTATCAATATTGAGGATAATTTGTGTAAACCATAGACTTATAATATTATACTGATCTAGCTCGTAAATACGCCATATTCACTAAAAAGTAGTGAAAATAATAAGCGACATAATATTTACACATTCAGGTTTATTTCAGCTTCATATTCTTCACAATTTTCCTGATACTACCATAAAAAGTAAGAATTTGTTAGTTTACATCAAATATTTTATTACGTAAGTAATTTAGTTGTAGGCTGCCTAGAGTCATTTGTATAATAGTCGCGCACTGTAAAACTCTGGAATGAACTGTCACCAGCAGTATTTCCGGACCTATACGACCTGCAAACCTTCAAGAAAAGATCGTATTCCCTCTTAAAAGGCCGGCAACGCACCTGCAGCTCTTCTGATGTTGCGAGTGTCCATGGGCGGCGGTAGTTGCTTACCATTAGGTGACTCGTTTGCTCGTTTGCCCCCTTATTTAATAAAATAAAAAAAAGTCAGAGACTTTAAGACCTAAGAAGGTAGTAAGCATGCATTGCTACATCCTTACCAGTTACCACTAGTTGCTAAAATTTTTATTGTACTTAATTTACAACAATAATTATTATTAGGTCATTGCAAAATTTGTTTGTTTTTTTTTTGTTTGTTCTTTGAAACTTTTTGTGGTTTATTTTCAAGTATAGAATGATATAGATAGCTCATAAAATGTACTCAGAATCTCAAACTGCGTTACGAGTTATAGCCCAGTTTGAAATTGAGGGTTAAGAAATTTTTTGGAGTGTCATTGTCTTCAAAGTTTAAGAACCATTAGGCTGAAACCAGTACCACTAGTAATTTTATACTACCGTTCTTAATCAACAAACTTATGTACAAGTTATGTAATTCCCCGCCAGTTGATTATTATATAATTAATTTTAACATATACTTAAATAGATTTAGCGTAATAAAAGTTATAATTATTATTGTAGCCAAACCCTGCCAAATTGTTAAAGTTGTAAATTAAAAGAAAACGTAAATGTCTATGGAAAAGAAATTCTTTCTAAAGTTAAAATTCGAATTTGGAACACTCACCGATCCATGACTTCTGCTCGCTGTCCTGTATGAGGTGGGGGTCGTGCGCCTGTATGGAGGGCAGGGCTGACGCGGAGTAGCCCCGCACCAGACCGATGATCAGGAACGCCAGGGACGCCCCGAACGTCAGGTACAGCTGGAATTGAGGATCACGTTAGCGGGTTCCAGGGGTTAAGAAGTGGGAAGATTGTTTTGGAACAAAGTTCCTTATCGCGCGTTGCGAAAGGGGGCTAGACGGAAAAAGTTGTAAGCCGTGCGGTAGCGCGTGTTTTTCTCTCTCTTTTTTTTTTTAATAACTTCGTTCCATCCGGGTGTCCCTTGACACCTCTCAAGTTTTTTTAATGAAGATTATTCATGGCTTCATCTTCTCTTCTTAGAATAAAAGCTAGAATGCTTTCCGCACTCAGGTTCTTTGTGCATTAAAGTTGAAATTCTGTATAGGAATCAAAGTCGCGAATTGCAAAGGAAAAGAGAGAAGTAGGAGACGATAAAGCAAGATGACACCTAAGGTTCAGAGCATAATCCGCCAAGTCTTTAAAAGATACTCCAAATCTACATAATGTCCATATACATCCATAGTGTATACTTATTACTTTTTAGTATGGCATTAGTATAACATTTCGTTCAAATTCCTTTAAACGTAACTGAGATGATGTTGTTAGTAGTGTAAAACACGTTATAAATGTATATTGACTGACCATTAAAAAAAAATCAAAAACTAGCGGTACTACGGAACCCTATATTGCACGTGGCCCGACACGCACTTTAGCCGGTTTTTGAGTTTGACTCTGCAACCACAGAATCTTGGTTCGGTAATGCGCATCCCGCAGGATGCGCATTGTTGACTGTAAAGCTGAATTCATGACGTTACATGATCGAGGTAAGAACTAGAACAATTGGACTGGGTGTCGCGAAATTACTTCCTCAATCTAGATATATTTAGCCTTAGGATCTAGACACTAGACTCCAAGAACGACATCAGCAAAGTTAAGGGTCATATTTTTGTCAGTTCATTCGTTGCTAGTAAAAATTTTTATCCCACCAAAACATGAAATGTAAAAGGAGCCAAGCAAAATATTGCATAGCTATTTAATACTTCTGTCGTAAAAAGTTTTCAGATCACATTCAAGCCAAGCCATCAACTTATTTTGTAATTTAAATCAACATTCAGTAAATGTATCAATAGATTTCTTTATTTTATAATTATTATTATAGCGGCTTGGCAATGAGCACAATAGAAACAAAATATATAAAACTGCATATTGGGAGGAGTTCATACTTACACAGACGGCAAGCGTAAAGTGTTTTAATATTATGTAACGACTCATGTGGCCGATGGTACCCAATAAATCCAATTAGTAGCTGATTATTTCTCTAGTGCTCATTGTCAAGCTAATCATAAATTCATAACTAACTTAAAGCCTTTTGTACGTCAAACAAATATATTATGCAGACGAAACTCATGCTGTTCTTGCAAAGTTACAAACATAAAAATCTTTTATTTTATTTAATAAAGTATTATAATATTATTATATTATTTTTCAATTTCAGTTTTTAGGTTTCCCTGTCCAAAGGATGAAAACGGGGCCCTATTATAAATAAGTCTTCGCTGTCTGTCCGTCGTCCAACCGTATGTCACCAGGCTGGATCTCGAGAACCGCAATAGCTAGATAGTTGCGATTTTCACAAATTATGTATTTCTGGTGTCGTTATAAAAGCTAATAGTCCAATCAAAATAAAATAAATTATTAAAGGGGGGCCTCATACAACAAACACGATTTTTTTCCTTTTTTTGCTCTATATCCATAATGGTGACATTAAAGTTTGAGAAAATTTCAGAAAACGCTCAATTGTATGTTAACTTTAATAATTAATAATAAAAATTAAATAAACTTATTATTTAACGGGGGCTCCCATACAAATTTACGGTACGGAACCCTATGTACGCCAGTGCGACTCGCACTTGGCTGGTTTCATAATTTTTCCTTTCATTGTGAATAAAGACCTACCAGGGTACAAAATTTCAAGGTTCTAAGTCTGCTAGATGTACCTTAGAATTTTGATGATCTGTCAGTCAGTGAGTGACAAAATGTAGTAACTTTGACCATCCATAACTACTAAACTATTTATCGAAATTTCATGTAATTTGGAGGTTAAGCTAGCTTTAGTACTTGCTCCTAGTGGCCGAAAATTTAAATCCCTAGCTTTGTTAACATCGAAGATAAAGGGGGTGTGAAATAGCCGCGAACCGCTTCGAGAAAAATATGGTACGGCCGTGCCTTTGCTAAAAAGCTTGGCTGGGGCACTGCCGTGCCCCCAGATGGAATAGACCAGAAAGGTAGCGGACATAACGCTTAGTGAAAACTAGTTACTTCAATGGATCACTCCGACTCTCGCAACATTAAAGAAGTCTCACTTTGATTCCTCTCGTGATGCCGCGTCCGCACGCTTGGCATTTGCCTAAAACTCTAAATTGCTACAAACGTTTGGCTTGATTTGGGGAATCAAACATCACCATCCACACGCTTGCGAGTGGGTTAGTTTGTTCTAGCGCGGCAAGCATGACGGACATCGAAGTTGCTGTATCGGCTATAATTACACTTCAAATTCGAACATTTCGTAATTTTCAATGACAATGATACGATTTTTTTTAAAGGATAGGTTTTTTATAGTTCTAACAAAATAACTGAATAGTTTTTTAATAAATGATTCGGTCATTAAAAAAAAAGACGGGTTGCACTCCGGGAGTGCCGGCAGAAGTGAAAACTTGATTATTAACGTTGTGCATTATTTTTTTAACCCATTTTTTATGAAAATCGATTTCAAAAAAATAATAAAAAAACGATCGGCTTAATTAATTAATCGAAACCCTTACAATCGATTAAAAAATATCGACAATCGAAAAAAAAAGCTGCTGTCAGACAGACTGTCAGACACTTCTCGCGACAGTTGTCTTGCAGGTGGAAACACGGCCTTAATCAGCGTGTCTGCTAAAGAACTCATTTCCCCGACTGTACATTTCTGCTAAGCAACTCATTTCCCCGACTGTACATTTCTGCTTAGCACAATTTTCCCCGACTGTCCATTTTTGCTAAACAACTCATTTCCCCGAATGTACATTTCTGCTTAGCACAATTTTCCCCGACTGTACATTTCTGCTAAACAACTCATTTCCCCGACTGTACATTTCTGCTTAGCACAATTTTCCCCGACTGTACATTTCTGCTTAGCACAATTTTCCCCGACTGTACATTTCTGCTAAACAACTCATTTCCCCGACTGTACATTTCTGCTTAGCACAATTTTCCCCGACTGTACATTTCTGCTAAACAACTCATTTCCCCGACTGTACATTTCTGCTAAACAACTCATTTCCCCGACTGTACATTTCTGCTAACCAACTCATTTCCCCGACTGTACATTTCTGCTTAGCACAATTTTCCCCGACTGTACATTTCTGCAAAACTACTCATTTCCCCGATTGTACATTTCTGCTTAGCACAATTTTCCCCGACTGTACATTTCTGCTAAACAACTCATTTCC
The DNA here is from genome assembly GCA_963422495.1 of Polyommatus iphigenia. Lineage (NCBI taxonomy): Eukaryota > Metazoa > Arthropoda > Insecta > Lepidoptera > Lycaenidae > Polyommatus > Polyommatus iphigenia. The sequence goes on along the minus strand of OY730188.1, from coordinate 27,209,423 downwards.
CCGACTGTACATTTCGTTCGAGTTCGAGTTCGACACAAAACACTACTCTCCAACCGTCTAACGCTTTTTCTATGGTTTTTCGATCAACACGAAAATCTGACGCGAGTTTCACAGTTTTTACCCATCCCACAAAAGTGCTCAACGCCGCTAAAGAAGTTTTCACTTCAATAAAATAAAATGTATAATTTTCTCCTATTTCGCCAGGATCAAAGACGCGGCAAGCGTCGTAACCGCCACTGTTGACTGTACAAGGCGTGCTGATATGAATGTTATTTTAAGGCGAGGCCTTGATAATTTGGCTGTAGCGATATTGATTTTCTCAGCAATGACTAGAGCTAAGAAATTAAAGTTCATTGTCAGTATTCATCATGTCTTTGTCTTTGAATTACCCATAGCATAACACGATTGGTCAACTTTTATAACACAGAATAATCAATCAAAAAGACCTCTGTAAAAAAGGGATTCCAATTTTGCCAACAGAGGAGAGTAATTTAAGCTTCTAAAATTTGTACATAAATTGGTTCAAGCATACACTTTAATTTGCCCATAGCTTATATGAAATATATTTATTGTTTTTAAATTACGCGACAAAAACCATTTTGTCGTTTACGCCCTTTCCATTTCTTGCTGTTCCATTTCTTGTTTTCTATGAGAGGCCGGGCCGGCCTCTCATAGAAAACAAGTAATCTAAAACATATACAACACGGTTTTTACTGCGCGGCGTCACCTTAATATCCTTTACGTCGATATTCGTACCAGCAATTCGTACTGACAGACATCGACCTGCTAATTTTAGGGACTACCTGGCCTTGAGTTATTTTTATTATAAATATAAGAAAACTAGGGTAAAAAAACTTTTTTCTCTGTGATCAACTGATCACTATTGCTCGGATCCCAAATACATGGCACTCCCTTGTAACATTCCAGGAAACTTAACACGTTTTAATTTGTGAACGTGTTTCAGTCATTCGTTTTTGAAAGCACATCAGCTGTTCGCTTACAGAGCATCGACAAGAATGAACACGCACAAACGTGTAGACGAGTGGCAAACGTTTGCGGCAAATTCCCTTTGATTTGTGTTAAAAAATCGACACTCGGTCGGATCGGCTACAAGTCTTTGCAAGCTTAAACAAACCAAGCCAAACACCCTATCCACACGTTTGTATTTGTGACCATTTGTTGAGATTTGGCAAACGTGTGGACGTAGCATAAGTTTATCCAGTAGCGTCAATTATCGTTGATTTTCAGTAAAGCCAAGCCGATCGATTCGTGAAAAAGCAAGGCATTTCCACGTTATAACAATCATGACCGTATCTTTTTACACCACCAACTTTGTTAGGGCACTGGCCTTTAAAAGTGGGCCGCCAATATTGTATAGATGTATCAAAGTTATATAATAGGTTTGGCCTTAGCAACCTTTGGGATAAGTGGCCTCACGCCGGGCGCGTTACCGCAGGAAGCGGCCCATCACAGTAAATGACATTGTCACGTGTGACGTGTACAGCTGCACAAATCTCAGCTCAGTAGTAGTAGTCCATTGAAATGTTACAATTTTAGGACCGAATATTGCATTTATTAGAGGACGCAATTTTATTTTTGGAATATGTTGGGGGGCTCAATAGAAGCTTAACCTCAAGTTTGTGGGGTCGCCGCCCTTGTCCCCCGGCCGCCATCACAAACGAAAAAAGGGATGACAACACTATTTTCGTGATATTTCGGAAACTATAAGTCTTACAGAAAATTTTTAGGAACATAATTTGTTGAAAATTATTTTGCCTACAAATATGTTTCTATAACTTTATACCCTAAATTAAAAATTTAAAAAGTTATAAGCAAAAAAGTGATAAATTTTTTTAAGGTTTATTATCGCTCTTTAACTTTGTTCAATACATTTCACAAAAAAATACCTTAGAACAAACCTTGTTAATGATCTTTTGAGAAAAAGATCCCTCAATCCCCCCGATCTCATGAAATTTATTTTCTGCAGATGCAAAGGTAACTGTGAAGGCATGCGTGCATGCAGAAAAGCAGACCTAAAATGCTCTACAGTATGCCTACTATTCTGTAAAGCTTTTCAGGCCTGCTTTTCTGCAGCCACAGTAGACTGTGGCTGCAGAAAAGCAGGCCTGAAAAGCTTATATTTATATAAATATTTATGTACACTGTAGACAGTATGCCTACTACACTACATAAATATATGCAAACTATATTGTTACGGATACGGACACGTGGTGCCATATAGCGTCGGACCAGTGAACTGACCAAGGGAACACAGGCAACATAAATCCCCTACTCGATACTAGATGGCGCTAGGAGTAAGTACCTACGAGTAATTTCTAGAGATATCTCATACTTGTTTACGCATATCGGGTTTACTCTGGGATATTCCGGAATTTTCTGAGATTCGATCCGGCCCGTATAAATAGTCGCAGACTGCAGCCGGCAGTGCAGTTTCGTCTGAGCGATCTTCGAGGCGACTTCGAAGCGAAAACAAGTGATCAATAGTGAGTGATTGTGATTGTGATAGTGACTCGGCTACGACCTAGGACAGTGATAGTGCTCAGTGATTTGGATCTAGTGCTTAGTGTTTGGACTTAGTGATTTGTGTGAGTTAGTGTTTGTGAATAAAGTCTTCAAGAGAGTCACCAGGTCTTTCTCTCCGAATCATCGAACCCTAGCACGTAACAACTGGTGTCGGAAGTGAGATTTGGAGATGCCATTGACTCCGAGAGAGGACTTCAAGGGGAATGTCAGGACAAGGGCGCAGCGAGCTGCTGCCATTGACTCCGAGAGAGGAGTTGGAGGTGGATTTGCGGAGGCCACACCCACTGGGGACCAAGCTCCGCCCACTGCGGGGCAGGCCCCACCCGCTGGCCCCGCCCACCAGGCTCCGCCCACTGACCACGCCCCCCAGGCTCCACCCACTTCGGGTGAAACCACGCCCACTGGCCCCGCCCACTGGCCCCGCCCACCGGGACCCGCCCACCGACCACGCCCCTCAGGCCCCGCCCACTCTGGACATGGCCACGCCCACTGGCTCAGCCCACCAGGCCACGCCCACTCAGGCCAAACCGGCCTCACAGAATTACAGAAGTGGAAAGTGCGCCTGGAAACCACAGGAGTCGCGACGTCTAGTGGAACTACTGGAGTAGTGGCACAAGGACCAAGAGTTAAAGTGCCACCATACGACGGTACTACTTCTTGGAACGCTTATCGTCAGCAATTCCAGACGGTTGCTTCTGCCAACGGATGGACTGACGAACAATGCCTGACCGCTCTCACTGTTGCGCTTAGAGGGCAAGCTTTGTCGATCCTGGAAGCACACACAGGAAATGGGTTCCAAGATCTGATGGAGGCGCTTGAATCCAGATACGGGGAGCGACACCTGGAGCACGTGTTCCGTGCCCAACTTCGTGACAGAGTCCAACGCTCAGGAGAGGGACTACAACAATGGGCGTTGGAAATTGAAAAACTGGTTAAGAAGGCACATCCAGGAGCAGACTCCAAGATGGTTGACTCGAACACTATTCAAGCCTTTGTCGACGGAATCAGGGACCTGAAAGTCAGAGCTGCAGTAAGGCTACGTCACCACACCTCGCTGAAGGAAGCGTTGGCGCATGCTCTAGAGGTCGAGGCTGTCCGGCGTGACATACGACAGACCTATAAGATCCGCGAGGTCTCGGAGGAAGTCAAGGAGGTCAAGGCTCCTACGAAGAGAAGTTTTGAAGCCATGTGCTACAAGTGCGGCGAGAGGGGCCATCTTCAGCTCAACTGCCCCCAGAAGGAGACTCAGATGGCAAGAATGAAAAGACTCGAGGAACGCATTGAACAAATAGAGGAGCTGAAGAAGCAAGGGGCATCGTCCCCCGCCCGGGAACAGGGAAACGAATAAAAGCCAGGACTGAGGGGCGAGTACTGGCTGACGCGGAGGAAGCCCCAATAACTGTTGTCTCCCAAGCAAGCAGCGGGAATAATCTTGTGATCCAGGGGACTATTAACGGGACGGATTGCAAAATTACTCTAGACACAGGAGCCTCTAGAACAATAGTGAACCCAAATTTGGTAAAAGCCGCAAAGAGGCACAAGAGGAGAATTAACTGTCGGCTTCTTACTGCCTCCGGTCAGCCGATACCCGTCCTGTGAGAAATGTCAGTTACGATGAATGTAGGGGGGTCCTCATACCCTCATGACGTTATCGTGGCTGAGATTGTGGATGATTGCGTCTTGGGTTTGGATTTCATGAAGAAGCATAACTGCAGAATTAATATCGCTGACGGAGTTTTCAAGTGTGGCGAAGAAGAAATTTTCATCCTTGGAGGCGCCTGCGGGAAAGTCGCATGTGTAAAGGAAGTCATTATACCTGGACGAGCGGAAGCTAGAGTGCTGGTGAAACTACCGCCAGCTGGAAAGAAGAAGTCAAATAGATGCGTGTTGATCGAAGACACACCTACCAAGACATCAGCGCAAAAACTGATGACGGCGAGAACCCTTCTTAGTGGAAGCAGTAACGCTGTGGTCAGGGTTTTGAATCTTGGTGATCACGAGATCTGCTTGAACAAAGGTGACGTCATTGGAAAGTGCGAGGAAGTTGTCTGGATGAGAAAGTGTAGTTCGATCACAGGCTCAGACTCAGCAAACAGCAGCAACTATGGAGTAGTGACCGAGCAACTCGATGACTGCAAGAGTAATCTGACTTATTCGCAGAGCATGAAAGCTAAGAAGTTTTTACAACGCCACGCGAATATCTTCTCCAGTCAGGAAGGCGACCTTGGAAGAACGTCGATGGTTCAGCACAGGATAGATACTGGAAGCGAGAACCCAATTCGTCAACGAGCAAGACAGATACCCATTGCAAAGGAAAAAGAAGTTGAAGGCCTTTTGGAGGACATGAGAAGACATAAGATTATGATTTCTTAAGTTTTCGCGAGTATCACTCATGATATTATAAGTTTAAACACTTACGGATTTTGTCGCGGAGCACTTTTATTAATCCCGACGTTTCGGCTACTTTACAGCGGCCGTGGTCACGGACGGACTGAGGTGACAGGTGTCCAATTTCTTGAAGTTATCCAACTACCCGACGACTCATCAATATTTGTTTGCGTTCCGATCTACGCAGAACGAACTCACAGTGTCTTGAAGCCGAGGTATCATAGATTTGTGCTTTAGTTTGTTTATCACTGGATCCCAACTAGATGGCAGCACCCAACCATCTTCGCGGTTGAAATTAGGGTGTTTTTTAATTTCTATGGCCTCGCGTATCATTCGTGGGCGGTATCGTGCTTCTTTTGCCAGTACTTGTGGCTTATCAAATCTTATGTAATGGCGAGGTTGATCCAGTGTGTGTTCACAAATTGCGGACTTGTTGTTCCTACGGTGTTTGACATCTGCAATGTGTTCCTTGATACGGGTTTTGATGGCCCTTTTGGTTTGCCCTATATAAGAGAGGCCACAAACACAGTCGAGTTTGTAGATTCCTGCATCTTGAAGGGGTAAGTTGCATTTCACTGATGGTAAACATTGGCTGATCTTTTTGGGCGGCTTAAAGTATGTTTTTATTGAAGCTTTCCTTAGAATGTAGCTCACTTTATCAGTGACTCCCTTTATAAATGGTAACACTGCAGGTAATCTTTCCACTGTTGCCGGCTTCACTCGGTTGCTGCTCTGTTTGCGTGGTACCCGAAGCTTATTGTCGCGTAAAATTTGTGCAACATGATGAAGTTCGGTGTCCACATGCTGTTCATCGCAGATTCCTCGTGCTCTTTGAAATAACGATTTTCCAACAGTACTTAACTGTGCTGGGTGATGATATTTAAATGGTGATTCCCATCATCACCCAGCACAGTTAAGTACTGTTGGAAAATCGTTATTTCAAAGAGCACGAGGAATCTGCGATGAACAGCATGTGGACACCGAACTTCATCATGTTGCACAAATTTTACGCGACAATAAGCTTCGGGTACCACGCAAACAGAGCAGCAACCGAGTGAAGCCGGCAACAGTGGAAAGATTACCTGCAGTGTTACCATTTATAAAGGGAGTCACTGATAAAGTGAGCTACATTCTAAGGAAAGCTTCAATAAAAACATACTTTAAGCCGCCCAAAAAGATCAGCCAATGTTTACCATCAGTGAAATGCAACTTACCCCTTCAAGATGCAGGAATCTACAAACTCGACTGTGTTTGTGGCCTCTCTTATATAGGGCAAACCAAAAGGGCCATCAAAACCCGTATCAAGGAACACATTGCAGATGTCAAACACCGTAGGAACAACAAGTCCGCAATTTGTGAACACACACTGGATCAACCTCGCCATTACATAAGATTTGATAAGCCACAAGTACTGGCAAAAGAAGCACGATACCGCCCACGAATGATACGCGAGGCCATAGAAATTAAAAAACACCCTAATTTCAACCGCGAAGATGGTTGGGTGCTGCCATCTAGTTGGGATCCAGTGATAAACAAACTAAAGCACAAATCTATGATACCTCGGCTTCAAGACACTGTGAGTTCGTTCTGCGTAGATCGGAACGCAAACAAATATTGATGAGTCGTCGGGTAGTTGGATAACTTCAAGAAATTGGACACCTGTCACCTCAGTCCGCCCGTGACCACGGCCGCTGTAAAGTAGCCGAAACGTCGGGATTAATAAAAGTGCTCCGCGACAAAGTCCGTAAGTGTTTAAACTTATAATATCATAAGACATAAGATTATTGAACCGTCTGCAAACAACGCGATCCTAAGGCGATCCGTTATTCTGAAGTCAGTCAGTATCTTGTACGATATGGAGTCACACGTACAGCGGCGGCGAATTGCCGTTGCAGCAGTAACCTTTATTTTTCTTAAATTATGGCGCAAAAAATTACAAAAACGAAAAAGACGGTTCCGGGTTAAAAAAAAAGACGGGTTGCACTCCGGGAGTGCCGGCAGAAGTGAAAACTTGATTATTAACGTTGTGCATTATTTTTTTTAACCCATTTTTTATGAAAATCGATTTAAAAAAAATAATAATAATAAAAAAAAATAAAAAAATGAAAAAAAAATAAAAAAATCAAAATTAAAAGAAAATAAAAATTAAAAAAAATATATAAAATAAAAAAAAAAGACGGGTTGCACTCCGGGAGTGCCGGCAGAAGTGAAAACATGATTATTAACGTTGTGCATTTTTTTAACCCATTTTTTATGAAAATCGATTATTAAAAAATCGATTTTTTTAATTAATCAAAACCCTTCTAATCGATTAAATTTTTAACCCATTTTTTATGAAAATCGATTTTTAATTTTTTTTTTTTTTATTAATCGAAACCCTTACAATTCGAGTTCGAGTTCGAGTTTTTGAGTTCGAGTTTCGAGTTCGAGTTTTCAGTTTTCGAGTTTTCGAGTTTTCGAGTTTTCGAGTTTTCGAGTTTTCTTTCTTCGTTCGAGTTCGAGTTCGAGTTCGACACAAAACACTACTTTCCAACCGTCTTACGGTTTTTCTATGGTTTTTCGATCAACACCAAAATCTGACGCGAGTTTCACAGTTTTTACCCATCCCACAAAAGTGCTCAACGCCCGCGCCGCTAAAGAAGTTTTCACTTCAAAAATATACAAAAGTCGCTTGGAATCTGGGGCTCAACTTTACGTAGAGTCTTTTGGGTCCCATAAATATTTAAATTCCTTATAAACCGATATCAGATGGCAAAATCACACAAAACCGTCCACACCGCGCGTGCCACGCAACTGAGGCACCTTTGAAGCGGGCAAAAAAAACCGACAACGTGCGGATCGCGAGCACCAGCGGCCGGGTGCCATCGAAATTCTCATACATACGTAATACCGAAATCATTTTCTCATACGAAAATATTTTACATGTTTGAGTTATTTTTGAGGTGAAAACTTCTTTAGCGGCGTTGAGCACTTTTGTGGGATGGGTAAAAACTGTGAAACTCGCGTCAGATTCTCATGCTGATCGAAAAACCAAGGAAAAAACGTAGGACGGTTGGAGAGTAGTGTTGTAACATCGAAATCGATTAATCGAACAATCGATTGTTTTTTTTCCGACTGTCGATATTTTTTAATCAATTGTAAGGGATTCGATTAATTAAAAAAATCGATTTTTTAAAAATCGATTATCATAAAAAATTGGTTAAAAATTCAATCGATTGTAAGGGTTTCGATTAATTAATTAAAACGATCGTTTTTTTTCATTATTTTTTTTATTATTTCTTTTATTTTTTTATTTTTTTTAAATCGATTTTCATAAAAAATGGGTTAAAAAAATAATGCACAACGTTAATAATCAAGTTTTCACTTCTGCCGGCACTCCCGGAGTGCAACCCGTCTTTTCACCTTAAAATAGTAATTGCCTAGGTTCCTGCACAAAAATTTACAACAAAATATTTAAACTAAAAAATATTTTTGAGTATTTAAATATTTTGTAGTAAATTTACTTTTTATTTATATATTTTTTTGTGTTTTACTATATTTTTTAGTGTTTGAATATTTTGTAGTAATTTTTTCTGCAGGAACCTAGGTAACTACATACTATATTAAGCTGAAAAATAACTCAAACATGTTAAATATTTTCGTATGAGAAAATTATTTTGGTATTAAGTACGTATGTACTGGACAATAGAAATAACCTGTGTTATTAAACATTAAATATAACTTGGATGAGTTCATCCGATTGTTTCAATCCGAACAATTATATTTTTGGTATCGCAGACAGTTGATTATTACTAAAACTGTGGCCTTTATATCAGTAATCCATACTAATATTAAAATAAGAAAGTGTGTCTGTATTGTTGTCTGTCTCTCTACAGAGCGTTACAACCTTTTCACGCCCAAACCGCTGAATGGAATGGAATCGCCATATCTCCAAATCAAATATATTACGCAGAAAAGTTCACAAAATATAAACAAGCTTATTTACAAATAGAAACAAGTTCTGCATAATAAATATTAATTTGTGAAATTATTCTGAAATTAATAAAATGCGCACGTATTCACGTTTGACAAATGCCACAATGACAGATGTCAGAAGAAATGCCGCGGGTTAAAGCAGAAAACCTACTCATAAGGCAGAGTTTTTGTCAACGCACTCTGACATTGGCGATTCACTAAGGAGCCATTAATAAAAAAGAAGAAGAAGAAAGGGATGCAGTCGATAAATCGAAGTCTGGAGTTTTGGCGGGCATGTGAAAGAGTGCTGTTGTGTTTTTGTATTATTTTCCTAAAATTGTGTTAGCTGGGTTTTTAATGTGTAATATTGGTAGAATATTAACCATTAGATATTCGTGTTCATGCACAAGTGTAGGAAAGTAATGTAATATCCAGAAACGTGCTATTTTGTGTTCCCTCCAAAACTCCATCGAAAGTTTCAGTAAAGCGTCTACCACTTTACTGAATCGACCGACTTGACTCCTGTGACTGTATTGACTTTTACTTAGACTTTGACTAGACTTTAGACCTGACAATACATGAAAACGATGATGAAAATTATAATAGGAGGAATATGGTTTTCCCGCCATATTCCTTACCTTTTTACCTTGTCTGTGGCACAACATACACATCCTTTGTGTCAAGTTGCCAAAAAAGAAGAAAAAGAAAGAAAGAATCGAAGTCTATGAGGAGTTTTGGCGGGCATGTGAAAGAGTGCTGTTGTGTTTTTGTATTATTTTCCTAAAACTGTGTTAGCTGGGTTTTTAATGTGTAATATTGGTAGAATATTAACCATTACATATTCGTGTTCATGCACAAGTGTAGGAAAGTGATGTAATATCCAGAAACGTGCTATTTTGTGTTCCCTCCAAAACTCCATCGAAAGTTTCAGTAAAGCGTCTACCACTTTACTGAATCGACCGACTTGACTCCTGTGACTGTATTGACTTTTACTTAGACTTTGACTAGACTTTAGACCTGACGATACATGAAAACGATGATAAAATTTATAATAGGAGGAATATGGTTTTCCCGCCATATTCCTTACCTTTTTACCTTGTCTGTGGCACAACATACACATCCTTTGTGTCAAGTTGCCAAAAAAGAAGAAAAAGTAAAGTAAGTAAAGAAGTCTATGAGGAGTTTTGGCGGGCATGTGAAAGAGTGCTGTTGTGTTTTTGTATTATTTTCCTAAAATTGTGTTAGCTGGGTTTTTAATGTGTAATATTGGTAGAATATTAACCATTAGATATTCGTGTTCATTCACAAGTGTAGGAAAGTGATGTAATCTCCAGAAACGTGCTATTTTGTGTTCCCTCCAAAACTCCATCGAAAGTTTCAGTAAAGCGTCTACCACTTTACTGAATCGACCGACTTGACTCCTGTGACTGTATTGACTTTTACTTAGACTTTGACTAGACTTTAGACCTGACGATACATGAAAACGATGATGAAAATTATAATAGGAGGAATATGGTTTTCCCGCCATATTCCTTACCTTTTTACCTTGTCTGTGGCACAACATACACATCCTTTGTGTCAAGTTGCCATAAAAGAAGAAAAAAAAAAGTCTATGAAAAAATCGATTTTGAGTCTTGTAGCAGTACTGAATCGATTTGATGTAATGGATTAGCTTAATTTTACTGTAAATCTAACATACATATTATAGAAAAAGTAATACACGATATCATTATGTAATAATATTATCATAAACTGTTATTAAAGCAAGTAATATTTATAACGATTGCAATAATAATTGCTTTAGTTGAATGAATCGATATTGTTACAATATCGATTCTTTGATATTATGTTTCTAATAATGCACTTCATCACTAACCAAACATGGAGGAAATCATATTAAGTAATTTTTATTCTTTAATTTATATTTACAGTTCAAATATTGGATTCCTGGCGTTGGAATTACGTTAAAAAATTCGAAAAAGAATTACTATTATACTTTCATTTTGAAGCATGCGACAAATTGGTACCACCTTTGAGCATTCGCCTTTCGGCGGCAGTCGACGGCAGCCGACGGCAGAGTAGACAGAATTATAGAGTATGCTGACTTAGAACTGATGTTGAAATTTTTAAATTTGACGTATTATGACGAAAATCGTCGCTAGGGTTGTTGACTTGTTACCTACGAATTTAAAACTATGACATATTCGCTGGACGTGTTCCTCTTTGGTCGCATTGTTGTTTGTGTTTTGGAACATGCGATTAAAATTATCAGAATCCAATTTTGAAATCTTTATTTTAAATATTTAAAAATAAATTACATCAGCCAGCGCGAGGCACATTCCGTTCATAATCCTAGTGAAACCCGACGAATTTGACAGATATTGAAACCTGTCCGTTTCTTTGCAGTCGAACTACTGGTAGTTATGTCTATTGTGCCGACGGCAGCCGTTGACAGTTTATGACGCTTGCAGGGGGCCTACCACGACCTTTCCTAAAACTATCATGTTTCCAGAACACTTTGTTGTAAGATTACAATAATTTTACAGACTTTCATATTTTGTATCATGAGCTTCATAAAGTGTATGAAAATAATATTGTTTTATTCATACTTAGGGTCTAGGAATGAGATAGAACGAACTATTTCTTTCGAACAAGGTGCAAAATGCAAAAACATTGTTCGGGACTCTTACGTTTCATATTATATTCGGTGTTTCCGTGATTACGACAATAAACGAAGATTTTCATGTGTTTTATTAATTTGGGAGTACATACTGTACACGTTGTTTAAACTTAACAGGTAACTAAGTATATAAACAACTTTTTTCGTGGCGTTGTCATGACATGGCATGTTTTGGACATGCGCAATAAAAGGTTTTGTGGCGCATGCGCCAAAAATTACGCCGGCGAACAAGGCCGGCCAATAGCTATGTCCACATTATGTAATTTCATCTTCAATTTTCGTCATCTTCTATTTATTCAACTTTCGTTTGGCATATTCAATAATTGAATGCGTAAAAATCCACCCGCGTTGAAAGAAAAGTGTCATAGCGAGCGCTACGATTTCAACGCGTGTCACGGGCATGCCTCACGTTCGCTGTTGACTGCGCTATAACGCATGCCCTTGATGAACAAAAAAAGGCACAATATGGACAAAGCTAATGACTATGTCCACACTAGGCGCTTTCGTCTTCAATTTTCATCATCTTTTCATTCAATAATTGAATGCGTCAACGAACGCAACATCAACATTGTAATTTTTGAAGTTTTGGATTGGTCTTTTTTGGGCATGGGGATTCAAGGCCCAAGGTCATGCGTTATAGCGCAGTCAACAGTGAACGTGAGGCATGCCCGCGAGGCATGCCCCCTGACCGTATCCAAAACTTCAAAAATGACAATGTTTGCGTTGCGTTCAATAATTGAATGCGTCAAAACGAAAGTTGAATGAAAGAAGATGACGAAAATTGAAGGCGAAAGCGCCTAATGTGGAAATAGCTAATTGACTCTGAATGTCATACCGTAAATAATTATCATAAGTAAATTGCATAAAAATGGCATCCGATGAAGAAGATCTTTTATTTATAGTTGAAGTCTGTTGTCAAATTGAAAATGGATTGTAGTTTTTTATCGAATGTTAAAGACTGTTAAGTCAATGGTTACATGGCCATTCTGACATCAGTTGAGTCCATCAACTCGAGACTGTCTATAATTGTTGGATTATGGCTACAAAAAATATTATGTAATGTCCGTACTATGTCCGTATGTATGCCGCCGACTCGTGCCTTTCGTGTGTAAGCGATCTTAGTGTCTAAACACACCATGCCGAAGATACGCGGCCGAAGTTCGGCAAGATTACGCCTGTAATAATATAATATTTTAAATTACCGTTGACACACCATGCCGAAATAACGTCACTTTACCTATATTGTATGCGTAGCGCATTACAAGCGTAATCATGCCGAACTTCGGTCGCTTATTTTCGGCCGAGTGTGTTTAGAGTTTAGAACTTAAGACACTTAGGAATGGGATATAACGAACGACATCAAATTATTTGTTCATAATATTTTGCTGTAGGTCAAAGCGAGATATAGCAGCTAAGCGCTTCGTCCCTCTCGCATGAATGTGTTAACAAATTAATTATTGTCTAAACAAAATATGTAGTAAAAACTCACAAGAGAATTTGAAAGGTTTTATACTACACCTTAAAATATTTCAATAAAATAAATCTAACAGCGTAAAAGATTAGGCTAGTTGACTATTTTTTTTTTTTTTGTTATTGGTAACTAAAGGAACTCTCAGAACAGAAACATCGGTGAAAGTATGACTCCGAATGTCATACCGTCTTCATTTTTTAATATAATTTTACTAAATAACAGGAAAAAATACAAAACAATGTTAAATCTACTGAGAAATATCAAATTTTTAAGATTGCTAGTTTGACGTGAAAGTATAATAATAATATTGCTCATCTGTGTCAAAATGGAGCTCATGATACGCTGAGAGCGATGAAATGGGATGACGTCACAAAACGTCTGGATGAAACGTTCTTAAAGTAATCTTACTTTTAAGAGGTTGTGGTACAAAATCTCGAAGTACCTAATAATACCGCTTTCAGAGTTGGTGGTAGGCCCCCAGTTGTGACGTACCCCCGCAAGGTAAGCGTCCACAGGTCGGTATCGTACGACGGATGTCAACGGATGTCTCGCATCAAACGCATATTTTTTTCACAGTACGTCCGCTGAATCGGCAACGTACGGATTACCATTTAGCCTAGTAAATGAATGCTCTTAAGGGGGTATGGATGGAAAAGTCGAAAGCAGAAATTTTGACTTAGGAACTTTGTTTGGACTAATTTGAAGATAAACATACTAGCTAGTCGGTAATCCGTACGCTGCCGATACAGTGGACGTACTGTAAAAAAAATATTCGTTTGATGTGAAACATCCGTTGTGTACTATACCGACCTGTGGACGCTTACCTTTACGCGTTACGTCACAACTGCAAGCGTTATAAACTGTCAGCGGCTGCCGTCGACTGCCGCCGACTGCCGCCGGCACGTGCCGTCGTCTGCCGTCGACTGCCGCCAACACGTGCCGCCGACTGCCGTCGACTGCCGCCAACACGTGTGCCGCCGCCACGTGCCGTTCGTCTGTAAGAACCCTTAGTTGTCATAGACTCCCCGTATGCTGTATACCGCACGAGTTAACGACTAATGAAAATACGCCCTAACGATAGAGGTAACATTCTAATTAATCGACATTTAACTTTTACATATTACATTCATGTGCAATTGACATAGTAATTAGTAAGGTAAGGCGCGTCCCGTACTCGTATAGGAAAAATTAAAGCGCTCATACGCTACGCCGGTACTACGACATTCCCTAACAGAAACAGTGGGTTGTTCCTGGATAATTCCTGGATATTTATTGAGATCACTTTTATATCATTGTATTTATTATTATACTAGCTGACCCGACAGACGTTGTCCTGTCTTAACGACGATTATTTAATTCGAATTGGCATAATTAATAAAAAGAGTGTGTTTATTTTTGAGTGCACTTATCCCAAACTATTAATTTGCTCTACTGCAACACTTTGGCCATCGCACAATTTCTGGAAAGGTTGCAAGTTGGTGTTTAGCTGTGTCCACATTGTACCTTTTTCTATTCATCAAGGGCATGCCTTAATAGCTCTGTCAACAGCGATCGTGAGGCATGCCCGTAACGCGCGTTGAAATCGTAGCGCGCGCTATGACACTTTTCTTTCAACGCGGGTGGATTTTGACGCGCGTCACGGGCATGCCACACCTTCGCTGTTGACTGCACTCTAACGCATGCCCTTGTTGAACAAAAAAAAGGCACAATGTGGACAAAGCTAAACATTTATAATTGTGGTATCATTTTTATATTTATATTGATATATAGATAGATTAAAATTAGTATCTCCATACCAAATTTCATCAAAATAGATTGATTAGTTTAGGCGAAAATCATAAAAGTTTGTTGTACGAGAACCGTACATTTTCCGGGATAAAAAGTATCCCTTATCCTTTCCCGAGACTCAAAGTATCTCCATACCAAATTTCATCAAAATAGATTAAATAGTTTAGGCGAAAATCATAAAAGTTTATTGTGCGGGAACCGTACATTTTCCTGGATAAAAATGTATCCCTTGTCCTTTCCCGAGACTCAAAGTATCTCCATACCAAAATTCATCAAAATCGATTGAGTAGTTTACGCGCAAATCATAAAAGTATATTGTGCGGTAACCGTACATTTTTCCGGGACAAAATGTATCCTATGTCCTTTTCCGGGTCTCAAAGTATCTCTCCACCAATTTTCAGCCAAATCAGTTCATCCGTTCTTGAGTTATAAGTAGTGTAACTAACACAACTTTCTTTTACATAATATATAGATATGAGTCATACTGAGGAGATAAAAAAATATTTGTTAATACGAGTAATATGTACTGCAATATAGTAAAATTATAATGGGTTTATGTCGCGGTCTCTTCAGTTTGCAAAAAAGTTAATCGAATCTTGTCTCAATTGTTTCATAGTGTTTGCTGCCTTTTATAAGCGTTCACGTATAAAGTAATATGCATCTTTATGCCCGCTGTACACTCTCGCCGAGAGCTCTCGGGCGAGAGTCTCGTGCGAGAGCCCCTTGCCCGAGTGCGATCATGTACATTCTCGCTTAGTTCAATCGCAGTTAAGAACTCAGAGAAGATGGACGAAAACGACCATTCACCATTCACCATGCATCGAAAGATATCATTGTAATCCAAAGATCTATAATCATATTTAATTTTATTTCTCACAGATAATGACTGATAATGACGTTTATTATTGTTATTTTTCTGTTCTACACTGTCCAACGTCGGGACTAGTACTGAAAGACGCGAGAGTGTACAGTAATGCGCTCGCTTTCCTCGCGAGACCCTTTGTCTCGGGCGCAAAATACCGACAACGGACCGAGAGGGTCCGAGACAGGCGAGACAAGGCGAGCGCACCCATTTACACTCTCGCACTCGGGCCGCCTCGCTGTGTCTCGGCGAGAGTGTACAGCCGGCTTCAGAATTTAATGTGCGCGGAAGCATATCTAAAAAACCGGCCAAGTGCGTGTCGTGCCATGCGCAATATAGGGTTCCGTAGTTTTTTTTTAATTTTTGTATGGTCAATGACAGGATAAACGTGTTTTACACTACTAACAACATCATCTCAGTTACGTTCAAAGAAATTTTAACGAAAAGTTCCTTTATAAAGTCTTCTTAGCCGTGATAGTTTTCTTTTTATTTTTTTTATTTTTTTATTAAATAAGGGGCAAACGAGCAAACGGGTCACCTGATGGTAAGCAACTACCGTCGCCCATGGACACTCGCAACATCAGAAGAGCTGCAGGTGCGTTGCCGGCCTTTTAAGAGGGAATACGCTCTTTTCTTGAAGGTTTGCAGGTCGTATAGGTCCGAAAATGCTGCTGGTGACAGTTCGTTCCAGAGTTTTACAGTGCGCGGCAGAAAGTTACGCGAAAAACGCACTGTGGAAGACTGCCACTCATCAAGGTGATGAGGATGGTATGTTTTTCGCGTGGGACGATGGCGAAAAGATGCAGGTGGTATGATTCCGAACAATTCCTCAGAGCACTCCCCGTGATACAACCGATAGAGGATGCAGAGTGAAGCTACATCTCGGCGTAATTCCAAGGGGTCCAAGCTGTTTGAAACACTATGGCAGTCAACAATTCGAGCGGCCCTTTGTTGGATACGATCCAGAGGGAGCAGTTGGTATTTTGGCGCCCCTGCCCAGAGATGAGAACAATATTCCATATGAGGCCGAACCTGCGCCTTGTAGAGTTGTAGGCGTTGGTCCGGACTGAAGTACTGTCTCGCTCTGTTAAGAACACCAAGCTTCTTCGAGGCTAATTTGGCCTTACCCTCTAGATGATATCGGAACTGGACTTCGCTCGATATGTTGACGCCAAGTATCTCAATGCTAGGGGAGATGGTTAAAGATGTGCCCTCGAAACGAGGATATACGACCATTGATGACTTTTTAGGTGTGAAATTCAGTATATTTCCTACTCTCGTGAATTTTTTGACATTCATAGAAGCAATCGTTTAACTGGTGGAAGAGGGGGGTGACACTGGACTCTAACGATTTTTTCCACTTTAAAACTTCATATTTCATAAATAGATCCCTAAATCGGAAAATGATCTATGAATACTCGTCATATTAAAAAAAACCTTTCCAATGACACCCCACACGGTGGGGTGGGTGCGAAAAAAATTCTTCCCCGGTTGATGTGTAGGGGAGGTCCCATATTTTTTTTTTTATTTTGAATATATATATAATAGCAAATAAAATTATGATTATGATCATGAATACCATTTTGTTGGCACCATTAATATGTCTATTCACGCCGAATTACAGCTTTGTAGGTCCTTAATAATCTCTGAGCAAAACCGCGGACAGACAGACAGACAGACAGACGGACGGACCGAAATTATATAGTTCCTTGTTGACTACGGAATCCTAAAAATTACATAATATAAAATTTAATTTTGAGTTAATTTTATTAAAGTTTTAATTACGCTCGTAAACCTTTACATTTAGAACAATATTAATTAAGTCATCGCTATCCAATATCCATAATTATACTTACCAAAATACGAGTATAAGGAAAAAAATAAGTTATATTATTTTTAAAATAAAAAACCGGAACTTACTTGTCTCACGAACGCCGGTGATAGTTTAGTAATTTTTAATCACTTTTATTTTAATTTTATTTAATTTAATTTACACATCGCGATGTCAGATAAATCCATTATTAAGTCATCGCTATCCATATAGTGAGTAACATTGATATAAAAATTTGTAATAAAAAACATAAAGAAAAAAAAATGCTAAGTAAAACAACCGGAACTTACTTGTCTGACGAAAGCCGGTGATAGTTTAGTCATTTTTAATCACAGAACAAAATACTTATAATAAAATCTTTAAGATTAAGATTTTTATTTAATTTAATTTACACATCGCGATGTCAGATAAATGAGATGAGAGCAGCGCGTCCGAGCCGGCGCGCTGTACTGAGAGACACAACCTGTCATGTCTCAAGTCTGTCATGAGTCATGACAGACCCTCAGTCATGTGAGACCACGCGCTGAAGAGATAAGTCAACACTCAACATTCAACAGCACTGACCACCACGATAGACGTAAAGGCCGCCCAAACTTTTAGTGTAAACCTACGTGTAAACAATATAATTCACGAATTATTGTAACATACGTTATGTTCAAATAACACTATTTAAGAGAAACAAAAATATTTACGAAGAAATTGATTCATATAGGCAGACGGCAGACCTACGTAATTTGGTCGTATCGTTACAAACGCTTTGGACAGATCACAGCTAATATTGAATTGACATGATCCGTTTAAATAACGTAGGTCTGTCAACTACCTATGAAAAAATTTCTTTGACGGTACAATAATTAAAAGTTAAAAACCATTTATAATAGTGTATCGAGACGTCATCAATACAAAATTACTGTTTGCACGTCTCGCTCATTAAAATCGGATCAGCAATAATATAAAACCAATGGGCAATGGACTGTAAAAATCATTCCAAACATATTAGTTTAAATGTCTTTTTAAAACAAGTATTTTATTTTTATTTCGTGAGTGACGTATCTAACCAAATTAAAGCCCTATATCTCCCACTGTATAATATTATTATTACAATGATAATTGATATACCTATAATCATAATGAAATAATATTAACAGTGGCTGCAAGAATCCTTTCTGGCTTCACCGTAGTTTTGGTTAAAAACCTTACTTCACGATAATTACTATCATTAACGTATTTACTTTTGATATGTATATTTCCTAATCAATGTGTGTACTACAATCGCCGGAAGTCATCTACTAATGTTGACTATTTGTTAGGATTTAGGAGAACGCAATCGTAACTGATGACTTGCTGATTCTGCTCATGACAAATTCCGACTTATTTTTCCAAAATTCTGTTCCTTATCAGTATAAAAATAGCCTATACAGAGCTTCTAGGTGACCCCTGCACTAGACTATAGCCTAAAATCTAGGCTATAGTCTAGACTCTAGTGTCTACTATAAAGAATTGCACTTGCGTGCAAAAAAAAGTGCGGCTCACCTCTACCATCATGATGCAAAAGATACTAACTCCAAAATTAAATATAATTAGTATTTAATCAATTTTGGTATCATGCCGGCACGTTTTCTCAAACTAAACATTAACCATGTCGATCAAAATTCTTCAATATTTTACGTTAGAAAAATATAAAGAACGTCGTATGTTATATATATTATGTATAATATGAACCACTTACAAAACTGTACCAACTAGAACAGATTCACCAACTAAACTAGGTCCAAATAAATGATTATTTTACATTGTGTTTTATAAATATCGTTATTGTAATGTGTATTTAATTATGGGCAATAAAATATTCAAATTACATATAATAATACAGGAGTTATCAAACTGGTTTTCGTCGGTCGATTAAATTTAAATGACAAATAATTATCGTCATTTCAATAATATACATACACCGATTTTCTAAAAAATCGATCAATATTTTTTATACTTAAGAGTCCGTATACGAAATTTTCCGATTTCGCTGATTTTACAGATGTGATTTAACAGTTAAAATACAGTATTTCTATAAGTTTTAATGCATAACATGTAAGATGATTTCAATTATAATCTAATGTTGGAGCTAGATTTTTTATTTTTTTAAGTATTTTTAAATAATCCAACTCAAACCCGCGACAGTTTTGTGATTTTTGCTGTAAAAGGTTTAGAATATCACCTGTTTATAGATTGTATTGACGTCTTAACGGTATGAAAAAAATACAATGTACTGTTGAGAAAGTCGTCTATAAAATGTTGGAATTACTTTTTACCACTTTAATATGAAATAGTTGAGTAAAAAATATGTAACTCGGCAAAATTTTAGAGAAAATGGGCAAAGAATTGCTGTTAATTTCGGCAACTTGGAGCTGTAATTCATAAAAAAAACGACAGAAATAATCTATACTTAGATAAAATTCTATCCAATTCGAGAAAAAAGAAAAAAAAAGAAATTGTGCCAAAAAAACACGATTCAAAACAACCTAAATCTCACATTATATTACTCGCCGCAAGTTGGAGTCGGCTTTCCGCGCTTAAATATATTTTAAATCTAATAATTAATATATATATTTTTAAGTCTAATAAGGGGAAAAAACCTAATAATATTTCTGTAGCGAACCTTTGCAATTTCGACAAAATCGGCAAAATTTCGTATACGGACTCTTAATACTTATTTTTACTTCAATCTATCGTATAATAGATAATATTGTGAAAAGCTTGTAACTAAACAAAGCGATAATACTTCATGATGTGTAAGTATGTGTCGCTTATAAAGAGTTCACCATTGAGTTCATTGTGAAACTAGCAGCGCTGAAAGAGCGTTTATTTATTTTTTTGTTATTTGCATGGCCAAGCGCGCGAGCGTTGTGAATTTCCTCATATAAAAACTTTAAAAAATTACTCTTTAATTACTGCTACTTTCACAGTAAACTCTATTCTGGGGACTTCTCTGACCCTAACTTAAACAAATTCTACATATTATGTAGAATTTGTTTAAGTTAGGGTCAGTAGAGTTAAGGCTGTGAAACAGCCGAGCCATACATATTTGGCCATATAATATATGGCCATATCTGGGCACCGTTAATCAAATAGTTAACTTCGTTAATCGTTAATTCGCTACAAAAAAAAGTTAGCTTCGTTAAACGTTAAAGCGTTACATTTCGAAAGAATTAACGCAAGTTAACGTTAATCATTAATTCATTAATTTGTGTAAAATTTCATGTTTATATCGTTGCGTTAGTAATTTCATAAAATCTGTTGGTTTAGGTTCTGACTTCTGGAAGTGTTAGAACAGGGGTTCCCAAAGTTTGCGCCGTGGAAAGGCAAGAGAGGCGCCGTGACTCGTGAGTGATCCTCCATCACTATCCGAAACCACAAATATTATAATATAAAATTATAATATTAATTATACAGACCACCTTTTGAGCGTGATTACGTTTAGAAAATTTTATACTGCGTCTACTCTTTGATCTTTCTTGACAGAATATGTACCTGTTTTTCGCGTCACGCCGCGGTGCTGTGCGGTTAATAGTAGGCATTGTCTTTACGATTAACGGATTTTTACATATTAACGGAAGTTAACTAAGTTAAAATTTAATCCGTTAATCAAAATGTTTACTTCGTTAATTAACGATTAACGGATTAACGAGTTAATGCCCAGCTATGTATATGGCTCGGCTGTTTCGTTACTTACTTCAGATCAGAAACTAAATATTCGCATCACCTCGGCGAAGGTAGCGAAACGGCGAAGCCAAACATGTTTACTCATATGTAGAATTTGTTGAAGTTAAGGTCAGTAGAGTTAGGCCGTGTAGAGTCAGAAGCTTGGCTCTACATGAGATCTCATATCTTTTTCACAGGGTAAACCTTGTGGTCGTCTCGGCAACATTTTACAAGAAATGTTTTTGGTGGGATTTACTTACAAGTATAATATTGTCGTTGTAATATAAACTAACCTTTGTATACTTTTGTTTCTGGGACTTTCCCGAGTCGCGAGGTAGGTTACAACTTAGCGCTAAGCGGTTACAGAGGTAACAGATAGACAATCAGTCAGATAGACATTTTCGCATTTGTAATCAATTTGTAATACCGATATGAACTAAAAGTAATAACACATAGTAGGTTCTTCTCGCCGGCTACTAATATATATTCTGTGTCGCCGGGTTAGTTCCCGAACCGGCGCGGTGGTAGGTCATCACGTAGACTTTCTGAAAAGATATATATTCAAGTTTACTTAAGTAAAACAATTTTTATTTATTTAATGATTATAAACAGTACTAGACACCAAAATTAGTAGATTAGTATGTATACTATTGTTTGTTGGCTTGTTGTTGCATGTTTAGAGAAATTTCTTATTTGTCATGTAAAAATTAATCCATTTTCATTACGAAGGAAAAATCATTTCCCGAGAATTAGAACGAAAAATAATTTTAATTTTTGTATATTCTGTGAAGTTCAGATTATGTTACGTTATTATTATCTTTGTAAGCAAACTTACATTTTTGTTCCCTTTCAGACTTTCGACACTATTGAATTGATTTAAATATGATGTAAAAAAGCTCCATTTAAAGACGGAGTCATTCTCTAACTTCTTCTAGACGCTGTTTCTGTTAACCAAGGAATTTCAACCCCTGGCATGATAAAATATTTCGCGACCTACAGGTTGAAAAACACTGTCAGTTAACCATTTCTCATAAATTATAACTTTACCTTTGGGATCTCCGAAGGCGTCAGTTTAAAATTGACAGTGATCATGATTGGTGGCATCAAAAATCGATAAACGTCCAATTGTTACGTTATCAGATAAACACGTCTGTCCCTTGAGATGTATCACGAGATCGCAGGTCTTGTGATTTACCATTATCGTAATTATCGCTTCGTTATCGGCTAGTCGTGTCGATATACTAAATAGTAAATAGAAAGTAAAGAGCAACGATATTTCTTCGGATTAACTCAAAATTCGCGACTTCGTCTTTGTTTTTATAATGCCTCGTGAATCGTGATAGATGTCAAATGGCCTAATACTCGGGAAATTTTGGCCATGGTTGTAGAATTTAGAGTTTAGTAAGATTTTGCCGGAGAAACTTAGATCGAAGGTACGATAATGAATCCCTAGCATTTTCTAGATCGAATAATATGTAGATTGTAAGCAGGTCAGATCTATTGACGTGCGAAATCAACTAAGTACTTGCAGAATTAGGGGAAACTAGACTTGCGGACGTGACAATCAATTTAAGTTACCTAAAATATGATAAGGTCAGTTCATGTCGATTATGCTGCGGTCGTGTATCACGCGTTTACCGTAGTTCCACCTTCAGGAGCAGGAACACCGTTGGGGTTTTAGTGGGTAGTCCCTGGTGCGTCTTCCGTCCGCCCCGGGGAGTCCCACATACCCCGGTGGTCCTCCCCAGGCCCCGGGGATGCGTAAACGCATTCCCCCAACGCAAAAAAAAAAAGGCAAACTTATCAGCAAGTGGAGGTTTGTTTTCGTTCCAATTTTGGATGTTTTGTCACTCCCGAGTCGAGATACTATAACTTTACGCTGAGCAATAGAGAAATTAAATTTAAAATTCTATTGTAAAACAGGTCTATAATGTTATGAGTTATGACACACTAATCCACACAGGTCATATCTGTCTCCAGGCTACAGCTACACTCAAGTCTCAACTATCTACATTCTACGTCATTTCCCTCTTTCTTTGTATAGAAAAAGTTAGACGACATAATAAATTATTTTAACCAGCACCGGAGCCAGCCCAGTGGCAGCGTTCATGGCGGCAGACAGATTTCGTACATGGAGTGGCGGAAAATTGTCTACACTTATAAAAAATATAAATTCGGGACAGATTTTAACATAGGGTGAACAAAAACCTAGATTGCACACGTGGGTGGCGTGGGTGGCGTGGGTATTATGTATCTGGATAATCCGGTGTGCACAGGTCTCAGTTACGGAGTTACGTGCGTACAAGTCAGCTGTATTGTGTTGTAATACTCGTATTGTAAACCCGTCATCTCTTGCACATAATATCAAGCTTCCATGCTCAATGCGACAAGCCGTTCAGGGTCTGGAGCTTGTCAAAGAAATATGCTTTTTACATATTATATAATAATATACTTACTCGAAAAACAACAAACTGATGCAGTTGGGTTAAATTTTGTTTACTGTCCCAAGAATTTCATTTTACTTGTTATACCAAAATATATAAAGTTAAATATTTTGCATAGCAGCTTTGAAGCATGTTAAGATGGGTCGTAGAGACTAGAGATTCGCTACATCGTTCTACATAGACGCTGCCTGATACTTTGCAGTATCTTCCGTGCGTCATTGGTCAACTGGAAAGCCTAGTTTTACTCACATAGGATTAGATAAAACTCTGTTTTTTTGGTGCCCAAAGGATAAAAGCTGTCTCAGTATTGTCAATAATACTAAGACTTCGCTATCTCTCCGTCTGTCTCCAGGCTGTTAGTGGAGGCAATGAAGGTTTTCACCTCCGATTTCGTTGAACCTCCATTGATTTTCATGAAAATTGGTGAGTAGGTGGGAGATACCCTAAGAAACAAAAGTGACATAGTTTCAACTTGCGCTTTTGCCCTGGGGGTGGATGCCAAACCTTCTCGGGAGGTGAATTTTTGAAGTGAAAACTTCTTTGGCGGCGTTGAGCACTTTTGTGGGATGGGTAAAAACTGTGAAACTCGCGTCAGATTCTCATGCTGATCGAAAAACCAAGGAAAAAACGTAGGACGGTTGGAGAGTAGTGTTGTAATATCGAAATCGATTAATCGAACAATCGATTGTTTTTTTTCGATTGTCGATATTTTTAATCGATTGTAAGGGTTTCGATTAATTAAAAAAATCGATTTTTTAAAATCGATTTTCATAAAAAATGGGTTAAAAATTTAATCGATTGTAAGCTTGTGTTTCGATTAATTAATTAAAACGATCGTTTTTTTTTTTTTAGTCGATTTTCATAAAAAATTGGTTACAAAAAATAATGCACAACGTTAATAATCAAGTTTTCACTTCTGCCGGCACTCCCGGAGTGCAACCCGTCTTTTTTTTTTAATAAAACTAACCCCAGGAATCAATAGACACACAAATTCTAAGCAAAATTTGTCATATAAAGTTTTTTGAATAAACCAATACTTTCGCAGTTATTAAAGATCAAAGATCATGTTTTTGCATGAGACAAATGCATGTCTTAAAGCGGTTTTTCATAATTAAATAAGAAACTAAAGTATTTTACGAAAAATGTGTAATTACCAAAATCAAAGCCAATAAAAAAACAAACTAATTACTAACCCTGAAACACCTTCCTATATTCATTCAAAGTGAGCTGTAGGTGATTGTACTTATATATATATATATTTTATTTCGGCGAGTACCTGAGTCTAAGCATTCAAACTTAAATAACGGTAAACCTCCTACTGTGAGCTACTCCCCCCCACCCTAGGTGATATCGTTATAATTTATAGCCTATGTGTTGACCCGACCTTTAAGTAATATTCGTGCAAAATTTGAAGTAAATCCATCCAGTACTTTCTGAGTTTATCCCGGAAATACATACAGACAAACAGACAAAAATTGTAAAAACTATATTTTTGGCTTCCATATCGATTGTAGATCACGTCCCAAGTATTATTTTTCAAAAATATTCAATGTACAGAATTGATTTCCTACGATTTTATTATATGTATAGATTGTTTTAGGGTTCCGTACCCAAAGGATAAAACCGGCCAAGTACGTGTCGGGCCACACGTAATGTAGGGTTCCGTAGTAACGCTAGTTTTTTTTAAATTTTTGTATGGTCAATGAATGTACATTTATAACGTGTTTTACACTACTAACAACATCATCTCAGTTACTTTCAAAGAAATTTGAACGAAAAGTTCCCCTATACTTCGCCGAATACATTTTTTTTTAGTTCATCGACTATAACTCAAAAACTTATGAAGTCTTCGTAGCCGTGATAGTTTTCCTTTTAAATTTTATTTTTTATTTATTTCCTACTCCCGTGAATTTATTCACATTTCCAGAAGCAACCGTTTAGCTGGTAGAAGGGGGGGGACACTGGACTCTAACGATTTTTTCCACTTTAAAACTTAATATTTCACAAACGGATCCCTAAATCGGAAAATGATCTATGAATACTCATAATATTTTTAAAAAACCTATCCAACGACACCCCACACGATGGGCTGGACGCCAAAAAAATTTTCATCCCCACTTGATGTGTATGGAAGGTACCATAAAAAAAATATTTTTTTAAGATTTCATGTACCATTTTGTCGCCATCATTAATATGTGCATACATGCCAAATTACAGCATTGTAGGTCTTATAGTCTCTGAGTAAAACCGCGGACAGACAGACAGACGGACAGACAGACAGACGGACAGACAGACGGACGGACAGACCGAAACTATAAGGGTTCCTTGTTGACTACGGAACCCTAAAAAGGGCCCCTATTATTAAGACTTCGATGTCTGTCCGTCTGTCCGTCTGTCCGTCTGTCTGTCTCCAGGCTGTGTCTCAAGAACCGCTATAGCTAGACTTCTGAAATTTTCACAAATTGTGTATTTCTGTTGCCGCTATAGCAACAAATACTAAAAACAAAATAAACTCGCATGTACTTAACAAATGTGATTTTTTGGCCTTTTTGCTTTATATCAATAATGGCAACAGGTAGGCACTTGAATTTTTCAAAAAGTCCTTACAAAAAACACAATGTTTGGTCTATTTTTGCTCTATCTCTACGGTACGGAACCCTACGTGCGCGGGTCCGACTCGCACTTGGTAATTTTTTTTGTATTTTAAGCGCAAATTTTAATTAAGGTGGGGTTTGTCATAACAATCCATTTCTTTAGGTATAGACCTAAAATTTATACCTACTTTTGAGGTAGGTTTTTCAGACTCATGTTATAGAATAAATTAATGAATGGAAAGTATCTCTGTCTGTCTGTCTCGCTTTCACGCCAAAACTAATGAACCGATTGTAATAAAATTTTGTACACAGTTAGTCTAGAGCCTGAGAGAGCCATAGGCTACATTTTGATGAGGCAAAAATATATTATCTAATTTCGATGGAAATATCGATGAAAATAAATTCACATTGTATTTCTAATACGTATAAATAGATGGCGTTTTTATTTATTTTAGCTTAGCGCACAATATTATGTTGTATGGTAATTGGTATATTTCCATGGAAACATCGATGAAATAAACTCTCATTGTAGTTCCAACGCGTGACAACAGATGGCGTTTTTTTTATTTCTTCATAACAGAACGTAATTATACTAATAGTTTAGAAAACATAGTTTTTAATTTATATCCACACTATTATTATAATTTTTGCGAAAATATCTCTTTTTGTCCGTTTGTCTGTCTGTTTTGCTTTCACACCAAAACTACTGAACCGATATCGCTGCATTACCAGTGTCAAAATCTTGTGCACGCCGCTGTATTTATGTATCTTTTTCTAATAGTTAGATAGAGTAGAGCGCAGTGACAAAATATTGTAACGTGTAACAGCTCGCTGAAAAAGATTGGGAAACCCTGGCTTATATAATATATAGATTTAAGTACCACAATTTCCTTTATGTATTTACTTTATACAGGCACTAGCTTAACTTTAAATCCTAGCTTTGCTTTGTTTTGCAGTTCAAGCATTCAAAGCAAATTACTAAGCCTGTAATTTTTCGTATTCTGTAATCCTAAGCTAGCACAAAGCTCTGCGTTGTTCGCCGAAGGCCACGCCGTAGTCACATGACGGTTGAACCTCCACCTACAATACGCAACGTTTGCTAATCACAAAGGCCGATTTAACAATTATTGAACACACATTTGCTGAAGATCGTTGAAAATACTTGCATCTTATTTGCCTGGTTACTCAATCTGCAAGAAATAATCAAGGATTCCTTAGAATACCTATTGCCCGCGACTTTGGTGCGCCAAATTTTGTTTATCACGCAAGACTGGTACATTTTTCTGAAATGAAAACAATCATATATTATGTCCTTTCACGGGACCCAATCTATCTGCAGCCTGCAGGGCCAGGGTGCAACAAAACAAAGCGATAATATATACTTTAGGGCGTGTATGTACAGCGTCTAATTACTAGATTAGATCAAAATCGATATAAATGTGATTATTAATAACTTTCTTTTTTTTTTTTCTTTATTTAAAAGGCTTGTGTCGAAACCGACAATGCCAGCCTCATAAAAATCAAAATTACAAAATTATAGCGTAATGACTAATGATTTACAAGGAGGTACTAATCAGATCTACACTTAATAAAATATAAATACAAATTTACTAGCCCCCAGCAAACAGGATCTTTAGGCTGAGCGAGAATGGCGCTCACGCAACCGAGCTGCGTCAGCGCCACCCCCGCATCAGTCTCAAACCTGCGCCTCTCTGACTCCACCCGGGCACACTGCACCAAAGCATGGTAAACATCTTCCCGCCTGTGACACAAACTACAATCTGGCGAATTACGTACTTTCATCATATACCCAAATGCATTGAGTGGAACGTGCCCGGAGCGAAGTCTCATGAGCATCGTTAGCCTAATCCTGTCTGCTTTTATAGAAATGAACCACGGGATCTTAGGTGGCTCATTACAAAGAGTTCTGTACCAAATGCCTTTATCCACAGATCTTTCATCAAAATGAGTTTTCCATAAGTTGTGGCAATTATTTTTTAAATCCGGCAATAAATCCGTGAAGAAAGGCAGTTGCTGCACTACTATACCCGAGTGTGCCCCCAGCTGCGCTAATTCATCGGCTCGTTCGTTCCCCGCTAAACCTATATGAGACGGCACCCACTGAAATTTGACATTCACGTCGATACTTTGTAACTCCAAAAGTGAATTGATTACAATGTAAGCTATCGGTAGCCCTCGTAAGGACGAGGAGCACCGAGCTAAATGTTGTAAAGCACTTCTGGAGTCACAAAGTATCACATAATTTCTGTAAGAACAAGTTTTAATATACGAAAGACTTTCGGAAATTGCATGTAATTCAGCTGACATAATTGAAAATTTTCTGTTTAAAGAAAAATATGCCTTCAAGTTAATCTGCGGGTCGTAAAAAGATGCGCCTACTCCGCTACTACTCTTCGAACCATCTGTGTATATTTTATAATAATCTTTATAATTTTTATTCAAATATGTTACAGTATTGCTCAAGATGGATAAAAAATTGAGGGCACGCTTGGGTCTGTCTATTTTTTCTATGTCTAAACATATACATGACTTAATATCTATATTTATCATCCAGGTCGATAGTGAAAACATCTCGGGTTTTAAAGAAGTATAAACATTAATGTCACAATTTTCTCTGTGTATTTTAACTAATAACGGAATTTTTTACTACGCCAATATGAATGATTAGAACAGAAGAATGCCAATTTAGAAATGCTCGAGATAGTTTCACCGTCTTTAATAGATTTAGATTTTAAATAAAATTTACCAGCTAAAAACCTTCTTCTTAAAAACAACGGAGGTAGACACAGTTCCGATTCCATAACATGCATTGGGCTACTTTTAACAAATCCACCAATCAATCTCATGGCCTGATTCTGTATTAGATCTAATTTGCTAATATTGCATTTAGCACTCGTGTCGTACAAAAAACTTCCGTAATCTAGCCGGCTGCGAATTAACGTTATATATAAATTCCTTAAATGCAATTGATGAACCCCCCACGATGAACCGGCTAAAACTTTAAACACATTAATTTTTTTTAAAGACGTTTCCCACAACTACCTCACATGAAACTTCCAATTTAACGATACGATTATACCATCCAATTTATACGAACGATTAATCTAAATACAATCCTAAATATCTAATAACATCAACATTTTTTAAAATAACCCCGTTTACAACTAAATCTACAGATTGACTGTGTCTACCCCGCGAAAATAAACATACCTTACTTTTCAACGGAGATAACTCTAAACCAATCTCTTCCAACATTTTTATCATTGTGTCTAAAGCATTTTGAATAGCGAGAGTCATAAATCGTAGGTTAATACCAGTCACATAAAGAACAAAGTCATCGGCGTATTGTGAAAAATAGACATTCATTATACTTCTACAAATTTCGCGCATCGCAATGTTAATAAGATGGATGACATTGGATCACCTTGAGCTAAACCATCGCAGGTGTACCTGACAACCGAGCATCCGGTACCTATAACTTTTATCTCCAAATGCCTTTCACGCAGGTATTCCCATACATAATTACATAATGAGGCGCCTATACCTATTTCGTCTAAAATTTGCACTAACTTAACAGTACTAACATTATTATATGCATTTATTATATCGACAAAACAAGACAAAGTTTTTTCTTCTGTGGTGAATCCGACTTGAATCTGCGACACAAAACGAACTAAATTATCTAAACACGAGTACGTGCGACGAAAACCTACGGTACCTCCCAAAAACAAATCATTATGTTCACAATACCATTCGAGGCGCCTAGTAATAATGTTATGTAATAACTTACAGATGCACGAGATTAAAGATATAGGTCTAAAAGAAGATACTTCGTTCGGGTCTCTTCCCGGTTTCGGTATAGGAATCACTCGTAATAACTTTCTTCTAAGTTTGCCAGTTAAGCCTGTTATTGAGACTTGAGAGACTAACTTTTGGGTGCCGATAGGAAATGACAGATTTGTGATAGTCATCCGAACTATCTCGCAGACTTTCTCTTACAGGTTTTTTGCCTAAGTTTTACAAAGTACGAAGTTTTTTTAATAAAATAAAGGGTTGAGCAGCTGTGGCAATTCTAGTGGATCGCAGTTGCGTTGTCTTCGGGAAAGTAATATACTCACCGAGAGCGTTAGCGCACCGCCTGGCGCCAACGTGGACTTACAAACTTTGTATTGGAAAAAACTTCCATGCTGTATGTTCGACCCTGTTATTCCTAGAAACTTTTACTTACTTTTTTATAAAATAAGGTGGCAAACGAGCAAACGGGGGTCACTTGATGAAAAGCAACAGCCCGCCCATGGACACTCGCAACATTAGGGGAGCTGCAGGTGCGTTGCCGGCCTTTTAAGAGGGAATACGCTCTCTTCTTGAAGGTTTGCAGGTCGTATTAGCCCGGAAATACTGCTGGTGACTAGTTCATTCCAGAGTTTTACAGTGCGCGGCAGAAAGTTAGGTACGCGAAGCATGACGGTGGAAGACTGCTACTCGTCAAGGTGATGAGGATGGTACATTTTTCGCGTGGAACGATGGCGAATGCCTACGATTTGTGAATTGTACTTTCCAGTAGATATGAACTGACTGTTATAAGCACCTAGAATTTTCTTCTTTAAGACCTATGTGACCGAGGCAAATGTTCTTAATATCTATATCAAAATAACTATATCATCTTCAGACTTCATTATCTCATTAGTGAGTCATTACTAATTTCTCAATCTTGTAATTTATTGATTACTTATTATTTAAAGTCCAATCAAGGGATATTTTAATTGTTTGCAAAATTAATGCGCCTTAATAATTTATGCTGCTTGCATGCATGCTTCCTTAGGCCGTGTTCACACCAAACCGACTGTGAGCCGCCGAATGTGAACGAACGTTAGATACGCAGCATAATCGCGCTAAATTTATTCAACTGAATCGCAAATGAAACTCGGACGTTGATCGACTTTTGGAACGATTTGGTATCGCGCTAACGTTTTGACAGCCAGTTGAGACGTTACTGAACCTCAGCCCGAGCGCAAACGCTATCAAAACAAAAAGTTGATACAATGCTACTTTTACTCGCACGTTTCTGAAACGTTTCTTATTTTGGTGTGTTAAATTGACGAAAATCGATGGAAAAATATAACATAAGCTATAATCAAATTATAATATAAGTATTATGTTTTACCTTAAAGCTGTAAAATAACACTACGGACTATTTGAGTTTGTTAAAAAGTGAATTAAATTTTGACATTACTAATTCTTTACGTAAACGTTTTCTCATTTTTGCGCCACAAAAACTTTTATCACAAGTCACTACTCAACACTTATGGGCTATGGCGTTTGTAAAATATAGTAAAACAATATAAATTTGACTACGTAAATTAAAAACTCCAAGTAATAATCATTCACATTCATAACTACCAAAACAACTTCACTCGTGTCTTGCTCGTGTCATATTCATCCATAATAATATGTAAATAAACAATTTTGTCAATTGACCAATTAACGCATCGGAAAAAAATTCTTCATGTTTAAGCCAATCAAAATTAAATCAGAAGGGCGCTGATTGGTCCGCTGCAATGTCTGTCTAAAGGTCAAACGTTGCGCTTCGTTCGAGTTCCATCTAAGGTTGAGTTACGGTTGGAACGATAGCACGATACTGAAATTTGCTCAGACACAGCGGAACCAAACCATAACTGAACCACAACCAAAACAGATGTGAACCTGAAGAGAAACGTTTAAAAATAATGCGATTGCCCTGCTGTTTGTTGTATTTCCATACATATTCACTTTTTCGTTCACACCTAACCTAACCGACAATACGCTATTACGCTAGGCGTAGGCGCGGACATTCGATACCGTATATTTTCACGTTCACACTGGGGCTCACAGTGAGCCTGCTCACATTCGGAGGCTCACAGTCGGTTTGGTGTGAACACGGCCTTACATACAGGCTATTGGTATCATAGCCAACGAGGATAATCCGTAAAAGTTAGAACAGATGACTCACGTCTTCTCGTAATTTTCACATAATATTATTATGTACTAGCTGTTGCCCGCGACTTCTTCCGCGTGGACTTCAGTTTATAGCGCGCGGTGTCAACAAAATTGTTGTCAAAAGCTTTTTAAAATAAATCAAAATACCCAAAAACAGCTGTGCAGTGTCAAGTGTGCACATAATATTTCATTATTTTAAATTAAACTTTATTTATGACAAATTTTAAAGGTTATATTTTAGCCCCCCCATTACACAACTTTACCCATTACCCATAAACTATAATTTATTATTGATAGGTTTATGGTTACGTCACTGCATAGATAAAGTACTGAGTAGTTAGTTATATGGAAGCGTGTATAACAATTGAAAGAATCGAAAAGCGGAACTTTAAATGGTACCACTTCTTATAGAAAAACATAAGAGCAAGCGATAGCGCGATGTAGACGCGATGCTAGCGACATCTGTTATGAATTTTTGGAACTAACTTAATTTGACAGAATTCAAGACTGATAAGTTTTCTATACAATACGTAACTTTTTATTCATTTATGAGCTATCGGTCAGATTCTTTTTTGGCTCATTTATATAAGTACTAATTTACTTTAATTTTATAGCTGTTGCCCGCGACTACGTCCGCGTGGACTTTATAGCGTACGGTGGTTCCCGTTTCCGTGGGGATGCCGTGATAAATTAATGTCCAAAATAAAATATTCTAATTTGAAAATTAACTTAATAAATGCCCAAATAGCGCCATCTGTTGTCATATAATAAAACTAAAATAATAGAGAGCTGCCGCGATATTTTTATTTGGTGGGAATTGGGATAGCTCTGCACTGTAATCATGTTTACAATACTTATTACTATTTCTATGTAATTTTATTTGTTATTAAATGTATTATATTATAATATATTAAACGTCTTACATTTATCATAATTTAAAATTGCATAAAAATTCTCATTACTTATCCGTATTAAACATTGTTTATTAATACAGATGTCGGATAGGTATGAGCATGTTTAAATATTACGAATGAATAATAATAATAATATTTATGGACACTTCACACCACGTCAGTCTGGCTCCGTGCTAAGTGCCTACAGGACAGTTAAAAACAGCTTACACCTGTGCCAGACAACGGAAATAATATAGGTACATTTTAATACTTTTATATTATTTATACATAAAATATATTTAAGATTTTTGAAATAATATTATGATACATATTACATAATATTTAATACACATCCAAGACCCAGGAACATTGAAAACTTTTTGTTCCGCCGGCGGGACTCGAACCCAGGACCCCCGGGATGAGCGCTGACCACGCGCTTAACCAACTGCGGCTGTCGGCAATAAAAACGTCATCTGCTGTCACGTATAAGAACTACAATGCGAATTAATTTTCATCGATATTTTCATGGAAATAAGATATTTTTCCTCATCAAAATGTAGCCTATGTCCTTTCTCAGGCTCTAGAATATATGTGTACAAAATTTCATTGCAATCGGTTCAGCAGTTTTGGCGTGAAAGGGAGACAGACAGACAGACAGACAGACAGACAGACAGACAGACAGACAGAGATACTTTCGCATTTATAATATTAGTATGGATTTATAAAGGCATTATTATAATACTTTTCTTTAAGATAGCACAGTGACTGTGTTACGGTGCTCAGCTCGGCGGCGCGCAAATTGTATTCAAGCGATTTTTAAGTTTCGTCCTGACACTGTGACCCGGCAAAGAGAATAATATACCCTATCCTACTCAGACTTATAGTCTGTCAAGAAAGTCATGGCAGGCGGGAAAATTTATTAATTCGAGATAAAAATGTGCAAGGTGACAATATTTAAAATGTATTATGCGTTCTCTGTGAAAATACAAAGAAAAAAGTATACCTGCGTGATTACGTTTACAAAATTTTCCCGCCTGTCATGACTTTCTTGACAGACTAAAGAGATCAACTACGATAACATGGCGCGCCCCTCCAAATGACTGTTTCAATGTGTATAGTCACATCCTTATTGAAAGAGTTTGTATGTAGTAAGTATTCAACCAATCACAGTACACGTAATATTTCACTTGATGTCACTTATTACCAACATTTGTTGGTCAACTAATCATAACTAGCCGACCGCGCAAGACAACGCACTTCAAACGTTTTGACAACGCACTTCAAACGTTTTGAATTTTGGAGGGGCGCGCCATGTTATCGTAGTTGATCTCTACACAAAAATATCTTCACCTCGAAACCTCCAGCAAAATGTGTGATAATTTTTTAGCGATAGAAGATGGAAGAGACACTATTTGAAAGAAGTGACAAAATTGACATTGACAAATAATGTCAAATGAAATTTTGACAACAAACCGCGTCCATTTGTGGTCCAGTTCATCTATTTTGTTACAAAATAGCATTTTATTTAATTTTTAATGATATTTCATTAAAATATAGCTGTTATACTACATAATATACTATATTAATAAACCTTTTATTGATATGGTATAAAAATAACGCCTTGTGTGTACGGTATTTGTTGAAGTCGTATCCCGCAATCAGAATGGCAGATATTTTGGATATATTAGACATAGAACAGCCTGGAGCATCAGAAATAACAAGGGAGAGTATACTTCTTGGCGACAAAACGAAAAAGAAGTATGTTACTGCTAAAGCTGTGCGCCGGCCGGAGGGAATGCATCGGGAGGTTTTCGCACTTTTGTACAATGATAATAAAGAGCTGCCGCCAATGCTCCCTACTGATACAGGTAAAACAACAAACATCAAACCAATGTTAACATGTATGTCGTAGTCGAGTCGATAAAGAATTAATATATCTAGTTTACACAAAGCAAGTCATTCAATCTGAACTTATAATTTGTTCCCTGATTCTAATGATATCATATTAATAACTATTTTACGTTACCAGGCAAGGCCTATAAACAAAACAAAGCTAAGCTGGGTATGAGAAAGACAAGAAGATGGGTGTGGGCTCCGTTCACAAATCCAGCTCGCAAGGATAATGCTGTCTTTCATCACTGGAAGCGAACATCTGATGAAGCAAAAGAGTATCCATTTGCACAATTTAACAAGGTAAGTGAGTTATTTTATGTTGTTCCAATAGCATGTTTATACCTCTATTATTTTTATTTCCATTACTAAATTTTACTTGCTATATTATCGTCTATTTTTTATTTGTTTTTTTTTCAGCAAGTATCAATTCCATCATATTCAGAGTCAGAGTATAATCAATATTTGAAGTCAGAAGATTGGAGTCAGGGAGAAACCGATCATCTAATGGACCTCTGTCAGAGGTTTGACTTGAGGTTCATCATCATCCATGACCGATGGGATCGAGCAGCATTCAGAGATAGAAGTGTTGAGGATCTGAAAGAGAGATATTACAACATTTGCTCTATACTCAGCAAGGTAAACAATACAAATTGTAATGAACCAGGCTGACTAACATAATATTTTTAACTAGTGCCTAATGGCGCATCCACACATGCCGCTGGCTTATACCGCCGGGTTTGCCGCCGGCTTTCAGCCTGCCTTGCCACCGAAGCCGGCGGCATGTGTGGTTAGCCGGCGGCCGGGCTGCCGACCGTGCCACCGGCTTATACCGGCAGCACGGTCGGCAGCCCGGCCGTGTATGTGTGGATACAGCACAATGCGACTTGTCACAATATTTAATAGGAGCTTAAGACATTGACTATGAAGTTGTGTAGTCACATCATAGTTAAAAAAAATATTAGCCTGGTAATTATAAAGCTTTGGTATTTTATTTCAAGGTCAAAACAAACCCTTGGTCCAACTCTGTTACATTGGTTAATGGCGAGAAGCGGGTTTATCATTATGATGCTGAGCATGAAAGGAAAAGAAAGGAACAATTGAAAAGACTGTTTGACAGGACTCAGGAACAGGTATGTTACAGAACTGGCTTAATGTTTTTTGTCCTTATTAGTTCGGATATTTTAATAAAAGTATATTTTATTAGATTGATGAAGAACAAATGTTATTAACGGAACTGAAGAAAATCGAGGTCAGAAAACGCGAAAGGGAAAGAAAGACACAGGACCTGCAGAAGCTGATCTCTCGGGCTGATAGCGGTGTTAGCACACTGAATAATAGTCAGGCAAATACGACAATAGATGGTCCCAACACTCCCTCAACTGCGGCTGCTAACATTGCCAGAAGACATGACAGGAAACTGCATAAAAAGAAAATCACCGCACAGCAAAGACCTGTTCGTGCAGTTGAGACTGTTGTGAGTATATTTATTAATTTTAAAATGAATAACAAAACATCTTTATGAGTATTATATGCAACATAATATTTATTTTGATATGATATTAATAAAAGGTGCAAATTTTTTATGATAGTGTAGATCGCATACAAACAAGAATTTTAATTTTTAGACTGTAGAGTGGTCTGGCATTAAGTTTCCGGAGGCACGGGCTACGGGAGTGTGGCTGCGCTCTCAGAGGATGAAGTTGCCACCCGGTGTGGGCCAGCGCAAGACAAAAGCTATAGAGCAGGAGCTGAGGCTCATGAATATTGGTCAGTAAAACATATTATTAATATTAACTTAAAAAAATTAAAACATTTGAATACAATATATTATAATTGCATCCTTACTGTTATAACTATTTTTCTCATGAATAATAAAAGTATTTTATTTTTCAGACATTGCGCCAACTCCCAGTGAATCCATTTGTAAACATTTCAATGAGTTAAGATCAGACTTGGCTCTTGCTCTAGATTTGAAGAATGCACTGGCTTCTTGTGAGTTTGAGCTCCAGGCTTTGAGACACCAGTATGAAGCTCTAAACCCTGGGAAGGTCAGTTCCTTGTTCATCCATACTAATATTATAAATGTGAAAGTGTGTCTGTCTGTCTGCTATTATCTCTTCACGCCCAAACTGCTGAAACGATTTTTCTGGGCATGAAGGTACTTTGAGTCCTGGTAAAATGTACGGTTCCCGCGCGATAAACGATTTTTGGCGCAACGGAGTTGACGGCGTCATCTAGTTAACTATATTTAACACTTAATATGCAACAATACCTTGTTTGATATAAAAGTTTTATGAAAATTATTTTATGTGTTAAAAAGTAATATTTGAAACTTACAAAGACAACTGTAAAAAATTAAATAGTAACCTTTAATCATGTTTTTTCCAGACCCTAAGTATTCCAGCAGGCATATGTAATCCTAATTCGGACATGGAGTCAAAACCGTCTGGGGAAATAATAGATGTTGTCGGATCTCCGAGTGCAATGAACACAACCATCTAGTATTATGTTTACATTGTCAATAATGTTGTGAATTTGACATAGTTCTGTTGTGGACAGATGCATTCTGTTGGATTTACAAGAGCCATAAAAATAATAGTGTAAAAAGAATTGCTTGCAGTGACTAGTGAAACAAAAAAGTGGACTTTGCATGGACTGCAGATCAAAGGCAGGAAGTGTAAACAATAAATTAAACATTTTGTGCAATTTCTTCTATGATTTAATGTGTACTAAGAAAATAACAATACAATAGGTGGTATTCATTAGTGTATTTTATACTATACAGATTTTGTTTTTGTAGTTCAAGATTATTAATCTATAAATTAAAATCACTTGTAAGTAGTAATTAATAAAATATACTTGATGTCTTTCAATGAAGTGTATGAAAAATGTAATAGTAAAAGAATATAATATAATTTCCTTTACTAATCAATAATATTTTTTTATTTCCCTTATTTTTATATTTATCAATAATAATTGATGAAAACAGTAATTATTGTTATTATAGAGTCAACATTATCTAGAAGGGTTTTCACATAATATCTATAATAGTAAAAATCCTTGTAGATAGTGTAAACAATATAAAAATAAATATGCTAGCTCAACAGAAACAACAGTCATTATATAGAAATAGTTTATTGTATAACTAAATTGCTCCTTTGGGAGCCCCATATGCATCCGGCATCCTCTCTATAGTGAACTTATGCTGGGCTACATACATTATTGGAACTCCAGGTATCTTTCTTATTCTTCTCTTCAAGTCTTTGTCATTTGTAGCTACAATGTAACACTTGTGCTGTGTCACTCTCTGTACTAAACAGTCATCGGCGTATGTACCCTTGTGCATGCAAGCCAATCTTTCAAATCTTGGATCTTTTATTATTCTCAATGCAACTCTGTATTTTCTTCCTAGTTTTTCTAACTCACCCAGTACGCAGTCTGTTACGTACGGAATGCATTTAGCATATAAACAGTCCATCATATTTTGTACTATATCTAATTTATTTTTGATAGAGAAGTTAATGAAATTTGTATCGATTAGAATGTGGTAAGGTGGCCCGAGTTGTGTGTTGTATTGAAAGAACAGAGCCGAGCTTTGCTGTGGTGCTTCACGTATTTTTATAGCATTAGGATCAGTCTTTTTCTTTGATTCAACTCTTTCACTGGGTTTTATTCTACTATCCCTTGGATTTATAAGTTTTTTCATCTGTGCAAACCTTTTCTCGACTATTTTTCTTGTCTTCTTTTGCTTTCCCTGCAAAAAATATATTTTATACAAATTACAGAAGGCTTAATATTTTTAGCCAATTTCATACTCAGTTTACTTACCATTTTTAATTATTGTTTTCCTTTTATACTTCACTATTGAGGTAAGAAATTAATTTTACACTATTGAATTATTGCGAACTGAAATAAACACTTTAAATAATATAAATTAAAGTGTATATTAACTCAATGAATTAATCTTTATTCTTTAGCCTTTCATAACCTCAAAAACTCACGTTTAGTCGGTTTAGTTTTGTTTTGACATTTACTTTTTTTTTAACTTGTAACAGCCCGCGCCCCGTACAAGATTCAGATAGGAACACAGATTAAGGATATATATAGATGTAACCTTAGCCCGTCATCGCGTGGCCATTTTGTGCTTATTTTCATACAAGTAGTGTGCGTTTATTTTCTTGAATATTTCTATCTGTCGATCATTTCGAAGCACATTATTATACAGAAAAGAAAGTCATTTAGTTCATGATATCGTTAAACTATAGTTCAAGTAATGAGAATCCGTAAACAAACGTAAAAAGCTATGCAATTTTTGTAGACAAATTATTAATTGTTGTGACATTTTTCGCACTAATGCCTTATATAGCACGAATAAGGGATTATTAAACTTATAAATTATCTTTTTAGCTTACAAAAATACCGATTGAAAATCCCAAAAAACGTTGTTCAAAACTTACGTATTTAATGTTAAATCCACGTGTTTGAGGCATTCTTTGGCCATTCTTATGGTTTATTATTTAGCGGAACCACAAAACTCAACAATATCTTACATAAAATGTGCACTAAAAACCTTTATTAACACTTTTATTACATGAAATATGCAGACCGACTCCTTTGTTATGTCCGAGTAAGTAGGACATAACATTACATGCTTTTGACGCTTATACACCGATATAAGGCTCTCTCCTAGTGTATATTATCTCAATGGATAGGAACTACTGACTAGCCACTAGGGTGAAATGAGCTAAACGACCAGTGATTGGACAGTACTAGTCATTGGACAGAGCACAAAAACAATATTATATTATATTAGAGTTGCTTTAAAAACTACCTGTTTTA
Source organism: Polyommatus iphigenia (assembly GCA_963422495.1). Taxonomy (NCBI): domain Eukaryota; kingdom Metazoa; phylum Arthropoda; class Insecta; order Lepidoptera; family Lycaenidae; genus Polyommatus; species Polyommatus iphigenia. Next base: position 27,169,549 of record OY730188.1, on the reverse strand, counting down.
CTTTCAAATCAGGCGTTCTATTACTCTAAAAATAGGTAGTTTTTAACTTTTTAAAGCAACCTTAATAATAATTTATTTATTATAGTCCGAACTACGGACTTTACTAAATAAATTATTATTAAGGTTGCTTTAAAAAAGTTAAAAACTACCTATTTATATATTGCGTTTTTGTGCTTTGTCCAATGACTGGTACTGTCCAATCTCTAGTAATTTACCTTGCCCGATTTGATGTGGATAAACGCACAAATATTGATAATTCTAGGTGTTTTACGTCTATGATAATGATTTTAGTAAACTTAGAAAATATTCAGGATTTAAGATTTTCCAGACTATGTTCGTTGGTCGCGGACGCGACTCGTGACTCGTGAGTCGTGAGCAGTCAGCAGTAGTCCTACTCACTACGAATTTAATAATATATTATTCGTAGCCATTGACATAAGAAACAAGAGAGATCTTTCATCTTTGTAAGTTTGTTCGTAGCCTACTCAGACCTCAGTATTAGTGTTCTGTGGTCCTACTCTACGATAGGGTAATTGACTAGTAGATTGGACAGTACTAGTCATTGGAAAAAGCACAAAAACACCATATTTATTAATGTTGCTTTAAAAACTGACTGTTTTTCTTTAAAACCAGGCGTTGTTTTACTTTAAAAACAGGAATTTTTAAAGCAACATTAATAAATATGGTGTTTTGTGCTTTTTCCAATGACTGGTACTGTCCAATCTACTAGTCATTTACCTTAACCACATTTTACGAAGACGAAGAAATGCCTTGAATATAGTCTGTGCTTGAATATTTGACAATTGACAGATTTGACATTGACATTTAGAAAAAATCTATAAAAGTAAAATACTTTTATAGATTTTCGGTTTCCCTTTCGATTTTCCTGTTATAATTTTATCTAATTTTTAAATTTTATTACAATAATTTGAGTAATAACTTTTTAAAATTACTCTTAATTTGTGTTAAACATAATAAAATAATCGATCCTTTAAAAAATAAAGAAACAAAAATTACCTTTGCCTAGGGTACAACTTTCTACTCACTTAGCTTCACCAAAATCTTATGACAAATTGATTTATTTCTGTATCAATTATGCAACGAGAAGAAAAACAACTGGAAGCAACATTACATGCAATCTTAAATAGAGTGAATGACCTAAAGGCAGCTATTCAGGCGCTGGTGACCAAATTGGAAACTGAATATGAAACTATTAACTGGCCTAGCTTTCTCGACAACTATGCTATCTTGTCAGGGCACGTAAGTACCAACCTGGGCCATCACCAATAGACCATACTACTTCATTTCTCTTAATTATTTAATTAATATTTGATGTACATTCCAGTTGACCGGTCTAAGTAAAATACTTCAAGCAGAAATGGCACCTTCTTTGAGGTCAGTGGTCGTCTTGCCTTTACAACTAGGATGCGAAAGAGATGAAGAGCTGGCACGGCTGACAGAAGGCAGAGTCCCGGCCTGCACTCACGACTTAGTTCCGGACCTGTTGAGGACCAAGCCCGAGCCACAAGCAGAACAGAGACTACAACAGCTCAACCATAAAGCTAGCACACTCAGCTATGATACAGCACAGGTAATTAATTTTTTTTTTTCTTTTGATAAATGTGTTAAAGCCAATAACACCAAAGCTTATAAAAATTATTCCACTCATATCACCAAACTAACAATACACATTAACATTATGCCGGATGGAATCTTTTGACTATTTTGTATTGCATGTTATTTTTATTGCATTAACATGATATTTAATTTGCAAACAGAAGCAAGTGGCCCAGTTCACAAAAGTTGTGGGTCATGTGTGGGAGATAATTTCCAAGAGCCGAGAGGACTGGGAGGGAGAATCTATGAGATCTACAGGTAAATCATAAGTAATTTACAAAACATTCATTAGTCATCTAGCAAAATATAGCAAAAGAGAACTACAGGAAAGTTTAAGAAACTGTAACATGATATAAATACTACCTACTAAACTCGGCGAAACATGGCAGTAGTGGTCATTAAGTCCCTGTCAAGAAACTTGTCATTTTCTATATAAACCGTGATTGACAATGGACTAGGAACATCTGACACTTCATTTTCAATCACGGTTTACAGCTCGACAAGGCTTTAAATGAATGTGGCAAGAAAAGGAACCAACACATTTATCATACAAAAACATCATTTTTGACAGTTCTCCTTTACCAGCAGCGCCCCGTCCACTTTCATTTAAAGCTTTGGAGCACTTTATATAGAAAAAGACAACACAAGGGAGTCAATGACTGCTACTGCCATGTTTCGCTGAATATAGTATGCTTTAAGTTTTATAGTATAATCTCTGGTCTGAAATAGCCCTTTTGATAAAAATATACATTTTATTATAGCTTATTATTTCAGTGAAGAAGGGTTTTATAATTTATTTTTAAGGTATGCAGCCCACCCATAACATACATGATACAAATGCTCTCGTGACAGCAGTTGGAACAGGCAAGGGTCTGCGACCGGGAATGCCACCAATGCCGGGAGTTCCACCAGGTGTCGGAGCACCGGGAATGGGACCGTCTCGAGGACCAGCCCCACAAATGGGCCCTGCAGCACCACCAATGCCTAAAGCTCCGTCGGCTATCAAAACAAATATTAAGGCAGCCAATCAAATACATCCCTATCAACGATAAACACATCTATTATAAAAAATAAATTAAGTAAAAGTTTTGTTTTATTCATCACTAGTCACTACCAAAAGTGTCTTTTTTGACTAAAATTTAAAACCGAAACTGATTAGTTTTTCCAGTCACAACCATTATGCCCGGATTACACGAGGCTAGTTTTTCAAGCTAGGATAGCAAGCTAGTTTTTAGGGTTCCGTACCCAAAGGGTAAAAACGGGACCCTATAACTAAGACTTCGATGTCTGTCCGTCTGTCCGTCTGTCTGTCACCAGGCTGTAACTCAAAAACCGCTATAGCTAGACTTCTAAAATTTTCACAGATTGTGTATATCTGTTGCCGCTATAACAACAAATACTAAAAACAAAATAAATTAAATATTTAGGGGGGGCTCCCATACAACAAACGTGATTTTTTTGCTATTTTTTGCTCTTAATCAATAACGGCAACACATAAGCAATTGAAATGTTCACAAAATACCTAATTGTATTTGTACTTTAATAATTAATAATAAAATTTAAATAAATTAAATAATAAAGGGGGGCTCCCATACAAAAAATAAAATTTTTAGCCTATTATTGCTCTGTAGTGGTACGGAACCCTTCGTGCGCGAGTACAACTCGTACTTGGCCGATTTTTTTACCAAACTGTCCTGGCTTGCTGACCTAGCTTGGAGCATGCTAGTTCTGTTTACACGAGGCTATATTATTTTAAGCTAGTATTATTGCTGTGACCGGGGTGACCACACGTCCAAAATGATCTGCACGGGAAAAAAAACACTATTTGACTGAAAACGACAGACCACTCTTCTTTTAATATCCAGGCTATTCTCCTCTGGAATGCTCTTCCTCCGGAAATCAGGATGTCAAAAACAAGAGACACTTTTAAGCGCAGAGTTCGTGACTTCTACTTGAAGCAATTGGCGGACTCTTAGTTTTAATAATCTATTATAGTAAGCTGTTAAGTATATCAAATCTAATTTAATACCCATTATATCTTGGCAAATATTAAATATTACTATTAACTATAATAATGTATATTATATTAATATATATTTATAATATATAAGTATATAATTATATGTAGTTTTATTTATATATCTTATATATCAGTGTATTTATGATAAGTATAGTTTAATATATATTTTATCTGTATAATTTATAATTTATATTTACATGTTGTTAGTTTTTTAGTTCTTTTTTTTTTTTCTTATTCTGGTAACTTGACTGGCACCTATACAATTTTGTTCCTGTATCGCCCAAAGGTTGACTGGTAGACAATGCCATTAGGCATTAAGTCCACCTTTGTACTTGTATGTGCATAAAGTTTTTAATAAATAAATAAAAAATAAAATAAAACGGTTATTTCAAAAACTGTGTCAATTTGCACTAGATGAATTACTAGAAGATGAATTAAAAGAACGGGTGTGGACTGTGGACACGCCCGTGAATTTTAAGAAGAGATGAACGTGGACCATCTGCTTTATTTTGGAAGAATTTCGCTTTAGGGCTTAGGCAAATATGTATTTTGCGAATGACGCCTGATTTGTTTGATATTCTGTTGAGTCTTGTGACGCCAAAACGCGTGGTTACTGCTTACGAGTCAACTGAAAACTAGCTTCGCCGGACACATGAAGCTAGTACACAAGCCAGGATAGTAAAATCAGTGGTGGGGGGATGCCACTAACCTGAAAATAGAATGCCCGGGACACACGAGGCTAGTTTTTCAAGCTAGGATAGCAAGCTAGTTTTTTACCAAACTGTCCTGGCTTGCTGACCTAGCTTGGAGCATGCTAGTTCTGTTTTACAAATGAAAAAAGTTTTGTCTACACGAGGCCAGAAGTACTAGCTTGCTAGCTTACAAACACTAGCTTGCTATCCTAGCTTGAAAAACTAGCCTCGTGTGTCCCGGGCAGAACTCCATCCTATTAAAAACTGTCCTGGCTTGTAAACTAGCTTACTAGCTTACAAATGAAGATAGTTTTGTCTACACGAAGCCAGAGGTACTAGCTTGCTAGCTTACTAACACTAGCTTGCTATCCTAGCTTGAAAAACTAGCCTCGTGTAATCCGGGCATTACAGCCAAAGTTGAAGGCTCAAAACTCAAAGACAGTCTTGTGTGGATTGTTGTTTCATTATATCTTACTACTAGAGCAAATTCACAAGTCAAATACAATACATTACAGGGAATTTAAGAAAAGACATAGAGATAGTATTGTTAATGTTTTTTAATAAAATTAAAATACATTGTAAAGCATAGAATATTGAGACTAAAATTAAGAACTATTTCTAACAAATGCCTAATACTTTATAAATTATATGCAAGTTTTAAGTAAGCAACCTATTACTTGAAATGTAATTGTATGTTTAATCATAAGTTGTATTTGTAAGCAATAGAATGTCGCATTATCCCCCATTCTTCCAAAGTGTAGTTATTGTAGACAACTTAATTTATTGTGTTGACCTGAAAACAAAGATACATTTATGTTTAGAAACTGAAAAGAATGGGACACGGCAGTCTTATTAGTCTACCTACAACTATAGTTGCTGTTGTGACTTGTAACACGCCTATACAGTTGCATCATTTGTTCATAAAAAGAACTACTGCACTTTGTAGACTTACAGACATTAGTTAAGAATGTCTTGTCTTTCTCTGATACATAAGAAAACCCGCTTAATTATGGATAAAGCATTCTAAAACCAAATTTGTTTGCATGCATGGTGAGGATTTGTAATAAGGGAGTGAGAACAAAGTATAGTTATTAGAATCAAAACTCCACTGAAGATCACTTGAAACAAAACATCAACGCAACACAATGTAACCCATATTACGTTGAATAAAAGGTGATATGAGAGGGGATGGAACAGCTTTTTTAGAATTTATGTATAGGCAGTAAAGGCCATGTCATCCTAGGATAGGAAGTCCTATGGCATCCTAGGATGCCGGCAGAGTTCGTACATGGGTGCGCCAAAATTAAAGTGGCCTATACTCATATAAATCCAGCCCTGGGATGTATACTCACAATGTCGTCAATCTTGAGTATAGCGCGCACTGTCTCCGTGGCTAGGGCGAGCGCCGACGCCGTGACGTGCAGCGGCTGTAGCACGTGTTCGGCGCGCATGTCCGTCACGCGGCCGCGCCGCACGTTCACGCCCGCGCTCGAACCCGCGCCCGCCGCGTGCGCCGCGCGCAACTCAGTTACCGTCTCGATTGGGTTCAGACCTGGCGTGACAGATTAACAATATTTTAAATATAGAAGTGGTTTCTCTTCTAAATTTGATAAATCCTACATGCTTATGGACACAGGACTTATGGAGCATGTACGATAATTTTGTGTCACTATTTTACATTATTTAGTGCTTTCTGATGACGCTCTACCACATGATCAGAAAATATTTGTTAGGCCTATAATGTCATTTAATATCCCGGTAAATAATAATAGCTTGATTAATAAATATGTTTTATGAGTTTTACACTTAGTATGAACACAAAACCTCAATAAACAGTAGTCCAACATACCAGCATTCTCGGCGAGCGTTGAGGGTACAACCTCGAGCGCGTCAGCGTATCCGCGCAGGCAGTAGTGGTCCGCGCCGGGCGCCGCGACCGCCGCGCGCGCCAACGCCGCCGCCGCCGCCGCTTCGGGCGCGCCGCCGCCCGCTATCAGCGCCGGCCGACGGGCAACGCATCTATATTACAAAGGCCATTGTTAATTTAATCTCACCACAGACATAGATCAAGATATGGGAACATTCGCATGTGTATTGTGTATGTACTTCGCGTGCCATATCGCGTTCCCAAACGACGAGCAATGCTCGTCTTTCGAAAGTCTGTTCTTTAGTCTGCTGTCGGAATCGGAATTTTAAAAATACCTAAATGCCTAATTGTACCGTATTGAGCTATAGAAATTCGAATAGAAACGTTGGCCTAGATAATGGACACGTTTCTTATCATCGGTACGTCACAGTAGGTAGGAATAAAGTGGCACGCTCGTTTTCACACAAATGGAGGGACATGCGGTATCTATCTTGATCTATGTCTGTGAATCTCACTCTATCTTTTGTGCCTTAATACATTCAGCAGTTTAATAAATCTAAACAAGAGAGATTAAAAGCTATTTTATTTAATACTATGTACTTAAAGATGGACAAAAACAAAAATAAGAAAAATAGCAAAGGTAACAGACACATTGCCAAAAACTAGAAAACTAAAATGGAACTGGATTGGACATATCCTAGACAAGGGAAAAGATGAAAAGGACGTCAAACCAAACGATGGGAGGATGACCTTCCAAAAGGATAGAGGAGATTTGCCAGGGACAGAGACCAATGGAAGGAAATGGGAGAGGCCTATGTCGAAGGACAACCTGACTAAATGTGTTTTTCTTGTTCTGCTATAAAAATTGTATGGTTACAGTCAGTGAATAAAGGCTTTATTTATTTATAGATAAAGATGCCTTCATCTATTATCCATTCAGTTTGTTAAGCAATACGCCAAAACCACTTAAAGCGAAAAGGCCGCCTGTTTGCTGCATTCTTATCCTTTTTTTTCGTTGTAGTGTTTATTTGCGCATAAAAAAATATATACCTGACAACGCAAAGAGCGTCGTGCAGCGACCGGGAGGCTTCAGCGACAACGGCATTGCTCGTACCACGCACCAAAACCGACACAGTCTTGCCACCGCCGGCGCATCCTGTCATCTGTGTAGGCACATCATTGTATTATGTATTAATCTTTCAGGCCCCGCGCGAGCACCGGTGATCGCGAGAACAAAAGAATACAATGGGAATTCCTAGAACCTCCGATCGAAGGATTAACTAAGTATAAGAGAAGTTGAGTCCTAGGCAGATGGGCTACCTATGTAGTTTGGTCGCGTTAAGGTACAATTCCGTGCATCGCGATCGATCGCGGTCGCGCACGACCTACGACTGTCGTCGGACGCTCGCGATCGTCGATCGCGATGCACGGAATTGTACCTTTACCTCAAACTCAGCAGACATATCACAATTAACCGATTCAGTGCGGTGTAAATTTTTGCAATTTCACGCGCCTGGCTGCGAACAAATATGTCGTGGCTCCTCTGAGGCGCCTAACGCCAGGAACTTTGATGTCTCCTCTCGAGCGCCATCCGCCATGAATTGTAATTTATCGCTGTTTCATCTGTTTCCAATTGTTTTTCTTTTAGTAGAGACCCAACAGCGAATGTAAACGGATTAATAGTTCGTTTCAAGTATTTAGAAGTGATTATTCATGTGTACAAACAGAAATGGAAGCTAAGTGACTTATTTTTATCAGGTGTTGTAAACCTTTGGCTATATTGATCAATTTATTTTCGTTTTATTGTAGAACGGGATATTACATGCTAATCATGTATAATGCTAAAAAATGTATCTTTTTTTATAGCATTTTATAAACAAATAAACATTGTATAAGTTGTAGTTTTTGAATGAAATATCTGAATTCTACAAATCAATCAGAAAGGAAATGATGTATTCTACGAATAATAAAAACTAAGGAAGAGTAACTGTGTCAAAAAATTTGTTCCGCGAGCTACAAAAAGAGACCCGAATACATGCATGCATACTTTAGCCGCATATCGCAAAAAAATAAATGAGTTCAAATAAATGTTTAATTTCACAAAAAAAAAATTAACATAGCTTAATAAAGTAAATTAAACAATAAAACAGATTTAATCCACAAGCTTTTGTTGATTTCTATAATATTCAATATTATATTACACTATACTTTTATTTTATTTATAGTGTAGCTGTCTATGCTACGCTACTCGATATTATACGAATTTTCTTTTTTTAATAACGCCATGCAATAAAAAGAAAGTATGTATGGAGTGTTTGTGTGTGTAGAAATGTTTGTTTCATACCCGTGCGAAGCAGGGGCGGGCTGCTAGTTAATTATAAGAATAAATTATGTTGATGTGAGATTTTGCTGGTGTTGGCGTTATATATTTATAAAATAATTCGGTGGCCATGCCCATTTTAATCACCAATTGAAAATGATTAAGACTCCTGAAGTGTAAGTTTTTATGCAATATCCTAAAACTAACACTGTACACGTAAAATACGTGACAATTGTGACAGATAAAGTCACTTTTATTGAGGGGAAACCTCTGAAAAATGTAATTTCATCATAGTTTTACAGGTAAACTTTTTATCTCCTCTCGGGCGTCACACGCCATACAGAAAAGATACCCATGGTGCCTCTGCGGCGACATCCGCACGGAATCGGTTGACATGGAACTGACATGATCCGACCAAATGACGTTGGTCTGTCAACTGCCCAAGAATCAATTTCCTCGATGGTACCATCGAGGAAATTGTTTCACAGGCAGTTGACAAACCCACGTCATTTGATCGGATTATGTCAACTATGTAAGTCGTCATCTGTCCGCTGGGTTTGATAAACGCGCCCAAAATACGTCGGTCCACCAAATGCCTATTGGTAAGTACTCACATACGGTTTTTCTCGATAGTTTTACTCCGAATCGAAGGAAATGACATATTTGACATACTTAATTCCATCGAGCCGGCTCGAAGCGAGCCTTCGAGCTGTCAGTTTTTGCGGTTCACACGGTTGTTATTGCTCGATTTGGAGTAAAACTATTGAGCAAAACCGTATGTCAGTACTTAGCATATGAATCAACTTCTCTGATAGTACTTACATATCAATCTTAGTTTTCTGTCTGTCTGTTAGTGTTAATCTTTCGTGTCAATATCATGCCTTCTCTAATAAGAAAAAGAGGGAGCATAGACAATAATAGATTTTAACAAAAGCTGTTACTTGTTAAACCTAAGTTAATTAAAAATACAATTACATATTCACCTTAATGTATTTTCCACATGGTTCATTGATTTCCTCGACCAGATCCACATTGACCAAGTTTTCAGCTGTGAAATGGTCGAGCGAGGCGATCGGACGGCAGCCTAGCGTTTTGCATACAAATTCAATGTCCTCCCTCTCAATATCCTTGATAACCATAGTTTTGATTTTGTCCAAGAAATGAATGGCTAAGTCACTCAGAGCATCTCTGAAAAGTATAGTTTTTAATTAATAAAACCTAATAGTTTTATTTGGTAACCCTTTTAAGTGCATATAAAAGGAATAAACACAAAAGAGCCTCATATTTTCAGAATATGAAGCATATATTATTTTAACGCCCACCTTAAAATAGATTTCTGGACAAGTAAAACATTGCAGCCAGCTTTCTTTATCTGTTTAACAATATTCAGAATGTATTGGCGCTCTTCTTTTAAGACGCGATCCATTGCTGCATAATCAGAGACTATCACATTATGGTCCATCTGAAAAAAAAAGCTTTAAATACATCTTATCTAAGTTTAGGGACTAATTTAAAGAATGTCTATGCTCTTTATACAATTGACAATTCTATAATTAGCTGTCCCGGCAAACGTTGCTTTGCCATAATATAAAGTATTTCGCCCATATTATTTTATTGAAGTGACTAAATAAGTATGTCGTCGCACAAACAATGGTCGCCGTCAGTCTCAGGTTGTAATAATTTACTATTATTTATTCAACAAATGCACTTATCAATATATAAAGTACCCAGTAGCCGATTCTCAGACCTACTGAATATGCATATAAAATTTGGTAAAAATCAGTAAAGCAGTTTCGGAGGAGTTCGTGGACTAACATTGTGACACGAGAATTTTATATATAAGATGATTATGTGTGTTTAATAAAGAATTTGAACTAGAACTCACATCTGTCTTTGGTGGTGAAATACAGAACTGAATAAGTCCAACTTTAGCTTTCTCAATTCTGTGTGGTCCATTGACATTGTTAGCACGACGGGGGATGACAAGGCCTTGTATGAGCTCTGTGTCCTCAACGGTGCCACCGATACGTTCAATAACTTTAACATCTCGGAGATCCACGCGTGCCCCAATTCCATTAGGGATGGGTTCCATCACTGAAATAACAAAGTCATAAAGTTTATACTAGTATAGCACTATTTTTTTAAGTAGTCAATAATAATATTTATTTCGAATGTTAATATTTTTAATATTCCGTAAGTGTTTATATCATCTAAAAAACATCTTAACAAACATTATCTTATACTCAACAACAATTTACCTGAACGAATAGCCTGCACTGCAATTGGTGCTAAAATAGTTGAGTGCTGCGACACAACCTTTGAGTTGAGTGAAGTGGCGGCTGCCTTGAGCAGGGCATCTTCATTTGACAAGTCCACAGGAGTAGACATGCCTTCAACAACCTAAAAATCAGTGCAGCTACTGTTAGGGTCAAACCCTTCATGTGTTTGCAAAGTATAGGCCACATCAGCATGTTTAAAGATTTAGAAATTACCCTACTATCATAACAACTGATTCAAATGCAGATGGCAGACCTTCTTGATTTAGATAACAGCCAGCATTGGCTTCCTTAGGGTTGCCAGGCGTCTGGATAAAGCCAGACACAGTCAGGCTTTTCGTTTGCGTGTCCAGCCAAAATTAAAGGGAGTCTGGCTTTGTAGAGCCTATAATAATAATATAAAATAAATAAGATATTGTAGAATCTATAACTTTATATAAAAGTCCTACAAATTTTAGACGGTTGACGGACACCTAATGAGATTATTTTTTTAATGAAATAAAGGGGCAAACGAGCAAACGGGTCACCTGATGGAAAGCAACTTCCGTCGCCCATGGACACTCGCAGCATCAGAAGAGCTGCAGGTGCGTCGCCGGCCTTTTAAGAGGGAATAGGGTAATAGGAGAGGGTAGGGATGGGAAGGGAAGGGAATAGGAGAGGGTAGGGAAGGGAATAGGGTAAGGGATTGGGCCTCCGGTAAACTCACTCACTCGGCGAAACACAGCGCAAGCGCTGTTTTAAAATTGTAGAGCTATTAGATGTTAAATTGTTTTAATAAAACAGAAAATCTGTACATGCTACCAAATATATTGCTGTACTAAAAGTTTAGATTCTAAGTACTCGATAGCAAGGTTCCGGCTTTTTTGTACTAAAGTCCGGCCAAGCTGACTGCTTTGTCAGGCTTTTCGGTCTAGCAACCTGGCAACCCTGGGCTTACTTAACTATAATAATATGTAGGCCCAAAGGTTCATTATTTGCTGATGAATAAATTTCTCTGATAGCAATGTCTTGACTGCTTAAAAGTAATTTTTCAACTAAACATTCATCATACCTGTAATGCCATTTGCAGAGCTTTCTGGAATCCATCAGAAATAACTGTTGGGTGAATTCCCTTTTGAAGTAACTTCTCAGCAGCATCAAGCAAAGCTCCGGCGATCACAACAACTGATGTAGTACCATCTCCGGCCTCTATATCTTGAGCTCTGGACAACTCCACCAACTGAAGAGTTTAAAGGATTATAAAAATAATTTTATTTTGAAAATAAACATTTGAAAACTTAGGGCCTGTTTCACCACTTCCTGATTAGGTGCCGGATAGGCTTTCCACCACTTAACTTGACAGATAAAGTATGGAGAATCTCCCAAAAAAAGTTGTGAATAGCCTATTCGACACTTTATCAGAAAGTGGTGAAACAGGGTGCATTTCCACTGAAGCGGAGCGGAGCTTAGCGGTGCCCGAATTGACCAATAGTGCTATTCCAGCGGAATGACAGCGAAGCGGAGCGAAGATTTCGAGCATGGTGATTGGTCAATTCGAAACACGGCCTTAGGCTTTTAAAATTATCTCCTTTTTCTTTTGTAAAATGGATAATAAAATGTAACCTTTAATAAAATGTTACCATTTTTGCTGCTGGATGGATGACACTCATTTGTTTAAGGATAGTAGCTCCATCATTTGTAATTGTAACTTCACCATTTGAGGCTTGGATCTGAAATTCATAAGATTTCTAAGATTGTTGTATAAATACCTAATAGCAAAGTTCTTGTCATAAACACTTATTTTATTGTTTATTATATGAATAGTGTGTTCTAATAATAGGATATATTCACCATTTTGTCCATTCCTCTTGGTCCCAAACTGGTACGAATGGCATCAGAAACAGCTGCAAAAAATAACAATTTTTAATTGTTTATCAGTCATAACAATATTTATGTAAATCTTGATAGTGGATACTGATGAGTGATGACTAAAATGCTCCTCGAACAACACATATTTTCCTATAAGAAATGTTTACAGAAGAATATTAGCTGTTTTAACTGAAATGTCTTTTGTGAAAAAATATTTTTTTTCTTGTTTATTTTCATGTCAAAGTATAAAAACATAAAATTTGTACAATCCTTTCACGGTAACTTATGACAATTCCATCTAAAACCTAATATTATAACAAATAAATTACAAATTAAAACCAGGTTGGGTGAAAATTTACATACGGAATTCATGCATTTAGTAGGTAAACTAGAAGTTTACATAACAAAATTTCTACTTGATATGGTCATTAAAAGAAAACAAAATAAGAAAAAGGCACCAGAACTGTTTAAAATACTTAATTTTATTACCTTTAGCGGCATTAATATTGCTCAGCCGAATATCTGTCGGCTTACTTTTATCTTTATAAACTGCTGAATTTCCCTTTGCGGAATATCCACCTGCTTTAGGAGCCATGATTCTGTTTTATATTTTCTTGTTTTATTTATTTTATTCTATGATGAATTCAGATATAAAATTTGGTTTATTTCAAAATAACCAAGAATTAGGGATGATCGATATTCATCAATGTTGTAGAAACATCGATGTTTAACTTTAAAACATCGATGTTTCACCATCGATGGGTTGGTTTCGATATCATCGGAACATCGATGTTACCTGAATAAAATATCGAAACGTCAATTATTCTTTTAGGCGCGGTCTAGCGTGCAGTAGGTGTACTAGCTTCAAGTATAAATATTGCATGGTCATTAGCAGATGATCAAGTTTCAACTATTTTCCACTAGATGACACTGATTAAAATAATCGGAGTAAGCTCACAGCCGTACGAATAAGTTTGTTTTAATTTCGTAAGAGATTTAAAAAAACTGTCACTGTCACACACAGCACACTTGATGCGTGAGGTGTTGTTAAAATTCCATCTACTGGTCAATCTTTTTAAACACAGTGCCTCTCTAATCACTTGACATTGGCGGAATCACTGCGCTTCCACGCGCGTATAATAGACAGTTTTATTTGTTTAAAAAAACATCGATATTTTAAAATATCGATGTCTTTGAATCGATGTTTATCGTACATCGATACTTTTGATTCGATGTTAGCATCGATGTCAACATCGATGTTTTCCTAATATCGATCATCCCTACCAAGAATAATTCAAAACAATGGAGGAAACTTCAAGACCTGTCAAAATTGACATTGGGCATCTGACAAATATTGTTTTTTTTTTTTCTTCTTTTTTGGCAACTTGACACAAAGGATGTGTATGTTGTGCCACAAACAAGGTAAAAAGGTAAGGAATATGGCGGGAAAACCATATTCCTCCTATTATAATTTTAATCATCGTTTTCATGTATCGTCAGGTCTAAAGTCTAGTCAAAGTCTAAGTAAAAGTCAATACAGTCACAGGAGTCAAGTCGGTCGATTCAGTAAAGTGGTAGACGCTTTACTGAAACTTTCGATGGAGTTTTGGAGGGAACACAAAATAGCACGTTTCTGGATATTACATCACTTTCCTACACTTGTGCATGAACACGAATATCTAATGGTTAATATTCTACCAATATTACACATTAAAAACCCAGCTAACACAATTTTAGGAAAATAATACAAAAACACAACAGCTCTCTTTCACATGCCCGCCAAAACTCCAAATATTGTTTTGATTGTTACTTATCCTCTTGTCAGTCGCTGTCAAAATATATATTTTCTGCTATCTGTCGTTCCTCTCATTGGCACACCGACAGAAGGGGGTTTTTTTTATTAGAATTTGGTTCTAATTAGATTTCCCAGATTCTAATTGGAATTATGTTAATTGACATTAATGATGTGTAGTGAAATCAGTGAATTTTTGGACAAAGATGACAGTGACAGTGATATAAACATAGACAACTTGTCTTTGAAAGATTTACTTCAAAAAAATACTTTTTATGGTCCGCTTTATAGCTTTTTAAAAAGTGTTGGGAAAAAACTTTAATTCCGTAATGCCCTGTGTAATGTTAAGTTAAGTTACTTGTTGTTTAAAACAATGAAATGTATTTTAAGGACTGGGCTAAAAGGACTAGAATCCAGGCCCGTAAAATTTTATTAATAAAAAAAAATGTGAGAGAGAAAAAAATACATAACTAAAGGTCAATAAACTTGTCTTCAAACAGTGATTTAATATAATATGTCAGAATCTTGGTTGAGACCTTTAGTCGTGTTCGTTTGGTTTTTCAATGCACATTGCGCATGCGCAAAGTTATAAATTGATGTCAGCGTGAGTGTCATGTTCTAAAATACCTGTCAGATTTTCTAAAATCTGACAGAAATTGATCGGTATTTATTTTAGAATTATGACATTCACACTGACACACAAAAAAGCCGCGCATGCGCAGTTGAAAAACCAAACGAACACGACTACTGAGTACTGACACTGACATGTGTCATTTGATTTTAAAAACACGAAGTGGAATGTGGAATGTGATCACAGATTAATATATGTAGCAAGCTAAAGCGTTTACTCCATTTCACTAAATTTAGATATCTAAATGATTTAGTGACTAAATTTAGTCAAGTGGAATAAAGCGCTTATTCCATTTCACTAAATTTAGATATCTAAATGATTTAGTGACTAAATTTAGTCAAGTGGAATAACATTTAGAAAGTTACTAAATGTTATTTCACTTGACTAAATTTAGTCACTAAATCATTTAGATATCTAAATTTAGTGAAATGGAATAAACGCTTTAAGATTACAATTTTCAAAAAGAAAAAAAAGCGCGGGAACTTGAATAAGGCGGTCGCGGTATTTTTTCATAAAATTTTAAAATTTATTTTATATGTAAATAGTTAATTATATAGTTTATTTTTAGTCATAATTTCTTTTCTTAGTAGTGTAGTTAAGTTTTATTTAGGTAAGTTTTCTTTATTTTGTAGTTTTATAAGAATACCATGGAGGAGCCCGACCCGGGGGGACCTGGTCCCCCCGTTGGTTGTTATGTGACCATTTCAAACGATTCTAGTATGGATACAGATGCTTCATACTCAACAAACCCACGTAAACGTCCAGCGATATCTAAGAAGCGCTGTAGGAAGTGCATGAAAAAAATTAAAAGTGACCCAAAAAAAGCTAAAAAAGATGTAAACTGTATGTGTTTTAGCGATTCTGAAAACAACGTAGCTTGTAAACAAAATGATACAATAGCTGAAACACAGACAATTGATAATATCGCGAATAACCAAGGCTTAGGTGGTTCTAGGGTTAGTAGATTAATGTATAAAGACACCGACTCTACTCCGTATGTAGTTCACATTAAAAAAATAACAAAATCCCGTAATGAAAATGTAAATTTTCATCCGATTGTTTTTGGGCATTATTTAAAGAAAAATAATATACAAAATATAATTAATGGTAGCATAAAAAAGATAGCAAGAAATAGACTATCTATTTCCTTTTCTGTTTATTCGGATGCAAACAACTTTATAAATAGTCAACAATTAAGTGCAGATCAATTTAAAGCTTTTATACCTTCCTTCCAAGTCAGCAGAATAGGCCTAGTCAGAGGGATTCCCGCTGATTGGTCCGACGAGGACATAATTAATAATATAACAGTTCCCGTTGGTTGTGGAGAGATTTTAAAAATAAGAAGAACTCAATTTAATAACACTGAGTCGGTTGTCATAACTTTTGATGGACAAGTATTACCCAAGAGGGTCTTTATGTGTTACAATGCTCTGCCCGTAGATTTGTATATATTCCCTACCATACAATGCTATAACTGCTGCAGGTATGGTCATGTAAAAAGCCAATGTCGATCTACACCTAGGTGTTATAGATGTGGTCAAGGTCATGCTGGAGAAAATTGCTCAGTGGAGGAGGAATCTGTGTACTGCTGTATCTGCCATGGTTCTCATATTGCCACAGACAAAAAATGTCCTGAGTATCAACGTCAAAAGTCCATAAAAGAGTCAATGGCTCATAATTGCTTATCATATTCTGAAGCCTCCAAACTCCATCCAACTGTATCTAAATTATATTCAGATGTACTTATATCTTCCAATTCTTTGACAGCACCTGTAAATATGCAAAAATCAAGCTCTGTAAATAACAACATTAGAAGTAATAGTAGTTTAGATCAAAAATCATATAAAAAAACAGTTTTTAAGCAACCCAAATCTCCTCCTAGACAGGAGTATGGGTATGACAGACAAGCTCATAATACTTTAGTAAAGGATTATAATCCTTCATCAGGAAGTAATGGATCAGTCTATCCTACACCTAATTTTGATTTAAACTCTATCCAAGAAACCATTTTAGCCTTAAACAAATTATTAACATCGCTATCTACTTATTCACCATCCAACGTAGCTTTATTGAATACAGAATCAAATAATAATAATACATCTAATAATGGACCATATAATACAGTGGAACTGCCGAAGTGCAATTAGTAAAAAACATGAAATCTTATATCTAATTAATAAATTTAAACCATCTATTCTTGCCTTACAAGAGACATGGTTAAAACCGGAATCTCTTTTTAAGATTTCCGGATATACCTGTCTTAGGGAAGATAGATCAGATGGGCATGGTGGTACAGCCTTGCTCATCAAACATCATCATTTATTTCATCACATTTCTCTCCCTCCACATCACTCAGACTTCTCAATCATTGCTGCATCTGTAAATAACATATGTTTTGTTTCATTGTATATACCTCATCCTTCATATAGCATTTTTTCTGATATTCATAATTTGATTTGCCAATTACCCAAACCGGTTGTAATACTGGGTGATTTAAATACACAACATCGATCATGGGGTAGCCATATAGACAATCCATGGGGACGTGAGTTACTAGACCTAGTAGATTATCACCAACTGTGCATCCTTAATTCTGGCCAGCCAACCCGTCATACTGCTCCTCATGAAGGTTGCAGTGCTCCAGATTTATCCATCTGTTCACCCCATCTTTCATCTATTTTTCACTGGCATGTTTTAGAATCTAGTCACGGAAGTGACCACTTTCCGATCTTAATATCATTTCCTAGTAAAAAATCTAAAAAACCATCCAATCATATTCAATCATCAATAAAATACCATCTAAACAATAATTTGAATTGGGATAAATTTAAAAATTTACTTTTAGATCAGTTGCCATTTCTCCCTGACATAAAGTTTGAAAATGAATCTATTTGTGCAGATGCCTTGGCCTCTGCATTTATTAAAGCAGCAGAAGAGTGTTTTCCTAAAAAAAATATTTCATCTAACCATATACCATCTCCACCTTGGTGGGATCAAGAATGCACAGTGGCTATTAGGAACAGGAAAAAAAGTGAAAAAGAATATAATAGAAATCCAAATATAATTAATTATCAACTTTATCTTGATTGTGCTCGTGAAACAAAAAAATTGTTCAAGAGAAAAAAGGCAGAAAGCTGGAAAAAGTTTTGTTTATCTTTGAATCCAGACGTACACCCTACCACAGTGTGGAATAATATTAGGCGATATAGGTCAGCATTCAAATCTTCCTTCTATCCCATTCCTGAATCTTTGTCTGATAATTTTCTTGATAATATAGCCCCTCCTTCAGTTTCCTGTCTATCTCCATCTCCGCTAGAAAATGTAAGTTTCAAGGATTTAAACTCCCTTTTTACTCTAGAAGAACTTAGAGGGGTGGTAAAAAATTTAAAAGACTCATCTCCTGGCCTGGATGGCATTCCTTATAGTTTTTTTCAGCATGCTAATGACGACATTTTAGAATATTACCTTAAATTAATTAACCAAATTCTTTTATCAGGGAATATACCAACTTCATGGAGGATGCAAAAAGTAATTCCCATATTAAAACCCAATAAACCACCTTCTTCGGCTACATCGTATCGTCCCATAATATTATCTTCTGTATTATTAAAAATTGCTGAACATTTAGCCAAAAATAGGTTAGAATGGTTTGTTGAAAAACATAACCTCCTGACAAATTCACAATTTGGATTTCGGAAAGGTAGAGGGACCATAGACAACATTGCCATTCTAACCACAGACATTCGTATTTCATTTACAGAGAATAAATTTGTTCTTGCATGTTTTCTGGACATAAATTCTGCTTATGATAATGTAAATATAAGTTTATTAAAGGAGAAGTTAATTCTCTTAGGTGTACCAATAATTTTAGCAAATTTCATTATAAATCTATTGTTAGAAAGGGTTATAGTTTTAAATTTAGACGAATATACACTAACAAGAGTTGTTCGTAACGGAATTCCGCAAGGATTTGTTTTAAGTCCTTTATTGTACGACATATACACTGCTGACATGGAAAAATGTTTGGACTTGAATATAATAAAACTATTACAATACGCAGATGATAAAGCTATTTATATAATTTTTCATTCTATACGTGATGCTTGTAGAAATCTGTCGATTGCTTTAATGAAACTAAAATCCTGGATGGATAGGAATGGCTTGGAGTTGTCAGCCAATAAAAGCTCGGTAGTTTTATTTTCACGAATGCGTATTCCACCTCCTGTAACTATTCTTTATGATGGAACTCCAATTCCTGTAAAAGAGAATGTAAAATTTTTAGGATTATATTTAGATTCAAAATTGAATGGTAACGCACATTTTGACTACATCTATTCAAAATGTGAGCGAAACCTAAATATGTTAAAAAGTCTTTCCGGTGTTTGGTGGGGATCCCACCCCTTTACAATGAAACTAGTGTACAATGCAATGATAAGAAGTGTATTAGATTATGGGACTTTTCTTTTAGAACCATGTAACTTGAGTGGACTACAAAAAGTCGATAAAATACAAGCTAAAGCTTTACGCATAATCTGTGGGGCTATGAAATCATCTCCGATAAACGCTCTTCAGTTGGAGTGTTGTGAACCCCCTCTTCAACTCCGTCGACAATATCTGGCAGATAAATTTTTTCTTCGCTGCTACCAATTTCTTAATCATCCTTTAATTCCTAAACTTAAAACTCTATCTCAACTTTGTTACAATAAAAGTAAATACTGGCTACACAAATCAAAACCGCCACTCATTCATAGCTATCGTAAATTTTTGACTTTGGACGCTCCTACTTTTCGCTCCCCTTCTTTTCCTTTATTTGAATCATCATACGAAGCTCTAACTATGATGCCCGATGTTCGTTATGATATCGGTATCAAAAAGTCCGATAAATATTTTGCTAGTAATATATTTAAATACATTACTAATAACAATTGGCAGGGATGGCATCATTTATACACTGATGCATCTAAGAATTCTGCAGACAGTCATGTAGGAGTAGGAATCTACCACTTGCAATATAATATTGTGCAAAAAGTTAAATTTCCACCTGAATCCTCTGTTTTTACCGGGGAGTGTTATGGTCTTTTCAAGGCTATTGAGTACATTCTACTCGGTAGGCTTGAGAGGGCACTAATATTTTCAGATTCCCTAAGCGCTTTACAATCTTTAAGTAAGTTTCCTTTTAAATTAAAAAATTGTTTTCCTATCATCATTCAGATACGAAATCTTCTATATAAATGTAAATGTAAAGGTTACTCTGTAACGTTTGTATGGATACCTAGCCATTGTGGTATTATAGGCAATGAATTAGCCGATAAATTGGCAAAAGATGCTATTTTAAGTGGGGGTGTATTCCCCTTTCAAAATTACAGTCACGATTTGGTTGCTCTTGCCAGGAGCTCTCTCATGGACTCGTGGGATGAGTCATGGAGACTGAGCAGTCAAACAAAAGCAATTCATTACCAAAAAATTCAACCCGTGATCCCAACTAAGCCTTGGTTTTCCAGAATTCATCTTTCAAAAAATGTAACAACATCCATTATTCGAATGAGACTGGGTCATTTGTGCATTCCAACGCATCTTATGAGAATCGGCATACGACGTAATAATTTATGCGAATGTGGTGAAATTGGTGATTTAAACCATATTATTTTATCCTGTCCCCTCCATGATCATTCCCATTTATATCACAGCTTATTATCTATACCTATCCCATTTCCTACTTCTGTAAATATGTTGCTAAGTTATAATAATAAACATGTATATATTTGTCTAAGTAATTACTTATCTTTAAATAGCATTAATATTTAATTTTTGAGTTTATTATAATATTATATTTTTTTTTTTTTTTTAAGTTAAATTTTAAACTATAATAATTAACTTTTCCAAATTCCGTTCCTGTTTTTCCTTCCGCTAGTTCCTTACCTTTTTACTCGTCTGTGGCACAACATACGCAAAATTGTGTCAAGTTGCCAAGAAAAAAGAAAAAAAAAAAAAATTTCAAAAATTTTAATTTTTGAAAATAAAGTGCAAACAAATTACTTAAATTAACCGCAAGTATTCATATTTACATTTTAGTTGCGAATGTAAAGACGAAACACCTGTTTATTATTCTTATTGCAATCATATTGCAATTAATTAAGTGGACCTAGTTCTGAATGCAACTTAGAAGTCAAATAACATAAAATGGAAACGCTCCCATTATCGACAGACAATATTACGGATCAGGTATATTATTAATATAAAATGCCTTAAAATTTAAACACTTGAAAGTCTGATACATATACAATATAATATTACTAGCTGACCCGGCAACATTGTTTTGCCATATAAAACCTATTCTTAGGCCTAACGAATGTACATACAAAATTTCAACAAAATCAGTTGAGCTGTTTTGGAGGAGATCGCGCACAAACACTGTGACACGAGAATTTTATATTTAGATGTGTATTATGATAGTATTATAATATTATGTATCAATTCAATATTTTCATAGGATGTAGGAGTTGAAATAAATAATGAGCAAAGCGACCTACCGGATACTTCAATGGAACAAGCAACTGTTACAAATAATGAAGTATTCAATGCTGACATACCCAAAACACCAAGCCAGAGAACTGACAATGTACCATCTACCCCTCAAATTGTGTCTAACCACCTGACCGGAGAAGTAACTCTTACTCCCACACATAGAACATTCACTCCTCAAGCTGTAAATCCACATAGTTCTATGACGGCTATAACACCTGTTGCCAGTGCTGTTAATCAAGCTAAGAGTAGTATAAAGTTGCAGTAAGTAGTACTGTATTTAGTATAAGCTACCAAAGTACTAAGACAGCTCTTACAAATTCAATTATTTGTAGACTATTACATTGTCTATTTTGTTAATTTTTGTTAAGGAAGCTGGGTAAGTTCTTATTAGTGAAATAAATAACTTAGTTCCTTGCTCCGATAAAGTGGCACCAAGGATAGAAACCTCCATTCTTTTTGTAAGTTGGTTTTGGAAGTTTAGTTAAGTGGCATTGCAATTTTAAAAAGGTTTTTGTTTTTATTTTTTCAGAAATTGTGTGTCGACCGTGAGCCTTGGTTGTGATCTGAAGTTATTAGATATTTATTGCAGAACAAGATTTTCAGAATATAACCCTGCCAGATTTCATGGGGTTGTGATGAAAATATTGGAGCCTCGCACAACTGCCTTAGTATTTAAGTATGTTGCTGTATATATTTCATAATCCATCTTCCCCACACATTTTATTATTTCATTGATAGTACAGATACAGTTAGGTATTTTCTATTCATAGGTCTGGAAAAATTGTTTGCACCGGAGCTAGAAATGAGCATGATGCATATGTAGCAGCAAGAAAATTTGCCAGAATAATACAAAAATTGGGCTTTCCAGTGAGTATAGCATCTTCCTGCTTCAACCTCTAAATCCCAAGCTGGAAATAAATAATATTTGTTTTTAGGCAAAATTCTTGAACTTTAAAATACAGAACTTCATTGCAACAGCTGATTTACGGTTTCCAATAAGGTTGGAGGCGTTGCAACAAGCGCATGGGCAGTTCACATCATATGAGCCTGAGCTTTTTCCAGGGCTTGTGTATAGAATGGTACGACCAAGGGTGGTACTCTTAATATTTGTGAACGGCAAAATGGTCATAACAGGTAAATATTTATAGAAAAAATTGCTGCCCAAAAATCATTGTTTGTATCTTAATAATATTATTAATATAAAGTTTTTATGGTGAAATGTTAATTCCATTGTTCATATGAATAAATAATAAATGCTATATTTTCAGGCGGCAAAACAAGACAAGAAATTTATGAAGCTGTTGATATTATACACCCCATACTGAGAAGTTTCCGAAAAACGTAAAATAGGCTGATATTGTTATACTTTATATACTTATGACAATTGTTAAACTTAATTTATAATTTAAATAAATTTATGAAATGGACTGTTTTTCTTTGATATTTATAAAGTTTCTTGTTATTAATATGAAACATAAAATAAATAGTGCAAATGGCTAACTTAGGTATTCAAACAAATGATAACTAAGTACATATTATTTGTGTGAAAATATATTTAAAAAATAATCACAGGGTAAATGTTAATTTAACAAAGTTACTGACATGCTTATATCTATTTCCATAATCAATAGTTTTCTGTAAAAATTATAACTATATAATCATGCTGAAAATTACAGATCTAATTTTAATTATGAACCACAACTCAGGCACTCATCTTTGTTTAGCAAAGAACATTGGATCATTGACAAATTAGCTTCATCCTTTTCAGCCTTGCCATTCGTGACTTTAAGTTTAGACTTGTCTACAGTAAACTGAATTGCATTAGCGGCAGGCTTTGTTCTCAAGTAGTACATTCCAGTTTTAAGTCCAATCTTCCAAGCGTAGAAGTGAATAGATGTAAGCTTCCCGTAGTTTGGTTCGGCCACGTGGATGTTAAAAGACTGGCTCTGGTCAATGAAGGCACCTCTGTCGGCTGCCATTTGTATAGTAGTCTTGACAGACACCTCCCAGACAGTTTTGTACATATCTCTTATTTCCTTAGGTATTTTCTCAATGTTTTGAATGGAGCCATTATTGTGTATAATTTGATTCTTCATGTCATCATCCCACAGATCAGCCTGGGTCAAATCTCTCAGCAAGTGATGATTGACTACTTGAAATTCTCCAGATAGAACTCTTCTTTGGTATATGTTGGATGTGAATGGCTCAAATGATTCATTGTTGCCGAGGATTTGTGCAGTCGAGGCTGTTGGCATCGGAGCTAACAGAAGAGAATTACGAAGCCCATGCTTTGCAATTTTTTCTTTCAGTTCAGCCCAGTTCCAAAGATCTGTAGGTGTTTTATCCCACATGTCGTATTGAAGTATGCCCTGGCTGACGGGACTTCCTTCGTAGGAGCTGTACACGCCATCCTTTTCTGCCAGTTCGCAACTGGCCTCTAGAGCCCCATAGTAAATGGTCTCGAATATTTGTTGATTCAATAGCATCGCCTTCTCACTCTCATACGGCAGTCTCATCAATACAAAAGTATCTGCCAAGCCTTGAACACCAATACCGATAGGCCGGTGCCTCATATTAGAATTTTTAGCTTCAGGTATAGGGTAGTAGTTGGCATCAATGATTTTGTTTAAGTTTTGTGTAATTACTTTGGTTATCTCCTTTAACTTTTCAAAGTTATATGTTTTGTCATCATTGACAAACATGTTCAAAGCTATAGAAGCTAAATTACATACTGCTACTTCATCTTGGGCAGTGTACTCAACAATTTCTGTACACAGGTTGCTACACTTGATCGTGCCTAAATTCTTTTGATTACTTTTTCTATTACAGGAGTCTTTATACAACATGTATGGCGTTCCTGTCTCTACTTGTGCTTCAATTATGGCTTTCCATAGTACTTGTGCCCGAACTTGCCTAACATACCTATTCTCCATCTCGTATTTCTCATACAAAGCTTCAAACTCTTCTCCCCAGCAGTCAGCTAAACCGGGACAGTTATGGGGGCACATCAAACTCCAGTTTTCATTATTTTCAACCCTTTTCATGAATAAGTCTGGAATCCACAGGGCATAGAATAATTCCCTCGCGCGGACCTCCTCTTTGCCAGTGTTCTTTTTTAAATCCAGGAACTCGAATATATCCGCATGCCACGGTTCCAGGTACACAGCGAAGGCCCCGGGTCTCTTGTTTCCACCTTGGTCTACGTATCTCGCTGTGTTGTTATATACTCTTAGCATTGGGACCAGACCATTGGAGACTCCATTGGTCCCTGCGATACTTGTGCCTTTAGCTCTAATGCAGTGTACATGTAAACCTATACCTCCAGCAGATTTTGATATGAGAGCACATTGTTTAAGAGTATCGTAGATTCCTTCTATGCTGTCCTCTCTCATGGCCAGTAAGAAGCATGAGGACAGTTGTGGTCTGGGTGTGGCGGCTGAGAAGAGTGTCGGGCTGGCATGAGTGAAATACTTCTCTGAGAGCAAATTGTAGGTGTTGATGGCAGCGTCTACGTCCTCTCCATGGATTCCAATAGCAACTCTCATGAGCATATGCTGCGGCCTTTCTGCAACCTATCACAAAAAATACATTTTATCTAAAACATGTTCAAGAAACAACTAATTGTTGTGACTTGTGATTTAAATGAAATAAAATTACCTTTCCATTAATTTTCAGTAAATATGACCGTTCTAAGGTCTTAAACCCAAAGTAGTTGTACTTAAAATCTCTATCATACACTATAGCCGAATCTAGCCTTTCTTTGTTCTTCATGATGACATTGTAGTGAAAATCAGATAACATTGGGGTACTCTTTTTGGTGTATGGATTGACTAAATTGTATAAATCTGACATAACATCTGAAAGAAACAAACCATTATTTAGTAGCAGGAAAATTATACAGACCAATTAGCCTCACCTCTTTCATGCTTGAAACAATGGAGAAGGTGGTCAACCTACACATAAGGGACACCTATCTCACTAAAATGCCGCTGCATGAAAGACAACATGCCTACCAAAAAGGCAAATCTACCGAGACGGCCCTAATGGACTTGGTAGATCGGATTTATAGAGCAATTGAAGATAAAGAGATTGCGTTGTGTGTCTTCCTTGATATTGAAGGCGCATTCGACAACACTTCAACCAGCTCTATCACAAATGGCCTGGCTTCAAAGAATATAGATCCAACTACTAGGAAATGGATCAAAGCCACTCTCGACAACAGGGTAGCCTCATCGACTATCATGGACCTGACACTCAAAATCAGGCTGACACAAGGTTGCCCACAAGGAGGTGTGCTGTCACCCCTGGAATGGTCCCTGGTAGTGGATGAACTACTAAGGGAACTAAACCTCTTAGGTTACTACGCTTAAGGGTACGCTGACGACCTGGCGATCATGGTGGTGGGAAAATGCGCATCGGTGGTCGCTGGGTTAATGCAGTCAGCACTAAGAGTCGTCGAGGATTGGTGCCAAAGGGTCAAGCTAACGGTCAAGTAAACGCTGATAAGACGGTCTTGATACCTTTCACCAAAAAGAGGAAGTTGGAGGGACTAAGACCCCCAACACTCTTCGGGAAAACTATTAAGTTTGCGGGTGATGTCAAATATCTAGGAGTAATCCTAGACAAAGGACTCACTTGGAATAAGCACATCGAGTATATTACGAAAAAGGCTAGATGTGCTCTGGGTTCCTGTTGGAAGCTTGTCAGCTCTAAATGGGGTATTTGGCCGAAGGCAATGCTATGGCTATATACAGCCGTGGTGAGACCGATTACCACATATGGCTGCGTAGTGTGGCATAAAAAGGCTGAACAAGTAAACTGTAATAAAAGTCTAAACAGCGTACAGAGACTGGCATGTCTAATAATCACGGGTGCACTCTCGTCAACACCCACCGCTTCCCTCCAGGCCCTGATCAACTTAACTCCGCTTCCTCTGCTTGTTCAGATGGAGGCCAAAAAGGTGGCTCTCAGGGCCAGGACGGCGGGTAGGACGAATTGGGCCTCCACCCCATTTCGACAGCTGGAACAGTCTCTCAGTGAATCACCTGTCATGGCCAT
This sequence comes from Polyommatus iphigenia, assembly GCA_963422495.1. Lineage (NCBI taxonomy): Eukaryota > Metazoa > Arthropoda > Insecta > Lepidoptera > Lycaenidae > Polyommatus > Polyommatus iphigenia. The sequence goes on along the minus strand of OY730188.1, from coordinate 27,142,903 downwards.
GCCATCAGATGCCATGATCAAGGTGCATAGCTTTTCGAAGCAATACCAGGTTTTTATACCTTCCAGGGAGGACTGGGAAAGAAAAATCCCAATCGATGTCCACCCTGGCGACATAGTTTGGTTCACGGATGGATCAAGGAAAGACAACCGTGCTGGAGCCGGATTCTACGGGGGCAGGCCACCGAAAGGCAAATACGCCTGTTTGGGGGAGTTTGCGACCGTGTTTCAGGCTGAAGTCTTCGCTATCCTCGGTTGTTCACTAGAAAGCCTGGAGATGGCCCTAGTTAATAAAAACGTGTTTATCTTCTCCGATAGTCAAGCTGCACTTAAAGCACTGACTGCCGCAGAAGTCTCGTCCAAATTAGTTCTGGAATGCATTAAGACGTTGAACATGCTGGGAAGGAACAACAACATCCGCCTAGTATGGGTCCCGGGCCACAGTAACGTCCCCGGCAATGAAACCGCTGACGAACTGGCTAGGCTTGGGGCCGATAGTCTCATATATGGCCCAGAACCAGTCTGTGGTATAACTCCCAGTACCACAAAGCAAGTGCTCAAGGAATGGGGCCACAGACTATGCAGGAAGCAATGGGCTGAGACCCCTGGCCTTGAACACTCCAAGGCACTAATTCCTGGCTTCAACAAGAAACTATCAGAATTAGTGCTCACCTTGGGTAGGAACCAATTAAGAATCCTTACCAGAAGCCTAACTGGGCACTGCAAGCTCAACAAACACCTAAACAGAATGGGTATTTGTAGCTTAACGACTTGCAGATTCTGTGAGGAGGATGAAACACCTATTCACCTTCTCCTCGACTGTCCTGCTCTACTACAGAGCAGGAACAGGCACCTTGGTCGCCACGAATACTCATCCACAGAGGAAATTCGTGGCACCAACCCCAACCATATCGTTCAATTTATGAGCAGTATTGGGTTGGGGATGATTCTCTAGTGCGAAGGAGTCACAATAAATCCTCATGGGTCGCAGTGACGCCAGGGCTATAGCGACCTGCCTTCTTTAAAAAAAAAAAAAGCAGGAAAATTTCAATCTTTTCAAATTATTGCATTATAATATTTTTTCTTATTAGAATAAAGGTACAAGTTGGAAGCCGGCTACATGAAGCAGCAGCAGACGATGTGTCGTCGCAACACTATTGGTTTCTATGTATTTCTATGAAGTGTCGCTAGCTTCGCAGGGTATTTCATAGAAATACATACAAACCAGTAGTGTCGCGACGACACATTGTCTGCGGTTGCTTCATATCGCCCGCTGCCAACCTGCACCTTAAGGCTGACTTTGACGAGTAATAATACCTGAGAAATGTTTTTTTGTTTCTTTTTGTAAATTAGAGATTGCTAGTCGAGCAGCAAGTACAGCATAATCGGGATGGTCTATTGTCATGGTGGCTGCAGTCTCTGCAGCTAAATTGTCAAGCTCCACTGTTGTTACACCAGAGTATATACCACTTATCACTTTAAGGGTGATCCCCACCTATAACCATAAAATATAACATGTTTAGTAAGTATTTATAGCTTTGCTGCATAATCTCATTACTGAATTTTATGAAAAATACTCAGTTAATACAACTTACAGGGTCTACGAAATCCATATTCAGTCCATAGCACAGCTTCTTAATCCTAGATGTAATTTTATCTATGTGTACTTCCTCCATTCTGCCATCTGAAAAATGGAAAACATGTGATTACAAAGAGCACAATTAGTAGAATGTATTGCACTCAAGTGCTATCTGCTGGGACAAAATATATATGGGGCTATAAGAAAGGATCAGGGCATTTGATAAAATAATGCTTACCCCTCTTGAGAACATAAAGTTTGTTACTTTTCCCGACCATTTTAAATCACTAATTAGATACAAATGCGTTAATATAATAACTTAATATTAGTACTCGGAGTCTCTACAATGTAAATTGTTTAAATTTTCTTGAATATCAAATGGCTTTGTTTCGATGCACTCCGACAATTCCACATTTCACATTTGCATTTTGCAAACAGCGAAATCGCAAACTGACATTTATTTTCGCGGCAAAGCGCGGGAAATAATGACAATTGACATGTCATTGCCCTTAAAGGGGTGACAGACGTGCGAGTAAGTACCTACGCGGACTTATGGCTTGACGATCTTAGTCGCCTGTGTGTCAGCAAAGAGCCGCGAGCCTGGGGGCATGGTAATCCTATGAGTAATCCAGTGTGAGCGATTCTCGCTCGTGTGTCACCGACGCGAGCTCAGTACGTTCGCGAACTTATAACCCGCGTGCTTTGAGTTCGTACGTCTATATAGGCCTTTTAAGGGGGCCCCGAGACGATCAAAGGGTTGGATTCGAACGGGTTGATGAATCATAATATAATAATACGTAGTATCCCTATGTAGTTTGTGGAATGTGGATGAAACCATAATATTTTGACGTCGGTTTGCCGTTTGAACGGTTGTCAAACGGCATTGCCCAGTTTGGTTCGGTACGCCGACAGCGTTTCGGCATCTAGAACTGCCCCGGGGCAGGGCAGGCCGAACAGATACGAAAATGGCCGAAGTTTAAATTAAGAACATAAACTACGTATTGCACGTCTAGTACTGTCCACGTGCTTCGTAGATCACCTTTGTTCGGCTATTTCCGTATCCGTTCGGCCCGCCCTGCCTGCCCTGCCCCGCCTTGAGCTGTATGATGCAGACAAGATGCTCTCGAGTCTCGACTGATAAAATGCTTCTTTTTTTGTACACAGTGGATAATACTTTAAAATTCTGATATTATATTGATTATTGATCCTTGTTAAAACATTTTTAACAAGGATCAATATTTTATTATTTATTTTTAATAATTTTTAATAAGGATAAATTTGTTAATAAATGGTGAATGCCAGATTATATCGATTGATGATTTACCTAATTTTTAAGGAAAATACTTTTTAAATTAAAAACTATTAAAAAATATTGTAGTGTTAGCTGCGCCCCCTACCGAAGAAGACGAAGAAGATGCCAGATTGCCGCCACGCGATCGGGCTATATAAGCCGAACGCGCCCGTCGACTCGTCCATTTTCTCCTCACATTTCGCGCGCTCGTTACGTTCAAACTCTGTCCGTGTTGCCATTTTCTTTTGTAAATTTTGTAGTTTTAATAAATTCTTTTCTTTTGTGTTGATTAGTTTTAATTTTTCAAATATTTTTAATTGTAAATATAAAATCAGAAGTGGGATTCGGAGGCCCTAATACCGCCAAGTGTCATTTCTGATTTTGCGTACCTAGTTAAATAAAGTTCAAGTTTTTAGAATGTCAAGTGGTTCGCGTAAAAAACGTCAACGAGAGCGCACGCCTCCCCCTATAGGTATAGGTCATTTAGGCGCTACGATGGAAGCTATCCTCAGCCGGCTCACTGCGCTGGAGCAACGGCGCACGAGCCCCGAGGCGCCTCCCGATGCAGCGGCGCGCCCCATCGAGCAGGCGTCCGCACCGGCGCGCGGTCCCTGTACGAGCGCTGTCGTTGGCACCGAGGCCAGCTCGACGCCGCGGCCGACCGAGCCACGTGCGAGCTCCGTGGCATCGAGCGAGCTGTTCACATCGCCATGCTGCACGACCGCCACGCCTTCGTCGAGCCAGGGCCCGACAACGGAGCGTCTCATCGAAGCGTTAAGAAGCTTAAATCCGGTGAGATCTACCCATTATTATGTGTCGGATTTCGATCCGAGTATTCACGATGTCAACGCGTGGTGTGACGAGGTTGACCGTGCACGTGCTCAAAATAATTGGGACGAAAAAGTGTTTAGCTCGCGTCGGTTCTTGTTTAAGGGGTGATGCACGTGCATGGCTGCGCGATTGGGGTTGTACAGATCGAAATTGGGTTAATTTTAAATCCGAATTAAAGGCCCTCTGTCCCCGACGAATTGACATTGCGAATATACTGTTTGATGTTATGTGTACCGAATCTGATAAATACTCCACATACGCGGACTATGCACGTAAATCCTTGTTACGTTTGCGTATTGTTAATGGTTTAAGCGACGACTTATTGTGTGCAATTATCGTACGTGGGATCAAAGATCCTCAAATTCGAGCCTCAGCTACGAACGCAAAGCTGACGCCCGAATCTATTGTGGAGTTTTTATCGACATATGTTATGCCGCTGAGTCGTTCAAGTAATAATTATAATAGTGCGCGCAATAGTCATCCCCGTTCCGGTACGCTTGTCCGCGATAAGAAAGATAGGAAGCGCAATGCAAGCTCGAGCGACAGCGCTAGGTTATTATTAAAATGTTACAACTGTAAACAATTTGGACATAAAAGTATTAATTGTAGCAAGCGTTTGAAATTATCTTCAGATTCCGATATCGCGACTAACGTGAATAATTCAAATCAAGACGCCCCCAGATCGTTTCTAGATAAACCCCATTGTAACTTTTGTAAAAAAATAGGTCATTCGGAGGAAGAATGTTTTACTAAACAAAGATCACTTTCACGTAATAAAGCGAACGTTAATTTTTGCCGCGAAATCGTAAACAAATATAACAATCAGGATGTTATTAGTGCGGTTTTGTGCGGAGTACCCACAGATGCTTTGATCGATAGTGGCTCGTGCATATCGCTTATCTCAAAAGATTTACTAAACCATTTTTCTTGCCGGCTGAATCGTTATACACAAATATTATACGGGTTGAACGGTACAGAAGTACGATCCGACTTTTATGTTACGTTACCAATCGAGTTCGATGAAGTTACTTTAGAGATTGATTTTCATGTAGTCCCCTCCGGTTGTTTAAGCACGCCGGTGCTAATCGGCACCGATGTGTTGAACCGGCCTGGAATCGCCTACATTCGTACGGGTAATTTACAGCGTATTATGAGAGATAGCGGCTCTGTTAATAATGTAACGATTTTTAATATTGACGAAGCAAATAGTTTAAGCACCCCTTTGTGTGGTAAAGATAGGGAACGGTTAAACAATGTATTACGGAAATATTCAGACTTCTTTCTGAGTGGGACGGCTACTACAACGGTAAAAACTGGGCAGATGCATATTCGTCTTACGAGTGACGTGCCCGTTAATTATTACCGTCCTTATAAAATGTCCCACGATGAAAAGTTACGAGTACGGGCCATTGTTCCGTACGAGTACGGGCCATCTTAAACAAAAAGGTATAATTCGCGAGTCTGAGTCCGCGTACTCGAGCCCAGTTCTTTTAGTAAAGAAAAAGAATGGCGAGGATAGAATGGTCGTTGATTACAGGGCACTAAATAACATCACGATAAAGGATAGATTCCCGCTTCCACTGATCGATGACCATATAGATAGACTCGGGAAGTGCAAATTGTTTACTGCGTTGGATATGGTGACAGGGTTTCATCAGATCAAGGTCAGTGAGGACTCTGTGGACAAAACTGCGTTCGTGACGCCCGAAGGTCACTTTGAATATCTAAAAATGCCATACGGCCTTGCGAACGCACCCGTTGTCTATCAGAGAATTATTTCTAGTACCTTACGACCTTTCATTGAATCGGGACAAGTTTTAGCATATATTGACGATGTTTTGTTGCTTAGCAACACCATTGATGAAGGCCTGTCATTATTAGATGCCGTACTTAAATTATTAACTGAGTCCGGATTTTCAATTAATTTACGAAAGTGCTCGTTTTTGACCAATGAAGTAGAGTATCTTGGGAGGACTATAAGTAACGGTCAGGTAAGGCCGAGCACCCATAAGATTGAGGCCTTGACTAAGTCTCCTAAGCCTCAAAATGTAAAACAAGTTAGACAGTTTCTTGGCCTGGCCGGCTACTTTAGAAGGTACATCCCGGGATACGCTGCAAAAACTGCTCCTATAGCAATCTTGACCCGCAAGAATATAAAATTTCATTGGGGTGATGAACAAGAACGTGCTAGGCGCGAAATTATTGACCATCTCACTAGCGCACCCGTTCTGACAATATTCGACCCGAGTCTCGAGACCGAGGTTCACACCGATGCGAGCTCGTTAGGTTACGGCGCGGTTTTATTACAAACACACTCCGACGGCAGAAAGCATGCGGTAGCGTATTTTAGTAAAGTAACGACTGGCGCAGAACCAAGGTACCACTCTTACGAGTTGGAGACCCTCGCTGTTGTTAAAGCGTTACAACATTTCCGTCACTATTTGATTGGAAAGCATTTAAAAGTTATAACAGACTGTAATGCTTTAAAAATGACACAGCGTAAAAAGGATCTCCAACCTAGAGTGGCACGCTGGTGGATGTACCTCCAGGACTTCGATTTTGTCCTTGAGTATAGAAAGGGTGTAATGCTACCACACGCGGACTATCTCAGTCGTAATGCCGTGAATGTTGTCACTGCCAGAAAACCCCTTAATTGGGCACAATTAGCCCAATCCGCAGACGAGGAGACACTTTTATTAATAAATAAATTACAGGAAGGACTTTTAGACAGTTCGCGTTATGTTAGGAAGGATGACATTCTTTATTACAAGTATAGTCCGGTCGGCGAAGCTTCTCGACTACTTTGTTATGTCCCTAAAGCTTATCGACTAAGCTTACTACGCGCGTTCCACGACGAACACCAACATATCGGTACCGATAAAACTTTAGATCTGATTTTGAAACACTTTTGGTTTCCGGGCATACGTCAATTTGTAAGAAAATATATATCACATTGTATAATTTGTATTGCCCATAAAAAAGTGCCTCGTGCACCATCACAACCAATCGTATCATGGTCAAAGCCGTCCACTCCCTTTGAAACAGTACATACTGACGTACTTGGCCCTCTTCCCGAATCCAACGGGTATAAGTTTATTTTGATGTTAATCGATTCTTTTTCAAAATATTGTCTTCTTTATCCAATTTATAGGCAAGATAGTGCCGAACTTGTACGTGTCATAACTAACGCTATTTCAATTTTTGGCACACCACGTAACTTAGTATGTGACCGCGGACGGATGTTTGAGAGTAACGAGTTCGCTAGCTGGACATCAAACTTTGGCATAGAATTGCATTTTATCACCCCTGAAATGCATCAGTCTAACGGACAAATCGAGCGCTACTGTCGGACGGTCTTAAATATGATACGAGTAGAAGTCAATCACAGGTCTGAGTTATGGTCTGACGTGCTGTGGAAATTACAATTAGCACTTAATATAACAAAACAGAAGACAACACAGGCGTCCGCCCTCAACCTGTTGATTGGAACTGATTCTACCACGCCGGTCATACAGTCTCTCGTCAGGGACTTAGCCTCAACCGGTAGCAGCTCTAACCGTGAGGCTCGCCGCGAGCTGCGCCGCCAGCGCGCTGAGAACTTACTTACGCGAAATCAAGCGGCCCAAGACGCGCGAGTTAATAAAAATCGCTCGCCACCTAAGACATTTGCACTGAACGACTCGGTTTTCGTTATCAAACGTTCTCAATGTGCAGGGAAACTTGATAGTGGTATGCGGGGTCCATATCGCGTTATAAAAATCTTGCCTAATGGACGATACGAACTTAGGCTTATCGCTGGTTCGTACGGAAAAACTACTCAGGCCGCTGCCGAGTACATGGTTCCATGGCAAGGCGAGTGGACACCCGAGACTTGCTCAGCGTTTTTCGAGAGTAAGATTTTTATTATTATTATTTTTATTGTTAATTGTAATTTTTAGTTCAGACGCTTTGCCTGTTGAGATCTGTTTATTTATTTATTGTTCTTATCCTGGTCGAAAGTGTGAGCAAAGGTAAAGGGTTGACTTGCGAAAGAAAAGACCCCTGTAAAACCTGCAGTACGCTCATAAAGGTATTTGGTTGACTCACAACGAGAAAAGACCATCGTAAACCCTGAATCCCGCAAATAAAGGTATTTGGTTGACTCACAACGAGAAAAGACCATCGTAAACCCTGAATCCCGCAAATAAAGGTATTTGGTTGACTCACAATGAGAAAAGACCATCGTAAACCCTGAATCTAGCAGGTAAAGGTATTGAGGTTGACTTTCATGCTGCAGCATAACAAGAAAAGACCTATATAAATCCTAGCCTGTCGTGTAAGTTCCACAGGGAACTAAGTGTAGACAGTGAGAACAATAAAATAAATTTTTAGTTTGCATCTCACAAGCATCGCTTTGACTGGTTCAACAACTGTTATTTATGTGGTTCGTGACCCGTAGACCAAGACCGAGAGGCTCAAATGTTTGTGTTTACTGTTACAGATGATGACCACGATGAGCCTCAACCTATAACGCCAGCCACCTCCGACGCTGGTCCCCCGGCCCCGGAGACACCGACCACACGGGTCATCGAAGTCACCGCCATCGTCGAGAGGGTCTCGTCCGAAGCCAGCGAGGACGCCGGCCCGTCAGGAGAGGCCGTGTTAGCTGCGCCCCCTACCGAAGAAGACGAAGAAGATGCCAGATTGCCGCCACGCGATCGGGCTATATAAGCCGAACGCGCCCGTCGACTCGTCCATTTTCTCCTCACATTTCGCGCGCTCGTTACGTTCAAACTCTGTCCGTGTTGCCATTTTCTTTTGTAAATTTTGTAGTTTTAATAAATTCTTTTCTTTTGTGTTGATTAGTTTTAATTTATCAAATATTTTTAATTGTAAATATAAAAGTAGTATTAATCATGGCTCACTTAAAAAAAAAATTGTTTAATTGAAGTAATGTAGGGGTCAGATGTTGGACAGTGAACCAGTAATATACAGTGGCCCACCATTCATATCTTACGAATGCGACGTTGAAAATTCGTGCCATAAACGCGAATAAACTTGTTTCTCGATTCAATCTTCCATGCCCAATCGACGGTGCGCTCCCGCCGTAAACAGTCGCGAAGGGAGACTATAATTGTTTTGCATACGAAAAACTTGAAAATTACGTAAGTACAATTTTGATTTCTCGTGCATTTTCGTTATTGTTTTTCATTACCTACATATTACACGCTTATAGACTGACTATTGACGCATCGTATGTGTATACTAATAATTATTATAAGCGTTTACTTCAATAACAAATTTAAACTTAAAAGAAAATAAATCATATTCGTGCACAGTGGCTCAAAATAGGGCGGTACACAGTGAACTGTGTAAGTGTGTGTACGTGTGTGTACCGCCCTATTTTGAGCCGCTAAAAAAATGCTTTAATTATAATAAAAACATTCTAAGCACAGCATTTATATTTGTTTTATGTTATTGTTAAATGTTTGAAAAATATTTTAAATTGTTTAAAAAATATGTTAATTTTAATGTTGTTTAATTTTTACGCAAATAAAACATTTATTTACATATATATAAATGATGTTTTAATTATTAATAATTTTACTTTAGTAAATTATATCACTAATAATTTTATTAAACAAATTATATCACCTCCAAATTAATAAAATTTAGGTGTTGGTTCACTATAGGCTAACCCCCTGGTTCAGTGTGTACATATTATGGTAGTAGAGATCAACTACGATAACATGGCGCGCCCCTCCAAATGACTGTTTCAATGTGTGTAGTCATATCCTAATGAAAGAGTTTGTATGTAGTAAGTATTCAACCAATCACAGTACACGTAATATTTCTGTTAATGTCACTTATTACCAAGATTTGTTGGTCAACTAATCATAACTAGCCGACCGCGCAAGACAACGCACTTCAAACGTTTTGACAACGCACTTCAAACGTTTTGGAGGGGCGCGCCATGTTATCGTAGTTGATCTTTTAGAGATCCGGTTGGTCTCTCTAAGAGTTCACTAGAGGTCGGAGGAGTAAAGAGTAAAACTCGATTTACTGTGGTGAACTGGAGTGATTTATTTACAAAAATGCGCTGTTTATATACAAAAAAATGAGTTAATTATTATTATTACAAATCTGTACAAAAGTAAAAAGGTTGTTTGTGATTGGTTAACTAGATTAGACAGAGATGTAAAGAAAGAGATAAAAATATTTACAAAACAAGAAAGAGAAAAAAAATCGAATAAGAAATATTTACAAATCTAAAAGATTGCCGCGCGAGAACTGGCCGCCCCGCAACACGCGGCGCTGGTGTCGCGCGAGTATAAATATAGGCTCGCATGCCGCGGCCCATTCAGTCGTCCTAGCTCTCACCCGCGCAACCCGTGTCTTCGTGCTCCGAACGTTGAGGCTTACCTCCGTCCGTAGTAGCCGTTCCGCGTGTTGTGCGACCGTGCCGATCCCGTCCGAGTGTGGATGCCTGCGGAAGCAGTTCTGTGGATGCAGTGTGACACCTCGGATTGCAGTGACAGGCTTATATAAGCCCAAATAGCGGTCGATATATCCAACTGCTATTTCTTGCGAAATAGCAGTGGGATTATCCATTGCTGGGTGCTGCCCTGTCCCTGATCTCCCGCTGGAAGTGTCTTCCGGCGTAGGGATCACGGAGAGTTAGCTACCCTGAGTGTGCGTGTCGTCTTGGCGAAGTGTGTACACCCAGTGAGTGACCACAGGACCAGTTAAGTACGTAAGTACGCCGCCCAAATACTATAGTGACTAGCTATACAGCTCAATATGTGAAATTGACACTTGTGTTGTGACCAACGATGGCCGATCGTGAACCGCGGCCTATGAGCCGCGACCCGCGAGGCCGCTCCCGCGACGCCTCGGGAACGTCGTCCCGGAGCACGACCTCCTCGAGGTCCAGCTCCCGCTCGGCCCCCGAGCGCACGCACCGCCCAGCAAACGCTGAGTCCAGCAGCGGCGGCGCGGATACCGCCCACGGCCGGCAACCGTCGACATTACCGCGGGGTAGTGATGTCACACCCCCGCCCCAATGCTCGACGATGTCCCGCCGAGAGTCCGGGGTCCCGCCCCGCCCTGCCGAGCAGGATTCGGCGCTGTCCCAGCGCCCCCGGCGCCCGTCTGCCGAGAGCGGTGGCCCCCGCCACCCTCCGGCTCAACCTACGCGACGTGACGTCGCTACTGCGGACCCGTCCCGCGCTCCGGATGGCGTATCTCGCCCCTCGCCGGCCTCCCCGCCGCGAGATCCTCGGAAAAACGCTACGCAGGCCCCGCCGCGTGACCCCCGCCTCGCGCAGGTCTCACAACCGCGTGACCAACTCTCATCGCAGGCTCATCAGCCGCGCGAACAACGCCCCGCGCAAGCTCCGCCAAAACGCGAGCAGCGCGTAGCTCCAGCCTCACCACCGAAGCACACCCGCCCCGCGCAGGCTTCACCCCCGCGCGACCTTGGCCCTGGGCGCGGCTCGCCCCCGCGCGATAGATTCGCAGCGGAGCCGCGAGTGGCGCCACCATCGCAGTCATGTGACACTAGTCGCATGGCCGCACCTCCCGCACCGCAAGGCACGAGTCATGGCACTACGGTGCAAGTCTCGAGTTTGGGCACAACCCCGATGACATCACCGGCGGGGGATATGCCCCCCCCGCCCCTCTTCCCCGCAATGGCCGCCAAGCGGCCCTACTCGGAAGCCGCTACGGGTGTCTCACCTCCCGCGAAACGAGCCGATCGCCCGGTTTCGTACGCGGAGGTGAGCGCGAGACCCGCCGCCCCCCGTACGATACCTATGGAAACAGACTCTGCTGCTGCTCCCGCGCGTGCGTCACCGCCGCCGCCCCCGCCACCTCGCTACCCTCCGCTAGTTGTCGAGAAACTAGACGGCTGGGTAGGACACTTCAAGAAGCTCACCGAGCTCCTAGGGCACGCTCCAAACGCGAAGCCCTATGGAGGCGGTGTCCGTTTTTCACCCCGCACCGAGGGGGAATACCGCACCATAGAGCGGTACCTGAACCAGCTTGAGGGACTCAGCTGGTTCTCCTACTCACTCCCAGCGGAGAGAGCGCTAAAGGTGGGCATCACCGGTCTGCCCACCAACACCACACCGGAGGACGTGGTAGCCGGGCTTGAGGAGCTCGGCTACATCGCGGAGCACGTCACCAAGGTGTCGGCAAGGGCCGACAGACCTGGGTGCATATTCTTCGCACTACTCACCAGGACGCCAGACCTCACTCCCGGCATATACGAGGTGACGCAGTTACTTTGTATGCCGGGAATCAAAATAACTGCTTGGCGAGGGAGAGGAAACCCCGCCCAATGTCATAGATGCCAGCAATTTAGGCATTCGAGCAAAAATTGCCACCGGCCGCTGACCTGCGTACGATGTGCCGGAGAGCACCTCGCCAGAGATTGCCCCGTCCCCCGCACCGAGAGGCCGACGTGCGCCAATTGCAAAGGGCCGCACGCGGCCAATAGCAAGAAATGCCCAGTATATATTGCTGAGGCGCGCAATAGGCAGGCTGGCACGGTTTCCCGAACCGGTGCCGCCCGCCCTACCCGCCCAAGCACCGCACCATCTGTCCCGGAACAGGAGATGCCCCCGCCGCCGCCTTCCGCCACTTCACTCATGGCGGAGGCCAACGACCCCACCCCCCGCCGCACCTCCTCGTCGGCCCAGGAGCAGCGGCCTAAGACAAAGAGGGTGCGCATCCGGAAGAGGGCGAGGCGCACCACCTCCTCGGCTGCCCCGACTGACTCCGAGTTGGAGATGTCGGCGCCCCCTGCATCCGACCGTGAAGACTTCGCCGCGGACCCTTCGCGGCCGCAGCGTCTCCCGCGCACTCCGCGCGCCCCACGCGCTCCCCGCGCCTCCAGGGCGCTAGAGGGCGACCTCATCATGACCGGGGCCGGTAGCGGCGCTGCCCCCGCAGCCCCCGCGTCAGCCCCGGCACCTGTTCACCGACAGCCCTCTCGAGGGCGTGCCTCAGGGACCGCCGGCAGGGGTGACACGACCGCAGCCCCCGCAGCCCCGGCGGCTACTACCGCTCCTACATACCGCCCGGTATCACGAGGGCGTTCCGCAAGGGCCACCGACAGGGACAATATTGTTCCTGCGCCAAGTACCCCCGGCGCCCCCACACCCGCTCAGGGGCGTAGTCAGCTGGGCGCCGAGTACCACCAGATGACAACATGCCAGCTGATCCAGCAGCTGCTCTCCCTGGCTATGGACGCCTTCTCTAAGATCCAAGCCGGGGAGGACACTTTCTCCACCCTCCTGCAGACCCTCCCTGCAGGAGCTGCCATTATTTCCATAATGATTTCCCGATGGACCAGTCCGCCCCCAAGATGCTAAGGGTGGTCCTGTAGTGTGTGTCTCACCTCCCCCCTATATAAGGTAGGTTAAGTAGTGATTAAGTTCAGTTATTAAACATTATTTCAACTAAACGCATCTTATATCAGTCTCCCCTAAGCCACACATTGCATGGCGACCCTGCCAGTGCTGCCTTGCGGCAGCGCTGCGCACCGGGTACAGGGAATGTGAATATAGTTTAGTGATTTAAAAATAATAAGACTTTTAAGTGAAATATTTAAAAAAAAACTGTAATCAAAAGTGAAATTTAATTGTGACTATGGACAAATTATAGTGGTAAAAATGAACTAAACGGCCGTTAGTGAGTAAAAATATTATGTAGGTTTAAAAATAAGTAAATAGTGTAGAGACAAGAGACTTAAAAAAAGATAAATACAAATGTGTAAGAAGCGGAAATATAAATATAATATAAAACTCATAATAGACTCAGTGAAAAATAAAAAAAAATTGTAATCAGAATTTAAACACAAAATTAAATTACAGAAAATGGAAAGTTGCAAGAAGAATAATATAATATGAAACCGAAAACTAAAAGTTGCTAAAAAAAAACTGTCTGAAGAAAAATCAAAATTTTGGTGTGGAGATGCAAAGCTGGCAGCCGGGAGTTGATGGTGTCAAATGAGTGGAATATGCTGGCAGCCGGGAGATGTTGGAGTCGGATGAGAGGAATGTAGAGCAGGCGGCCGGGAGATGTTCGTGTCGGAAGTGGATGCAGCCGGGAGAACAGAAAGAAGAGGATAGAAAAATGCGATTGAAGTTATTTTGTCTAAATTTAAATATAAAAATAAATTATAATATGTCTTATTTGTAACTGCAGCGGTATGTATAAAATTAGTAAGTAATTATGTTACAATTTATGTCTAAATTTAAATTTTATTTTGATATGAAAATTACATAGAAAGTTCCGTTTAGAAAAATAAAATATAATTTTAAGCAATTTAACAAAATATATAAGAAAAAATTATAACCATAAAACGTAAAAGGTATAAAATGTATTATTAATTGAGTAAATAATATTTTGATTTTAAATATTTTGAATACAAGTAATTTAATTTCTAGAAATAAAGATTTCTGTAAAAAATAAGTAAAATTATAAATTAACAGTTAATTAATTAATGGAAAGTCAGATTGCTATGAGAAATAAATAAGTTTTTGCGAAATTTATAATATTGGTAATAGTTTCATAATATATTATGTTTTACAATTATATCTGACTAATTGAAATCTTCAAAATAGTTGCAGTTGATATTTAAGACATTTTAGTAAGTTTTTTTTTTTTTTGCATGTTAATTTTGTTTTAATTGATTTAATAGGTATTATCAAATTATTCTGCATTATTTTTGGAAAAGATTTATTTTTTGGAGATTACGTGTCTGGTTTAATGTTTTTAGAGTAAAAATAAATAAATAATGGTATTATTCTGCAACTTAGCAACTTGTAAAATATTTAGATATTGGAAGATAAGTTCATTTAAAAGTTTAAAGAAAATAATGTCAAAAGAAAAATTAATTTTAAATAGAAAATAATGTTAATTGGAATAATATTCTAAAATAAAATGTGTTTTGGTGCTGTTATTGTGTAATAAAGCAAAACTTAGAAATTTTAAAAATAGGGTGTTGACGATGAATTTTTCTATGAAATAAGTTTTGGTATATGTAGTACAATAATATTTTGTTTTAAAAGTGTGTTTACAGTATAATAATTATTAAATACTATGTGTAGTATGACAAAAGAATTGAAAAAATAGGAAATTGTGTAGACTGTAGGACAATGGTAATTTTGTAGAGATGAAGGATTGTTAATTTTTTTTTTTGGAATATAGGAATACATAGCAACTCATAACTAATCGAATATTATGCGCAGTTGGTTTAAACAGGTAGGTAACAACTCAGGTAAGTTTCCACGGTATGCAACACCTTTGCGGGAAAAGCGTCAAATGTCCGCGGTGCCAACTCAGCATTCGCGCAATGAAATGTAAGTAGCTGTTATTTCTTATAACCGACTTTACAAAAAGGAGTAGCTTGTTTGTTCGTTTAAATATATTTTATTCATAGGGTTGTACCAAGTATAATTTTTGTTCAAATAATTTTAATCAACATAGATTGCTTAAAAAGGTATAAATTACTAAAAACTTTACGATTTTTTTTTCTTTCTACAAATCAACATAATTTAAAGTGTCGTTGCACTTAATTAGCTAAATTATTATAATATTCTCTTCAAATTCAATAGTACTAATAGTTTCATTCTTTATTTTGTGTCACGTATTATCTATTTTTTTTTTCTTCGAATTCTTGGTAAAGGCAGTAAAAGTTTCAAATGGGTCACTAGATTAAAAACTAAGAATATGTTAAATTTATTTTGTTGTTATTTGTGAAAATGCAAAATATTTTTATTTTGTGTCACAGTTGTCAAAAATCTAATTAATATTTACAGTACAGTTTATAATCATTTTACAATATGGGTGGTCCAAAAGAGATCATCATATTATTTTGGTTTCGCATAACAATATCAAAACATTTCATGCATCATATTATATTTTGGTACAAAGAAACATGATGCAATGAGTTTATGCATCCAAATATGTCATGTAAGCGCAGTCCATATTTGCGAGTATGTTTGAATATGATTCCAGTAATTTAATTCCAGTAATTGTTGCCAAACTTACAATCGTAATTAGCATGCATTCCAGGGCATGAGTTTTATTAAATTTTTAGAACTAATAGTTTAACAATGTGTATGCTTTTAAATAAAATATAAAACTAGCTTAATAAAATAAAGTTAACTTTGTATAAGATACTTACAACATTTAATTTTCTGATTTTTTTTGTAGTCGCTGTCAAATAGTTTATTTTAATTCATTTCAAATAGTTGATTCTAAATTTTATTTCAAAAGTAATTGATTCCAAATTGGGTAGTTTAAGATTATTGTTTTAAATTTTACAAAATTTTGTACTTTATAATAAAAAATTTTTAAGTCTGCTTTTTCCAAATTAAGTACTTAAGTACCTATAAATTCTTTTTAAAATAAGTATGTCATATTTTCAATAGTTCTTAAATAATTGTACCGTACTTACGTTGCTTTATTTTTTGTGTAAATTTATGACTTTTTTTAAATTAAACAACAACTGAAAAAGGTGTGCCAATAACTTTATTAGTTATTACATAATATAAAGAAAAAAAATAGATATAATTTATACTTGATAAAAATAATATAATATTTTTAAAATCTAAAGGATAGGAGGCGTATTTGAAATAACTTTAATAATAGGTGCATTTAATTAACGTTAATAAAAATTTACAAAAAGGTAATGATTTAATAAAGTGATTAATATAAAAGTAATGTTGCTACGTACCTACATCAATTCAATTAAATTCGAACTTAGAAGTTATTAATGAATAATTTTGTAATTAAAGAAACAATAATAATTATAAAGAATAATAAATATTAATGACTTAAATATTTTATTTATAGACAAAAGAGGCATTTTTAAAAAGAAATAGTAGTAAAATTAATTAAGTGGGGATTAGGATGTTAGGATTTTTATGGAATGTTATGTTGCTATGTTTTCCAACCCAATTAATTTCAGTAAGATTTAAGAAGTTAATTATTATTAAAAATGATTTAAAAAATTGATTTGGTTCCATGGTTACTTTGTATCTATATCTTACAGTAAAATATTTTAGAAAAAGTAGAGTGAGAAAAACAAAGAAAATAATATTATATTTCGTACGAAGCGTGTTATTAAAGAAAGTTCAGCATATAATATAAATTGAAAACTATGTTTTATGTGAAGTTATGAAATAGAGAAAAGGAGAGATAATTCTTGGAAATGTATTAAATTCTTTTTAACTACTTTAAGTAAGTTGATTAGCTACATTTACTGAGAAATTACACTGGATATGACTTACACGGATTTACTTAAAAATATGTACGTTCATACGAGATATGACGTACTATTATTATTGTGAGAAAGGATTAGGAATGTGATATTTGATTTGCAAAGTAGCTAAAAGCTATTATTTAGGCATAGAAATGGTTATTTTGAAGTTAGGAATAAGGGTTTTAGTGTTATAGAAGGTATTTGATTGAAAAGGATTGTTTTTAGGGCGATAGAGTTGCATCAATGTTTAAAATGTTTGGTAGCTGTTGGCCTGATCACCCAATAGTTAAGAATATTTTAAATAATGATTGCATAAAATTATGGAATGGGTATTTTGATAGGCATAGGTATAGAATAGGTTTAAAAATGCCATAGAGCATTATAAAATTCTAGCTTAAATGCTACGTATCGTCGAGAAATAAATAAAATGCCGAGAGCATTAAAAAAAAAATACGCAAGGGAATCCTTCATTCGATCACGTTGTAAACGAGTTTTCTCTGTGAGAATAGTTGGAGGTCAAGTAGCCTTAAAAGAACCTTGGTATTAAATATGGTACAAAATGGTACAAAAGTAAATGGTACTTAGAGCATGCTCGGCGGGAACAATCCTTCATTTAAGTAAAATGGTTGGAGACATTTTTTTTTGTTTTGTGGGTTAGTCTTAAAAAAAGTCCCGTTTAATGTTGTATAAAATATAAATGTATTGTACCAAATAAAAGTGCGCACATGAAGTATATTAAAAAATAAATATGTACCATTAAAATAAATAAAAGAGTCGACTATAAATAAAAATATTATAAAAATAAAATGTACCAGTAATGTTAAAAAATAATATAAATAAATGAATAGGCATGCATGCATGAAAAATGACAAAAAGAGTTAAGAGCTAATGAATTAAGGTAACAATTTTAAATGTATAAAAGTGACTGGCCAGTCCACTAATCAAGGAAATTAGTAAAATATGGATAAGTTAATAATTAATGAGTAAAATTATAAATATGAGGCCTGGTAATAAGGTTGAATATTTAAAAATGAATTTAGAATGATAAAAAAAATATTGATTTTGTGTGATAACTTGATAAGTGATAACGAAAGACGTCTTATAGAGGTTCATCAGTTAATGTCGAGTAAGGGAAAAATAGAGTTTATATTATTTTAAAGGGTGTAAAAAAAAACTAAAGAAAGTAACCATGTGAAAAAGTTTTATTAAAATATGTAGTTAGAAAATGTTTATTATTACTTAATATTTTTGTGTATTAAAAATTTACATCATCAACCACCCATTACTGCAAATAAATTAAAATGCCATTAAAAAACGCAGCACAGATTTGTATTTATTGTTATTTAGAATATAAAAATGGTTAGAGATAAATTTTGAAATGTTTAGATAATATTGTAGTTTTTAGTAAAATAAGAAATAAAGCAAAATTTTATAAAAATATATATTTGTTAAGTACTTACGAATTTAGTAACATTAAGTATTTTAGTAACATTAAGTATTTTATAAAAAAAATATATCTAGTGTAAGTATTTTTTTTTCCAAAAAAAACGGGGGAGGTGTAGTGTGTGTCTCACCTCCCCCCTATATAAGGTAGGTTAAGTAGTGATTAAGTTCAGTTATTAAACATTATTTCAACTAAACGCATCTTATATCAGTCTCCCCTAAGCCACACATTGCAGTCCACTGGAACGCCCGTGGGATCCAGGTGAAGAGGCAACTCCTTCTGCACCTCCTCAGGTCGTACGAAGTAGATGTTGCCCTCCTCGGAGAGACCCACCTCACCCCCCACGACCGCCTGTCTATACCCGGTTACCACGTGTATAGACAGGACTACCTGGACGGAGCTGCTGCCAGCCGAGGCTTGGCGGTCCTTGTCAAGCGCCGCCTCCTCCACCAGCTGTTACCCAACCCCGACGTAGCAACCTTTTACGCACTCGGCATCGAACTTATGCTCGGCTCTACGAGAACACACTTATATGCCTGCTATAAGCCCCCCCAGATGCGTCTAGACACCTCCGAGATCCACCGGCTCCTAGCAGAAGAGCCGACTGTGATCGCGGGGGATCTAAATTGCAAACATCCTGGCTGGGGCTCGAGGATCACCAACTCAGACGGCAACAGACTAATGGCCGACTCAGAGAGCACAGGGTACCAAGTAGTGGGTACCTATGTGCCAACCCACTACCCAGAGTGCCCCACTTACTCCCCGGACGTGCTGGACATAGCCATCACACATCGCCTCCCGGGTAACTTCGAGCAAGAGGTACTCGAGGAGGCCCTAGGCTCTGATCACCTCCCAGTTCTTGCTATAATCAGTGCCGCGCCCGTGGCCATTCCGCCGCCGCCGCCGCGACCCGCACGTGACTGGGAGGTTCGCCCAGCACCTCCACAACTCCACCCCCAACTTTCCGGTGACCTCTGCGGAAGACGTGGAGAACCTGACGCAGCAGGTCACCGCATCTATCAACTCGGCCATGGAAGCGGCATCACAGCCGACCACCGGCCACAGCCGGAAGCGCCACGCTTTGCCGCGCCACATAGCCGCTCTTATTCAGGAGAAGAAGCGGCTGCGTAGGCGCTGGCAAGCGACCCGCTGCCCTCAGTTAAAGACTGAGGTCAACCGCCTCACCGAGCAAGTCAAGAGTCAGCTGCGGGAGCATAATGCGGCCGCCTGGTCCAGGCGCATTATGGACGCCAGTGATGACTGGCACTCGCTGCACCGCCTGTGCCGCTCCTTAACCCACACCACCGCCCCGACGAGACCGATGTTGCATCCCGATGGGAACCTGAGGTACCGAGCCGAAGACCGAGCGGAGATTCACGCGGCCCACCTGGAGAGGCAGTTCTCTCCTTTGCCTACCACGGCGGTAGAGCACGTAGCTGCGATCTCTGAGGAGGTGAGATCCTTTCTCGAATCCCCTCCCTCTCCCAGTGATACTCCTAACTTCTCCTTCTCGCCCAGAGAGGTTAGGAAAGTCCTTTCACGCCTCAAACCCCGTAAAGCTCCCGGTGCCGACGGAATCCCTAATTCCGCCCTTCGGCACCTTCCCTTCCGCACGGTGGCCGCCCTCACTCGCTTATATAACGGGATCGTGAGGACCGGCCACTTCCCTTCCTCCTGGAAGATGGGGCTCATCATTACCATCCCGAAACCCCACAAAAACTTACGTATTCCTGAGGGATACCGCCCCATCACGCTCCTTTCCACGGTCTCGAAGGTTTTCGAGATCCTTCTCCTAAAACACCTGAACCCTTATCTCCCTCCTCGGAGGGAACAGTTTGGATTCCGCTCCCAGCTGAGCACGACCCTTCAGCTGGTTAGAGTGGTCCACCACCTCACCGCCGCTGCCAACAAAAAGAACTCCAGCGTGGCCGTCTTCCTAGACATGGAGAAGGCCTTCGACTCGGTGTGGCACGACGGTTTGCTCTACAAGCTTATAAAAGCGGGAGTGCCAGCCTTCATCGTCCGGATCCTGGCCTCCTTCCTGACCGGCCGGACCTTCCGGGTCAGGGTCGACGGGGTACTCTCCGAGGAGCACCCAATCACCGCTGGTGTCCCCCAGGGGGGAGTCGTCTCCCCTGGACTCTACAACTTTTACGGGAGCGACATGCCGACGCACCCCGCTACTGCGGCGGCGCTGTACGCCGACGATACGGCCTTTATCGCCTCCTCAATCACCCTGGATCACGCCGCTATCAAAATCCAGAGGACGCTGGACCTCCTTCCTGAGTGGCTGAGCAAGTGGCGACTCTCCGTTAACGCGAGTAAGTCCCAAGCGCTCGCCGTAACCAGGAAGTCGAGGTTACCAGCTCCTCTCAAGCTAGGGGATTGCGAGATCCCGTGGCGCAGGACGGCCAAGTACCTGGGCGTCATGCTTGACCGCCACCTCAATATGAACGCCCAGTGCGATCAAGTCGTCGCTGGCGCACGAGCCGCCGCGGCCTGCCTCCGCAGCCTATTTGCTGCCCCGCAGATCCCCATCAACATGCGGCTGGCGTTGTATAAAACATATGTGCGATCCCGCCTGACATACGCGGCCCCTGCCTGGTACCAGCTGCTGTCTGTGACGCGACGAGAGTTGCTCCAGCGGCAGCAGAACAGGGTGCTGCGCCGCGTTGTCGGCGCGCCGCGCTATGTCCGCAACGCCACCATCGCCCGGGACCTCAGGATGGAGAGCGTAGAGAAATTTATCTCTCGGCTCTCCTCCAACCTCTTCAGGCGCGCCGATGCCTCGAGCCTGGTCGAGCTGGACGACCTGGCTCCCTGGCACGCTCGCCCACCTGATCGCCTGCTACTCCCCCGTGACACTATCCCCACGGAGGAGGGAGAAATGCGCCGCCCACAGCAGCGCCCCCGAAGAGGAGGAGCCGTGCGGACGAGCGCCACAGCGCCCCGCACCACTCCGGCAGCCGCACCGATAGATGCAGCCCCCCCCCACGCTGGGCCCTTAAACCCCAGCGCGTCCCCCGTCTTATTTTCGAGTGACACCAGGGGCCTGACGAGTGGCAGCCCTATTGCCATTACCGTCGACCCCTCGGTGTCCTTTCCCCCCTCGCTGACAAGAGCCAGGGCATCGGGAAGTTTCCTTCCCCTACTCAACTTACTATAAATTTTCCCAGCTCGGTCTGGCCCACAGAGTGGCGGAAAGACGGCGCGCGTGGGAGTGGACCATATACACGCTTTCTCCGCTCCTGGGCGGGGACCCGCGTGCGCCGCCGGGACCCTACCTGTCCCGACCGAGTTCGGCCCATAGCCGGAATCTCCCCCTGGACTCTCCAGGCCCCTGGGTTTGCCCTGCGATACGCGGGGCTTTATCCCTAAAAAATAGATATTTTCCGCGCACCTGGTAACATACCAGGTGCGCTTAACACACTGGGAACTCCACATGTAGAGGGGCCCCCGCCCCTGGTCATGTTTCCCCACCCAGGCCTACACTCAAGGCCAGGTGTGAGACGACGTACGAGCGGCCCATTCAGTCCACGCGCGAATTTCATATCGACGTCGTCTCTCTGCCGCTCGACGCCGCGCCGCCGTGAGTAGTTGTGCCGCCATTTTGTGAAGATGTTATGCAGCTCTGCAAACGCCATGAAGATCGTAGCTATGCTGCGAAGATTCCTCTCTTGATGTAGGCACGATGTGAAGACGCGTAGTGAAGTGTTGCGAAGAATTCTTATTAGAAAAAGTCCTTATCAGGGCTACTTCATGTCTGGTGCACATGCACTTGATATTGCACGGACGGTTTCTCTCGTTATTGCGAACGTACGTTCTTTGCAGAACGATTTTCTTCTGTGTTTCAATCTTCCACGACGAACGTATACAAAGACGGCGGGCGCTTCTTTCGGAGCGTGTTGTTTTCTTTGTTTCAATCGACGAACGAACGTGTAGGTACTTTGTAGGTACTGCTACAGTGCTCCCCCTCAAGCGAAGCGCACCGGCAGTCTGACGGCACGGCCCGTTCTTGTTGTCTTCTGTGCTGGACTTGCTGGTGTCTTCTGCTTGATCAGTGATGCACTTGGTAATGGTTGTGAGGTAATAGGTAAAGGTAATGAGGTATTTTGAGGTAAATTATTGGTATGTGGAGGTAAGGTAACAGGTACCTTGGTATTAGGTAAGTTGGTAATTACCGGTGACTGTTGTACATTGCTCGTTGACTCGCTGAGGTTATCTTCACTCAATATGTAGGCGGGTTTCAAACGATCGATGGATACTGTTGCTGTGCGATCGGGTAGTTGTATCACGTAGTATTTTTCTTCTCGTCGAAGAACTTTGTACGGCCCGTCATAGGGACTTTGAAGTGGTTTTCGAACGGCGTCTATTCGTAAAAATACGTATTCGCACGTGCGTAGATCACGATGTATGAAGATGTTGCGTTGATTACCGTGGCGATGTACATTGTTTTTCGGCTTGAGAGAATTGATGTTTTTTCTGAGATGCTCGATGTAGGTATGATCTAGGCTCGATGATGATGTTGTTTCGAAGAAGTCGGCCGGTAAACGTAGGTTACGGCCGTAGGTTAATTCGGCGGCACTGACTCCGGTGTCCTTTCGTATTGCGGCGCGTAGTCCGAGTAAAACTGTAGGTAGCTCGTTGATCCACGATGTATTACTATTGATGAGTCTTGTTTTCAGTGAATTCTTGAGACTTCGATGCCAGCGTTCAATCATCCCGTTTGATTGCGGGTGATACGGCGTTGTACGGGTTTTATCGATTCCCATACAACGTGTTAAGTTGACGAACAGCTGACTCTCGAACTGGCGTCCTTGATCGGTTGTTATTGTAGTAGGACACCCGAATCTTGCTATTCATTGTTCGTAGAATACTGTGGCGGTACCCACAATTCGCCTAACAATCCTGCATCGCGCTACCGAAGTTTTCTGAGCGCGTCGGTATATATACGACAGCTGAAATGTATCAAGTGGGCTTCGGCCTGACCGAGCATGCTATCTCGCTCGGTCGGAAGATCTTCCTTTTCGGCCGCCACTAACAACGTTAAATTGGTGACCACCGACAAGAACACGCATCCTTCATCATGGACATCAATTATCATCAACTCTCCCCGCCCCTCCGCACCACGTCAGCAGACATCAAGCATAACCGGGTCGCCTCGACCATAAGCCGCGTTGGAGGTCCGCGCCGGTCGAACCCGTGTCCGGCTTGAACGGGGCAGCCATAGGCTACAACGACCGGTCAGCAAGCAGAGCACGGGTCCCTCTCCTGGTCATTGCACGCGTAGCTTCGGCCCACACCTGACAACACAAGCGCATTGAAGAATACCACAGGTCTTCGGGGGGGAGTGGTGTGGCGGTACCCACAATTCGCCTTACAATCCTGCATCGCGCTATCGAAGTTTCGGAGAACGGCAAGATATATACAACGTCTGAAATGACGTCAGTGGGCTTCGGCCTGACCGAGCATGCTATCCCTCTCGGTCGGAAGATCTTCCTTTTCGGCCGCCACTAACAACGTTAAAATACTCTTGCGACGGTTTCGGCGGTGATCTCGGTGAGCGGTACAGCTTCAGGCCATTTTGTCGAGCGATCGATCATAGTAAGTAGGTATCTATGACCACTCGCTGTTGTACTTAGCGGTCCGATTATGTCGATGTGCGTATGTTGAAATCTATCGACTTGTGGAAATGTCGACACGGCGCTCGATGTATGTCGTTGTATTTTGCTTCGCTGACATTGTATGCAGGTTTTCGTCCATTCACTAATGTCGGAGTTCATTGACGGCCAGAAGAATTTTTGCGCGATGAGTTTTCTTGATGCTTTTGTTCCAGGATGACTTATGTTGTGAATAGAGTCGAAAATGGCGCGTCGAAAGTCTTGCGGAATGTACGGGCGAACGTATTTTGTTGATGTTTCGCATACGATCTTGATATCGGAGTTAGGTAGCGTTGTTGTTTTAAAACTTAAGTTTTCTTGACCGTACAGTGTAGGTAGCATGCTATCTCGCTCTTGTGCGCGGGATAACTCTTCGTAGTTTACAGCTGACGGCGTGTTGATTGTTTCTATGCGGCTGAATGTGTCTGTGACGATATTATCTTTTCCGCTGATATGACGAATGTCGTGCGTGAACTCGGAGATGAAAAGTAGTAGTCGAGTTCTTCTCGGAGTTTCCGATGTCGATGTTTTCTTCTGTAGGGCGAATGTCAATGGCTTGTGGTCGGTGAATATAATGAGTTCTCGGCCTTCGAATATTTTTCTGAAGTATTTTACTGACATGTAGATAGCTTGAAGTTCGCGATTGTAGGTGCTGTACTTCGTTTGCGCTGTAGTAAATTTCTTCGAGAAGTAGCCGAGTGGTTGCCATTTGTTATTGTAGTATTGTTGTATTACGGCTCCCGCTGCGGTGTCCGAGGCGTCGGAGAAAATAGCGATCGGTGCTTTGTGATTCGGGTGGGCAAGCAAAACAGCGTTTTTGATGCTATTTTTGCAAGCCGTGAATGCGAGTTCGTGGCGTTGCAGGAAGTCGGCACCGAGGATTGGTTTTGATACTGCTCCCGCTGCGGTGTCCGAGGCGTCGGAGAAAATAGCGATCGGTGCTTTGTGATTCGGGTGGGCAAGCAAAACAGCGTTTTTGATGCTATTTTTGCAAGCCGTGAATGCGAGTTCGTGGCGTTGCAGGAAGTCGGCACCGAGGATTGGTTTTGATACTGCTGCGACGATGAACTTCCATTTGTACGGTCGGCGAAGTCCGAGGTTAAGTTCTAAAGTCTTCTCGCCGTATGTAGGTATGACGGTGTTGTTGGCGGCGTACAGTTGAAAAGATAGCCGCTGGAGATGTATGCCTTTCTTTTTCGGTATGACGGATATATTGGCACCCATGTCTACCAAAAAACTGAGAGTCGTAGTCTTGTCCGTGATGAAAAGGCGGTATTGTTTGTTGTGAACGCCGGATTCCGCCGCTGCCAACGTTCTGTCTAGTTTTCCGGGTTGTTGAATGTACACGGTTGTGTACATTTTCTTGCTTCTTTTCCGAATTTGCTGTGGTAGTAGCAAAATGGTGATGGTGATGTAGATCGTGGACGCGATATCGACCGTTGCCGGCATCTTGATGTCGATCTGTATCTTGAGCGTTGATAATGTCCTCTTCTATAATTATTGTTATTGAACTGTTGTTTTTTCAGTTCGGCGACCTCTAGGGAGAGTTTTCTAATTTCTTCTATAAGTAGGCACTCGATGTTCGATGATGGTGATGCGGAGCTATTTATACGATGACTGGATGCGATGCTATGTACATTATTTACAGTTGACTGCTCGATGACCTTGTCGGCTAGCGCTGCTTGTTTGTCGAGTGTGGTCTTCGACTGGAATGTTTCGCTGACGGCCAGGACGGAGCGAATGTTTGCCGGGAGGAGGTTTGCCCACATGAGCTGTAGGGTGGAATCGGGGACCTTGTTGCGAGCCAGGTTTCGCATATGTCGGAGTAACTGTGATGGTTTCTGGTCTCCCAATTCCATGTCTGATAGCAGCGTTTGGAACTGCCGGCTGTCAGACTCTTCATATGCGGAGATGAGCCGGTCCTTCAGTGCTTGGTACTCGTTCGTCTCTGGCTGGTCGTACAGCAGGTCGGCGATCTGTTCAATATCCTCCTTTTCTAGACGAGCGATGACCATTTGCGAGAGCTGACTTTGGTTCTTCTGTAGACTGCTGGTGGCTGCCTCGAACGTGACAAACCAGAGCCTGGGTTTGTCCCTCCAGAAAGGTGGAATTCGCATGGAGAGTGCGATGCCGGCGATCTCTTGCGATGACGGTGATGGTGCCGGCTTGCTGGTGAGTGCTGAGGTTTCGGGCAGGGATTCGCCTCTGTGTTCCATGGTGAAGAGATGGTGGTGCAGCGATTCGAGGTGCAGCGTCGTCGAGCAGCGTTTCGTCCGAGCAGCGTTTCGTCGGGCAGCGTTTCGTGGTGCCGCGGCGTCGAGCAGAATTTCCTCGGGCAGAGTTTCCTCTTGGCAGAATTTCTTCTAGCAGAGTTTCTTCTTGCAGAGGTTGCTTGTTGTTCTTCGGGGTCACCAGTTTAGAGATCCGGTTGGTCTCTCTAAGAGTTCACTAGAGGTCGGAGGAGTAAAGAGTAAAACTCGATTTACTGTGGTGAACTGGAGTGATTTATTTACAAAAATGCGCTGCTTATATACAAAAAAATGAGTTAATTATTATTATTACAAATCTGTACAAAGGTAAAAGGTTGTTTGTGATTGGTTAACTAGATTAGACAGAGATGTAAAGAAAGAGATAAAAATATTTACAAAACAAGAAAGAGAAAAAAATCGAATAAGAAATATTTACAAATCTAAAAGATTGCCGCGCGAGAACTGGCCGCCCTACAATACGCGGCGCTGGTGTCGCGCGAGTATAAATATAGGCTCGCATGCCGCGGCCCATTCAGTCCGCGCGCGAATTTCATATCGACGTCGTCTCTCTGCCGCTCGACGCCGCGCCGCCGTGAGTAGTTGTGCCGCCATTTTGTGAAGATGTTATGCAGCTGTGCAAACGCCACGAAGATCGTAGCTATGCTGCGAAGATTCCTCTCTTGATGTAGGCACGATGTGAAGACGCGTAGTGAAGTGTTGCGAAGAATTCTTATTAGAAAAAGTCCTTATCAGGGCTACTTCATGTCTGGTGCACATGCACTTGATATTGCACGGACGGTTTCTCTCGTTATTGCGAACGTACGTTCTTTGCAGAACGATTTTCTTCTGTGTTTCAATCTTCCACGACGAACGTATACAAAGACGGCGGGCGCTTCTTTCGGAGCGTGTTGTTTTCTTTGTTTCAATCGACGAACGAACGTGTAGGTACTTTGTAGGTACTGCTACAGTGCTCCCCCTCAAGCGAAGCGCACCGGCAGTCTGACGGCACGGCCCGTTCTTGTTGTCTTCTGTGCTGGACTTGCTGGTGTCTTCTGCTTGATCAGTGATGCACTTGGTAATGGTTGTGAGGTAATAGGTAAAGGTAATGAGGCATTTTGAGGTAAATTATTGGTATGTGGAGGTAAGGTAACAGGTACCTTGGTATTAGGTAAGTTGGTAATTACCGGTGACTGTTGTACATTGCTCGTTGACTCGCTGAGGTTATCTTCACTCAATATGTAGGCGGGTTTCAAACGATCGATGGATACTGTTGCTGTGCGATCGGGTAGTTGTATCACGTAGTATTTTTCTTCTCGTCGAAGAACTTTGTACGGCCCGTCATAGGGACTTTGAAGTGGTTTTCGAACGGCGTCTATTCGTAAAAATACGTATTCGCACGTGCGTAGATCACGATGTATGAAGATGTTGCGTTGATTACCGTGGCGATGTACATTGTTTTTCGGCTTGAGAGAATTGATGTTTTTTCTGAGATGCTCGATGTAGGTATGATCTAGGCTCGATGATGATGTTGTTTCGAAGAAGTCGGCCGGTAAACGTAGGTTACGGCCGTAGGTTAATTCGGCGGCACTGACTCCGGTGTCCTTTCGTATTGCGGCGCGTAGTCCGAGTAAAACTGTAGGTAGCTCGTTGATCCACGATGTATTACTATTGATGAGTCTTGTTTTCAGTGAATTCTTGAGACTTCGATGCCAGCGTTCAATCATCCCGTTTGATTGCGGGTGATACGGCGTTGTACGGGTTTTATCGATTCCCATACAACGTGTTAAGTTGACGAACAGCTGACTCTCGAACTGGCGTCCTTGATCGGTTGTTATTGTAGTAGGACACCCGAATCTTGCTATTCATTGTTCGTAGAATACTGTGGCGGTACCCACAATTCGCCTAACAATCCTGCATCGCGCTACCGAAGTTTTCTGAGCGCGTCGGTATATATACGACAGCTGAAATGTATCAAGTGGGCTTCGGCCTGACCGAGCATGCTATCTCGCTCGGTCGGAAGATCTTCCTTTTCGGCCGCCACTAACAACGTTAAATTGGTGACCACCGACAAGAACACGCATCCTTCATCATGGACATCAATCATCATCAACTCTCCCCGCCCCTCCGCACCACGTCAGCAGACATCAAGCATAACCGGGTCGCCTCGACCATAAGCCGCGTTGGAGGTCCGCGCCGGTCGAACCCGTGTCCGGCTTGAACGGGGCAGCCATAGGCTACAACGACCGGTCAGCAAGCAGAGCACGGGTCCCTCTCCTGGTCATTGCACGCGTAGCTTCGGCCCACACCTGACAACACAAGCGCATTGAAGAATACCACAGGTCTTCGGGGGGGAGTGGTGTGGCGGTACCCACAATTCGCCTTACAATCCTGCATCGCGCTATCGAAGTTTCGGAGAACGGCAAGATATATACAACGTCTGAAATGACGTCAGTGGGCTTCGGCCTGACCGAGCATGCTATCCCTCTCGGTCGGAAGATCTTCCTTTTCGGCCGCCACTAACAACGTTAAAATACTCTTGCGACGGTTTCGGCGGTGATCTCGGTGAGCGGTACAGCTTCAGGCCATTTTGTCGAGCGATCGATCATAGTAAGTAGGTATCTATGACCACTCGCTGTTGTACTTAGCGGTCCGATTATGTCGATGTGCGTATGTTGAAATCTATCGACTTGTGGAAATGTCGACACGGCGCTCGATGTATGTCGTTGTATTTTGCTTCGCTGACATTGTATGCAGGTTTTCGTCCATTCACTAATGTCGGAGTTCATTGACGGCCAGAAGAATTTTTGCGCGATGAGTTTTCTTGATGCTTTTGTTCCAGGATGACTTACGTTGTGAATAGAGTCGAAAATGGCGCGTCGAAAGTCTTGCGGAATGTACGGGCGAACGTATTTTGTTGATGTTTCGCATACGATCTTGATATCGGAGTTAGGTAGCGTTGTTGTTTTAAAACTTAAGTTTTCTTGACCGTACAGTGTAGGTAGCATGCTATCTCGCTCTTGTGCGCGGGATAACTCTTCGTAGTTTACAGCTGACGGCGTGTTGATTGTTTCTATGCGGCTGAATGTGTCTGTGACGATATTATCTTTTCCGCTGATATGACGAATGTCGTGCGTGAACTCGGAGATGAAAAGTAGTAGTCGAGTTCTTCTCGGAGTTTCCGATGTCGATGTTTTCTTCTGTAGGGCGAATGTCAATGGCTTGTGGTCGGTGAATATAATGAGTTCTCGGCCTTCGAATATTTTTCTGAAGTATTTTACTGACATGTAGATAGCTTGAAGTTCGCGATTGTAGGTGCTGTACTTCGTTTGCGCTGTAGTAAATTTCTTCGAGAAGTAGCCGAGTGGTTGCCATTTGTTATTGTAGTATTGTTGTATTACGGCTCCCGCTGCGGTGTCCGAGGCGTCGGAGAAAATAGCGATCGGTGCTTTGTGATTCGGGTGGGCAAGCAAAACAGCGTTTTTGATGCTATTTTTGCAAGCCGTGAATGCGAGTTCGTGGCGTTGCAGGAAGTCGGCACCGAGGATTGGTTTTGATACTGCTCCCGCTGCGGTGTCCGAGGCGTCGGAGAAAATAGCGATCGGTGCTTTGTGATTCGGGTGGGCAAGCAAAACAGCGTTTTTGATGCTATTTTTGCAAGCCGTGAATGCGAGTTCGTGGCGTTGCAGGAAGTCGGCACCGAGGATTGGTTTTGATACTGCTGCGACGATGAACTTCCATTTGTACGGTCGGCGAAGTCCGAGGTTAAGTTCTAAAGTCTTCTCGCCGTATGTAGGTATGACGGTGTTGTTGGCGGCGAACAGTTGAAAAGATAGCCGCTGGAGATGTATGCCTTTCTTTTTCGGTATGACGGATATATTGGCACCCATGTCTACCAAAAAACTGAGAGTCGTAGTCTTGTCCGTGATGAAAAGGCGGTATTGTTTGTTGTGAACGCCGGATTCCGCCGCTGCCAACGTTCTGTCTAGTTTTCCGGGTTGTTGAATGTACACGGTTGTGTACATTTTCTTGCTTCTTTTCCGAATTTGCTGTGGTAGTAGCAAAATGGCGATGGTGATGTAGATCGTGGACGCGATATCGACCGTTGCCGGCATCTTGATGTCGATCTGTATCTTGAGCGTTGATAATGTCCTCTTCTATAATTATTGTTATTGAACTGTTGTTTTTTCAGTTCGGCGACCTCTAGGGAGAGTTTTCTAATTTCTTCTATAAGTAGGCACTCGATGTTCGATGATGGTGATGCGGAGCTATTTATACGATGACTGGATGCGATGCTATGTACATTATTTACAGTTGACTGCTCGATGACCTTGTCGGCTAGCGCTGCTTGTTTGTCGAGTGTGGTCTTCGACTGGAATGTTTCGCTGACGGCCAGGACGGAGCGAATGTTTGCCGGGAGGAGGTTTGCCCACATGAGCTGTAGGGTGGAATCGGGGACCTTGTTGCGAGCCAGGTTTCGCATATGTCGGAGTAACTGTGATGGTTTCTGGTCTCCCAATTCCATGTCTGATAGCAGCGTTTGGAACTGCCGGCTGTCAGACTCTTCATATGCGGAGATGAGCCGGTCCTTCAGTGCTTGGTACTCGTTCGTCTCTGGCTGGTCGTACAGCAGGTCGGCGATCTGTTCAATATCCTCCTTTTCTAGACGAGCGATGACCATTTGCGAGAGCTGACTTTGGTTCTTCTGTAGACTGCTGGTGGCTGCCTCGAACGTGACAAACCAGAGCCTGGGTTTGTCCCTCCAGAAAGGTGGAATTCGCATGGAGAGTGCGATGCCGGCGATCTCTTGCGATGACGGTGATGGTGCCGGCTTGCTGGTGAGTGCTGAGGTTTCGGGCAGGGATTCGCCTCTGTGTTCCATGGTGAAGAGATGGTGGTGCAGCGATTCGAGGTGCAGCGTCGTCGAGCAGCGTTTCGTCCGAGCAGCGTTTCGTCGGGCAGCGTTTCGTGGTGCCGCGGCGTCGAGCAGAATTTCCTCGGGCAGAGTTTCCTCTTGGCAGAATTTCTTCTAGCAGAGTTTCTTCTTGCAGAGGTTGCTTGTTGTTCTTCGGGGTCACCAGTTTAGAGATCCGGTTGGTCTCTCTAAGAGTTCACTAGAGGTCGGAGGAGTAAAGAGTAAAACTCGATTTACTGTGGTGAACTGGAGTGATTTATTTACAAAAATGCGCTGCTTATATACAAAAAAATGAGTTAATTATTATTATTACAAATCTGTACAAAGGTAAAAGGTTGTTTGTGATTGGTTAACTAGATTAGACAGAGATGTAAAGAAAGAGATAAAAATATTTACAAAACAAGAAAGAGAAAAAAATCGAATAAGAAATATTTACAAATCTAAAAGATTGCCGCGCGAGAACTGGCCGCCCTACAATACGCGGCGCTGGTGTCGCGCGAGTATAAATATAGGCTCGCATGCCGCGGCCCATTCAGTCCGCGCGCGAATTTCATATCGACGTCGTCTCTCTGCCGCTCGACGCCGCGCCGCCGTGAGTAGTTGTGCCGCCATTTTGTGAAGATGTTATGCAGCTGTGCAAACGCCACGAAGATCGTAGCTATGCTGCGAAGATTCCTCTCTTGATGTAGGCACGATGTGAAGACGCGTAGTGAAGTGTTGCGAAGAATTCTTATTAGAAAAAGTCCTTATCAGGGCTACTTCATGTCTGGTGCACATGCACTTGATATTGCACGGACGGTTTCTCTCGTTATTGCGAACGTACGTTCTTTGCAGAACGATTTTCTTCTGTGTTTCAATCTTCCACGACGAACGTATACAAAGACGGCGGGCGCTTCTTTCGGAGCGTGTTGTTTTCTTTGTTTCAATCGACGAACGAACGTGTAGGTACTTTGTAGGTACTGCTACAATCTCTACACAGTGAACCATTTCCCGACTTTAAAAAAAACAGTAACTGTTAAATTTGCAATAGACTTAAAGCTGAAATTTGAATGCAAATTCAAAGTTTAATAAACAACAAATAATACGACATCAAAAACATCACGATTATAATCACTCTCGGTGAAGTTATGACCTTTCAAACTTTTTCTGGGCCACTGTTCGATAGATCTCCTATCACTTAATCACTTTATTGTAAAATATACGTAACTTCAAAATCTTATACTAAACTAAGCCGAGTTTGTTCAAACGCGTCGGAACTCGGAACACGATCAAACGGCGCGTCAAACTCAACAAAAATATGAAATTTCATCAAACAAGCTTCAAACCTGTAAATGTTTGACAAACCGTTCACAATTATAATAACTTTGTAAACGATCCAGGGCCCCCGAGACGGTCAAACGGTTTGACTCAAACACGTAAATTTTGGTTTGACTCAAACCATTTTGATCGTTTACAAAGCTAGTTTGAACGGCTTGTCAAACATTTACGTGTTTGAAGCTTGTTTGATGAAACTTCATATTTTTGTTGTGTTGGACGCGCCGTTTGATCGTGTTCCGAAGCGTTTGATCAAACTCGACTTATTTTAGTGCTGGATTTTGAAGAAGAAAAAAGAAAAAAAGAAAGAAGCTGTAGTTTCTAGCACTTTCTGTAAATGTTCGTCGATAAAACGATATCTTATACTCGGCGCGGCGAACCTTGGTCCCTATGACACTGACAGTTAGTAACATTGTAGTGGTGTCACCATTAAATTAGAATCATATTGGAGGCGTCTAAAAATGCCATTTATAAATTTTACGTAACTTTATTTAAAAGTTACGTTGTCGTTAAATGTCAAGACGTAAGTTTTGCAGGTCGTAAGCATAAATTCAGATTGAGATAATTTCTTAAAAATGTTAAGAATTGTTAAAAATTCCAACGGAATATCATTGAAATGGCATAAAGCAACGTAAAATTTATAAATGGCATTTTTAGACGCCTCCAATATGATTCTAATTTAATCGTGACGCCACTACAATGTTATTAACTATCAGTGTCATAGGGACCAAGGTTCGCCGCGCCGAGTATAGTTCATGCTATTCTTTGGACCAAAGTCTTTTTCTTTTTTTTTCTCTTTTGACAGAGGACATTAACGTTAAAAACATAAGAAAATAGTGATCCTCGTTCTAGAATCTAGATTCTAGACTCTAGAGCATCTTGTCTGCATCACAAGACGTGTACTCGACAGCGCGTATTGAATTAAACTGCGCAGTGTCGTTTGACAAACCGCTCAAACCGACATCAAACGGTTGCATCAAACACGTAAGGTTTGAATCAAACCGTTTGACCGTCTCGGGGGCCCTAAATGGTTTGAGTCAAACCAAAATTTACGTGTTTGAATCAAACTGTTTGACCGTCTCGGGGGCCCTTTTGACCGTCTCGGGAGTCGGGACCCCTTTAAACGGTCCATTCACTATCCTGCATTCAGCAGGACTGCAATGCAGGATAGTGAATGGACCCTTTTAAGCACTTTTAAGCGCTTATTCCATTTCACTAAATTTAGACGTCTAAATGATTTAGTGACTAAATTTAGTCAAGTAGAATAACATTTAGTAACTTTCTAAATGGTATTCCACTCGACTAAATTTAGTCACTAAATCATTTAGACGTCTAAATTTAGTGAAATGGAATAAGCACTTTATTCCATTTCACTAAATTTAGAAGTTCTAACTAGGATCCTAAATAGAAGACTAATTAGAAGCTTCTTATTCCACTTATCCTAATTTAGTAACTAAATCAGTTGTGACGACGCGGCGATTTTGGCCAGACGTCTTCTTAATGGCTCCAGTTCTGTCAAAGCAACAAAAAATTATTGGTCTTCTCATAGGCGTAGCTGTTGGCTCAATGAAAATCAAAATAAATAAAAGGCGAAAAAGATGGTTGAAAGAATTTTTGCTCCACGAAAAATTATGAATTATGAACTTTCTGAACTACTTGGAACCAGCAGACTTTAGAAATTACCTACGAATGGATTTCAGATCGTATAACATAATAATTATTATATTATATTGACTTTAATAGCAGTTCCCACTACAGATAAAAGGTTGAACTTGAAACCATCTGGCAACACTGATTTAGTCAGTCAGAACTGAGAAGCCACACTTTTTCCGACTTAGTACACTAATTAGGATCCTAGCTTTCTAAATGTTATTTCACTTGACTAAATTTAGTCACTAAATCATTTAGACGTCTATGGCGTGCATTACACGCATCAATATTATCACGATTCCGTGATAATATTGATGGTGTAATAGGCCGAATCGCAGTATCGCAGTATTAATTGTGAATCCCGTGATACTAGAATCGTGATAATATTGACCGTGTAATCTATGCCTATGGAATAAGCGCTTTAGGCCTATTCACATGTCAGGGATTTGTGATAAATTATGTTTGTGACATTGACATAAGAAATTGGTGATGATTTCATTTTTAGGGTTCCGTACCCAAAGGGTAAAAATGGGACCCTGTTATTTACTAAGACTTCGTTTTCTGTCCGTCTGTCCATCTGTCTGTCTCCAGGCTGTATCTCAAAAACCGCTATAGCTAGACTTCTGAAATTTTCACACATTGTGTATATCTGTTGCCGCTTTAACAAAAAATACTAAAAACAAAATAAAGTTAAGCGCTTATTTCATTTCACTAAATTTAGACGTCTAAATGATTTAGTGACTAAATTTAGTCAAGTGGAATACCATTTAGAAAGTTACTAAATGCTATTCCACTTGACTAAATTTAGTCACTAAATCATTTAGACGTCTAAATTTAGTGAAATGGAATAAGCGCTTTAATGCTACGTTTTGATGCTTGCCGAGCCACGGCAAGCCTCCACAAGCCCGAGCGTGAAAACAGGTAAAAATGGTTTGGCTTGCGTGAGCTGGCGGACGCTTGTAGACGATCGGGAGTAGTGTCGGTTTTTGGACAGAGATCAAAGGGCATTTGCGACGTGTTCACACGTTGGCTCGCGCTTAGTCACAGAGTACCTTTTTATATAGGAAACGCTTAGTAGCCGCTGTGATCTCGCGACGAACGCACGTCATGCACAAAATGAGTGGCTGGTCGAACGAAGAGAGTTTATCGTTTTTGGAATATTACCAAACCGAAACGTGTATCTGGAACCCCAGGGATGTTAACCATAAAGATATAAAGTTCATAAGTATTAATTTATTTTAACCGACTTCAAAAAAGGAGGTTATCAATTCGACCCGTATGTATGTAATATTTCAAGAATTGCCCAATTTTCGTATATGGGCATTTCTCCAGATTTGGATTATTTAGTTGATTCCCTGGTAAATTTTTATTTCTGCATATTTTTTTAAATCAATAATCGCATATTATTCTTCAGTGAATTATAAAAATAATTATCTATTTGGGCCCTTTTTCACTTCACAATTTTAGAAGATATTTTGATTTAAGTTTTTCTAACCTAGGGAATCAACAAAGCTAATAGAAAAAAGCTTTTTCAGCTAAAAAAACATGCTCAATTTAAATATAAACATGTACAAAATTGACTACAAACTAAACTTGTTCGTTAAAACCAAATACAATGAATGGAAAATGAATTTATTTGAAATATTTTGACTTTAAGATTTTTTTTTATATGTATTTTACTTTTTGTTGTCATTTATTTGTATCAGTATATGAAGAAAATGTAATTTATTTTAATAAAAATCAACAGATATGTACCAATTAGGTAAATAAATGTAAAATATTTTGATTCCCTACTTAAAATACCCAGGGAATCATCAAAATGTATGTATAGGGAATCAACAAAAAGATAGTTTTTCCTGAGGTATACAAAAACTGTACATATATATTAAATTATAAATAGGCTAACTAAAAACCATACTCATTATCGTCGTATACATCGTGTCTAAGCAAACTTAACTTTGGAAATGACATTGTAATTAGCGAATAGGGAATCAATTGTGTAAGGAACCAAGGTTGAGGGAATCAGATATTTTCCTTTGTTACTCGGAAACGGAGCAACAAATTGTGTGACCTCCTTCCATGATGTTTAGAGGGCTACCGAACCTCCCGCCCTGCGCACCCGCAACCACGTGCTACTTATAACTAGGGAGGTACGAGCCTTCAAGTGAAGCGTATAGGGAATCACTATGTGAGCCAGGACATAACTTTGATTGGTTTTTTTTTATTTATATAACGATATATACGTTAATATACAATTGTTTTATAAATATTTTGTTTATACTTCATCGTATTTGTGGGATTTTTTTGGGAATTTATAGTGAATTCTGGGGACAGGACAGTCGTCCAGGGAATCAATTTTTCGACCTTTAAATTAATTTTAATTATATTTACAATTAAGTTTTTCTAAAGAACCTAAGTGGACCAGTTAGATCACACCTTATGCTATTATAAAAAAAATACAAAGGTCTACATATGTAACTCTGCGGGTAGTTTATACGTCCGTACAACTAAATTTTACGGTTTGGAGAAATAGCCATATGTTAGTACATATCAGCGTCTCAACAAATGTGCCAAATTTCAAAAGTTTATGTATGTATGTATGTATGTTTTTATGTTTGTGTTCGCATATCTCCGGAACTACAAGTCCGATTTGAGTTTTTTTTATTATACTAGGTATTGTTTAACTTATGGAACAGTGCAAGTTTCATCAAAATCGGTTCAGTAGTTTTTGAGATAGGGATTTTAATTCTCAATTACGTACAATTTTGAAGTCGGTTTTATCTTTTTAATAAATAGAATACTATAATATTATGTGATGATACTTTTGGTTATAAGAGCATTAAAAATAATAGGAAACAAAACATATTTAGCCGACACAAGTTCGGTGTCCGCCATGCTTGGATTTACGTAATACACTGACAGACAGTTACACGACCCGAACGACAAACAGACAGATCGACCGAAATCCGGTGCTTGATCCGGAGCTTGATCCCGGGGTTAAGTTCGCATGCGGATAGCATAGAAACACACCTAAATCATGACCGCGACCGCGACATTGTCGTAGAGAGCTCTACCAATTACTTTGACATTAGAACATACACGCGTATGTCACCCCAACCGGACTCGGAAGGGGAGAGGGACGGCCCTCTTTTATGCAATAACATTAATAACTTGAGTTCATCTACCGCGATAACTCGTACGCAGCTAGTTTGTGCTACCGCGCGCGAGCAGCCTCACTCGTCAGAGAGTGAGTAAGGGGTCGGACCCCTTAAGAGCAGGGGGGACCCGTTTCCCCACGTCAGATGAAAATAGCTTATTTTCGTAGCTCTCCCCAATATTGCCTGATTAGAATGTCACACGTGTGACTTTAGGGGAGGGGGCCAGGCCCCCTCATTGTTTATCTCCAAACCAACTAGCAACAGACTAGTTATAGCCACGATTAAACTACCACGGTCTTAACCAGACCAGTAGCTTAGACCCTTTCGAAAAAAAAAAAAAAAAAAAAAAAAAAA
The DNA here is from genome assembly GCA_963422495.1 of Polyommatus iphigenia. Taxonomy (NCBI): domain Eukaryota; kingdom Metazoa; phylum Arthropoda; class Insecta; order Lepidoptera; family Lycaenidae; genus Polyommatus; species Polyommatus iphigenia. Next base: position 27,105,209 of record OY730188.1, on the reverse strand, counting down.
AAAAAAAAACTGACAGACACTGACGCGTTCACAAGCGTGAAAACGACTTACAAAATATGCAAAGTGAGATTTGTGGAGGCTTGTGGCTTGTGGAGGCTTGCCGTGGCTCGGCAAGCATCAAAACGTAGCATAATAATTAGGGAGTGCCTCCGCTGCCGGCGCCGGCTCCCAAAAATATCAGTAATGACAACCGGCGGTAAGTAAGCGGCCGGCAGCCGAGATATAAAACGACGGCTGCCGGCGCTGGCACTCAAAATGGGAGCCGGTGATAATGCGTAAAGCGCTAGGTTCCAGTGCCGATACACAAATTTTAAAAAGAAATAATTATAATCTCAAAATATATATTCGACTTTACCGACTTCCAAAGGTGAAAGTTAGGTACCTATTTGTTCGGCTGAGGATATTTTAGTTTTTTGTGATGCATTTTCTTAGCTTAGCTTTACCTTAGCTAGTAGCTACCTTTTTTCAGCTACCAAAAAGTAAGATTTTGCACCACAACTACAGTTATAAACCCCGTGGTGTACTTCCGAAGGTACTGAACAGAACTTCAGATTCCTTATACATGTTAGAGAGTTTCAGCGTTGTTTAAAGAAGCAAAGATATTGTATTATGCTACTATGCAGATCACATTTAGCAGCATCATCATCACCACCATTAACCCATCAAGATTCAAGCCCCATACGAGCACCGGTGATCGCGATAACAATAGAATACAATAGCATTTCCAAGAATCCCCGATCGAAGGATTCAAATATGCATCCTTACAATATGACTATTTATGATCTTATTATTTGTATTTTTCATAGTCCTTTAGCTCAAGACTGATGTTTTTGATCATCGCTTGTCATTTGACAAGCGATGTATGTCGAATAGGCGCTGGCAGCCTATTCGGCAAATCGGCAAACATCGCGTGACTTCGGCAAACTTCAGAGTTCGGAAAACAGCGCCGGCAGCCATTTCGGCAGCCGGCGCCGGCAGCGGAGCCACTCCCTAATAAATAATTAAGGGGGCTCCCATACAACAAACGTGATTTTTTTTGGCCTTTTTTGCTCGGTAACAATAATAATAATAATAATCTTTATTGGTGATAACAATATAGGCATATAATAGGCAATAATAGCAACAGGAAGGCACTAATTGTCACAAAAACCTTTATTATATATGTACTTTATTAATTAATATTAATATTTTAATAAAATAAAAATTTGAGGGGGGCTCCCATACAAAAAACACACTTTTTGGCCTATTTTTGCTCTATAACGATACGGAACCCTTCGTGCGCAAGTTCAACTCGCACTTGGCCGATTATTATACAATATTTACACAACGCAGCGCCCACTGCCCAGCGATGGCCCACGATTATTCGATCTAGGATGAAACTTAGGAATACTCAGGATATTATATTATAGAAGTATTACATAATAATCAGTTATTTTTGAAATGCTCATCTCTGCAACCCAAAAGATGTGGTCATATTGTAAATTCAGTAAAATATAATTATTATTATCAAAGCAATGAATGGCAAAAATACTTTGTTTTCTTATACAGTTAAAAAAAGAAATAAAAAAACTTTACGTCATCGGTCATATGTCACTGTCATGATTGGGGAACTAAGAAAAAGTAGGATTCAAAATAATACGAATTGTTATCTCCCGAATTTCTGGAGATATTAAATTATGACTCATAAAGGTACCTATATCGTATTCTACAGGGCAAGATGCATCTGAAGAGATCTAACTTGCAAGTTGACGGCCAAGAATATGATCAAATATCATTTCTAATAGGCTTATGTTTAGCCATTTCATCGAGCCTGTTTATAGGGTCAAGCTTTATTATAAAAAAACTAGCTTTGAAGAAAATTAATAGTACAGGAAACATACGAGCATCTGCTGGTGGATACGGCTACTTAAAACAATGGCTGTGGTGGTTAGGCCTTGCAACAAGTAATACTATAAAAAAAGTAAATAATGTTTCAATTGTTAAGGTTTGCCTGTTATAATATTATTATAATACATTTTCAGTGGGGATAGGGGAAGCAGCAAATCTTTTCTCATATGCTTTCGCTCCTGCTGCTTTAGTTACGCCGCTGGGAGCTCTTAGTGTTTTAGTTGCTGCTGTTTTATCTTCAAAGTTTCTAAATGAAAATCTTAACTTCATAGGAAAGGTATAGATTTTTAAATTTTCTGTTATTTAATTAATTGTTTTTAAAATATTCACTTACCAAAGAATTTTCGTTCCAGATTGGATGTTTCCTGTGCATAATAGGATCAGTAATTTTTGTGATACATTCCCCAAAGAGCGAAGAAGTAACAGAATTTGTAGATTTAACTACTAAGTTAACTGATTATTTATTTGTATCATATGTTTTAACTATTTTAGGCATGTCTTTTATTTTAAAAGTTGTGTTCGTCCCAAGATTTGGCAATACAAATATTGTGGTATACTTGTTGATATGTTCAGCGATCGGAAGCTTAACAGTGGTATTTTGTAAAGGAGTGGCTTTGGGTGTGAAGGAGACTATAAATGGTGGAAACAATAATTTAAAAAATATTATTTTTTGGATCCTTCTTATCATATCGGTTGCATGCATTGCAATACAGATGAACTACCTTAACAAATCCCTAGATATATTCAACACGAGTGTGGTCACTCCCGTGTACTATGTTATGTTCACAGTGTTAGTCATAATGTCATCAGGGATTCTATTTAGAGAATGGGAGCACATGTCGGCCATGGATATTCTAGGTTGTGTTTGTGGTTTCCTGGTATTAATTGTAGCTGTATTCACATTGAATGTTTTCAAAGATGTAAATGTTACACTGAGGGATTTGACTTTACATTCTAGAGCTATTGTAGACACTGAGTCGAGGCACTCTGATAATTATGCAATGACTTCAAGAAGACAGTTATAAATCACATTTATTACAAAAATATCAATACATTCTATCAGTATTTTTCCCTCCAGTTACAGTGTTGTTGTAAAATGTCTACATCTGGTCGAAGAAATTTTATTAATAACAATAATTTAAAAGTCTGACTAAAGCACTTACAACATAGGATTATCATGTTAAATATTCAGCTTGTTATTATTTTTAGTATTAACTTTTACATAAATTAAGCACTATTTATTTTAAGTGTAAGAAAATAGAATAAGGTTTTTAAAACTATGCAGAATATAGATTGATTAAAATAGGAATAAGATAGTACCTCATAAGTATATTAAATAACTTAATAATATAACATTGCATGCATAATAATTATTGTATTATAACAGCTATTCATAAAGAAGTATTTTTTAGCTGATCTTTTTATTATTTTAGATTACATAACTTTTGGGGGCACTGTCAGTCTTGTGCTAGTATTTAAAATTAACTAATAGTCTTAAGATTGAAACATTAAATTTTGACTTACATACAAATGCAGATAAATTATTAAACATAACAACAAAAAGTACAATAAATATTATATTTAATTACAGAACACAACTTTTATTATTTTATAAATATTCAATACCTTCTAAATAGCAACATCATAATAGATACAATATATTCTCATGAGTTATTATCAATAGTTTTCTATAAATATATGTTGACAGAGTGGTAGATGAAGGTTCGACAGATTGGGCATGTTCTCTGATATGAATAAAGTTGCAAACAACATTCAGAACAAAGGCAGACATGACGACATGGCAATATCAGCACACACTTCTGTCTCTCCTGACATATGACGCATGCATCAACCGTGTTAGTCGCATCATCAAATACTTCATCAACCACCCTTGGGGAAACTGTTTGACCAGTTATTTGAGCAATGACACGAGCTTCGGTGTCAATAAAATAATTATATACACAGTAGTATGTAAACATTATTTTTCTTACACATATCCAATACAGTTGAATAGCTTTTGCATAAACGACTTCTCTGAAAGCGATACACAAGCGGGTGGTTACTATAGCTAACATTATTCCTAAAAAAGACTCTAAAGGCACATCTGACAAAAAATTTGAAATTCGTAAAAGCGACATATACAGGTCGATTAAATTACTAACTACATACTCCCTAACAGTCAAGAGCACAGTTTTTATTAGATACGGAAGATGTACAGGTAAAAAAGTCAATATGAACCAAAAAGTATCCCCTAGAAATATTAAGGCCTTCTTGATCAAGAGGAAAACTTCACTAATCACTATGAACACCGCCTCGAACGAAAAGTAAACACTCGAATAGATGGCCGATATTTGTGAACACACTTCACAGCAAAAAACCAATACAAACGAGTAAATATTGTAACACTGTAACGAAATAGTCTCGATAACTGAGGCCGCAAAAGATGGGATTTCGTCAGTAAATAATCTTATATTATCTTCGTACACTATTCGCAAAAACAGGGCCACATTTGCAAAGGTTTTGAAAATTATTATCACAATCGAAGTTACGAATATAACAATGAGCTGACCAATATAAGAAGCTAGGAAGAATGTCTTCTGAGCAACGGCAGCAAAAAAAATTACAATATTTGCTAGATAGGAAATCATTTTCCTTGAACATATTTGGAATTTAAAACGGTTGTTGCACAGACTAATAAGAGATACTACGTATGGTTGTTGTGAATACAAAACTTTTCAGAAGTATCTTGACACGATTTTGACGTTTGGTAGTTTGACAAGTTAATGTGACAGTAATAATTTTTAAAATGTGTGGATATAAAAACCTCTTTGTAGTTTGTAGTAAAACCAATAAAAGTAAAACCTCAATTTTTTAACTCCTATTCAGCAATCAGCTTGCAATCAGCAGTATATTAATTTAATAAAAGAAAATTTACAAATCTGAAATGAATCTATGTCTTACAGAATATGGAGCGTGGTGGGCAGGTGGACGTGATTTATACGGATTTTGAAAAAGCTTTTGATCGAGTGGATCACGGCCTCCTGCTCAGCAAGCTCCATAAACTGGGAATACATGGTGATCTGCTACGGTGGGTCAAGTCGTATCTTACGAACCGTTCACAAGCTGTTATTCTGGGGGGCTTCAAATCGGATTATGTAAAAATACCCTCAGGTGTCCCACAGGGATCACATTTGGGCCCTTTATTTTACAGTGCTTACATTTTTGACATTAACAAGTGCCTCACCAGCGCCATGCATCTACTTTATGCAGACGACAAAAAAATTTTCCTTGCGATCGGTTCATTACATGACTGTGAACTTTTGCAGCGTGATCTTAACCAATTATTTATTTATTACAAAGACAACAATATAACAGTTAATATTCGCAAATGCCAATGCATAAGTTTCACACGCAGAAAAAACTCCATAATGTTTCCGTATAATTTTAATAACGTCACCATAGCTCGCGTTAGTAATGTACGAGATCTTGGCATACTTTTCGATTCCGGAATGCTTCTAACTATGCATTATGACAATATAATAGACAGAGCATATCGTATGCTTGGTTTTGTGCAAAGGACAAGCAAACCCTTCACAAGCATTCATTGTATTAAAGTTCTGTACTTTGCATTTGTTAGAAGCATTCTGGAATATGCATGTCAAATTTGGTCTCCTTCTTATGTCACCCATGCATCCCGCATTGAAAACATCCAGAAGAAGTTTATACGTTTTCTAAATTTTAAGTCTGGCTCATCTTTACCCACACAGAATTATGTTGAACAGTGTCGTCATTATAAACTAATGCGCCTAGATGATCGTCGTCACTTATATGACATGTGTCTTCTATATGATATATTAAATGGTAATTTAGATAGTCCTTATCTGTTAAATTTAGTCTCGTTTAACGTACCCCGTCGCAGAACACGTCAAACTCCTTTATTCTATGTTCCATTTCAGTGCACTAATTACGCTAAAAACTGTGTTCTCTCTAGAATTTTACATACATACAACAAAAAATTTTCTCATATTGATCCCTTTATATAAACAAAACCATCATTAAAATCGAAAGTTAAATTATCCCTGCTAGAAATATAATAAGCCTGTGTGATAATTGGTGTTGTTAGTTAGTTTTAAAATTTAAAATTATTGAAATTGTACTGAATTTACTATCTTATTTTTAATATCCTCATCTATAATTAATTTATTATTTTTACTATATATACTTATATCTTATATATAATACACATCATATTTATTTTTATCATTTATTCACCAAATTATATTATACACATATATATTTTATATATTATGTATATATTTTTATATTACTCTATAACTTATAATAGATAAAATATATGGCTTGAGATTATTATAAGAATTAGCATTAAGTGTCAAAAATGTTTTGATTTCTGTTTCTACGCTGTTTACTTCTGGTAAAATTGTAATAAGTTACGTAATAAGTTGTGGATAGCTGTTATTGGCCTTATGTACTCATTGTATTCTTCTATAATACTGTTAAAATTGACGGCTGTTGTTATCCTAAATAAATAAATAAATAGATCTTCAGTTACAACATGGTTACTTGAACCAAGATAAAACGTATTGTAGTGACTAGGGCCGAGGGCGTAGTGGGTATTACTTTGTAGCAGTACCTACAAAGTACCTACACGTTCGTTCATCGATTGAAACAAAGAAAACAACACGCTCCGAAAGAAGCGCCCGCCGTCTTTGTATACGTTCGTCGTGGAAGATTGAAACACAGAAGAAAATCGTTCTGCAAAGAACGTACGTTCGCAATAACGAGAGAAACCGTCCGTGCAATATCAAGTGCATGTGCACCAGACATGAAGTAGCCCTGATAAGGACTTTTTCTAATAAGAATTCTTCTTTATCTCTTTCTTTACATCTCTGTCTAATCTAGTTAACCAATCACAAACAACCTTTTTACCTTTGTACAGATTTGTAATAATAATAATTAACTCATTTTTTTGTATATAAGCAGCGCATTTTTGTAAATAAATCACTTCAGTTCACCACAGTAAATCGAGTTTTACTCTTTACTCCTCCGACCTCTAGTGAACTCTTAGAGAGACCAACCGGTCCTCTAAAACTTTGATACTTAGAGCATTAATCCATTCAGTGCCAGCAACGCACCATTTGCGTTTTGCGAGTTTACTTTCTGGTGCCACCAACGCACCATATGCGTTGAGGTACCTTTGATATTTTTCCCGGTTTTTCTTTATAATGGCTATATTTAATTTGAATCTTTGGCCTCATTAGCTACTGGAGATATATTTTACATGTGGTGACACTGTCGGTTTTTGGTCTGGACCTCCCCTCTTTTTTTGACAGCGAAAAAACCGTTAGCCCAAAAACTGCCTGATTTCAATTCAACATATTTTCCGTTTTATTGAATTAGAGTGAGAAGTTTTTGACTAAGAACATAAAAGTAAGCAATATGTTTAGGTATATTACAATTTTTCTTCGATTCATGGTATATTTTATGAATAAAATTACCATAACGCAAATGGTGCGTTCAATGGCATTTTAACAGCGAATTTTGTTGGATGGTTTCATGCATGACGCAACACATGTTCAAATTAGTAAATTTTACCAACCATTCGTTGTATTTATAATTAAATTGATACAAAATCTTTTACTAGCTGACCAGTTGTATTTTTCAATATTTAAGAAAAAAAATATTTCAAATAAGTAAGAATTTTATTTATTTTATAAGGATTTTATTTCAATTTTCAGTTTTTTTTTCAAAGAATGAAGGGGAGAAAGGACTTTGAATTACCATGGGTAGCTTGATAAGCGGTTAACTGTATGTAGAAAAAAACCTACCTGTATTTAAAAATTATTCAGCTACCCACTATGTTGCATAACACAGTTCAATTAAAACAAAAGCGTCAACGTAAGTGGTGCGTTGAATGGCACTTGTGATTGGATTTGTCTCACCAGTGCCACCAACGCAATTGGTGCGTTTATCGTATTTAGAGAGGTTTTCGTTATTTATTGCATTATTTAATATATAAAATACGTTAAACAATGTATTTTAAGTTAGAAAAAACAAAAAAATCAAGTGGCACCACCGGTATGTTCCAGGTGGATTGGTGGCATTAAATGGGTTAAACCAGCCGGCTGGTTTAATGCTCTAAGCTTTGATAGAAAACCAATAGAAATAATTATTGGTATAAGCTTTATAAATCGTCTTATTGAATAATTGAACATGCGATTCACGAACTGTTGGAACTGGCGTCTAGACTCTGGCAGCTGGCTTAACCATAAAGTTAATATACCTATCGGAATAGAGCAACAATCTCGAGCATTTAAGCGAAACCAAAATTGGTTTTCATCTGTGTGAAAAATATGTGTACGTACCTATACACTTACACAAGAAAGATTGAACATGAATTCTATGGGGGGTATTAGATTATCATTTATATTGATTATTGGATCCTAGATCATTGAGTCATTTATATTGGATAATGTAATATAGATAAATGATTCATTTCTTCCTTGATCATAGATTTTTGACATTTGCTGAGAGATTGGATCCAATACGAGTCGTGTTCGTTAGCTTTTTCAACTGCGCATGCGCGGCTTTTTTGGGTGTCAAGACAGTGTAATTTTCTAAAATACCGATCAATTTCTGTCATATTTTGAAAATCTGACAGGTATATTAAAACATGACAAGGTTTTTTTTTTTTTTGGCACTGACTCCGGCGGTGTACTTTGCCATATGCAAAGGTAGGGAATAGGCGGTGGAAAAGTAAAGTAAGTACGGAATTTAGGATTTCGGATCTAGTTAGGAAGTTTCACTACAAGGTTTAGTATATTAATTAAAGGTTAATTGAATTGCTACGTAAATATTGAGATAAAGACGAATAAACTAATTTGTTACATAAATTTAATAAAGTTGGTACGGAAGTAGGAATGGGAATAGACATAGAGGAGAGACTATCATAAAGACAGGAGTGATCATACAGAGGACAGGAAAGAATAATATGATTCAAATCACCCACCTCCAAACCGCAATCGCAAGCATCATTGTTGCGAATTCGTATCCTTTTTAGGTGGGCCGGGGTGAGGACATGTCCTAACCTCATTCTTATTAAAGAAGAAGTTGTGCTGTTTGATAATTTAATTTTGAAAAACCAAGGTCTGAACTGAATCTCAGGTTGTATTAGCCTATACTGTACACCTTTTTTAAGACTCGTTCGTGCCCAGTCCTTACTCCAATCCTGTTGGAGTAAGTCCTTAGCAAGGGAAGGCAAGTCATGACAGTAATTCATATACGGGAAAACATCTCCACTAAAAGCAGCATCTTTGGCTAAAGCATCCGCTTTTTCATTTCCAAGAATGCCGCAATGACTCGGTATCCAGACAAACGTAACAGATAAGTTAGCAACAATACATTTCTGCAAAAGATTTCTAATTTGAATGATTATAGGAAAACATTTTGACTTAAACGTAAATCTATTTAATGCTTGAAGGGCACTTAAAGAATCAGTAAAAATGACAGTTTTATTAAGTTTCGCTAGTAAAATGTAGTCTACCGCTTTAAATAGGCCATAACATTCTCCAGTGAATACGGAAGTTTGCGGCGGAAATTTGACTTTTTGGACTATGTTGTATTGGAGATGGTATATACCAACTCCAACACACTTATTATTAGCTATTGACATTTTAGAGGCATCTGTGTATATGTGATGCCAACCTTTCCAATTATTGGTTGTTAAATAATTGAAAAATGGTTTTGCATAATACTTATCACATTTTTTTAAACCTATATCGTAACGGATATCCGGATTCAAAATAAGGGAATCGAAAGAAGATTGAAACAGAGGGTACACAGGTAATCTAAAAGTAGGGGCGTCAAGAAATGAGTATCGCACATAACTATTTACTAAGCAAGGGCGAGATTTGTGTAGCCAAAAATTATCCTTGTTTACTAAATCTAACAGTTTTTTTTAGTTTCGGAATAAGAGGGTGGTTTGAAAATTGCAAACAACGAATGAAAAACTTGTCAGCCAAATATTGCCGCCTGAGATAGAGCGGTGGTTCACCACATTCTACCTGTAATGCATTTATTGGCGAGGAAGCCATGGCTCCACAAATGATTCTCATCGCTTTTGCTTGAATCTTATATAACTGTTTGAAACCAGCTACGTTACAGGGTTCAAGAAGGAATGTTCCATAATCTAACACACTTCTTAACAATGCGTTATACAGTAATTTTAAGTTAAACGGGTGAGATCCCCACCACACTCCTGATAGGCACCTTATTATGTTTAAAGTGCGTTCACACTTTGACGCAACATACTCGTTATGAACATTACCATTGAGTTTTGAATCTAAAATTACCCCTTTTAAAACTTTGCCTCCTTGTCGACTGGAATTTGCAATCCATTATATTTTACCACCACAGGCGGAGGTAAGCGCATACGGGTAAATAGAACAGCAGTACTTTTATTAACTGAAAGATCTAATCCATTTGCATCTAACCATATTTTTAATCTTGCTAGACAGCGCGATAATCGAATAGAGGCCCTTGCAATAGATTGGTCTATGACATAAATTGTTAAGTCATCGGCATATTGCAATAGATATAATTCATCATCTACATACTCTATATTTGTTAACGTAAATGATTCCAAGTCTGAAGTCTCGCCAATAACTGCTTCTTCTAAATCTGATGTATAAATATTGTACAAAGGTGGACTTATTGGTGAGCCTTGGGGAAGTCCTTTATCTACAACCCGCAATTCCGTTGACGTTTCATTTTGCAAAGGCAGAGCGATAAATCTTTCAAGTAATATGTTTATAATAAAATTAATTAATGATATGGGAACACCTAATAAATGTAGCTTTCGTTGGAGTATATCTATTCTTACGTTATCATATGCTGCATTTACATCTAAAAAAGCCGCTAAAACAGATTTGTTTTCTGTAAAAGCGATACGAACATCTGTGGTAAAAAGTGCAATATTGTCTATTGTACCTTTTCCTTTTCGGAATCAGGGTGACCATATGTGGCAGGTTCCTGCCATTTTGGCAGGATTGGCGTCTTATTTTGGCCTGTGGCATGATCGGTTGACGTTTTAAAAACTTGGCAGGTTTTGGCAGGTTTGGGGTATGAAAAATAAATGTTATTTTTGCATCAAAGAAGTCGGTGATTTATTAGAATCTGGTGGTAGTAATTCAAATTCTGTTTTAAGTGTAGATAATTTTTGGGGTGCAATAGGCAAAATACGAAATTTAGACAGTATAATAATTTTAAATGTTTCAAAGGGATTGTTATGCTTACCAACGCTTCATGCGAAAGAATGTTCTCCCAAATCAATACAAAAACTCGGACCCGTTTTTAGGGTTCCGTACCCAAAGGGTAAAAACGGGACCCTATTCATGAGACTTCGATGTCTGTCTGTCTCCAGGCTGTATCTCTAGAACCGCTATGCTATAGCTAGAGTTCTGAAATTTTCACAGATTGTGTATTTCCGGTGCCGCTAAACCAAGCAACCGGAGCAACAAATACTAAAATCAAAATAAAATTAATATTCAAGGGGGGCTCCCATACAACAAACGTGATTTTTTTGCTCGTAATCTATAATGGCAATAGCTTAAAACGCTTTAAATTTTCACAAAATCCTTAATTACTTATATTTGTAATTTAATTATTAGTAATAAAATTAAAATAAAATAAATATTTAATCCCATTAAAAAAAAACACAAATTTTTTGCCTATTTTCTGATTTCACTCTATAACGGTACGGAACCCTTCGTGAGCGAGCCCGACTCGCACTTGGCCGATTTTATAAACAAACATGTTGCATGAGCAAGGCATTGGTGAGCATAGCAACGATATCAAAGTGATTCTAATTCTATGGAGCATAGAGATTGCAAATTTTCCTTCAAACCTACAAAATAAATTTTGAATCGCATGAACAAATCTATGTATGTACCTATAAAGATGAAGAAAATATGGAAGAAGACGATGCGAATGTTTAATCTTATAAAAAATGCAGTATTTGGGCATTTTTTACTACAGGCTTTGGCAGGATTTGGCAGTTTTTTGACCAAAGTAAGGCAGGATCTGTAATTTAAATATGGTCACCCTGT